>JAMRXY010000008.1:0-2400000 GCA_024447195.1 Panagrolaimus sp. LJ2414 | reverse complement strand
CAAATTTTCTAATTTTGGTAACCGAATTTGTTCATACAATTGAAATTAGAAAGTTTAAGCAGCAAAAACTTTGCTTTTTTATTCAAATTATTTATGAAGTTTTTTAAATTTGTTAAAAAAAATGAGTTAATTTAATTAAATTTGCATATACCCTAAGGCAAAACATTATTTTTAAAGTTTTTGCCTACAAACCTACAAATTACAGTAATTTTTAACATTACCAATATTCCAGAAATCCATCCCATCATCCCTATTCTGTCCCAATTCCTGCTACCCTTGGTCAACATCAACTTCGAAACTTTAAATGTCCTGCCCCGATTTCCCCTGAAATTCAAGCAGAACGAAAACGGCGCGCTGAATTATTTGAACAAACTCTCGCTCGAATTACTGCAAATAAAAAATCATCAGCAACTTCCATCTTTCATTCGGTACAAATGTTGGCAGAACCTGGTTAATAATTATGCAAATTTTTAATTACCTTGATCTTTCAACAAAAATTTTGTTTCAAAAACAAAATTCTTCTCATTTTTGGTTTTACAACGAAAACTTAAAAATCAAGCAAAGCTTTAAGCTTTTAAAAATATTAATTTTATTATAAATAAATTTGTTTTATTTTTTTAAATAAAAAACCATAACAATTAACAATAAAAAAAGTGATAAAAGATCTTTCAAAGAAAAAACAGCTACTGTGACACATTAAAAATAATTAAAAAGTGGATGAGTGATTTAAATTACAGTAATTTTGTTAAAAATTTAATATTTAAAATATATATCTATGATTTTTTAATTAATAAAGGAAGCACACACGATATCCACATTTTGTCATACAACAAGATGGTTGAACAGTATTTTCACGGCCAAGACAATCTGCATCAGTTTGGCAGGCATCTGCGTGAGCGAAAAGACAATTTAGGCCAGCATTTGCCGTGGCAGGACAGGCTGGAGTTCCTCGAATTCCTAGAAAAAAGAGAAGGTTTAAGAAGAACGTTTAGTTATGGCACTTGTGCCATTAAGTATTATGCAAATTTTTTTATGTTGCATAAAACAAAAATTTGCATAAAAAATTATTTGGTAAAAACTTTTGTAGAGCAAGTTTCATAAACGAAATCATAATTTTTAAGCAAAAATCGATATTTCAATTTCGAAAATTTTCGATTAGTGCCTTTTTTTCAAAAAATGATAACATACCTGAACCAGAGCAAGTTGCTTGACAGCTTGCAAGGGATTGGAAGTTATTGGCATTTCCGCCACATCCAGAATATTGGAAGGATCGACAGGATCCACTTGAAGCATCATAATAATATCGAATAGATGGAGCAGTGCAGGATCCAACTGCTAAAGGTTGATTACAAATTGAATCACTTGAAACTCCTTCAGGATCTCGGCAAATTCGGGTTGCCGTATTTGTGACTGGATTTGGTTCAAGGCAACATTTTTGGATTCCTGGACAATTTGCATCTAACCAACATCCGGTTGTGGTATCTTGTAAAGCTGAAATTCCCAAAGGTTGAGGGCATCGACCTGGCTTGGAATTGATGTGACTGACTGGAACACCTGCAAGAGAGAAAATTTGCATAAAAATGTTTAGTTTGAGTTTTTTAAAATTACAATACTCAATATAATTACAGTATTTTGTGTTAAAAAATGCATTATTAAGATTTTGATCTTTTTATTAAACGAAATTTTAACGCTAAAATCGAAATTACGATCGTTTTGATTTATTATTAAAACTTGTTTTATAAAACTACAGTATCCTTTTTGTAATTTTTTAATAAAAAACTTTCAACATCTTGGAACAACTCAAATCAGTGACAAAAATTACTGTAACTCTGTGACATCACAATGCCGATCCACTTGAAAAACATGAAAAAGAATAAGAAAAAAACATCTCATGAAATAAAACTAAATTAGAATCAGATAAAAAAGAAATCCAATTTCTTCTTTTTTTGGAACTCCTTCAACTTTCAGTGTTTTTTCCTATTCCCGAAACAACACATTTTTTTATTCTATTTTTCCGATGTACTTGAAAAACTTCAAAAATTTTTCAAGTGTACCGAATCCAAAAATGACTACATCGAAATTGAAGTTATCCTTTTTCGACTTCCAAAAAAGGATATCCCTCAAATTTTATTTCAAAGTTGAATCAAAAAATTTTACCAGCAGTAATCTCTTGACAGCATTGTGAGCCATCAGATTGTACGCAAATTTGTCCAGATTTTGGGCAATTATACGTATCTGAAGAGCATTCCACAAGAGGAGCATTCGAAGAACAAATTTGTAAATGTGGACGAGGAGTGGTCGTGACTTCATTGATGGCTTCAATGGCTCTCATACATTCTGGATGTTCATCTAATCTTCCAATTTTTGCATAATATTCACATAAATCCAATTTTGTACCAAGTGATGAAAATCTTGACGAAATTAGTCTTTGATTCAAATTATTATTATTATTGTGATTGTTAAAGTTATGATTTACACGACCACCTCGAAATCTCATTCCATATGCAAATGTTGGCTAAAAATAAAGTTGATTGGAGTATGGTAGATTTTTCGTGATGAGAGAAAAACAAACTTACAAGAATAACAAGTAATAATAAATATCGCATTTTTATTTGTACTTTAAATTGAGCAATGAAATGTGGTTTTTATTGGTAATACCTAAAATGTGGAAAATTGGAAAAAAACAAAATTATGCAAATTTTTCAACAATTGGCAAAAACCTCGTATTCAAAATTTAATAAAATAACATTATTTGCCATAGTATTAAATCAAAGCAAAAATTTGCATAAATCTCAAAACTGTTAAAATTTTAGCTAGATTACGGTAAGCCTTAATCCCTCAAAATCCTCTAAAATCCAAACAAACCAAGAAAAATAATGTTCCTATTGTTTCAAGCAAAACAAAAAAATAGACAATTTGCAACTGTCTTAAAGCAGATACAAGAAATTCAAATGATTCCTTATTTTTTAAAATTTTTCAGGATGAAATCTCTCTCTCTTCCAAAAAAAGAAGAGTGTCGTCGATCAACACCTCCCATCTTTTCCCTCCCTCCCCCTCCTTCCCAATTGTTTCATCTCCTGGGGGCAACAGCAAATGCTTGATTTTTTTGAAGAAGAAGAAGAAGCTGAAACCGGATTTAAATCATTCATTCTATCCATCATCAACTCCATCCAAGTCCAAATTTTATGCATCCACCTTTTTTTCTTCTTTTTTTCAACTTCCAAGATCCGAGAAAAAAAAAGAAAGAGAAACACTTTTCAAAAATTTTGGAGTCTCTCTTTTTCTTCCAAAAATGAGTGTTCCCAATCGTTTTTGTTTCGTTGTTGCTGTTTTTCCTCGAAAAAATACTCTCTCTATTTTGTTTGATTTTTTTGCGAAAAGATGCAATCCAAACTTTTTTCTTTTCTCCCGAATTTGGACTTTTGAAGAAAAAAAAACAACAAAATTATATTTGTTTGAAACAAAAACCAAAGACTTCAAGACACAAAAAGAATTGAAACAAAAAAAGCAAAAAAAAACTTTCATGGAAACAAAAAAGACTGTCAAAAAGTTTTTCTTTGAAGAATAAAACAATCAAAGAAAGAATAAAAAACTTTTTTAAAGCAAATAAATAATCATCATTGAAAATGAATTATGATGAATTTTGATGACCCCTTTCAGATTTTTTGATGAGCTTCTGTCATCCAAAAAGTAACAAAAGGATTGCATAATCAAGCTTCTTTCAAACTTCATGGATGATGCTATTTTTTGATTTAAAATTTAATAACGTTTGTCTTTTTAAAATTGAACAAATAAAGAATTGTTGAAGGTCATGAATTTTTAATTGTTATGTTTATTTTTAGGGTTCATTTATTTTATTTCTTAAAAACAGACATTTTTTTAAATTACAAAAAAGTTAACATAAAAACAGGTGTGACCACATTTTTTGTTTTTTCATGAGTAGTTCATGGTTTTAAAAAAACGATTCCATGAAGCTTAAATCTGTGATAGTTTCAAGCTTGCAGTTGTTTTCTAATTGCTACAAATGATGGTGACAGACCCATTTTTCAAAATGGCTTCAAACCCAGCTTTTGATTCCATTAATCTTCGAGTAAAACAAAGTTAAAAGCTTTTTATAAATTATTGTAAAATTCTTAATGTTTGTTAACGATGCATAAAAGTATGGCATTTTTATTTATTCTAAACACAACTGTTTAAAAAATCTGTGTTAAGTTTCATTCAATTTTCAATAAATAATTTAGCTTTTTATATCAAATGTAGTCGTTCTTAGAGCAAACATGACATTTTTTAGAACATGTTTTTTTCGTTACTTCCGCTTCGGCTGGTTGCTACAGTATCCCCAAAACCTTTTTAAAAGCCTTCCAATGACTTCCTGAATTTTACGGTTCAAAGAGTCATTTTTAAATGTCAACAAAAAAACAAATCATGCTTTTTCATATTATTTCTCATTTTTTGCAAAAACCAATTTTTACGTCAATAATAATAATTTTTTTAATGTAGTCAAGCTTTAAGGAACAAAGATGGATTAAAAATACATATGTCAGGAACATGTTATTATTCAAACTTCAAAAACACAAAACTTTTCAGGTCTTTTTTCTTGCTGTTACTCCTGAAAAGACACATTTTTTCGGTTTCCAGACAAAAATCCACTTTTGTTCCTCTTTTTTATCCTTCTTTTTCTTCTTCCTTGTCGAAGATTAACCAGAAATAACATAACAATCAAGAATCAAGTGAATGCTCATATCCGAGTTTTGTTTTTCTTGTTTTTTTCTATCTTTCTTGTTCCGACACTTAACTTGGCTTAAACTCTCAAAATTACAAAAAATCTCGGACATTTTTTAACTGTTACGGGTTTTAAGTTCTTTAAAGTGTTTTTCTGGACATTGCAGCAAGCAAAAAAACTTGTTCCTGGTCAAGAGCAAAAAAAGAGTTTTTTTATGAACAGTTTATTATTATTATTGTTGGGTAGAGAGGAAGGAAGGAAGGAAGAGAGATAACAAAAAAACATGTCCCAGGTTATACACAAAAAAGAATAGTTGATATACAAAAGATGAAAAAATAAGAATAAAGTCTAGTGGACCCGGAAAAAACCATACAAAAAAGATTTTAAAATATCAAAAAAAATATTTAAGAAAAAAGTAAAGCACAACAGGTGGCAAATAGACGAAAAAGTTGAATTAAGGTAATAAGGGAAGAACTGTTTAAAAAAGAAACCCGAAAAAATGACTAAAATAAAAATACCCCTGGGGGGACTCGAACCTGCGATTACTTGGTCTCCAGTCTGATGCGTTACCAACTGCGCCATCGAGACAAAAACTTCTTAAAATTCTTTTGAATGAAAAAATCGCTATGATTAGCAAAATTAATAAAAACTCTAATATTTTTCGATTAACAATTCCTCCCTCGCCAAATTCAACTTTTCCTTCCTTGGCAGATGCATTTCAGCAATGCGACTATTTTAAAAACAAAATTTGTAGGTTTAAGAATTTTCAAAAAAGAACAGAGATCACAATAAAATAAGTTGTTTTAAATATCCTTATCAGCACCAAATAATATTTAAATTTGTTGTTGTTGACTTGAAAGTGAAATATCATCCATTTCTCGGAAAGCCCAGCCTCCTCTGCCATCAAGATGTAACTCGATATCATGGAATTGCCGAAGGGATCTCCGATGTGCCACAGAGATATAACTAATCTTTTCATCTTGAAGTAATTTATAAAGTTGTTGTTCCATTTCAAAACTTATTGCAGATGTTGATTCATCGAGGAAAGCTATTCTTGGGCGATGGTATAGTACCCGTCCAATTGAAAGTCTTTGTAGCTCCCCAGGGGATAAGGTTTCATTCCTAAAAGCATTGCATGGATTTCATATATCTGTTTACAGGTAGCTTACCAATCAAAATCTACAGGTGAATCAAAGCCATTACAACGCTGTAAAAGATATTCCATATTTAACCATTGCAAAATTTGTTCCAGCCTTGAAACATCTTTTTCAACTGGCAATGCCTTTAGGGGATATACAAGCTGCTGCCTTAGAGTTTGACCACCACTGGGGAAATATGGTCGTTGTGGGATAAAGAGAATACAAGATGGTCGAAGCTTCCAATGCCTTTCAATTTTTCCCGTTACACAAGTCCAAAGTCCAGCAAGGGCTCGAAGGATGGAAGTTTTGCCACTGCTGCTATCACCTGTGATAAGGATATTCTTGCCTTGGATAATTTGGAATGACAGATCTGAAAATAATTGGAATTTTAGGATATGTAAGTTAAAATTATTGCATTTATGCAAATTTTGTTTATTGCTTATCTTTATGCAAATTATGGCAAAAACACATATTTATGCAAATTTTTTGGAAATGTATTCCAAGGGACAAATTTTATGCAAATTTTTCATTGATAGATTAAAAACTTACTGATCACCAAGGGGCTAGTCCGTTCATCCGGGAACGCTACTGTCGCAGAATCAACAGTCATTGCAATTCCATCATCCATCCATTCTTCATTATCTGTATCATCTCCACCAGATCCGCCTCCACCTCGAACTACGCTGACACTTCTTCCATCGGCATTCTTCAAAGGAGCATGTGAAACTTGCCGCAACGATCTCCTTTGGATTCTTGGTGCCCCAAGGAGATATGCTGCTTCTTCTTCATCAGATTCCAATTCAATTCCATAAGCTTGTCGACCATGAAGTTCTTCAATTCTTTGTGTGCCTTCAAGGGATTCATCCGTTCTTGAAATACATCCAATACTATTGCCTTTCTTTTCTTGATTCCCTGAGGCGATTACAACTACGGTAGATGGCACAGTTGAAGGTGGACGATCCATTTCAAGGCGATCTTGATGTAGACGATTAAGTTCTTCAAAAAGTTCAATCACCCGATGTGTTACACCTGCCATATCTCCAATTTTTTCGGATAAAGCAATTAATTGTGTAAAAGAATGAATTAAATATAAATAATAGAAAGCATTTTCACTAATCACTCCATTCAAATCAGAACCGGAAAGCTCAGAATAATTTTTTTGAAAGAATATTGCAATTGCCAAAATGAAATAACTTAAAACTCCACCAAAATATCCAAAAAAGTTTGTTGAAACTGAAATTTGAGATAGCATTAAATTTAAATGTTGATAGAACATTATAGGATTGGATTACGGTAACTTTAGAAATGTTTCTTTCAATGTTCACTTTTTTTAAAATGAGTAAACAAAAATTTAAAATATTTAATTTCACACATTCCAAAACTAATGAAATTAAATTCCAATGTAAATTCAAAATTTGCATATTCGAGAATTCCATGACGTAGTAATATGCAAATTTTCAGACTTACAGTACCAACGCCTCTTGTAAAATTATAAAAACTTGTAAAACATATTTTAGCAATTTTGGGTTCGTTGATATGCAAATTTGTTTGAGTCTTAACAGTAATTTTTAAAAGCTCCGAAAATTTGCATATTGCTTTTACCTGCAATTTGCTTTCGTTATTCTGGATGTGGCTGATAGGGTGTACATATTTCCTTGATTAGCTATTTCTGTTAGATGAACTCTACCGTAATCCAAATCCAAAAATTTGCATAAAATCTACTTACATCCAAGTGCAAATCTCCAATTAAACAGTCTCTTTTGCGTTTTTAATAAACTCTTCAATTTTTGATTTGTAAAAACATTTTCCGTTAAACCAGATTGATAGAAAGCAATTGATTCAGTGTTTGATCGAACTTCAACATGCCGAAGTCGAAAATCACCTTCTTTTTGTTCTTGCTCTGTTACAAGTTCTACAGTTGGTGATAGAAGAACTTTGTTGACGACAGTGGCGATAATAAAAAAGATATAAATTGTTATTGGTCCAAGAAAGCCGGAAGAGATATATGTGAGATATGTATAATAACAAATAATAAAAGGTGCCATCAAAATTGGAGCCAATAAATCAGATGTAAATAATCGACAACATTTTTCAACATCTTGTGTCATACGTTGATCACTGAAAAAGAAAATTTGCATAAAAATTGTTTAAAAGATTTTATGCGGATAGCAGGGCATATGCAAATTTGCAAAAGTATGGAATTTCTAGAATTTTTCAACATTGGATTTTTGTGAAAATCTTAGTTGATTCCAAATTTGCATATTACAGGGGTGGATATAATATATCTCAATCAAATGAGTTTGAACTTGTTATTGGACAAGCTTTTAGATAAACGGATATATCACATCCCTTAAATGTTACCACTTTTAATGAAACAATAACAACACAATATCATCCCCTGACCAGATATATCATATTCCAAAAGAAAATTTGCATAATAACACTTACGGATTATCTAAATTATTGCTAAGAATATTCAATCTATAAAACCCGTGTCGCTTAAAATATAGCCGATGTAAAGTAAAATCACAAATTTCCCGGCATCTTAGATATAACATTGATGCGGCATATTTAATTGCTGCCATTGTCTAAAAATAATTTGCATAAATTCTAACTTTTAATCTTTAGTCTAAAAACTCACAAAAGCTTTTCCAATTACAATTCCAGCCGCCATTAAAATAAGCGTTTGAAATTCATGCTCTTCACGTTTCCCAAGAACAACGTGGAACTCTAAAATTATGCAAATTTTTATGGGGTTTTTTGGATTGGATATATCCTTTGCAAACCTTTTGGTAAAACTCCAACAAAATATGTTGCAACTTCATCAATAAAACTGATGGCAAGGACAGCAAATGCCAGAAGGGTTGTTGAACATTTCCATCGAGGAAATATTATTTTTAATAAAATCCAAAATCGCTTAAATAACAGCAAATCCATACCAAATTTCGCCATATTTGTTTGCTTTATGTTACAAATATGCTAATTTTATTATACAAATATCGAAAATAATCTGGCAAGATCGGTAATAATTAAAAATATATATACAAAATATTGTTGAATTTAAATTTAAATCGAAATCATTCGTTCTTGTTTTTTATTTAAAATAAAAATATTTGTCGTTTGCCAAATTTTTTAGAAAAAAAGCAAGCAAAAACTTTTGCTTGCAGTTGAATTTGATGCTGCTAAATGATGATGATGGCAATGGTGGGGTCTAAAATAAAAAGTTTGGCAATTTTAAAGCTTTTTTTAATGTTCGTAAAAAAACTGAAACTTTAGTTCGGAGCAACAGCAACAAAAAAATTGTTCACGTGAGGAAACGAGAATGGAAAAAAAAGATGAGGAGAAAAAATAAAAATTTGAGACATTTTTTTCATTAACAAATAAAAAAAAGCAGCAGACGACACGCAAAAAAATATATACAAACAGAACACTAAAAATTTATACATAAAGGAACACTACTACTTTTTTTCTTTATTAAATTAGCTTTTAAATTATAGAATTTTGGAAAAAAAATTTCATGAAAAATTTGAATGTTGTTGAAATAAATAAAAATCAATGTTTTTTTGCGTAAAAATGAATTTAATTTTTGCACAAAAATCTTTTCTTTTTTTAATGGTCAAAAAATTTTGTCGTCCCCGTTGCAACTTTGGTGACGGAGAAAAAATTGGATGAAAGATAGAAAAACGAAGAAGAGACAGCACAAAAATATGTATATGTATTATTGATTCATTCATTCATTTACGGACGACAAAAAAAATTTAAAGTTGGAAGAATACATTTGTATTTATTTTATTTTTATTTGTCCAACTACAAAAATATATATCGGGGGGATAGAAAAACGGGAGAATATTTATTTATTTTTGACCAAATAAATGGTGCCTGCGCAAAAAATTAACATTAGCAATGGCACTCTTTTTTTGGCCGTTGAGTTTCTTTTTTCGATGAAGCATAAAAAAAGAAAGAAAAGAACACTCACAATTTTCATTCATTCAATCGAAGAAAATGGAAAAGAAAAAAAATCGGATAAGGAAAAGGGGTAATACATTTTTATGTTTGAGTCAAAAGAGGACCCTTTTTTTGGTTAGTTTTGAATGAATGAGTTTGAAAAATATATGAATGAATAAGAAAAAGTGTCTGCTGCTTCAATGCCTTTTCCTTTAGAAGATTTGCTTTTCAATTTTTATAAGGCATCGAAGAAGGAGAAAAACTGCTAAAAAGTACTTTGAAAAAAAGGAAACAGTTTTTTTTTCTTTTGTTGAATGAAAGATACTTTTCATTTTTTCCATTTTCCTTTCAAAAAATTCATTTTGAGTGAAAAAAAAAGAATAAATTTATCCATTTTTTTCACATCTTAAAAACCTTTAAAAACAGCTGCAACTCATTTTTTTGAAGGGAAAAAAGCTTCAAAAATTTTCAAAAAAGTATTTTTAACAAAAAACTGCAGCTTTAATAATGACTTAAAATATGACTATAAAAAGGATACTGTAGGCTTTTTAAATAGTAATTATTATTACTTAAAAGAAAGATTTAAAGTAAAAATGGTTCAATCAGTTCAAAAGGCTACAAAATAAAATTGCTAAAAAAATAAGTTTAAAAAAGAAGTAAAGTGTAAAAAAGTAATCATGTTTTACAACAAAAAAATTATTAAAACATGAAAATTTGATCCAAAAATTTTGTCTCAACTCGCAAAAACAGAAAATAACAACAACAAATTTATGTTGTTCGAAGCCATGACAACTTTTTTTTTGCAAAAAGTATCAAAAAAATTGCCACTTTTCAAGCTTTTTTATTTTAAGACGCACTCTGGCTGGAACTCAAAAACGGGCGGCACAGGCTAAAAATAGATTTGCCCCAAATTTTGCCCATAGGTAAAACAAGCATGGAGAAGACGATCCTGTCTTCTGTTTTTGCTTAAAAAAATTTCTTACGGTAGTTACAGTACATCAAAGGTTTAAGCCGATGAATTTTCAGTCTGATGCGAAAAATCACCAAATTAATTTTTTGTCATTATTTTGACCCTGTATAGGTTTTCGACCATGGGGAATCCGAAAAAGACACTTTTGGAAGCACCAGAATACCTGGAACATCGATTTTTTTAGACCCTGTCTTATTTGAGCTAAAGAAACATGGCTTTAAATTCGCGTGCGGGGTGAAAAACCATGATTTAATAAAACTACAACATGTTTTACATCCAAAAATAAAAATAATATAAAAAATTACGGTAACTAACATCGTTTAAAAAATTAATGAACACCTGCGATCGTGATTTTTCCCTTAAAAAAAATTTTGCAAAAAGAAAACGCAACACTTTCGTTGTGCGACATTTTGCCAAAACAACAAATTTTTCTTTCTTCTCGTGTTTTACAAGGGAAAAATCACGATCGCGGGTGTTCATTAATTTTTTAAACGATGTTAGTTACCGTAATTTTTTATATTATTTTTATTTTTGGATGTAAAACATGTTGTAGTTTTATTAAATCATGGTTTTTCACCCCGCACGCGAATTTAAAGCCATGTTTCTTTGGCTCAAATAAGACAGGGTATAAAAAAATCGATGTTCTAGGTATTCTGATGCTTCCAAAAGTGTCTTTTTCGGATTCCCCATGGTCGAAAACCTATACAGGGTCAAAATAATGACAAAAAATTAATTTGGTGATTTTTCGCATCAGACTGAAAATTCATCGGCTTAAACCTTTGATGTACTGTAACTACCGTAAGAAATTTTTTTAAGCAAAAACAGAAGACAGGATCGTCTTCTCCATGCTTGTTTTACCTATGGGCAAAATTTGGGGCAAATCTATTTTTAGCCTGTGCCGGCCTCCTCTTGATTTTTTTGAGTTCCAGCCAGAGTGCGTCTTAATCATTTTTGAAAAGCTGCAATCTCTTCAACTTTTTTCTTTGATTGACAATCACGCCATAATAAATGAATGCTTTTTCATTTATCATACCTTTCTCTGTTTATGTGTGTTACCTGCAAGCTTTGCTTGCATCTTTGTCCTTCAATTCTTTCCCTCCTCTTATTTTTTTTGAACAATGATACATTATTTAAGATAATAAAAGAGGAGGAAAAGCTCATTATTCTCAAACAAAAGCTTATAAATTTTTGAGAACTTTGAACGCTGACCTTTTTTTGCAGCAGCAAAAGCAAAAAGTTAGTGGTTAAAAAACTTGAAACTTCAAAGCAAACAAAAAAAAGGTGAAAAACGATGAACAAAAAGTTGAGTTTTTTTTTCAAAAATGAATCAGAACAAATTCAAAATAACATTTGCCAAAATAAAAAGTACCAATCAATCAAACATTTATTTAGAATATCAAAGTAAATTTTTTCTTATCAGCACATTTTTTAATGGTTGTGAGTCAAAATTCTTTTTTTCGAACGGAAGCTTTTTGATAGGAATGGGAAAATTGATATCTAAAAAAAGGTCTGGGAAAGAGAGAAGGAATGATTCAGTTTGGGTCAAAAACTATCAAACAATGATCTTTAATATGTATGTATTTTTGACAAAAATTTTTTAAATGCAAAAAGTTGTGGTCAAAAATATTACGGTTTTTTTACAAGTTTCGATTAAACAAAATCAATTGTCAAACAATTAAAACGGTTTAGTAATGTTCAAGAAATTTTAGATTGTTGAAACACAAAACTGTAAAAAAATAAAAGTGAGCAAATCAGAATTATTTTTTGGCACCCTAACACGCATTTCCTCTTTTCCAACATTTTCATAAACATCAAAAAAACAGATTAAATTTTTCATTAATACTTTTCGATACTACTTTTTTTTGAAAAAACGGCTTATGAAAAAAAGGTTAAACCTTTAACCAAACAAATGCTTTTTTTTTTAAAATACAAATCCTGATCGAAATAACAAAAAAAATTGAAACATCTGATACAAGAATAAAAAACCAGTAGCAGCATAAAATATAATCGGATTTGATAAAAAAAAGATTAAAATATCAAAAAAGAAGGCACGTGGTTCTGTTTTGTTTTTTTTACAAACTTTTGTGTTTTTGAAAAAAAGCACGCTGTATTTTTTCTGTTATTTTTAAAAAGGCTAAAACACAAACAAAACTTTTTTTATTTTTACTTTTTTTAAGAGAATGAAAATCAAAAACAAGAAAAGAGTTTTCCCTTAGGGGATAAAATGCTTTTAAAGTTTTAAAAGGGCACTCACCAACCAACTTAAAAGCATCAAATTTTTGCAAAACAAAAGTGTGAAAACTTTTTTGTAGTCAAAAAACAACATAGACGCTACAGTATGCTACCAGAAAACCAAGGTTAAAAAACGGTTGTATACTGTAGCTTCCCTATTGTTACCTAAAAACCCGAGTTGTCAAATTTCAAAAACTTAAATTATTTACCTAAAAAGACCTCAGGCAATTTTCAACAATAGATTACTGTAGCACTTACAGTATCCAAAAATCTTAAAAAACTAAAAACTTTTTATAAAAACTCAAACAAAACTTGTACAAATAAAAACTGTTACAAAATCAAAAAAAGGTAAGAGATAAACCGTTACAAAAAAAACATATATCCGTTAGTCATCATTATTGTCTTCACCAGAGGTATCATCATCATCATCATCATCATGTTCAGCCAATTGATCCATTAAAGCATTTGAAAGTTCCCAAAATTGACTATCAATTTTTTGCATTCTTTCATCAAATTGTCGTTGAGCTACTTGAAGGTAATTAACTTTCTTTTCATGTATTTTTCGAACTTCACTCAAAACTTTTGTAGCAATATATTCTTTACGATTTTTACGACGAAGAAGTCGAGCTTGAAATTCTTCCAATAATTTTTTTTGATCTTCAGACATTTCCTAAAAATGGCTTTTGGATTATAAGCAAATTGCAAGATAAAAACTTACATCTGCATTTGAATTTAATAAAGCCAAAACCTTTTCATCTGTATAATCTGGATAATTAGTAGCAAAATATTCAGATTGCTCTTCTTCATATGGAATTCGAAAATTTGTATGAAATTTTTCAGCTAATTTATCAACACTAGAATCTTCACATGCTTCTTCTTCTTCAGTAGCTTCGTTTTGATTGGAATCAGCTTTATTAGCCTAAAAAAAATAAATCTGTAAAAACTGAATGAACAAGATACTTCGAAACAGTATCGAACTTTCACACAACCCCTGCCGCCGCAGGGGTTGATTATAAACAATTACTTACTTCAGCTTTTATATCTGCAACTTTATCTGAATCTGGTGGAACAACTTTTTCACCAACCTCACCAATTTTCAAATCAGATTGGTCATTTTCAACAGCATGAATCTTAGCTTCTTCAGCATCATTGAGAAGAGGTGGAGCTTGAGAAATTGATTCAGTTGCACCTTCTTCATTACCATCACCATTTTTTTGTGGTTCAACAACAACTTCTTTAACCTGAAATTAATCACATAAGTGAGTAAGATTCCATAAAATTATACCTCTGTGATCTTTTCCATTTCATTAACAGGTGGTGGTGGCATGGAAGAAGATTGATTTGAACCTTCAGAGTTGCTAGCAAGAACAGAATTGCCATCAACAGTTTGTGGTTCTTGAATTTTTACCTACAAGTTTTTCAATTAATTATAAAACAACAACAGTCAGTAATAACTAACATTTTCAACGATATCACAAACAGGTGGCGGTAACATATTAGCAGATGGATCAGTTATAGCTTCAGAACTGCAAGCAACATGAACTTCTTTATCACCACTTTTTTGAGATTTATCAACAACTTCTTTCACCTGAAAAGTTATTTGTAAAACTTTAATAAAGCAATCAACAACAAAACTTACAGCTACAAGTTCTTGTTTTGCAGATTCTGCAGATGCTGAAGTATATATATCATTCATTAAATCTTCCACTTCTTTTTTATTCATTAATTCACATGATGATGACATCTTTGGTTGTGTTAGTAATTGAGGAAAAACCTAAAAAATAGTTATTTGTAATGAATATACTAATGATTTAAGATTAAAGAAAGATAAACACGAAAGTTTTAGTAAAAAAATTACAGTGAATGTTCAACTATAACAAAATAAATAGATTAATAAACTCTAAAAATAAACTCTGAATTAATAAATCTTTTGCAATTTATTATTTCAAAATCTTCGAAGCTTTTAGAATATTCAAATTATTTTTTTGCGAAAGAAAAAAGAACGGAGAGAGTAGTCGTTGGTAACAGAATGCCAAAAACTTAAATTTGTAAATAAAAAATACAGTATCTTTTTTCAGATTTTTTATTGCAAATATTGTGTAATCAAAGTAAGTTTAATCTTAATTTTTAATTAAGTATTTTTACCAGGAATTGGTAAATGTAATTTATTCACACTGCTACCGTATCTCTAGAAGATTTTTTATTTGTTTGTATTTTTCTTTTCAAAGATTTAATTATCTTTTTATGATATTAATAAAACAATTATTACGTATACAAAATATTGGATTTGGTTTTTTTATTAAATCATTTTTTTTATACATACATACAAACACATAATTAATATTTACCAAAATGTAAACAATTAAACATTTTTCTTGAATAATAAGAGATACAATATTTCTACCGTAATATGGAAGGACAAAGATAATTATTTAAAAAAAATAATCCCGCACATTTTTGTAAAGCTTAAAAAACACCTTTAAAAAAGTTTAAACCAGTTTTAAACAATTAAAAATACAATTTTGAAAAAGGAAGGAACGATTTTTGAGAGAAAAACATGATTTTTGGTATTTTTGTATGTTTCAAAATTTTATAGAATTGTAAACACACAAAAATGCCAATTTTGAGTATCACAGATATTTTTTGGATTTATATAAAAAACAGATGAAAGCATTTTTTGGGCAGTGTTAAATCTGATGGTAGATGGAAGGATTGGAAGTGGAATGGCACACTTTTTAAACAATGAATGGCATTCCAGGAGATCGAATTTGTGATGAATTTGATGAAATTGTTGAAGCATTTGAAGTCTTATTTTTTATTGGCATTTTTGCGGGTGTTCGAAGGAGTTTTTCAAATTCGTACTGAAAAAATGGAAAGAATTTTATTTTTGGATTTTTGATTTAAAAAATTACTACAATATCTTTATGGACCGGAAAAAGGCATCTGGTTACTGTAATGGATACTGTAACTCTAATCTGCCAAACTAGACTTTTTATTTAGGATGTCACATTTTTTATCAAAGGTCAATTTCATGACACATGTAACTTGATCCCATTTTATCCATATCAAATTTAAATATTTACTGATCAACTACAGTAACACTCAAAACAAAAATTTGTCATCTTTTGTTTAAGCTTGTTTTAAAACAAACAAATTAGCATAATGCTTTCCCTCGAACTACTTGTACAATTTTCGTTTAAAACTTTGTAACCAAATATTTTTTCTTCTTTTTCAGTTACTGTAATTACAATCCTATTATTACGTCAAAATTTCATTTTTGCACAAAAAAAACAAAACAACAAATTTTTTTATAGTTTTCTCTAAAAATTTTTATGAGCAAAATTAAAATTTGTGACGTAAAATTTTTTATTATTTTTGTTTCCGGAAAAAAGTAAAAAAAGTACCAAATGTTGACTAACATCAATGCTAATTGGTGGAAGAGAATATTTTGGATGTAAATAATCATTTGGTTTTGAAGTTGGGGCAACAAGATTCATACAACTGCTACCGTATTCATGTTGTTCATGCATAATTGAATACTTTCGATTTAGGTATTCTATGGATTGACTGAAACTAAATTAGTTTACAGTAATTAAGCTTTAATAAAATTAGAGGGAATGAGAACCTATGCTTCAAAATTTTTGATAAGAATGATGCAATATTTGCAAAGGGCTTAACGGTTAAAGTGCGTTACAAAAATGTTATTCAAGTTTTCGTTGTGAAAGTTTATAAAGATGATGCAATGCTAACTAAGAATGATCCCAACACGAAACTGTAGTTTCCACTTAAAACCCTTAGGGCATCCAAAAAAATAAATAAACAAACCTTGCAGATGAAATACTTTCCAATTCAATGAATTTTGTATTCCTTCTTGGAGATTTTATTGAAGCAAGGGGAAGTTCTTTTTGCGCATAAAACATCGTTGAAGAAAGTGAACACCAGCGAGCCTGTAATTAATTTTTTATGATTGCATCATGCTTATAAAAAACTTACAAAGAATACGATTAACAATATCGTATAAATGAATAAAATACAAATTGTTACAATGAGAAACATTAAAATAATTTAATAAAATTTGGGGCGTTGTTGGATTTTTATGATTAACAATCCGACAACATTTCATTTGAAATATTTTGTTGTCGAATTTTCATTTACTGATAATTAATCTGATATAATGGCGGATTTGTTAAATAAGGGATTTATGAAATCTGTAAAATAATTAATTATTAAAAAATGGTAAAGCCCATTGGTCAAAAATACAAAAAGTGTTTGATAAAAAAATTTCTTGAAAACAAAAAACTCTCGACACGAAAATCGCGAATAAATTGTTTCACCGCGAAAAACTAAAATTATTAGTTTTTTATTGCATCTTTATGAATGAAAAAAAACTATACAAACGACTTTAGTAACACTTTAAAATCTGAGATTTTTATCAATGATCAAAAGCTTTTCCTTTCATTATCGATTCATCATTTATCTCTTATTTGACAATTAACATCTTCAAATGTCGTCAGCAAAGCATGCTTAAGATTAGCTGCTGATATCTTTTGCAAAAAGCTTTTCTTCATCTTTCTTCTTTCTGGATCCAAAAAGTTTATCTTAGCGTGGCCACAAATAACAACTGTTTTTATTTGAAAGACAAGAAAGAGAGGAGTTTTTAATTATATATACCATTGTGACAAACACGATTTTTTTGATGTTTAATTGCCTACGCAAAAACTCACTCTTGCTTCTTGAAGAAAAAGAATTTTATACTTTTTCTACCAAAAATTTGGCAATGGATTTTAAGTGTCAATCACCTGATTTTAGGGTCTTGCAACAATGTCAAAAAAGCGGTATCTTTTTTAAAAAAAAGTTGTACGTTTGAATTTTCGGTGACTCAACTGCGACTCTGTGACACAATTCCGTGACAAAGTCAGAGTCACAGAATTGTGACTTTGATGTTACACTCACAGTCGTGACCATGTTTCTAGCTAAAATTTAGTCATTCAAGTTTTTTAACTAAAAATGAAAGTTGAACTTTAAGTACTTCTTTTTTTGCAGCCATAATTTATTCATAAAAATTACAACTACTAAAAATAATTTATTCATAAAAATTACAACTACTTTTTTTGTAGAAAAAATGCCAACAGACAGATGGCATTATTTTTTCGAGCATGAATTTTAAATTAAAAATGGAGGCGGTTTTTGTTACTTTTTTCTTCAAAACCAAAAAATTTGGAAAGAAAGTCCCCCCAAAAAATTGGAAGGTTCAATTTGAACCTTCCAATTTTTTATTGGTGGTCTTTTTTATATAAAAAATTACGAAAAAAGGAAATGAAGAATATCACGAGGATGTCCATAAAAAAGGATATGAATAATAATATTTTAAAAAATTTGAAAAATCAGGAAATGGGTTTCACGTGGGATAGATAAAAAAACAAAATATTTTAAAAAATGTTTAAAAAAAGGTCACATGGAATAACAAAGATAAAATAGTCATCAAGGGAGATGGGATGAATACTGTAGAAGAAGTCAATGATTAGTTAAACAAAAAAATTTTAAAAATTTAACATTCTCTTGGGAGCTTTTAATCAAAAAAAAACTTTGACCTTTTAAGTATAAAAATGAACTGAAAAGAAAAAAAAACAAGAACCGTTTAAGATTAAAAATTATATCAATTTGTATTTTAAAATTATCCCGAAAATGACTACAAAAACTTTTACAAGTTCCAGAAAATTCTAAAAGCAAAAAAAAGTTCAATATTTTTTTGAACATTCGAGAAAGACTTTTCTGCAAAAACTTTGCTGTTGATGTTGTTGCTAGAAATTTTGACCTTTTTGTTTTTGTTGTGTCTCTTTTTTTCTGGCAGGCACGAACAAAATCAAAGCTAAAAAAGAGTTCAATGACCGCAAAAAAGTTATATCTCGAAGAACAAAAACAAAAATTTTTTCTGATCAATGAATAATAAATTAGCGAGACTCTTGTTAAACAAAATTTGAATAAAGCATACAGTAATATCAAGGTTACAACGGCGTTACAGTAATCTTCAATTAAAAATTTAAAAAACCTAAAATTTTGTTGGTTTTTTTGAAAGATGCTTAAAATGTTACAGTAATTTAAAAAACAAAACACAAAAACCTCAAATTCTGCTCTTTTTGTTTCGCTTAAATACGGTTTTAAAAAGTGACAAATAATTATTAATTAAACAATTAATTTGAAACCTGAGAAATCCCTCAAAAATGAAACTTTTTTTTTTCTTCCGTGTTCAAAATTTATGATTTTTTTACATTTCTGCAAATATGTAATTTTATAAAATTGTCAAAAGCTTACGTAATAATTTTAAAACAAAAGAAATTTTCTTTCCTTCAAATTCAAAAATTTTTGACGAAAAACAAATAATATTTTGTGTCTTGATTAAATATGAATGTAAAACAGAAAAATAATAATTCCGGAAGAAAAAAATGGAACGGGCTAAAATTTTAGATTTCAAAAAAAATTATTATTGTTTTTTGATTTATGTTTTTTGTCGCATGTGTTTGAAAGTTTTTCAAAGTCGGAAAAATGTTGGTCCTGAAAGGAAAACGATAAAACGGAAAAAATTATAAAAAAAAGGTAATTTGAAAAATAAATCGTTTTTAAAAAATTTCTTTTGTTCAATTTCAAGCAATCTAAAAAGTCACGAAAATGTAAAAAAGAACGGCTAAAAACTAAAAAAGAAAAATGATATCTTTTTTATGAATAAAAAAAGCAATTCGTTTTCATTCATCGCCTGTAGGCAATGGTCATTGCCATTCAGCTTTGTTCAATTCAAGTTTTTAAGCTTTTATTTCTCCAATCTATGCCTAAAAACACATGTATAAAAAATTGAAAATAAGCGATTTGATTTCAACTTTTAATCTTTTTTTCTTTTTTCTCTCAAAAACTCTGTTAGACAACAAAAGAAAAAGCAATGGCAATTTTTTTTGAAAAATAAAATATCACATTAAAAGATCACAACAAATTTTTTTTAAGAAAGCAATAAAAAATTTGAAATCACGTAAGCATAAAAAAGTTAAATTTTTTTCTTTCGATTTCAAGCAATTGTTTTTACATTTATTTCTTCCAAAAAACATCATCCAAAAAGCATGTCTCACAAATAACAAAAAAAATATGTGTAAAATTTTTGGAAGAAAAACAAAAAAAAATTTGAGAAAGCATAAATCAAAAACAGTGATGAAAGATAATCAACAATAAATAATAATATTTTGTCATTGAACAGACATAACATTATTAATAACAAAAAAAAAGAATGTCAAAATATTGGTGTTGAAAAAAATGAGACATTAGATTTTATTTGTTGAATCACATTTAAAAAAAATTACTGTAGATTGTATTAGAAAAATCTTTCTTATCAGCGGAAATTACAGTAATCATTGAAAATCAGGGTAAAAAATGGTAACTGATAAATAGTGAACTTTAAATGATGTAAAAAAGGGATTTCTATGATTTGAAATTATTTGTTACAGTAATTTCAAGTCATAAACGCTACTGTAAATGATTCCTGCTAATTTTTATGTTAATTTTAAACAAGGTTGGAAAAGAAAAAAAAACTACAGTAATCCTTTCAAGATTAAATGGAATCTGATCTATAAAAAATTAAACTTTTATTGCCACCTAAATTTCCCAGACATGCCAGATTTTAAATATTCTATTCAAAAATAGAAAAAAGGATATGTAGTTCAAAGAGATTCCTTTCCAAATCTGTCACTCCCTCAATAAAAAAGGAAATGTAACAAAATCCTATCACATGTTGCAAAAAAATAAAAAAAGGATCCGCGTAGGTTTACCAAAAAAAGTAAATATTTAATTGACATGCTTGAAATTTATATATACTTTTTTTGTCTATCAAAAAAATGAAAGTTCTTTTTTGGGGCCAACAACAAATATTTCAAGCATGGTTTTGCTTTCTTTTCTTTCTTTGGCACTCCGACATAGCAAGTTTTCGTAGAAATAGAAGGAGATCAAGTTACACAAAGAACCAGAAAAAAATATGGTCCATGACAGGAACAAAGAAGAAGAAAAAGAAGATGAAAGTTATTTACCAAAGTTTTTTTTTACTTTGACAAATTTGGAAATAATAAAAATTACCAAAAAACAAACAAGGCATTGTTTTTGTGTGTGTTTTTTTGGCATTTTAAGTTTTAACTTTCTTCTTTTTATTTTTTTTGTAAACCACTTAAGTTTCATCATCAACATGCCATGACACACTTTTTTTTCAACTTTTTTGGCAAAAAAAACAAAAATTAGCAATTTTCAAAGAAAAAATAAAAAACAAAAAACTTTTAATTTTTTGAAAAAACACATGTTTTTTTCAATAGCACAAAATTGCTAAAAATGCAAATGTCAAAGCTGCCGATGGCAATAAAAGATAAAAAAAATTTGCTGCAGATGATGAGAAAAAAGTAGTACCAGACGATAATAATGTGAAAATATAAAAACGTTATTTTTGAAAGGAAAAAAATAATTTTTTTGCAAATTTTTTTCACCAGTGATTGATGAAAGACAAAACAAGTGTGGAAAAAAATATCATTGAAGAAAAAGCTATTTTTAGGAACAGCTGCAGCATGCAGCTAAACAAAGAAAAAAAAACACATCATATATCTGTTCAATAAATGAATGAGATTTTTTGGAAGCTCGAAAAACAACGAAAAAATATTTCATTCAAAAACAAGGATAAAAAGTTTGTGACAAAATTCTTTCATTCAAACATCGACACCGATGATGATGATATTGCTGTTGGTGGTAATAGTGACAGCTATACGGATGACTCTTTTTTTTGCAAAGATCTCTCTTGTTTTTTTGCTTTAAAGAATGTTGTTTGCAAACGGAAGAATCAAAACAAAAAAATACTTGGAAGACATTTGTTTTTTGCAGATATTTTTGTGAACTGAAAAAAACCAAAAAACAGAAAAACAAAAACACAAAGGTTTGGGAATAGAAGGATGGATCTTTGAGTAAAACTTAAGGCTCAAAATTTATTTTACAAAACTCCAACTTTTTGGCAAGAAAAATGTGATTAATAATTTTAAAAAGTACTCTGACAGAACACAGTGCAGTAATTTTGTGTCTTATTTTGAGCGAATTAATTCGTCAAAAAATTCTAAAAAAGCATATTAATAAAAAATTTAAAAACTTTTCAACAGAATGTTTGAACATGTTTTGCGGAAGATAAAAAGAAATTCAACATGTTACTTATGATTTAAAAGTTAAGAAATCTTCCTTTATTTAAAGCTTCTGACTCATTATTCATCAAATGATTCTTTCAAGATTTATTTGAATTGTACCACCCATTCTTGTACGTTAATCATCATCATTAAAACAAGAACAATTCAGTCCAGCATTTAATTTCAATAAAAAAGTGATGATGACCAAGATGTTCAATGTTTTTTTTTCATCATAAAGTCACATCCTCACCAACTTCGTTGGTGGCGGCAAAAAGTAAAAGAAAAAGAAAACTGCCAGATTAACGACCCAATTTTAAATGTTTTTATTTTCATTTTCTCAGATTTAAAAATAACTGAAAAAGTATAGTTTTGGTTTTTTTTTCATCATAAAAAAACCCTTCTTTGTCTTTGACCAATTCAATTCAGTGCAATGAAGGCCTCATCTGGTGGTGGTACCTTCGTATTGTTGTTATTTTTATTATTTCCCTCAAGAATAAAGGAGATTTTTATGCAGATCATTTACGTCATCTTCTTCCTTCCAAAATAATACATATCCCCTCTCACTTTTATTTTTTTAGACATCTGTTTTTTTAAAAAAGGATGAAAGATAGACAGAGAGGGACATCCCCTGGAGGCAAGAAAAAGAACCTTTTGGAATGGTCATTTTTGTTTAACTTTCTTTCATTTTTCAAAGACCAAAATAAAGCTACAAAAAATGGATGAGCTACTTTTGGATGAAAAAAAACAAAAGAAAGGCCCATTTTTCTATCATTAAAATGTAAATTTCAAAGTTTTTTTGGGGATAAAAATAGAAAAAATAATTCTATTTTAGGGTTAAAAAATTTTTGCAAAAAAAGTAAGTTTTGCAGCAAAAATTGTAATCAAATTACGCAAAAAAAAACAAAAAAATAGTGTGCAATTTTTTAAAAAAATGTAAGCTAAAAATGCTTATAAAAATTTGTTGTTGATCAAAAAACAGATTCAAGAAAAAATTTGCATGTTTTTAGCTTTGGATTACTGTAATTATAGTGGTGGGAGTTTAAACATTCACAAAAAGACAGATTTACAATGAGTGTTAATTTCTTTACACTCATTGGTTACTGTATTTTTCATATTTAAACAATTAACTCCTTTTCAACACCACCTGGGCCCAGGTCGAGGGCACAAAAATTGAGCATCAAAATCAGAGAAAATAGAAGGGACAACTTTGGTAACAAATTGGGACAATTTCAATTAAATTAGAAATGCTTAAAATCAGAAAAAAACAAAAAAGTGTTAAAAAGGACAGTTTTCGAAGAACAAAAAATTACTACCTTTTTTAAGCCTTTCTTTTTTGTCAGTAAAAATGATGTTGCTTCAAAAAAGACAAAAAAAATGATGTTAAAAAATTTGAAACAAAATGAAATTCCCTCAGGGGAATACATTGAAATGGTGGTCTTAAGCCTGTTTCCATTTTTAAACTCCTTCAATTTTCAATGAAATCGACTTCATTATTTCCTCATTTTTTTTATCAAAATTAACAAAAAAATTGGTCCTGTTTTTTTATTTAACATTTTTACAAAATTTAAAGCCTTTAAATAATTCCAAAAAACTTGGCATTTGGTACAAATTTAATTGAAAAAAAAAACTTTTTTAAAAACGGTTTTTTTCTTTGAAATGTTCTGTTTTTTCAGGTGAAATTTTATAACCTTTTCAAAAAAAATTTTATTTTTAACTAAATCAAAAAATACAGGTGATTTTAAAAAAAAAGAAAAATGTCAAAAGTTTAAAGATATTCCACAAGCATAAATAATCAGGCACTTTTTTTAAAGTTCAAAATAAAGGGTTTATTTTTGAAATGCATTTTTGCAGAAAAAACGATGGCAGAATTTGCAAAAATATTACAAGTATTGTTTTTGAAAGAAAAAGAAAACAAAAAATTGTTGCAAGTTCTATTAAAAATGCATGAAAAGTGTTGTTGCTTTTTTGTTGTGTCTATTCACAAATTTTGGAGAAGGGCTGAAACGCGTCAAATCCCACGATGATTCTCTCATGGTCAGCTAAAAAAATAAGTTTAAAACTTTAAAAACCAAAATAAATAATGCAAATCCAAAATTTTAAATAAATAATTTGGAAAACTACAAATTTAGATCTGAAGCTTAAAATTAAAAATGTTACGGTAATGGTCTTTACATATTTGATAAATTAGAAAATTTTAAGATATCAATTTACAACTTTTATATTCGATTCAAGCAATAAATGTGCTTAACATTTTTAATTCAAGATAATGAAGAAAAACCCCTGCTAGTTAATAATCATGACACGCCACCTGACAATAAAAGCGATGGTCAGTTGTCATCCTCTTTCTCAAATCATGAACTAAAACTGCATTTACAACTAAAATGGAATCATTAAAAACTTTAATTGTTAAATTTATTTTCAAAATCCAAAAAAAATTGTGTAATAACTACAAAAAAAATATATAAGTGTTCAAAAAAATCAAATTAAATCAGTAGTAAAAAGATAAAAAAAAGAGAAAAGAAATACATTTTTTAAAGAGGTCCCTTTGTTCCAAGACGATATGGATCTTGACTTGGATAATATACTTGTGGTTGATTTGATGATGATGACGAAGAACTTGAACCAGCTTTTGGAGCAACATTTGGAATAACAAGCTTTGCATTCTTTGATGGACCAGCTTCATCAGATGTAATCACTTCAGCACGGGGTCGTTTTGATGATGAAGAGGATGATGGACCTGCTTCATCAAATGATGGAAGAGGAAGAGCCCCTGGAAGATTTGGAATTTCACGGAATGTCTTCTTTTCTTCAGTTCCTTCAAATCGAGTTTGAGCTTGTGGTCTTCCCCATCGAATACTAAGTTTCTGGCCATTGATTGTTGTTTGATTGAATGATCGTTCTGCAGCAAGTTCGGCACCTTCTCGAGTTAAAAAGTCAATAAAAGCACAAAATTTATTTGGAAGAACATGAATTTGTCGAATTTCACCAAATTGATAAAAATGATTTCTAAAAAAAGAAATTTCAGCAACAACAAAAAACTAAAAACACAAACCTTAAATCTTGTTCATTGACAACCAAATCTCCACTACTTCCAAGATTACCAATATATAAAGTTGTAATTGATTGATCAGTTGGAACAACAAGCTTTGGAGCAGCTTTTGCTCTTGAAAGCAACTTATCTGCCACTGGATCATTTGTACCATAAAAGCGATCTTTGATATTCTGGATTGAAAGTTTATCATCAACTGGTTTTGGAGTTTCATGACTAAAATAAATAATAATTAGTTTAATAATAATTTAATGAAAAGCAATTACCGATATGGACATTCATCACCACGTTTACATTCACCTTTAACAAAGAAAGAACAAATATGTGGAGCATTTCGAGCATAATATGGTTCACGACCTCGAGTAGAAGCAAGTTTATTCAGCATTTCATTGTTACCAGAATTTGGAATTAGCGCAAGTTCTCCATATGGAGTTGTTCCATCTGTTTCAGCTAAAGCTCTTTCAGCATTCTGGACAAAGAAATCACGATTTGCTCCTTGTTGTGGAAATTGTTCTTTGATTGAAAGAGCTTGATCACGAACTTGTACAGGAAGTCCTGAAAAAAGAAAAAAGGTTACAATATTAGTTATTTCTTCGAGTTGGAAAGGAGTACTCTAACAAAATATCCCAAAATCCTACCATATTCAAGGTCCAACAAACACGTCTGACAAACATTCTTCATTTTAGCACATGTTTGGCAAACTTCAGTTTTCTTGAATCGAGCACCACGACCAGGACACCATCGAAATGAAGTAAATGGTCGATTACAAACTTTACATTCATCACCATATTTATTCTTTTGCTAAAACATTTAATTTAGTTTATTAATCTCCGCTAAAGATAAATACTTACCATTCGAAGATATGGATTTGGTCCAAGACAAGTTTCACATAAAATTGGGAAATCCTGAAAGAAGAACAAATATAATTTCAACATTAATAAACTTATTAAAAAAACATACCCCATCTTCCCATTTTTTCCGATTATACAATGAATCTTTAGAAGCCATTGAAGACGTTTATCAACAAATTTAAACAAAAATTGGAACTAAATATAAAGTTTTAAGTTTCTGTTGAAAAATATGGATTTGAATTTTTCGATGAAACAAAAAAATGTTGGAAAAAAACACAACACTTTTTAGTTGCAGAAAAGTGACACAATGCCAAATATTTTTAGTTGAAAAAAATTCATTGAAAAAAATTAGTTTTTGGATACTGTAATTCATTAAAATTCTTTTTTGGGAGTTTCTTTCAACGTTGATTAACATTTTTATAAATTTTTTAAACACTTTCTAACATACACTAATTCGACGTTTTTTAGTTCCTCGTTCAGCATTTATGCTGAAGAGCAATAAAGATTCCAATTTAACGGAAACTCAAGATTTCAAAAAAAATAGGTTTTTTTTCCTTTTGATATTCAATTTTGAATAAAATAAATGAATATCAATTTGTTTAACTTTTCTGTGAAAATCAAATGGCTAAATAATTTTTCTACTGTAAACTATTCTATATGTAAAAACAAATTCGATAAACGTTGAATAGTGTAATGTTAGTTACAATCTACATGTAATGTCTATTTTTAAATACAATTTTATTTATGACAAATTACAAAGAATGATTCTAGTCAGAAAAATAAGGTTTTGGTTTTCGAGCTTTTAGGTTCAGAGCATCTTGAAATTGAGGTTTCATTCGAGGAAAAATCAATGGCGGAGGTCCAAAAATATAAGAATCAGTTTCAAGAATTTCAAAAATAATTTCTTTGAGTTGTTCACGATATTTTGGTGATAAACGACTGGGTTCAAGAAATGTAAAGGTTATATATAAATCTGTCTTCTAAAAAAAGTGTATTAATAAACAGGTCAGGAAATAATAGGAAATAACAGTGGTAGGCCCAAGTGTTTTCACAAATTAAAATTAGAAAATTTAGGTAATGAATATTTGTGGAAATTAATCTACTTGTGATGCTCAGTTTAGCACAACCGTAAAATTTACTAACCTTTAAAAATTCGATAAACTCTTTAATTCCAAAAGTATCAGAAACATAATAAAATTCCAGTTTTACCAACTTCCAAAAATGTGGAATTTTGATAAGTTCATTGAGAAAATTTGCAAGGGGCACTCCCAACCTGCCATGCCGCTTTTGGAACGAGACACATCCTATTATGTAACCTTAGGGCAGTTATGCATAACCCCAAAATATTTCTGGTGAATGGCCTTTAGTATGAAAATTTGTGAAAATGAATTTCGACAAAAGTGCATGACACAGGGGTTTTTGAAAAATCGTCGACCCGGGGGTCGTGGATTTTTCAGACTGCATTTTCACAAATTTTCATAATAAAGGCCATTCACCGGAAATATTTCGGGGGTTATGCATAACTGCCCTAAGGCTACATAATAGGATATGTCTCGTTCCAAAAGCGGCGTGGCAGGTTGGGAGTGCCCCTTGTTGATGAAACATTTGCACGATAATTGGAAAATGCGCTAAATAAATTTGTTATTAAATTTAAAAATATTATTAAAGCTTTTTTTAAAAAACTTACTATTTAATAATTTTTGCATTTGGTAAAGCTTCAACAATTTTTTCAAATTCAACTACATTTCCATTTTTGTATTTAATTGAAGTTTGAAGCAAAAAAACAAACTTTGGTGTAGAAGCAAGTAAACAAAAATTTTGTTACAAAATTCATCAAAAGTTAAAGAAATATGTGGAAGGCGTAATTCCCAAATATTAATTTTGTATACTTTTGGAAGAACTTCTGGAATAAATAATTCAAAATATGTAACAAAAAATGGTGAACGTTGAATGTAAATTTGATCAACAATCTATATTTTGGTAGAATTGTTTTTAGAATGACAAATTTTTTCAATTTGTTTAGGATGAAGTCCAAAATTTGAAACTTCATCATATTAATTTTAAAAAATGAATTTCAGTAGTGTTAAAAGATGAACAGACTAAATTTTTTTAGTAGCTGGATAAATGTTTTACAGAATCGTATTCATTTTTTCGAACAAACTCCTCAGATATTTTTTTGCAGGCTTCTGTGGATATCAATTAAAACAAGGTTTCTGCTTTTAAAAACAATGCTTTCAATAATTTAGAATTTTGTTGACCATCATAAAAATTATTTACACCAACACAAAAATCTGAATCACCATCAATAAATTTTATATAATTTTAAAAAAATGAAAAAGCATAATTTTGTTCCAAATTTTGTGTTCAATTTGAGTATATTTATTTTAAAAGTGTGTTTAAAAAAGATACAAATTTTATACTTTAATGTTTATGTCCAAAACAACATCAATTTATTTGAAATATGAACAGAAAAATATAGTCTAGGTTATCAAAAAATTAAATTGCTTTTATTTTTTGAGCATTTTTGGAGTAGTATAAAAGCAGCAGCAGCAAGAATAACATTGATAATTTAAACTTTAACAATTAACTCCAAAAAATGTATTTGTATTTGATCAGTTTTGTTATTGTTGCGTATATTTTTTATCATTATTTGTAAGTTTTTTTTGTTGGAAGAAAATGCATTTTTTAACGTTGAAAATTTACTTCAACTTCAGAATCGGATTCAGATTCTGAAGTTTAAAAGTTTCAAAAACATTCAAATGTTTCATTGAGTTTTGATTGTATCTTTCCAAATTGGATGAATACTAATCATTTAATTTATGCAAATATTTCAGTAAACTAAAAAATTACTGGAAATTCCGAGGTATTCCAGGACCTCCGCCAACATATATCATCGGAAATTTGCATGAACATTTAAATACTAAAAGGGTCAATGTCTTGCAGCTACAAGAATGGACAAAAAAATATGGAAAACTTTATGGAATGTTGGAAGGTGAACGAAAAATGTTAGTTACAACAGATTTGGATTTCTTGCATGAAGTTTTTGTTAAAAAATCTGATATCTTTCATGGCCGACGAGTAAGTAATCTTTTGTGATTTTTTAAAAATGGATTGAATTGATTAATCAAAAAGTGAAAAGTTAAATCCACTTTTAAAATATTGATATACGGGTTAATTTTTTGTTTCTTGATATTTAAAAAATTTATTTTGCATAATGAGAACGTCAATCATCTGAAAAATCAATAATGTCTGTAATGAAAAATCTTTGGCCTTTGATATTGTTCTTACAAAAACATTTTCACAAGAAGGTGTGGTTTAATCGTTTTTGAAAACTGTGATTCAATATTCCAACTAGAAAAATCACTTCGTAAAGCGGAACATATGTTTTTGATAAAAAATATAAAAAATTTAAACAATACTTTTTGATTGAAAATAAAAAATCGAAAATTCCATTGAATTGTTTTTTTTTTAAATTGTTAAAACAACAAACTACATTCTTTGTACTTTCAATGTTGAACAATGTTCTTCAAGCAAGTACAAATATTCAGATTTTCTTTAATAGTCTGTGTAAATTTTTTGGAATCTAGGCTTTCAAAAAATTTAATTCTTCTTAATTTTTCAATACTTTAAAACAAAAAACTAATATTTCATACTGTATTTTAGATAATACTATTTCTGCCAAATCTTTTTTTCAGTTAACCCCCCTCCTTGGAGATGTTGATGATTATTCAAATTTTCTTGTCAATGTCTTTAATGCTCGAGGGAATCGATGGAAACGTCTTCGAACCCTTGCAAATCCTATTTTCAATGTTGTCACCCTTAAAACAATCCTTCCAACGGTTCAAGATTCCGTAAATGAAATCCTTAAATGCATTGAAGAAACTGAAAACCTTCCAATTAATGCATATCCATTCTTTCAAGAATTTACAATTGATGTCATTTCAAGAATTGCCTTAGGGCAAACTTCATCCGCGTTGTTCAACAATGAATATTTGGAAATTGTTCGAGATATTTTTGAAAAACGTCGCGAAACTCCCCCAGAACTTTTAGGATTCATTTTTCCATTTTTAATTCCGGCAATTAAAAAACTTGGATTTTTCTTTAATGTTTCAACAGCAAAATATTTTACACTTGCATATGGAAAATTAAATGCAGCCGTTCGAGAACGAAAAAAGCTTCGAGAAAATCGACAGGCGAAAGAGGATTCTGAATTTGTTGATGAAACTCGAAAAAGAATTGATTTTATTGATTTATTTTTGGATTTAGAAAATCAAGATATTCAAGCAGAAAAATCTGAACATTTTGATAAAAGCAAATTTAAGGTAAGCGATTGATAAAAATTTAGAATTACCGGGATCCGAAATATGCGATTACAGTAATTTCAAAAATTTGAGATTACTGTAAACCAAACATGTTGTCCTAATGTTAGTATTGGAAATTACAGTAATCCAGAAGTAAAGGATTGAAATAACAAAATTATATAGTCATTACCATAATTAGTACATCAAACATTACTATGATTCAGAGATTAGACATAAACATTTAAGTAGATATGAGTATTGAAATTTTAGAGTTAGAGATTACAGTAATCCACCTATTTTTTAGGTAGAAAAGAAATTATCCACGTACGAGGTTGTTGCCATGTGTTTTGTATTTTTGCTTGCTGGATACGATACAACCGGTATGAAATGCGGTCGTTAAAGATAATATGCAAATTTTAATTTTAGCAACTTCAATTGGATATCTTGTTTATCTGTTAGCAAAGAATCCATCAACACAAAAAAAAATTCAAGAAGAAATTGATTCAATTTGTCCTAATCATGTAAGTGTTTGATGGTTACGGTAATGCTACAGAAGCTGGATACCAGCTGTTATAGAAATTTGAAAAATTTGAAAATTTATGCAATTTTTTAAATTCATTTTTTTATTGGGGATCATTATAGGACCCCTCATATGAAGATTTGCAACAATTCAAGTATTTTGGAAGCCGCAATCAAAGAATCCCTTCGAATGTATCCGTTAGCAGCAAGGTAAATTTGCATAATTTTGGTCTCTACTAAATTTTAATTTTACAAATTTTCAGAGCTGCCTCAAGGCAATGTATGGAAACAACAAGTATAAATGGAATGAAAATCGAGAAAGACGTTTATGTTACAGCTGATGTTTTCACAATTCATTATGATAAAGAACTTTGGGGTGAAGATGCAAATGAATTTAAGCCTGAGAGATGGTTAACAGATGAAAAACGGCATCCAATGGCATGGCTTCCATTTGGAGCTGGGCCCAGAATTTGTCTTGGCATGAGGCTAGCATATATGGAAGAAAAGGCTTTTATTATTGGATTGTTGAAAAAGTTTAATATTGAAAAAACTTCAAAAACTCCGGAACAGTTATCACTTTTTGGTGCCCTTGTTGTTGCTCCTGAATCTATTGATGTTAAATTTGTGCAAAGATTTTAAATATTTTATATTATTTGAATTTATTTTTTGTTTGAACAAAATTTTCAAAAATGATTAAAATATTATAATAAATATTTAAATAATTTTATTAACAAAATTTTTTTATGATCACACGTGGGCAGGTGGTAGGGAGAAAAAAAATTTTTTTTACGTAACATAATTTTTGTCTTGGTCCCCCCTGTGGATTTTTTTCACTTTTCAAATTTTTTTTATTTTTTTCATAAGGGTCCCCCCTTTGGATTTTATGTTGCATTTTTCATTTTTTTCCGTTTTTTGACATAGTAACAATTATGTAAATTTTTGTTTCGTGTGAGATTTTACAAAGCTGAATCGAATCAAAAAATCTTTTACTTTATAATTGCAAAAAAGCTCATTGAACAAAACAAAGCATTGATAAATAAAACGTCGTAAACAATACAACTTAAGAGAAAACAGTACAGATTAATCACCACAATTGAATAATTCAAGAATATTTTTATTGCTCATTGAAAATGCAAGTAGTGATTTAAACGATGCTTCATCATTAAAGAATTGAACCTTTATTCCACCATCTAGAATAAAGTGGTTTTAATAAAAGAAAAGTCTCAGACTTACTTAAAATGCATAGTTTTTCACAATAAAATTTATTTAATGCTGCACATGCATCAGAAAAAACCGTTGCAACATTCCATTGTTGTGGCTGATATTTGAAGCTTTTATTATTTGAAGTTATTGTTATTGGGAATGCCAAATTCATTACTGAAAGGGAAAACAAAAATGTGCTGTTTTAGACAGTTTAAACAAACCTTGTTTTTCTAATGCGCTTTCGGCAGGTGAAGCATGAAGTTGAGCACTGCATGTAATATTGAAATGCTGATTGGTAAGAGTTGTGCTTTTTGAGCAAAAATTAAATTTTTGGCAAAGATTCAAAGTCGAAATTTTGTTTTCAAGAAAGTTTTTCTAAAAAAATTTTAAGAATAAGAAAGAAGATTATCCACCAACGATTTCATCCATATGAGATTGAAGCAAATGATGACAAAAATGTTGAAAATAAAATGTTACATCACAAATACTATCAAGCTCTCTTTCAATTTTATTAATTGCAACATCTTTCATACCACCAACAGCTTTTATAAGAATCTCACAAACCGCACATTTTGCTGTAGAAAATGAAAGAAAAGAATGGCTTCCTTGAACACTTTGTTGAAGTTGATGTCGAGGTTGAGCAATACATTTTCTTTCTGATTTAGAATAAGCAAAATCTCCAGCTTTAAAGCCGCAGAAGAAGCAGCATTGATCAGATCCGATCAACCAAGGCTGATGAATGTCCTGCGGATAATGCACTTAATTATTTATTGTTAAACGACAAAGTTCTTTTTACTAAAATGAGAAGCGAAACTATGATTAAATTTTGGCAATATTGCATTACCACTGTTAAACCCCATCGTCAAGTTGGTCAGCTTCAGAAGTTTATTGAAAGAGTCTTAGCTGTTCCACCGGGGAGCGTAGTAGTCGAGCGAGGATTTTCATTATTTTTTTATTCAAAAAGCCCTCGCCGAAGTCAGCTCTCTGTTTCATCCTTGCAGAATATAATGACGTAAAAAACTAAAAAATTTCTAATTAAAAACAAATTTTTATAGGATTATCGTGAACGGTCCATCCCCGGAATCCTATGATCCACATCCAGCAGTAAACCTTTGGATTCAACAAGGAAAAAAAAGATCAGATGATGTACCTCCTGAAACAGATCCCAATACTGATTTACTACCTGCTCCTCTTTTACCGCCCGAACGTTTCGTCGCAGATGATACAGCAGAAATTTTTTTGTTTGAAGATGAGGAAGAAGAAAGCGAATCCATGCTGAATGACATTGCATTTCCTGAAGCTTCCACATTCATTGACGAAGCAGAAGATGTTGAATTTATATTTCCCCCGTTTGATGTTTGAACTTTCTCAATAGTTTTTTAAATCAATTATGCCCTTTTTATATTTAATTTTGCGGTTTTTTGTTTAAACTTTATCCCGATTTTTTATAACACGTTTCGTAAAATAATTCTGATTCTGTATGTTGAAATAAATAAAATACGTTACGTAACTTAATTTTAACCTGACTTTCAATAAAACAAGTTACATGACTGATTTAAAATAAATAAAATACGTTACGTAAAATAATGCTAATTCCGTTTTACAAAAACAAAAATACGTTACGTAACTTAATTTTTTAACAAACACGTTCCTTAAAATAATTCCATGTCGAAATAAATAAAATAGGTTACGTAACTTAATTTTAACAGGAGTTTATAAAATACACGTTACGTAACATAATTCTGATTAGATATAAATAAAATACGTTACATAACTTTATTTAGCTTCCCTTTCTTTCTTTTTTTCTTCCTCTTTTTTTCTTTTTTCTTTTTCTCTTTTTTTTCTTCTTCTTTTTTTCTTTTTCTCTTTTTCCCCTTTTTCCCGTTTTTTTTACGTAACACCCCTAATTTTGCGTTACGTAACACGTAACGTCGGCGGGATAAATCCCTACCTATCCCTACCCGTGCCCACGTGTGTTTATGATTAATTGCGTTTTGTATTTTTGTTATATCGGATTGCGTATATCCTTCATACTGGTTTAGTTGGGTGTGAGGTCAACAACTCTTTTGTCTATTTAAGTTAATACTGACCCTACATCTTTCAATATTGTTTTATTGATAATGTATATTAATTTTATTTTCAATGAGCCAAAATCGTTAGTTTTCTTCAAGTTTTCAGTTAAAGAAAGGATTTCTCCCTCTTTTTTCCCTCTGTTTGAGATAACTCATTCTTTATATCATTCATCGAAAATGTCTTATAAAATTCAATCTAAAACAGTATTCCCAACCCGAAGAGAATTCCTTAATTCTTACCGTACTCAATCCTTCTCATTCCCAAATTCAATCATGTATTATATAACAATGAATCCATCAACTTTAGAATTATATCAAAAATTAATTCATTCCTGCAAATATTTTTTCATCAAAAATCCAATTTTAATACTTTCGAATTTTATTACTTTCCAAAAATTTTTCCAAAAAAAAAACTAAATACTTTCCAAAAAATTTGTTGTTCAAAAACATCCACCAAATTATGGATTGTTGAAGATTTTCGTGTTCCACCTTCAACATTTGCATATGGCTCGTATCAATTTCTATTTTCAATGATTTTTCCAAAACTTTATAAACTTGATATTAATCACTTATTCCTCACCAATCTTTCCCTCACTTTTGATGAATTTTTATTTCTTTCTTCCACGGTTAAATTATTTTGTTTAAAAAATATTTCAATCAAATACAGTAATGAAAAAGAAGTGGAATTTGAAAAAGTCATTGAAGCTTTGCCAAAGGCAGAACATTTCCATTAGTAAGTTTTATATAAAAAAAAAGTTTTGCAATTTTAAATATTCTTTTTAGTACATTTTCCTCCCATCCGTCAAATATTTCATTTATAACTGTGACGGAGCTTATCAAAATTCCACATTTTACTTCCTTAAAATTAATCAGTCTTTCAAATATCCCTGAAGCTTTTGACATAAATATTTTGGTGGAATTTTTGAAAGTTTGTTTCCAAAGTTTTTTTGTTTTTCTAACAATTTGCTTTAGAGCACAAATTTGAAAATGCAACTTTCATTTTTTGAATCTTTGCCTGCCGACCTTGCAATCCTTGAAAATAAAATTCTTCAATTAAAGGATTTTACTCGCGAAGTTCCATTATTGTTTATTCCCAGAATTGAAGACGAAATTCAAAGGACTGTATTCCTTAAAAGATCTCGTGAGCGTTAATCTTGTTTTTTATATACAAAAAACAAGATTAATCATATTTGAACTTGAAACATTGTTGATCAATCCTTTCTTTTGATGGCTTTTCAAAGACAACCTCCGTCAAAAATACTTTAAAAATTAACAATTTAATTAAAATGTTTGTTATTGTCCCAATTTATTCATACAGTAAGATAAAATAAATAGGTATACATACATTCTTTCACTTAAAGGGAGGGGTACTTTTTTCTTTCTTCAACGTTTTTTTTTGATTTAAGGGATCATTCAGATACGACGTCATACAAAAATCGACTTTTTTTACCCCTCCCTCCCTACCCGTCATACAAATGCTCCGATCTTTGCCATAACTTCAAAGCGGCGTCATACATGGCCGACTCCGCTCCCTCCTCCATACGTTTGCAAGACGTCATATCTGGATGATCCCTAATTCTTCTACGATCAGGCAAAAGAAAAAGACCCGATCTTTATAAAAAATTTTTGACAAACAGTTGTTAAATATTCTACTGCAGCTACAATGATTTTAAGCTTTTATGTAAAAAACTATGATTAGTCTTAAAAACAACGTGGAAAAAATTAAAAAACTTTTCTCTTTTTGTCCCAATTCATTCTTACAGTAAGACAAAATAAACATCAGCACAATGAAATAAGTTTATTGAATTTCAATAAAAACAAATAAATAATAGTATTATAAACCAAACAAGTAATATAAAAAAACAAAAAAGAGATTTACAAAAAACTTAAAGGAAAAAAGTAGGGTGAGATTAATTAGTATTTTCATCATCAATAGTTCCAGATGGTCCAGGTTGTGGCTCTAATTCAGGAGCGGCAGAAGGAGGTGATGAAGCAGTAGCTGCTGCAGAGGCAACTGAAGAAGCAAGAGCTGCAGCGGCGGCTTGAGCTTTAATCTTTTCCCAAACTGCAAATAATATCTTTGAATCCCGATAAATATCAGAATCTTCTCGATTAAATAATTGAGCATTGGCACACAAAAGTCGAATATCATTTCCAAGAGCATCAATTGTATCATAATTTCCTTTTTTTAGATTCTTTCGAATACGATTAAAGTCAATTGGTTGATTAACAATATCATAATACTCTGGTAATTCACGCTTTGTTGGTAAATGTACAAAATCAGTTGAAACCTGTCGACCATCACTAAAACATATTTAATATTATTACTGCAATTGTAAAAATGTAAACAAATAGTACATACCTATCTGTATATCCAATTAAAGCTTCAAGAAGTGTTGAAAGTTGAGCTTGAAAACCATCATCTCGTAACTTCTTCTTTGGAGGTCCACGTCTTTCTTCATCTGATTCATCTTCTTCCTTAATTTTCTTTTTTCTTCCACGTTTTGCTGGTTCAGGCTTCTTTGGCTTACTCGACATATCTTCATCTTCAACATCCGAGACTTCATCCAATGTTTTGAGAAATTCTCTATCTGTCATCATATCAGCAGTATAATCAACCTTCTTTCGAGCTCGACGTCCACCACCATTTGCTTCTGAATCATCAATAAACGATTTTTCAGGATTCAATTCTGCTTCTGTAAAAGCTTTTGCTCGATCAATAAGATTCTCAGGGATTTCATTCTCTTGAATAAGACGTTCAAAATTTCGATTTTTTTCTTCTTTTGCTCGATCAAGATCCATTTTTTGAAAGATTTCAAATTCTTCATCACCCCGAGCAATCATATTATTGATTGTTTCATCATCTGGGACTTCATCTTCATCATTGTCATCTTCACGAGTAATAATTGCTTCCAAAATTTGTCGACGTTCTGCATCCGTTGACCGTTGATCAAATTTACCAGCTTGAATAACCTTTTCGTCTATATTAAGTTTGTAACGAGCAGCAGCAAGAATTTTTTCTTCAACTGAATTAACAGTAATCAATCGAAGAACACGAACTTCTTTCTTTTGTCCAATTCGATGCGCACGATCTTGTGCTTGCATATCTTGATGTGGGTTCCAATCTGAATCAAAGATAATTACAGTATCAGCAGTCTAAAAACAAACAATAATTAAAAACTAAAAACTTTAACAAAGGGGAACAGTTTGTTTAATTGAATAAGATACGATAATGCTAAAAAATGTTGAAAAACACTTACTTGAAGATTGAGACCAAGACCTCCAGCACGTGTTGAAAGCATGAATAAGTTGAATTTTGAATCAGGTGCATTAAAAACTCTTAACAATTCACCACGTTCATCATGTTTTGTTGAACCATCAAGACGAAGATACAGTAATCCTAAAATATAAGTTTTAATCAAAAAAGTCCAACATTTTTAAATAAAGAATACCTCGATAATTAAAATAATCTTCCAAAATTGTCATTGTAGAAGTCATTTGACAAAAGATAAGAATACGATGTCCGGTTGCTTCAAACTTTGGAAGAATTCGGTCGAGTAAATCAAATTTGCCCGCAACCCGGCACAAATCAATACCAGTAATATCACGATCCCAAAATTTACGGCAATCATGTTCAATTGTTTCAAAGAGGAAAGGATGATTACAAAGTTTTCGTAAATGCATAATTGTATTTTGAAGTGCTCGGCCTTTACTATTTGAACTATCAAGAAGTAAACCTTTCTTCATATGTTCATACATTAATTTTTGAAGACATGTCATATTACATTTAACAACTTGTTCAGTCTTTTCAGGGAGTTGGGATTCAACTTCTTTCTTGAGACGTCGAAGTAAGAATGGACGAAGAACTTTATGAAGACGACGAATAATAAGCATTGTTTCTTCTTGATTCAATTCAACCTTTTCACCAGTTGTTGCAAATGGAGCATTAAACCATTGCTCAAATGTACCACATGAGCTAAAGATTGATGGAAGAAGGAAATTAAGCAGCGCCCACAATTCAGGAAGCTTGTTTTGAAGTGGTGTACCTAAATGTGATTTGATATTATTATTATGTCTTAAAACAAAAAAAAAACAAACCGGTAAGAAGGAGACGATGTTGAACAGAGAAATATGCATTTAAAGTTAAAGTAAGTTTACAGGTATGATTCTTCATTCGATGTCCTTCATCAATAATCATATATTTCCATTTAATTTTACCCAAAAGATTCTTTTCTTTAATAACATATTCATAGGTTGTTAAAAGGACATTGAAGGCACCCTTCTTAATTTTGATATCCATTCGTTTTCGAGCATCTTTTTCACCTTTATAAACAACTTTCTCAACATGTGGAGACCATTTATCAAATTCCAAAACCCAATTTGAGATTGTTGAAAGTGGAACAATGACGAGATAAGGACCATTAACCTTTTTAATTTCCATCAAGTATGTAATTAAAGCAACAGTTTGAATAGTTTTTCCAAGACCCATTTCATCTGCTAAGATTCCATTCAAATTATTATTGTACAATGAAACCATCCATTCCAATCCTTTAATTTGATAAGGTTTAAGTTGAAGATTTGGATCACCACCACCAAGTGAAGAATGTTGTTTAACAACTTTTTCTTTGATTTTATGTGCCGTAGCATAATATGATTCCATTTGAATTCGAGTTCGTTGATCATATTCATCTTCTTCATTTCGAGCACGTTCAAGGATTCTTTTGGAGCGTTCTTCTTCATCCAAGCCATCAAGCTCATCATCCTTTTCTGCAACTGGAATTTCTTTAGGTGCTTCTTCTCGCTCATCATCGTCATCTGAATCAGATGCAACATTACGAGAGACCATTTCATATCCAGGATTCATTTCAAGCCATGCTTCAAGTTCATCTTGTTTTGGAGTTTCTTCAGGCTTAAGAATTATACCAGTTGCACAATTTCGAATTATTACAGTTATTTCATCATCATCTGAAAAAAAAGGTTCTTGATAAATTTTTTCACATACAGTAACCCGAATATGTTTCTCAAGCTTCCCGTAAAATGGTCACATTAATAAAATAAACTTACTATCAATAGCTTTTCTTGCTTCATCTCGTTCCTGCTTCTTTCGTTTCTTTTCAGTTTGTTGATGCTGTCGAACAAGACCCGTTAAACTTTTAACATATTCATCGGTTTGTTCCAAAAGATATACAAGCCGTTTATCCTTCTTTTCATCCAACAATTGCCGATATCCTTCTTCGTCTTCTGCCATAAGTTTCATCAAACGAAGCTTTTCATTCTTTTCTTTCTCCTTCTGACGTTCTTTTTCACTGTTTGCATGATATGTTGCAATTGCTTTACGGGTTTTTGCAATGATGAGACGATTATTTTTATGAAAGTTAACAAAATCTTTTGAAGCTTGAATTGTACTTTGAAGGAAATCAGCATGGCGAAGACGGCGTCGACGTTCTTGTTCCATTTTTTGTTGCTTTTCAAGTTTTTCTGTAACCCGAGCTTCACGAAGTGTATGTTTTTTAACTCGACGATAAGCATGTGCATTAATTCCATGCTCAACTGTTGAACCAAGTTTAAGACAATTTGTTACTTCATATCTTACTGCAGCTTGAAGATTGATAAGTCGAAGACCATGAAGTTGAATTGCAGCTTTTACTCGAAGATTCTCAGGTAAATCTGATGGAAGATCTGATAGCTCTTTAATCTTTGTCATAATTCGTGTTGCAATTCTATAATGTTATATCAATGTACAATGACAGTTAGTAACTACAAAATACAAACCTTTGTTCACGTTCTTTTGCAATAAGATTTGGATCAATTGATTTTGGAGTTGGTAAAGCTTGGGCCCGCTTCGATGCTGTCATAACCATCATTGCATGAAGTTTTGCAATATCATAAGGTAGTTGTTGGCCTTCAGCAAGTTCACATGGAATTTGAAAAGGTGGCGGTAGACCATCAACCTTTGCTCGACCATTTGAAATTTGTGCAGTTGCTTGTGCAAGAATATTCGATGGAATTGCTTCACCACTTCTTGTCATTCGATATGCTGAAACTTGTGCACGCAGTTGATCAACAAGCTTTTTTCGTTGTTCAGGTGTTGGTGGAACATTTTCATGTTGCTGCTGAGAAGAAGGCGGTGGTGGGAATGGAGTTCGCCCTAAATTATTACAACTGTTTAATGATAAAAAGATTATGCAAATGCAATTACCTTGTAACCGTTCATGCAATTCACTCATCTTTTGATATCGTGGATCATGGGTTAAATTTTGATCTTCCATAATTGCCATAGCATTTTGAATTTTAGCAATATGAACTTCTTGATTTGCAAGACCGGACATTGAAGCTGCAGGATTATTTGAGAAATCCATACCAGAAACGTCGCCACTTTGTGATGGTGCCGGAACGGTCATAAACGTTCCAGGTGTCGGCTCCATCTGAAAGTATCCCTTTTAATTTTTAAAAGTAAGCATAAAAAACACAAAAAAAACACGAAAGAAAAAATCAATAAATTAGTAAAATGTTGGTAAAATTTAATTACAAAAGGGTTTCTGGAGGTTTATGGTAATGGATAAGGGGGAAGGAGGGAATTCATAAGTAAAAATCTAAAAAGAAATGGGAAAAGAAGAGGAAGATTATTAGTAAAAAATATTAGTAAAAAAATCAATAAATTAATTGTAATGTTGGTAAAATTTAATTTGTAGTAAAAGTTGTTGGAGGTTATATGGTAGTGGCGAAGGGAAAGGGATACGGTACATGGGATTCTGTAGCTTTAATCACTTTTTTTGGAGCACAAAAAAAAGGAATTGAGTTTGCTTGATAGAAAAAAAACGCGGTTGTCTCTTTTCTTTTTTTCTTTCTTTTCGGACTCGAGCATCCAAAAAAGTTTTTTTTATTCGTTGCATTTTTTGTGCGTCACACAAAAGAGACACAATGCCAAAAAGAAGAAAAGAGAATCCTTCTCGTTCCACACCGACAAACTTTTTTTTGCTGCTGCGTTTACTTTGAATTTCGCAAGCACCATGCAGGAAAAAAAAGACATCATCAGCCAGCAACCCAACGACGACTAAAACTAAAAAATTGCAAATGCGATGATTCTTTTTCCTTTCCTTCTTTCCCTTCCATTGCTTTCCTTTCTACTTTTTTCTATAAAATTTTTTTGCGAAAGACCCTTTCTTCTTTTCGTTCTTCTTCATTTTTTTTTGAGAAAGAGAAAGAGAGGGAGACTTGGTCTGCTCTTATTCCAACCATGAATATGAAAGGCAGCAGCAGCAGTTGAAAAAAAAAATATAAAAATTGCGAAAGAATCAAAAAAGGGGAACAAGGACAGCAACAAAAAAAGAAGAAGAAACAAATGCGCGCATTAAAAATTTTTTAAAGAAAAGGGATTCTGAAAGCTCTTTTAAAAGTACCGTAATATGCGCGTACTCCCAAAAAATATTTATGTTTTGTAAAGTAAAAAATTATACATGTTAAAAAAACATAGCAAAATGTATGTGTACATTTTTAGTAGAAAGTGAATAATGAATCAATAAATGACCAAACATCACTTTAGCTTTAGTAAACTTTCTCTATCGTATAAATCACACAATAAATTTGATTTAAACTACCGATTACGGTATTGATAATGCTCAATAATATTGCTGCTTTACATTAAGGTTCAAACCAAAAATTATTGGACTGGGATGAAAATGCGTCCCGCAAACAAAAATTTTTCAAAATCATGAAAAATCTTTTTTGCTGTTTAATTACATTAAAAATGTTTTTATCAATTGCTTGACTTTGGTAGATCCGATATTTTGATGTCACAGTTTTAAAATCGCGTATATCAAAATTTCCAGAATAAATGCTGCCTTTTAGGAATTGATGTTATTTTTTTTATCACATTAAACATCATGAGCCGCTAAGACAACCCAGTCTTGGTTAAAAAATATTGCATCATGCTTACGAAAATATACAGTGCTGCTTATGATCAAATCACAACATTGTCAGATGGATAAAAAGCGATCCAATTTCAGCTTAAACTTAAATAAATCTTTATTATTCTTGAGTGATTTTTGTATTGTTATTTTCATTTTTCTGGGTTTTTGGATAGCATTGAGCGGTTATAATAAATTATGTTTTAGATGACGTCAAAACAAAATGAACTTCTTTCAAAGAAGCAACCTTTTGATCATTCTGATACAAATAATAGCAGCAGCAAATTCTTGAATTTTAATTTAAATCAAAATCAAAAATGTTCAAATGTTTTCGCATCACCAATTCAATCTTTTAGCAAATCATATAATGGCAAAAATTATGGTAAATCATACATCTGCAATTCTATAAATTTTACAAAAAATATATTTAAACAATCGGAATACTGTAGACTAAAAATATGTTTTGTAATATTTTTTATGGAATTGCTATATCATTTTCTATTGATAGATGGTTATACTGTAATCAAAAATTCTGAAGAAAATAAAAAATCATGGAATATATCAACAAAAAATTTCTCTTTAAATTCATCAAAATTAACTTTATTTAATGAAGCTGTAAAAGATGAAAGAAATCAAAAGAGATGGAAGAATGATAAAAAAGATAAAAATGCTTCCAGCAGCACCCTATCACTTCATATTGCAGCATATGAAAGTTTCATGGAATCTGCGAATTCAAATGATGAAATTCAAGATTTACCAAAGAAAGCTTTTAATATCTCAAAATTACCATTACAAACAAATCAAGCAAGTTTTAAGCTTTCTTTACTGTTTTGATATATGTAGTTTGTATAGGATTGCTTTGAATTTCCTCGACAAATGGACAACAATGAATCCGGAATACCAGAAATTCAACAATTTTCAGCATCTCAAAAATTATTGTCACTAAATTTAGGTCACTTTTTTATATAAAATATTTTTCAATTAACATCCCTAAGGGGTTGTCCAGGTTTAGTAAAATTCTGACCCTCCCCTAAAAGCGGCAAAGATCAAAGGAAAAAATTCTGACGAAAAGAGGATCCAAAAAAATTCTGGACAATTCCTATCTTATTTTTTGTTTTTGGGCACATTTAATCGACATTATGCAAATTTCAAGATGAAATTTTAGATGTTGAAGCTGTTGCTAGACGAATGCTTTCAGATGGTCCACATCGATATCGAATTCCTGCTGAATTTCTTTTATCCTTGCTTGATCAAGTTGAACCATTATTTCGTCGAGAGCCAACTTTACTTCGTTTAAATTCTCCAATTTTTGTTGTTGGTGATCTTCATGGACAATATTCTGATCTTTTACGAGTTTTTCAAGTTCGTATTTTATAGACACTACAATTTATTAAAAAAACTACAGTAATCGATTACTGTGGTTTTATTACTGTTGTAGAACTGTGCAATAATGACGTATTTTTTCAGAGATGTGGAGTTCCATTTGATGGTGAAAAATTTTTATTTCTTGGTGATATTGTTGATCGTGGAAAGCATTCTTTAGAATGTTTGACTCTTCTTTTATGCCTTAAAGCAAAATTCCCTCGACAAATTTTAATTCTTCGTGGAAATCATGAAATTTCTTCTGGTATGTTTTTTCATGTTTTTGGAAGTCCTTCAGAAATAAAAATTACGAGCCAAATTACAATTTCGTTTTTTTGATGTCCAAAAAGTTTTAATATTTTAATTTTCGAAAATCAAAAAATCATAAATTTTCAAAAAAAATTTGATTTTCGAATTTCGATGTTACGAAATTTCGATTCACAAACTATCGAGTTTTTTAAAATTTCGATCTTGGCGTATCAAAAATTTGCATAAACATTTTTTGTTTTTACTCCAGATTACTGTATCTATATTTATTACTTTTTTCAGTCAATAAAACTTATGGATTTTATGCTGAAATTCGTCAACGATTTGCTCGAAGTGGACAATGGCAAATTGTATATGATCGAATAAATCGCCTATTTTCATATCTTCCTCTTGCAGCTTTGGTCAATTTAAAACTGCTATGCCTTCATGGGGGCCTTTCCCCTGAGCTAACATCCCTTTCACAAATTGAAGCCATTTCTCGACCCCTTATTGAACCATCTGGATTAGCAGAATGTTTGTTATGGTCAGATCCAGAGCCAGGAATTTCAGGATTTGCCCCAAATAAATCTCGAGGAGTTGCATATATCTTTGGAAAAGATGCCGTTGAAGAAAAATGTGAAAAACTTGGTGTTGAAAAGATTATTCGTGGCCATCAACTTGTTGATGCTGGTTTTGATGTATTTGGAGATGGAAAAGTTATTACTATTTTTACTGCCACTTCTTATCATGAAACTTTCAACAATTATGGAGGCGTTGCAAAAATTGATCGAAATGGTGGCATCGAAATTTTACAACTTCCACCTCAATATCCTATGACTGATGATGAAAGAAGTGATCCAATTGAAGGATAGAAAAAGAATACTTTAGATGTGAATTAAAAAATAATATGTGATGTTTTTGAATAAATTTAAATAAATTTTTATTTTACATATCTTTTTTATACTGACATATTAGGACATTTCAGTTAGCGAAAATTGAGAAAATGTTTGAATTTCAAAAGGCAAACTTGCATTTTTTAATTTTTTTCAGCAATTTCTATTAGGTGCTCTGATGCCTGAAGCATTTTGAAATGAATGAAAAAGAATAACAAAAAAGAAAATCAAAAAACTCCGTCCGAAATTAAAGCATTCGAGCAGTTCAGGGAATGTCCAGATCTGACGTTAGCAAAAAATCCAGTTTTGAAATCCACTTGTCTTATCAAATTTTTTCTTTGATGTTTGCCGCTTTTAAGGTAAACATCAGATTTTGGCTTAACTTCTTCCCTCTCAAAAATGCTGTTGTCAGATCTGGACAATCCCTCCAAACAAAAAAGTATCTTCAAAGAACCCGTTTTTTAAAAGATTTTTGAGAAATCTCTAGTACACATTTAATCCCTGATTATCTTTCCAAAATTCTTTGTTTTTAACAAATTTTATTTGGTCTTTATGGTTCGATTCTAGAAAGACTCAAACAAACACATTCTAAACATTTATATCAACAAACAATAAAACTACAGTAACCCGCTGCTATTAAAAGTCAGAAGACACAAAATATCTTGAACTTTTAGACTTTCTTATTTGAGAGAAAAAGAGAAACAAAGGAGCAGCCGCGGCAATCCCGAAACTAGCGTAATAAAAAGAACCATTAAAAATCTATCTATTTTATCACACATTTATTTTTCTTCCATAAAAGTACATACAATAATGCAAAAAAATAACCTTTAACCGAAATAAAATTATTGTTTTTTAACAAAAAAAAAGTTTAAAAGCATCAATAAAATAATTTTCTATGCATTTTTGTTTGATTTTTGGAACGTTTTATTTTCATTGTTTTGGACTTTAACACTTTCTTCTTTTTTATGAGGTAATAAAAAATATGATTTTAAAGTCCAAAAAAGTTGTGAACCATAAATGATAAGGATAAACATCAAGAAAAATCGTGGATATAAAAGTGAGGTGAAAATGATAGAAAAAGTCAGTCCTGAGTCTGGTCTAAAATTGGACAGATCAATTGGTGCCTGAATTAATTATGGTTGTTCTTCGATTTGGTTTTGCATTGTTGCTTTTAGCTGTGAATGGCAATGCTTTGTTTTGTAACCTTCAAACAACTTGTAAAGGATGTACTTCAACTCTTGGATGCTTGTAAGTTGATTTTCTAGGGATATGGGATATATGGGGATTAAGGATATCCTCATTATACTTTCGGCAGTTCATACCTGAGATTAACCCTAAACATGGCATTTTCTTGTAAAATTTCTAATAGAAAATATTTTTTATCTTCTGAAGGGATATATGATATCCCCTCAAGAGATATACCAAATCCATATTAATCCGTCAAAATTGAAATTTCACAATTTTTCTAAATAGAAAAACAACAACAAAAGTGTTTTTGAAAAGTGCGTTTTTTCCGGATATCTTTTATCTTTCCATTAGATATATCAAATCCCATTCCAAATCCCTTTCTAATCCATCCATTTTCAGTTACAATGCCGCTGAATCAAAATGTCAAGAATTGATTCAATCTGCTTTCACAGATAAAGTAAATGTCATCAATATCCCTTATGATTGTCCAATTCCTCAACCTGCTGGCTTCCCATACACTGATAACTTTGGCCGAAATCGTACCTACATTTATTCTGCAGCTTCAAACGGCGAAAATTCAACTCAAATCCAAAAATGCCTTGATAAAATTGATTCCCAATTTTATTCACAATACACAATTCCATGTGATTTCTTTCAGGTATGTTGGATTTGATATATCCCTGAATGGATTTGATATATCCCCTAAATGAAACGGATTTCTTATATCCCCTAAATGAAAAGATTTCGTAAATCCCCTAAACTAAATGGATTTCATATATCCGTTGTGTGAAACGACTTTGATATATCCCATGACGTAAATGGATTTCATATATCCGTTGTGTGAAACGACTTTGATATATCCCATGACGTAAATGGATTTCATATATCCCCCAAACAAAAGGATTACATATATCCCTTTTGTACTTTAACATTAATCATTTTTTAGCAAAACTGCAGTGCATATTTTGCAATAAATCCAACCGAAAAAGCAATAGTTTTAACATTCCGAGGCTCAAAAGGTTCTTCACAATTCTGGACGGAAGCTTTAAATCTCTTGACCTATATTAGCCGACGAAGTTCCCTTGTTGATGGAGAAGTTTTCCTTTATTTTATTGAAGCATTTGAAAGACTTTGGTCTACTGGGATTAAAGCTGATCTTGAAAGCCTTAAAGAACAATATCCCGGATATGAACTTTGGACATTTGGACATTCCCTCGGGGGTTCCCTTGCTTCTTTGGCATCAGTTGCAGCAGTGAAAAGTGGAATTTTTGGAAGTAATCAAGTTAAGTCTGTTACAATGGGACAACCCCGAACTGGAAATCTTGAATTTGCAATTAGTCATGACGCATATGTTCCAAATAGTTATCGAATTGTACATGCCACAGATTTAATTACAAAATTGCCATTCAAAGTTCTTCCAGGACAACCAAATGCTTATCATCATCGATTTGAAGTAAGTTTTTATTTTATTTTAAAAAGACGAAAAATCGAAATTTTGAAAGTGATTTCTGTCTTGAATATCTTTTATATCCTAAAAGGATGTCTCAAATCCACTCAAGCCTCAGTTTTGGCATTTTTTAAGATCAAAATTTTTCGGTGACATCAGAATTTTTTCGGCACAATTTTGAAAACTTAAAAACGGAAATAACAAATGCGAAATTAAATTATCGAAAAAAATTTGTAGTGCCAAGAACGCTTTTGGCACACTATTACTTTTTGCTTAATTAAATTTGCATAAACTGTTGTTTACCCTTTTCTCCAAGCAAAGGTACTTTTTTAATGTCATACTGTAACGGAAACCCTCAAAAATACCAAAAAAAAGGATGTACTTTTATGTATCCTTATTTATGTCACAAAATTAAGTTACATTTAATTTTTAATTTAATCTAATTTCCATTGTATGACACTTTTTTTTGCTTACAAAAAACCCTCTTTTTTTCATTTTTCCTTATGACTTTTTTTAAAATCTTAAAAAAAGCACCTGATTAAATAAATTAACATAAAACGTGCCATTTTGTAGGTTTGGTATAACAATGATATGTCCGGGCCCAATTTTGTTGTCAATGAACGTGGTGATGATTGGTCTGGAGCAAATTCACAAGGCGCCAATCTTCAAGATTCTTCACATTTGACATATTTTAATGAAGATATTGATAATTATTATCTTTTAAAATGCTAAAAATGCCCTGTTTTTTAACTGCACTTTTTTTGATTGAATGAATGAATAGAAAAATAAAACTATAATAATAAAAATTTAATTTACCACAAAAAAGAAATTTCTTTTTATATATAACTTTTTTTTATAGAATACAATAAAGTTCATTAAATTATAACAAAAACATGTATTTTAAAAAAAGTTTATGAAACATTTGGACCCTAAATTTAAAAGTTTTTTTTGAATAAAATTATTCTTTGATTTCGTTTTTGAAAAATGGTGTTTAACTTTTAGCTATTTCCGGTGATGGCAAATTTTATTCAGTTTTAACAAGTTTGCTTCAGGAAAAACGGCGTATTCAAATTTCTGCCTTTTTTTCTGCTGATGCGAGAAAATGATACTATACCGAAATAAGGGTGGTCATATAAAATGATAAAATATAACATTTATTATTATGCATTTAGGCATTGTCTAAATCTTACGTAAGCAAAATATGCATATTTTTGAAACCTATTCTTTCCGTAAGATTTTGTCTTTTGATCTTTGTCGCATTTTAGAAGAACCGTAAGATTTGGCTAGTGGAAAAAGGTACTTCAAACGTTCTCTTAGGGAAAAAAATTGCAAAAAAGAACAATTCTCTTTTGTACGGATTGTAAGATCTGGACAATCCCTAAACGCATTTTTATTTAAGTTTTAGATTTTATCCTTTCATACAAAAATCTGACCCCCTTATTCCAGTGTGAATGGTTCAGGATGACCATCAGCAGTCATTTCTCCAAATTTCCAAATTTTCCAAATAGAAACTGATGCAATTTTGACTTTTATGAAAACTATTTATCCAAGATATAAAATTATAAATTCTAGTGAGTTCAATGGTACCATCTGTTTTTTACTAGCTTTTAATAGAAATATTTTTGCAAAATATGTGAAATATGGATTTTTGAAATCTTACACTTATATATTTTCTTGTTAATCAAAACCCTTTTGTTCAATGGAAAACTCTCTTACTAATATCTACTTTTCTTCTTTTTTTCTGTTTTTCGTTATTTATGTTCTTTTAAAATTTATCTTCCCTTGCTTTTTCCACAACCTGGATATTGTCTGTTTTCCTACCCTTTAAAAATCGTGTTTCAATGCCATTTTAAAAAATTCTTAAAAATTAGTTAATCAATTTTTTGTCAAGCAAAAAGTATGTTTTTAGAAAGCACACAAAGCCGATTAAAAAGAAGATGGATACGAAAATGATAATTCAATTTTCAATTGAAATAACTTTTGGAACTTTGCATATTTTAATGACGGTATTTTTAATTTCAATGCGAAAACGTCGAAAACCAATGTATTCAACAGCATATTTTTTGATACAAATTTTTATTAATTTTGCTGATCTTGGAAATGTTATTAATGTAAGGTTTTTGTCATTACTTTTTTAGCTATTTAAATGAAGCAGTACCTTTTTTTATTTTTCTAACGTTTTTTTTCATTGTATTTTCCTGAAGATCAGGGTTATTTTCTTTTGTTATTTTGCCTGATCATCAGGAAAATTCAAACGAAAAAAACGTTAGAAAAATAATAAAGTATCAATGATTCCGCTCCCTTTAAAACAAATTGAAGCAATTAATTTTAATTATCCAAAATTGATTCAATTTCGAATAATTTTGTATTGTTGCATAATTAAATTTTCATAAAATTTCAGGGATTTTTTTCACTGAAATTTTCAAATTTCTTGATTTTTCGTGATTTTTATGTTGGAAATACAGCATTTGCAACATTTTTATATGATTTCTCAGCATATACGGCACACTTTGAAGTTTTTGGACATACTTGTAAGTTTTTTTTGATACTGTAACAATGTCCAAAGGTCAAGGATCCCAAAAAGATAGTTTTTTGAAGCCAATAAAAACAAATTCGGGCATGACATTTTTGAACTTCAATCGTTGAAAAAAACATTTTAATTTTGGGAAGGCAACTTATCCTAAATACCGTACCTTACAAACTGCCAATGGCAATATGGTTACAGTAATTCAAAACCTATTTCAAACAATAACTTTTAGTAATTGCATATAATCGATATGCGGTATTTAAAAATTTGAATAATCAAGTTTGGCAAGATGGTCGATTAGCTTGGATTATCATTGGATTATGTTTATCTCCATTAATAACAATGGGATTTCGACTACCATTTTTGGCAAATTTTGTTTTAACCAAAACTGGACAAGTAAATATCATTTATATGAACACAAAAATTCAAGAATTTGTCAGTTATTCAAGTATTGTGTTATTTGTTTCTGCTTTTGTCATAACTATTCTATTTTCAACTTTGGCATATCTTAGATATCGATCTTTTATTCAAGCAGCAAATGTTCGGCGATCTGTTGCTTCAAGAGAAGTTAAACTTTTGGGTAAGAAATTTTTTAGTTTTGAAGAAAATCTGACCTTGAAAAAAGTGTACAGAACAAGTTTTAAATAACCATGATATGTTATTTAAAATTTACTGTAGCAATATGTGTCCTAAGAAATTTGAATAATTAGGTTTAACTGAAAAACCGAGTTATAATTTTCGTCAATGAAATCAACAAAATTTTTAAAATTTTAATTCCCTTTGCCATCTTTGTTTTGTAATAATTTCTTTACTGAACTACTGTATTTGTAACATTATTTAAATTAGAGTTAAAATTTTAAAACGGAGTTTTTGAACCTTCGGTAATAATAAAATCACAAAAGCTGAATGCTGTACTTATAAATAACTAAAACAAAAATACTACCGTATGAAAAATATTCTTACAGTATCCTATAAAATATCGATAGTTGAAATGATATAGAAAATTGATAATTTCAAGATACTGTAGTTTTTGTAAATTATTTTACCATTGGTAAAAATTATTTCTATAAAAAAGCAAAAAAACATTTAAATTTATTATTTGTAAAAATATAAATTACGATTTTGAAATTATTGTTTTTCATTTAATTGCGTAACTTTTTTTGCACTCTGTAATTTTTTATTGAAATTTTGACTTTTACAATTTTTGCTTTTTGATTTCTTTATTTTACAATTTCTTAGAAAATTTTAATATTTTTCATTTTTTTAGTTCATAATTGTTGTATGCTGTTATGTTTAACATTTCGGGTCATTTATCAGCTTGCCCTTTTATATGCCACATTATTCAGCTATCCAAGTTTAACAACCTTGGCACAATCATTTTTGCCATTCATCAGTGTCATCTATTCATTTTCATCTTCAGTGTTTTTGCTTATTATCAGGTAATTAATTATTCAAATTTTTAATTTTAAGCTAAAAAATATGTTTGGATTTGATAAAGCCCTTTTAAAGAAAGTTACCCAAAATTTGTAGATCACTAAATATGCAAATTTTCCGTTACCGTAATTTTTTTGAATTTTTCAATTTTTCAGTGAACATATTCGATATGATTTTTTAACATTTTATGGAATTTGGAGAGGACCTTCAAGACTTTCAAAAACTTCTGTATCTCATCTACCCCAACAACCCTCACTATCTCCATCTCCACAATCTTCACAAAAACCAAACCAACAATTTTTCTCATCAAACCCACAACCCCAACCCCATCACCCCCAACAACCCCATCCCCATCAGCAACAACAACCCCGACTTTTCCTTCCACGACAATAAAAACAACCATAAAATTATACCACCTCTTTCTTCATTTATTAATTTCATCCTTTTTTTCATTTTGACATTTAACATTTTCAAAGGCATAATTTATACCACCTCTTTTTTTACAACCCTCTTTTTTAATTTTTAATCAACTACTTTTTTCGTCTTTTAAATAATAAAGTCAGCATTTAATTCGTATTTGTAACATTTATTTCATGAAAAAAATTTTAAAATAAAAAAAGTATCAAAGTGTTTTTTAAATAAATGTTTTAAAAATTGATACAGTATACAAAAATGGGCTGGTCAACTTCGTCGTATTTTTATTGTTCAATTTTTGAAGGAATTTTCGCAATCTTTCATTTTTCTTTTATTTATTTTTTAATTTATCAAAGATGCAAAAATAATCGACTTTTTTCATCATCTTTTTATTTGTTGTATGCCGTTTCTGGGATAATTAGTTTGATTTATATCATAAATGTAAGTGAATTTTTTTGAACTAAGAGGGATCATTCAGATATCTGATATGATGGCATGAGGGAGGAAAGGGGGTAATGACTGTGCCGCCTTTGATGATCGGCAAAAATGTCTTTGATGTCTAGAGGGTTTGGCTGATTTTAAGATGACGTCATTCATGAATTACTTTTTTAAAACATTTTACCTCCAAATATTGCAAAAATTTGCATATGTTACCGTGCCCTTAGAGACTGGATTAAAGAAGATATTTCATTTGCTGCTTTTTTTAATTTTGCAAGAAAGTTCGCGAAGCTGAAAAAAATTGAAAATCAGGAACTTTCGCTTTTTTCTAGTGTAAACAAAGTTGCTAACCCTAAAGAGGCTATAAGAAGATTATTATCGTAATCCAAAATTACTGTATATTTCAGGAATTTTACACTTGGAAGCTATCTCGAATAACTGCCTTCCGGACATTTTATGAAACAAATCCGACCTTTGTTTCTGTCGCTTATATAATCAATGGCTACAGTTTCCATGCGATATGTTTCTGCTACACAATAATTTCATATAATCGATATTTAATGCTTCGAAATTCTCCAACCCTTAAACCTGTTTGGAGTTATCCAAAAACCATTAAATTTTGTTTTTTAATGATTTTCTTTCCATTTTGTATTGTTGCACATCGATGTTTCTTCCCAGCAAAATATATTTTTGATGATTCTGGCACCATTCAAATTACCCATCAAGATTCAAGTATTGGTTGGGTATGAGTTAAAACTACTGTAATCTTTAAAATATTTTAAGATTAATTTTAGATAACAAATTTGGTAAATGTCATATTTGATTTTTGTAATTTATGTCCAACAATTATTCTTAATTATTTCTCTTATTTAAAATACAAAGAACTTTTAAAAATTAAAATAAACAAAAATTCAATGAATGAAGCTAAATTATTTTGTAAGTTTTACGAAGGATTTTTGTGATGTCAATTTAATAGAAAAATATGTGTAAAAAATGTGCCCATTTTGTGGCAACCGAATCTTTTCCGAAAAAAAATAATCAAAAAATTACTGTAAAAAAGTAGTCTCAAATCTACCGTAATCGTAACAAATATAAAAATGTATTACTGTAATTCAGTTTTGGGGATGTTGTTGTTTTAAATTTTTGTCAGTTACTGTAGTTTTTTACAGTAATTAATTTAATGTTAAATTTAAAGCTACCGTATCCAATCTAAAACTGATATACAGTAATTACATGTTTTAAAACTACGATTTTTTCTGACTCATTTAATTTTTTTGTGCAAAAACTATGTTTCTCGAAACAAAAAAATGATGATTAATTTTTTAACAACCACTTTTGAAATTTCTATTTTTCAAAAATAATTACAGTATACCTACCACTTTTTAATAATCTATAATCCTTTTTTTTAGTTCATTCAATTTATTCCTGTCTTTCATTTGCAATTGTTTTTATCTTTGAAGTTGCCCTCACATTTGCGCACAGTCAAACTTTTAATGAAATTGTACAATATTTTATTCCAATTTTAATTACTGCTTATTTATTAATGGGTTCTCTCATTTTATTGATTATTAGGTAGGCTTCATACAACACCGAAAAAAATTTCCAAAGCTAATTATGCAAATTTTCATAAGCCAAAAAATGTGGCTTTTGATTACTTACAGTAATTACAGTAACCTAAACAAAATATTTTTAGCAAACCATTACGCCATTCATATTTTTCTTTTATTGGGTTAAACTGTATTATTCAATCTTTACGAAATCGAAAATCTAATGTTATGCCTGGTAATTGGAGATCAGAAACTTATTAATAAAACAAAAAACCGAAAAAGGGTTTGTTAAAAACATGTTTACTCTATCTTAAATTTAAATAAATCTTTAAAATAAACAGTGTAGTTTATATCATACTTGTTTTACATCATCAATTTTCTGTCATTGAAATTACTGTAACTAATAAAGTAGTTTGTGTTTTGAAAAATTTAATAAAAATTATGAAACTTTTTCTATGTCTCTTTTTCAAAAGGCATAAAAAGAAATTTAATGAAAGAAAAAAAAGGTTGTCAGACAGTTTTACAATCAAAGATTTATTGTCAGGAAACTATAAAAAAATGGCAGGGAAAAATTGTAGCCAAGTTGTACTTTTCGCCTTTATTTTTTACTGCACGTCTGAAAATTTCAAAGATTGATGAGATTCACTAAAAGAAACAGCACTAAAAAGAGGTATACTGTATACCTTAACTTTAGCATTTTTTCATCGCCTAAATTAACTACTTTTAAATTTCAAAAATCTTAATGATCATCAACTCTCAGAATTTAAATTTTTTTAAAAATATAATTTTTATTTATTGCCATTGGGATCAAACTATTGGCAAATTGTGACACAAAAAACTCCAGGTTGTAAAAAATATGGTGCCCAGATTTTTTCTGACGTGATCCATCATTGCTCATATTCAAAGCAAATCATTCATTCAACACGCAATATTCCCAAAGATGCGAACAAAAACTTCAAAATTTGCATAAAACGTTGTTCCATTTTTTTCGAAAATGAATTTCTCTCTCTTTTTTTCATTATTTAACTTTTGTCATTCAAAGAAGAAGGAAGAAGAAAAAAAGAGCGACAACAACAACCAGCAAAAAAGAAGAAAGACAAAGAAAGAAAAGAGAAATGCCAACTCGAAGGCAAACAAGTCGTGAAAAAGGAACTCGTCGAAAAAAGAATGCTTCAACAACTTCGAAAATAACCAAAGATTCTGAAACTGATGATGGAACACAAATGGAAGGTACTGCTGCAGGAGCTAAAACAAAGCATCATCGACATGAACCTGTAAGTTTCTTATATTTATATATCTGTATACCTAACAATTATATGCCTTTAGAGAAAAAAGAAAGATAATTCTACTGAACAAGCTGCCGCAGATGGATATGATAGACATTTGGCAACATTCGTAAGAGAAACTATCGAAATTGGTGTACCAAAATTGGTTAAAGATTTTCAAGATGCTCGAGCAACCGCTCCAAAAGATATGCCAAAAACTGCATTTGAAAAGAACGGTGATAAAAATCGATACAAAGGTAAGCAAATTTTACATGAAGATTTCAACGGATTTAATATATCTCCTTATGGAAGAGTTAATATCCAACACTAATTTTAGATGTAATTTGCATGGATGAAACTCGAGTTGTTCTTAAATGGCCAGCTGATAATCCAAATGATTATATTCACGCAAATTGGGTTCACGTTCGTGGTGAAAAACGGTATGATTCTCAAACACTATTTGTCAAAACGTTTAAGTTTAATTTTTAGATACATCTGCACACAAGGACCAACCCCCAAAACTATTGAAGATTTCTGGAGAATGGTATTTCAAGAAAAGTGTAAAGGAATTGTAATGTTGACAGAAGTTATGGAACTTGGGAAAAAGAAGTAAGTTTTTAAATTTTAATTACAGTACTTCTGCTACAAGATCTTAACATCGTTTTAGGTGTGAACAATATTGGCCTAAAGCAGCCGGTGAAACAATGACGAGTGGACTTTGCACAATAACAAATAAAAAGGTGACAGAAGTTGAAAAGATGTTAATTCAAACTCAACTGGAAATTACTGCAAATGGTGAAACTCTCAAATGTGAACATGTTCTTTGGACTGGATGGTAAGGATATACAAGCAATTGATTACTGTAAAAACTCCAACATGTTTTAGGCCTGATCGAGGAGTCCCTGATAATTTTCTCGCAACATTACGTCTTCTTCGAAAAATGGCACCATATTCTCCGTGTGTTGTTCATTGTTCAGCTGGGATTGGAAGAACTGGGACAATCGTCGGACTGGATCTTTGTCAAAAAACTCTTCAAGCTGGTGAAAAAGCTGATATGCATGAAATTGTAAAAGAACTTCGAAAATATCGTCATGGCTCTGTTCAAACTGATATACAATTTGTGTTTATGCATGCAGTTATGTTGAAACTTGCTGAAAATCGAAAAGTTTGTCTTTGACATAAATTTTAATTAAGCTCATTTGAATTTTTAGGCTGCAACAAAAGAACAACTTAAACCATTTCTTGATGAATATACAGCTTATGTTTCAACAAGACAAGGATGATGATTTTCTATCTAACCTCGAAAATTCAAACTATTGATATGTAATTTAATGTGTACTGTACTGGCAATAAATATATATTCATCGATTTTCTGAACAATTTTTAGTAGTGAGTAACCCTCATGTTTGAAATAATACAGTGCCGCAACTTGGGGAGGTGCCATGGCACCCCCTTTGATTGCCATCTTTCCACCTTAAGTTTAAATTCATACTAGGTAAAATGAGATTTTTTTGAAAGTTTATAAGGAATGGCAACCCCTTTAAAATCAGTGAAGTTGCGGCACTGAAATAATAAAAATATTTCCACCTAATTAGATATATGTCCAATACCAAAACAGTGGTAAAATTCAACTGTTATCCATAAAAACGTTAAGTTATAATTGCATAAGTCTTAGAATAGGTTATACATGGTGAAACAAATTCATTACATATTTTAGGAAATTGTGATGATACGGTAAGTATCAGTGACAACATATAATTCAAATAAATTTTGTCTTAAGAATACGTTCTAGCCTATCTTGCTTTCATTGCTGAACAATGTAATAAATGTAATTAATACAAATTGCTACTTTGAATCATGTTTTTATCACCACTAATTTATATGCATGATATATGAACTTTGATACTTCAATAACTCAACTCACACAAGCTTTTACATTTAGTCCATACTCATTTACTATGTTTCTCGCTGGCGTTGTGAACAATTAGCAATAAAAAAGAAACGTTTAGAATATCAGTTGGCTTCAGAATTAATTCCTGAAGTTTGATGACAAATAGGTACACTAAAAATTTATAACGAAAAAATGATGCTCCCATGTGGAAAATATTTTCTTTTTTTTGCGAGGACCATTTTTTGTAAATCGACTTGTGATATTATAAAATTACTCAATATTTGTTTAAATTTTGTCAAATTCAGACACCAAACTTTTTTTTTGAACTACGATTTTTGTTTTGGGAAAGCAAGCAAAAAAAATTTGCATATTTTTATTTTATTTCAAACAAAATTGTAAAAGAAAAAATGCTTGCAATTTTTTCGTTGAAGAGAAAGCATTCATTTGAGATTGCTGCCGCTGCTTGAATAGATATTTTTTTGTGCTGGAAAATGAAGAAGTTAATATCCGATTTATCAACATCAACAAAGAAAAAGAATAAAAATAAAGCAGCCGAAGGCGGAGCAGGAAAAGGAAAGAAAGGAGGAGCAACAACTCGGAAAAAAACTAGTCGAGGAAAAGATGCTTCAACTGCAACTGCGGCATCTGTAAATTCTGGAACTGTTAAACATTCAAAGGATCAACAACAAGCCGGAGAAAAAGAAAAACAACTTCGAACTTCACCTCGTCGAAAAAAGAATGCTTCAACAATGTCAAATGCAACAAAGGATTCCGCGGATAATGATGATGGAACACAACGATCCCAACGACGACCAAAGAAGACAAAAGAAACTGAAAGTGAAGATGGAACTCAGAGATCAATTCGACCAAAGAGAAAACCAAAGAAAGAAAATTCTACTGAACAAGCAGCTGCAGATGGATATGATAAACAATTGACAGCATTTGTAAAAGAAACCCTTAAAACTGGTGTACCAAAATTGGTTAAAGATTTCCATGAAGCTCGAGCAACCGCTCCAAAAGATATGCCAAAAACTGCATTCGAAAAGAATCAAGATAAGAATCGATATAAAGGTAAGCAAAGACAAATGGATCTGATATATCCGGTTACAATATTTTATCATAAAATTTTTATGGTGTTACGTTTACTAATCTTTTAGATGTAATTTGCATGGATGAAACTCGAGTTGTTCTTAAATGGCCAGCTGATAATCCAAATGATTATATTCATGCAAATTGGGTTCAAGTTCGTGGAGAAAAAAGGTTCGTTTATCATTGTTTAAATGGATATATAATATAATTGATGCTTTTGTAGATACATCTGTACACAAGGACCAACCCCAAAAACTGTTGAAGATTTTTGGAGAATGGTATTTCAAGAAAAGTGTAAAGGAATTGTAATGTTGACAGAAGTTATGGAACTTGGGAAAAAGAAGTAAGTTTTTAAATTTTAATTACAGTACTTCTACTACTACAACAAAATCATAACATCGTTTTCAGGTGTGAACAATATTGGCCTAAAGCAGCTGGTGAAACAATGACGAGTGGACTTTGCACAATAACAAATAAAAAGGTGACAGAAGTTGAAAAAATGCTTATTCAAACTCAACTGGAAATTACTGCAAATGGTGAAACTCTCAAATGTGAACATGTTCTTTGGACTGGATGGTAAACATTTGCTAGCAATTGATTACAGTAACCCTAAAATCGTGTTTTAGGCCTGATCGAGGAGTCCCTGATAATAACCTTGCAACATTACGACTCGTTCGAAAAGTTGCACTCCTAACTCCTTGTATAGTCCATTGTTCAGCAGGAATTGGAAGAACTGGAACAATCGTTGGACTGGATCTTTGTCAAAAAACTCTTCAAGCTGGTGAAAAAGCTGATATGCATGAAATTGTAAAAGAACTTCGAAAATATCGCCATGGCTCTGTTCAAACTGATGTACAATTTGTATTCATGCATGCCGTTGTGTTAAAACTTGCTGAAAATCGAAAAGTATTTGCATTCTGGCACAAACTGCACTAATTCTCTTTGTTTTAGGCTGCAACGAAAGAACAACTTAAACCATTCCTTGATGAATACGCTGCTTATGTATCATCTAGACAATGATTTTTATCTGATGACATTGATATAAATTTTATGTATACAGTATGCTTTTGGCAATAAATGTTTTTATCAATTTTATCATTCTGTCATTACTATGATTGACAGAGTTTTAAAACGTATTCCACCAATTTATTCTAAAATTTTGACAAAATCTGCACCGGTAAAAAATCATAATTTTTTTTATTTTACCCCCGTTTTCGACCATGCTTAAGAAGCAGGAAAAAAATACTTCTAGGTCGAAATTCGGCAAAATGCCGTTTTTAGAGCATCGAGAATGCCGAAGTCGACATATTTTCTTTCCTACGGTATATATTCATCTTTGATCTGTTTTAGGTATAATTGCACCTATATAGGTTTTCGGGGTCGGGGATACCGAATCTCGACTTCGCGTTTCAAAATTTTCGCGGTAAGACCCATTTTTCGCATGTTGACGTCATATTTTGCCTAAAAAGTAGGTCAAAGAATTTTTTTTTAGACTAGCTCTACTCACCATTGGATTCCCCGTAGTTTTTTACCCCTGGAGGTGAATTACCGTCAAAAAACAAGACATGGCCGATCGTTGCCGAAGAAATGAACGTGCGCGATCGTCATTTTGCCTCTATAAAAAAAGAAAAAGAAACAAAATCGTTGCGCGACATTTTGCCAAAACAAAGAATTTTTTTTCGTTTCTTTTTTTGCAGGGGCAAAATCGTGATTGCGCATGTTCATTCCTTCGGCAACGATCGGTCATGCCTTACTTTTTAATGATAATTTGCCCCCAGGGGTAAAAGATGATGGGGAATCCAATGGTAACAATAACTAGTATAAAAAAAATTTTTTTGATGCACTTTTTAGGCAAAACATGAGATCAAAGTGCCAAAAATTGGTGAAAATGCCAAAATCAAAAAACATTGAATCGAGATTTGGATTCCCCAACCTCGAAAACCTATATAGGTGCAATTATACCTAAAACAGATCAAAGATGAATATATACCGTAGGAAAGAAAATATGTCGACTTTGGCATTCTCGATGCTCTAAAAACGGCATTTTGCCGAATTTCAACCTAAAAGTTTTTTTTTCCAGCTTCTTTAGCATGGTCGAAAACGGGGGTAAAATAAAAATTTTTGCCGGTGCCGGTCGTTTAAAAAGTTTTGGTGGAATGCGTTTTAAGAATCAGTTATTTTTTATTGGACATTTTAGATTTGAATGAGGTTCAACGACTGCTGTAATTGATCTTCGTACAATGTGAAAGAAGATTATGGAAACATTTTTTGGGGTACAGAAAAAGTTTAAAAAAAGTAATTTTTAAAATTTTTTCACAAAAAGAAAATTTTTTTACCACATTCCTGCTTGACCCCTAAAAATGTCTCCAAGATCTTGTTACGCACTGTATCGTCATCTTGAAAAATATATATGAAATTAGCAAATGGAAAAACATTTAAAAGCGAGAAGAGACTGTCTAAAAGACACTCAAAAGATCATAACACGTGCTTAATTATCAAGATTTAAATAACAGTTTCACCGAATAAGAAAAAAAGATCATGTAATATTAACAAAATCTAAAATTTTGGAATCATTGAAATGATTATTAATTTTAAAAGTAACAATTGATCAGTTTATTAAAAAAATCAACTGCAAAAAAGCAGCAACAAAAAATAGCTGAAAAAATAGACGAAGTTCTAGAAAATTCTATGAACAAACGACAAAAACAACAAGGAATTGTTCTTCTCTTCCGTAACGAAACGGATCGAATTTTTTAAAAAGGAAAGAAAAACATTCTCAAACAATCATAATCCAAATTTCAATCTTTCGTTTTTTTACTAATTGAAAAAATTTTTACTCACACATTTTTAAACCACAACGACTACCTTGGACGACATTTTCAGCTTGAACAACAATAATGGATTTGAAATCAAGTTTATCGGGTTCAACAGTAATTTCATCGATTTCAGAACATTATCTTCCACATGAAAAAACTTTTACAGTAGCGGCAGGTGTTCGAGGATTGGCAAAACGAATGATTGGTCGTTTATTACGTTATCAACAGTTGGATGGCTTTAGTAATGCTCAGATTATAACAATTCTTGAAGCGGTAAGTTTGGTTTTTTAGTTAGGATTAAAAATTAACATGTGATAGGAGTTTTTCAAAGTTGATGCTGCAACACTTTCAGTATTGTAGTACAGTACCATCAGCAGTCATAAAATGTAGGTTCAACCTCAAGAAAAAACTTTTAACATTTTCACGGACAGTATCCAAAATGCTTTAGCGGAAGGGATAAAAAACTGAATTCATACTTGATTTTTTGGACCTCTTAAAGGATATATTGTTTCTCCCTTGCTTTTGACCTAATTCGGAGCAGAGTTCCCAGGTTTAGGAATCCATCTCAGAAATTTCTTTAACTCCTATGAGTTGTCCGAGTTTTTCATTTAACATTAACATTTTTCACATGACATCGTTTATAAGCTCTGTTTTTTCAGGCATGGAGTTGTCTTCGACCTGCTCCTGCTTTTATTCATATGGAAGCTCCAGTTACAATTTTTGGTGATACTCATGGACAATTTGCTGATTTGATTCGAATTATTGAAGCTGTTGGAATGCCTCCAAAAGTTAAATATCTTTTTCTTGGGGATTACTGTGATCGTGGAAGAAAATCAATTGAAATTTTGATGCTTTTATTCTGCTTCAAAGTATTGTATCCAACTTCAGTACAAATTTTACGTGGAAATCATGAATGCTCAAAGATGAATCGGCTCTATGGCTTTTATGAAGAATGTAAACGAACTCGTGGCACATGGTTATGGACTAAATTTCAAACTGTCTTCAATGAATTGCCATTATGTTGTTTAGTTTCTGGTCGAATTATTTGTATGCATGGCGGCATTTCACCTGATATAAAAGGAATGGAAACTTTGTATAAATTGAAGGTTGGTTTTTTTAAACAAGGTGCTATGCCAAAAATTTGCATAAAATTAGCGCACTGAATTTTTGTTGTTTAATACCTAATATGAAAACAGTGATATCTGATGTTCCACAAGGTGGAAAGAGTTACTGTAATCTAATATGCAAATTTTGTATATATTTCTGTATTTCAGAAACCTCGAACCCATGCTGAATGTGATACTGGTGTTGCATTGGATTTGATGTGGTCTGATCCAGCTGGTGGAGCTGATTCATGTTGTAATTGGCAATTCAATAAAATGCGAAATGCATCTTGGATGTTTGGAACTGAATCAGTCAAAGAATTTTGTCGACTTTTGGATATTGATATGATTGTTCGAGCACATGAAGTTTGCCGAAATGGACATATGTTTTATTGTGATAAACTGCTCTGTACAGTATTCTCTGCTCCAAATTATTGTGGTTCAGATGGAAATTCTGCTTCAGTTATGAAAGTTTCAGCAAATTTAAATTATACTTTTGTTACCTTTAAACCAATTCTTGACAAATCTTCATTATCAAAAGAAAAATTGGCTGAACTTGAAAAGCAATCAAAGAATGCTGATGTTAAAAGTCCTAATCCAAGTTGGCTTTTTGTCTTTTTATGCCTATCTTATTCAAACTCATTTAAAATCCTTTGATCTTTTACCGCCGTCGGCACAAGATCAAAGGTGTGATAGCTTCGAAATGTTTTTGGCCCCTTTGAAATAAAATCCTTGTCAAAAATCAATAATTTATGCAAAATTTTTTTTAGCCACTCATATCACAAAATTACCTGGACATTCAAATCAAATTAATGAAAAGAGTAAACAATCTTCACCAACATCCGTAACTCAACAACAAACTTCTTCTTCTGCTGGGGGAATTAATGGTGCAACTTTGTCAACATCAAATGATTCGATTGTTTCTTCTGGATTACATGGTTCAACTGCATCTCTTCCATCCTCATCATCAGCTGGAACTCCACCATAAAATTATACCACGTACATCCTCTTTTTTCATTTATTAATTGCGTTTATTTGAAAGAATTTCATTTTTTGAATGTGTTGAGATACACAAATCAATATTTTATGCATTGTTTTAATCAAGCAACTTCGTCTTCTCTGTCGATCCAAAGATTATCCTTAATTTTTTTAATATCTTTCTACAACTTTTGAAGTTGTACCCGAATCAACAAAAAAATTACAAGGCGTAAAAATGGCCAATTCTCGCATAAAAAAGACGAAAAGAAGGCGCTTGTAAGAAGCTTTTTTACAACTTTCTTCCGCCTTTTGCATTTTTTTTTCGACTTGTTTTCTTTAAAATTTTTTAAAAAACATTAAACTTGTTTTTTTTAAAGTTTTTTAAACAAACATTAATTTTCGATAGGTAATTACCGTAACTCTATCGATTGATTCATTTTATTTTTAATTATTTTTTTAAAAAAATAACAGTGAAAGTTAACCATTGTAGCGCCGAAAACGTACGGTAATCTTTATAATAATTGTTTATGTAAAATTGATTGTTTTTTCCGATTTTGTCAACTTTTTGTTTCTGTAGGCTTTTCATATTGGGGAATTTTATGGTAAACTGTGATGTTACCTATACTTTCGGTTTAATGAAATATCCCCTCATGGCATTATGTAAGGATAAGATAATATCATAAAATTTATGTTGAATCTTTTTAAAAATTGCAATAAAAATGTTCCAAATTATTAAAAAAACATATTTTTGTTCTTTCGCAAAAACGGCATCTTTTAAACAACGTTTTTTTGCAGATTTCAGTGTTAAAAAGCCCGCACCGACAGCAGCTTAGCGTCGTTGCCGACGGAATTTATGAAATGCCCAGTTCTCGATGACTCAAAGTTAAATAAGCATCTTTTCTCCAAGGCTTAAATAATTCATATAATTGCTGCAACAGATTTTCATTTCCTCTCAGCAAAACCTTTGTACCATATTTATTATCAAAAATGAACATTTCCTGAAAAATAATTCTTTGTTAAAATAATGACGTTTGTAATATTTATGAATAACAACAGCTTCTGTCAAAAAAGGGACATCAGAATCACAAAAATTTTAAAAAAATAATGTTAATGAAATTGAAAGGGGGAGTAATTAAAACCTCACATCTGCCAAAATTTTCCTGCTAAACCCTTTTTTATATTAGTAGGATGCTGCCAGGTTTTAGTTTTACAGATGGAAAGACACATCTTTTAATACATTACCTCTCAGTATATGCTGATTAGTGTTTTCCTGATTCCAATTCTCAATTCCGATTCTTTTGTAAGAATCGATGGAATGAGAATATCGAAAAAAAATAAGAGATCGGAATCAAAGAATTGGAATCAATTAAATCGTAAAGAATCGAATGGAATCGGAAACACTGATGTTTATAGACGGATTCCACGAAGGATTACTCTATTTGCTTATGAAAGAGGGATTTGTGATAAAAAAAATATAATGTTCCGTATCGTTTAGAAATACCTTTACATGTTTAACACACTTACTTTAATATAATCATGAAAAATATTCGCATCAATAAATTCAGAATTCACTTCCAAATGTAAATATAAAGAAGTAAATTTGACATTTCTTTTCAGTGAAAAAAGTTTTGTCATTGTTTGTGAAGTTAAATTACAGTGATCAGTTCTAAAAATTTCCTACATATAAGTCTCAAACATCTAATTAGTTACGAGAAATCATAAACATTTGGAATATAGGTTAGCAATTCTTCTACTGGAACAGTTGAGGCATCTGAATAATAGACGTCAGTGAATACAGTAACCATTTTCAAATTTTTCGAGTTTGTAAGTATTTCGTATTCATTAATAGTAAAATGTTTGCAGCAATATATATGTAATTCATAGACATCATATTTAAAAATTTTTGGATAAAAGTGATTGCGATTATATCCGTGAATAAACAAAGATTTATTTAAATATAAATCCATTTTTAAAAGCTCAATTTGAAAATCCACTATTCGAAGTTCATAAAAATTTGAGTATTCTGCAGTTTCACGAGAGAATGCACCTTCCCCTGAATTATTAAACATTACAAGTTCGTCAACAATAATAAAATTAAATTTTGAATGTAAATATCTACAACTTTTTTGCAATCTTTTTATGATTTTAGCATCAGCATTTTCAATAATATAATTTATTACTGGTTTTGGGAGTGAGAAATCTTGTAGTGAAATGCATTCAAAATATTTCATTTCAAGAGGAAAATTGATTTCTTTGAAAACCTCAGGTATCGTTGTAGAAGATCTTACTTCTTCGAAAACTTACGGAATTGTTGCAGAAGATCGTTTTTCTTTGAATCTTCTAAACCAATTCAAGACGAAATTTATGGGCTAAATGATAACAAGTTCTTATTTTAGGATAAAAATGATAAGTAAGGGGGTTTTAAAGATAAATGATGCCAAATGACAAAGAAAAATAAAAAAATCTGTAGAACGATATTTTTGGGTCATTAAAAGATCATCAAAAACACCCCCATATCTTAAAAACTTTGTCAATTTTTATTAAAAAAAGCTCTTACTTTGAGACAGGAAGACAACATTCTGAATTTCAGTTGAGTATTTCTACAATGACTGAAGGTGAATTAGTATAACGTGGTATAAAGGGGCATAAAGTTTCCTTATGCAGAAAAATGAATAAGATAAATAAACTCAGAAATTTACAATACAATTTGTATATTATTTGGCAAATGGGATGGAATAATATTTTGCAGTTTGGCAGCCAAATATATAAACGAATCCTAAATACTTTTGAGAAAAGTACCCTGGGAGATAACCTTTTGCATCATCCATTATTTGTAAAAGCTTCCAGGCGATCTAAAAAAGGGGGAAATCTCGGCACTCATAAAATTCTGTCATGCTCTGCAAAATATAAAAAACCCTTTAAGGTATATGGGTGAATGAAAAGTTCAATTTAAAAAAAAACACCAATAAACAACAACACCATAGACCTTAGAAACATTTTTCAGAAAAAGCAATAAAACACCAAAAATTTTTTTGCAGTTATTATGTTAGAATATTTATAATTGTTTTAACAATATTATAACCATAATACTACAGGGTGTCCAAACATAATTGCTGGTTTTGTGTTTCGAATAATTTTTTTCAAAGTTGATTTTTTTTCAAAAACTGTTTGCGCAGTTATGTTCAGAATTGGGTACTTATTGAGTATTATATATCGCAAGCCTTCAAACTTTCAACACTTTTATTGGCCCAATTTCTGTATTTATTTATTTTTACAAGAATAAAGGAATTTTAAAAAAAGATCAAGTAATTTTTTGACATTCACATATACCAACAGAATCAAAGGTTTTTGGAGTCATGATTTTATTTAAACGATTATCAGCTATAGATATAGTTAGCTATCTAAAATACATTGTTTCCTTGCCGCCATCGCCGGCGTCGAGGGCGAGAAATTTAAAAGTTCAAAGGGATTTGCTGAATATCAAAGGTAGCCGCTGTCGGCGGCGGCCTCGGTATGGTTCAGATGGAAATTCTGCTTCAGTTATGAAAGTTTCAGCAAATTTAAATTATTCTTTTGTCACCTTCAAACCAATTCTTGACAAATCTTCATTATCAAAAGAAAAATTGGCCGAACTTGAAAAGCAATCAAAAAAGGCTGATGTTAAAAGTCCTAATCCAAGTAATTTATTTTATTTATTTATTTATTTAAAACCTTTTATCTGTCTCGTAGGACGAAAGGGGACACATAAGACGCCTATAAAAAGAATGATTTTGTCAAAGACGAAAAAAAGCTTGAATCTTCGAATTTTCACTCATTTTTAATTGTATTTTTATTTTTGATGAATTAAGCATTTTTCACTCAAAATTTAGTGTTAGTAATTTATTTGAGTGAAAATTAGAAAATTAATGAAATTTTTAATTTTTTACTCAGAATTTACTATTAGTAATTTTTTTGAGTGAAAATTAGAAATTTTTTGGAATTTTTTAATTTTTCACTCATGATTTTGCATTACTCATGGAATGAGTGAAAAAATACATGATTTTTTTCACTCAACTTTTTTTGAGTGAATTTTTTCATGTTTTTTTTCACTCAAATTTTTTTGAGTAAATTTTGCCTTGAATGGGATTCGAACTTTCTGATTATCGTTTGATAATCTGACGCCGAACCATTCAGACATTGTAACAATCAGTTTTGCGTTTGTTTTTTTGCTTAAGTGCAAAAGAGAATTTAACACGCGCAAACAAAAAAGATTTCTGCGCGCGCATAAATAAAAGAGGTCAACAAAAAAGGAACGCAGAAAAAAGCGAGAGAAAAAAAGAAAAAAAGTTGACCTTTTTTATTTTTGCGCGCGCAGAAATCTTTTTTTGTTTGCGCGTGTTAAATTTTCTTTTGCACTTAAGCAAAAAAACAAACGCAAAACTGATTGTTACAATGTCTGAATGGTTCGGCGTCAGATTATCAAACGATAATCAGAAAGTTCAAATCCCATTCAAGGCAAAATTTACTCAAAAAAATTTGAGTGAAAAAAAACATGTAAAAATTCACTCAAAAAAGTTGAGTGAAAAAAAACATGAAAAAATTCACTCAAAAAAAGTTGAGTGAAAAAAATCATGTATTTTTTCACTCATTCCATTAGTAATGCAAAATCATGAGTGAAAAATTAAAAAATTCCAAAAAATTTCTAATTTTCACTCAAAAAAATTAGTAATACTAAATTTAGAGTGAAAAATTAAAAATTACATAAATTTTCTAATTTTCACTCAAATAAATTACTAACACTAAATTCTGAGTGAAAAATGCTTAATTCAGAGTTTTAGAAAAAGGTGTGAGTGAAAATTTGAAGATTCATGCTTTTTTTCGCCTTTGACAAAATCATTCTTTTTATAGGCGTCTTACATTTAGGCACCAAAAATCAGATAAACAAAGTGATAATAATTCAATAGGTTTTTTATTTGTGTATTTCTTGAAATCATCCATCCATCTTGTTAATCCAAGTAAGTTTTTTGTTTTTTTATGTCTGCCCCATCCATAGTCATTTGAAATCCTGTGATCTTTTACCGCTGTCGGCACAAGATCAAAGGCGTTATTGCTTCGAAATGTTTTTGCCCCTCTGAAATGAAATCCTTGTCAAAAATCAATAATTTATGCAAAATTTGTTTCAGCAACTCATATCACAAAATTACCTGGACATTTAAATCAAATTAATGAAAAGAGTAAACAATCTTCACCAACATCCGTAACTCAACAACAAACTTCTTCTTCTTCTGGTGGGGGAATTAATGGTGCAACTTTGTCAACATCAAATGATTCGATTGTTTCTTCTGGATTACATGGTTCAACTGCATCTCTTCCATCCTCATCATCTGCTGCAACTTCACCAACATCTTTTGGAACTACAGTAACCTCTACTCCAACTGCAACACCTTCAAATTCATCTTCAACAGCTGATAACAGTGTTACAGCAGTGACAACTTCAACTGGCTCAATTAATTAAATAATAATATCTGTATAAATAAATTAAGGAATGTTTTGTTAAACTTGTATGTCTTTAAATTATTGGGTATTGTATAAGTTTAAATAAAATGAATTTGCTTGTAGAATGATTAAAATTTGATACATATTTATACTTAAAAAAAGTTGTTTGATTTTGTATTGTTTGAACTTTGAAATATCTTGTTTTTTTTATCAGTCATTACAGTAACCAATGAAATTTGCAGTCGTTTATTTTTAAAGAATATTATTCGAAAGTTAATTGATGATCAACCTGCTGTAAATCAACAAACCAAAGAGCTTTTGGCAGAATTGGAAATTCGAGTTGGCAAAGGTGAATATTCATCAGATATAATTGCTAAGTTGAATCAACTTACTAGTAAATTAAGCAATGTATTAAAAGCTCGTGATGATGCTTTTTTTTGAAGAATTAGCGGAAGTGCGTAAAGAAGATCTTGCGGCTCGTAAGGCTCTTCGAGAATATATAATGAAATAAACTAGGGAAAGGTGTTGTTGGCGCATAAATTTGCATATAAATTAGTTTATTTGTCCTTTGTTTTTGTCTATAAACATAAGTGTCTTGTTTACAATAAATCTCCCTCATTTATCGTACATTCACCCTCTACTACAACACTTACAAAATCTATAGGATTGCTATTCTGAAAATGTCCAAAAATTACGTGATGCTGATAGTTATTGAAAATCAGGGACATTCACTTTGTTTCAAGCTGTGTGTTAACAAAAGAAAAAAGTGAAAGTTTCTGAATTTCAATTTCAGAAACTTTCACAAAATTCCTTCAAAAATTGAACAATAAAAATACGACGAAGTTGACTAGCCCATTTTTTTACTGTATTAATTTTAAACACATTTATAAAAAAACTTGATACTTTTTTTCATTTTAAATTTTTTTCATGAAATAAATGTTAGAAATACAAATTAAATGCTGACTTTATTTTTATAAAGACGAAAAAAGTAGTTGATTAAAAATTAAAAAAGAGGGTTGTAAAAAAAAGAGGTGGTATAAATTATGCCTTTTGAAAATGTAAAATGTCAAAATGAAAAAAAGGGTGATATTAATAAATGAAAAAAGAGGATGGATGTGGTATAATTTTATGGTGGAGTTCCAGCTGATGATGAGGATGGAAGAGATGCAGTTGAACCATGTAATCCAGAAGAAACAATCGAATCATTTGATGTTGACAAAGTTGCACCATTAATCCCACCAGAAGAAGAAGAAGTTTGTTGTTGAGTTACGGATGTTGGTGAAGATTGTTTACTCTTTTCAGTAATTTGATTTGAATGTCCAGGTAATTTTGTGATATGAGTTGCTGAAAAAAATTTTGCATAAATTATTGATTTTTGACAAGGATTTCATTTCAGAGGGGCAAAAACATTTCGAAACGGTCACGCCTTTGATCTTGTGCCAATGGCGGTAAAAGATCAAAGGATTTCAAATGAGTTCGGATAAAAAGACAAAAAGAACTTACTTGGATTAGGACTTTTAACATCAGCATTCTTTGATTGCTTTTCAAGTTCAGCCAATTTTTCTTTTGATAATGAAGATTTGTCAAGAATTGGTTTAAAGGTAACAAAAGTATAATTTAAATTTGCTGAAACTTTCATAACTGAAGCAGAATTTCCATCTGAACCACAATAATTTGGAGCAGAGAATACTGTACAGAGCAGTTTATCACAATAAAACATATGTCCATTTCGGCAAACTTCATGTGCTCGAACAATCATATCAATATCCAAAAGTCGACAAAATTCTTTGACTGATTCAGTTCCAAACATCCAAGATGCATTTCGCATTTTATTGAATTGCCAATTACAACATGAATCAGCTCCGCCAGCTGGATCAGACCACATCAAATCCAATGCAACACCAGTATCACATTCAGCATGGGATCGAGGTTTCTGAAATACAAAAAAAAAATACAAAATTTGCATATTAGATTACAGTAACACTTTCCACCTTGTGGTACATCAGATATCACTGTTTTTATATTAGGTATTAAACAACAAAAATGCAGTGCACTAATTTTATGCAAATTTTTGGCGTAGAACCTTGTTTAAAAAAACCAACCTTCAATTTATACAAAGTTTCCATTCCTTTGATATCAGGTGAAATGCCGCCATGCATACAAATAATTCGACCAGAAACTAAACAACATAATGGCAATTCATTGAAGACAGTTTGAAATTTAGTCCATAACCAGGTGCCACGAGTTCGTTTACATTCTTCATAAAAGCCATAGAGCCGATTCATCTTTGAGCATTCATGATTTCCACGTAAAATTTGTACTGAAGTTGGATACAATACTTTGAAGCAGAATAAAAGCATCAAAATTTCAATTGATTTTCTTCCACGATCACAGTAATCCCCAAGAAAAAGATATTTAACTTTTGGAGGCATTCCAACAGCTTCAATAATTCGAATCAAATCAGCAAATTGTCCATGAGTATCACCAAAAATTGTAACTGGAGCTTCCATATGAATAAAAGCAGGAGCAGGTCGAAGACAACTCCATGCCTAAAAAAACAGAGTTTATAAACGATGTCATGTGAGAAAGTAATTATGATGGAAAACAGTACTACAATAATGAAACTATTGCAGCACCAACTTTAAGATGTCCTTTCCCTGTAACTCCCCCAATCCTAACTAAAAAACCAAACATACCGCTTCAAGAATAGTTATAATCTGAGCATTACTAAAGCCATCCAACTGTTGATAACGTAATAAACGACCAATCATTCGTTTTGCCAATCCTCGAACACCTGCCGTAACTGTAAAAGTTTTTTCATGTGGAAGATAATGTTCTGAAATCGATGAAATTCCTGTAAAACCCGATAAACTTGATTTCAAATCTATATCACAGCGCATCGTCTGTTCCTTTTTTTCTCAAAGGGGCTGTCCAGATATTAATTACGTCATCAAAATTTCGATAATCTCTTTGATGTTTTCCGCAACATCAAAGTGGCGTCATAATTCCATGTCCCCCCTTCCTACCTATTTCTTGATGACGTAATATCTGGACAGCCCCAAAGAGAAAAAAACACCAAAAAAGTGCGCATCTTCAAAAAAATATTATACTGTAATTAACATTACAACATATAATTTTTTTGTTTTTACTGGATAGAGGAGACTCTGAAATTTAGTTTTTTCACACATTTGGTCGGAAAAAAAATTTTGCCGATTTTTCTCATGAAAATGAAAATTCACTTTTTTTTAGGCATTTTTAGATCGATCGCAAAAATAAACCGTTTGATGAATTTTTTCAAACTTCTCCCAAAATACTTTCATACCATAAGGTAAATGGGAAAAAACAAATCATCAAATACGGTCTGTTCATTCAGATTTTATATATGATTATTCAAAATTTCCCTTGCTAAAAAAGGCCGTTTTTCATATACCTGATTGTTGAACTGGTGTCAATAATTTTTGGGATGCTGTAAACTGTTGAATTTCTGTTGTAGGGGGCTTATCTTCTTGTTGTCTCGGGAATTCTAATTCTTCCTATAAAAATGTATAAAAGCATAATTTTGAAAGAGTAAAACACAATTTTACTTTGAATGCCGAAATAACCGATTTTTGTTCATGAATTTTTGATACCGTAATTGTTGCATCATTCTTCTTTCGTAATTTATCATTGGCAACCAAATCAGTATTTTGAACTTCAAAAAAATTTTCATATGCTGCGATATGAAGTGAAAGGGTGCTACTGTTTTTATTTGAGCTTGAAAAATTTCCACTTTCTTTTTTAGCATCATCAAATTCTGTATTCAAAAAATTCTTTGGCAAATTTTTGTGAAACTTTTTCAACAAAATGCTATCTTTTTGTGAAGTTCTTTTTTCGATAACATCTAACGCTTTTGTTAAGACTGCAGTCCTTTTTATTGACCGTAGACATACCCAACTCACGCCGGGCTTGGGGCTTCGTATTTTGCCCATAAACTGGTCATGAGTAGGCATGATTATTGGGGCAAAAAAATAGCTGCACAATCCCGACCGTTTTCAATAATTTCAAAATACTGAAAATACCTCCCAAAACGTTATCAGATGCCTGAATCCGAATCTGAAACATTTGAACAAATTTGGTTTCTCCAAGTTCCAGAATCGACTAATTTTTAGGTATTCGATAACGTTTTGGGAGGTATTTTCAGTATTTTCAAATTATTGTTAAATAAAAACTGTCGGGATTGTGTAGCTAATTTTTTGCCCCTAATCATGCCTACTCATGACTAGTATTTAGGCAAAATACGAAGCCCCAACCCCGGCGTAAGTTGGGTATGTCTACGGTGAGTTTTGCGGGTATCAGTAAAGCAAAAAAACTTAACGACGCACGTTGTTGGATATCAACTTAAAAAAATTATAAACTTCTTATTACAATATTCAAAAATGGTTATCATTAAAGGACTGCAGTCGTGATTTTTTTTACCGTAATTTGAACTTTTTGTTTTTGCAATGTTAGCATTGTTTGAGTTGCCATGATCAAATGTTGGTGTACATTTATGATTTTTGTTTAAAGTAAAATTGCTGTAAACATCACTTGAATCATTTGAAGCCAAATCAGGCGTATCCTTGAAATTCTTCCAATGATATTTTGATGCCATCTAAATACGTTTTTGTAATCTTATATATATGATATATAACAAACACGTAAAAATATCAAAGCATTATCAATAAAAAAGAGTTGTAAACTTTTTTTAAAAGTGAAAATTTAAAAAAGTGAAAAATTCATAGTAAAAAAGCCTATTAATGTTGGAATATTTTATTTTCACCATCGCACCAGTTTTTTCTTCACTATCGTGATTCAACTGAAAAATTTCACTTTAGCATACACATTCCTATTTTTTTGCTTAAAAATCATAATGATGCAATGCAAAAACCATGCATCAACAGTCTGGGCGTGACAAGAACTGTAGCAAATTTTTTGCCATCCGCTTTTAAATAGTATTGCAACATTTTTACCAAAACACCAGTTTTTTCTTGACTATCGTCTTTCGACTGAAAAAGTATACTTAACATACAAACTTCTATATTTTGTTTAAAAATCATAATGATGCAATGCAAAAACGATGCATCATCAACAGTCTGGGTGGGAAGAACAGAGAGTTTTAAATTTCCCGCAATTACTGTAAAGTGAGCGTTGAACGCAGTGTTGTCCTCGACTCCGACGAATAGTGTTTCCCAGATTGAGTTTCGGCATCTTCTGATTGCCCAATTGTTCTGGAACTTTGATAGACCCGCGATTCCGGGGGTCGGAGTCGAGGATCGATAAAGGTTCCAGCCATTTTCAACTAAGGATTCTTGAGATTCAGCGTTTATGCCCTGAGGGTACGCTTTTCCTGTGTACTTTTTTAAAAGTAACCAATGAGAAATTTGCAGTTGTTTATTTAAAAATAATTTCAATAAAAAGTTAGATAATCATTACAAAAAAAAATAAGAAAAATAAAATTTAAAAATCACGGAAAAAGCCATAAGTGAAAACATGGAAACCATTTTCGTCGATTTGAAAAAAAACGGTAGCATTGAATTAATTTAAATCCAACCAATATAAACTATAAAAAACATTTGATTAATTTGTTTCATTTAGCAAATGACTATTATCAAATGCCATCTCCAGATTCTTTTTTTCCATTTTTTTATTTTTCTTTAAGTTACAGGGTATTAGATTTTTTTGAAGAAACAACCATCTCTAATGAATTGTGGAATAAAAATAAATTTTATGCCCTGAGGGTATAAAATTAACTAGATACCGTATATTTTGTTAAATGAGAAAAGCTGATTAATAAATTTGTTATTTTTGAAATTTTTATACCCTGATTTGCTTAAATTCTGTGCAAAAACATCAAATAATACTTAAAAGGGTCCCAGGGGATACCTTTTGAAGCCTATCTATCTTATAATAAATCTCAAGGTAGATGACATCTGGCAATATTTCCATTAACTAAAAAGTAGCCTACGCAAAACGGCAGGTAAACCAAAATGCAACAACATATCGAAGATGTTCAATATCAATTGATGTTTCATTTCCGCCATCTTTTTTGCATTTTGGACCAATTGCAGTAATAGAAGCAGCAGCTGAAGAAGATGAAACAAGATCTTTGCAATCAAAGATTGAAAGACAATTTTGGCCATAAAATGAGACAGTTTGCATTGAACAAATTACTTCTGCAGCGCTTTCACCACATTTTTCACGATAAAATTGCAAATTACATAAAAATTCTTGTTTCATTCCACTAAAAAATTATTATATTGGATACTGTAATGGAAAAAATTGGTGATATCTTACAAGCAAGATGTATGATCATTAAGACAGTAATGAGGTCGAGGATTTGAACGAATACAATCAAAACTGGAATGAAAGTCTAAAATATTTTTGATATTATTTTTTACAGTAATCAGAAATTTTCTGTTTAAGACAGAAATATTGTGTGCCAATTTGTAAGGATTAAAGAAGCATGATGGAAAAAATTTTGTGTGATGGTCGGTGCAAAGCCGCTCCAACACAGTACACACCCTTGATATATATCACATAAATCCAAAAGTAGATTATCACCTTATAGCCCTTTGAAGAGAGCAAAAAGATGAGGTTGTAAAAATTTTTAATTGTCCGTCCCGAAACGAAAATTTCGAATTTGAAAATTTTACACTTCAGACAAGCAGGGACGTTAGCAGAATTTATTTTGGAAGGGGTTGAAACCATTTTAAGGGGACAAACCTATGATCTTGTGACAATGGCGGTAAAAGATCAAAGGACTTTTATGATTGCAAGGATGTCAGTGCGTTCCCCTACTGACATCCCTGCAGGCAATGAAGCATATTTGCATATATAACCTTTTCCTAACAAAGCATCACCCTTTTTCAAATATAAAAATCTTACGATCTTTTCCTTCATTGCAAGCATAATCCCATTGTTTGATATTTGAAAAGTAACGAATCATTGCAGAATTATTTGGATGAAGATTTAGGGCTTCACTTGCAAAAAATGTATCAATGCAATCTTCGATTGGCTTTAATTCAGCATTGAGGGAATTCAGAAGCCCACAAATCTTTTCACTTCCTGTCCAGCCTTCATCTTCAAGAATCTTTTCAACAGTTTTACTGTAGCCATCAAAATTCATTGGATCGGTAATTTTGTAACTGGATAAATATTTTTGAAATGCAGTTGCAAAGATCTAAAAAATGAACAGGGTCATAACCAAAAATTATGTGAAAAATTGATGAATCACAAAAAACAAAGCGTTATTTAAATTTTATTTTTGGAAGCCAAAAAAGCTTCAAAAATTCAAAACTGTATCTATGGATGTAATAATATTTCAAAATAGATGAAAAAGCCCTAAGGGGTTTGGTTAAATTTTCGAAAAAAGTTACAGGTATCAAATTTCAAAAAACAATGTTAAATTTTAATAAAAATTATTAACAAAATTTAACAGTTTTTGAGGGGTTATTTTACATCTCATCAAATCCAAATAGCAACAAAAAATTCATAGGATTAAATTTTGGAACATTTTTGTGTTAATGATTCATTAACTGATTTACAATTACCCTGACTATTAATACCCTATATAGGGCCTATGATAAGCTTATGGACCATAAGTTATGGTTGATTAAAAATTTGAATAACTACTTACTTTTTGATCATTCAAATCACATTGAAAGGCAGCAGCTGCCAAAAATGGAAACCCAATCAAAAACAACCGCAAATAATATCGGAAGACTAATGTTGCCATTCTTTTTTTCACCTTCTTTCCTTTCTTGACAGCTGCAATCACCTTCACTTTTTGACCACTTAAAAAATACCCCTTTTAAAAAAAATTTTCGAAACTGACAAAAATCAAAGAAAAAGCTTTTATATTTATATTTTTACCAGTAATCAATAAATAGTAGAGGAGTGAGTACAGTCACTAACTATCAAATGTTTATGTATATGTGTGTATCGTCAAAAATGGGTTGGCATTTCTATTTTTCTTTACTCATCATTCCACAGTTGATCAACACAACCAAAAACAATTTCAAAGCCGCAACAGCAAAAAAAGATGAAACATGAAAGCCCAAAAAAACTATCATTCCATTCTTTTTCTTCTTCTTGGATGGATGGATCACTGTTTTTGTTCCTTTTGCTGCTTGTTTATTAAAAAAAGTATGATACATAATAAAAAAAAAGTATCGATCAAGTCTGCTGTAAAATAAAATTGTGTTGTACAAGACTTTTTTTTCTAGCAAGGGATCAAAGAAGAAGAAGAAGAAGCACAAAATATGTATTTTTTGCGAAGAACTGTGTTCATAAATTTTGAAATATACAAAATGAGGAAGGAAAAAATTATGAAGTATACTGAAACGGGAAGGTAAAAAAATAGGAAACAAAGATGATATTTAAAGTATAACTTCCAAAAACACTTGATTTAAAAAATACAAAATACACCTTAGTTGAATTGTTAAAATGAGTACAGTGTTGAAAAAATTTTTTTGAAAACATATGGAATTGATTATAATCTCAAAGCTATAATTTAAAAATTGAATAATATTTATATTTTTAATAATAATAATAATAATAATAACATCATGTACAACCTCGTCGACACGTCGCTAAAAAATAAAAGTTTACAAATTTGCATATTTATTTATTTATGGTTTTGCAATGAATTTAAAAGTACTGTAAATAAAAAAATATGCAAATCATCATAATAAATGTTCCCAAAAAAACATAGTATTGTTTACTGCTTTTTTATTCAAGAAATTGAAAAAAATGACGGTATGTTTGTCAGTGATAAATAATATTTTTATTTAAGTAACATAATATGTGTTTGTTATTTTTTTTAGATTTCAATGTCGAGAATATTTTTTATACTTCTTCTTCTTTTTGCTTTTATCCTTTGTTTTGTTTGTGGTCAAGCTTCAAAGAGAAGATTTTTAAGATGCAAAGAAAATGTTGAAAAAGTTTCAATTGCATGTAAGTTTTTTTTATATTTAGCTGGTCTAATCCCTTTTACATCTAGAAAGAACCATGACCTTCATTACCCGACGGTATGGTTCTTGAAACCCGCATGAGCATAAGCCATTGTTGACCCGGGTGGACCGGGGATGGATATGTATATACTCATTCACAAAATGGCCAAGCCTTGGACTCGAACCGGAGACTTGCCTCCTGTTGAGCCAGCGCTTTAGACCACTCGACTATCCAGCCGGCAGTTATTTTTAATTTTTTTTAATAACTCGTGTTTCAGATTTCGCCAAAGCTTACGTTAATAAATTGTACTGGAATGCTGAATCTCCATTACCAGAAAATGGGACTTTGGTTGAAGAATTGTTATCAGTGTGTCTATGTCGTGACAATTTTGATCCATTATTTTTTATGATGCCATATGCAAATTCAACTGGTGATGATATGGTTGTTGTTTGTGTGTATGGGGAAAATTTTTCATCGATTGGAGTTTTTGATGATGAAGAATTATATGATTTATTAATGGTAAAATATCAAGAATTGATTCCTGCTTCTGTTATTGATCCAGTACCTTTGTCACAGAATGTTACGCATAGTGAATGCTACGATATTGATCATTTTCCTACAGTATGGGATTTTTTAATAATTGTAAAATATTAATTGAATTTTTTTCAGAAAGATGTTATGGGACAAAAAACTTGTTTATTTTCTGCTTATGCTGATAGTTCTACGATAAATATCTATTCCGGACCATTAATGTCTTTACCTTTATTGAATCAGAGTTGGGATGGGATTCCGAAGTATTGTTATTCAGGTGTTGAAAATTCGGTAAGTTTTTTAGTTATTTACCATAGTATATTTTGGCATTTTAGACAAATACTTTAAATGATAGCTGTTTCTTTGAACATTCATACAAAAAAAGTTCTCTGGCTTGTTGTTGTACAGAGAATCCTGAATTGTGTAGTATTCCACAAAAATTGGATAATTATTATTACTGTTTTGTCGGAGAATTGTGTTTGTTCTTTTATTAGCCTTTTTTTGGATAAATTCTGTATTTTTAGCAAATTCTTATTCATCACCTGCTTATTCATTTTCTGTTCAAAAATATTTCAATGAATTTTATAAACCTGCATGTACGGCAACCATTTACGCTTACTTTAAAGGTGATGAAAATGATGATGTTGTTGTTGATGTATTATATGGTGCAACCAATTCATGCCAAAATATTGATCGAAAGAAATTTAATATTTATTCTTATACAACAAAATTTTGCTCTGGGAATCAAATCTCAACAAAATATACAACATTCAAAATGAAGAAATGTTGCGATAATAAAAATTTTTGTAATTTTGATTTGATTCCGCCTGAATTGTCTTACGACGAAAGGGAAAAATCAAAAAAGGTTTGTTTTTTCGCTTATTCTAATTTTTGATTATCATTGCTTTTTTAGTGTGGTACTCTTGACGCACCTGCTTTATATGCAAGTTTATTTATTTTGTGTGGTGCATATTACGATCTCACACAAATCAAAGAAGAAAATTATTATCTTGGTCAAAAGAAAAATCTTTATGATGGTTTTAATGCAGAATTTATTCTTGGGTAAAGAATTTTTAAATACAAGTTCAAACAACAGATTTATTGAAATTCAATTTTTAGAGAAAATACAAAAAATGGCATGAATTACGGTATTGCAAAAATTATTAAAGCTGATAATGAAACCTGTGATGATATAATTATTAAGGATAAAGATGTGAATTATTATTTTCCGATTTATAACTGTGGTGATAAAGAATGTCAAAATCCACCAATTTTTTCTTTCAAATGTGAACAATCAAATGCTCAAAATGCAAAGATTTCAAATTCTTCCTGGTTTTGTTATGTCAAAATTATCCCTAAACAAAAAGATGAATTTGATGTTAAAGCTGGATTTGTAAGTTTTCCAATAATAATCTGTAGTAATATTTTATATTTTTTAGCTTGAAATCAAAGAATATTCTCCCTGTTATAAACAAAATATCTTCAGAGATACTTATTGTTGTGTAAATATTTTTAATCAAATCCAAATTGATACAGGATGTACAATGGAAAGTATGACATTGGTTTATCAAAAACATTTACAAGCTCAAAAGAATGCCTCAAATGAATTACCGGATTCTGAAAAATCTTTCACAGAATGTCTTCAACGTGATATTGGACCTGAACAAAAATGTCCCGGAAACGATGGATGCTTTGAAATCAGAAGTTTAACGGAATCTGATGAATCTGAAGTCGTTGTAAGTTTTTTTTGTTATTTTATACAGTATACAATTAATAGTTGTCATTTTTAGGAACCAGCTGGATGTTTAGGACTTGCCGAAAATTATGTCTTGGATAATTTGGATATGACAAATTTAGCCCTTGGATGCCGTGCCGATCTTAATTCAAATCGATGTTCAATGGTTCAAAGTCCATCGGGAGAACAAAGAATTGTTTGTTGCTGTAATCATCCGGATGAAAATGGCGAATGTAAAACTGAAGCTGATCAACTTCCCCAAAAAGTTGGAAAACCTGTTTCAACGTTTAAAACAATAGAGTTGTAACTATATTTTATGTGTATGTTTTATTGTATATTTTGGTTCGTGAAAAAACTTTATAAAGCGTTATTTCTGGGTTACGGTAGTTCTGTGAAATGCAGAAAAAATTAGTTTTGATTTTTAAGGTATTATTATTTTTTTGTTTAATCAAAGTGTTCTCCTAAAATTGTTTTAAATGTACCGATGCCAGGAAAAGAAATTTGTTTATGATTCTGGAATTTACCTCCATCCTGAAATATGCTTTAATTTTAGTTTTTTATTTCAAAAAAACTTTGATAATCCCTAATATTTTCTTTTTTCATATTATTTTTTTTCTTTGTTTAAAAAATTTTATTGGGGTTTTCGTTTCCGTTTTTTGCCATCAAAAAGACATAAGAAAAAATTTGCATTTTGCGGCAACAACAAAACAGTCAAAAAGTAACAGCAATTTCTTTTTGTTCCCAAAAAAAACATATTTAATTTTTGAAAAAAGAAAAGAAACCTGTTTTTCATCTTTATTTTCAGTGTCTTTTTATGGCCCAAAATTGTTCAATTTTTTAAAGAAAAACACATTCCCTGAAAAAAAGAAAGAAAATGTTTTTTCTTTTTTTCCCAATGTCGTTGTTTAGAAATTTTTAAACAACGACATTATAGAAATACATATGCATTTTTTTATAGAATGGGCATCATGCCAGACAATGAACTTTGTTTGGAGCCTGGTTTATTTCTTTCTTTTTGTAAAAGGACATTACAGAATGGAAAGAAAAAATCAAAAATCAAATGATTCCGTTTTTTTCTGTTGTTTCAAATAACGGTGAAAATGTTGAAAAAAAGTCATCTGAGAATGCAACTTTTTACCCTAAAAAAGCCAGTTGAAATAAATGACATAATTCCAGTGACATTTTTCTGTTACGCTGAAATGAAGAAAAGCAAAAGTACCAGATGATATGAATCTTCAGAGTCTGATACTCATAACCATAAATTGATGTAATGAAAAGGAATTCCTTTGAGCGAAAAAGATCTTTAATGGTCATTTTGATTGAAACAAATTGGAAAATAGCAGACGATGTAATTTTTTATTCGAATTATTTTAATTATTTTAAATTTTTTTTCGAGATACACAAATATTGAATGCAAAATCAAAAATACGATTAAAAATTTGACTTCTGTTTTGAAAATTCTTGTTTCAATTTTCGATAAAGATTAAAATGTTTTATTTTGAAAAACAGAATTTTAAAAATTATTGCCTGCTAAATTGTTTTAGAGAAAGTAGAAGTCTTAAACAAAACCGATGAATATTGTTACCGTCTGAAGTAACTTTTTTCCATCATCGATTGATATATTTTGTAGACGATGACGAATCTTGACGACAGACAGGTAATTCCACAAAACGATACATCTTCAATGGAAAAAGAAGTGACAAGAACAAAGATCGCAAAAAGTATATTCTCTTCATCATCCATCGCTCATGTCCAGACAAATTTTGCATGTCTCTCTTTTTTTGCAAAGAAAATCATTTATTTTTTTGCGGGAAATTATATCGCCAGGGGGGATAATGGGAAGGGAAGGGGATATGATGATCAAAGTGTTAGACTCAAAAAAAAGTCCAAAAAGTGCAAGAAAAGCAGCAAAAACAGTTGTTCAAAGTTTAAAGACTTTTTTCTTCCTCGAAAAAAAAGAAGAGAGAAACAAATTTTTTTATCGGAAAGAAAATAACTCATCAACTGAAAGAAAAATAGAAAGCTAGAAAGAATACTTTTTGCAAGGAGGCCCACCCAAGTGATGACAGAGAGAAAAAGATTTACCTACTTACAAATCTTTCTTTTTTTCAATTAAAAACATTCCTTAAACCAGTTGTTATTGTTGCTGCAGCAGCAGCTTCCCGATCGTGTCTTCCTTCCTTTTTCTCCTCAATAATTTTCTTCCAAGAAAAAATTTTGAACATCCAAAAAAATCAATCAATTTTCTTTATCTCAGGTCTTAGGTCTTAAACGACTTGTTATACATTTTTTCCTCTTCCTTTCCATCAACGAATTCATCAACCCTTCCATCAACAACTCCACCATCAACTCTTCCATCGTCTGCTTCTTTTAGGTGCAATTTAGTTTTTTGCAAGTTGTTTTTTTGCATGTTTTTTTTCTGCTAAAAAGTTTCTTTTTCATTTTAGTATTTTTTAAATTCAAAAAATACAAAAAAAATTTGTTGCTCCTGAAGTGATGATGATGATTATCAGTCACATTATAGTTTTTTTTGCAAATGACGATCTTTCTTTTTTTTTCGTTTTCTGCCTTCCCCCATATCAAAAAACATGTGTTTCATTTTACAATCTCAAAAAAAAATCATAGTCTTTTTTTCCGTAAATTTTTTTTTGTTTTATTTTTTTTAGTATTTTTTTCAAAAACTGTTATTATACATTTTGTTTCTTTAATTTTTATTGTTTTTATCCTTCAAATTTGAATTATTATTTTTAATATTAAATTTCTACAGTAATCTGGTTTGTATAATTTTACTTAAAATATTTATTTACGAGTTTTTTAAAATTTTATTTATGCACTTTTAATTTAATTTCCTTTTGTATCATAAATGTAATATCAAAAACTACAACTAAAATAAAAACTACGATATATTGGGATAAAGGATATCCGAAATATTAATTTTAAGCTTTGGATTAGAAGTCCATACCTACGACATAAAATTCCATTGCCCTTTTTCAATGCAACTTTCATTAGAATGTTAAAAAAAGAGATTGTTTTTGCACTTTTAAAAAAAATTTAATCGTTTTTTCAAATCATCTACAGTGAGGCAGAATTTTGAAATGCATGATTATTATTTTAATTATTATCATGATCGAACTTTTTCAGTTAAAAAGTTCTATTTTGTATTATTCGTCATTTTTGATGTCATTTCCAAAAAGCTGAAAATTTTAACATATTTTTGTCTCTATTATGCAAATTTTTAATTTTTTTCAAGTTCTTTTTATTTTTATTGAATTCAACTTTGCTATTGTCTAAATATTTTTTGAAATCACTTTCTTTAATTTTTTCTTTTGATGTGTACCGCTTTCTAAGGTGAGCGGTATATTTTTGGTTACCCCTTCCCTCCCGTAAAACTGTTAATGTCAAATCGATCAGACTCATGTGGGATTAATGTTGATGCCGTAATCTTAAAAGCTACAGTATCCTTCTCATTTCCCCAATAAGTTACGTTATTTTTGAACTTTTCTACGCATCTCTTTTCATGATGATGCCCTTTTAGAAACTTCTTTAAAATATCATCATCTTCTTCCATTTCCATCAGCTGATTCTCGTTTCATCAAAAAATTGTTCTTCCCAAAAAAATATTCAAGAAAATGTGAGAAAAACAAAACTTGAATTCGTCTTCCAAGGTCATCATCGTCTTCCTCTTTTATCTTTCCTTTCATCCGTCTCAATTTCAACGATCTTCGATCAAAAAAAAAGTTACATACAATTCACTTTTTAGAATTACATAAAAAACTTGAAAAAAGAAAATGTCCGGTTTTTCCTTATTTTTCCGTGATTATCTAATATTCTTTGAAATAAGGAAGGAAAACAGCATGATTCAATTCCGATTTTTCTCTCTCCCATTTTATTGCGCATTCAGAAATGAACTAAAAAAACTCACGAGGTTTTCCTTCTTTTCCTTCTTTTCGCTGCTTTCAAAAACAACAAAAAAAACAGAAAAAAATAAATAAGAAAAACAACAACAAAAACATAAACAAAAAATAACGTTGCAGCAATGCAAAAAAGCCTATTGCTTTTTCTATTTTACGATGCAAAAAAAGAACAGAAAAAAAATATGTATAATGGGAAACGACTTTTTTTGCATCAGATGCAAAAAAAGCAAAAGCAAAAACAGACGCAACAAGATGCAATCACTTTTTTCTATTACACTTTTTTAATTAAAATTTTGTACTTTTTAGCAACAAAAAATTCTTTTTCGATTATAGCTCAATGAAAAAGAAACAATGCATACAATTTGTATGTTACAAATTTTATAAAATTAGAATCCTCAATCTTTAATAACAATATTCATAAGCCTAAAATTTATGCAACAGTATTTTTTTTGTTAATAGAAACATTTTTGCACTTTTAATTAAAATGTTAAAGGTGTACTTCGGTAATGAACTTTAAGGAGAAAAAAGTTGTGGTATTTGTTTGATTTTTGTTTCTCAAAAAAAAAAGGTTTTGGTTGTTTTTTAAAGTGTTTCCGAAAAAACCAAAACATTTCAAATTAGAAAAAAGAATGAGAAAAGCAATGAAGCAAGCCGTCCTTTTTTAACCCTTTTTCGGGAAATGATTTTTGCTGCTAACAATTTTTTGTTTTTATTTGTGATACTTGAGTTTTTGGTTTTGTTTTGGCCTTCTTTTTAATTTTGATCGGACCAATAAAATTATGTCATGGATTCTGATTCTATTATGGAAGACCGAAATTTCGATAAAAGCAAAAGTTCTAAAAATCTTAAAATTTGCATAGTTGGTTACAATAGTGTCAAGGTACTGACATTGTTTATATTCTTGAAACTTTCTACAGTATTTTTTGTTGTTTTTTAGAGATGTTTAAATCCTAAATCCAATCTTCAAACCTTTCCAGTTTTCTTTAAAATGCCAAAAAATTCCTCCTTGACCTTTGAAATAAATACTTTGTATCTTTTCAAATTCAAATATATTTATTAATTTATGTATTTATTTTTGATAAAAACAAAGATAATCCAAAACGGAATTTATCTTTCTTCTTTTTTTCTTAATCCCATTCCATTCCCATTCAAAATTCTTCCTTCACCCTCACTTTCTTAAATATATTTTGTTTTTCTTTATCTTTTTTTTCATAGGTTCAAAGATGCTTTTCTTTGAGCTTCAAAAGTTTATTATTATTTTTAAAGATTAATTTTTGGATTCTTCTTAGGACTTTTAAGGTTACAGCTTGGTCCTTATTTATCTGGTAAAATTCATCCTTAAAAACCTTTAAAATTTTTCGAGAAGAAAAATGGGCATTTTTTCGGCGACAATTTTGGGGTCTTTTTTTAAAAGTGTCTTTTTCGGCAGGAAAAAAAACATTGAAAACTTTGTTTCAAGTTTTTTTTCTTCAACTTCAACATGGACACAAAAAAAGAATGCCATTTTTCAGAAAAAACTTTGTAGTCGCAGAAGCTAAAAAAAGAAGACGACAAAAAATGGCATGAAGTTTTCGTTTTTTGATCTCCCAAAATAAAAAAGTGCCGTGAAAAAAGTTTTTTTTAAAAAAAGTGCCATTTTTTGTGTGTTTTTGCAATTTTTATTCATATATTTTTTTGACTTCTTTGGTACATATGTTTTTTTTGTTTTTTTTGTTGCTTCCCTGAAATTTTTATGAAATAAAAAAATGCTATTTTTTCTTCCGCTGTTTAAAAATTTCCGTTTTTTGTGAATCTTCATTTTTTTGCTTTCTTTCGATTTTTTCCCATTCAGGAATAAAAAAGAAGTTAGTTTCATTCATTCAAAAAAAAAAATTACAATCAAAAGATTCTTTGTATTTATTTTTTTTTATGTTTCTTTGTTACTTTCTTTTTTTCTTTCTTTCAATGTTTTTTTCTAAAAATGTTTTTGATTTCCTTTTTTTTGTCCGATTCTTTGTTTTTTTGTTTTAAACCTTCTTGTTTTTGTGCCATAAATTATTTCACAGATGATCATCATCGCCATCTATTTACGATAAGAATCATTTTGAAGACAGCTGCTCATTGCTTTTGTTGACCATGTTGTTGTAAAAATTTCTTATTATTTATTTATACATTATTTTACCGCAAAATTTTCTTTGTAAAAGTTTTATTACTTTTTTCTTATTTTTACAATTTATCCTGTTTGTGACAAACAATGTGTAACAGTTTTTTGATTTTTTGTAACACTTTGGTCCAAATTTGTTCCGCCATGTCACAATAAAATGTAACAAAATCTGTTACATCATGTCACAATTAAATGTGACAAAAATGCACTTTTATCCTTCCCCTTTTTAAAAAAATGTCTGAGCCTTTTTTTTATTCTTCCAATTTCCTGATTATCTCGGATTTTCTAAAAAAATGCAGACGTTTTTTAAAAGCTAAAACAAAAAAATGATTAGCTTTTATCAAAAATTATTACATTAATATTATCAATTAACAGCTTATATTCATCCAGAAGATTAACCGTTTTCTGGCATGTTCTTTTTTTGCTCCCAGAAAATGAAATAATGGGAATAATTCTCAAATAAGCAAATTTTTTTGTGACGCGATTTTATCATAGAAATTTATAATTCCTTTTTTTATGTATAATTTTTTTTGGGTATTATCATAAAAAAATAATACGTGACTTTTAATAGGATTTTTTTTGGGGAAAATGTTATCCATAAATAAAAATTTATCTTGCAAGGATTACTTGATTTTTTGAATTTGAAATTTTTGATCTTAGAAAGAAAATCCTTTTTTGTTGCATATAAAATTTTGAAAAGTTCAAATTTGCATACATAAGCTTTTGGCATATTTTGGGATAGCTCAAGGAAATTTAATGTATAAAATATTTGTCACATTTTTGCTCTTTTTGAACGAAAATGGTCAGTAGAGTTGAAGCTAATGAAAAAATTAGAAATATGCAAATTTTTGAGTTTTTTTTAATTTGCATATTTCCTGCTTGACTGAAAAACATTTTTACAAGTTTCTGGGATTCATTAAAAATCCAAAAATCAGTTGTAGAATCTTATGAAGAAAATTTGGAAATATGCAAATTTTTAAGTTTCTTGTAAATTTGCATATTTTCAACATGACCCAAAACATTTTAACAGGTTTCTGGCGTTTTAAAATCACCTGGAGACTTTAAATTTGGACCGTGATTTGAGATGCCCTCCGGGTATTATCCTGTACAACTGCACAACCTTTTAAAAAATTTATACTTTATTGTATCCATTTTTTCTCTCTTTTTTTGTTTTTATTTGTTTCCACTAAAAAATTTTTACAACCTTTATTTATACACTATTTTTGTGACATAATTATTTTTTTATATATGAGACACTCTTTTTTCGGACATTGCCCCTCTCCCTTTTTTTACTTTTAAACATTGCCTTTTTAAGCTTGCAAATCGTCTCCTAAAACAGCTGAGTTCCATTATATTTTTTCCTTTTTTTCCTTCCAATTCCAATTTTCATGCATTTAAACATTTTTTTTCCATTTTCTTCGTTTTTTTTTGTCAGCTGTTTTGAAAAAAAACGTTGAAAAAAAGTAGCCATTTTTGGAGGGGAAAAAAGCAGCGACGAAAAATGACAAAGTTTTTTTGTTTCATTGAAAAAAACCGCCTTTTTTCTTTGCATTTTTTCGAACACGTGAGTTTTTTTTGTTTTAAAGCTTTTTTAAAAAAAGTTTTAATGCCTTTTTTGGTTTTTCGTTTGGGAGAAAGAAACAAAAACGTATGATTGGAACAGTTTTTTCTTCCTTCTTGTGATTTATGATAAAAAAAGAAGTTTTAATCACTTTTTTAAAAAAGTGACAAAAAAAATTTATTCGAGTTTTAAAAAATTGAGGGAAAACTTCTTCTTTTTTTGCACACGTGTTTTTCTCCGAGTTTTCCGCTTTGTTTGAACCGAAATAAAATTAAGATATGACAAAAATTTTGACACATTCAAAAACGATTTAAAACTACTTTATAAATCGGTTTAATTGATGATAATCAAAAAAAGGCAAAAGCATATATAAAAACACAGATGAAAATTAGCATATTGGAAGTTTTTTGGGCAAATTTAAATAATAAATCGGATCATGCAGTTTAAGAACAGATTTGCATAAATATGAAAAGTGAGACCAGGAAAGCCATTTGGTCTTGTATAAAAGTTACATTGATTTTTTTGGCAAACTTCATAAATTTATTCGATAAGGTCAATTTTATAGTTAAAACCCTTTGTGAAAATTTTGAAAGCTTCAAAAATTTTTTTAACTTTTTCGAAGAATTATTAAATTTGATAATCTTTTAATTATTTTACCACGAATTATATTTCCTAAATTTGCATATCTTGGTCATTTTATCAAATTTTCTTAACTTTGGTGTATTTTTCGAAATTTGCATATTTGCTTTAATCATTTTATGTGTGCTAAATTAATTTCATCGAATCCAGACAATTTCTACTGTATCCTTTTTCCCTCAGGCATTATTTGAGAATGGTCACTTATTTCTGTCAAAAAATTCTTCCTTTGAAACAAAAGCTAACACACAAAAAACTACTTTTTCTTTAATTATTTAATATTATTTTAAATATTTGCTTCAAGCAGCTTTATTTTGTCTGTCTCAAAAAAAACTTTCCTTCCCGAGCCATTCAAATATATTCATCATCATCGAGGGAAACCGGAAGTGATCAAACAAAACAAAAAAAAGTTAAATCATTTCCATTATTTCCTCTCTTCTTTTTTTTACTCTCATCATGCAACAATTCGAGAGAGAGAAAAAGACTGAGTCAAATTATTGCAGAATTAAATATTTAAAAAAATCTCCCCCCTGAAGCATCATCCTTCCTCTCTTTCCACTTTGATCATAATCATTCTTTCTTTCCCTCAGGGGTGTCCCTCTTCCTTCCATTTCCGATGATCGAAAAAAATTGCTCTCTCTTTCTCTTTTTTCAATGTTGCGCATTTAAGCTTTTCAAAAAAAATGTATGTTGTTTGTTGATCAGACGACAAAGCTCGACGAGTCGACGACGACGAAGAAAATCCTTTTTCCCCTTAGGCGATGATGATGACTAGCTGACTGGAGGACCTTCATCATCATTCAGTTTTTTTTGTTTATCTTGACGTCATGAATTTATAACGTTTTTGCAGCAGCAAAAAAAGGCGTCAAGAAAATCTCCAAAAGTTAAGGTAAACTCTAAAAAGTTTTAAAATTCAGTTATTAGAAAGTAAACTTCTTGGAAAAGGTGTGAAAGTTTTGTTCTGCTAAGAAAAGCTATTAGGAATGTGTTCTTCATCGAATTTTTGCAAATTTTTTGATAGTAACATTTTTAGTGACAACTTTCAATTTTGGATTACTCTCGTTTTTGATAGTAATTCTATTTTGAAAAAACCTTCAAATTTGGATTACTATCAAAGAAAATGAGAGTAACTGCTTTTTAACGATCTTTGAGATTAAAGTTACTATCACTTTTTTTACAGTAATGGTCACGCCATTAAAATACATTTGCCATTAACTTTAACATTTTTTTCGTTGATTGACACCAACATCATCATTATGGTCATCGGTAAATATTGTTTTTTTTCTTCTTCACAATCTGTGCTTTTTTATATCACAAGATCATATGTTTTTTACTGATCTGTTCAATAACAACTTCCTCATATCACTGATAAGGATTTTAAATTGAAGTATTTTTTTGTTGTACCCCATTTCAATCACTGACAAGTAGTACTCCCCAAACTCGTGGTTTTTTACGTTTTTTCCCTCTTTTTTCGTTTTTGAAAAATAACTGAAAAACCTCGAAAAATTAGTTTTGCCAAAAAAAGTGTGAGAGAAAGAAGAAAAAGAAGAACGAAAAAAGCTAATGATCTCTATCGTCTCAGAAAAATTTCCAACAAAGTAAAAAAAAAGAGAGAGAATTATTGTTTCCAATTTTATTTTTTTCAAACAAGTTTATCCCATTTTTTTCTCTTCTTTTTTTCCTCCTCTCATTTTATATTATTGGGGACCGCAAAAGTGTAACTTCCTCCCTCAATTTTCAGTTTTTTTAAAAAAAAAACGAACATGAAAAAAATGAATTGCGACAAAAAAGTTGTATAATGGTTTTTTTGAGTTTGTGTTTGGGAAAATTGTAACAAATTTTTAATAATAAATTTGAGTTTCAAGTTATTTTCGGTTTTGATAGTAACTCTTTTTTGGACGATAGTTTGTGTTTGAATTACTATCAAAAAATGATAGTAATTCATTTTTGGAGATCTGTTCAAAATTTGAGTACTATCATTTCTGATAGTAATAATATTCGGCCAATAATTACAAATTTGATTTACTATCAAAAATGAGAGTAATTCATTTTTATTGATAAATTTCAATTTGGGTTACTATCTTTTTTGATAGTAACAAAACTTTGTCAAAAAATCTCAATTTCAAATTGCTATCAAAAGTGAGAGTAACAGTTTTTGGCGAGGAATTGAAAATTTGAATTACTATTACTTTTTCGTTTTTCTTTTTTTGTCGTTTTTGGAAAAAGAATTTAAATGAAGAAGAAAATTACACATGTGAAATAGAAGAAAAGTTGTCCCCAAAATCATTTTCACCCCCTTTATTTTCTACTACACGCATCAAACTCATTTCCTATTCTTTCTTTCTATCTGCCATTCCCTCTATTTTCTATCTATTTCATTCATTCACCCAAAAAAAATTTGATGTCCCCATAAATAAAACTTTTTTAGTTTTAGTTTTATGGAGTATTAAAGTCAGCTGAGATAGAAAAAAAAAGATGGGGACTTTGAATTTTTAGTTTTTGGACAACGACACCGCCTTTTTTTCATCATAATCATGCCTGCATACATAAATTTTATATATGTATGATTTATGATAATTTTGTATTTCTAACCTTTACACACTCTTTTTTTCTAATACAAAAAATGGGTGTTTCCTAATCCTTTGCACAAATCTCCCCTGAGGTGAAATATATATATTTTTTTGTTAAATTTAATCTTTTGCTTTGAATCCTACAAAACTTTAGAAAATTTGGATTTTTTAAAGTAATTGCAAAATTTTCGATTTTTGTTTGAACTTTTAATCTGCAAAATTGTTTTTGTTGTGACAATGGTTTGTAAATGAGAAATTCAAATTTGCTAATAAGTTTGTTCAATTTTTTTGCAAATTAACAGTGTTAAAATTTTGGATTAAAACAAGAGATTACGGTATCTCGAGATTGGATTAATTTTTGCTAAAAATAAAAATATGGGGTTTAAGATTCAACAGTTCATGTAAGTAAATAAGTAAGTTAAATCCTAAAAACCGCAAAGGTCTTATCTTTCCACATCATGTGATAAGACAATTTCAGAGAGAATATTACTTTTTTGGTGTTTTAGACATTTCAAAACAAAAAAATAATATTTTTTAAATATAGCTACTAGAATTAGAACTAAATTTAAGTTTTCTACAGTAATCATTCACCCTTGTTTTCATATAAGACCAGTTTTTTCATTCAGGTTTTTATTGTAATTCTTTAAAACATGCCTTCAAGGCATGCCTTTTTTGTATGTTGAACGAAGATCATACATTGTTCAAAAAATGCATTTCTATTTTGTTCTTTTTTTTGTTAAAAAATGAAACCATAAAAATACAAAATTTGTTGTATTTTTTAAACTTTTAATTAAACCAGACCATAGGGGTACAATCACGAACTCTAAATACACTTCCTTTATTATCATTAATTTTGTTGTCATTCAACTTTTTTTTAAAAAACTTTTAAATTTTAAATTAACAATTTAATCTCTTTTTTCTTTTTTTCTGTCATTATAGTTAAAATTTCTACATTTGTGTTTTTAAATTTTTTGCATTGTCTCAAAAAAAAATCTCCAACAACTCAACATGGGGGCCAAGGAAGGAAAAAAAGAAGGCATCTGTTCAGTCACTTCAATTTATTTTATTTTTTGGGAGCAAAAACTGTTGCTTTTTTTGCTACTACTTTTTTTTGTTCTTCTTGTTATCGACAGATGATGGAAATGGTGGAGAAGAAAGGAAATGAATTTTTTCTTGCCCTTCAAAATCGACTTTGAAGAAAGCAGAAAAAAAATCAGCCGCCATCAGCTGGCTTTTTTTTCTGCCTTCTTTTTTTTCGATTTTTCGCTGTTGCCACCCGCGCTCTTTTTTCTTTTTTTTATTTCTTCGAAAAACAGCTGATCTTTTTATGGCACGCATATTTTTTCTTCTCCTTCAAGTCCTTGTATAAAGTCCTTGGATCCTGATCCTGTCAATTGTCTTTTTAATACAACAGACAAAAAAAGATAAAATTGATCGCCTTAGGGCAAGAAAAGTAGAAAAAAATATCTGCTTCCGCTTTTTTGCTTTCAAGCTTCTTTCAAAAATTTCAATCAAACAAAAGTGTATAGTTTTTTTTGATTAAAAAAAGTGTCTGCAGCTTCTTGGCAAAAAAACACAGCACTGATTTCATTCCTTTTTTCTCGATTTTCAATCAATGTTGAAAAAAGTCTGTGCTTCAGGAACGTTTTCTAAAAAGTTTATCAATAAAATAGGCGGGAAAAATAAAAGAATAGTATTAAAAAAAAGTAGTGTGTTTAAAAAACTTTTTTATTATTCTTTTTGGAGGCTCTATTTTAAAGCAAAAAAAAAGTGATGGAAAAACGTGATTTTAGAAAACTGTGATAGAAATAAAAGTTGAACCTCTCTGTTCTGTTTTTCCCTTGCCCCAGCCCTGTTTTTGTCTGTTCTTTAGTCTATTTTTAAAAAGTTCTATTTTTTTAGTATGTATGTGTTTGCAATTCACTTTTTTCATATATTTTTTTAACCTCAAAAATATATTTTTTGTTACTTACGTTTTTCTTGACTGTTTTTTTGACGACGGAAATCAAAGTTTTCGTTTTCGTCAAAAAATCAAAAAAAGTTGAGGAAAAACCCCTCTTTTTCTGCTGCTTTGTGTTTCTGTTTTTAACCTTTTTGCATTCTTTTCTTTTTTATTTTTTGCCTGCCTAAATGCCTGTTGTAACAAAGAAAAAAATTTCTATTGCGTATTTTTTTGAAATTCCAAGATCCAATCCCAAGGATATCTCTCCTCTTTCATTGTATCGAAGATCGGGCAAGAAGAAGAAGAAGAAGCAGCAAAAACAGCAGGAAAAGGGATAAGTTAAAAAAATGCGTGTGCATTCTTTCATTTTCATTTTCTTCGTAAAATCAAAAAAAAAAGGTTGAGGGCGGATGAATAAAGGATAGGATTTTGAAGCATTTAGTTAGCTATTGCAGAAACAAAGTTAAACTTTTATCAAGAAAAAAATAAAAAGCAGTTGTAGGTGTGTAACACCGGCAAAAAATTTTTTTGAGTTTTTTGAGTGATTTTTGTTTTTTGCTTGATAGATCAAAAGGGTACAGTAATCCTAATTATGTTTTAGCTAAACATTATTATTGCTACATTTTAGTCTAGTACTCAAATTTGAATAATTTCCAAAATTTTTTGTTTATTCATTAGTAAATTAATTTGATACTGTATTAATAGCCATTCTAGTTACGGTACTTAAGGTTACGGTAGTCCTTTAAATTCCCTGAAATTTCAGCAAAACCTCAAAGAATTTTGTAATTTGTTTTTATTTTTTGGAACTCGTTTTGTTTATTGTTTTTTGAAATCATATACCTGTTTGCTTGCCAAAATATTTCATTATTCTAAACAGCATTTAAAAAACTGTTTTTAAAAAGATTAACTTTTTGAAAACATATATCGAGTTCATATAAATACAATTTTTTAAAAAGATTACAGTAAAAAATTTCAGAAAAACATAAGATTTTAAAATAATATAATTTTTGTATTTGTTTTTTTTTTTGCGAAAAAGATTTTCAATTTAATTTAGCAAAACTGTTTGTGTTTTTTGGATTTGGTAAATCCGTTTATCCGTTAACAAAATTTTAAAAGGTTGGGATTTGTTTAATCTGAAGAAGAAGAATGTTTTTTGGAAGTTTCGAGACTTGAAAAAATTGCAGTTGTTTTTTGCACTTGAAAATTTCCCATTTTCGGGGGTGGTCTTGATTTTTTTACTTTACACCTCCTTCTTGGGTTCAAGATAGGGAAAAATGGAACTTCAAAAAAAGCAAAATATTTTTCTAACAAGCACTTGTTATAACATATAAATGACTTAAATATTGAGAATAGTTTGATTCAAATTGAAATTTTAGGATAATTTAAAAGTAATTTTAAAATTTCGATTTTTCGTGTTGAGGCAAATTTTTGAGATATTGATACAATGACTAAAATAATCTTTGAATTTTGTTTAGTGTATATATTTTTAGTTACTTTTGTATAAAATGCATTATTATTTACCCAGTTTTTTTCCATGGAAAAAAGGCAAAAAAAAACTCACACCTTTAGCATTATTTTTTGAAACAAGCATGAAAAAGAAAAAGCCAGGAAGCGATTGTTTACCCATCACTTCCTTTCCTTTAAGTCTTCAAGCATTTATTTTCCCTCCTTTTTTCTTGAAGCAATTCATTCTCACGTCTCTTTTCCTTCCTTCCTTTTTTTCTTCCATCGACTTTTTTCAAAACTCACAAACATCTTCTATGACTTAACTTTTTTTTGTGTTATATAATAGATATATGCGCCTCCCCCACATATTTTTGTGGTTTCTTTCCTTCTTTCCCTTCTTTTTTTCCATCAGAAAAAAAGCGATTCTGGCGCCTTTCTTCAATACAGTTGTTGGTAGTGGTAATATTTACCTTTGCCTCCAACAAAAAGAAAGAAAAAAAACCTAACTAAAAAACTCAAACATACTTGAGGACGACTTTGACGCTACTATTTTTTGCATCCCCGGAAGAGATGGCGATGATGACTGCTTCTGGGGCTGCTGCTGAGGCGGCTATAAAGTGAATTGCGCAAGCGCAAAAAAAAAGTAAGCAAGCAACACTCACTTTTTTTTGTTGATTCTTTTCTTCGTTTTTTTTTTGATCAGTCCAGTTTTTTTTACTTTTTCTTTCTTTTCTTTCTTTTACATCTGGCTAGGCTAGGCTAGCAAGCGATTGAAGGCTGCATGATGGCGGAAGGAGGAAGAATCTTTTTTTTCTTTTTCTTTGAAGAGGTTTTTTTTCAATCTTCGTTTTTTGTATACAAAGTCTTTTTTTTTAAAGTTTGCGTTACGGGTTTCAATTCTTTTCCTTTTTTCTTCTTCTTGCGCAACTCTGAAACAAACATATTTTTTTCTTTTATATTATAGTTTTTTTGAATGTGTTTGAATGAAAAATAAAAAAAAGTTGTTGAATGCCTTATTTTTTGTTCCTTAAGGAAAAAGTTTTTTTTGCCTTTTTTCTTTCCTTTTTTTTGTTTATTACGTTTTTGCAGAATAAACAACACTCGTTTTTTTCTGTTTCTATTCAAAAAAAAAGAAGAAAAAATTGCGCGAAAAAATGGTCATTGATGTAATATATTTATATAATATATGTATCCCTTCCCCATCATATGCAATCCCATTCATGGACATTAATAATAGAACAATAGAGAAAAAAAAGAAATTACATGAATTTCTTTGCTTCTCCTTCAAAGATGATTGCTCCTTCTTATGATGGTGGTGATGGAAGTAGTATTACGATCATCAACATCATCAACAGGAGCATCATCGGCTGCTACTTCTTCCTTCCTTTCTTCCTTGCTACAACAACCATCATCACCAGCAGCAGTAGCACTACCAAAAAAATGATTGCAATCGCCTTAGGGCACCTTGAAGGGGCCTGTTTTCTTCGATATATAAATTTTATTACATTTCTTCTTCTTTTTTTTCTTCCAAAAAAAGTTGTTGCAGACGTAAAAAAAAGAATAATGGAATTTTTTTTCATGTTTTATTATTGCTCAATGGGCTTCTCTAAAGATGATGATCACGTAATTGGCCCCCAACTTTTTTTTAAAATAGAAAAAATGCAATTTTTTGCGCAGCAACAGCAACACCGGATTCTGAAATAATTTAGAAATGTATTACGCTATCGCCTTCCTTCCTTTTCTTCCGAGTGATAAGGATCTCGAAAAAAAAAGCAACAACGATATTGCACATTTTGCGTCCATGCCTTGCCTCAGGGGTCTTTTGTCTATCTATCTCTGTCTTTTTCTTTTTCAATGGATATAATACCTCCTACTCAGCTGTTCATCCCTGTTAGTGATGGTGCAGCAGCAGCCTATTTTACTCTTCTTTTTTCCCTTAATACTTTGATATTTTTACTTTTGTGGAAGAAGAAGAAGATGTTCTTTAAAATAAAATAAATTTTTTTTCACGCGATTCAATGTCGTCGTCGTTTGTCTTCAGCTGTTTGAAGGCGGTGGCGGCTGCCAATCGTTTACTTCTTTTCTCAAAAAAAAATTGAAGAAGATTCAAAACTGGTTTTAGCGTCTGCAATTTTGTCGTCCTTCATCATTTCCCCCTTTGTCAATACTACTACCATCTAATATTGCTTCTTCCTTCCTCTTCATCTTTTTTGATTCATTCTTCTTTCATTTTCCCAACTTTGAATCCCATCTCCTAAAATATGGCCCTATACTTTTCCTTAAAAAATGGATATGGATAAAAGATTAGGTTTTTCTGATCCAAATCTGATCACCATTTTATGTTTCTTGATTACTCCTTTTTTAATTACTTCTTTTTTGTGTCTTCCTGTCTATGAATTACCTAATAATGTTTGTTGTATATCATCAGAGGCCTGGCCTAAAAGTAGTTGATGTGTTGCCTGAGGCAACTTCTTCCTTCCTTTTTTACTACTCCCTTTTTCCCCCCATCAATCTGTCAGGTTATTCGCATGACAACACAAGCGTGTTTTTTTTATTAGATACATATTTATATTTTTTCAAACACATATATATTCACAACCCATCAAAAAATATAATGGAAACAAAAAATTTTTTTGTTAGGTTCTGATGAGGCTGGTTATATGGGCATTGTTGCAATTTTTGTTGTCTAGTTTTTTGAATTCTATGTATTACCTAATATGGATATCTATGTTACGTGGTAATATGCAAATTTTCAAAGCCTTGGAGACTACTTCATTGATGAAGAAGGATGTTTACTCCAACTTCAGTGATCAGAGTTTTGAGAAAATGTTTTTACAGCTTTGAAAATTTGCATATCATCATACCATGTTTAATGATGCCTGCCTTTGTCCATTGCCTAAGGGTATTCAATATTTTGGCAGTGTAATATAAAGCATGATTGCTATCTATCATAGCTGTTATTGCTCAAAGGGTCTTGTTCTTACAATTGTTAGACATTGTTCACGGATCACTTTCTTTCAATTTTTCAATCGTTTCGTCTTTCCCAAAAAAAACTTTTTCCATTTGTTAGACCCTATGGCAAATATCTCTCTCAAAATATATATATTTTTTGACGCAAAAAATTTATTATCACTTTTTTTCTGCTTTACCTTCCTTCCTTCCTTCCTGCCGATACTTAAAATTCCTTCAACAACTTTTCTTTTTTTCTTCATCAAGACTGATGATATTTTTGTTGTTGTTCCAGACAACTGCTGTTTCCCTCTTCAATTCCTTCCTTTCATTATATTATCGTCACTCTCAGGAAAAAAAAAGATCCGTCGTTTCTAAAAAAACTTTTTTTTCTTTGCTCTTCCGCGTTATTTTTTTTGCTGTTATGTTTTTGTGATGTCTCGTCGGGTACTTTCTACTTTTTGCTTTTTTGTTCTGTTTCTTCTATTTTTCTATTGTTGCCTTTAAAAATATATTTTTTTGCTCGTTTTTTCTTTTCCCCACCCAACCTATATTTTTTTTATTTTTTGTCAGCTGGTAGGAAAGAAAAAAGAAGAAAAAAGTTTTTCATCTTTGCCTTTTGCCAAAAACAACATGAAATACGACTTTTATATTTTCATTTTCTCTCTTTCGTGATCACATTTTATTTGTTATTTATTTTTTAAATTACTTTTAATTTAAAATTTATTTATATTTTTAATTTTTTCAGACGTGTAGCATTATTTACAACAAAATATTACTATCACAATTATAACCTAAATTTTTATTACTGTATTTTTTTCTTCTCTTAGAGAATATATATTATTGTTGGGGAAATTATTATTCCATCATTTCCAAAAATATATATATTAATAATCAACAATAATAATAAAAAATGGTTTCGGCCCATCCACATACAATTGATACAACAAGACAACCCCCAAAATTGGGAGATTTCTTTTCACCTTATCAACAACAGCAACAACAACAACCATCATTAATATCAAATAATTTTGATAGCAACAGTAATAGTAATATTAATGGTTATGAAAATATTAATAATAATTTAATGCAAGGGCATCATCGTCCGCAATCTGTGACGAATTTACCCCTTCGACAACAAAATCAAAATAATGCTTTAGCAAGGTTCGTTAACTTTAAATTACTTAATTAAAGCAAATATTTGCATAATTTTTTAATAATTCCAAAAACATTAAATCAAAAACTACAGTAATCTCTAAAATACCAAAAGTACCCATTTTTGGATTACTGTAACAGAAGATGTATTTTTACAATTTTTTTTAAAAGTTAAAATTTGCATATTTTAATAACTAAAAACAATTCCGAAAAGCTAAAATTAAAAATTACAGTACCCTCGAAAATATCAAAAGTATAGAGTTCAGGATTACTGTAATTAAACATTAATTTAAAAAAGCTAAAAAGTAAATTTGCATAATTTTTAAACAATGATTTTAAAAATCTTTAAAAAACGTTACCGTAACTCTAGTGCACCTTTGAAAATTACAGTATAAAGTTTTTTAAAATTTACCCAAAATTTTGCATAATTAGCTTCTAATAATCCTTCTCCAAGTTTTAGACAGTCTCAACAAAATCGACGATCACCATTATTAAATGCAACAAATAATTCTCAGCAATTTTTGAATCAACTTGGTCGACCTCCACCTTTAATGTCATCTCCAACAGGATTTCTTAATCAAGGTTTGTCTCATATCCCATCTTGAGAGATATGATATATCTTATCCCTTTTTTGGCACTTCAGAAAATCCACAATTACTTCAAAATCGATCAAATAGCCAAAATTCAATTCCAAAAAATCCAAAATTATACAAAACTGAATTATGCCGATCATGGATGGATCATGGAAGATGTAATTATGGTGATCGATGCCAATATGCTCATGGAGATTTAGAGAAACGACAAATTCCTCGACATCCTAAATATAAGACTGAAGCATGTTCAAGTTATCACAAGGTTTGTATCCCTACCCCCTAAGGGTCATTTTACCCTTTTTCCGTATTCTAGACTGGATATTGTCCATATGGTCCAAGATGCCATTTTATTCATAATGAAGATCCAGCCCTTTTGCAACAATTAATTGCTCAAAATGCTGCGGCAACAATGGGCAGTGGAGATTCATCCCCAAGCATGACCCCAATTACCCAACGGCCACGAAATTTAAATTTGCAACAAACAATGTCTGCTCCACCTTCAACAGTTGCAACTCCCCAACAACAACAGCAAGGTCAACAAGGTCAACATCAACCCTGTCAAAGACAATACTCAACAATTTTACCAATTGGTTCTCGGCCATCTTTGCCTCAAACCCCTCAACAACAACAATACTTTGTACAAAAGCAACTTGGCTCTGATGGAGAATCTCCAATTCCATCTTCAACAGATTCTGGTTCAGAATCCCCTTTGGGAAGTTTCTCTCCAGGACTTGAAGAATCACTTTGTCGACTTTCACCAACATCATTCCGTCGATCACTTTCTCATACAGCAACACCAATTACTCGATGGTCCCCAACTACAGGGCTTCCCATTGCTTTTTCACCTCCTACATCCACACCAAACAATAATTCTAGCGCTGCAGTCGCTGGAATTGGAAGTGGTGGAATTGGAAGTGGAAATGGATTAATCTTTGGAAACAATGATCCATGGAATGATTCCTCTTTGATCAATTCCATGTCATCTTTATCATTTGATCATCATCAACTAACACCTACAACACCATCGGAAAATCCATGGGAAACAACTTCCACCACAAAAACCATTTCACCCGTTGCAGCAGCCCGTTTACCAGTTTTTGAGCGTCTAAGTAATAATTTGTAATATATTTATTCTAATTTTCTTTTTTTCTTACCCACATTTTTCTTGGAAGCAGCAGCCTTTTTTAAGGGGTCATCCACCTTCTCCTCCTTAACTCTCTCTAATTTTATATTTTTGTCTTAACACGAAAATTTTTCAAAACAAAAAGATTGAAAACAGCCTTTTTTTACCTAAATTTTTTGTACAATTTTAATTTAAATTTATTTTATTATTTAAAAAAACCCCCTGTCTTTCAATTTTAAAATTATTTTTTTGAACCTCAAAATTAATTTTTTGCCTAAAATATTCAAATTTTATTTTTTCGGAAAGGTTATAACTTATTGTTGAAAAAAAAGTGTCCTAAAAATTTGTCGCATCAAAAAATAGTAACGAAAATTCTGTAAATTAAATTACCGATATTTGCCTTTCCAAATTATTATTTTTTTCCTTATTCAAAAAATTTTAGGGAAAAAATAATTATACAAAAAAGTTTAAACCAGTGCCTTCTGTAATAATATTTTCTTCCCAAGACCCCGTTGTGCTTTCATACACATATATTTTTTATTTAAATATATTTTTTAAATGTTAATTCTAAAAAAAAATTCTGCCTTTTTGCTTTCAGACGCTCTAACTTATAATACTCTATTTTTTATATAAATATATTAATTGTATAATTTTTTGACATTAGTTTTTTATATACTGTAATTAGTGAATCTCTCTCTGTTTAGTGTTTTAATTTGCGTGTGTCTATTTTTTTCTTTGATGATGCATTTCTGAATTTTTTTCTTTGGCACCGCTATTTTTTTCTAAAAATCTTCTGAATTCTTTAAATCCGTGGCATTTATTCTGTTTATATATATTTCCAACATTAGTAAACATCTAGATTTTCTTTTTCTATATCTATATCTTTTTTAATCTATCTAAATATCTATCTATCTATAAATCCCTATATATGTATATTATATTATTATTATTATTCAAAAAAAATTATTATTCAAACTTATTCAAGAAAAAGTAATCATAATATAGTAGGATATTTCGCTAGTTTTTTTCTCTATGCTTTTTTCTCTATTTCTTTTTTGCCTTTTTTTCTCTCTATTAAAATCAACAAAAACAAAATCCGCGTGAATCTTGTTAATTTATTCGTGTCATTTTCTATATTAAAAAAAACTTTTTACCCCCTTTCTTTTTTGATTAAATATTATTATTACTGTAACCGTGCTATATATATAATCATTCTTTCTCTTATCAAATATTGTTCCTAAATTTTGTTTAAAAATGATTCTTTTATATTTTTCTTCTTTTTTTTGGTGTAATAAAAATTAATTTGTTTTTTGTTATAATGAATTATTAAATGAAGTTTTTAAAGAAAAAATATAATAATTGTTTCATTGAAAGACACACAATAATTACAGTATGCTACTACAGTAATCGTTGCAGTAATTATTAATTTTACAATAACACAACCGTAAACATCTAAATAAATAATACAACACTGAAGATTACTGCAAATGTAAAATTACAGTAACCATCTAATTCCTATACTGTAACTATCTTTAGTAAAATGATAAAACAACAAAAAACTACTGTAATCAAAAAATCATAAAACATTTTCAAATAACATTTACTTTATCAAAATAAAAAAAAACATACAAAAAAGCATGATATCAAATTATACAATCAAAGAATCAAAAATTTAATCACAAATCTTCATGCAAATCGAGATCTTGAACATAACCAACATATTCACATGCATCATCAAAATCAACTTTTACAACATCATCTGATTCATGCAATGCAACCCATACTTTGTACTTTTTATCATCCCGATCAACAATTCGTCCAACAGATCCACGATATTTTCCTGCTAATACCATTACCTTTCCACCTTTGCCTTTTGGAATAACAGTTTCAATCCATTTTTCTTTTAATTCTAAAAAATGAAAACTGGATTAATAAATGCAACAGAGTTGTTTTGGTTTAGTACTGTATCATTTAAGTTTTAAAATTATATTAAAGCAAACATTTTCTATTGCTTATTTTTAGTAAGACAAAAATTTTACTGTAGTACTGAAACTAACAGTACTAAAATGAAATGGTACTAAACCGAAACAAATACACCTGTTAGAGCTTACCATGCTTTCGACCATCTTCATCTCGTAATAAGCAATTATTTCGATCACTGGCTTCAAGAACAACCATTTTAGATTTATAATAATCACCACGTTTATATTCTTTTGTAATAACTCGAACTCGAAGATTTTCAGATGCCCATGGTTTTGATGTTGGAGGTGGTGAATGACTTGGTGATCTTCTGCTTGGCTTACGATCTCCAGATGATGATGATGATTGCTGCTGCTGCTGCTGCCTTCTTACTCCATTACTTTCAGCTTTTTGTTCTTTCTCTAATAAAACTTGTTGCATTTCACGAGCTGCATCGAAAGCTTTTTTATCTGTAAAACTTAAATTTTTGGGCGAATTAGCATTTTTTAAACCAAACTTACTGAGAACCTTTGAATTTTGTTCATATTCTTTTGAAGAAACAAGTTTAACATTAAGTTGTGAAACTTTTACGATGTTCTTTGTTAATGCAAGTTTAACATAACAGCATACATTATCACCATCAATACTTTCAATAATTCCATACTTTTCAGCTGATGACCCGGAAGTGATAAGAACTTTTGAACCGACTTTTAAATTCTTTAAATCTTCTTCTGAAGCAATCGTTGCACCAAGTCCAAGATTTTTAACTCGTCTTTCTTGTCTTTTAACATTTACAACTCTTTTGTTGGTATTTCCAATTCCTTCAGTTTCTTTAAATCCATATCCTCGTAAAACAGCCATTCCGAAATCTTCAATTCTGACTTGTGAATAATCAGCATCTTCTGGAATTTCATCTGTTGAATCAATGGTAATTGTTTGAGTTTTTGTTCCATTTGTCTGAAATTTAACTTTATTTAAATCTATAGTAGATCTAATAGATAAACTTACAGCATCACCATTTGCTTCAAGCATAATTGCAAGTCGAGCTTTTTCAACTTCTGAAATTGTCCCATTTTCTTCTTTTTCTTGCAATTGTTTCAGCCTCCAATCTTTGCTTACAACTCGATCAATGACAAGTGGACCTTTAGCTTTTGGTTTAACTTCATCACTAAAAATAATAAAAATTAGAAAATGTTATTCGTTAACTAATCAACAACTTTCGAAAGTCCTTAATAAAACTCAAAGTTTAAATTTCAGACAACATAAATATTTAACACAATATCTAAAAAATAAACTTACGTAACCATAACACCATCTTCAAAATGCATTAATCTTGATCGTTTAGCTTCTGGTTCATCTGCTGTTCCATCTTCATCATCAGAATCATGTTGATCAACGGGTAATGCCGTGACTTCAATGGTTGTTCGTTTTTGCACAGTTAAAGTAAAAGATTTAAAACCACTTGGTTGAGGATCAACTGGAATATCTTCGGCCATGGTTGATTCTAAAATTTAATATAAAACAAAGAAAATTAAACTTTGACAGAAAGCGAAAAAACGTTAAACAGTAACCAGCTTTTGGGGATTTGAAGCTATACAAATATCACGTTAATAATAAATTTATTTAAATCAATAAAAAATGGTTTTGATGTTAAAAATTTAAAAAATAACAAATTTAAAGAAAGCGTTGAAGAAATTTAATTTTTTTTCAATAAAAATTATTTTTATGAAATCGTTTAAATTTTCTTTCGTGTTAAGACATTTTATTTAAAATAGACAATGCACTGCAGAAATTTAAATAAAATTTTAAACCTCTCTTCAAATTAAAAAAACAATAAAATATATTAAATTTAAATTTTATCTGCTTTTAATTAGATAATACTAAATTCGACATTTTCTGCATGCAAAACCTTATGGATTTTGTATTTTTATGTTTTTTATTTTTGCAATAATTAAAACAAGTCAAGCAAAATGTTGAGGATAGTTTTTCTTTAAGAGGTTATTTTAGCGCTTATTAATAAAACTCAAAACGAAAAACAATTTCCCTAATGTTGTCTTGTAGGTTTTTCAAAAATAGAAAGAAAGGAAAAATAAATTTTACTGCCAAATATGGGCATCAATAATCGTCAATTTGTACCGTTAATTTCACGTCATTCAAATTCAATTTACACTTTCAAAAATCCATATCAACAAAACTTTCCATTTCGACGGCCAATTATGAAATATGTTTTAAAGAATCCAACTGGAAAGGCATGGAAAAACTTAATCAAGACTTGCAAATATTTCTTTTCCCAATATCCAGTTTGTCCTGTTGAAAGCCTAAAAAATATGAGTTGCTGGGAAGCTGATAAAGAAAAAATTGATTCTAACAAAAATTTCCCTAAATTATGGCTTTTTGATACTTTGTATTGCTTTCATCAGTTTTTTGAACCGAATATTGTTTCTGAACTTATCCCTAAAATAGTCAAATTTGATCTTTATTCTTTGCTTATTTATGATCAAGCTTTAACTTGGGATGCCTATGAAATCCTGACATCATCTGGTTCAATTAAAAAAATGACTGTTTTAAAATGTTTATTCAAATATTCTGATGGCAAAGATATCACATTGGATAAACTGCTTGGAAATTTACAAAATTGCCAAAATTTTGTTTTGTAAGTTTTTAAAATTTTTTTTGTTGAGCATGTTTTAAGTTTTAAGTATCCCTGATCGTAATTCAAGAAATTTTAAAAAAGATACCGTCCAAAAGATGGATAAAATTCTTTCTGGTTTTAAAGATTTACGTAATTTCCAATTATCAAGTCTTGACGAAACTTTTGATCTTGTCTCATTCATGGATTTTCTTATGGTTAGTTAATTGATATTTTTTCGTAATTTTGTTAAGCTTTTATAGATGAACAAAGTGATTTCTGTTAATATTTGTCATGGTGAAAATTTACAATTTTCATCTGCTCAAACCCAAATGCTTGAAAACTGCTTTAGAAAGCTTATTACAAATCCGCCCGAAAAAATTCCTAAAATTTGTGTTCCCGGATTTGATGGTGTTGAATATCGAGAATACTGTAAAACTTACAATTGAAAAAACTAAAATTACGTCAAAGCTTTGTTTTGTTCATTATTTTTTGTTTTGTTTGGAATTTTTTGAATAAATGTATTTTTTGTCTCAAATACTGATAAATACATTAAATTAAAATAGAGACCGGCAGGTCAAAAATAAAAGTTGGAAAAAAATTATTTTATTGTTCGTTCTAAGTACTTTCAGACCTGAATAAACCGAAAATAAGATTAAAAAATTTATTAAAAATAGTTAAAATGCCGAAAATAACGATTTAAAATTAAAAAAAGTAAAAATTCTTCGTCGAAAAAAAAGAAAAGGGAACACTTTTTTGTCGTGAAAACTTTCGTGGTGCGTTCATTTTTGTCGAGAGAAAAAAGTTTTTGCACTTTTTTTGCAACTTTTTTTTGCTATTTTGAGGAAATTTTAGCTCTGCGTTTGATGCCATATTTTCGCGTCCAATTTCGTCCAATTTTGGTTTTCTGATATAGATGTAATTTTTGAAGGGCTATCGAATGGTATAAGTCGCTAAGCTTGGATCGGCTTAGATGTTGGTCAAAAAATTAAAAAACAACTAAAAATGCAAATTTTGGGTATATTTTCCAGAAAAAACTTTTTCAAAAGTAGCATATTCGGAATCAGCGTAAAATACGTCTGGTAGGTCAGATTATTAATCTTGAAAAAAAAGTATGCGCAATTTTGATTTTTTGATACTGTAGCGAAGAAAAAAATGGAAAAAGAGAAGAGAAAAGAGTTCCCCGCCGGTCTCTAAATTAAAAGCAAAAATTGTGATGATAACAAATAAATCATTTACTAATTACGATATTTATTTGCAATTGTTGCTTTATAAAATATTACACCAGTTGCTGGAACTTTTGCTTCAATTTTTGCATCAGAACCTTTTAAAAATCCAATATTTTTATGTGCCCATAAATCTCGAAGTTTATATCCCGATGGATTTGTCATTCCAAGGATTGAAGCTTTTACAGAAACACCCTAAAATTTTTAATTTTATAATTAATTATGCCAAAAATGATTGGGGTTTAAACTTACAACTGTGAAATTTGCTTTATTTAAAACTGCAATGGCCCATGAATGTTCATGACTGGATGAATCAACGGGGGTGACTCTTTTGGCATAAACATAGACATCAGTTGTCTGAAAATATTGAAGGAATATAAAAAAGTTGACACTATTTGAATGAGTTGAAACAAGGAGTACGGTAGTTTTGATTTATCCACTTTTTGAAATTATGCAAATTTATTTGAACGGTTCAAAGTTCATTTTATAATTGACTGAAAACTTTTAAAAATGCCCAAAGAGATTTAAAAAAGGTACTTTGAATAACAAGGATTACGGTAGTTTGATTTTTTTAGATTTCAAACTCAAACTACAGTAATTTTCAAAGCCTAATAATTTAACATTTTAAATGAAAAAACTTCCTTCAAACTTACATTAACAATAAGTTTCCCAAAATGCCCTAAGGGATCTTGATCAATTGCAATCACTTCTTTATTCTGTAAAATTTCTTTCTGAGTTGGGGTAATATCTCTAAGGTCATTCGACATGATCAAAGGTGCCGACCAAATTGACCAAATTGTCATTTGTGCTCTTGCTTGATCATCTGTCAATTCACTATTTCCAGCAATTATCTAAAATTTAATAGCTGGATTTATCAAATCCCTTTGATCAGAGATTAAGGACATACCATGTCCGGATCATTCCATTGCCCGGGGCCATGTACAGCAGCCATTTTATCTTGGAATTGATTGTACCAATCAATAATTGATAAAATGGATTTCCATGATCGACTAATATCATCAAAATTCCTCCAAAGATTACAATGCTGTGCAATTTGGGTATAATTTACTTTGTCTTGTTCCGAAATGAGATAAGCTGGCCATGAACAAGCTAAAACAGAGGGAGATATATGAAATCCAAATATCTGACAAAGACAAACCATAAACAATTGGTCGTCCAGTGGCATTTAAATCTCTCTCCATTTCAGGATATCCTTTTGGCATTTCAGATTCTTCGGCATAACACCCATCAAGTTTAAGATAATCTACATCCCAATCCGCAAAAGTATTGGCATCAGTTTGTAAATGCCCTAAGGAGCCAGGATATCCACCACAGGTTTTTGTGCCATAATCTTCATAGATAGCAAATTTAAGGCCAAGATTGTGAATCTAAAATGGCACTTTTTTGATACGGCAATAAAGAAAATTGCAAAAGTATAAAAATGGCACAATTTTAAAATTTGCCGTGCCAATTTTAGAAAAAATGCCGTTTTCCGATTTGTGCCTTTAACGAAAATTATGCAAATATATTTTGCACACTCAAAAATGTGTGCCAAACTCTGATTTTCGCTAATCGAAGAATTGTATCGTTTTCATGAGGATATGCAAATTTTTAGGAATGGCAAAATTTTGATTAACGCCAAATATTATTTAGAAATGTGCTATTCTAAAATTATTGCTATTCCAAAAATAAGCAAAGTACTGTGCCATGGCATAATTTTGTGCCAACTCTTAAAATTATTTTACAAAATCGTATAAAATTCATACATGATTAGCAAGCCATTTAATGCCATGTGGGAATCGGGTGGCATTTGGGGTAAGTCTTCCAGCACGATCTCGTTCCATTGACATCCAACAATCATCAATATGAATATATTCATACCCGACATCCTTGTATCCATCTTTTGCCATTCGATCTGCTTGTGCAGCATATAAATTTTCATTAATACAACCATTTGGATGTTTGGCACAATCAATTTCACAATAAAATTTTGTCCAAGACATCCAACCCATTGGTGGAGTTCGAACAAGACCATTATTCAGTCCTTCAACAACAATGACAGCAAATGCCATGGCAATGGCAATTAATAGAAATTTTGCCATTTTTGTACTTTTGATGGAGAAGTGGTAAAAACTGACCAAAACTAAAAACAAAAAATGGACAACTTCTAATATTTTTTGGTTCTCTTTCCACAACTGGTCCGTATGTTGATAGGTAGGTGGTACCAGTTGGGACCGCAGCTGATATATTACAACTGATAAGGATTGATAAAAAAAAATAGAGTCTCTTTTTTTCACGGCATAAAAAAATGATCGAAAAAAGTCAAAGAAAAAAATGAAATAAAACAAACATGAAAAAAATAATTTTTTTTGATTAAAAATAGCAACGTTTTTTTCTTGTTTCTTTTTTTTTCGTTTGAAGTATACAAAGCAAACAATAAAAAAGATATTGTTTTTTTTACATGTTCAAGAAGGTGGATAATATCTCTCTCCTTGACTCTGAGGTGGGATTAAACAAGATTAACTATGCTAACAAAAAATTTTTGTTCTGTTAAATTGTTTATCGATAAAACACATAAATTAAATTATATGAAAAAGAACAACACTGAAATTTGTAGCTTTTGTGCTTCTTAAAAAGCAAAACAATTGCAAATTAATTTTTACATTGTTTTTAAGGCTCCAAAAATGTAAAACAAAAAACACAAAAAAGTATTAAAAAATTGATTTTAATTAAATGTGAATTTTGGTTGAAAAAACGAAGCCTTTTCAATTTTAATAAATTTTTGAAGCGCTGTCGGAGGGCTTTCGTGTAAAATGGCAATCAAAAAAATCTGCAAAAAAAACTTCAACAGAGAAGGAAGAAACTTCAGAAATTCAAGTCAAAGAAAACTTAAACAGAAATTAAAAATTAAAAATTTAAATTAATGCAGAATAAACTGCTTACATACAGTAACTTAAATTAAAGAATTTGTATACCTTCGCTGTTACCGTAATCGCTAACTACTGTAATAAGAAAATAAATACGGAATTGAACAATTAAAAGTATCAAAAATATCTATGTATTCAAAAAAATGATTTTATTTTTGAAACTTATTTTGCAAAAATAAAATCTACAGTAACTCAATTTAAAAACGTTCTTAAAAAATCAAAAAAAATTCTTGAAACGAAAAAATGCAAATTTATAACAAGGCAAATATATTTTGCTTGTTGCTTGATAACTTTGCAACAGATCAGACAAAAATTCCTAATCAACAGCTTTTTAATCGAGATAGTAGTGTAACAGAATGTGATAAATCTGCTATTACAGAAAATGAACCTATTCATCATTAACATCAACCAGCAGCTCCATTATTATTGCCATATATTTGGGGTCCAATTACTTCTGCATGTAATGTTAAAAATGTCTTTGATGATTGCCGAGATGAAAACTTGGATTAGTAGACGTTGCACTGAATTACAGTTCCCTGAACGATATTTCCCTGAATAAGTCATTTCCCGCTTAAATTCCAGAATCCAATTCTGAAAATCCAACCGAAACACAAAATCATTCTACAAAAATTGATCAATTAATTGATAAATTTGGTGTAATGGATATCGAATAACTTTTTAAACATGTACATAATTTTCTAAAAAATACAGTATCCCATATTAAAACCAATTCACTAAACTAATTTATTTTACCTATTTTCACATCAAATCTAAACGTGATTTGCAACAAAAAAAACGTTTAACAACAAAAATTTCAAAAAAGGCAGTAACAAATTACTGTAGAAAAAAACAAGCTACAGTAACCCAAAATTTGAGCAACAAAGAAGAAAAACAATGCATGAAATATACTTTTTTACTCGTTTATGCAAAGGCAATATATAAGTAATATAAATAAAATATTCTGTTAAATATATAAAATATGGATTACAAATTTTCTAGAGCTTTCATTACACGAGCATACACCACAAAGATCAAAGCATTTACAGGAAAGCCGCGAAGAACTAAAACAAATCCACCACGATAGAAGCTTCGAATTCCTTCTTCTTTTGTCATTGTTGAAATTAGCCTTAGGACATTCTTTCCAGTTTGATCTGATGAAGTTTGAATTCGATTTTTTACAACTTCCACAGGACATATTGATAACCATGAAATTGAACCAGCTGTTCCACCAGCGAGCATCTAAAAAATTTACATGAATTTTAAATTTGAAAAAGTTAAATATAAATTTAATGAGCAATAAGAACAATTATTTGAATATCCTTCTACCGTAATTCTATCTTAAAACTAAAAAGTCCAACATACCTGTGCCATTGTTTCATTCATTTCTAATTTATGTAATTCTCGATAAAGCATTTCATAAACCGGAATATAAAATAAATTTCCAAACATATCTCGGAATGTCATAATTGAACCACCTTGATATAATGATCGAATTCCACCAGATCGATATAATTTTTTTACACAATCTAAAATTTTAACATAAATAACAACGAAATAACTACAGTAATCTTTGCATACCCATAGGACCATGAAATCTTGTTTTTGGATCTTTATCAGCTGTAGCTTGAACCTTAAAACTTAATATTATACTATAATTATGTTCAAAAAATTTCGACATTTTTAGTTGTCCAGAATTGATTCTGTCAATCAAAATCTTTATCACAAAATCAATCAATACTTACTTGTAACTTTGTTTTAACCAATTCAACAGGGATAGCTGGACCCATTTGAAAAAGTGTTCCAACGACGGAAGCAGTAAAGATTTCAGTCATTGGTAGACCTTTTCGATGTTCAACATTTGGTTCATTTGGATGTAACCATTTTAAAGTTAGTCCATATCCAGAGAATAACAAAGAATTTAGAAGTCCAACTGAGATGAAAGGCGCAAACATTCCTTTATAAAAGCCTATAAGCTAAAATTTTGATAAAAATTCAAATTGATTTTGTAATTAAATTTTTAAAGAGGAAAAAACAAAAAAAACTCACAGATTCATTTTTGAAAGTTTTTATACATACATCATAAATTCCATTGTATCCTTGCATAGTTTGAAGTCTTGCTTTTACAGTATCCAATGGATGACCAAGTAATAGGCCACTGCCTCCTAAAAGATAGCAATGATGATATATGATACAGTATATGAAACGGCACACATGAATTCCGACAAAAATTAGGGATCGAATTACTGTAACAGAATTACAGTTACAGTAATTCTATCCCTTTGAGACATTCTTCTTGATACAAAAAACATTAACTTACCAGCAATCCATCCAGCAACAAAATCTTGATACATTATTGTTGAAAGCTATTAATAATAATCCAGATACAGTAATATAATATGTATAAAATATAGTAAACTTTCAGTAATAAAATTGAATCAAGTTTGTTTCAAAATGAATGTTGCTACGCTTTGATTAAATTTGCATTTAAACTATCAACAATTTTCTTTTCCTAAAAATTCAATTGTTAAAAAATTTGCATCGAAAAACAAAGAAAAAAGTCTAGACTTAAATATTTTAGGTGCAAAAATGTTTTGGAGTGGGAAAAAGTTTAATCAAAAATAGTCATTTTGGGAATCCTAAGGGAAGAAAAAAATTATGAGAATTATCCCAAATTTAACAGACTTACTTTAGGATATGGTTTAGGATCATCAACAACAGATAAAGCAAATCCCTAACTTGAAGCTAACAATCAATAATACGTAAAAAATATTGATTAAACTTCTTTTTTCTCACCCGAAAAATTATCTTTTGTTTTTAATCACACACACAAACTAACAAATAATAAAAAAATTTGGGAATGTCAATAATAATAAAATAAAAAAGCAAACCTGCAAATATAAGTGTTTGTGATGAGAGAGGAGACGAAACAAGGCCAATTTTTATCACTTTTCTTTCTTTTCTTCTTTGGTCTTCTTCTTTTTCTTTTCTTGTTCTTGTTCAATGTAAAAAGAAAGAAACCCCGCCACCACCGCCGCCACCAAATATCAAAACCCAAAAGCAAATTTCAATGAAGAAGAAGAAGGGATACCTCAAAAAATATGTATAATATAATTTGATCTTTGTTCTTTCAAGTTGGTGGTGATGTAAGTAAATTTAATAGTGTCCGAAACAAGAAAAAATGCAAGAAAAATGAATCAAAAAATATCACGCAAAAAAATGAAAAAAGATAAAAAAAAGTGCGTTATCCAATGTTTTCATTTTTTACATTTCGCCAAATTTTTTTTCTTTAAAGAAATTTTAAAAAATCCTTTGCATTTTTTTTAGTTTTTCTTTAGCTTTTTAAAACTTGAAAAGCATGAAAAAAGAAGATGTTGTTGTTGTGCTTTTTTCTGTCTCCTGCATTTTTTTGCTCTTGCTGCTCTGTGTTTTTCTTTTAGACAAAAAAAATATCAAAGCCACGAGAAATAATCGTATGTATTTATGACCTGCCCCCGGTGGAAGGAAAAAAAGACGATGATGATGAGAAAAACGTGATTTTTAAATCAATAATAAATAATAAACTTTACAACACAAGATTTTAACAGCCTCCTGTTTGCTGCAAATGTTAAAGTTTTTTTTATTTTTAAATTTAAATTTAATACACAGGATTTAAAGTTTATTAAAGTTAGAAAACAATTACTTTTTGAGTTTTGAATATATGTAATGTTGCTGATAAAAAAAACAACAAGTTACGCTTTGCTTTTTGAAGTATCAAAAAATTTTAAGGTTTAAAAATAAAAATTAAACAAATTTTAAAAATCTTTCAAGTAACACCTTTCGGATAGAGAAAAAAAAGACAAAGTTTGTCACAAAGAAAATGAACATAAATCACCGCAAAGAAAGTTTAATGAAAAACAATGGCTTAATTGCAATCAAATAAAGTGTTTCTTAATGAAACTTTTTTTTGCCGCTTAAAAAATCTTTCAGTCTTTTGATTTTGCAAAAATATTTATTCGTGTTAAAAAAGTTTGTGTAAAGAATGTCGACGACGGGTGCTGCTTCAACAGAGGTAAAAATTTAAATATCATAATTTTGTACATCTCAAGAAATGATTCTGGTTTATGATTTTAAAATATTTTTTTCAGTTTTTAACTATTCTAAAAATGTTTTCATGGAGCATTGACCACATAAACCATGCTAATGCAAATCACTTGGAAAAAGTTGATAAACTTAATGATCAGCATTGGATTCTTACAAGTCCTGAAATGTCTGCGATAGATCCCTACACTGGTGTGAACTATAAAGGAACAATAAAATTAAAATTTTATAAAGAATCCAATGAGTTTTATGGTATCATCGAATTGGATTGTAAACCAACTTTGGGAGTTTATCATTGTTATTATCGATATAATAATGATGTAACATTAACAAAAGGAAGTCGTAAGTTTATTTTTATGGAACTGAAAATGCCGGTGAAAAACTTATTTTTTAAAGGGGTGGAACATCAAAGAGACCGACAACCAGTTTTTTCCCTCCCACGGGTTCGCAGGATGGGAAAATTTTGGAACATTCGGATAAAAGGGACAAAAATGATAAAATCGAAATAATCATTTTAGGTGTAAATTTCGCCAAAAATGACCCGCGATTGTTAAGTGTTTGGAAACGGCTTACAAAATCCCACCCAAATATCCAAAAGTTGACAATTTTCATTGATTATGTGGCAGTAAAGAAAGAAGCATTCAAGTTAAATTTTTCAAAGCTGAAAGGCACTTTTGAATGCCTAAAAGAACTTTGGAAGAATGATGAAAGTGTTAAAACAACTCTGAAATCAAAAGATAATGAAATTACAGTAAGTTTTGGATTGAATAATATCGTTTTTTATATAATTTGTATAACTTTTGCAGGCGATTAAGCCATTCCTTTTGGCACATTCTCCTGTTTTTAAAGTCATGTTTGAAACGGATATGAAAGAAGCTGAACAAAATTTTGTTGAAATTAATGATTTTGAAATTGAAGTGATCAAAAAAATGGTTGAATTTTGTGAAACGAATGATATTGAAGAGATCCAAGGTTTTGAAGCGGATATTTTTCGAATCGGACATAAATATCAAATGGAAGAGTTAAAAGTAGGGAAAAAAGATTGATTTGATCTAAAATTAAAGATAATATTTTTAGGCTTTTGCAGTCGATGAAATGTTAAAAAATGTTAACAAAGAAAATTTGGAAAAATTTAAGGAAATCGCAGAAATTTATAATTTGGAAGATTTAAAAAATTGGTTTTTACATTTTGTTTAATTTTTATTTTTAATACAAAAAATGAAGTCAAAAATTTGTTTAATGATTTTAACAATTTTCTACTGTAGTATTTTGTACTACAGTAATTTTGTACTGTAGTTCACTATGTTATGGTAGTATAAAATTTTGTTCTGTATTGCTTTGATAATTATTGTCAGAATTAGAACCATCAAAACTTTATTTTTAATAAATTTGCATAAAATTTTATATAATATTAAATCCATGTTTTTACAGTACAATTTTTAAGAAGCTTTTAAAAGTGACATAAATGAGAAAGAAAGAAAGAAGAAAAAATCCTAAAATAAATTTAATAAAATTTAAATTTCAAAATTGCAGTTTTTGTTGGGGTTAATGAAACAGATTTTGTGTAAATTGGTAGAATCATATTATCCGATGATAGTTCAAAGCCATCAAATTCTCCTTTCATTTGCTTGAAAAGTTTATCCTAAAAAAATAAGTGGTTTATTAAAAAAACAGCGGTAAACATCAAAGAAACAAAAATTTATGCAAATTTTTGATGATGTCATTTTTGAACAATACAGTAATATTTAATAAAAACAAACCATTTTAAGAAAGATTTGCCATGTAAAATGAACATTAAATTTGTAATTTCGAGCAGAAAGAACTTCACAAACATTGTAAAATTCTGCAACAATTTCACTGATTGGAGGATATGAAATTCCTTTGAAATCTTTTACAACAAGATCAAAGGATTCAAGAGAGGGGAAAGCGGCACAGCATTCAAAGATTTTATGCATCGAAGTAAAATATAGGCGATATTTGTCGGTCAAACATAGTTTCAAGTGTCGAAGAGCGTAGAAATGTGCACTGAAAATGATGGAAGGGTTTATTAGGGTTGATTAAATAGATACTGTAGCTTTAATAGGCTTAGCATTACCATAAGTCATGTTTTTAACTTCTATGGCAGTTAAATTTGCATAAAAACTAATTTATAGTTTTCTTAATTTTGTTCTTGCAAGTGTAGACCGTTACTGTAGTTAAGTGGGCAAACATGTATTTAAAAAAAATTTGCATACTAAAGTTTTACGGTACTTTTAGAAAGCTTCAAATTTTGAATATTTTTGGCAAAAAATCATTACTTTACTTTTTTTGATCTTAACAAATGTCAAAATATTAGACATATCACTTTACCGGATTTGAGATATCCGATCCCCATGAATTCCATCCATCCTTTCTGACAACTGCTGATATAAAACAATTCATTCTAGAATTACTCACATCCCCAAAAATAAAACAAATGTTGCAATAAACAAACAACAAAAAATAGAGAACCTTTTTTTTACCCCCTCAAACGCTATTAGTTTAAAATTGAACAGTTGTTGTTTGGCAACTTTTCATGGACCCAACCACCACCTCCTCAATGCCCCCACCGGCGGCGGCACCTTTCAAAACATAAATGAAAAAAAGAAATAACTCACTTTTGAACGCCATCAAATTGACTAACTAAATCTGTGCAGGATAAATTATTGAATAAATCCAACGTTAAACTTTTTGTTCGATAACATTTTTCAAGGATCTCTTTCAAGTTGTGAACATTATGAACTTGAAGATCCAACGAATCCAAATATAAATCCCTTGGGGGCTCAGATGGCAAAGCATAACATCGGGTTTTTATCCTTTTTAAAGATTTTGAGCATTTATTTGTAATTTGTGTTAAAATTGATACGGTATCAGTAGAAAGTTCAACAAGCTCTAAAATTTTGTCTTTTAGTTTGGACACGGGATGGGAATATGCAAATTTTACAATAATAGAATTTTTTCCGATTTTTGCATATGCATAATTTTTTTCAAGGCTGGAAAAAAAAGTACCAAAAAATTCTTCTAAAATTTTCAAGTAAAAGCTTTTTTCTAGACAAGTTTTGCAAATTTGCATATTTCCACAGATTACTGTAGATTTAAAAAACAAACTTTGCGCTTCACAAATTGTATCAATTAATCTTTCGACGAAGGTTGAATAATTGTCACTGATAATGAAGGGAAGATTCAAGCATTCAAGAGAATTTCCAAGTAAATCAATTAAACGGGTAACTTGAAATTTTAGGATTTTATTTCCAACTGTTCTCTAAAAAAAATTAATAAGAATTTAGTAGGTTTATGTCAGGGGTTTAACTTTGAAGAAAAAAATATATGTTTATGACATTTGACACTTTTGATTGTTGTCTCAAAAATAGCAAATGCGAAAACAATTCGAATTTCAATGGTTTTAAAATATTTAAAAGTTTTACGAAAACAAAATGGACTTGATTTTGTATAGTTTTTAAAGTTGAGAATTCAGTTATCGAATGTCATAAAAATTTTATGCTAATTTTTGAAAAATCTAAGAAAATTATACAAAATTTTGAGAAATCTGATCTAATTATGCAAATTTTTGAGAAATCTGATAGAATTATGCAAATTTTTTAGAAATTTAATGAAATATGCAAATTTTTAACGAAACTGAAAAATATGCAAACTTATCGGAAATCTAATAAAAATATGTAAATTTTTATTGCCCCTTTTTAATTTACAAATCATAACAAAATAAACTTACAGAATCCGCATTTTCATTACAAAAATCAATTAAACAAAGGGATTTCTTTGATGCGCAAAACCTTTCCAATGCTTCCCAATTTTCTTTTCCAGCCAAGGCAAAAGTGTAAACAGCTTTGGCGTCATATTGTTTTCCATTTAAAAGTTCCGAACAAATATCATCAAAGATCTCTTGAATTAATGTCGGCATTTTTTGACAAAAAAATACCTAAAAGAAAAAAAGAATAAAAGTTTGAAAAAAAAGATGTAATAAGAACATTTTTTTATTAAAGTGTATTTATATACATTTTTTTGAAAAGGAAAAAAAGAACACACGAGATGAGCTAGGATTGTGCCTGGAGGGGAACAAAAATCGATGAATCATTTTTTTGAAAAAAGAGGCAAAAAAAGTGATGGATTATGGGCTAATTTTGATTTTTTAAATGCCATTGGGTGTCAAAATGTTTTTTGATGTTATTTTTGGTTTTCAAAAAAGTTGAAAAGGTTATTCTATTTTTGAAGAGGAGGAGTAATTTTTATTACGGTAATGAAAGATGAAAAACAAAAGAAATGAAATGTCAAAATTTTGGGGATAATTATGGGTAAAAAATGATTTTTTGTTATTAATTAATAAAATTACTGTAACAAAAAACCTAGTTTTTGGGTATAATGGCAAAATCAAAGTTCTCCAGAAAATGGGACAAAACTTTTTAATTAATTGTTAATTTGGCATTACAAATATATCACGATTAAATTAAATCTAATCGTATTTGGCTTACAGTATCTAAAGAAACTGGAAAAAGTAATAAAAGAAGTATTAAACAACGCTGTTTCTTAAATTTTGAACTCATAGAAATCCCTAAAACAGCTATTTTATTCTAATTTTTAAAATTTGTATTTTAATAAATGCAACAAAATCTAATTCATTTAAACTCGTTAAAAGCTAAGACAATTAATTAATTTATTATTTTAAACTTATTAATAACAATCAACAATTTGTCAGTTAAATGTGTAAAAACCCTAAAAATATTGTATAAAGTCGAGACCGAACACACAAATAACAGCCAACGAAAGAAAAGAAAAAAGCAAGATAGAAACAAAAGTCGTCTGGGACAAGTGAAAGAATGAAAGCAAGTGATCTCAGGCTGTTAGCTAAAAGCCAAAAAGTAGCAGCAACAACAAAACTTCCTCCGGCTAAGTCGAAAAAGAACTTTCTCTGAGGGGATTGAATGAACGTCGGAAAAAAAGAGATTAAAAAAAAGACGGCTGATGGATTTTTAAACTTTTATTTTTTTTCAAAGCAGGTGATGAGAGATCAAATGCTCTTTCAACATGCATATATTTTATATCACACTTTTTGGGAGTCCTTGGAAATTTTCTAGAAAATGTAATATAAACTTTTCAAAAATGGTGAATTAAATTTCAAAAAAAATGTTAAAAATTTTATTTTACATTCTTAAAAAATTTAACATTTTGAACGTCCCAATCAGATATAACCTTCCAAAAGATGAACACCTGATTAATTAAAACTGTGACATTTTGAACCAAATGTAAATAACATGATCTTTGGGATATCCTCTAATCAGGATATTTGCAAATGTTAGAAAAGTTGTTGTTGATTGTTTAAGTCTGGAATGAAAGCAAGACTCAAAAGAAATCAAAAACCATTTATTTGCAAAAAAGATTACTTAGAGACTTCTCCCAAAATAATAAACTTTTAATCTTAAAATTTCAAAACAAATTTTCTAAAGAACAAATGATTAAACTAACTACCGTACACTATTCGGAACATCATTTTTACAATTTTAAAAACGAAACAAAAAATATACTTCTTTAAATCAAACATTAAATGAATTTTTAAAATCAATTCCTTGGATTAACTTTTGCTAAATCCGAATAAAATGGAAATTTTGGTTGAAATTTAAAAATATCTTCAAAAGTTTCATCTTCCCGTGCTTCTGATTTTACTTCAGGATCACCAGTTCGAAAATTTGCATCATGAAAATCATAATCTGGTGGTGGGATTCCAGGAGGCGGGGGTTGCATGTATGCTTCAAAACCGATATATTTCGGTTCAATTACTGTAGTCATCATCTGTTGTCGAAGTGGAACTGTGCCAATCACAATTGGCATAGATGCTGAGGCACCACTTGAAAATATTGCATTTGTATGAACTTTTACCTAAAATATTTGAAAAATGGTTACTGTAGCTTACACTAATTTAAACATACAAAAATATGATACTGTAGCCGAATAACACTGCAATGATCAAAACTTGGTGGAATTGGTGGAATTTGAATATCCCGAGTGAATACTGTATTTTGAGGCATTCCAGTCTAAAATTTTTAATAATTACAGTAATTTTTTTAAATAAGTATTTAACAATTACTGGTAGTGGAACATCTTCAACACAATATTTTTTGAATATTTTCTTTGTCATTGTATGTTTATTAAAAAGGCTGTCATCAGTGGCCGTAAAAATATAAGTCGCATCAAGGCCCGATTCAACGGATTTTATTTCAGAAGTTGATTCATTTTCAATTGTAACATGTAACGGAATTATTTCACCACAAACATATCCCATTTTTGGCATTCTTAACTAAAAATTTTAAAGATTCAAATAGAAATTTGAATCAAAGCTGTATGGTGGTGGATATGGATATATTAAATCCATCAAACATAGTTTATATTTAGATATGCAAATTTATAACAAATTCAAAAAAGCTGGATTCCAAAGCTTTTTTGCAAAAAGGATATTGAGCTATATCAAATCTCAGAGCATGGATAAAGGATATCTTTTATCCTTCATTTTCTGGATTAGCAAAAAACTGGTAAAAACGTCTATAAAAAACTAATGAACAATCCACGGTCATGGGACATATGATATCCCATCGACATAGATTTATGAAATCCATATCCGATTTTTAATCTCAAAATGCATCAACTACAAGACTTTAGATTAAAGACGATCGATGAGAACCATATATAAAAGCCTCAAACATGGATATCGAAAATCCCACAAATCCAATCTGTGGATATATACCTGTAGGTGAAATCTCTACAATGAAAACCTTACCATAACTTTAACAGCTTTTAAAGAAAATACACCACTTTTTTCTAAATAATTTATTACAGGTGCAGCAAGCCGACTATCAATATTTAAATCCATATAAGGACAAACTGAAAATCCAATTACCACAACTTTATCAAATGACCACGGCACATCGATATTAGCCTTCACAAAATACCGAATATTTCCATATTGGGCTGAGATATTTGGAGGTGCATTGATTGGAATAACAAATTTAAATGGAAATTTATAATTCCCTGAGGCAATTTTATTGGAGCCATTTTGAGATTTCCATAGCGAAAGTTCGTGTTGAAGATATGATTGTGTTGAAGAATAATAATGGGTATGTTTTCCGCGACGATGATGAAATGTTGCTTTTGCTCGGCCGATTATTGAAATTTGAATCTTTCGAGCTTTTAAAGGTTCTTCAGTTTTTAGGTATACGATACCATTGACTTCAGAATTTGCAAAAAAGACATTCGTCGTGGAATTCAGGGAAACACGAAAATCTTGCATTTTTTGGAGTAGGAGCTAAAATTATTTAAATTTAAAAAATACGAAAGTTGCTATTATGCAAATTTTCAATTTTTTTTGAAAGATTGAAAATTTGCATAAAAACCTTTAAAAAATTAAAAATAAAACAAAAAAGTCAATTTTTATGCCTTTAAAGAACTGCAAAAAATGGAAACTATGACAACAAATTATTTACGTGGAAAAAAGGTGCCAAACTAATTTCAAGAAACTCTTACTTTTTATAGTTTCCAAAATTGTTAAACTTTTTTTAATGTTTTTCTAGGAAATCATAAAAAACAAACATATAAAAAGCGATGTTTGAACGGTACTGTAATTGTGTTAAAAAGGTTGAATTTAAAACTAAGTTTAAATTTTTGAACAGTCACGTTGGAGTCACACGTTCAGTCAGGAATTGCCCTGCCTCTACAAAAAATTCTGAAGTCATTCTAAGCTTTTATGTTTTAATTTTTATATATTCAGAATCAGCAGAAAAAGCTTTATCTCTTAACAGAGAGCTTTTTTTAATAACAAAACTCAGTAAACAGATATAAGCCAAAATGCCCAAAAAAACGGATTTTTCCATACAAACCTTTTTTCAAAAATCCTGAGCTTACACCAACCTTTTATTTGATGAATTTTATCAGGTCGTTCCAAAAGTTTTGAGCGTTTTTTCTATGGCAGAACACTTTGCCAACTGTAAAAAACGCTCAAAACTTTTGGAACTACCTGATATATATTTGGAATATGACTACGGACACAACGCCAACACTGACAAAATCAGTGGGAACGATTCCAACGTGCAGTGTTTATTTTTGCCTTTAATCTTTAATCTGCTGTAAAATAAACATTTTTGTGTTAATTCATAGACTTCAAAATTCGAAACATAATAACTTTTTTATTACTAAAGAATATTACGTAAAAATGAATGAATAACAAAAATTATTACAGTTTTATGAAAATTATTAAAAATTGTAAAATTAAAATTGAGGGGAAAAAGTTTTTAAAAATATTATTAAAGAGTAGTTAATCAAAAGAATCAAATAAATATTGTATATGTATAAATAAAATAATTAAGTTTAATTAATAAATATATGCACTTTTTACATCATTCCTGCCTTTTGCAGATTCTTTTGAATAATTGTATCAATTACAGATGAAATAACCAATTGAACTTGATTTGTGTCAGTGGCGCAGGTTTCATGCATACTGTAATAATAAGAATAAATATTTAACATTTATTGTAAAAAAGATTTTGTGTAAAAATGTTAAAATTTGAAGGTTTTAGTTTTGTTTATAAATCTTTTTTGTTGAACAAAATTAACAAAAGAAGCCTGAAAATAGCTATTTGCGAAGAAGCTTAAAAGACAATTTCGTCATTAAATTTCAAAGGCAGCTGAAAAAAATAATCAAAAAATGGATTTAATAAATCCAAAAACTACGCAAATCTTTTTTGGCATAAATAATTAAAGATTATATATTTTTAGCAGCCAAAATAGATGATGTTTTTCAAGTTTTTTGAACATTCAAATTTTTTGAATTTGTATCAAAGTTTGTATTTGCCATATGCCATATTTTTAGTAATTTTGTTATTTTGTTAACTACCGTAACCCTGGAAAAACTTACTAAATTGTCTTTTTATCTGGATGCATATTTAATTCACTAAACTTTAATTTAATAAATGCAACAGCTTCTTCGTAATTTTGTCCACCTAAAAAAATTTGCATATTTCATTAGCTTTTTGATTAGCGGGCAAACCTTCATAATCCGGAAAGCAGGTGGTAATATTAACTCTTTGAATTTTTTCCATAAATAAATCTTTTTTATTTAAGAAAAGAATCATGGCAGTTTGTAGAAACCATGACGAATTACAAATTGAACTAAATAATTGCATGGATTCTGTCATACGATTCTAAAAGTGGTAAAATGATAAAAATGATAAGGTGATAAAAAACTTGCAGTTGTTTCATCTTCAAAAAGTACTTGATCATATTCACTTATAGCAGTAATGAAAATCTGAAACGGATAAAATTAGGTGGGAAAAATTAAGAAAAATGCTTACAATTGATTCAACATTATCAAAGCAATGAATCCATTTTCTCCGTTCACTTCGTTGACCGCCGACATCAAAAACTCTAAAAAAGTTTAGATCAATGATAATCAACTGATAAAAAAGAAATTAAAAAATCAGAATTTTTTAAAATTTCTCTTAGCACGAAAACTTTCATGATTAAAAAACTTTCGAGCTAAGAAAATTTTGTGAAAACTAGTCTTAACACGAAAATTTTCGTGATATTCCAAACTTTTGTGTTCAGAATAATATTTTGAAAAATTTGCATAAATGTGCTTAATAAAATTTGTGCTTACCGAAAATCCAAATCTTTTATTTTAAATTTCACTTCAACGACCCCAGTTGTAGCAACTCGAGAATAAAGGATATCCTGTTCAGATGGTCGATACCCTGGTTCATGAATCCTTGAAACAGAATCCAAAAAGCTAAAATCCAATGATTTTTAAAAGCTCCATAAACTTTTTTCAAGCTTACTATTTTGCAGAATCATTCAACTGATATTCTGATCGCATATCATATGCTTTTCGGACATTCTTATCTGCCCATAAATTCATGCATGCATTTGCTACTTCATCTGTGAAGGGTTGATTCTCATCTCCATTATCCACAACTCGATATATAATTGTTTTATCTCTTTCTCGATCAGAATCCTCTAAGGGCACATGTAAGATATTATCCATTGCACGTAAAATTGCTGCCATAGAGGTTACGGTATTACTGTAGACGACGGCCTTTCTTTCAGCAATTTCTTCCTCCGAGAAACCATTTGAATGTAAAATTCTGTAAAAATTTTAATGATTTACATTTTGTCTTTTTATAGAACTTATAAAAATTTGAACTTTTTGTGTTACAAAAATAGAAAATTTTTTAACCCTTATGTAATAATTTTATTTTGCAGTAATTAAGATAACTTTTTTACAAAAAGCCCTTAGAGAAAATTTACAAAAAAGCTTCTAATTAGAAACTTGGCCAAAGGTTACTGTAGTACAAAGGTTAAAGTTTCAAAATTAAACAAATTTGCTAAATTTTTAGGCGTTTTTGTTAGAATTAATTTTCTCTGTTTGTAAAAATTAGAAGAATTTTTACAGTTTTGATTATTGATTTTTTCTTAATTAGGAAAATTGTGTTTAATAAAAAAAATTTATGTTATCCCAGACATCTTCGACAAAAATAAAATTATATCCCAAAAATGCTTTTCTCGAGAATTCTATTTCGAATAATGGTACTAACTTTTTTTACCACTAATATTTACAATAATGCTCATTTAATTAAAGTCAATTTTTAATTTTTGACAGAAAAAAACAATTTCCTTTCTAATTATTATTTTTTAAATTTCTCAAAGCCTTATTTTTTGCATTGAATAAAAATGTTATAACGTAAAAAAATTTGTGACGTAAAAAAGCAGAAATATTACACAATTAATACATTTAAATTTAAAAAAGAATTAACTAAAATGAATATAAAATTTTTTAGAGATTAAATAAAGCTTAAAAATATATAAAAAATTAGGTAATCTCTTTATCCTTGTAGGTAATATGTAAATATGTATTTATATGGACGGATAAAAGGGATAAAAGATAAAAGAATAAAACTTACTGCATTTGTTTGAGTACTGTAGATTTACCACATTCTCCAGCACCTGAAAATTTCGTTAAAAATGATTAGTTATAACTACAATTAGATTATTAGTAAGTAAATTTGCATACGGATTATGACCACATTGAACCTTTTGATTTTTAGGGATTCAGAATCCGAAGTCAATGTCATAAGATTGAAGTCAACTACGTTATCGCAAAAGCGGCATTTTTTTCTTTTATCTTTGGATTTTAACAGAATTGACTTCAAAATCAAAGTTGTCGAAAAAACAGTTTTGCACAACCCCTTATTTACTGTGCATTTTAAAATTCAACGAAAAGTTATGCAACATAATTTCTTAATTGGCTTTTGCTTATTATTTTTATAATATTTTTAAGTTTTGTCATGCATTAAATTTTTGTTTGACGTAATAACTAACCCCACAACAACAGTCTCTCATTAACTTATTTTCCTGGTTAAAGTCTGTGCTTTTTTAGTAGAATTTAAGATTGCGTGTTTAATTATACTTTTTTTTAAATAAAATTCAAATTCAAATCTCAAGTTTTTTAAATTTTTTAAAATAATAAAAATAAATTGTATTTTTTACAACTAAACAAAGAAGAGAATTTTGAAAAGGTTGAAGCACTTTTAAATTCAAAAATTGAAAAAGTGTATGACTTTTGACCTTTTTTATCATCAAAAAAGCTGATTTGTGAAACAAAGAAATAATATGAATTCCGCAGGGAAATACAGCAATCATAAAAAAATCTGTGTCTCAAGAGATTATGCTAATTTTTGATATTTAAATTATAAAGGGTGTATCAAAAGTGGCACAAAGTCAACCTAAAATGATTACAAACAAAGTTTAGGGGGATTTTGACCCTTTAATTCTAATTATGGTATGAATTGTGGTATCAAAATAACCTGATTTTGTAAAAATTTTAAAATTCATAATTATGCAAATTTGTTAAAATGTCGTAACAATAAAAAAATATAAACTTACCAAGTAATAAAAGTTTAATAATTGCCGAACTTGCTCGTTTATCTTGATTCAATTGTTTTTCGATTGCTTTTGATTTTTGTTGCTGCTCTCGGGCTTCTTCCGTTTGACAGGAGCTCATTAAACCTCCCATCTTTTTTTATCCTTTTAACTTTTTGAAGAATTGATTATAACATTGATTGATTTAACAGTAAATTATTTGTTAAAAATTTAAAACAAATTTGTTGTCTCCAAAAATGAAACCAAAGAAGGAAGCAGGAAGTGGAAGTTTTGTGATACAAAATTAAATTTCGGATACTCGGAAAAGCAGAAAAAATTTGTTTGAGTTGAAAAAAATTGCACCTGGAAAAAAGTTTTTTTAAATTTTGAAAACATTTTGGAATTTGCGTAATTGTTTGAATTATTAAAAAGCAGTAATAATAGAAAATTGGGGGCAAAAAACGTGGCAGTAAAATTGTAAAATCAATAAAAATACGTTTTTTTTAAATTGTTATTTATGATAGTAAAAAAAGAGCAAAGATAATTATAGAGTAAATGTATGTTTTGGTTCCGAGAAACAAAAGTAGATACGTAATGTATCAAAAATGTAACTATGTGTTATATTTGTAAGCAAAATTATACATTATATTAGGTAAAAATGGGAATATTTCAAGATGGAAAAAAATCAAAATTTTAAAATGCTAGTTTTGATGTTAGAAAAATGTCTTCCTCGCACCAGTTTTTATTAAGCACAATAACAAAAACATGAATTTGTGCAATTTTGGTAAATAGAAAAGCCCTAAAAAAATTAAGAAACATTGTTTTGCTTGAAAAAATGTTAAAAGCTTTCTGAGGCAATGCAATGATTATTGAAATTCTTCAAAATTATAACTAACATGTCAGATTTTAACTCCTCAAAAAATGAAATCTGCCAAAATATATCAAAATTTAAATTTAAAAATTTTCATAAAATTGAACGCTTTTCAAATATAAATCTTAAAACAGTGACAACAGAAGCAATTATTGTTAACAAAAAAATTGCTGAAAAAACACGCCAAAAACAACAAAGAAAAAGTAACCGGATAATTAAAAATTTTACGCAAGCAGCAGCAGTTTTTAGCAGTTAAATTTTGCACACCTCCTTTTTTTAGCCGCAACTTTAATCTTAGAAAAAAACGGAAAAACTACGGTAATATGTAAAATAAACTTTTTCTATGAAAGAAGCAAATTAATTCATTTTTTTTCTATCCCAAAACCTCGTGGCATTTTTATGCCAACGCAAACGGCAAAAAAGAGGACTTTTGGCATGCTTGAAAAAAAGTTAGGTAAGTAAAGTAAGTAAATGTGTGAAGGTTTTTTGAATAAGTAAAATCATCACCCTTAGCGACTGCCTTCTTTCTTTCTTTTTTTTCAGCCTTTTTGGCATGGCATAAACTAGAATGAAGGTAAGTAAAAAGTAAGTAAAAGCATAGTTGAAAATTGTACATCTCAAAAAAAGAAGGCTTTTTTAGAATTGAAAAAAATTAGAGTATCAAAGCGTGTGAAAAAAATATGAAAAAATTGTTAAAATTGAAGCACACCTGGGCACACATAAAATTAACTAAAAAAGAGAAAATGGTAGTTTAACACGATTTTTTCTTATTCGGCATTTAATCAAATTTGTACAATACATTTCCGTCTTCTCTTTCTTGGGAACTCTTTTTTTATACTTTTTTATGGGAGAATTTTTATTGCTTTTTTCAGTCTTGTTAATAAAAATTTATGGAAAGGTAAAAAATGTAAAACTTTTTATATTACAGAAGTCGATATAAAATAAAGTTATAGAAATTAAATGAAAGCATTCTTGGGGGATACATTTTTCTACAGTAATCATATTATTTGTACACAGATATGTTTAATCTTAATTGTTCGGGAATCTAACAATAGACACCTTTCAAAGGAGAATTCGGCGTTTCTCTTTGATCGAAACAAAAATTATCTGTCATTTTTGAAAGTTATGAAGGAACTCAAAATCCAATAACCCCAAATTAATGCCAATGAAAAAATATTGCGCTTTTTGATTTTTAGTTCCTCATCACTTTTTAAAAACTTTAAAATAAACAAGATGATTAGGAAATATTTGAATTTTCAAAAGATACTAAAGAATCTGCCTGTAAATCATTTACAGACATTAAATGGTATACAGGGTGTCCCAAAAAAAATGGCAGAGAGGCTGATATACAAAAACAAAAATGTTTAAATATCTAACTATATGTGGACTGGTATGACCCTTGGACGAGTAATTTATTACAGTAATCTCACCTCTTCACAACTTTCGCTTCGGGACCAACGGCGTTCGCAAATTAAAAAATGACCGTTTTTTGGGTGTTTCGTAGGTACACTGCCCTAATTTTCTCAGAAGTGTTTTTTAAAATCTGTTAAGTGGATTTTTTAGACAACCGATGAAACTCGTCCGTAGGCTATATTTTGAGCCTATAACTCTTTTCTCCGAACTACACCGAATTTTTTTCTGACCCCTTGCGCAAAATTTTTCATTTTTGGTAAACTTTGACGTATTGTTGTAGTTCACAGAGAAGGAGTTTGGGGCTCATATTTGTTGCCAACAAACTTCAGCTTGTTTGTGGTCGATTCCATACCAAAATATTGAAATCTGGAAAAATGACTTCTTTAGCAGCCGTAATTTTCGTATGTTAGTAAGTATACGTAGTATACAACGAAATTTAATTCAATGCTAAATTATCCAAAATGGTCATAAACGCTTAAAATGTATTTTACTGTCTTTTTCTGGACTATTTTTATTGATTCATCCAAAAAGACAACATTTAAAAACTTTTGTGTAAATATAGTTACTTGCTATTTATTAGCATACTAATAGAAGCAGCTGTTTTTGGGCATTTTGGAGTATCGAAAAATAGTCATTTTTCCAGATTTCAATATTTTGGTATGGAATCGACCACAAACAAGCTGAAGCTTGTTGGCAACAAATATGAGCCCCAAACTCCTTCTCTGTGAACTACAACAATACGTCAAAGTTGACCAAAAATGAAAAATTTTGCGCAAGGGGTCAGAAAAAAATTCGGTGTAGTTCGGAGAAAAGAGTTATAGGCTCAAAATATAGCCTACGGACGAGTTCCATCGGTTGTCTAAAAAATCCACTTAACAGATTTTAAAAAACACTTCTGAGAAAATTAGGGCAGTGTACCTACGAAACACCCAAAAAACGGTCATTTTTTAATTTGCGAACGCCGTTGGTCCCGAAGCGAAAGTTGTGAAGAGGTGAGATTACTGTAATAAATTACTCGTCCAAGGGTCATACCAGTCCACATATAGTTAGATATTTAAACATTTTTGTTTTTGTATATCAGCCTCTCTGCCATTTTTTTTGAGACACCCTGTATGAAAATGTGAAACATGTGAAACATGTGAAACATATTTTTCACATTTAGCGAATTTTAACCATATCTGTTTGCTATCAGTTGACGTAATTGTTACTAAATTTTTTACAATTTCTTCTGGTTAATAACTAGTTTAAAATGAAAACAATTTTTACTTAAATTCTCATTTCTAATCCGGGAATGACCTAATATATTACAGTACTTTCAAACAATGCAAAGTTAAAGGAAATAAGTTTTTGAAAAGTGACAGAATTTTGTCCCCACAATTTTTACCCCATTTTTAGAAAAATATCCGGCAAAGATTTCAATGAACTCAACTAAAAGGCACAATTTTTTTGATTCCATTCATTCCAAAAATACGGATTCTAAAAATGGAAACAACAACTTTTGCATACAAACTTTAAGCTTTCATACATAAATAAGAAAATTATTTTTCAAAATTTTCTTCCTAGAAAATACAACAACCTTAAATCATCAACTACAATATAACACACAAAAAAAGCAGTAACAAACTTTAAGTTTTAATAAAAATAAAAACTTTTACAACGAAAACAAAAAAAAGAAGTAATTATTACTTTTTTTCTTCCTAAACAGAAGTAACATTCCCTGAGGAAATTTTACTTCTGTTTTTTTCGGATTGAAGAAAAAAGTGGTAATTTAAATTATACCCAATGGGAAAAAGGAAAAAGAGAAAATAGGTGGGATGCTACACTTAACAATTTACAACTATTTACATTTTGATTTTTGGTATTTTTTTAGTTTTTTGGTTATACTAAAAATTAATAACTAAAATTCAAAAGATTTCAAAGGATTCTATCCCCTCAGGTAAATCCCCTTTCTTTCACAATTGTAATCATCCTCTGCTTCTATTCTCTCTCATATCTCATATTTCTATTCATCAAAAATATACATAAAGTAATAATTTTCAATTCTTTGGAAAAAGAAAAAAATTTGAATAATGTTTGTTTCAAAAAATGGGGATTTTTTACGTTTTTCTGTCTGACACTTTGAAGCTTTTTAGCTTTTGATAAATGTGTAATATTTCTTTTCAAGAACAACAAAAAAATTGAAAAAAATTCAAAAGATTTATATATTTTTTTGTTAATTTCCGAAAGTCTCATTTATCTTTTTTTTCTTTTTTTCAATCATAAATTTAAATTTATTGAAATTTTAGAAACAAAAAAGTGCTAAAACCTTTTTTTCTCCGGAAATGCGTAATTACAATGTTGAGCAAAAACAGAAAAAATTTAGCAAAAAAATCAGTTTAATTTATGCCTTTATTTTTACCTAAAGGCATTTTTTCAAACTCTAAAAGTTTCAAAATACCTATGAAAAACAGCCAAATTTAAACATAAATAAAATTACCATATCCCACACACACACAAAAATCTTATGCAAATTCTTGCAAAAAACCCGAAAGTTTCAACATTGAAAAAATTGAATTTAAAAAAGAGAGCAAAAAGTTATAAAACAATGTTTTGCTTTCAAAAAAAGAAACAATTTAATTAATCAAAAAATAGAAAAAAGTGGTGACAAAATTAATTTAACTCAAAAAAAACTGTGAGTATTAGAAAAAAAGTACGGGGGTTTTTTCTGAAGTTGAAAATTTGTATGCAATTTTGAAATCACTTTTTTTCCGGTTGAAACTCTTCAACTTTTATGCAATGAATAAAAGAGAAAAGTTATGAGTAATTTTTTAATTAAAAAAAATAGATATGTGACAAATAAAAGGGCGAGATTAAAGGTTATGGTAAAAGCTGTTGCACTTTTATTATAATAAAAGTTTTATAAAGTTCTAAAACGAGCTTGTTTAAAATAATATCGTATTTAAATATGGAAAAGTGGTAAAAATTACAAACATTAAAGTGTTGAAACTCAACTTCGAATATCAGATTTTATTTAGCCTTTCAAAAAGTACATTGATCTCCCTCGATTTTAAATATCTCGAGGGATTCGAAATTTGTCAAAATCATAAAAAATGATTAAAAATGTTTAAAAATGCGAATAAAGATGGTTTGTAAAACATTATAAAAACTATTAAAAATGTCAAATTAAAGGATCAAAGAAACCAGAAAAATACAGGATTCCATGAAAAAATCCAACAAAACAAAAAATAAATTAGAGAATTTCATCAATGAACTTGGAGCTACAAATGATCTATGAAAAGGCTACAATGAAAATACAAAATTAAAAACTCGAATATTTTTTAAATAAGAAAATTAACGAACTTCTACTTTAAAGCTTAAAAATTGATAATTTTGTGTATGGGAATCAACAGTCTTTACTTTTTATCCAATTTAGGGGATTGTCAAATTTTACGTAAAACAAAATTTTTATCCAATTTAGGGGATTCTCAAACTTTATGTGAAACAAAATTTGCATATTTATATTAGAGAAAATATAAGTATTTCAAGAAATATTGGAAACATAACATTTATGAAAATAAAATATTAAAATATAATAATATTTTTACTGTTTTTTTTCCGTTTCCTTTCCCAAAACCTTACCTCTTTTTGCACCAATACAACTATGAGTAATGGTTAAGTTTAATAAAAAATAAAATAAAATGTCAGAAAAACTAATGACAACTTTAAAAGTACATTAAAAATAAAAGTTTTGTACCATTTTTTCTTTTTCAGTCCTAAGAATTAAACAAACAAAAATGTATTTAACCATGAATTTCGAAAACTTCATTTTTTTACAAAGATCAAGTTTCTTGATTCAAGAAGCTATAATAAATTTCCTCAAAAGAACCCCCTCATTTTCTCATACACATACACTGCATTTAACACATCTCAAAAATTAAGGAAGTTTACCGTTGTTATTTTTATAAAATTTCTGAATTGGAAATTGAAAATTTTACTTCCGTTTTATTAAGAAAATATAAATTCTATACGCTTTCTTCTATCCTTAGTTATTACGGTTGAATAAGATAAATTTCACATTACATAAAACAAAGAAGAATATTTCAAAAGCAATCATTAGTCATTTTTAGATTAATGAAAATTGACAAACGAAATAAAAGATCCTAATTTGATTAGACAGGGAGTAGTTTTATTTATAAAAATTGCGGAATATTTTATAAAAAAGGTTTGGCTGGGTCACGGCGTGGTAATATGCAAATTTGCAAAACTTTGACGCTTAATTACTTCATAAAAATGAAAAAATTTTTCGAAAAACATTTCAGCCAAAATGTAGAGAATTTTCTGGAGATTTTTTTGGCCGAAAGTTTTTTCGAGAGAATTGTTCTTTTTTATGAAGTAATTAAACATTAAAGTTTTGTAAATTTGCATATTACCATGACGTGGCCGGGACAAAATCATGGATTTTATTTAAAATATGATATGCAAATTATATTTAAGCAAAATTTGCATAATTCTAATTTGGGCTTTTAACTTAAAAGTAAACACATGTGTAAATCTCAAATTAGCGATAGGTTAATTTTGCATTATACAACTCAGTGCAATTAACCTTACGCTACCGTAACATCGACTGTAAATCCAAATTGGAATCATAAAAAATTCAACAATTAGAAACATTGAATAAAAATTAAAATCTAGAAGGCGAAACTATGCTAAACATTTTTATTAATAAATCATACAACTAGTTGTATTCAAAAGTTGAAAAAGTAAAGTTTAAAAATGTAGTAAATTAAATTAAATTCCATGCAGGTGGGATAAAAACATTTACTACTTTTATTTGAATCAGGTGTTAAAATACCACCCCCTCAGAAGAGAAATAGAAACACAATTTATATACAGATTTGTTTTTTTTATTAATTTACTTTTTTCCAGTCATGCTTTTTTTAAACATTTCATTTACGTAAGAAAAAAGTAATTTATGACATTTTCTAAACATGAATGAATGATTTTGTAGTAGTAATTTTAATTTTAAATAATAATACTTTTTTGTTTTTGAGTTGAAGTTTGTGACTTGAAACAAAAATAATATCATGTTTTTCTTTTACGTAATTTGTAATTTTTGTGTGTGTGAGAAATTTAGGTATTTGGAAATTGCTTCGTCGAAAACAATCGTGGTAAAATTAAATATTGTTTTTCTTATTCAAAAAAATGTACAGTAATTCGAAGAAATTTATTAAAGTTAAATATTTTTAAACATACAAAAATATTAATTTTTAAAACCTAAAAATTGAAACAATATAAAAAAATTGAGCAACAATAAAAAATTTACATACATACAAAAATAACGGATTGTTTTGAAATTTCTACCATTGTTATTATATTATGCAAATTTTGAATGCAACGTGCAAAAAAGTTGTAAAAATACTACAAATATAATTTTGCCAACAATTTCGCACGTTGCATGCAAAAATATGCAAATTTTTGAATTTTCTATGAATCATGAATGCCATGCCATGGAGGTATCATGAATGGCATTGGCATGTTTTAGACGTACCATTCTTTATAATCAGATTTTCGTTTATCAACAATTTTTTGATGATGCTGATGTTTGCCATTTGATGATAGTATAATTCCATTATTATTATTGTTATTATTATTACTGTTATTAATTGTTGTTGGTGATTTTTTGAAAAAATCATTTTCAACAGAAATTTGTTGTTGAAGTTGTTGGTGTTGATTTTGGTATGAATTTTGATGACCATTTTGCCCATTGATTATTGGCATTGTCATAGATTGAACAGGTCTTGGCACGATTACGCCATTCGCGGGACAAATTTGTGATGATGGATTTCGAGGTTCTCGAAAAGTATCAATTGGAATTGGCGTATATCCATTTGGAATTGGAATTGCTGAGGTTGTTGTGGCATGTTTAAGATCAATTGGTGGAGATTGTCGACAACAAAAAACCCAAAATACAATTACTGCAATTGCAATTATCACAAATCCAGAGGCAGTTAGAATTAAAGGGGTTCTTGGAAAATCATCAATTTTTATTGCTGACTGTCCCATTGAAAGGGTTGATGATGAGGTTGGGGTTGTTTGGGATGGCTGGATTGAGGAAAGAAAGGGTGAAAGCGTTGAGGTTAAAAGAATTGGATATGCGCCGGGCGTGATGAAGGCTGAAAAATTTTAGTTAATGTTTTTAAGTATTGAAAAAATTTGCATAATTCAAAATCGAAACAAAAAACCAAAACAGCAAAAAAAGTGGGGTCAATACCGTGCAAAAAAGAAGAAGAAAATGTTGAAGCCGCTGGAAAGGCTTCAATGGATGGCTTTGTGGCGAGTGTTGTAGGTGATGTGGTTACGGTAGCTGAAGGTACTGTATCAGTTGGTGTTGTTGCTGATATTACAGTAGTTGCAGATGTCGTTGGTAGTGTTGTTGATAAAATGTATTTCTTTGATGTTGCCGCCACAGAAGATTCTCCAAAAAACACGTCATTCAAATTCTTCGAAAATGAAGAAATTTTTGCAGTTTTAATTGTTCCAAAAACACAGGATTTTGAGTTTTTGCTACTTTTTGAATGTGATGGAATTTTTTTGGCAGCAGTAGACGGAGTAGCAAAAGTTGTTGGAAAAACTAAAAGAGAAAAAAAACGAAAAACAAAGAAAAAAAAGTGTGCAAAATACACAGTTTTAGAAAAAAAACAAAGCGAGCAAAACGAAAAAATTAAGAAAAAAGCAATGCCAAAATTTTTATCTCTCAAAATTTTTGAATTTTTGCGACAAAAAAAAGATAACTACAGTAAACGAAAGTAAAATTGTCATAAAAATTCTCAAAAGTGGTCATAAATTTTATAAATTACAGTAACTTTTGTGATTTGTTTTTGTAAAAATAATTATTTTAGAGTATTATCGATTTCAAATATACCGTAATCAAAAATTTAAAAAACGTAAAAGAAATTTTCAGATTTTAAAAGTTTTTTTAAATTAAAAAGGAACTTAAAAATTTCCTTGCCATTTTTAAAAAAGTGGCAAATAAGGCATTTAACAATATTAAATGTCAAAGAACTAAACTCAAGTACTACACTTTTTTAAAAACTGACAAAATGACAGGTTTAACTAAAATAAAAGCAACCCCCTCACATTGTTGGCATTGTCATTCAAATTTTTTGCAAAGAAAAAGAAGAAAACAAACAAAATTTAAATTTTAGAAAACACTTACTTTTTGATATTGTTGATGAAAGTGAAGGCGGAGGAGGTGAGAGTTTTGTTGAAATTACAGTATTCACTTCAGGTTCAGATGGTAAAATTGGAGTAAAAAAATCCTCTAAAATTATTCCAGAATTTTGACGGAATTTTGGATTTGGAATTTTTGGAGCTTCTTCTGTACATTCTGGTAACTCCCAATCCAGAAGGCATAAAAATGGAAAAATTGTTGTTGTTGCAAAAGTTTCAACCATCCTTTTTGGGTCAAGTTTTTGGCAAAATTTGGTTTTTAAACTTTTTTGAAAAATAAAAATAAAGCAAAATTCTTCCTTCCTTTTTCTAATTTTTTGGAGAAAAAAGGAGAAAGAAAAAAAGTTGCGCTTCAAGTATTCCTTAATTAGAAATCGAAAACGAAAGAAAACAAGAAAGAAGAAGCCACTTCGACTTTATTTTATATATGTTTTTACTTTAAAATTTTGTTAGTTTCTTAAATAAAAAAAAGAAGACATTTAATTTTTTTTTAATTTTTTGCCATTTGTTAAGCACACAAAAAAAGTGCAGTAAAAATTAATCTCAATTTTATTATTAATTGAAGTAAAGGGTATTCTTCTTATTAAAAATGGGTAATCAAGTGAATAAAAATATGCATACCTTTAGTGTTGAAGTCTTCTTTGATGCTGCCACTTGATGCCTGATTAATGCCGTCGTTGTCGATGTTGATGGAATTATGGTTGTCAAGAATACAACTTTTATCCCTTTCAGTTGAAGACAAACAATCAGGTACAATAAAATTAATGAATTCGTCGTTGGTTGGTTCGGTCTATAAAATTATTAATTGTGTTTTTTTAACCCTGCTAGAACAAGAAGAAGAATGAAAAATGAAGAAGCTTTAGTTAGCTAAGGTTAGGCAGTTAGGAAGGAAGGAAGGCAATGGCAGGCACCTTCCCATCATCAACGGCACAAACTACCAACAGGAGAAGCAGCAAGAGCAGCTTCTTCTCTTTCCCTTTTTTAAGCACAGGAGAGAAAATAAAAGGTAAATTATTGTGCCATAAAAAAACAAATTGAAAAAAAACAGAAAATTTATAAGCTAGGAAGGGGGGAAAGACTTACGCTTCTATCAAGTCCTTCAACATCCCCATCATCATCATTTTCTTCGACTTCAATATTAAAGTCGACATCGTTGTCTTCAACAAGTGGTCGACGAAGTAGAGGTTGTGCCACCTCTTCTTCTCCTTCTTCTACAATGGCTGCCATGTGAACATTTATAAATGGAGAAAAAATATTTGTCAAAAGTCAGTTTTTTATATAATTTTTTTTAAAAAAACTAAAGAAAAATAGAAAAAAACGTTGCTCCTAAAAAAATAGAAAAATAAATAACCTTTATAAAATTTTGCTTTTGTGGATAACTAATTGAAGTCAATTTTTTTTCAAAAAAATATAAATGTAAAAACAGCAAAAAAGGCACGTTAAAAAAATTTAGGAGAAAAAAAAGGTAGTTTCTCTCAGTTTTTTTCGGTCTCGGTCTCTTAAAAAGAAATAGAATTTTTTATATTTTTTGAAGAAAAAAAATGTGGAAGGAAAAAATAAAAAAAAGAATTTGCAGAGCTTTTTAGGTGTGTGTATTTTTTTGGATTTTTTATTTATTTTTTTTCGACAAAATGTGACTAATAAATTGTGTATGAAGGGAACAAAATGATTAGCTTTTTTGAGAAATAATAAATATCTCTAAAATAGACATATCCCATTCATTCAATGGAAAAAAAGAAAACCTATAAAGGAAACATATATGTTGAAAGACAAAAAAATCAAAGAAGAGAATACTGTAACTTTATTAAAAAAAGATAAAAAACGGACATTTTTTAACTTTAAACTTTCGGTCATAGAACAACAATATGTTTAAGATGTTTTACAGTATCTATAAAAAAATCAAATAATTACAGGTTTTTTGTTTCGTCTAAAACAAAGTCTGAATAAATTTTACAACAATTGAAATCCCTAATTTTTGAAATAAGCACATCTGAAAAATTTCCCTGATGCCTGAAATATTGAAATATAAAATACAGTCGAACCTCGATTTTACGTCCACCTTGATTTTACTTTCTTTGTCTGCGGTCCCTTCAACAAAGAGTCCATATAAATCGGACCTCGATTTTACGTCTTTTTTTTACGGTCCCTTGAAAGACGTAATATCGAGGTTCGACTGTATTTGATTTTCACACTTCAAAAATTAAGGCAACGCTTCAAATTTTAAAAAGCTTTTAAAGGGATTTCTTCCTTTATTTAACCAGTTTTTACCTTACATTTAAACAAAATTATTAACTTTTTAAAATCTATCCTGTTCAATTTAGAAAATGCGAAAAACACTTTTGAAAAACTAAAATCAGTACATTTAAGTCGATTCAGAACCCTGATCCTTTCAAATGATCAATAAATCGGTAATTGAATTCGTAATTTTGCCTTTTAGATTTCAAATAAGAAAACACTGGAAACGAAATCCTTTAACAAATTTTATAAACGTTTTTTAAAAATCTAAAAATTTTATATCTTTTAATAATAATGTAATGTAATGGAATGAAGGAAAGAAGACGGGAAATTGCAAGGAAGGAAGAAAGAAAGAAAGCAGGAAAAAATTTTTAAAGAGAAGAGAATGGCAATTCCTAAATAAAGACCCTTCTTCATTTCATTTTTTCTTTTCTTTTATCGTCGTGTGTCTATTTCAGTTACATATTTAATTAACGCCTAAAGGCATGAAGCAGAAAGAGAAAAAGAAGAAGAAAAAAACAAGGGTGTGAGACATATCTCTCCTTTTTTTCGGCACTTTTTTTCTCTTTCAATAGAATTTTTTTATTTATTTATTATTCATATTTTTGAATTCAATTTAATCAAATGTATATTCAATTTTTTTTCTCACTTTTGAAAATATGTATTTTTATGGTAAACAAAATATCAATAACATTTTTTTGTTTTATAAAAAATATTTTTTGTTTAATTTGAGAGAATTCTTGTAAACTGAAAAAAAAATAGGAAAATACAGCGATAAAAAGTCATTTTTCTGTTCAACACACCGTGTTTTATGCTTTTTCAAAACAAAATTCATTAATATTTATCTGGGTTTTATAAATAAAAATTCTCTTAACAACAAATATAAAAATAAGTGACGCTTTAAGAATGGCACAAACGATAAATCAAGCTAATACTTTTCAGATTTCTTTATTTTATTGATGTTTTCCTTTGTAAATGCAGTAATCAAGATTCAAAGTATGCGGAACCAAACAAAATCTGTTCAGTACATTTTTGATGAAAAGGTTTATTATCAAATATCCTTAAATAATCTTCAAAAATCGGTTGAAAGCACCGTCCACACTGCATTCGTCTGAAAAGTTTTTAAAAGATTATTTAAATTCAATCTAATTTTTGCTTATTCAACAAAAAAACCTTTGAAAATGTCTATTAATTTTTAGGCACATTCATCCGTCAGAAACGAAATGAATTAGACAAATGAGGCTACCCGATTTTAATGTTCACTTTGACTTTAAAGAGATTAAATTCTCCCTGATATTAAAAGTAAACATACAGGGTGTTACAAAAAAAAGTACAATTCATTTTTTAAACAAGGAAGAGGGGCTGCCAAGACCTATGGTGGGTGCCAACAGGGACTTGGTGGGAAGAGGTACTTGACCCTACAGTATCATGGTTACGGTACTTTCGCTTCGAGAGTTTCAGAAATTCAAAGTTAAAAAAACACCCTTTTTTGGGGTGTTTTGCGAATCCCTTTTCCCAAAGCCCCAGGGCAGCTGAAGACCTGTGGTTATGGGGTTTGGTAGACCTTGACCCACTCTCGTCGTTCCCCCTTAGTATGACTTTGGGGGACTTTCGCTTCGAGAAATCCAGTTCGTTAAAAAAACTTTTTCAGATTTTTATACGTTTTTGACTATGTTTGACTTATTGATGTAGTCCACCAAGGAGGAGTTGGAGGCTCATATTTGTTGCCAACAAACTTCAGACCTTTTGTGGTCGGTCCCACGTTAAAATATTGAAAACTGAGAAAACGGTTTTTTTTCGATACCCAAAAATGTTCATAAACGGCTGCTTAAACTCGTATACTAATAAATAGCAAGTAACTATGTATACACAAAAGCTTTAAAATGTTGTTTTTTGTTATAAATCAATAAACATAGTCCAGATAAATACTGTAAAATACATTTTAAGCGTTTTTGCCCAATTTGGATAATTCAGCATTGAATTGAATTTCATCATGTGTTAAGTATACATATTAACATACGAAAATTATGGTGGCTTAAAAAGTCATTTTTCCAGATTTCAATATTTTAACGTGGGACCGACCACAAAAGGTCTGAAGTTTGTTGGCAACAAATATGAGCCTCCAACTCCTCCTTGGTGGACTACATCAATAAGTCAAACATAGTCAAAAACGTATAAAAATCTGAAAAAGTTTTTTTAACGAACTGGATTTCTCGAAGCGAAAGTCCCCCAAAGTCATACTAAGGGGGAACGACGAGAGTGGGTCAAGGTCTACCAAACCCCATAACCACAGGTCTTCAGCTGCCCTGGGGCTTTGGGAAAAGGGATTCGCAAAACACCCCAAAAAAGGGTGTTTTTTTAACTTTGAATTTCTGAAACTCTCGAAGCGAAAGTACCGTAACCATGATACTGTAGGGTCAAGTACCTCTTCCCACCAAGTCCCTGTTGGCACCCACCATAGGTCTTGGCAGCCCCTCTTCCTTGTTTAAAAAATGAATTGTACTTTTTTTTGTAACACCCTGTACTCATGAAAGCATTCTTTACAGCAAGATTCAACAAGTTGATTAGAAAAATATGAAGTAGTGGGTTTTGTACAAAATCTGCAGAAAAAACATTCACGGTGAAAATTTTTATCAACAACTTTAATATTTTCTTCTGTTATTGGTTTACCACATTTATCGCAACTGATTTGAGTTTCCTTTAACAAAAAGTTTTACATCCACAATATTGTAAACGATAACAAACCTCTTGAACAGTTTCACGATAATCATGAGAGTGACTACTTTCATCAGTTTTATTTCTTTTAGTTTTTCTTTTGTTAATTTTCTGAATTTCGAGAATGTTAGAACGAGGCGATTTGAAGGCAGCATTCCAAGATTGAATAATTTCATTTAAAACATTTTTAGCATTTTGTTCGTATTCATTGGATAATCTCTTTGAAAAATGAAGATTAAAGTATACATTTTGATTATCCTAAACAGTTAAAATATAAATCAGAGGTTTTGGGTTTTCAAACGCCGAAGTAAGGCCGAAAGCAGAAAAAAATTTTGGGGTGGGCATTTTCATTTTTTAAAGGGGCAAGCTTTAACCCGACGGCGGCAAAAGATCAAAGAATATCCTCAATTTTGGGGGAGAAGGTGCACATTTATAGAGCCTTCCCCGGGGCACCACCTCAGCCATGCCCCGGCAAAGACGAAATTTGTTTGGAAAGATGTATTTGTGTTTTGTTTCATTAATTAAAAAAACCACTTACTTTCATATATTCACAAAAACCATTTAAATCATATCCATCATGAATCTGTTCAATACGAACTTCTTTTAACGAAGGTAATTTTATTGCCTTTAAGGCATCAATTGAATTGATTGAAGGAACATTACCTTGGCTAAAATCTAATTACGTTTAAATGCGTTCTATTTAAAAAGAAAACTTACATTCTAATATTTACAGCTTTTGGAAGACATGAAAAAATATCTTCTAGTGAAGCATTATTACCATTTGGAAGAAGAATATTTACATCATACGATGTGTATTTTTCAATTAAATTTCCAGAAGTTATTGTTTGAAACTCTTCAAATGATAAAGTTTGTTCGCCAAGAGTTAAAACTTTAAGCTTTTGAAAAGTTGATTTTGGAAATAATGAAATAATATTTTGGCAATGCAAATAAAGAATGCTAGTTGTCCATTCATGATTTAAAGCATCATCAAAATTTTTATTTAATACATATGGATTGGTTTTTGTCCATGATTTATCCCAATTAAATGAAATACAATCATAAGTACGAACATCTTTGGATTCATTCATACCTGAAAAGTTGGAAGAATATTTAACAGAGATAAAAAAAAATCAAAATATAAAATAAAAAAGAATATAATTCGCAAAATTTATCAGGTGTTTGCAAAAGTTTTTGCGTTTGGTTTTTTTAATGGCATATTTGACTGAGTGCTTTAAAAATTCTGAAATTTGGCATTGAGGTAGCCTAATATGTTAGTCAACAGGTGCTGTACTCGTTTTTCTAGTATCTGGAATTTTCATGGAATTCTGAGGGATTTTCGTGGTGAGATCCGGGATTTTCAATATTCTTGTGCAACGGGCTGTGTTAAAAATCGAAAAATTCTTCACGTGGGGGAGTACGTGAAAAAGTCGAAAGAAATCAAAATTTTTAATTTTGATTTTTTTGATTGAAATGGATGTTGGGAAGTGTGTTTAAGTGTTTTGTGAAAGATTTTTGCATAATTATGCAAATTTGGCTATTTGCAAGCATCTGAAGTATGTGAACCTACCGTAACCATTTCATGAAGATTAAAAAATCTGTAAAAATGTTTTTGTGCATTCTGATTGATACTGTTGTGTTTAGTAATCATTGTATAATAATTTTTTATCATTTTCAATGATTTTTGAGTGTCACAGAAAAAATTTTCATGAAAATCCTGCGTTACCGTACTTACAGCATCAAAAATTCCACGAAAATTCCAGAAAATTCCTAAAAATTCCAAAATCCTTAAATTATATAACAACAGTGTCTTGGCAACCCAGAGAGGTCAAAATAGTACTTTAAACTGTCAAATTCGATTTTTAACACAGCCCGTTGCACAAGAATATTGAAAATCCCGGATCTCACCACGAAAATCCCTCAGAATTCCATGAAAATTCCAGATACTAGAAAAACGAGTACAGCACCTTTTGACTAACATATTAGGCTACCTCAATGCCAAATTTCAGAATTTTTAAAGCACTCAGTCAAATATGCACTGAGAAAAAAAAATGAACAAAAACTGTACAGTTTGGCATGGGTCTATGTTCATCAAAAACTGTACATTTTGTGTTCATTTTTAATGTACATTTGATGAACATTGAGAGTAAAATCCAATGTATAGATTTTGTCTGGAAATTGTTCATTTTCCTCTAGACAAAAAATGAACGTTTTTAGATAGACAAAATATGGACATTTAATATACTATTTGTAGACATTTTGTTTAATTTTTTCCTTGTTTTGATTTTTTCATATTTTTATTATTCCATCTCTTTTGTGTCCCCAATTCAATCCATTCAATTTTTTAAACGTAAATCGATTTATTCTTAACGTTTTAACGGACAAGGTCAAATAATACAATATGGTAAACGAATATATTTTTCAAAATACAATTGCATAACATCAGGAATCAAAAACGATGTAGGTGGTACAGTATTTGTAACATCAGAAGATTGAACGACATAGCAATGCCTAAGTTTATCAAATGACAGAGTTTTATAAACAGTAATTTCAAGCATATCGACATCTTCATTGTAGCCATTAATAAGTCCAAAAACAGGAACGCCTTCTTCAGTATTAACAACGACGAATGAGCCAATTGAAAAATGTTCAAGTTCACGTTTTTTTAAATGCTGCTGTAGGAAATTTGCTAAAACACAACTGTAAATTTCACAGTAAATACAAAGAAAAACTTGCGATCGTCTAAGGAGGTGTACAAATTCATCTTGTTGTGTTGATGTTTTTCAGCATATGTCATAACGGCATTTTGATGGTTTCGATTGATAACAGAATGTTGTTTAAATGGTCTATGACCGCCTTCTAATCGCATGCACCAGTTCCAACGAAGAGGCCCCGTTTCACGAATAACATCTGGATCATGAAGAAAAAAGTGAGATTTAACTGTCATATGCCCACCGGCTTCTTGATAGCGTTTTAAATAAACCTCGACATGATTTTGAAGATCGACGAGTTTTTCTTCTGTAAAAGATTGAGCCATTAAAATATCGAATATGTTAACAAAATCCATGTAAATGTTCCACCATGGCGTTGATGTGCTGATAACAATATTAGATTCATAAACGACTAAAGGAAGAAATCGGATTAACGTCAGCATCATTGAAGAGGTTAAACCAGTTAGTTGATCTTTTTGCAGTTGACCTTCAGTAAAAGTCATCGAAGAATTAGATTTATCATTTAATTTGAATTTGCTTTTGACCCGAAAATAAAAAATTTGCTTAATTCTTAAATCTTCTAACTTTTTTATTGTTTATATTCTTGCTTACTTTGACAATTATCACAAATTTTGCAGTATAAAAAAAAGAATTTGAATTTCAAAAATAAACTTTTGTTTTCTATCTGCTTATGATAATGCTAAAAAATAAATTTGCATAATTTTCAAAGTTTGTGAGTTATAATTTATTCTTTACATTTTCGCAGTCTAACACATACACTTTCTTTGCTTACTTCAACGAATGTTTGTTTGATTGCTCAAAAAATGTCTCTCTACTTCAAAGAACGGATTGAAGAACAAGAACAAAGTGAAGATCCTGAAAAAGAAAAGATAACATTTTGTCGTTCATGGATTCTTTCAATTCCGCCTGTCCCTGATACTCCAAAAACCTTTCAAAAAATTTTCATCGGATCATTTTTAACCACCTCGGATATTAATTCAGTAAAATGGAAATTTGAATTAACAAACGATAATGTCAAAGTTGAACCGGATCATTTTTTTCCACTTTCTGCTTGGTCTGGAAGCTGTTACTTCACTTACAAATTATATTCTGATACCGAAGTATGTTCTGAATTTTGTAAGTATAACCTTTTTAATATACATGAATTAATTCTAAGTATTTTTAGATTCATCCGAAAGAATTTCTTTAACAGAATTACGGGAATTTTTTATTACACCTCCTGGAGCAACAAAAGAACTTTCTGATGCTTATGAAGAAGGAAAAATTGCAAGAATTGCTTTCTTCATTGAACTTGAAATGCCAAAAATATGTTTTACATTTCGTTTGGATTTTTCATCTTTAAAATTTTGTGAAGGTTATCCAGAAGATATGGATACTGATTTTCGATTTGAATTTCTAAAAGATGGGTATGTATTTTTTATGACTGATAAAAACTATGTATAAAACATTTTTCTGAGAATGCGGCCAAAGATTGTTGTTTGTTTTTCCTTATTACTTTTTTAGTGACTTCATCTTCAAATGTCCTGATGGAACCGTGCCAGCTATGAAAATGGTAATGAATGTTACGGTATTGAAAAAATATCTGAAAGAAACAAAGGATAATGAATTAATTGTTGATCATGCAGTTGATGTTATAAAACCACTAATTACTTATTATCATTCTCGATGCTTTCAAATGCCAACAACATATAATCTTGATTTTGCTGATCGTCTTATAAAAGCAGTCATATTTTTTGAGCATGATAGTAAAGAGAAACTTAAAGTTTTACCAGCGATTTGTATGTCACTTTGTCAAAAATTTATTAAAGTAAGTTCAATGAAATAGGTTAACATTTTTTTATTATGCTTACAACTGTTATATTTCAGGAACCCCATGATTTTGAATTGATTTTACAATGGGCATCTTTAGTATCTTGGTATTCAATTCCTCTTCTTTATTCAATGGTTTCCACAACAATTGCTCACAAATATTATCATCAATTCCTTGAAAGATTTCCTGAAAATGTGAGTTTACAGTAAATTTTGGAATCGGAAATAATATTGAATATTTTAGACAGGAATTGCTGAAAATCGACTCTTTCGTGAAATTATTGGAGATGTTACAAATATTTATGGAGAATCGTTATCTACTAAAGCAATTTTGTTTTTGTGTGGTAATGATGATGATAATGATAATGATGACTGAATAATTTAATAAATTTGTTTTGATTACACTCTTGCTTGAGAATTATCACAAATTTTGCATGTTTTAAAAAAAAAATTCAGAAACTAAACTTTTGTTTTCCATTCCACTAAAACAATGAATAAATTTGTTGCATTTTCACACACACTTTCTTGTTTGCTTCATTCATTGATTGATTGCTTCTAAGGATGGACAAGGGCCCAAATCTTAAGCCCAGGCCCGGTCCAGACCCAGCTCTAAAAAAATCTGTCCCGGCCATGGCCCGGCCCGAATAAAAAATTCATCAAATTTGTCTTGGTCCCCCCTTTTTGAAAACCACGAAAATCAAGCCCTGGCCCAGACAACTCAGGCCCAAGCCGGGCTTTTTCAGGGCTTAAAAAAGGCACATGCCCTTGTTCATCCTTTATTACTTCATCCAAAATAGCTAAAGCAATTTTGGATGTAAAAGATATCAAATGTTATTGTGATGATTGTTTTTTATTAAGTGAATAATTTAAAAAATTTGCTTTTTTACACTCTTGTTTTACTTTGACAGTTATCACAAATTTTGCATATTTTAAGAAAGAATATTAAAAACAAAACTGTTGTTTTCTAAAAAATGGATTAATTTGCATAATTTTTTTATGGGTTTATTCATTACATTTTTCAATCTCTCACACACACTTTCTTTTTTGCTTCATTGATTGATTGATTGCTTCCTCCAAAAATGTCTCTCTACTTCAAAGAACGTGTTGAAGAAGAACAACAAATTGCTACTGATCCTTCAAAGATTATGTTTACATATCCATGGATAATTACAATCCCAACTGGAGAAGAAGATGATCAAAATCCTCGAACATATTTTCATGGAAAATTTGGGACTAATTTTGCTTTTGATAATGAAAATTGGTATTTGGATTTATCGCCTCAAGGATTAATTCTTCGATCAACAAATTCTTCTATGGGACATGAATCAACAAAAGTTTGGAATGGTTCTTGCTTTATTTCTTACAAACTCTTTTATCAAAATGATATGAGATTTTTGTTGCGTAAGTTTTTATATATTTTTTAAATGTGTTTGTTCAGCATCAGTGTCACTATTACTGTCTTCATATGCTCATTAGCATATTACCATGTGTGCCCTAGTTGTAACCATTCTTTTGATCTATGCCGCCATTTCTTTCTCTTTTGTAATGACGTCATCCTTGAACAAACCTATCCTTTCTAGAAATATACCATAATCCAATGTTTTTTCCAGATTCCTCTCCTCGAATCAAGATGACAGAAATTCCAGCAAAAGATGAATTCAAAACTTCTGAAACTTTTGTGGCAAAAATGTTTGAAGCAATTAAAGCAAAAAAGATTACAAAAATGGTTGTCTTTGTTGAATTACATTTGGAAGCAAAATATTTTTATCGTCCATTTGAAAAGCCATGTTCATGTCCCTGCAAGAAAGTCTGCGAAGAATATCCAAAAGAAATGGAAACTGATTATCGATTTGGATTCTTGAAGAAAGGGTAAGGATTTTTTGGCTTTTTTAAAACAAGGGACTTTGAGATCTGATGTTTATGATTGTACGGACATGATGGACGAAATGTGACGCTCACATTAGAAGCGGCAAAGATCAATGGAAAAATTTGACGGTAAGAGTGGGTTTCAAAACTTCGTATGTATGATTCACGTCTCGACAATCCCTTTTTAGAGTCATCATAATTTCCTTTGATCTTTGCCGCCATTTCGAAGATGTATCCCATATTCATTAGAAATTTCTACTGAATGTCGAATATACATACCTTATTCTTTTTTATACTGTACCATGCTTATTACCGTAATCTAAATATTCAATATTTTTAGTGACTTCACTATTAAATGTCCTGATGGAGATGTTCCCTCTCGTCGAATTGTCCTAAATATTACAAGCAAGCAAATGAAGAAACGTTTCATTGAATCAAAGGATCGTGAATTTGCTGTTGATCATAAAATTGATGTTGTAAAACCGATCATAAATTTTTTGCATACAACATGTTTTCAAATGCCTGAATCTTACAATCTTGATTATGCTTTACGACTTTTGATTGCTGTTGAATTTTTTGATGCAGAACAAAAATTTGAAATCCGAAAAACAATTGAACAATCACTTTGCAAAAAATTTGTTGATGTAAGTTTTTATTTGGATTAATGTACTTATAAATTTTATTACTGTATATTTTTTAGGAAAAGCATACCTTTGAAACAATTTTACGATGGACATCAATTGCATGCAGACAATCTTTACATTCTCTTGAAGATATGATTGCATCTGTAATTGTCAATAAATTTTATTATAAATGGCATCAAACTTTCCCCGAACATGTAAGCTGTATACTGTAATTGTTTTTTTAACAAGTAATAAATGTTTAAATTTTAGACTCGAAATCATCAAAATGATCAATACCTTGAAATTTTTGGTGGTTCTGAACATACTTGGATGTTTGAAAAAGTTGATCAAATTTGCAAGAAATCTTTCAAAACTAATGTAATTTTACCATAATTAATTGTATGTAATTTTTATTACTGTAAAAAATGGAATGACTGATGTACCGAAATAAAGCTTTTATTATTTATTTTTTATGTGGATCCAATTTGTTGCAGTTTTTTTTAGGGAGCGGAACCTTTGGTACTTTTTACTTTCTCTGACGTTTTTTTGTTGAATTTTCCTGACGATCAGGCAAGAGAACAAAAGAAAAAGACCCTGATTGTCATGAAAATTCGATGCAAAAAAACATTAGAGAAATAAAAAAGCCTTCTTTAAACCGATGAATCACGAATGATTCATAGTTTCCTACTGTAGGTTTTTAATTTTCAACTATTTGTTCAAAAATTTGATTACAAAAAAAATATGTTTATTTTGTTGTTAGAAAGAAACTTCAGCAAATTCAAAAACATTTAAACAAATATTGTAAAAAATTATGTAAATTTGTACATTACTTTTTTGTGTCATCGCTGTTTCATTTCTTTCTTTTAATTTTTTTTCGTCAACAAACGCTGCTGAAAAAAACTACAAAAAATGAAGGTGTTCTTTTCTGTTTTTCTATTTTTGATTAATATATTCTCGATTTAGCTAAGAATATTTTGTTTAATTACTGTATTAGCTGTTTGTTTTTGCTGCTTTTGTGTATCTGAAGATGAAACACTCTCTGAAAAGTATGAAAGATGTAAAAATACTTTTTCCTGGGACACTTCTTTTGAAGGTTTACATTTGTATTGTAAGTTTTTTTTTGTACAAATTTGAATTTAAGAGTATTTTTAGATTATGATAATAAATTTGTTTATGAATTTTTTGATAAAGAACTTGGCGAGAACAAATTCGACATTGAGAAAAACGTCCGTCATTCAATGGCATTGACATGTATTTGCCGTCGAACTTATGATTCTATATTTTTCCTCTCAACGGTGATTTACCACACCGATCGTAGTGGCTCAATTGTTGGTATGTGCTTTTAGTCAAGAAAAAAAACCAACGTCAAAAGTGAAAATGCATTGAGTGTTGTTGCAAGTCCGACTCCGGAGTCGATGCTTCCAAAACATTAAAGATGTGAATGCCGCCGGAGTTGGAGTCGGCAAAAAATAAAAAGCACAACACTGAATGCATTTATTTAGGCTAATTTAGTCAAGAAAAAAAACCAAAGTGGAAATGCATTCAGTGTTGTTGAAACTCAGGAGTCGGAGTTGGAGCCGATGCTTCCAAAACATCAAAGATGAGAATGCCGCCGGAGTCGGAGTCGACAAAAAATAAAAAGCACAACACTGAATGCATTTATTTAGGCTAATTTAGCGAGAAAAAATTTTTTACGTATGGCGTTGGCGAATTTTTTGCCCATTTACATACCAAAAAACGTGTTGTTTCAGAAAAACCGAGTTCAGAATGTGTCTATAAGGTCTATGCGGATATTTATGTTTATTGTGTTCCCGGTGACCGAAGTTCAAAACCAATATCTGATTCTGAAGCCTATGATATTTTACTCTTTCAATATACTCAAAAAATTCCAAATACTTTAATGACTCCATTTTCGACTGAAAACAATAATGTTTCTTTTGCATGCTTTGATATTTTTGGTTTTCCTACTGTAAGTTTTTGTTGTAATGAGACATTGAAAATCTTCATCTTCTCTGGGCCATCCGGCTGAATTTTCATGCCTTTTTCATCACTTAACATTATTTATTGTTTGATTTTTAGAAGAATATTGCAAATCAAGAAACTTGCTTATTAGCAGCTGAAAAAACAAATGATAATCAAGTACAAGTTTATTCTGGGCCATTTCTTACAAGTGTATTATTAAATCTCTCACAAGAGGAAAATGGACCGCATTGTTCTTATTATCAATGGTGTCATACAAATGTGAAAGATACGGTAATTTGTTTCTAGATTGTATATGCTTTTTGTGATAAACGAAAGATTTTTAGACTGAAAAATTACCTGGTAAATGTATTATGTCCAGACATCATTTAATGGGGTATTATGGTCCAATGTTTTTTTGTTGTTTTGCAAATGAATCTGAAAAACGTGAAATTCAAGCAATTCTAACTCAAAAAGAAGAAAATAACAAGTTATTTTGTGCAATTTCTACTGAAAATAAAAGTAGGGAAATTTTATCATTATATGTATTTTATGCAAGTAAATTTTTAGTATCAATGCAAGATTACCGTCAAAAATACATAACTGAAGCATGTTGTGCCAAAGTAACTTGGGAATATTTTCAGCATAAGGAGGATATTATTAAATATTATGCTTCAAATTCATCATTTTCATCTGATATATTGATTAATGCAACTTCAACAAGATTATGTTCAAATTATCGTGGTAAACCAGAAAATGTTTCTATTCAACAATGTTGTAATGATGGTCATTTCTGTAATTTAAAGTTGTTTCCAATTTATCGTTCCAAATGGAGTTTCCACATTCCTACTAAAGTAACTTTTTAGTTATCAAATTTTACTTTATCTCAATTTTCTAGTGCTCCTTCAAACCTAATATTTCACTTTATTTTGATGAATCAGGTTTGTTGAACTTGTGTCACACAAGTTGTGTGTAATAGCATTTTTGCATTGCTACAGAAGTCTATGTTTATTTCAGATATCTGTGAATATTATTACGATCTTGCTGATAAAAATCAAGTTTATTTTCATGAAAATATTAGTGTCAAAATTATTCAAAAAATAATGTAATGTTACATTTTAATCAAATTTTTTTCTTACTTCAAAGTTTAAATTTTTTGTTTTTTAGGCCACCTGTTACAAAATCTTATTCTCCGTATGGTGAATATTCTTGTAATTATGCATATGTTCAAATAATCAATTCTGATGGATCTAATTGTTATGATGAAATTGGTTCAATGAGATCAGTTTATCGGTGTACTTGTGAAATCAAGAATTGTGACGATATTTCCAATGTAGAACCTGGTTTGGAAAAAGAATTTTCATGTCAATTTTTATCATCTACAAAAATCAAAGGGTCAAACGTTCCTGATTCAGTTCCACTTCTTCAAAAAGCTGATAAATGGATTTGTTATGTTGAAATTAAGAAGCCATTTCCTGAAAAACCTACTGTAATTGTTGCAGGACATGTAAGGAATTTTCAAAATTAATTACGCTTCCGAAATTGCATGATTGAGCTAGAGTAAATAAAAAATATGTTCATAGGTTTTTTTCAGACATCTGAAAAGTCATGAGTAAGATAAATTTACAAACATTTTTGTTCTCAAAATTTCTGTATTAGAATTGCTTAATCCTGGAAAATTCGCGAAACATTTTTAAACTTATTCCTCGTTTTAGATTGATTTCAATGGTTACAATATTATGAACAATTTTAAAGAATGTTTAAAAAAAAATGTTATTAATCAAAAGTTTTGTTGCGTCAATGTTTTTGATATTGGTCAAGAAAATTCTGAATGTACGGTACAGAAGCAATTTGAACGGTTCAACAATTCCATAATTGACAAAGATCCTAAAAATCCTTCTGGCAATGATGTTGAGAAAGCTAATCCAGAAATTACACATTGTTATTCAAAAGATATCGAAATGTTTGATGCAAGCTCTGAATCTGAACAATGCCCTAAAAGTGATGGATGTTTTTCAACTCGAATTTTACAAACTTCTGAAGCTGCTTCTGAAACTGCAATTGTAAGATTTTTATTGATTTCATATTTACAGTATCCATTATCCTCATGATTTTTAGGAACCTGCTGGCTGCTTGGGATATGCCGAAGATTATACAATTGACAATTTGGATTTAACAAGTTTATCCCTTGGATGCCGAGTCAAAGAAAATTGGGGTCGATGTTCAGTTGTTCAAAGTCCATCAGGAGAAAAAAGAATTGTTTGCTGCTGTAATGAACCAGATGAAAATGGTTTTTGCAATACAAAATTGACAGATATTCCAGATAAAATTGGAAAAACTATTTCAACCTTTAAAGAATTGTAAAAATGTGTTTTATTATATTGTGTTTGTTTGATAATAAAGGATGTGGTTCTGGAAAAAGATGTTGAATGTTTGTTAATTATGGGTCAATAATTAAAAAAAAGTATTGATCGAATATTTATGTTAGATAACTAACTTGTGTCTGTTACAATAACCTTGTAAATAATGCTGAGGCATATATATATATATATAAACAGACTGTTTTTTTGTAATAAACTGATACGGTAGTCAATACTTAAGATTGTCATTCTTTGTTGAAATGCACTTTCGTCGATTGTTGTCATCTTTAAAGAAGTTAATAATTTGAATAAATTTTGTGATAACATAACAGATTTACATATCTTAAACATTTTAAACAAATGGCAACTTTTCATTTATTATCGCTTTCAACATCCTCTACTCTGAAGTTCAAGAAATTTGTTTGCTTGAAGTATGTCGCTGTACTTCAAAGAAAGGGTTCAAGAACAAGATGTTGCTGATCCTGAAAATGATAAAATTTTATTTTCAATTCAAATGTTTGCGGTTATTATTCCTGAAAGTTATAAAATAATGACATTCGAAAATTCATTCAGAACAACATATGCCAATCATTCAATTAAATGGGATTTTATTCTATCAAAAAATCGTTTACAAGTTAATGGTTCACATCTCGCTGGCGATTATCTTTCTCGATTATTCTTCATGCCTCATGAAATTTGGAAAGGAAGCTGTAATTTTACATATAAATTATATTCTGGTTATGAAGAACCTGTAAAAATATGTAAGTTAAACTTTATTTTAATAAAATTGTTAAAATCTTCTTTTTAGATACCTCACCTCAAATTTCAGCACTGACACTTCTTGAATCTGATATGTTTAAAGCACCTGATGGAGCAATTAAAGAATTCGATGATGCATATGATGAACGAAAAATTAGTTTTGTGGATATTTTTATTGAACTTGAATTACCTATCAAATTCTTTCTTCGTCCATTTGAAATGCCTTCCAACAGTTTATCTTATAAACTTTGCGATGAGTATCCTGAAGATATGAAATCGGATTTTAGATTTGAATTCTTGAATGAAAGGTATGCTTTTTTATGTGTCAAAATATTGGTTTTTCCTATTTATTCTGTTTCTAATATTTAAATATCATAGTAATCTTTTTTAGTGATTTTATTTTCAAATGTCCTGATGGAAACGTCCCAGCTATGAAAATGGTTTTGAATGTTCCAAGTTCATTTATGAAGAAATATTTGAAAGAAACAAAGAATGATGAAATTATTGTTGAACATTCTCTTGATGTTGTAAAACCAATCAATACATTTATGCATTCTGGGTGTTTTGAAATGCCAACATCGTATAATCTTGACTTTGCTGATCGTCTTCTAGATGCCATTGAATTATTTGAACTGCAAAATGCACGAATAATCCGACGAACAGTTTATTATACTCTTTGTGAAAAGTTTGTTGAAGTAAGCTCATAATAATAATTAATTGATTCAACAAAAATGTTTCATTTCAACATTTCAGGGCATTCCTGATTTTGAGTCGCTTTTAAAATTGCTTTCTTTTGCTTCTCAACATTCTTTCTACTCTCTTATTCATATGATTTCCGTTGAAATTGCTTCAAAATATTATTACAAATGGCATCATACATCTTCCGATGACGTATGTTTATAAAAATCTTTTTTGGATTAAACAATAAAAGTTTTAGGAAATGAATATTATTACTCGATTATTATTTGATTCATTCATTTCTGAAGAAGTAGCTTTCTGGATTTCTCGAGAAATTGAAGAAATTTTTAAATGGTCACTTTTAATTAATGTAATTTTGCCATAATTTCATGTTTTCGATGTTTGAAATAAAGGATTTATTTTGTAATTATTATATGTGATATAACTTGCATAGAATAATGGGATCAGATGGCGGTAAAGATCAAAGCAAAAAAGTTAAAAGGTTAAAGAACCCCATAATCAGACCAGAGGTCGTGGGGGGCCGATGCTGGCGCGACTTTCCAGCATCTGCACTTAGCATTTAGGTGTCCGGATCTAAAATCCTTGCCGGCGCTACCCGGTGGTGGACCACCCCCTTTCGGGAACCTTCCACTCGAGCGGAGAGCTCATGTGAGTGTACCCATTGCCTTCCAATTGGTAGCGCCTGGGTTGGGCACGCACGGGGATTCGAACCTTCCATTCTTTCGAGTATCTGTCCGACCGAGAGTCTGTCGCTCAAACCACTCGGCCACCCGCCCGCTAAAGCAAAAAAGATCACCAAAAAATACGGATGAGTATTTAAACAGTCCAAATGGATACGGTATGCAGTTAATTTTTTTAGTTCAATTAGAGATTTTTGTCATAAATTTGCATTTTTTCGTTTTTTTCTTATTCAACAAAAATTAGTTCAGTTTTCCATTTTTCGTTGTCATTATCTGTCACACTTGTGTGCTTGCTTGAAGAATGTCGCTGTACTTTGAAGAACGGGTCGAAGAAGAACAAATTACTGCTGATCTTGAAAGAGATAAAATTTTATTTTCAATTCGAATGATTACAAATGTTATTCCACCAACTCCTGAAGATTCTGGAAATTATGAATTACAAACAGCAGACGATTCATTCAGAACAACTTATGCTAAACATTCATTTCACTGGAAATTTTGTTTATCAAAAGATGGTTTTCAAATTGATAATTCAAATCTCTTTGAAGATTTTTTATACATCCCTTATCCAATTTGGAAAGGAAGTTGTAATTATAGTTATAATTTGTATTCTGATTATGAAAAACCATTTGAAATTTGTAAGTTTGATTTAATTAAATGAAATGTATTTTTATGGATTTTTAATTTTTAGATTCCTCTCCTCGAATGTCAGCACCACCATCATCACAGTCTTCCTCTTTCTTTCAAACAGCTGAAGGATCAATGAAAGAATTCACTGATGCATTTGAAGAAAGAAAAGTTAGTTTTGTGGTTATTTTTATTGAACTTGAATTACCTATGAAATATTTCTTTCGTCCATTTAAAATGCCTTGGTTTGGTCTCAAAAAACGTTGTGAAAAATATCCAGAAGATAAAAATTTTGATTTTAGATTCGAATTTTTGAATGAAAGGTAAGTATTTTTTGTGAGTTAATAAATTCGTTTGTATTTTTTAGTGATTTTACCATCAAATGCCCTGATGGAAATGTGCCAGCTATGAAAATGGTTTTGAATGTTTCAAATTCATTTTTGAAGGAACATTTAAAGCAATCAAATGGAAATGAATTAATTGTGGATCATTGTGTTGATGTTATAAAACCATTAATTACTTATATTCATTCTGGATGTTTTGAAATGCCTGAAGTTTTTGACATTGATTATGCTGATCGTCTTTTGAAAGCTCTTATATTTTTTGAACTTGATTATGTACAAAATAATGAAGTCAAATTTACAATATATTATTCACTTTGTGATAAGTTTGTTGAAGTAAGTTCGTCAAATAATTGTAAAATTATTAATGTTTCAATTTGACATTTCAGGGCTTTCCGGATTTTGAATCAATCGTGCAATTGCTTTCTGTGGCTTATCAACATTCTTTTTATGCAATTATTCATATGATTGCCGTTGAAATTGCCACGAAATATTATTACAAATGGCATCATACTTCTTCCATCAATGTTTGTTTATCCGAAGCTTTATTACTTTAAACATTTAAATTTTAGGAAACTAATGTGCTTACTCGATTATTATTTGATTCTATTATTTCTGAAGACGAAGCTTTTTGGATTTCTCGAGAAATTGAAGAAATTTTTAAAATGTCACTTTTAATTAAAGGGAGCGTCCATGTTAGAATAAATGCCTTTTAGACAAGTCCTCTTAACACGAAAGCTCTGTCAGCGATAAAAAATGTGTTGTGTGTTGTTGTCGAAGGATGGATGAAACACACAACACATTTTTCATCGCTGACAGAGCTTTCGTGTTAAGAGGACTTGTCTAAAAAGCATTTATTCTAACATGGACGCTCCCTTTAATGCAATTTTGCCATAATTTTCTGTAAACTGATATTTGAAATAAAGGATTTATTTTACTTTTTTATTTTGTGATTCAAAATACTCAGGAAAAGGGGAAAATTAGAATATGATTTAATGGTGGTAAGGATCAAAGAAGATTACCAAAAGAGACGGATGAGAATAGTCCAAATTCATTTGCAAATGGATACCGTATGCAGTTTTTTGACAAAGCGAACATGTAATTATTGTTTACAAAAATTGCCAAAAATTTGCACATTTTTGATTTTTTCTTATTACTTAAATAATTAATTTAGTCTTCAATTTTGTTGTCATCAACTGCCACAAACTTGTTTGCTTGAAGAATGTCTCTGTATTTTGAAGAATGTGTTGAAGAAGAACGAATTGCAGCAGATGATCCCAAGAAAGATAAACTTACATTCATTTTTCCATGGATTATTGATATTCCACTATTACCAGAAGATGCTGCATATATGGAAATTACAAATGATATATCAGTAAGCACAGATTACAACATTCAGTCCATACCATGGAATCTTATTTTTACAAATAATTGCTTTAAAATTCTATCTGTCTATCAAGAACCATTTTTATTTTGGAGTGAAAGCAAATTTTTTATTTCTTACAAATTATATTCTGATAATGAAATGTGTTCAGAAATATGTAAGTTTAATTTCATGTTTTAAACTTGTTTAAACTTTATTTTTAGATTCATCTAAAAGAATTCCATTTGTGAGAACCTGGTTTTCTGCATATACACCTGTTGGAGTAATGAAAAAATTTTCGAATGCTTTTGTCAAAAGAAAACTTGCAAAAATGGTTGTTTTTGTGGAATTTGTCTTACCTAAAAAATACTTTGATTGTCCATTTGATTTTTCTCGAATCATTTCTGTGGAATCCAAATGTGAAAAATATCCTGATGATTTGGATTCGGATTTTAGATTTGAATTTTTGAAAGAAAGGTATGTTTTTATATCTTGGAAAACTGATTTATTCAATTACATTTATATGTTTTTAGCGATTTCATTTTCAAATGTTCAGATGGAAATGTACCTGCTCTGAAAATGGTTATGATTGTTACGGCATTGAAAAGGTTTTTAAATAAATCAAGCAATGATGAATTAATTATTGATCATGCAGTTGATGTTGTAAAACCTATTATCACTTACATGCATTCTCGCTGTTTTGAAATGCCAAAATCCTATGACCTTGACTATGCTGATCGTCTGCTAAATGCTGCTGAATTTTTTGAACTTGAAGATGAAGAAAAGCTTAAAATAGTTGGAATGATTCATGATTCGCTTTGTCAAAAGTTTACTAAAGTTAGTTATTTGCATAAACATTTCTCGCATTATTTAATACATTTTTCAGGATCCTCATAATTTTGAATTGATTTTACAATGGGCATCGGTTGCTTCTCGGCATTGTTGGTTACTTACTCATATGATTTCAGTTGTAATTGCTCAAAAATATTATTATCAATGGCTTGAAAGATTTCCTCTTAATGTAAGTTTCCTTTAATTTTTATTGTTTAAAAATAATAATACTTTTTTAGACAAGAATCGCTGAAAATCAAATGCTTCAAAATGTTTTTCGTTCAACTGATAAAGCATTTACGATTTTTCAACAAATTGAAAATAGTTTTATGGCTTTGATTTTTATTAAAACAATTATGCCTTAATATGTTATGTGTTAATTTATATTAAAAATAAACGATTTTAAGAACCCGTACTTGAAAATTTTTGATCTTTACTGATCTTCGTCCAACAATTTTTTAGAAATTGTAAGACGAGGAATAGTATTAAAAATAATTTTCAACTTGGATTCAGTAAATTAATTTACTGAATTTTTATAAATATAAATTCATTAAAATTCAACACGCTATTTAACATCACGAGCCCATTGTACAGCTGTCGAAAGATTACTGTAACTTGCTATATCGCAGATTCTATTGTGTGACATTCTTTGAAAGGGGCATCTTCATCAAGATTCTTCAATAAATGCATTTTGTTCAAGATCTTCTAAGCTTGTTGTAATTAAATACTCCATCCATAACGCAACATCTTCGATGAAGCTGTTTTTGAATGGGGTTGTTCATATATGATGTCATGCAAAGAGAGGGAGGGGGTCAGCCAATTATGACGCTCTTTGATATTTTGCCGGTACTTCAAAGGCACCTTCGATGACGCCGCCGTGGTAGGGAGGGAGGGGTTCGAAAATTCTGATTTTTGTATGACGTCATATCTGGATGATCCCAATTCACAAATTCTTCATGATTTCATGACCTAAAAATAATCAAAAAAAACGTGTAAAATTTTTTTCTACACTTGTCTTATTTTTTGGCGAAATATTCTTTTTTGCCAATCAACTGCTGCTTTTTTTAAAATTTTGTAAAACTCTTTTTCCGAAACTAAAATCTTCAATAAAATAAAAGGTTTTGATCTTATTTTTACATTTTAGTAGTTTTATTTAAAGTCAAAAAATAATATGCTATCGTCAGATGCCCAAGATATTTTGGGAATCGCTTCCAAGAAAGAAGAAGAAGCAACAACTACTCCAGTACAAAAGAAAGCGGCAGCAGGAAAGGTTTGACCTTTAATTTTATAAATTGTTATTTTATATGTTCAATTTTAGCCAGGTAAAAAGAAGCGAACACGAACGGTGATAGATTCAGTAAAGAATTTATTGACACCAGGAATAAATCATCATGAAATCTTGAGTCAAATTTCTGAAGCTCCACCAAATCATTTACAACAATCTAAGCTTAAAGTATGTCTCTCACTCTTTTTTTTTGTATTCTGTTTCAACAATATTCACTATTTTAGTTTGGTAAAAAACCTGTTCGAAAATGGAATACTGAAGGATTTGTTAATCCTGCAAGGGAAGATGGTCTACAACTTGCACACTGGAAGCAAGCAGGTCGACAACAAGGAATCTATCCCTTTGCAGTATTAAACAGAAAAGATCCCATTCCAAGCTTTACTGATGAACAATATGATGCTTTATTTACTTCACCTGATTGGACAAAAGAAGAAACAATTGAAATGTTTAAAGTTGCTTCGGATTACTTTTTATCGTAAGCTTTTTGTGTGTTGTGGTAGTGATAATTTCCTCTTTCGACTCTTTTCAGATGGGATACTGTTGCTGATAGATTTGAATATAATGGTAAATGTCGAACTGTGGATGAGATTAAAGCAAGATTCTATTATATCGAAGATATGATGAATGTGGTGAATGGATTCAAAGGTCCGCTCTCTGGATTTAATTATCGAGCAGAATTGGAACGAAAGCGAAAGCTTCAAATTTATCTTTATCGAAGTCAAGAACAACTTGAAAAGGAAGAAAAAGCAATGAAAGAAGTGGAAAAGTTGCGTCGAATGTTACAAGACAAAGAAACAAATGAACAAAAACGTGAAAATATTTTGACAAGCTACATTCAAGGACATAAAGAAACTTCATCAGGGTAAGCTTTTGTAACATTTGAATACTGTATTAGTATAGTTTTGTTGTTTACATTCTTTTTAGTCGATCTTCAAGTCTTAGTCATAATTCCCCATCTTTCATGTCAATAAATGGGCGAATTACCATTGATGATGCCGTTGGATTTGCTCTAACATCTCGACCAATTCGAAAAGTACCTTTTAATAATGGAACACATATGGCATCAGAAATTATTGAAATGTCTCTGGGGTCACATGCAAATAAACAACCTCTAATATATTCTGTTTCCAAATATGTCTATGATAAGTTTGCAGAAACACATTCTCGAACCCTTTTACCACAATATAATCAAAAAATTGTTGAAAGTATTCTCAGTTTTCGATCTCGAATTCATCAAATTAGTGAACTTAAAGGCGCATTTACGTTATTGCTCAATGAACATACAAAATTAACTCAAAAGCTTAAGGCTGCTGGTATTCCTGTCGTAAGTTTTTTGAATCCTAAAATTACAACTAACTGCTTGTTTTTGTTTATGTTATTACTGTAATGATATTCTTTTTTTAGAAACCATTAGGTCCAAAATGTTCAATGAATTATTTCTCTCAACCTCGAAAACTTGGTAGTTCAAATAAAAAAGCTGATTCATTATTTTCAATAATTCCTCCAACATATCCCATTCCTGGAATTATATCTTATAATTATGCAGGAGAACCTGTTCGAAAAGTGAATGTTAATATTGGATATCCAAAAGATATTTCTCGTCCTCGACGTCTTACTGGTGAACGTGAAAGACTTAGTCCTGATCCACCTTCATCATCTGCATCATCTTCAAGTCGAAGCAAGCCTGCACATAAATCTGCTTCAATTCTAATAACTCCAACAATACCTACAACTCCAATTTTTTCATCTCGAGGTCGTCGGCTAAGTATTAAACATAGAAGTGATCTGCCGATCACACAATCTGCAGATGATGTCGAAATGGTTGATGCAACACGAAATATGCCATCTCCATCTTCCTCAATGCGGCCTCGACGTTCAAGTATTAAACAAAAAAGTGATCTTCCAATGGCACATTCTGCAGATGATGTTGAAATGGTTGATGCAAAACGAAATATGCCATCTCCATCTTCTTCAATGCGGCCTCGACGTTCAAATATTAAACAAAAAAATGAAATTCTTCCAACTCCATCAACAACAAATGAAGATGTTGAAATGGCGGATGTAAGTGCTCAATCACCAGCAGCTTCTGTTCAAAGTCGTCGTTCAAGTATGAAACAAAGGAATACTGAAATTACTGTAACTCCATCATCAACAAAAAAAGATGCCGAAATGGTCTCAACTCCAGCATCAGTTCAAACTCGAAGAAGCTCTGGTCGTCGATCAACTACATCAAAGCGCTAAAAAAAATTTGTATGTATAATTTATTTTTTGTTTTTAATAAATGACTTTTTTGCTTTGCAGTTTTGCAAATATACAGTTTTATTTAAAAAATTTAAACAAAAATCAAATAAATGAGATCACCAATAAAATAAAATGCGAATTATTCTTCATCAGAAGATGCTGCACTGCTACTTGATTGATCGCTGCTACTTTTACTTTTAGCTTTCTTTTCTCCTTCACTTGCTGCATCTTCATTACTATCAGAATCATCCGAAGAACTGCTGTCTGATGAATCAGAACCAAAGGCAGTTTTAACTTTTTCAATTCGTTCTTCATTTCGACGAGCTTGTTCTTCATCTTCTCCAGCCGGCATTGGTTCATCTTCATCATTAATAAATTCACGTTCAGAAAGTTGCTTTAATCGTCTTTCAAATTCTCCTCGATCCGTTTCATTTATTTCATCATTCTTCACTAACATTGTTTCAGGAATACCACTTTTATTTCGTCGAGTTAATTTTACCTAAAAAATTGTTCAGATTTTTAGATACTTCAAAAAATATAAAAAGTAAAATCGAAATTTTAAAAATAAGTTTTTTTCTAACAGAAAGCTACAACTTTCGAATTTTAGCAAAGGTTATTAAAAATCCTTACTCTTGTATCCATGCAATTGTAATAAGCTTTTCCATCTCGAAAGCAAAAGAAATAGCTTGGTTCAAAACCTCTTGTGGCTTCATTTCGAACAGCAAAAACATATTCCCGGCCAAGCTTATATTCAAGGCGATCTTCAGCATCCATTTGTTCACCACTTTTTTCAGCTTTTTCAAGTTTATCCAATGTTTCATCTGTTGGAGCATAATATGCAACAAAACTTTCACCTTTCTCATCAGTTAAACCTCTGAAAATTGAAGATTATTAGTATTGAGTGGAGCCGGTCAAGGAAAGACAGCATCTATAAAATCACTTACTGAATAATAGCTCGTTCCATTATATGTTCCTTATTCTTATTTCTCAATGGAATAGGATCAGAATCGAATAAAACTTGAGAAAATGGTAATTGCCAAAAATCAAAATCTGGTAAAAGCGGGAATTCTTCAACAGCGTGAACGCCTTTCTTTGTTGGATGTTCTTTTGTTGAATTATTTACCTAAAAAATACAAAATTTAATCTTGCACATATTCAAAAAAACTCTTACATCTTCAAATGATTGATTAATGGCATTAATTTGAGCTTGACGATCTTTATAAATTTGATCAGATTCACCAGATTTGAAAAGCTTGTATCCAACTTTTGTCTCTTGTCGATCAGCACCAACCCCAAATCGAGCATTCTCAACTCCAAGATACTGAATCTTTCTCATCCATGATACAACTTCATTATGATTTGCTCGTCGTTTATCTGTTGCTTTTTCATCTTCTTCACAAAGATATTGATCAATTGGATCCATATCTTCTGGAATTTCGAGGCCAAGAGAATTTTCAGGAGCAATATATCGTTTTGCATCAACAAGATCAACATTTATATCCAAATCTCGTTCAGCAACTAGTTCAAAGCGATAATCTTTTTCAAGTTGAGTTGTTTTGTATTCAGCAAATCTAAAAAATGGTTTTGATGAATGACAGAAGCAAAAGTAGGAAGGGATAAAAACCTTGAAAGCTTCATAAATGGAAGTTGAAGAAATCGTGGTTCCATTGGAATTTCTGGCAATGAATTTTTATGACGTATTTTAGTGTAAATGTCCAGTCGCCTAAAAATGAAAGCATATAGATATACATTTAGAAAATGTAAAGCAAAAACAAGATTTAAGTAAAATGTAAAAAATTCCTTACTGCTCAGGACGTTGAGTTTGATTCTTCTTCAATAACGGAACTCTGGTACTTTGATTCAACATAATTGATTCTAAAACATGTTAGTAGAACTATTGAACAACAAGTAAAGTTTTACAAATGTAAAGAACAAGCACGGACAAATCAGAGGACTAAATTTCGCCTAATAAAATTTTAATGCAGATGTGGCATAAAAATTTGAAATTCTCTTACTACTTTAACAGTGAAGACAACTGATAGATAACAGGGAACGATTAAATTCAAATTAACTTTAGAGAGTTTTAAAATGGCAGAAAATAAGAAAGTTAGTTTTTCGCAAAGCTTGAAGTTCAAGTTAACTGCGATTTAAAAATGCTGCGGAAAAGTGACAAAATGCCAACACGAAAAATGTTCTTGAATACTGTAATTTTTTTAACTTTTAGAAGTCCATCTATTTTTATAACCAATCAAAAATCATGTTTATTAAATATTACTTTAGCACTAGCAAATACTGTTTCAACATGTTGTATCATGGATGCTTTAAACTTTAAATTAATTTTTTTAAAGATTTAATTTTTTATTTACCGTAATTTTGTTAGTTATGTGTGATTATGTTTTGTTGCCATTTAAGATTTATAACCGTATTTATGATCGTGTTTTAATACAAATGCAAAAAATGGAAAAGTATCATGAACCTTAACAAAGGGGTAACAAGCTTAATAAATTTTTAAATATTATAAATAAATAAGTAAAGATTTGGATGTACAATTTAAATAACAATAAATGCTAACCAACAGCAAAATTGGTTTACAATTAAAATTTACATTTATTTTGGAATATTTTTAACGCAACTGTCTCACTGCAGTTTACCTAATTCTTTAAATACCGGTTATATTTAACGTTGTAAAAAATGACACAATCTAAAATGTAACAATTAGATACTGTAACATACTTTTGAATTATTGTAAAAGTACTTACAACATAAATAAAAACAGAGGGAAAAATAGAATATAAATGATAATGATTCCAATAAAAAAGCATATTAAATAAAATATATCTTTGAAACTCAACGATTGATTATAATGAAATGGAACATCGGCTTTAACTTCATCAAAACTGGCTAACTTTTCGGTGTTGTTAAGTACTGTAACTTTTTCGACTTTTGTTACAGTATCTTTCTTCTTTTGTTTTTGTCGACGATTTTTCATTTAATTTAAATATTTAAAAAAATAAAACCTCAATTAAAATAATAATCTTTCTTGCTTCCACTACAAACATTAACCAATTTTGTAGCTTATGTATGAATTTTCGCAATGAGAAAATGTCTGAAGAAATAGTTGTATAACTGAATATTGAATCTTATTGTTGCATACTGTAGCCTCAAATACAAACAGATAAATAAAAATAATTTATTTTGATTAAATTCATTATAAAACATGTTTTTGGGAAAAAATAAAGCAGTAATGCCTGAAATAAGACAAAGCAAATTTTTTATATAAAAAAAGTTACAAAAACAACTTTTTTACACGAACGAAAAGCCACATAACAGATAATTAAATAATATAGTTACCAAAGTACAAAAGAATTATAAATATTTTTTAATTTTAAAGAACATCATTCAGAGACATAACTTTGATTTCACGTAAAATATTCGTAAATTTATCCCATTCATCTGCGCGAACATTGTATAAGCTTTCATTGACATCAAATAATAATACACGACCTTTTGCATCACCAACTACAAGTTGTTGTCCTAAAAAAAGATGGAAATGTTAAACAACAATAAATGTTTGAGTGTAAAAAACAAACCATTAGCACTCCATAAAACTCGTGTTGCAGAACAATATTCTCCAATATTCATAGAGGAAACTGGAGATTCAGTATCTTGATTGAGATTCCAAAGATTTAGCTGCCCTTCTGAATCAACTGAAGCAAATGTTGCTGGATGCACTGGAGACCATTTTACATCCAAAACATAGTCACGATGTTGCTCCAATGAAAGTAATGGTTTATCATCCTAAAAAGAAGATATTAAATGTGAAACATCTAAGCATTCATTTCAAAAATTTTATAACAAAGCTTACCTCCAAATTTGTAAGTTTAACCGTTGAATCCCAAGAACCAGTTAAGCAAAGCGAAGAAAAATCTGTTGTTGCACCAGCAGCACGATGAGTATCAACAGCAGAAATTGGACTTTTATGTACTAAATTTACAAAGCTATTAACATCACTCATAAAAACCACCAAAACTTACATTCATAAGATTTAGCCATTTCACCTTTTTGTCCATGTCGATCACCAAAATACATTGCACCTTCATCACTTCCAGTAACAAAGCTTGTAATATTATTATTCAAAAAGGAAAGACTGGTAACCGAGAGATTTCTTTTTGTTTTGAATGCAAGATTTTCACCACTAATTGGTACTGTAAGATTATCCAACGCCCATGAACAAATTCTTCCATCAGTTGAAATTGTAACCAAATCATGAGCATTTTGACTTCCAACAATCGACATGCAATAAACTGGTTGAGTGTGAGATGTTGCTGATAATGGACTCTAAAAAACATAAGATTAAATGTTATAAGCTGATCTAAAAAAAAGTGATAACATGCCTTTTGGACAGGAGTCTTTTTGTTAACACGATTATCCCAAATACAAATCTGTCCAGAATAAAGTCCACCAACAATAACATTTGAATGAAATCGAGCAAATTGAAGAGATGTAATTCGACTTGGTGCATGAAAAGTATATTCAGGATGATCAACTTTAAATTTTGAATTCCAAACATGCACAATTCCAGCATGTGAAAGTTTTTCATCATTTCGACGATCATATGATGTTGCGATAAGCTCCGGATGAAATGTTGAAAAATCAATGGCACTTACAAATCTTCCAAATACCGTATCATCATAGAATTCACGATTCAATGCTAGCAGAGCTCCGGTACCCGTTTTACCGTCAATTGTAAAATCATGTCCATAATCAACGCATGTATCTACCTAAAAATATATTAATAATTACATTTACAACTACGGAACGTTATTTTGTTCTAATTAGATGCAAGGATCAAAGGTTGAGTTCGAGCGAAAAAATCCTGTGTCGCAAACTTTGCCAAAAAGATCACTGTAATAGTTCTGGACAGAAAACAAAAAGTTTGAACTTCAAGATAAGTGGCGTTCATGCTTCCAACAAAATAAAAACAATGATTTACCAGTTCTGCCAATTCTCTTTCCAAAATTTTACCAGCTTTTGCAAAAAATGATTGAAATTCATCGCTTTGTAAAATTTGTTTCTTTTCTTCTTTACTTAATTCTGGAATTCTTTCTTCAGGTTCTGGTTCAACCAAAGTATGATCTTGTAGGCCTCTTAGGCCAAAGCTCGGTAACAGTTTTGCAATTTCATTTGAAGGTGATTCATCAAAATTTATATCTACTTTATCACCCATTGAAAATTCATCATAATCAAATTCTTGTGAGCCCATTGAAAATTCTCCAACGGATACTCTTTCATCTTCAGTTTGGGTGGTTTTACTGTATGCCATCTAAAAAAGAAATTTATTATTATGATAAAAGCTAAGCTTAAACATACTCCTTCTCTTGGTGGAACACTAAAAACTTCTTGAGTATCACCCATTTCAAGTCGATGCAGTAGACGATTTGGTCGAGGTGGAGAAATTGTTGGAGTTTTATCGTCATTTGATGAAGTTCCATTTGGTAGTGTTTGGGTTGCGGAAGAGCCATTAAGTAAGTTATTTGGTGGTGGATGATCTGGTGAACCAATTCCAACATTGGCAAGAATATTTCGCATTTCTTCGACTGCTGTTGATGGACGGCCTGAAAGATTTGGATATACTTTTCTTCGATATCTTATTCTATCCATTATGATAGAATTAAATAGTGATATTAATGTAAGCTTAAAACAAAATAGCAATTTTAATGAATAATTAATTGCAGAAGAAAGTTATCTTTTTTGGAAGCTTTCGAGAAACAAAAGTGAACATTCCCAAAAGGGATAGAACAAATGTAACCAGATAAGTACAAAAAAATTACCATTTGTTAAATGATGATCAGGTTTAACAGCAGATTTTTGTAGCCTTGCTTGCCGCATTCGAGCTAATTCTCTTTTCTTTTCTTCAAGTAATTGTCGTCGTTCATCTTCTATACGACGATCAGCCATGTTTTAAGTCCTACAAAAAGAAAAATTATAATAATAAACAGTTACAATAGTTTCTAACACAAATAGGTTGTTCGAAAAAATTGATTACACATCAATTGAATTGTCACGGGAATACAAATTATGTGGAAAAAATGTGCAAAAAACTATTGATAAACTCTTGAGATTTTTCAAAGTTTTCGAAAAAACGAAGGAAAAAAGAAGAAAATATCTTCGGAAAAAACGCGACAACAATAAAAACGCTGATGACAAGGTTTTAAACTTGATATTTAAAAAGAGAAAAAATTTTTTAGATTGTTAAAAACCGATAGTAGGCTTTCTGCCAAAAAAACAAAATGTGTATTTTTTGTCCCTTTTCAACCAAGACATTCTTTTCTACTCTTGAGTAAATAGCGTTCAATGTAGGGCTTTTTTAGATGAAAGTATTTGCGCAGAAAAAAATCGATTGAAAAATATGTGGTTTTAGAGCTTAAGCTTTTTTTACTCATTAAAGAAAAAGCAAAAAATAGATCAAAGAAAAAAAGAGGCGGAAAAATAACGAGAAGGAAAAACGAATAAAGTTTAGAAACGAAAAGAAAAATTCTGATACTTTGAACACAAGATTCTCAACACGAAAACGCACGCTCAAATGTTATGAAAAAAGTTTGACGATTTTTTGGGTGAAGAAGAACAGCTGAAATTTTTTACAATTATTTAAATTTAACAAAAATTTACACATTCAGAATTTACCCGACTCTTTAAAATAAATCGTGCTCTTTCTCTACAGCGTGTTATGCATTCTCGAATATTACGCCGAAAAACTTGTCCTAGATTTTTTGTGATTGTTAAAACTTAACGAAGAAGTAGAAGTTGAAAAAGTTTATACTTGTATAAAAAATTTGGACATTTTCAATCTTCCTTAAAATCCCCGGACAAATTTTCGGCAAAATGTCCGGGAAAATCCTTGTTATGCTTATTGCTCCCTTTGTGAAATTATTCCCCAACATTACGATAATTATTTTTTAGGACAATGGCGATTGTTGCTCAACCACAGGGTCGATATGCGAGTCTTGACTCAAATTTGGGACTCCTACAAGAAATGGTCCGAAAAGATCCAGAATCATATAAAGAAGAATTTGAAGAAAGATTTTTTAAATTCGAGCAACGAATGAATTTATTCAATTTTAATACACATTTTCATCGACATGATATTAATGTTTTGACTGAACTTGTTACCTTTGTTTCTGGTGTTGCTGATAATTATCCTGGTATATCTTTTTCTATCTTTAAAAGCTTTGTTAAACGATTAAATTTAGAATATGCATCAAAATTTGCTTCTCAACTTTCAAATGTCCTTAATGCTTCGGGTGCTGGATTGGATCCTGAAATTCGGATGTCTTTCTGTAAAGCAATGGTGACATTAAGAAATAAAAAAGTTGTTACTGATCTTCAAATCTTTGAATTATTCTTTGAATTGGTCAAATCTGAAGATAAGCATATTAGGTTTGTTTGTTTATGTGTTGCTACAGAATGGATGCGTGGTTATTGTATGCCATTAATATTCGATTTCTTTTCAGAAAATTTATTCTTGGTGCACTCGTATCTTTCATCAAACAAGGAAGTCAAAAATGTTCTGATCGAAAAGCTGAAGCAAGGCTCCAAAATTTTGTCATCTCCAAACTTAAAGATTCTCGATCCGTTATTGCTCGAATTGCTCAGTTAGTTTTGATTGAAGCATTTCGAAAGAACTATTGGCGACAACCAAAAATTGTTAATGCTATTGCTGAATGCGTTTTTCATAAATCTTCAAAGATTCAAATTGTTGCAATGCGATTCTTTTTGGGCTCTTTGAAAGATGAAGAAGGTGTTGAATCGGATGGCGATGATACAGATGATGAAAATGGAAAGAAAGAAGAACAAAAGACTTTGAAAGAAGTTACACTTGCTTATCGTTTCGCAAAGAAAACAAAGAAGCGGCAAAAAGCTTTTGAAAAAACTAAAAAAGTTTTAACAAAAGAAGAAAAAGCAAAGAAAGAAAGCCGAAGCAAATACTGTAATCTTGAAGCAATTCAAATGCTCTTTGATCCTCAAACATTTATTGATCGTGTTTTTGGATTGCTTGAATCTAAAAAGAATGAAAAATTTGTAATTCGACTTCAACAGATTGCACTTTGTGCTCGAATTATTGGTGTTCATCGGCTTCAAACTCTTGGCTTTTATTCATATCTTCATCGATACATTCAACCAAAGCAACGTGAAGTTACAAGAATTTTGTTGTATGCCGCACAAGCTTGTCATGAACTTGTTCCACCAGATATCGTTGAAAATGTTGTTCGAGTTATTGCAAATAGCTTTGTTACTGATCGAAATACTCCTGAAGCTATGACTGTTGGAATTAATGCAATTCGAGAAATTTTTTCTCATTGTCCATTTGCTGCAACTGAAGAATTACTTCGTGAACTTTGTGAAGTATGAATTTCCTTATCTATGGTATTGCTTAATTAATTATTAAATTTTTAGTATAAACGATACAAAAATAAGAATGTTTCAATGGCTGCGCGTGGTCTTATTACTCTTTTCCGTTCAATTAATCCTAAATTATTACATCATAAAGATCGTGGTCGACCAACTGAAGCCGATGAAGAAGCAGCTGAAAGTGGACCAATTGAATATGGTGTTAGCAAAACTGTTGCCTATATTCCTGGTGCTGAAATTCTTCCAGTTGAAGTTGATAGTGCCGATGAAGTTGAAGAAGATAAACATGGAGATAGTGATGATGACAGTGATGAATGGGCTGATGTTACTGGTTCGATTTTTAATTTTGATTAAAATTTGTTAATAATTTTTATTGATTTTTAGATGATGAAGAAGAAACTGGAAAAGGAAAAGCTAATTCCACTATGGAAGAAGATGATGATCTTGAAGGTGAAGATGATGAAGACGATGATGGAGCTGAAGATGAATGGGTTACGGATGATGATGAAGAAGAAGAAGAGGAAGATACAGAAGTAGAAGTTGATGATTCTGATGGTGATGAAGAAGAAGAGGAAATGGAAGATGAACAAATTGATGAATCTGTTAATGAAAAAGCAGAGGAAGAAAAAGGCGCAAAAGTCAAAAAACTTACAAAAGGTCAAATGAAAACTCTTCGACAAAAACAAAAGAAAGATGATGCAGCAGCAAAGATTGAAAAGGCAACCCTTGTATCTGAAAATCGAATTTTAAGTGATGCAGATTTTCGTAAAATTCGTGCACACAATTTGAAAAAGCAAGCTGGTCTTACCAATGTTCAAAGAAGTCTAAAACGAACAAATGATGATGAAAAACTTGATGATGAATTTGAAGAAAAGCGTGCAAGGTATAATATTTTTAATACTGATGTATTACCTATTTTTACACATATGATTTTTAGACGTGAAGGTGGAGATGGTCTTCCCCGATTAAATGATATCCTGCATTTTCATAAAAAAATTCGTCGTCAATCAAAAGAAGAACGTCTTCAACAAGCTAAAGATGGTCGAGAAGGCCGAGATGAATTTAGTAAACCTCGAAAGAATGGTCCACATGTTGGTATGACAAATCGAGAAATGGCAAAACATAAAGATTTTCGAATGGTTCGACAAAAAATTCGTGGAAGAAATCGTCAACGATCATTCAGAGATCGACAACAATCTCTTCGAAAATATCTTCTCAAACAAGCTGGAAGAAAACCACAAAATTAAAATGTTTATTTATGCTTGTTGGATTATTTGTTGAGTTTAAATATATCGTTGTTGTTTACTTTTTAAATTTTAATAAAAAATTTATTGTTAAAATAGTTACTGTATTCGAGAGTATTGTACATTGCACTGATTGTTTGATATATTTTGTAAGTTTAAAAACCAAAAACTGTTAATGACGTTTCTTCAAAGAAACTAAAAGGTCATGTTTATAAATAAAAACTTGTTTATCAAAAAAAGAGGATCAATAAGAAAAAAGAATTCAAAGTTTCATAAACTTTTTCGTTCAAACAAATACATGAAATTTTTTAAGGAAGTTTAACAAAAAAATAAAAGTGCATTCGTGACAAAAATATTTGTCGTGTTTAAAAATAAAAGTACTGTAGCCACCCAGAATCAATGATGATATTGATGAATATTTCCATTTGCTCCATCTTCAACAAGTCTATGACCAAATCGTTCAAAAATCTTTTCACGATCTAATTGTCCGAAATTAGCATATGAAATTAGTCTAAGACTTACTAAAATATAAACTTCTCAGAAATTGTGTCATTGGAAGGATTTCTGCAACTGATTCGGCAAAATTGAACAAAGCTAAAGGGAAAGTTTACTGTAGTTTGTTTGTATGAACAATTACAGTATCCACTTACCGAAAATAATACAAAAGAATAAACAAAACTTTACAAGCGACATTTTAATAAAAAGCAGCTGATAAAAATGATAAAAGTGGTCACACAAAAATAAAATAGAAAAAAGTTTTTTTATTTCTTTGTTTTTCAAATATAAAATTATTTAATTAATTAATTGATTGATTGATAAAAAGAAAGATAGGTGCAAGGTTGCAATCGAGGTTGCGTGTTTATCACTGTTAACTGAGTGTTAATTTTTATAGTTTAACAATGATGTTCAAGAAAACAATTATATGAGATTGTTATAATTGCGCACATTTGTAAAAACAAAATTGTGCCAATTTTTTGTACAGGGTGTTTCAAAAAAAATGGCGGAAGGACCATTAAACTAAAACGGTTTGACCAATATATTTAATGTTTTGTGGGTTAATATTGTCCCATAAATGTCACTTTATTACAGTAATTTCACCTCTTCACAACTTTCGCTTCGGGACCCACAACGTTCACAAATTAAAAAATGACCGTTTTTCGTGTGTTTCGTAGGTACACCATTATAATTTTTCCAGAGGGTATTTTAAAAATCTGTTAAGTGGCATTTTTAGACAACCAAATTAACTCGTTGTTAGGCTAAATTTTGAGACTTCAACCCAACTCCCTGATTTTTGCCGAATTTTTTTCTAACCCTCTGCGCAAAATTTTTCATTTTTGGCCAACTTTGAACGATTGCCCTGGATTTCCCAGACGGAGTTGGGGGCTAATATTTGTTGCCAACAAACTTCAGCTTGTTTGTGGTTGATTCCATACCATAATATTAAAATCTGAAAAATTGACATCTTTTCGATACTCCAAAATGCCCAAAAACAGCAGCTTAAACGCGTATATTAGTAAATAGCAGGTAAGTATGAAAACATAAAAATTTTAAAACGCCGTTATATGCTAAAAATCAATAAAAATAATCTAGAAAAATACTGTGAAACACACATTAAATGTTTTTGACCAATTTTGGAGACTTTAACATTGAATTGAATTTCATAATGTTCTACATATACTTACTTACATACGAAAATTAAGACTAATTAAAAAGTCATTATTCCAGATTTCAATATTTTGGTATGGAATCAACCACAAAGATGCTGAAGTTTGCTGGCAACAAATATTAGCCCCCAACTCCTTCTGGGAAATCCAGGGCAATCGTTCAAAGTTGGCCAAAAATGAAAAATTTTGCGCAGAGGGTTAGAAAAAAATTCGGCAAAAATCAGGGAGTTGGGTTGAAGTCTCAAAATTTAGCCTAACAACGAGTTAATTTGGTTGTCTAAAAATGCCACTTAACAGATTTTTAAAATACCCTCTGGAAAAATTATAATGGTGTACCTACGAAACACACGAAAAACGGTCATTTTTTAATTTGTGAACGTTGTGGGTCCCGAAGCGAAAGTTGTGAAGAGGTGAAATTACTGTAATAAAGTGACATTTATGGGACCTACATTAACCCACAAAACATTAAATATATGGGTCAAACCGTTTTAGTTTAATGGTCCTTCCGCCATTTTTTTTGAAACACCCTGTATCATGAAAACGGGTAGTTCGTTTCTGGTTTTAGTATTTTGTTTTGTACCAATACTGAATGTGAGTAAGAAAAAATGAGTTATTAAAAGTATAATTTTAAAATATTTGTTAAAATCTGAAACACCTTCTTCGACTGTCGATGAAAGTGAACAAAAATACAGAGAAAATAAAGAATGGCAAATATGTGGAACAACATGCCCACCAAGTCAAGGGCTCATTTTTGGGTGAAAATTGTCCTGTAGAGGCGCCCTCTTAAAATATGATAGAAAACACTTAAAAATCATGGAAAAACCATATTAGGGGTTTTTACGAAGTATTTTGGGGGTGTGCCGCTCAAAAATCAAAAATCCGCAAAAATGGTGTTTTTTGGCACTTTTTACGATGCCATACTCGAAATAACTGAAAAAGTCGTTCCCAAACTACTATTCATTTTTGCATTTGGGTTTGGTTGACCAAAATTAACCACCAGAACATGAAGGACACTGAATGAGCCCGTGAAGTTGTGGTGATAATATGTTTATCCCATGATTACGGTATCCAATACAGTCCAGGATTTTTTAGCCACCTGAAATAATTTGTACTGAAATTTGTTCTCATTCGTTTGAATGCGTCAAAGATTTTCTTTGAAATTTTAATCGAAAACGTGTCCTTCTAAAATTTGTTCACACCTTCTAAGTCAATATTGTTTCCTATCACAGGTCGATTTTTTTTTATCTTAAAGTCGTATAACGAAAATTCCCAAAATATCCTTGATTTGTCATATGCAAATTTTTGATCAAAACATGAAATTTTTTGTTCTGATTTTTTTTTAACTTTAAAGCTTCTGATTGAATCCATATTCAAATATAATAATCCTAAAATTTTTAATTAAACAAAAAAGTTATTTCCTAAAAAATGGAGCATTGTTTGAAGCAATATCGACAGCATCATTAAAGGGCTGCGTGAAGGTGTGGATGGAATTTCAAGATCAAGGCTACCAAGAGAAAAATTTTCAAACACGTCATATTCTTTTTCTTCCTTCTTTCAAAAAAGAGATATATTTGATTTGATTTTTTGTTATATTCGCTGGATCTTAATTACCAAAAATCATATCATCAAAAAATAGATATTTTTCTTGCGTCATTCAATCACTTTTTTTTAAAAAAATTATTAAAACAAAAACAAGAATCCTTTTTTCGTTCTTTGAAAGTCAAAAATCATCAAAAAAAACAAGAAAAAAGATGGCCTTCAAATTAGAAAGATGATTATTTTCTGTAGTCTCCGCCAAACTACTACTATTTTTCCGATTTTTAAATATGTTTATTTCCCGTCTTTATTGTTTTTTTTTTCTTGTTCATTAAAGTTATGTTTCAAAGTCGATAGTGGCTTCGTTGAAAAAAATGGGGTTGTTTGTAAACTTTTTTTCGTTCTTCTTGATGTCGACCTGTTTTTTTGCGGGATAGAAAAAAAACAATAAATAATTTTTGATATAACCTTCAAGAATGAATGAATGAAAGAAAAAAAGTGGGTGGAGATTTTGAGAGTTGTTTGTTTCCTTCAGAAGCAGCATTGATCATTTAATGGACTTCTGATAGTATAAAAAGGGAAACATTTTTGGGGAAAAATCAACAAATAGGTTTTTTGACCATTGTTAAATTTTTAAAAGGTTAATAAAAATGAAAACTTTTAACGTTATTCTTTTGGCTTTGATTGTCATTTTATCTCTTGCTGCAGGTAAAACATTTTTGTTTTTTTTTAATTTTTAATACCAACACTTTTTCCAGTAAATGCCCAATGGGGTTATGGTGGATATGGCTTTAGGTAGGTCGTGCATTTTCCTTTCCTGGAAATTTCCCGATTTTTTTTCCTGGAAACGGTTCTGATTTCCTTGGAAAGGTTACAGTAATCTTTTACATTTTTGCATTAAATATGAAAAAACATGGCATAAATTTGCAATCAAAATAGTGTAAATTATCAAATTTGTTTAAATTTAATATTTAACAGTTTATAAGGCTAATTTTGGTAAAATATTATTGTAACTTGGAATACTGTAACTCCGGGAAATGGCGAGAAATTTCCCCGGCCTTTTTTCCATTTCCCGCGAAATGAACACTTTTTGCTTTAGACCATATGGATACGGCTTCAATCGCGGATTCTATGGGGGTGGATTCCGGCGTGGTTTCTATGGCGGTTATCCCAGATACGGTGGATTCTATGGATAGATGATAATATGTCTCCTTTCTTCTGTAAATTTTTTATCTGTATTTAATATCTTCAAATAAAAACTTCTATTTGCACAATTTTTAAAAACCACAATAAAACTAACAATTTTACTGATGTGGACACTCTTCTATATATGTGATAAAACAATTGAGATTCAGAAGTCTACCGGTTTCAGAATCCAAAAAACTTTTTTCTTCCAAATTTCACAAACGTGGTATCACTGAATTCATCTCATTGAGGAGATTGCAAAAATGTGAAAGTTTTTTGCTTTTATCGATTCTGAAGCTTGATTCTAGATTAAAAAAGTTTGTTCCTGATGCTTCCTTTTTAGTACTTATAGCGTCAGAATCGACCAAAAACAAAAACTTTTCTTAAGTCTTTCTGAACTAATCTTTAAGACAACTCATTAATGTTCTTTTTATGAAACCCGGAAATAAAGTTTTTTGGATTCTGAAACCAGAAGGCTGCAGGATTCTGAATTTCCATTTTCTTATGATCGTATACAAAAGAAGTGATAAGTTTTTTTCTGCATTCAGAGAATTCCTTCATTTAAAATTTCCTTCAAAAATTCAATTGCAGGTGAAAAGTAAAAACTAACAAATGACACAAAATGCTCAATTGTTTGATAAAAAAACTTCGATACATCGTGAAAATTAAAGAGTAATTTAATTTTATTCAACAACTTTGTTGTTGTGTTACTGTAAAAGTTGATGTTTGAGAAATAAATTTATTAAAGAAAATTAAAATGGAGAATTAACCTTCTGAAATAATTTAAACTCCAATGCCACAAATTGTATAGAATCCAAAAATAGTATTAAAAAATTTTTATTTACAAAAACAAAAATTAGAAACCGTTGTTACAAAATTCCGTCACTCTCCTTATCACTGTCTTCTTCTTCAAGTTTTTCCTAAAAAATATTATTAAATTATGTAGGAATAGCCATGAGATGTAAATCATACCATAAAATGTTTTAATCGTTCATTTAATTCTGGGATTTGTTCATTCAAATATGTTGTAAATGCATGCTTTTGTACTGGTGGAAGCTAAAAATGAATCGCATATTATTCCCCACAACTACAACAATTCAAAAACATACTTGTGACAAAATTGCTTCTTTAAAATCTTCTGGTGCTGCTGCAGCTGCTTCAGTTTCTTCATCTTCTCCAATTTCTTTTCGAAGTTCTTGAGCAGCTGCAACATCCGCAGCATCTTCTACCTATAACCATTATTTTTATTATTACTGTAAAACTACAGAACATTGAACGCAATGCAAAAAAAGAAAATGGAAACATTTTTTAAAGGGAACTAGGACAAGCAGAGAATGTTTGTAAGTGCCAACCTTTTCCATGTCTTTAACATCCAGTGAAATATTACAACTATCAATGATTCCTTTGAGAGCTTCTTCACCTTCAAATAATTCTCGAACATTATTCTTTTCAGAGAATTTCGTATTAAAATCTCCTTCATCAAGAACCATTTCTCCGAGTCTTCGTTTATGCGTTGCTTTCTTTAAAATATTTTCTTCAATTGTATGTGAGCTAATTAATCGATAAATAGTAACATTCCGAGTTTGACCAATCTAAAATAACAAAGCTTTCAAATGCTACAGTAATTAAATTGAAAAAAATATATACCCGATGTACACGATCTTGAGCTTGTTGATCTCCACAAGGATTCCAATCTGAATCATAGAAGATTACCGTATCAGCACCTGTCAGATTCATTCCAATTCCACCAGATCGAGTTGATAAAATAAATACAAAAAGTCTGGGATCAGCATTGAACCGATCCATCATAATTTGTCGTTGATGAATTTGTGTTGAACCATCAAGTCGAAAATATGGATATTTTTGATGTGATAAAAATACTTCAAGTATATCTAACATTTTTGACATTTGTGTAAAAATTAAACATCGATGTCCACCTTGTTTAAGTTCACGCAAAAGTTTTGCAAGCATTCGAAGTTTTCCACAATCAAGTTCAACAAGCTTTGGATCGGGATATTGAATCAAACCAGCATAATGAATATCACTGATAAATGGATCTTCTTCTTCAAGAATTCGATCACAGAGTTTATCTTGAACTACTTCATTGGAAGGAAGAAGGGAACATTTTGGAGAGAATGCATAAACGGGAGAAGTTGGAAATGAATATTTTCGAACAAGTTTACAATGAAAACTTCGAAAATGTCGTTCAACAGGATCAAATAGATTTGCTTCAAGAGCTTCATGCCTTCCATAAATCTCATCTCGAATTGGTTTTGTAACATTCCATAACCATTGCATTTTCTTTGAAGGTTCATCAAAATCAAATTTCTTTATCGTTTTTATTTTTGTAAGTTTAAATTTTTCTAATCCAATTTTTGGGAATACAGATCGTTGAAAAACTTCTTTTTCTTTTGAATAAAAAAGCATTTTTGGAGCAAGCGGTATCAAATTATTGCTTTCATCGATAAAATCAGATTTCAACAAACGTAAAAGTGTTACAGCTTCATTTGATTCTTCTGCTTCTTCAATTTCTCTAATAATATTTGGATACGGTAAAGAAAGTTGTGGAAGCGCGGTTGGAGCTGTACATGTAATTGGATAAAATAAATTTGGATGATTACAACATTTTCGAAGTTGCATTACAATATTCATTACGGAAACAGCTGAACCACCTTTAAGCGTATCAATTGTTCTGAAAAACATACCATAAAATGAAATGAATAAAAGCATTCAAAAAGTCATTATAAAACATACGATTTTTGTCGAATAAATTGATTATACATATTTCTTTGAATTCTTGCTAATGGACAAAAGATAACTCTTTCCAATTTTAGTGGCATTTGCTTTTCAACTTCAGATTTTAGCCGGCGAAGAATAAATGGCCTAAGTACGGTATGAAGTTTTTCAACAATAATTGAATTGTATTCTGCTGCCCCTTCTGCCATTGCAGACATAGGATCATTGAACCAATTCTTAAAATCATCTTGTGATGAAAAGACTGATGGCATAAGAAAATATAAGAGGGACCAAAGTTCCATCAAATTATTTTGAAGTGGTGTACCGGTCAAAAGAAGTCGGATTCGTGTTCGAAGCGATAAAAGTTTATTCCATCGAAGAGATTTACTATTTTTAATATTATGCGCTTCATCAAGTACCAAGCATTGCCAAGCTCGCCATTTAAACATTCGACTATCACGAATATAAAGATCATATGAAGTAATGCAAACATTGAAAGAGTTTGGTTTCTTCCATCCCTAAAAAGTCAAAATCATGAATACAATTATATTTTAAACAATTATATACGGTATAAAAACTTTTGTGCAAAAAATTTTCCCTACTTGTAGGTACTGTATGTTGTCTACTACGAAAGATGAAAAAAATTGTTATTCTTTGTATTTTCAAACGTCTAACCTTGAACACAAAAAACCAACTTACTTTTCGCTTTTCTTGTCGCTCTTTTGTGGAACCAAAATATGTTAAAACTTTTAAAGATGGACAAAATCTTTTGAATTCTCGTTCCCAATTTAACAGAACTGAAGTTGGAACAACAATAAGATGAGGACCCCAAATTTTTTTATTTTCAGCTAAATGTGCCAAGAATGAAATTGTTTGAACAGTTTTTCCAAGGCCCATTTCATCTGCCAGAATTCCATTTAATTTATTATCAAATAGAGAAGCAAGCCAATCAAGGCCAATATGTTGATATTCTCGAAGCGTTGCAAAAATAAGCGAAGGAACTGCAGTTTGAACTTTTGCAGTTTCATACGTTGATCCTGTTGGTCGAAAGGATTCTGCAACCTTTGCCAAATCATTCATTTCTTCATCATGTAAAGATGTAGCAGATGTTTGAGCTTGTATAGGTTGTTCATTCATTGGTTCATCGAGTATTTCATTATTTTGGAGAGTATCATTTGCAGCATCCTCATCATCATCGATGTCAATTCTAGCTTTCTTTGCAGCTGGTGGAGAAAGAGATAATCGGCTACCACTAAATCCATTTGAATCTTTGAGTGGTAAATCAGCTTCTTTAAATCCATTTGTGATATGTTTTGTCATTAAAGATTTCGATGGTGAACATCGCTTCGGAGAAGTCCGTCTTGATGAAACTTCTTTAATTGGAGATTCGTGTTCAACTTCGTCATCGAAATCCACAGCACCATTTGCAGAAATTGAAGCAAGGTATTCTGGTGGAAGCTGAAAAGATACTGTAATTTATTAAAGAACCTCTAACAGGTTATGCAATGTCCGATACCGTAAACCCAAAAGTTTGTTTGTAAACTTATTATTAGAATACCAAAAAGCACAGACCTAAGTAAAACAGAAACTTACGGAAGCAAGAAGATCATCAAAATCCTGCGTATCATTTAACAATCCAGCTAATTCAGAATTATATTGTTGTCTGGAATTATTCTTCTTTTTTGAACCGGGTATCATTAGTTGTGTTAAAGTTGATGATCGATCTATGACATTCATTAATTGGGATTCCAATCTCTTTTGTTTTGCATCTTCCATTAATTGCTAAAATGTAAATCAAAATATTATTACCGTATCCGTTTGAAGACTAAAAACACATACCAATTCATAAAAATGTGCAACTTTTGCAATATTTTTCCAAAATTCTTCAATAATCGCTGCAACTTTTGCTGCTCCTTTCTTTGCAGTTGTTTCTTCTTTGGCTTTTAACAATTCATCACTTTTACCTCGTTCAAGTGCTTTCTTCTGACAATCTTTTGCAAGCTAAAATATCGTATTAAGTATCTCGATTACAGTATACGGTAGCATACCTTCCTAGCCCATTTTCGTTGCCATTTTTCAAGATTTTTTTGTTCTTTTGCAATCCAACGATATTCTTGTTTAAAGGAAACCCAATAATTTAATGTTGACTTTGATTTGGATTGTGGAGGTTGAATGGACTTATAATCAATATCGTAAATTCCATCTTTGTCAAGGTCCATTAAAAATTCAAGTGCTTCTTTTTGCTGAAAAAATAACAGCTTTATGAAAATAAGCAACACACAATTTGAGATAGCTTACAGTTTCGTTCAGCTCCAACTTCGATGATAACTTTTTCAGCTCAATTTCTTCATCTTTTGTTTTGAGATATGCGGCAACAAAGGCAAGATTAACATTTTGAGTATTCACATCTTCGAAATCAGAAGAAAGAAAGGATTCCAATACCTATAATAATACAATTAGAGGGTTTTGAAGACACTCAAATTTATGTTCAGTAAGAGAGGTAACTGAAATTCCCGGAAAGATCCCTTTCTTTTGCCGCCCAAACTCTCATTAGCAAAAATGTAGTAAATTATGATTCGACGCAGTTCAAAAGTCTTTACAAGTTTCATCTCAACCATCTGCATATGTTAAACACAAACCTGAAGGTTTTCAGATAAATCCCAAGAATCATTTTCAACTGTTTTCTCGGAAGTACGATATTGGTTATTCGTTGATGAAGTACTTGCTTCATTCAAATTCTCCCTGGTTCGTTCACTTTCAGCAATATCCTCAACATGAGATCCTTTACCATTAAGCATACCTTAAAATATAAATTGTACAGAGATTTAACAATGTTCAAAGAAGCACGGAACAAAACTAATGGAACAGACTCATAAAGGCAAAACATGCAACAAAAATAGTTTTACATAAAATTTGAAACGAAAGTAATATCGATTAGGGGATTTTTTTGTTTAAGACCCTGCAGGGGTATTAGATGAATGGATTAAGAAGTAAAGCCGAGTTAAACACGATAAAAATGAATCAAAAAATTAGTAATTTTTGTGGAAAAAATTTTAATTGAAAAATTAAATGCAACTTCTTCAATATGCGCTCATCATGTTTATGACATTTTGCCAAAAAATATTCTTTGTTCAAAAAAAACCTAAATCATTATTTTTTCTGGGTAGAAAAAACACTAGCCAACGGGGAAACAATAATTAAAAATTATAACAAATACGGCTGTTGCAATGTAAGACGGGAGAAGAGATTAAAGGTTGCAGACGGAATTGGCTTACTGTAAGACGGGAAAGGAGATAAAAGAAGAGATCCAAAATCGGCTGTAAGACGGGAAGCGAGATTAAGTTTTTTCAGTTGGACAACTACAGCCATCGCCCTTTGCAATTGATATGATTAGTCCTTCTGTTCCTTTTTGTAAGCATTATTTTAAACAAACTTGGATAAATACATATAAAAATGCATTTTGCGGTAATAAATCAAAGATTACTTTAAAATTGGAATACAGCAGTTTCATGAACTTGCAATACAAAATCAGTTTCAAGGGCTCGAGCTCTGAGTAAGAAGCAATTTCTTGGGAAAGGGATGAATAATATTTAGGCACAATTTAGTTTTTCACATTCTATTAAACTTTAAAAAAAATCTGTTTGGGGGGTTTCAACATGCCTCCCTATCCTTTATTGCAGAGGGCGATGGCTGTAGTTGTCCAACTGAAAAAACTTAATCTCGCTTCCCGTCTTACAGCCGATTTTGGATCTCTTCTTTTATCTCCTTTCCCGTCTTACAGTAAGCCAATTCCGTCTGCAACCTTTAATCTCTTCTCCCGTCTTACATTGCAACAGCCGTATTTGTTATAATTTTTAATTATTGTTTCCCCGTTGGCTAGTCTCCTGAGCCGTCTGCTGCGAAGCAAACAAAATGAGTAACGTTTTCGATATATAAGAACTGTTAATTTGACAACGTTATTTGTGATAATATTGATAGCTTGTTGTTGTTCCTTGCGAAAAAGGGGCATGTTATCAATTTTAATTAATTATTTTTAATATTAAAAAATATATATATATAATGATCGATTTATTAAGATAATTCTAGTTTATGATGTATGATGCAATAGTTACAGTAATTTTGATTCCTACAGTTCTAGGCATTTTACATTTATTATGATTGTAAGCTAATCTACCCAAATATTTTTAACTGTTGTACAATATGCAAATTCCGTAAAGGGTTATTTTATAAATGTCAAAATTGTTATTTACTCTTATTCAAATTGCAATTTTCCAAAAAATTTTAATCCAATAATATGGTTTCCTCGTTTTTTTCCTTCCGCCTCCAACCCAATGACGTTCTATGAAAAATGACAAGCAATTCAGCAGAAGGGAATGAGCCCCGGCCCTTCGGGCCGGGCCTCATTTCGTTTCCGCCATCAACCTAATGACACTTCTAACAAATGACAAACAAATCTTGATAAATGTACACATATTTAATTCATCACAAATGATAATTAAATATTTCATGAGTATAATCTCGTTTTTAACACAAAAAATTTCAAATACCCCGCAAAAACCCCGTTTTTTGAAAGAAAAAGTGGTCTCCCGGGGTCAAAAATACAGATATTTCAACAAACCCCTTGTCGATTCGTATGTAAATGACTACAAGCTATCGATTCCAATATGTAACTAAACTCGTACTCGACAAAAAATCTCGAAACCCCGCGAAACCCTGCTATTTTTTAGAAAAAAGGGACCCCCGGGGTCAAAAATGAAGATATACCAGTGAACCCGGTGTCGATTCATATGTAACAAATTACGGACTATCGATTCCAATACTTATCTAAGCTCGCACTCGACAAAAAATCTCGAAACCCCGCGAAACCCCGCTTTTTTAAACAAAAGGTGGTCCCCCGGGGTCAAAAGTGAAGATATACCAGTGAACCCGGTGTCGATTCATATGTAACTAATTACGGACTATCGATTCCAATACTTATCTAAGCTCGCACTCGACAAAAAATCTCAAAACCCCGCGAAACCCCGTTTTTTTAAACAAAAAGTGGTCCCCCGGGGTCAAAAATGAACCGATTGGGACAAACCAAAATGCATTTCGTACTATTTGGACCATGCCCAGTTCATTCCAATACCTCTTATACGTCCAACATACCGGGAACATCGAAAGTCTACACTCGCCCGGACGTTTTTGGGGCATATCTCGGGTCCCAGGGGTCGTGGGGGGTCAAACCCAATAAATTATCAAATGCGATTTTTTTCTCTACATACCTGCAAAATTTCATAGCTCTACGATCAAAATTGACGAAAATCGTTTTTTTGGGGTAGAAAGGTAGGGAAGTTGAGTCGTAAACAGCCGCAGCGCGCCCCTTCGGGGCGCGCTGCGTCTGGTATTCCAAGAATTTAAATTTTTTAAATAAGATATTTAATTTCTGAAATGTTTTTATGATTCAAAAAATAATAGCGGTTGTCTATATCTTACGTATGCACTATTATGGGTAGATGGGGGTGAGCCTAATCTTTCGGTTGACCTTAAATACGGCAAAGATCAAAGGAAAAATCTTACGGTAAAGGTGGGTGGATTTCAAAAATTTAGATATTTTGCTTACGTAATATCTGGACAGTCCCATAGTAAAAAATGTGAATCGGATATTATTGTTTTTTAAACGTTACGAAATGGAAAGATGATGCTGTAAAAACAATATTGTATATTTCTATTCCTTTTAGCCATATTTTTCGTCAGCATGATGTTATGTTTAAAAAATCAAATAAGTCAAAGTTGAGATTGACACTAAAACAAACATAACCTTCAACATCATCAACAAGATCCAAATTTTTAATTTTCCAGAATTTGTTGATCAAGATTAAAAGATAAAGAAAGGAACAATATTGTTTACAATCAAAAAACTGTTTAATTTTTGTTTTCGAAAATACACAATTATAACAACATCGTCACCACAAAAAAGTTTTATTTTCCAAAATGCAATCTCAAATGCAAATTCAGTTAACAAAAAAAAGTTGTTTTTCTTCGTTGTTCCTGTTTATTCAAAACAATTTTATTCTTTTTGGTATTCAAAATACTGTAAAAAAATATACTTAAACAAAACGAAATATACTAGTAATAATTATAAAAAAAATCATAGAAAATTACAGATTTTTTTGTTAAACTAAACCACTGTATTAAAATTTATGAAATTTTATTTTGATTGATCAATTCTTCCAAGATTGGCTTGTATAATTCATTATCCAAAGATTTAAAGGCTTTGGTTTTGGCAACTTCAGAAAAATTTTCGATAATAAATTTGAAGTACCATTTCTTTAATTTTTCATATCCATAAAAATGAGCAAATTTAAAACGGGCAACGGCATTTTCGATTGTGGCATTTTCAGCAATTTTTTTACTAGCATATGACTTAAAGTATACTGTATTGATAAAAAATTTGCATATGAGAAAACGTACCATTAAACTTGTGATTTTGTATTTGTATGCAATTGAAAAGACTGAAGTTTCTTCACCTTCAAAATCTTCAATTGAATCATTATGACAAAATTCAATCATCTTTTTGATGATTTTTGGTTCAAAATCTGTAATTCGAAGTCGATCGGTATCATTTGAGAGGAGTTCCTTAAAAATTGGGGACCGAGCTTTCATTACTGGTTTATAGGCCTAAAATTAATGTTATTCAATTTCGAGATAAATGTTCCCTAAACTGAAGCTACCGTAATTTCTTCATCTTCACTTTCAATTACACATAGAGGATTTGAATCAGCTTTAAACAACTTAATTAATTCACTTCCCAATGAAATCGATTCATCATCATACGGTAGCACAGCTGGCAAGGAAGATGTTAAATCATTGACTGCAATATTTTTATTGAATACTGCTTCTACCGTAATTTCAATATCATCCAAAATATTTTTAACATCATTTTTATAAATTGTTTGTCCGATAATAATACTTTCATTGTTAATTTGATAAGAGAATGTCTTTGCTTGCGGCTTAGGACCAGTAAATTCAGCTTTTATGTCAAAATGTGTAATATCGTAGCGAAGGTAACAAGGTTCAATTAGAAGCTTAACTTCATAAACTTTTTTATTATCCGTGTAATCGATGGCAGTTAATACTGGAGATTTAAGACTGATTCTATCATAATTTTTACCAAAATTAAAAAGTTGAAATTGTTCAACGGTCCAGGTAAAGGTTGCATTAAAATAACTAAATTTTGTCTTAGCTTTTAAAACTTCCGATTCCCTTGCAACAACAGCAACAATAATAATTGGAATAAAAAATAAAAGAAAAATTCGAAGTTGCATTTTTGCTAAATTGCAAAAACTAATGTTTTTTTGCGGTTTTCTCGTTGCTTTTAAATGAAATTTTCAACAAATTTGTTTCAGTTGAATCGAAAGTATTTATAAAAAGTGATTAACAGTTGACACTATTGAAAGATTAATTGATTGCTTTTTCTTGAATGACATGTATTTGTTGTTGTCAAGATTTATGGCAAAATCATACATGTATCTGTTCCCCAACCAATTGTTTTGTTTTAGTTTTAGCAGGGTGATCATTAATTAATTTTAGCTGTCATCTGTTCATGCTATAGTTGCAACTATAGTTTGTTAGCAAATTTAAATTAATTATTTATAAATTTTATTATTATATATAGAAAACTACAGATTTTGTTGTTAAACCATTGTATTTTAATTTATGAAATTTTATTTTGATTGATTAATTCTTCCAAGATTGGCTTGTATAATTCATTATCCAAAGATTTGAAGGCTTTGGTTTTGGCAACTTCAGAAAAGTTTTCGATAATAAATTTAAAGTACCATTTCTTTAATTTTTCACATCCATAAAAATGTGCAAATTTAAAGCGGGCAACGGCATTTTCGATTGTGGCATTTTCAGCAATTTTTTTACTGGCATATGACTGTAAAGAGACATCATATTTGGTAATGTTGGTTAAAAATTTGCATATGAAAAAAACGTACCATTAAACTTGTGATTTTGTATTTGTATGCGATTGAAAAGACGGAAGTTTCTTCACCTTCAAAATCTTCAATGGAATCATTATGACAAAATTCAATCATTTTTCTGATGATTTTTGGTTCAAAATCTGTAATTCGAAGTTTATCTGTGTCATTTGAAAGAAGTTCCTTAAAAATTGGGGATCGAGCTTTCATTACTGGTTTATAGGCCTAAAATTATTGCATAGAATTTTGGAACTGTTCCTAAAATAACCTTACCGTAATTTCTTCTCCGGCACATTCAATAACAAATTCGGCATCTGAATCACTTTTGTACATTTTAAGTAATTCATTTCCCAATGGAATTGGTTCATCATCATACGGTAGCACAGCTGGCAAGGAAGGTGTAACATCATTAGTAGTAATATTTTTGCTGAAGACTGCTTCTACCGTAATTTCAATATCATCCAAAATATTTTTAACATTAATTTTTTCAATCGTTTGACCGACATAAGTATTATTATTGTTAATTTGATATGAGAATGTCTTTCCTTGTGGTTCAGCATCAATAAAATCAATTTTTAAATGATAATGTGCAATAACATTACTGTAATGAAAGACAGGTTCAATTTGAATTTTAGCTTCATAAACTTTTTTATTATCCGTGTAATCAATTGCACTTAAAATTGGAGATTCAAGACTTCTTCGGTCATATTGATTCCCAAAAATGAAAAGTTGGAATTGTTCAACAGTCCAAGTAAAAGTTGCATTGAAATAACCAAATTTTGTTTTAGCTTTTAAAATTTCTGATGAATTTGAAGTTTTTCTTTCTGATTCAGTTCCAGCTGCAGCAACAATAAAAATTTGAATAAAAATTAAAGTCACAATTTGAAGTCGCATTTTTGCAACTTTCGATAAAATGCAACTTCAAAAAACTGAAGATTTGTTGCGTTTTTTTGCTTGCTTTTAAATTAATTAAACCAAAGTTTAAGGGTTGATTAACAGTTGACTCTAGTCAAAGATTCAACAATAGCCTTTTCTTGAATGGCACGGATATGTTAAAACTAATTACAATTCATTTATCTTTAATCAACAATTTGTTTTTCAAGAAATTTTGTTATGTTTTGATTTTTGTTTGAACAATCATTAATTAATTTAGTGTGACATCTGTTCACAATATAGTTGCAACACTGTTTGTTAGCAACTTTTAGTTTAAATATACTGTAGCATGTTTATGCTTTGATATCAGGATACTGTAATTATATCTTGCAACTTTGTGTTAAATTCAAATAAGTTTGTACGTTATTTTTGTAACATTTTTAAATTTTTTTTAACAATTCATAAAATTACTGTAGAATGTTAAAGTTTTGAAATGTTAATAAAAACTTCAAATTAATTATCCATAAATTTTATTAATAACAAGAAAAAAAGAAAAACTGGACGATTTTTTTCATTAAATGGAGCCGCAAAAGAATTGAAACCAAAGAAAAATATATAGAAAGAGAGATAAGCTATTTTGGATACACATTTTTTTTCAAAAAATATTAAACATTTGTGGGAAGCAACAGAAAAAACAACAACAAAAAAATGAGTTTAAAAAAATGAAGCACGCGTGTTTTTGAGAATCTAATAACTGCTGCCAGAAAAAAATTTGAATAAAAAAAATATTTCTCTTTGGATAAAAAAGGATATTAAGCAGAGCCTATTTTTGGAGGGGGTCACCGTTCGAAGAGGAAAAATATAATGAAACAATTAAAGTGTCGAATTTTATATTAAAAATTCTATGTATTAAAAATTTAAAATAATCGATTGGCGGGCTCTTGAATGCTTTTTTGGAGAAGTTAGATGTTAAAGAGAAGGATACAAAAAATGGACGGAAATAAAATTTGAATAAGACCAGAACTAACAAAACACATCAAAATGTAAAGGAGTAACAATTGCAAAAAAGAATAGAAGGCAGTGAAAAGAATAAAGTTTTTAAAGATGGCTTTTTAAGCAATTTTTTTGGTGGCAGCTAAAATGAAAGTAAGCAATTCAAAAATAGCGCGGAATGTGATTAAAAAAATAGGGGCAGTGGTGGTAAATAAATATAATGAGAATCATATAAAATTAGCGGCAGCAGCAAAAATCACGACGGCATTCATCTTCAAAATTTGAATGAATTTCTGTTATCCTTGTTAAGCGTCAAAAAGTCTTAACACGAAAGCGCAATTTTCGTGTCAAGGCAAATTACGCAACAATTTCAACAAAATCCATTCAAGACACACAATTTTTTGTTTGTTTTTAACCATCGCAGCACAAAAAGAGAAAAAAGGGATCAACAATAAATAAGATTAATTTTCAGCTATTTAAAAACTTTTTAAAAAAAGGTTAACAAAAAACAGAAACAAAAACCATGGGGTTAAATGACAAAAATACAGTAATTATTAGTAAAATTTAAAAGATATTAGGCGCAATAAAACTTTAACTAAAATCACACATGTAATTTTTGTTTTTTCCCCAATGATTTTTTAAAATCTGTTCACATTTTATCAATCCCTTTTCAAAAAAAATTTTTATATAAAAGCGCACTTTTTTTCATACAAAAAAACATCTTTTTTCAATAATTTTGAGAATCAATTCAAAAACAGACTATTTTTCAAAAAATAAAAATAATAAAACAAAGCAAAAATGTGAAAAAACAATAAAATGGGAATATTTTTCTTTTTTTTAAAAGATTGGATTGGAAAAAATAGAATTTCAACAATCATAAATTTAAACAGAATAGAAAAGAAAGAAAAATAAATCTAAAACTGAAGAAATAAAATGTAAAATAAAATAATAATAAAAAATTGAAAAAAATTAAAGTTTATTTTTTAGATCGACTAAAGAATCCTCCCTTTTTCGATTTGCCGGATTGTGAGGAAGCTGGTGGAGGGGAGGGTTGTGTTTCGGATTGCCCTGTGGCATGTTGGAGTTGGGCAAGCCATCTATTCATGTCATCCTAGAAAAATGGGAGAATTAGTTGTGATCAAAAATTTGAATATGTTATTTGATCAATAATTTCACCAAAAAAGTTACGATTTGTAACAAATTGTTTGTTACAAATCAAAAAACTTTTATAAGAAGTAAACAAAATGTGTTACACTCTGTTACACTCTGTTACAATTAGTAACAATTCGTTACATGATTGTAACATTATTTTGTGACAAATTTTTTTGCGTTTTCGTAAAGGAATTTGTGTACCATTTTTATCAATGGTTTCGATGTAACAAAAATGTTACATAAATGTAACAAAATTGTTACATTTCTGTAACACATTTGACGTTTTGTAACACTTTTTCCCTATCAGACTAGTGTAGACTTACTTCATCATGAGCTTGTAACAAATATTCTGCTCCAACTGGAAGTCGAAGAGAAAGTACATGCTTCTTCTTTGAATAATCTGCAGCTCGAACAGAGCAACCAGAAAGTGGAATACCGGATTCACTTCGATATGTTGCACCTTCTTGTCGATGTTTTTGATCTTTAAAGAAATAAATTTCCCCATTTTGTAATACAACATATAGTTTTTCCCATGTTCTACAAAAATTTATGCAAATCAAGTAATTGGTCTTTTCTACAGTATGCTATATTACCTATTTGCAGCTTTTTTATCCAATGATTCATAGGTATGTTTACGCATTAAAACTCCTTCAAAGGCATCACCAACTTGTGTACCTAAAAATTTGCATAATTAATATTTTTAATCGAACAAATAAAAATATGTCCACAACAACAACTCAATTCAACAAAATCTATTAAAAACTAGGACAACAAAATACAGAACAAAAACACAAGAACATTACCAATAAAATCACGACTATCAAATCTTGCTGATCTTGAAAGGGATAATCTCCAGCCAGATGGTTCAGATGCTGTTAGACGGCTGTGTTCACGTTCTGAAATTCAACCACAAAACATAACAAAAACAATAAATAATTAAATTAGAAGGGCAAAAAATTAAGTTTTAGTGAAAATTATCAAACATGTTTGTAACAAAATTTCGTTACAAACATTAAAAATCAAAAAATGGTTTAACAAAGGTAAGTGGAATTTAACACAACAAACTTAATATTACTACCAAAACCAAAAACTTAAAAAAAAATGATATAAAAGTGTACCGAAAGTGGAGTGCTTTTGTGAAGATGGTGAAGCTGTTGATGGCTCATCGGTCATATATGAAGTACCAAGAGCCAATTCTTGTTCACGTGCAATTTGATGATGATGATGTTGTTGTTCACCTAAAAGGTAATACAGTACCAAACACGTGCCACCAAAACTTTTGTAAAATCAAGAAAGGCAAATTTGTCTTTGAAAAAAATAGTGATAGAAACCAAAAAGTAATGATTACAGTAACCAAAGAAAACTGTGTGTTTGTAAAATTTGCATAATTATAGGTTAAAAACCGACCTTCTCCACTTCGACCGGGTTCACTGCTTGGGAAAGAAGTTTCACCGGATCTTCCAGGAGCTGTTGAATGTCCTGATGGCCTTGCAGGACTCATCGCTTCTCGATCTCCACCACTTCCAATTCCATGATGTCTTCGTTGTTTATCTTTTAATTCAAAGTTTGTAAGCTTTTCAAGGGCTAAGAATCGTTCCTCTTGAGCAGCAGCGGATTTTTCGAAGGCTTCGTGTTTCTTTATTAAAGCAATAACTTCTTCGAGATTTCGGCCAAAGTTTCGTGATGCCAGGTATGGCTCTTGTGCGGATAACCATGCATCTGCAACAGCTGCATCCCGAGCAAATTGATATACTTCGAGAACTAAAAAGGACGATCAATTAGGATACTGTATCCTGCAATGTTGAAACTTACTAAGTCGAAGATATTCCCATCGATCTTCCCATCTATGCATCATTTCGGCTCTTTCGGTCGTAAGTTTGATAAGTTTCTTTTCAATTTCTGCAGAAGCATAATGTCTTGCATCAAGAAGATTTCGGCCCAATGTAATACAGGCATGGAAATTCTCTTCTCTTGTATCAATTTCTGCTTTCAAGCTTTGATGATTATTCATCAACAATTCAACACCAGAAACATCTCGAGGTCGTTCATGACTTGTCATTTCTCGTTTAACTTCATCCATCCAAAGAAGGAGATCTCGAACCATATTCATAAATTTGAATAGATCCGAAGTTTCTTGTAGTCGACTCTTTCGTCCTTCACACATTACTTGAAGTTGTTTCCATGCTTTTAGGACTTCTTGTTCACGAGTTGCAATTTCTAATGCTTTATCACCAGCATATGAATCTCGGAGATATGCAGCATCTTCTTCAATCTGTTTAACTTGTGCACCAATGGCTGCAACGTCTTTAAGGAAATTGTCATGTTTACGACGAAGTGCTCCAACTGTTGAAGAATCACGTCCAAGTTCATCTGGCATTCCATGGGTCTTTTCAAGGATTCGACTAAGACAATCTCGGCAATCATGGAAGAATTTATGCATTCTCCGAGAGGCTTCAAGCATTTGTGAACGAGTATCAATAAGTTCAAGAAGATTCTCCCATGCTTCATTAAGACTATCTTTCCATAATGCAATTGTTGGAGCATCAGTATGTCCATGTCGGATTAAATCATCACATGCATGATTGGCATTTGCAACCCTTTCGGATCCAACAGCTTCAGTATCTCGAGCAAACTGCCCAAATCTTTCTTGAAGCATTTGAACATGTTCATAATCTTGTCCATTTTCATGTGATCCTGCAACAACTTCCTTATCAGCAATCCATTGAAGAAGATCATCAATTTCACGATGTAATGAAAAGAGATGTAAAGTTTCATCTAATCTGGCACGGCGATGTCGAGCCAAATCTTTCAAACCAGCATAAAGTTTTTCAATTTGCTTTTGTCTTACAGTAATCTTATCAGAAAGTGGTGAATTATCATCAATGAAAGCTTGAGCTCGATTTGCAAGTTCTTTGATTTGATCTTCATATCGGTCAATAGCTTGTTGTAACATTTCATGTTTACGAATTTGATTTTGTGTAGAAAATTCATCTTTTCCACGTTCATCTTGCATCATATAAAGTTCTTGTTCACTCATCCATGCTTCAGCTTCATTACAATCATAGAGATATCGGTGAGCTTGTTCAGCAGCTGCAAGTCGATCTTTTTGTTCTGCAATTGTATCTCTAAGTTTTTGCCATTCTGTATCCAATTCATGCATTTTTCGTTGGAATCCTTCAGCATTTTCATGTCCTTCATCAATGAGTTGTTGGCCATTATTTCGGATTTCATTAATCCATCCTTGATGATTATCAACTTCATCAGCAAGGGTTTGATTATTCTTTTGAAGTCGATTACAATCGGCAAGATTATCACCAAGTTGATCAGATTGTGCTGCAGGAAGTCTTTCATTGACGTAAAGCTTTTCGTCTTCCACATCTCGCATAAATTGGAATGCAGCTTTCTTTCTTTCAAGTTCATATCGGCGTTGATCAAGTGGAGCTCGAAGTTTTTTAAGTTGTTCAGCAACAGCCAATCGATGAGCCTTGATATCTTCAAGTTCATCAGGATGCATTTCTTCAAGTTGGGGTTCCATGTGTTGCAAGGATTCAAGCTGTTCAACCTTTTTGGTCATTTCCTTTTCGATCATTGCTTGACGTTGCATGGCAACATTTACTGTTGTCAAATCAGATGGAGGATGATCTTCACCACCAATTTGTTGTTCAAGTTGTGATGCATAATCTTTCATATCAGCAATAGATTGAACATAAATTTGTTTCTTATTTGCATCGAAAAGTTTCTGTCCTTTTTCTTCTGTTGTTCGTTCAAGTTGTTCCCATTGAGTTTCAAGTTCATCAAGTCGAGGATCAATCGCTTCAACAAAGTCTGGCTTATCACTTGTAAGTTTTGTGGCAGCATGTCGAAGTTGTGTAAGTCGATCTTTGTTGGATTGAAGTTCTGATTGGAAAGCTTCATGTCGGTTAAATTTGGATGTAATAGTTCGAGCATCCCGATAAGTTTCATCTTGAGCTCGAATCATCTTTTCTTCAATCCATTCCCGAAGTTCTTCACAATCTGACAAGAATTTCTGAAGATTAAGAGAATCATCAAGTTTTTGAGAGATGGCAGTTGCTTTTTCGCGATTTGCAATTCTTCTTTCATCAATATTTCGAGCCTTTTTATGAACTTTATCAGCTGCATAATGGCCATCATTGCAAAGTTGATCACCGAAAAGAACAACAGAATAAATCTTTTCATTATTTGCATCCATAGTCATAAGCAAATCTTGATGCCGTTTCTTCAAAAGTTCAGCTTCTTCAAGTGAATGTGGAACACGTTCAGTTGCAAGTTGATTCTCTTGTTGAGCAAGTAAAACTTCAGCTTGTTTGGCATCTCGAAGGAACATTTGAAGATTCATGCCTTGACTGAGCATATGTTGTCGATTTTCCCACATTCTTGAAAGTTCTTCCCAACCTTCTTCAAGGCCAGCTAAACGTTGCCGAAGGAACATATATTGTGGATCAGTTTGATCTTGGGTAACTCGATCACCCATGGCTCGCATTTTATTGTAATCTTCTTCATAGCCATCAATTTCTTCACGAATTGCTGAATGTTGTTGTAGAAGTTGTTCTGCTTCAGCCATGGATTGGGGTTCATCTTCAGAAGCAACTTGTCGTTGAGTTGCAGAAAGCCATGCTTGGAAGTGATCCAAATCACGTAAGAATCGTTGAAGATCACCAGCTTCATCAAGTTTAGCTTCGTGTTCACGAACTTTACGATTAAGAACATCCCAAACATGATGAATCCGTTTAATATCTTGTCGGATAGCTTCAGCTTGTTGTGGCTTATCTTTTTCAATTCTTTCAGCTTCATGTTGAAGGGAGTCAAGTTTTGCTTGAATGGCAGTTAAATCTCGTTCCATCATTGATAAACGTCTTTGAAGTTTCATAACTCCACTGAGATCATTGGTGAGATCATCAGAATCTTCAAGGACTCGAGTTTTATCTTCAATCCAAGTAACAGTTTCTTGACAATCAATTCGGAATGTTTCAAGTCGATGAGCTCGTTCAAGTTCGGCTCTCTTTTGATCAATTAAATCTTTCAAATTTGCCCATCGAGCATTTAGGGTATTTTGACGTTGAAGAATTTCATCAGCATTTGGATGATCAACATCCAAAAGTTGTCGAGCAAGGATATTTACTTGATTAACTTTGGCTTCTTGAGCAGCTAAATCCTTTTCAAGAGTTTCAAATCGATGTTTCATAATTTCAACTTCTTCAAGGTCATTGGTTGGGATAAGAGTATCAAGAAGTTTGCCCTTTTCATCAACCCATTTTTCAACGGCATCTGCATCAGATAACATTTTGTAAAGACTAAGAGCATCAATAAGACGTTGTCGACGCATTTGTGAAAGATTTTGAACTTCACGTTTACGTTTTTCAGTTTGTGAAAGCCGTTCAAGGACATCTGGATGTTCACGAGCTTCTTCAGGAAGTTGTTCAATTGTAGCTTGAAGAGTTTCAAGTTGTTTTTCAAAGTGTACAAGTTCTTCATTAACTCCATCATGTTTACGAAGGAGTGCTTCAGTGCTTGATTCATCTCGACCAACGTCTTCAGAGGAGATAACTCGAAGGGTATCAACAAGTCGAGCATCTACTTCATCAGCATCTGTGAAGAATTGATAATAATCAACTCCACCTTCAAGTCGTCGTCGACGAGCTTCTGCAAGTTTATTGAGGCGATCAAAGTAATCCCTTGCATCAGCAATCTTTTCAGGAAGTTGTTCAGAATTTGGTACTCCATCATCAACAAGAACTTTTTGCTGTTCATCCAATTCATCCAAAGATCGACCCAAACTTGCAAGATTATTTTCAGCATTTCGATGTTGAGCAAGTAGACGATTAACAGATGTAATATCTCGGCCAATATCGGTAAGTGCAAGAACTTGTTCTTGATCTCGGAAATTATTGAGAAGTTCATTGTAGTCGAACAAGAATTGATGAACACGTTTATTATCTTCAAGTTTTCTCTTCTTTTCAGCAGCTAAATCTCGAAGTTCTTGATATCGCCGTTCAAGTCCATCCAATTCTCCACGAAGATGTGCAGGATCAATTGGAAGATATCCATCATTTTGTGGACCATCTTCGCTGAGATATTGTTCAGCTTGAGTATTAACATTTCGGATTTGATCATTGATAATATTGATATCACTTTCAAGGAGATCATGCTTCTGAAGAAGATCATCAACATCTTGCAAATGATCTCCAAGATTTTCACTGAGAAGTTTTTGTTTAACTTCATCACATTGATCTTTGACACTATCAATATCGTAGAAGACTTTTTGGGCTCCAAGGCAAAGATTCAAATGATCACGACGAAGTTGTAAAGCTTCAAGAAGTTTATTCCAGAGTTGTAGAACATTATCTTTACGTTCGGTGATCCGATCAATTCCATGATATCTTTCATTGTTAAGTTCATCTGCAACTGCAACAACAGCAAGAACACGTTCTTCATAGGCATAGATATCAGTTTCGATAGCTTCGTGTTTCTTCTTTGCAGCTTCAACAGAGCCAATATCATCACCAAAGTTTTCTTGACTAACAAGTCTTTGATTTTCAGAAAGCCATGCTTCTCGCATTCCTGCTTTTCTTTCAAATCTTGCTGCAAGTTGTTCAAGTTTTTCTTGTCGAATTAGTTCTTCTTTCAATGCTAATTCACGTAAATGTTCAGCTTTTTCAAGTTCTTCCCAGGCTTTATTAATTTCAGCTACAGTATGACCTTCCCTTGGACGAAATGGTCGTTGATTATTTGCACGCATTTTTGAAAGAAGAGTAAAAAGTAGAACTTCAAGTTCACCCTTTTCCTTGAATTTTGGAGGTTTATCTTGGGTACGGTAGTTATTGAAATCTGTTAATTGTCGTTGAACACCAGTTAAAGAATTTTCAAATTCTCGATCATGTAAACTTGCAATTGTTCGTCGAATCCATTCCAATAAATCTGTTGATAAAGATTCATATTTTTCTTTGAGGGCTTCATTCTCCATCATTTCACTTAAAACTTTTCCAATACGTTTTCCTTGAATTTCTTCTTGCTTAATTTTATTGAAGTAATGGTAATAGGTGACAACATAGGTAATGATGGATTTGTCATCCGGAGTTTCAACATTTACATCTTCAGCATCCAAGAATTTTGGAAGGCCAAGTTGTTGTTCGGCAATATCAAAGGCATTTCGAAGATTATGGATGGCATTTGATTTTTGAAGGGAATCATAATCAATTAAATCTGGGCGATGTTTATGAATTAAAGCATTAAAAGCAAGACCATCTCGCCATGAAGTTGAGAAATTTTTGACATTAACATTTTTGTATCCAGCTGTTTTCATTTGACACCAAAGTAGTAAAGCTTCTTTTGCGGAACGAGTTTCTTGGTTATCGACATCTTCGAAGGTAATATCTTGGATCTGAAAATTGAGAAAAATGTTGAATATGCAAATTTTAGTGTCTGGTTTTTAAAACGGATTTAAGTATTTTTGATATTAGAATATTCAAATTTGCATAACGAGATACTCTAGTAAATTACTTTTAAAAAAATATAAAAAATATGCAAAATTTAGTGTTTAGTTTTTAAAAAAGGCGTTGAAATATTTTAGGTTCTCAGAACGTTCAAATTTGCATAACAAGATTTCAAAATCCCAATTACTGATTCGGAAATTCAAATATGCTAATTTAGCACCATCAAAAATCCCCCTTGAAATATCATAATTTTCCCTTACCTGGAATCTCAAAATAATTGTCCAAATGAGACCAAGTGTAAGTCGAGCATTTCCATCCACGATATCCCCAGATCCAAGATTTTCCAAATGAACATGTTGATCACGTAAAAATTGTAAAGCTTTGTCAACATTCTCCAAGCAATGAATCCTCATTTTTCCTTTTGTTGGACGTTGAAGTTTTTCTCCAGATAAAACTTTTAAAAGTTTTAACAACATTTTTCCATCTCGTAAATCCACATATAAATCATGAATTTTACAATTAACTCGAATTAAATGTGAATTTATCCATTTTGTAAAAGTTTTCTTTTGAACTGATTCACGTTCATCTGAAAAAGGCAAAAAATAGTGTTAATTAAGGATAAAAATGAAAGGTGAAAATAATAGGGTAGAGGGGAAGTTATGGGAAGGCTAGGTAATAAATTTATGCTAATTTTATGTAAATTTTCAAAATTTAGAATTTAACAAACTTTTCTTTATTTTATTTAATAAAACCTTTTTAACCATTTTTTTCTGAATTTTCATAATAAACGCCTGAGGGATTATTATGCAAATTTTTTATCATTAGCTAAGCAGAAATTTAAAACACTAATTTAATTCCGCCTCAGGGATAGCTGGAATCCTTAGGCATGTTATCCTACTTAAACCCCCTCTTAAACTATTCCGCCTAAACCCTAATCCCCAAACCCGAACCTCGTAATCTTCGAACTCTAAAATCAATGATTTCCATCACATCATTCTTTTGTGATTTTTCTTGATCAAATTCAAGAACTGCTTCAGATTCCACTGCTTCTTGTTGTTGTTGTTGTTGATCTTCAACCATTCCAGAATCATCATGTTCAACAATAACATGATTCTCATCATCTCCAACAACAATAATTTTTGGAATCTTACTATTACTGCTATTACGATTCTTTACAGATGAAGCAGTTCCATTTTCTTCCATCATTTTCTTCGATTTTTTAGAAATATTAACACTAGTTTAACATTGAAAGAAGAAGAAAAAAGTAAACAAAACAATGTTTGAATATATTTTTTATTTTTCTGCTGAACCACCACAAAAACCCGATAAGGCAAGAAAATGAAGAGGGGTGAAATGGAAGAAGTGGAAGAAGTGATAGAAATCGATTAATGCTATATTTTATAGTTAGTTAAAGCATGCATCTTTTTTATATATTTTTTCCTCCTCCTTTTTAAGCAAAAGGTAAAAAATATGGGCGTTTATTTTGTTTATCAACAACCTCACTTTTTTTCTTTCTTTCATGTTTGTTTAGTTCTCCTTCACTTTTTTTTCTCATAGACAATTTTTTTAACAGTCTTGTTTGAATCATAAAAAAATATCTATGCTTTTTTAAGGGTTCACCGGAAGCTTTTTTGTTCTTTTTCGAGACATATGTAGAAAGAGGGAGAGAGACGAAGAGGTGGTTAGATGTTTTACATGATAATGATCTGTATTTTTTGCAAAAAATTATGAAAGCTGCTGCTGCGAGATGAAGAAAGGTAGCACTGAATTTGAGATGATGTGATTTGAGGGTCAAAAACCACAAAAAAAAGTGGACAACAAATCGGAATTTAGTCATCGATGATGGTCAACACTGAATCATTCATTTTGAAATTTTGAGATCAGTAATTTTTGTTGCTTGAAATAAATAAAATCACATTTCAAAAAATGCCACACTGACAAAATCTGTAGCAATGCATCTCAGAATTCAAGATAATGGCATTTTTAAAGTATCATCCTTGTTTTTCAGAAAAACGACAAAATGTGTTACAGCCGAAAAAGATGTGTCACGATTTAGTCACAATTTCATTAAAAGATGATATTTTTTTAAATGCCAAAATAAGAATTTTGGTGTTAAAAGTACCATAGTTTTCCAAATGGCACCATGAGTGCAGGTTTTTCTTATTAAAGTACTCCTATTAGATATCAAATATAAAAATTTGAATATGTCGAAAACTATGTTTTCCTGAATGTCCCAAACTTGCTTCTTCAACAATATCGATTTCCCTCATATAAGCTTCATCCCCCCAAAATTCTTCTTTCCTATCTATTTGCCAATAGAATTTTTATTATATCTTTTTTAGTTTTGTTTTATTTCCTCCGCCGCCGTTTTCTTCATTTTTATGTAAAAATGTGTCCCCAGAGAATTTCTTCTTTTTATTTCAAATTTTTTAACTGCTTCCAGAAAAGAAAATGTTTTCGCAATCCTACTCCTGCTTCTCCAATACTAAATCAATTCAATCTTTTCCCCTTTTTTAAAGCTTAATGTTTCTTCTTTTGTTTTTGCATTTTTGAAGAAAAAGAAAGATTCAAAAAAATTTTGTGGTTTAAAATATAAACTGCGCAAACGCGAAAAACATCAAAAATGGCAAGGTCAAGAGCTGCTTTCCTTTCTTTTCTTTTTAAAGACAGTCAAAAATCGGAGCTTTAAACGGTTAAACAAAAACAATGCTGCTTTTTTTAAAGAGAATAGAGCATTAAAAATGTATGTAAAAGAAATTCTCATTGATTTTAGAGTCGAGTAGCTTAAATCTGACTATAACGGGAATAATATGGGCCAAAAAAGGAAACAATAAAAATTATTTTTTTACAAACCTGCAAGAGTTTTAATTCGCATTCGTTCAAAATGCCTTGAAGATGAATTATCATCGTATTCGTCATAGCCTTCGCCATTTTGAAAATTATTTTCATTTGATCGAACGGCAATATCTGTTGTCATGGCGTCGATTGAGTCCTAAAAATCACGAAAATGATAAGAAAAAATGGATTTAGAAAGTGGAATATCTTAATAGGAAACTAAATCTTTAAAAAAAAGTTAAAATCTAACTTCCAACACCATTCAAAAATGGTAAATAAAATTTATGCAAATTTTTGGAGTATTTTAAAATTAAAATTTTTTACTATTTTTTAAACATAAAATTTAAAAATAATCACAAACATTAGTATACATGACAAATACTGTCGCACAATACGGTGGATATCTGATATCCAAAGATATCACAAAGTAGCTTTTATACAAAAGTTTAGGTTTTTCCAGCTTCGAAAAAAAAATTTTAAATTTTCTCCAAAAGTAAAAATTGTTGAAAAAAATAGATTTACGAAACACAAAAAAACATCGAAAAAAGACGATAATATGCAAATTACCTTTCTCCCATTTCCAGGAGGCATTCTTTCAGAAAAGTCTTTTTGAGATTCCTATAATCTTTTGTTTTTTTAAAAAAAAAGTTTAAAATAAACAATTTTTTTAGGTTTTCTTTAAATTAATTAAGCTAATTAATGTTTGCTTCGTCAAATCTCATCTTTCACTTTTTTTAGCATACGTAATGTAAACTTTTGTTTTGTCATTTTTTTAAAATTTTCAAATTAGTGAAACTTTTCTTTTTTTATAAAAGTTTCCAAAAAAAAATCAATGATTCACACGAAAAAAAATTTCACAAAAGTGCAGCAGCAAAAATAAGTATGATTCATTCAACAAATTTATAAAAGAAAACTCACTTTTTTAAATTATAATTTTAAAAAACAAAAATTTTCTTTGGCAGGAATAAAAATATTATATTTTCGGATATCTGCTTCAGGATGAATGATGTTGAAATAATAAATGAATATCCGCTTCAATAAAAAAGAGCTAATTTTTTATAGAATCGCTTTGTTGCGCAAAAGCGTTTATAAAAAATTAAGCCTTTTTTTGATCCGGCAAAATTTACCCCCAATGTTTTTGGTATAATTTATTTCTTTGGATGATGGGGAATAAAAAAAGGATTGTTGGAAACCTGGAAAAAAATGCAAATTTAAATAAAGATTTGAAAATTTGCATAACATAGCGAATGAGCTCGAACAAAAATTTACATATCACGGATACGAAAGAAATTTGGAAATCGCGTAAAAGAAGTTTTAATAATTTGCATATAAAATTAAAATGTAGAAATGCTTTTCAAAAAAAGACACCAAAAAAATTTGCATATGTCACAAAAGTGGGCAAAATCGATACCAGTAGAGAAAATGTATCCGAAAAATTTTTTTGAAATAATAAGAAAAAGTAAAATGGCACGTTGTTTTAACAATCAAATAACAACCAAATGGTCAAAAAAAGATGACATAAGTGAAGGGGGAAGAGATATTAGGTTTCGGTCAAGTTTTAGTCAGTCAAAAAAGTTAAAGTCAAAAAAATCTTGCGGTTCCCGGCACAAAAAAGCTGCTGACGCTTTTTTGACAACAACAAAAAAAGTTTTTTTTCTGCTTAAATCTTAATGGCAAAAAAAGAAAAGAAAAACGAGAAAAAGATGCGTCAGACCCAGGAAGAAGGAAGGGGACCAATGTCCCCGGGTTTTTTCTTTTCCTTCTTCTGCTTATAATAACACTACCACCACTTCTATAAAAGAATGACAACAACGAAGACATCAACAACGACCTCGACGGAAAAGAAAAGGAAAAGAAATTTGTAAAACAAGAAGCCTGAATGAGAAAATGAATGAATAACAGCAAAAAAAATAAAAATAATGCCGAGAATGAATAATAAATTTATATCAAAAAAATAATGCTAAGAAAAAAAAATTGTTTGTTATTAATAGTTTATACATTTATATCGGGAAGAGAAATGTGTTATGTTTGAGAGGAATAATTTAAATGGTAATTAATGTTAAAATTGGTAAAGGAAAAGATAAAAAAACTGAATATTAATAATTTTCGAATAAATTATGGCTTTTTTCTTGAAAAGAATAAAAATTACAGTACACAAAATTGTTAAATTCTTATTTTTGGGGTATTACAATCATCCGGAAGGATCTTATAAGATAAATCAAAATTGTAAAAAAGTTGTAAACTGCCAAAATACTGATAAGAGATAAAAAAAGCGTAAACAAATTATTTAAATTTTCAGGAAATTTTTTTAGTGTTATGACAAAAGCGATAGTAATCAAAAAATCACAAAATCAATTTTTTTTATTACTATCACTTTTCAATTAATTGCTAAAAAACCACCAAATTTATTTTTTTATTACTCCAATTATTTCTTTTGAAAAACAGCAAATTAAAAAAAGAGAGATGATCGCCATTGATCCACAATTTCACACATTTGACTGATTAGCCAAAAAACGTTTTTTTCGTGTATTGCGGCGGACAACCGAAAGAGAAGTGCCCTTAGGAGAGAGAGTAGCCGTTTAAGAAATAGTATACACATTAAAAATCGTAGAAAGCAGCAGCAGCAAAAACAAAAGTGATTTGGTTCTTTTCTTTTTTTCGAGAAGACAGTCTTTGCCAGCAGCAGCAGCAAACTTGAGCTTATTTTTGCCCTCAAGCAAGCAGCAGTCAAAATCTAAGGCAAGAGGAGGGCGTCAGTTGTCACAAAAATAAAGTTTTTGAGAAAAAAAGAAGCAGCTTTGAAAAGTTTCGAAGAAAACTTTTTTTTTTGGCAAAAACTTAAGCTGCTGCTGCTAAAAACAAGCAAACTCGCAAAACAAGAAAGAAAGTTTTTGGGACCACCAAAGTCAGCGAAAATAGACGATTTTGAAGGGCAAAAAATGGTTCGAAACGACCACAAAAAATAAATTTTGAGGGAGAAAAAAAGCCATCTAAGTTATTTTAAAAACTAAGTCGATGGACAGCAAAAAAGTCTTTTTTCTTTTTTAGACTTAAGCTTTGACAATCGATTGTACATAAAAAAATACGAATGGCATTGGAAAAGGAAAGAAGGACCCGCAAAAAAACCCGACACAAGTGAGACAGTTTTTTGTTCGGTTCTTTTTGTGCCGAAAAAAAATATATGCCAAAAGAGAAATTTTGGCAGCAAAAACGTTTTAAAGAAATGCCAAAGAAAGAAAAGAAAGGGAAACAAACACATAAAGAAAATGATGCGCGCATTTTACTTCAATAAATAAAAAAAGAAAGAAATTTTAGTCGGTGTCATCATCGATGAAGGCAACGACGACGGAAAATGTAGAAATGGAGAGAGGGTTCTTCTTCTTCTTGGTGAAAGCGTTATTGAAACCCGATGATGAAGCTGCAGCAGTTTATAAACACATTTAAAAGAAAGTAAAAACGAAAAGAAAAAAGGTCAAGATAAATAAATAAATACACACATAAATGGGGCTATATTTGAAGTTCAATTTTAGGGTAGAGTTGGAAAGGTAAAAACAACTTTAGAATCATAAGTCAGAAATGTAAAAATGAGTAGGATTTAAAAAAGCAGAAACAAATAATTGGATTTTACAGCTCATTTCTGTAAAATCCTGTAGAGATCGAACCCTTGACCGTCTGATCCTCGGGCCACAGCTCTGCCACTGCACTACAGCGACAATGAAATAAAAAAATGCCTCGAATCAAAAAGAAAACAATTCACAAAACGAATGTTAATTACTATCATGTTTGAACAACAAAAAATGTAGAATCCCTTTTTTTAAAAAAGTAGTCTTCAAAAACGTAAAAAAGGATTCTTCAAATCCCAAAAAATTACTGTCGTTGAACAATTTTTCCTAATTTAAAATTCAAAGATATTCAAGGGCACAAAAAAAGATAACAAGGCTAAACCAGAAAAGAAAAAATCTCAACCAACAAAAGCTAAAGAAAAAAAATTTTTTACATACAGAAATATTTGATAGGGAAATCGCATTAGAAGCATTTCCGCTTCTTCCAAAAAAAAATTCCAAAAAACTTTTTTTTTCAAAATGCCACAAGAAAAAAAACACAAAACTTAAAGCTTTCCATTCTTTCAAAAATAAAACGAAAGCTTTTAAACACTTAAAAAACAAAGGTTTTATTTTTCATGGACGATATTTTTTTATTTAAAAATATATTTTTTTTGTTTTATTTTAACAGGAAGAATCTTAAAGAAGGGAAAAAGACCCAATTTTAGAAAAAAGGGGGGGGGGCAGCTGATTCTTAACAATAGCTAATAAACAGAAGCTTTTGAAGAATAAATTGTATAAAAAATATGTAACACGTTTTTTGTTGTTACATTTTTTTTCGCTTCAAATGCTTCAAACAAAACAAAAAATTCGGAATTGAATTTAGGCAAAAAAAATATGGGCAGATTTTCGGAGGACGGCAATGAAACCACTTCCTTCAAAAGCAAAAGCTTGGCTTTCAAAGGCAAAGAAAAATAAAAATAAATTTAAGGACATTAGTATTTTTTTTGAAATAAAAATAGCTTTACACTTTTTTTGAAAAAAATTCGAACAAACTCAAATTTGATGACTGCCAGCTAGCTTGCCGGTTAGCTAGCTGGCGATGGCTATTTGGAAGTACAAGTCCTATTTGAACTCCACCAACCAACATCGCCATTTTCCACTATTACCCCAACTGCTATATTTTTTTAAAACCGAACAGAAAGGGCAACATTTTCTTATTTGTCCTCGACTTTAGTTTTTTTGCAAAAAAAGTATAAAAAAAGCGTTCTCAAAAACGACTGTCGCGTTGATGGTGTTGTTCTTGCCACTAAACGAATGGCACCAAAATGGAAAGTTTTTTAAAAAGCTAAAAAAAAGAAGAAGCAAGTTAAGGACAAACAAAAACTAATCAATAGCAGCTAAAAATATGAAGAGAGATGGGACATTCTTAAAAATAGAATAATTTAAGAGGCCTTTTTAAAAAAAAGAGGCATTTAAAAGTCATCGTCGGAAAAGGACAATAAAAAAATGCCTTTGGCAGTTTGTTTTGTCCAGCAGCAGCAGGAAACATGCATGTATTTTTTATGCCGAAATATTTTTGGGGAAGTTAAAAAATATAAAATGTTTTTGGGTTATAATTTTTGCAGAATTAAAGAAAAGCATGCTGGGATTGAACATACAGTAATAATAATTGGGTAAAATTTGGTAAAAAAAATTGTAAAAGTCTTCAACAGTAAAAGTGATTATGGATCAGCAGATACAGTAAACAACTTTAATAATTTGAAACAGAATATTACAAGCTACAAATGTACTCTTTGCTAAAAATTACAGTAAGATAAAATTTCCGTTTTTTTGAAAATTATATTGCAAACATTTTTGTAAAATTAGTAAAAATGTTTTTAAAATTTATTTTGGTTAGTTTTTTAACCATGTTTATGAGGTATTAATATAATTTATAGAATAATACGTCAAAAGCATTTGGTTTAATAAAAGTTTTTAAAAAGATATCTTTTTAAAAAAATATAGGCTTATGACAAAATGATAGTAATCGAAACATTTTATTCTCAAAAAACAACGTTACTATCGCTTTTGTCAAAACGTTAAAAAACTGTTTTTCAAAAAAATCACATTTTCTTATTTGTCAAAAATTATTATTAATATTCCTTTTTAAACATGTCATAAAATCGCAATAAAAAATCATTTTCAAATAAGGTTTTAAAGCATCTCAAAAAAGGCGACAGCAAGCTTTAAAAAAATAGAAGAGTCGATATTAGTAATGTTGCGCCTGTCTCCTCAAAAAATGGTCGTTCTTCTTCTTCATCTTGATCAATGCAGAAAAAATAAACGCTTGCGGGGAGGAAGAAAAAATGGGAATATATTAAATGTATAATTTGTTTCATGCTTTGCTTCTCTCTCGTACCTCAAAAATATAGTTTCATATTTTTTTTCGTACCCTCAAGCGAAAGAAAAAAAACGTACATGCATATGCGCAAACATTTATGTGTATATTTATTAAGAAAAGGGCTAACAGTACTGTCAAGCATTTTTTAGAGGAATTTGCTTCATCTTCTTTTTCTTCTTTATCTAACACACTTGAAAAATGGAACGGTCGTTTTTTTCTTTTGTAACATGGATGATAGGGGGGAAGAAAGAAGAAAGTTGCTGCTAATGCTTCAACGAGCATGCAAGCAAGCATAAACTTCAAGTCCCACAAAGTCATGAAAAAAGATAGGGAAGAAGAAAAAACATCAAGATCAACAATAGCATTTTTTACAAAAAGAATGCAAAAAAGTTATTAATGTTAAGAATGAAGCAAACAAAGCTTCACTGATAGAAATCAAGGAAGGAAGAGCTTGGAACGCAGCGTCGCTGTTTTTGTTGTTGCTGAATTTTTTTTCTGTTGACGATATTGGATGGGGAGGAATAAATTTAAAAAAGGCTTGAACATTCAAAATAAGGGACAATAAATAAAAATGCAAAACGTATGTATGCAATTTGCAAAAAATATAAATTTTTTTATTGAACAATCAATGGAAAAAAAGAGGGGTGAAAGAAATGAAAAATGGATTCCGTCGCAGTTTGAAGAACAGGGGTAATAAATTAAAAAGTACACGATATAATAAATAACTAAAACGTTTGAAAAGACTAAAAAAACACAATTAAAACATTTTTGGAGCTTGAAAAAGTGAAATTTTTGATTTTTAGTGCTATGACAAAAGTGATAGTAATCCCAACAATTTAAATTTGAAAGTTTTTGTTACTATCACAAAAAACAAATCTGTAAAAAATCATTTAAAAACAAAAAAATCAAATTTTTTTAAACTTCGAATGCTTATTTTTGTGTAATTAACTTTTCCTCAAAAACCCCCTCAGTAAACAAACAAAACTTTTAACGTTCACCAAAAAACCTATTGATCAACAAAACAAAAAAATTAGTTGCTGCTTCAAAAAACTTTTTCTTTTCTGCACAAATTAAAAAACAGGCTTCTTTAAAGTTAAAACCAAATAAACATTATTTTTTTAAAGATTTCCAGATTTATCTCCATCAAAAAGAAAGTTAAAAAAGAAAGGGAAAAAAGTCTTGCTTGTTAACGTCAAAATTGATCAACAATCAAAAAAAATAATCAAGACAAAATTTTTTGATTTTAACCTTGAAAATTGAAAATTCCAACAGAAAAATGTCCCGTTCCATTCAAAGCAGGCGTCAAAAAAATTGTTGAAATTTATGAATGTAAAAAATGATCAAAAAAAGTTTTTGCCAAAAAAACGGAAAAAATACAAGTTTTGATTTTGTGCAAAAAAAATATGGGGGAGATTAAATATCCGTTAAAATCTTCTATTAATAAAAGTGATGGAGAAGAGAGGCTTAATCGATTCGATTCAGACAAATTTGTTAAAATGTCACTTAAAAAATCGGTGAAATGTAAAAAAAGTTGGGAATGAAAAACAAAAATGTAGGACAAGATTTTTACATTGGTAATAATAGGCAGGGGATAAAAAAGAGGGGAGAGAGATTGTCAAGGATAAGTGTGTGGTAATAATAATATTTGGAAATTAATTGTGATGTTAGTTTCAAAGGTTTAAAATGTTCAAGAGATTGAAAAAATAATGAGGTAACAGAAATAACTGCATTTTTAATGGTATGACAAACTGATAGTAACATTTAAAAATAAAAGTTGCCAAAAATTGTTACTATCATTTTGTCATACTGTTGTATCGGGAAAAATTTCGAAACCACCTTTAAATATCTTATGACGTAGGATTCAGATAGAAAAAAAAGTAAAAACGATGTAGCTTTTACGATTAAAAAGGCTTTTTTTAACACAAAAAACTACAACTAAATTTGGCAACAACAGTAACTTAAAAATTTTTTGCCGCAAACAAAAGAAACAAAATGTAAAATATTTTTTTATTGAAAAACATCGATCATTTATGTTTTTCAAAGATTTTCGCTTCCCCCGTCTTTTTTTCCTCTTTAATGCCCCCCAAAGAAAGGCATCCCACAGAGTAATTGTCGTTGTCGTTGTTGTAATAAACTGACTTTTTTGACGACAAAATAATGCCATGCTTTTTTGGCATGTCCTCTATCCATTTTTTAAACATTGGCACTTTTTTTTGAAAAAGTTTTAAATCTCAAAAAATAACGAAAAAAACACATTTTTCATAAAAATTCTCAAAATTTTTTTACGTTGTCTTTTTTTGGGCTGGACTTTTTTTCGGGTGCAGTTGAATCTTTCTTTTTGTCGACTTGCGTGAAACCCTTTTTTTAACGCACAACAAAAAAATATGCATTTCAAACGAAAAAAAGTTTGTAAGAATCGAAAAAAATAAAACATGGAACGCAAAAAAAGAAGGACAGCATCAGCGAGACAAAAAAATAATTCACGACAACAACAAAAAAGTTTCATTTTTTTGCCGGACATATTTCCGGCTCAATGCTGCTGCTACTGATGTTGCTGCTCTTGTCGTTATTACTGTTGCCGTTTTAGTTGTAGAATAAAATTTTCATGGACAATTCCGAAACGGAATATAAAGCAAGAATAGAAAGAAGAAGAAGGAAATGCAACAAATTTGGTTGTTTTAAATTGACAATAAAATTTTAGAAAAGAAGAAAGAAAAAAGAAGAATAAAGGCCAAAGGATAAATGGGATAAAAACGATGTAAAAAATACCAGAATGAATTAGAAATGGTTGGAATAAAAAAGCTGCTTTTGTGCTTTTGATGGAAGAAAAGATAAATGGAATGCGAAAAGGATGGTCAGAAAAATAAATTAAATGACATAAAATATAGCCTGGATAAATCATAAATCAAAACTTGTAACACATTTTTAAAGTTCGAATATAATAAATAAGCTGGTTACATCTGATGCCACATTTAACTTGGTGAATGAAAAAACAATTAATAATTTTTTTAAAATTTAATATAAAATTAGAAATTGCTGATACTGTTAACAAAAATTTAAATAATAATAATATTTCTAAATATAGCTTTTAGGAAATTACATGGAAGCCAATAAGTACATATTGAGAACAAAAATTGATGTAAAAATGATAAAAAAAATATAAATTCAAAAGCCTTATAGAAGCATTTTGAAAAAATAAAGACACTTGAAAATTAACACAAAACCCCCTCTTAACTTTAAGAAGAAACTTAAAAAACATCTTCTTTTTTTCAAAAAGAGAAAGTAAAACGGTTTCCTTCACAAAAGAGAAATACATATCTATTTTCCCATCTAAACAAGTTAAAAAAAGAAGAAAAAAGCAAAAAAACACAATAAAACTTGGAAAAAAACAGGCTGAAACTGCAGCCTTCAAAAACGATGTCGTGGTTTTTTGTTGTTTTCGCGACACAAAAAAATATTTTCTAGAGAAGCTTGTTCTTCTTCTTCGACTTTGAAAATCAATGAAGCATTTCAAACAAAAATGTTTAATTATAATTTACCGAAGAAATTATTATTATTTAGAATTATGATTTAAAAGGTGAGAGGGGGGATAAAAATGAACAAAAAAATTGTACATTTTTATTGTTGCAATTTTTGTGTTAGAAAGAAAAAAAGGGCCCCGAAAAAGAGAGGCGGAAGAAGGAAGAGATGAGAGAAAAAAGAGAGGAGGAGATGTAAATAGTAAACATTGGGGGGATGCAAAAAAAAACCGCCATCGAGAATATAGTAGACTTGAAAAGAGTTGTTGTATTTGTGGTGATGATGATGGAAAGGAAAGTCGGGGAAGAGTTTTTTTGCATCTTTTTTCATATATATATTTTTGCTGTTGTTGTTGTTCGACGCAGCAGCAGCAACTATGATGACTGGCTGGCGATGATGGCTGCAGCAGTCGCCAGCCAGCAAGTGCGCAAACGTTGTTGAAGGATGAAAGGAAACACGAAAGAGAAAGAAAGAAGTAAGATGCCAAAATGTCCTTTTTCTAATATTTGCATATGCATGTGTGTCTTACATTTTGTGTATTGCTGCTGCGCAGTTTCTTTTTTTGTAAGTTTTAAAGTAAAAAGTGTATGTCCAACTCTGCCAAAAAAACGTAAGTCTGCACCATCAAGAACTGCAACAACAAGAACGACAAGGACGGATTTTTGGAAACTCAAAAAAGAAGAGAAGAAACACAGTCATCGAAGGACAAACACATTTTTTTTATTAAAAACGAGAGCAAAAAAGAAAAAAAGAGATGAGGTTGGTATTGAGGTTCCGGAAAGAGAGAGAGAAAGAGATATTTGACTGTGTTTTCGATCTATATTTTTTTAGATTCGAAAAATATGTATATTTTCTATAATTTCAAAGCTCTTCTTCTCTCTTGGGGGATCCCAGTTTTGCAAAATGTGTCCCTTTTTATGCAAAAATAAAATGAAATGGAAGAAGAAGAATAATTTGAAACGAACGAGCAAAACAAAAATTTTGTTAAAACGACAAATTTGATGAGGTTCACTTTTTTTAAAAAATAGGTAAATATGAATAACAACAAAATTTTGCGGCAATAAAATTATTGAATATTTTAAAAAGGGTTATTTTAGGGTTTTTTAGGTCTGAAAAAGAGGGTAAAATTTTATGAACACTATGACAAAAGTACAGTAACTCATTTTTTGGATTTTGAATTGTTTCGGTTACTATCAAGTAATAACAATGTTAGCTATCATTTAATAGTGAATTTTGATTTTCTTTAAAAACTTCATTTTTTGAATTAATTAAGCAAAACAAACTTCAAAAAAACCACCGAAAATAAAAGGAACAAAGACATTTCCGCTTTTTTTTGTTTTGATGATGCCCGTTTATTTTTAAAAACCCTTTTTTCTAAAAATGATGTGACAGTAAATAAACAAAACAATAAAACAGTTTAACCGAAACTAAAAAAGTACAAAACTCTATTTCTTTCTCTCTCAAGGGACGGAAAGCAAAAATGATCGGAAATAAAAAAAACATTTTCGAAGATATTTTAGCTTGAAAATCTTTATTTGTAATCTTGAAAGATAAAGAAAAAACTCAAAAAGAAAGAAAGAAAAGCCAAAAATAAATAATTTTTGAAGAAAAAAATATGGGCCACAGATGTGTTAGAAAAAGACAAAAATTGGTTTAATAAAATTAAGCTCAACAAAGAATAGAAATTGTCAATGGATTTCATAAATCCTGCTGAACGATGATAGCAGAAACAACAAAATAAAAATACATGTAAATAGTAAAATGTGATAAAATAATTGAAATATGTTTTTATTAATTGCATTAAAGTTGTCATATTTTTCTTTCCACCGTACGTTTGGTTCGATAGTTCAGATTGGTAACAAATGTTTTCATAGTTGACGAGTTTTGATGAATTGAAATGTGTAAATTTTTTAGGTTTTTGAGTTTAATTTTTTAATTCTTTTCGAAAAATGTTCAAATTTTGATTTTTTATAATTTCGAGGTAAAATTTTATGTTTTTTGAACAAAAAAAGCGCACTTTCAATTTTTTGAAATTTCTGGATGGGGCTGATAAAGTTAAATTGAAGTCAATAATTGTTGCATCTTATTATCATTCACCATAAAGTAATTTCGAACGTATCTTCTTGTGTTAAAACTGTTTGCATTTTTTTTCTTCAAAAATTAATCCAATTGGAATTATCATTGTAGGTTGTCTTCGTTAAAATCCAGGTAAAAATGATAGTGTTATGCATTTGAAACAAAAATTTTCTTAAATCCAAAAAAAACTGAAAGCTTTTTCATTGTTTAAAAACCCCTTTTATCTTTTGACGTCAAAGATGATGCTGCTTTCCCCATTTTTGGAAGTCCAAAATACACTTTTAATTCTTTCTTTTTCTTCAATTGTTCTGTTATTTTCTTATTCTTTCAAAAAAAGATATCATGAAAGCAAAAATTGTTTTTTGAGCTAAAATAGTTTTTAAAATAAAATTTTTTGAACAAGAGCAGTTTTTAAATAGAATATAAATAAATAAAAGGCATCAGCTGTGTGTTTTACTTTATTTTTTAAAAAGATAAAAAATGAAGAAAACAGTTGTTTTCTTATTTTTTGAGTAAAATAGAAAAGGCAGACGCCAAAAATGCCGTGGATATTATTTATCAGAGTTGAGTTTGTTTACACCTTTTCGCAAGCACATGGCATTTTCTTTCTTATTATTAGTGCAAAAAATTAAAATTGTATTTGAAATTATAGTTTTTTAGTTTCCATTCGTTTTATATTTTACTTTAGTTAGTTGATATTTTATTCTCAGTATACTTATGTACTCAATGGGAACATTTTGAATAAGTTTTGATTATTGAAATTTTTTAACTCCTTTTAAACTTATTATTTACTTATTAAACTTCAAAACAACAGTTCCATCTTAATGCATGATTTTTAAATAGATTTTAAAATATTGAACTTTTTTAAAGTAAAGGTCAGGGATCTTTTGGTTATTTTTTTACATAATTTACTGATAGAGTAAAAGAAATTTTGCTTCAAATTTTTATTTCTATCCTTCTAACATTTCTATAAAAATATTTTTAGTTTACAGTATGTTTAATCATCAACACTAAATTTATCATTTTTGTTTCAACTTTTAGCTCTGATTAATTAAAGATAAAATAACTTTAACTTTTTTTACCTAATATTGATTTTTAAGACTGTTTAAAATATCCGTTTTACTAATTTATTTTATTTATTTTTTGTCTGTCTATTTTGGAGTTCTTCTTCAATTTCAAAGTCACATGAGACACAAAATTTTATTTGTTATTTTTGTAAAAAAAAGAGCGTGGTATTTTTACTATTATTTAATTTACAAAAAAAAGAAAGAAAGAATTTTTTCGAAAATGGCACCAAAAATGACTCAAATGTCTCTTTTTAAATTTTTATTTAATTTTTATAATTTTTTTGGGCATTTACTTTTTGAATCAATTAGTATTTTTGATACTAAAATTTTGAAGTTCTAATTTTATGTTTGAGTAAATTCTAAAAAGTCAAGATTCAGAAATCTATTTTAATCTTGTAAGAAAGGCTACACGGATTATAACAAAATCAAACATTTCAACATTATTTTTACCTATATAAATTTAGTAGTAAATTTTTGTTGGTCGAAAAAGGTACGTAGTTTTTGAACATTGAAATTTCTAATTTTAATTTTTTAATTTTTTGTTAAATTTCAAACATCCAAATTTTTTTATTTTTCTTTCACTTTTGTTTTTCTGTGTTCAATTTAATGTTCAAATTAAACTAAAATAAATATATTTCTTTTTTCCTTTTTTGAACTTCCGTCTTTTATTTTATTTCACGTCTGCCAAAAACAGTTTTTGATGGAAAAAAACGTTTTTTATGGAAACCCTGCCTGTCTCACGGGAGTCTTTTCTTCTTTTTTGAAGCTTTTGCTTTTTGTTTAACAGAAAAATTTTTTGATAAAAAGCTTTAAAAACAGGATTGTTTGAAGATTACAGAAAATGTATGTGTCTATCAAATTTTAATTGGAACTCAACAAAAAAATAATTGATTAATTTGTTTACTTTTTTTATTTGGGGAGGAAAAATTCAGCTGTCTAAAATGGAATAAAAATGAGTTTTATACTTTGGTACTTTTAAAGAAGTAACTTTGATTTTTGAGGCAGCTTTTAGGGCATGAAAAACATGTTTGATTATTGCAGTTTTTGAAATATTTGGAATTTGTTCCTTTTTTTAACATTCCTAAAAATGGATATATATCCCTTATTTGAAAATAATTATAATCCCTTCCGCAAACATACAACTCTGACTCACCCATTTTTGTATTTTGAACATCCAATTTTAATAGACTTAAAAATCCACTTTAAAAATTCTTCCTTCAAAAAAACTTGTTCTTTGAAAATTTTTGTATTCATTTTTTGTCTTTCCCGAATCATCAAAAAAACATGTGTGTTTTAAATCACTTTATTTTTTTCTTCAAAAATCCAAGTTTCCATTTATCTTTGTCGAATCAGCTGATTTTTTTTTTAAAAAATCACATGGACAAAAAAATGTGAAACATGTTTCTTCTTCGACAATTTTTTCTTTAAAAAAGTCAAAAAAAGCAAAAATGATAAATTTTTTGTTGTTTTGGAATGCATTTTTATTTGTTTCCTTCCAAAAAAATGCAATATTTTTGTTGCGTGTGTTTTTTTCTTATTTTTAACTTTTTGGACTTCCCCATTTTTGGAAATTTGGTTAGGCGTTTTTTCTCTGCAATTTTAAACAGAGTCAAATTTTTTTATTTGTTGCCTTTTTTGATGTCTTTCTTTGTTCCTTTCCGCTTCCGTTTTTTGACATTTCTTGGAAAGTTTAAATAATTTTCGGGACATTTATGTGACAAAGTTTTGGAATTTTATTGGAAAAAATAAACGGTGTTAAAAAATAGAAATTTTATTAAAAATCATAAAAATTTGTCAGTTTGTTTAATAGACAAAAATTACTAGAATTGTAAAAATTAAAATATCAATTTTCACTGTTTTGGAATTAAAAAATATTAGTTTTAAATTTTTGATTTATTACAGTACACAAAACCGTTTTTTGTTAATTACCGTTTTTATTAGGTTTGATTTTTCAAATTTTTTTGTTATTTGAGTTTTAAATTCGATTTAAAATCAAATTTAGAAAATCATGATTTTAATTACACTTTTTGAACTTGTTTTATTTCCACTTTTTTGTTTAACAAAAAGGACAATACTTTTTTTCAATTAACATCTTCAAAACATTTTTTGAAAATTAAACTATTTTTCTCTTTTCAAAACTTTTTAATTCGAAAAAACAAAAACCATTTAATTTAATTTTAACTTGAAACCCGAAAAAACAAAAACTAAAACTAAAAGGGCTTCATTTCAATTCCACGGAGGCTTCTTTTCTTTTTTCCATCTGTTTTTTTTACTTTTTTTGAAGAAGATTAAACGGCCAAAAAAATAGAAAAAAGGAAGAAATTCCCTGAAGCAATTCGTTTCTTTCTTTTTTGAAAAATGTTTCTGTTTTTTGCTTTTTTCTTTTTTTAGAAAAAAAACTTCAAAGTATAGGGCCTCTTTTTTGTTTTGTGGCGTCATCATTCATCACAATGGGGTCATTGAACTTAAAAAAGAAGAAAAAAGAATGCCTTTCTCGTGTATTTGTTATTTTATGCCCTTAAGCTATATTTTAGTTCTGCCTCAAGTTTTTTATGCAAAAATAGCAAAATTGAATCAAAACCTTTTAAACTTTGAGATTTCAGAATCCAATTTCAAAAACAAATTGATGGACAAAAGTCAAAAAAGCTATGCTTGTTGATTCTGAAATTCCGCAATTACTTCGGCGACGGCATATTTTATCCGGATATCGGCCACTGAATAAATCGCTAAATTATTATTTTTCATCTGCTTTTAAACTTCATAATGAATTTGTAAGTGTTTTTTATTCAAGAAATCTTAGAGTTTTTAAATAATTAGGAGTACTGTAATGGTAAAGCTTTAAATGCTAATACGCAAATTTTTTGAAATTTTTAAATTTGAAAGATAATTTATCAAACAAAAAACTGAAAATAGTTGCTAAACTATTAGATAAGCAGAAACTAATTTTAAACATACTTTTCTAAATGCAAATTTTTGAAATTTTGGAATTTAAAAGAATTTTTTTTTGTATTTTACTAATTTGCATAATACCGTCACATGTCAAATTAAAACTCAAAACTAAAATTTAGATGAATTTTTGGACTCATATGCTTCCATTATTTTTCCTATACATTCGATACATTCATCCTGAAATATTTCTGGAACCTGTACCCCGATGGCCGCTTTTAATCCTTTATATCGGGGTTATAACCCTTCTATTAGCAAGTTCATTTACACATTTAATGGTTTGTCCTTCAACTTACCGTAACCCCCAGTAATAATGCAACTTTTTCAGCATAGCCGATCCCAACGCGATCATATTTTTTGGTTATTAATTGATTTTTCTGGTATCCTTACTTTTAGTCTTTGCATTGGACTTCAACGATTAGCAATGAGACAAGATTCTTCGTCATTCTTTAATAATGTAAAACTATTACAGTAATTTTTAAAACAATTGATAAAATTAATTATATTTTAGTTTTACATTTATACTTTGATATTTGTTGTGTATCTGCAATTTCTTTCAACTTCGGCACTTTTTGTGATAAGGCCATTTTGGAAAACTCGGCATATAATTCGACTATTTACTTGTTTACTTTGTGGAATTTGGCTTTATATTCCAATTATCCATCGATATTTTGTAAGTTTTGGGGCTTAAATGTGGAATCGATAAATCCAAAAAATTAGTGTTTATAAAAAACAGTTTCTGAATTACGGTAAATCTGAGACTTCCGAAGTACAAAAAAGATTCAGAATCAGAACACCGTTTTATTTTATGTCTTAAATTTTAATGTAAAGGATTACGGTAGTTTTAACACATTTCCAATTAATATGGACCTATGAATACCTGCTATAAAACGTTTTGGGTTACGGTAATCATTGTATAGGTTTTACACAATTATCATGTACTTGGATACTGTAATTTTACATAAATATTGATTTTAATAAACTTTGGATTACGGTAATTGAAAACAAAATATTTCGGGGATACGGTATTTTGTGTTTATTTTGTTTGAACCACATGTGATTACTGTAATTCAGAATGTTTAAAAAATTTTGGATTACTGTAACAATTATTTTTAAATTAATAATTTTTCATTTTCAGACTTCCTCCAAAAGCCCCGATATCGGTCTTCCATTTCATTCCAGTGCTTTTCAATGGCTTTTAATCTCCGGAATTTTTATGGGTGTAAATTTTCCAGAATGTATCTGCCCCGGATTCTTTGATTATTTTTGTTACGGACATCAAATTTTTCATATTTGCATATTTATGGTAACTTGGAACTTATGTGACGGTGCAACCCATGACGCACTTCAATATGCAAATTCTTCCCAAGCTGAACTTTATGGACCAATGATAAAAGTCCTGGTTGGAAATGCTCTCGGAATTGCAACCACACTTTGGGTTTTAATGAAATATGCAAATATTCGAATTCATGATAAGAAAACTGAATTAGTGAAAGATTGCGTCGGAGTTCCAGATGAAATCGGAACTGCAACTTAATTTTTTGAAATAATTTGCATAAATAATTGTAATAGATCTCATTTAATTGCCGAAAGACATGTATAAAAATATTTGAACTAAAACGGTTTGAAAACAATAAGAGATTGCTTTTTAATTTTGATTTTTGAAAAGAAACATACAAATTTCAAAGCAAAATTAATTGTTCCAAATTGTGTAAAATGAATCAAACTTCAAAATTAATAGTAGAAACTTTTGCCACAGTCGATGCAATATTGTTAAAAAAATTGATAAAAAAGAATTGTACAGCAAAAATCAAAATATCATAAAACTGATTTTGCAAAGACATGATCGAATGAATTTGTAAATTTACAAAGCTTACAAAATGTCTGGAAATATGTAAAATTTAATTGTGAAAAAATTTTTGGAAAAATTTTAAATTAATTTAAATTCTTAATTGTTAATTTGACACATTTTAGTTATTGTTTAATTTAAAATATTTTTACAAATTTATTTTTGGCGAAATGCCAAACAACAGTTTTTTTTACAGTAATGTGCAACAAGGGAAGCGTGAGCAAATTTGGCGGTAAAAAAAAGATTTTTAGCGTTTGTTAAAAAAACATTTGCAAAGAAAACATGTTTCGATCGCCGTTTTTTTTCTCGTGCAATTTTTAACGCAATATTTTTATAATTATTAAAGTTTTTAAACTGTTTATTCTTTTTAAGATGCACATTATTTTTCAACATCCTTTTTGCGAGGATTAACCCTTTCCATTTAAGCATGGTAGCGGACCCATCCAAGCCCGGAATGCCCAAAGCTAGGAAGCCTGGATCGGGCTTTTTTTCCATCAAGGTTTTGATTTTTCTGGATTTGGATTTTTGGGCCCGAGCTCTTATTCTATTCACCAAGGCCAGGCTTCTAAAAAGTGTCAACCCTATTTCTACTGTTAAACGCGTTTTTTTAATGTTTACAAAACGTATCAAAATTTTCTTTGTTTTTTGTGTCAATTTTTCGCATTCTTGTTTTACTTTAATAAATTTTATCCCTTTTAAACTTTCAGGTATACATTCTACAACTTCTATCGATCTCGTATTGATTTGCTGTTCATCGTCTTGGATCTGGGTCAATTATGGTTGAGTAAGTTTATTGTTAAACTAAAATATTACTTCTGCATTAATTAAGTTTTTTAGATTAACTCTTGATAATCTTAATGATTTGACAAAGGCTGTTGACGAATATGGAAATCAATTTTTAAGAAAGGAAATTTCTTTTGAAGAATTCAAAGAAAGATTTGAACAACGACATGCAGAATTTGGATGTCCAGTTGGAGGAGCTTATGTTGCATGGGAAAAACTCTTGGAACATGTTGAAGTGAGTTTACTTTAAACACATAAAATTGTACAAAGAGAAAGTTTAAATGTTTATTTTTAAGGAAGCATGGAATAAAAACAACAAAAAACCAAAAAGTGATCCCCATGAAGATGTTATTAATGCTCAACAAAAATTCAGTCCAACTTTTTGTGTTTCAAGAACTTTTCGAAAGCGTACTACTGTGAGTTAAATAAATTTTAAATTATATTGTCACATGTGATTACCCCCCAAGGTTTTTTTTCAGAGTTGTGCTCGAGCAACAAATCTTTCAACAATTGCTGAAGATAGTTCTTCAAATCTTTCTCATGAATCAATCAATAATCCCCAACATGAAAATCGTGATGCTGAAACTGTAAGATTTAAATTTTATTAGTGGGATCCAAAAGGTCGTTCCACAATTTGCACTTGGTAAGGTGTTTCTTCCTCTACAAACCGCGGAACGAACTTATGGATCGTCCTAATACATCTCATTATTTACTCATTATTTATATTTTTTTATTTTCAGAGTGATTTTAATCTCGAAGAACCTCGGTCCAAGAAAAAAAGAGAAGAAATTCCGCGTGAATATTTGCTTCGTCGATCTGAAAGAGTTGCAAAATTTCCAATAGTTCCTTATTTTGAAACTGGTCATCGTCGAAGAAGTGCTCCTGCTCCAAATGCCGTTAAGCCTGCAAACAAAAAGAATTCAAAGGTTAATACTCGTCAAAGAACTGTTCCAGCCATTAAGCCTACCAACAAAAAGAATGGAAAAGTTAATACTGCACCTCGCCGAAGTCGTCAAAGAGTTCGATTTGAAGAAACTCCTCCTTCATGCTCAACTCAACAACCAGAAGCTCCAACTCAAGAAGCTGCTGAAGAAGAAGAAGTTACTCCAAGTCAAGAAGAAATTCAAATTGAACAAGAACCTGCTCCAGTCAATGATTCTTTACCAAATCTTTCTACAACTGCTGAAGCAACAGATTCAAATAAATTGATTGAAGCGTTTCTGGCACAACAAAAAATTTCTGCTGATCTTTTCAAGCAACAAAATGAGATTTTGGATAAACAAACAATCGCAAATGAACAATTATTGAAGCTCCTTGAATTCTTTCCCAAACGTGATTAATTTTTTACCTTTGTTTTTGAACATTATTTTTTGTTATCGTAGTTGTTTTACCAGTTTTTTTATTTGTTTTGTTTGCATTTTTATTGTTAATAAAACCATGTTATTTGTTTATAAAATCTTGGATTTAAGTTTTAAAGAGGTTTCTTTCGATGATATTTTTGGTGTTTGATTTGAAAAAAACGTAGAATTACAAGATCCACATTTGGGGATTTTTGAATTCAAAAAGTATTAATTTTGTAGAAATTAAGAGACTCTTAAATTTTAATTTTAAGATCTTTTTTTTACCTAAAATATTAATTTTTAGGCTTAAATTAACTACGATCTTTCGTTCAATTTTAAAAAAGGCGCAATTTTTTGGCAAAACGTTTTTCAATGACAGCAAAATTGTTCGAGGAAAAAAAATTTAAAAAAATTTTTTTCAGATTCGCAGCTTTCTTTCAACTTTTTTAAAGTTTTGTAACATCTTTATTCAATAATTATGGTTCGAAAACTTAAATTTCATGAACAAAAGCTTTTGAAGAAAGTAGATTACGTCAATTGGTCAAGTGATAATAATGTACATGAAGGAAAAATTCTTCGAAAATTTGCTATTCGTAAACGTGAACATTACAGCACGTATAATACTCTTGCACGACAGGTTTGTTATTAATTATGAATAATTAACATTTATTAATGATTGTTACTTTTAGATTCGAGATATTACACAACATATTCGAGATTTACCTGATAAGAATCCAAATAAACAGAAACTTTCCCGAAAACTTCTTTCAAAGCTTTTTGATATGGGTTTAATTCCTTCAATTGATTCCTTGGAACGCTGTGATAATGTTACAGCATCATCATTTTGTCGTCGTCGATTAGCATCTGTATTAGTTCATGAGAAGATGTGGTAGGTATAATTTAGTTATCGAAAATGTTGATGGAACAGGCCTAAAGCTTACTGATTGTACTAATCTTGTTTATATTTTTAGTAAAGATATTGGACAAGCTGCACAATTTGTTGAACAAGGACATGTTCGAGTTGGTACTGAAGTCGTGACAGATCCTGCCTTTCTTGTTACCCGAACTATGAGTGATCTTGTTACCTGGACAAATGCCTCCAAAATCCGGAAACACGTTGAAGCTTACAACAATATTCGTGATAATTTTGAAGAATGATTGGATTGAAAAGAAATTTGATATTTTGTTTTGTATGCTTTTTTTGTTGAATTTTTTATCTATTGGAAAAGAGGTGAACGAATAAATGAATTAATTTGAAGATCGACAAGGCAAAAAAAGGTTTACATTTTTACATGAATCATAGTCATTGTGTATCCGTTGTCCCAGTTAACTCCAGAAATTTTAAAGTAACGAAAAATTTATTCTGTAACATCAAAAAAGAAACAAATGAAGAAAAATATACAAAACAATCATCAAAATGAAACAGATAAACAACCACCTAATCCGATGTTAGTTTTTGGAACGAATGGATTTTCTTTGATACCGTTGATAAATGGATCATCTTTTTGGGCAGCTTGAACAGTGCTAAAAATGGAAAGATAAATTACACGTACGATTATGTTGTGTGTGAATTGGGGAGCAATCAACCGCATTGAGGCACGCTTCAAGTCGTTGGAATTCGATAAACAATGTCAGAGTTAAGGAAGTATAAACTTTGTTTTTTCAATTCACAGTACACAACAGTTAAAAAATTATAAAGAAACTTACTTAATTAATTCTTGAATTGCAGAAGAAATAGGAGCTCGAGGAATTTCTTTTTCACGTTTAAGTTGTTGAATTACTTTCTTTGCTTCTTTAACGGTTTTTGGTTGTCCTTTATTCACATTCATTTTTGATTTTGATAGAGTAATATAGCTTCTTGAGATAAATAATAGCAAATAATAATAAGATGAGATTGATAGAAATTGAATCAAATCAAAAAATAATAACAAAGTTTTTTCAGTCTATAAAAATTGGAAGACAGGCAAAAAAGAAAACGGCAGCAATAAAAAAATTATTTTCTCAAAAAATTGCGCGGGATATTTTTTGGCTTTGTGGAAATAGAAAAATTTGGGCTGCACTTTACGAACGATTTTCTTTGCTCTGAAAAAGGATCCTTCAATTCTTCAAATTGTATTTTGCTTAGATTGACTTTTTGAATAATGTTATCTCAAATGCTACATGTATCTTGGATACTGTAAAACAAAAATTTAAAGATAATCATCTTTATCTCTCCAAACAATTCAACAAAAATCATACATACAAAAAATATTAAAAACAACAGAAAACAAGAATTAAGAACCACCAATTTGAATAATAATTTCTTCAACTGTATTTGACTGCCACGTCTTTTTTGTTTCTTTATCAATAAAAGATACTTCAAATCGAATCTTTGATGTCTAAAAACAATTTATCATCTTTACAAGCATACTGTAGCAAAGAACAAACCTGATGAACATTAAAAGTAAATTGAAGAGAGAAATGATTTACCCCATCTGGTAATTCAGCAGCACGTTGATGAATTGGCTTAAAATGTTCAAGACCACCACCTTTTGTCAAAGTTGCAATACTTCCATGAATGACAACAGCTTTAATTCCAGCAGGATTATTTGTTTCAACAAATCCTTCAACCATAATCGGATGCAATGGTAATGCTCCAGATACTAAATATCTTCCAGGATCAGAGGTTTCTTTTCCCTCAGATTTAACATTCAATCGAATCTTTGTTAAATAAATACATTGAAAGAATGCTCGTGGAAGATAGAAAGAATTTGATAAAAGTTTGAATAAAATTTCTTTAACAAAGAATACACTGGTTTCTGTAATTCGAAGTCGCCAAGATTCTTTTTCAACTTCATAAAGTTTTGAAAATTGTGATCGAGCCCATGAAATTAATTCAAGCAAATGAGCATTCGTTGGACTTACAGTTTCAATAAAATATGGAGGTGGCATTCTAAAACATACATAACTCATTAAAAATTAATTTATTCATAGCAATGAATTCAAGATAGCCTAAAAATAATTTAAGCTTACCTTGACGGAAGTGAAAGACAAAAAAATCCAAACGAAAAATGAATAAGATCCAAAAATTGCCGCAACAAATATAGCTGAGCTCGAGATTCATTATCGACATCAAAAGATCTTTGAAAAAGTGAATCAAGTTTTTGTAAAGCTGCAGAAGATCGAGAAGAATAAAGTTTGCACTGTGCTGCAACACCTCGTTTTGCATATACAGATTCACTGGCAAGAAGCATTCGATTTACAGTAATCAATCCAAGATAACTATTTAGAAGAAAAATAATATCATTCAAAATTTCAATGTAAGCAAAAGAGAATTTGAAGAATCGTCCTTTATCGGATACATTTGTTAAATTCTAAAAAATACAGTAATTAGTTGTTGAAATAAAATAAAAGCACAGTACCTCTGCAATGGTTTGAGCAGCTTTCATTTGCATTTGACATTGTGCCAATTCTTTTGCGGTAAAAGAAATGGGTTGAGATTTAGCAAGATAAATAAGGCATTTAATCCATGAAGCAAATGTTGATTGTAATTTCTAAAAATAAAAAAGTAAAGATATAAAAAACAACAATTACAGTAACAAAACAAGCATACTCCTAATTGAAGACTTTCAAGCAACGGTAGAGAAACTTCTCTCCAATGACCATATCGAAATCCGGTAAGAATAAGTTGATATCGAAGAGAAAAATCAACTTTCATGCCATAATCTTGAACGATATCTTTCAAAGGCATAGCAGCAGATCCACGAGCATATTCTGGAGCTAACAAAAGTGAAAATAAATGCATATTTGGATTAAAGGTTTGAAGAATGCTACAATCTTGATCCATTTCAATATCAATTTGAAATTGAATTCTTTCAATTTGTTTATCGAGTATAGATTGAGAGAATTGAATTGCAAGTGGATAAATACTTGGAAATTGAGCACAAACTGAATTCAGCGTAGCTAACACAGTTTGAAAGGAAGTCGATTGGTTTGTTGTAGATGAAATTAAATGACCAATAATAAATTTTACTCCTTCATCTGTTGTCGTTTTACATCCACAGTAATCAACAAGAATTTTACAAAACTGAAAAAAATAGCTTTAGGATCAAGATCTACAGTAATAATTAGGTTAAATCGAACCATACCAACAAGTAGTTCAAAAACTTACAACATTTTGATCTTTTTGATTTGCATCTGGAAGGCGGTGAATAAGATTTGGAAGAAAATTGAGTAAAATCGACGAAGAAGTATCATCAAAATCTTGTAAATTTACGACAATTCTTGCTGCTCCAACATTTATCGAAAAATTTGGATGAATTAAAAGTGCAACGAGGCTACTTTCAATGCTTTTAATTTCTGGCAAAAATCTTGATTGAGATGTAAAAACTTTTAAAGCTTTTAAAAAGTGATAAATTGCAATCGGAGATTTCTGTTGCTCACATAATGAATATAAATTAAGAAATCTCTAAAAAAACACAAATTGATTACTGTAATAACATCATACAAAAAAGCATACCTCAACTTGTTCCTTTTCCCAATGTGTTGAAGAACTAATATCTGCCAAATTTTTGAAAAGCTTTTGAACAATCAACGGTTCATGTTTATATTCGATTACGGTATTCATAAGAAAATCAGCATGATTTCCAATTTGTATTCCTTTTGCTGCAATATGAGTTAGAAGATCATAAGCAGCAATGGTGACATCTTTCTGCAAATTTTCATCCAACAATTTCTTTCCAAGTGAATACATTCGATCACAAAGTGTTACACCATCTCGAAAATGTGGTAAAATATTTATCAATTTAATTTTCATATGTGGCGTTATTTCAGAGGAGAATAGCAAATCCTCAAATTTTTGAATTACCAATTCACAAAATTGTCTGAAATGAATAAAATTACAGTAATTTATTAAAACGTGTTCAAGATTAAGGGGGAACTTGGACGGCGATTGCCTGAGAGAATCTTTGTTTCAGTGAGGTAAAATTCATCCTTTGCCATTAACAAAGTTTTAAAGTCATCAAAAGAATAACAAACATTACTTTGAATATTGAACAAATTCTTTTACAGCAAAAATGGCAGCAGTTTTTTCGATCATTGTTGGAGCACTTAGTCCTTCAATTATCAAATGTTGAGCCTATAAAAACACTTTTATAATCATAAACAAAAGAAATATTTCACATACATGAGAATCATCACAAACAATTGAAGCTAGCCCCTCCAGCAACATTAAACAAAGTGCACGAATTTCAGGATCCAAATTATGTGAGACCATCATAATTACTCGAAGCATAACATCTGATGTTTGATAAGCATGAATAAAAGGCTTTGATTCACGAGTTAGCTGTACAATTCGAAAAAGAATAACTTTTGTTTCTGGAATGGCACTTTTATCACCAAATACTTTTGCCAAAGTATTAAAAACTCGATTGAGAACTTCTGGGAATGGATGATGTTGAAGGAAATCACTAGCACTTGTAATCGTTGAAACAAGAACATATGGTTCTTGAGTTAAAGCTAAAAATTTGTAATGTATATTTGCAGCAAGATTAACAAGAAAGTGTACCTCGATCAAGTTGTGCCATAAATTTATCAACTGATAAATTTGTTGCATCTGATTTTTCAATTTGTTGAATGTAATATAATGTTTCCATTATTATTATTATTATATAAAATAGAAATATTAAATATATACTGTAATATTTACAGACAGTTTTTTTAATTAAAATTTTACTGCAAAAATTTTTTGAAGAAAAATTTCAAACACGAAAAAGGGAACACTTTGTAACATGCAGAGTGTTCCCTTTTCAACAACAAAAAATTTTTCATTTCACAATTTTTTTGACAGTACGCTGCTGCTAAACATTAGCAAACATATCTTATAAGAATACATTAATATACATTAATAGCATCAACATCATCTCCAATAAAACTGCTTTTGCACTTGAACAATGTCGCTATACTTTGAAGATCGGATGAAAGAAGAAATTGAAGATCCTGAAAATGATAAGATTTCATTCTGCTTTACAACACATTTTAAAGCTTCTATCATTCCTATCAATCTTTTAAATCCACGAATATCTGCAGCCTTTCATACAGTACATAATCTTATTCGTGTAAGTTGGAATGTTGAAATAACATATGAAAGTATTTCCATCACCATTTCAAAGCCTGTCTTTCAAAATGGTGTACCTGTTCGAGTTTGGAATGGAAATTGCTATATTACCTACAAATTGTTCAGTGATGAAAAAATGCTCTCTGATTTTTGTAAGTTTATATATCTGTTTTTCTTTCATGTAGCTGTATTTTCAGATTGCTCTCCAAGATATCCTTTAATACCAGAACCACATTGTGATTCATTTACTACACCTGAAGATGCCATGGAAAGATTTTTTGATGCTTCTATTATTGAAGAATATAAAGCAATGAGTGTTTGTATTGAAATTGACCTACCTGCAAAATATTTTATTCGTCCATTTGAAAAGCCTGGAAGTGTTTTGGATAAAAGATGCCGCCTTGGATATCCATCTGATATGGATTCGGATTTTAGATTTGGATTTTTAAAAGATGGGTATGATGTTTCTGAAGATTGCGGGACAACTTCTTTTTCAATAACAGAAAGGCCGGAGGGGTAGAAATTTTCATACTAGAAGCGGCACACCTTTGATCTTTTACCCAAGTGGACAGTGGCATTGAATCCCTACCTCTCTATGGGCTCGGATATTCAAGTTTAAGTTTAACATGGTACATTTTTAGTGACTGCATTATCAAATGCTCAGATGGATCATTGCCAGCTTCAAAAGCGACACTTTACCTTTCAAAATCAGTCTTGAAGGGCCAGTTGAAAGAATCAAACAATGATGAAATTATTGTTGACCATGCTGTTGATGTCATCAAGCCAATTGTTGCCTATTTGCATTCTCTCTGTTTTGAAATGCCAAATTCTTATGATCTTGACTTTGCTGATCGCCTTTTGAAAGCTATCAAGTTTTTTGAACTTGAAAATGGTTGCAAAGATGAATTGATTAATGCTGTGCATTATTCACTTTGTCAAAAGTTTGCTGATGTGAGTTCCTTCAAAATTTTCAACATTTTTTAAATCCAGTATTTTAGGAGGTTCCTAATTTTGATTCAACCTTAAAATGGGCTGCTCTTGCATGTCAACATTCTTTGCGTTCTCTTGAAGAATTGGTTGCTATTACCATTGGAAACAAATATTTTCATCAATGGGATGAATTATTTCCTTTGCCTGTAAGTTATACTGTAATTTTATCTTTTTACATCTAATAATTTGTGTATTTTTAGACAATAAGTACAGATAGTAAAACAACTCAAGATATTTTTGGTCCAAATTTTGATAATTTAAGAATCTTTAATTCAATTCTTGGTTCTTTTGTCAACACATTTTTTAATAATGGAATTTCATCTTAAATATGCTATTAATTTTTTGCTTTTTTAAAGCTTTTTGTATTTTCTAACTACATTTTTTTTATTAGGTGTTGTATTACGGTAGTTAGAATTTTGACGTTAAATAAATGTTATTTTAAAAAACATGTTTATTGGATATCTCTGAAAATTGTAATTTTGCAGAAAATACTATTTTTAATTTGCATATTTGTTGTTTACTCGATATTCAAATTTTTGTATTGATGGGCATTTTTCAATTTTGTGTTTTCCTCTTTCTTTCATTTGTTACTTCAAGATTTTTTGCAGCAGTGTGACAAATTATTATGTCACTATTTCTTGAAGATAGAATTAGTGAACAAAAAGTTGATCCTGAAAATGATGTTATTACATTCTCATATCCATGGATTGTAAATGTTCCTGTAACCAATGATGAAGATGCTCTACGAATAACAAGTCGATTTGGAACAAATTACGAAAATGGTGAAGCTGGTTGGTTTGGAATGTTATCGCTTGATAAAATTGCATGCCATAGTATTTCATCGTATCATAATGGAGATGGTTCAATTTGTGTTTGGAATGGAACTTGTTTTATTTCATATGTTTTATATTCTGGTTCTGAATTACATACTGAATTTTGTAAGTTTTTTATCTTCTAATAATAAATAAATTTGCATATTTTTTTAGATGGTTCACCAAAAACTGCAACAATTGCAACACCAAATCGAGATTCCTTTAAAACTCCTGAAGGTTTTATGACAAAATTTGCTCAAGCTTTTGCTAATAAACAAGTCTCAAAAATGGTTATCTATATTGAATTGGAATTGCCTGCAAAACTCTTTTATCAACCATTTAAAAGAAGTTCAACATTTTTAACTCAAAAGTATTGCACTGATTTCCCTGAAAATATTGAAAATGATTTTCGTTTTGCTTTTTTGAAGAAAAGGTAAGTCAAAATATTACGGCATTTGGGAACTCGATGATAAATGTCTTAGGCTAAATTTGATTAATCTAGTTCCAAGTTCATGGGTGTTACTGTACCATATGCAAATTTTTGCTATCTTTAAGCTTTATTTAATTAATGATATGTTTTTAGTGACTTTACGATTAAGTGCTCAGATGGAGAAATGCCATCAATTCGTTCATCCCTTTATCTTTCAAGTAGATTTATGAGAAATTATTTGATGGTAAAACCACGTCTTGAATTTACTACTGAACATTCCATTGATGTCATTAAACCCTTGGTTATTTTTTTACATACATTTTGCTTCAAAATGCCTGAAACATATGATCTTGCTTTTGCAAAGCGGCTTCTTCAAGCTATTGATTTATTTATTCCAGAACAAAAATTCAAAATTATTGGATCAATTCATCAATCATTATGCCAAAAATTTGTTAAGGTAATCTATTGAAATATGCAAATTTTTCATAACAAATAATTTTCAGGAAACTCATGACTTTGATTCTGTTCTTCGATGGGTTTCAATTGCATGTCAACAAGCATTACCTGAATTACAAAATATGATTGCTTCATTAATTGTTAATAAATATTATTTTAAATGGCAACAAACTTTTCCTGAAGCTGTAAGTTTACTGTACATATTTTATTACCGTAATCTTTCAATGGTTTTTTTAGTCTCGAAATACTGGTAATCAATTATTTGATGAAATTTTTGGATCTACTAATGAAGACATTGAAATTTTTGATGATGTTGATGATATTTATTTTGCTGGATTTTTTACCACAGTTATTTTAAATTAACATATGTATTTCTGTGAATAAATTACTGATATTAATAAAATGTTCGAATTTCTTTGTTTGCTTGAATGATTTTATAATATTTAAAATTTTTTAACGATCATATTGGTTCCCAACTTCCATAAATTTAAGATTTGTGTTTCTTTTCTTAAATACCAGAAGTTTTTAAAGGGATATCTTTGATGTAAAGAATCCGAAAGATTTTTGAGAAAAGGATTATGGAACCCGAAACATTTTAACGAAATCGACAGTAATGAAAAAAAATTAAAATCAACAAAAAAATGTTACTCTCATTTTTGTCATAACAGAGGGGAACACTTTGTCGAATTATGTTAAATCGTAAATGAATTGATTTCCAATTTTTTTTGATGTTTTATGTTTATTACTAATTATATTGCCATAAACAATTAATAAGTTAGTAAAATAATTTTTTAAATGTTGTTTATAAAACTTTAAATGTTTGTAAATTTTTTAAAAACTTGAGGCACTAAATTTTAGACACTTTTTTCCCACGTTTGAAATTTCAGAACAGAAATACATTTGAAATTTCAGAACAAAAAAGAAAAGAGTTTTGTTCATTTAAAACTAATTTGTCCAAAAAAAGTTAATTGCCGTCTTTCGTTTTCACACCTTTGAAAATTTTAGGGTGTCAAAGAAGCGCGCACGTTTTGTCATTTATCATTTCATGGGAAAACCTTTTTTCTTTCTTCAACGTTTTTTTATTTTGTTTTTACCGAAAATGTGCAAAAAACTTTAAACAAATGAACAAAAAAAAAGTTGCCAAAATCCGACGTTTTTTTTTCAAAAAACTTTAAAAAATGAAAAACTTTTTTCTTTGTGTTTATTTTTAAAAATTATTTTTTTCCTTTATCTTTTTTCATCTTTTGCCGCCGACTTCTTCTTCTTCGAACCGCTTTATATCAAAATAAAAGAAAAGCGGTGTCGGAACTTTCATCTCTTCCGACACCACCACAAAAAAAAGAGACAAAATATTTATATTTTGGATTTATCATTTGTTATTTTTTAGTTGTGTCAAAAATATTTGACTAAAATCAGTTTTGTTATTTTTTTAGTAGTTTTAGTTTTCATCGTCTGACTTTTTTCTGTGGTGTTGAAAAATATCTCTGTCAAAAAATTTTCGAAAAACATCGAAAAAAGATGAAAGCATTCCGATTTCTTTGTTTTTTTTCAAAAACATGAAATATAAAACTACTGATTACAGCAGCACCAAAAAGGAAAAAGAAGAGAAAAAACGGTGGCAAAAAAGAATATTAACCGCGACTTCAAACAAAAAAGTCAAAGAAAGAAAGAAGATGAACAAAAATGAGCGGCGGCGGCAAAAGATCAAAGCCATCCCTTCCAAAAAGTACAAGAATGAAATGCTCGCGGGCCGCATTTGGAAAAACATTGAGAGAAATAGAGAGAAAAGAAGGAAGGCGGGTCAAAATTCATTTTCTATCTTCCACTTTCAGATTGCTTCAATCTTACTTTTTTTTGTTTTTGTTGTCAACTTTAGAAACCTATAAATTTAAAAATTTTCGCGCAGTAATATTTTTTGTCCATTCTTAAATTATTACCTGGTATATTTGTTCTTTCTTGAAGAAAGAAAGAATGTAAGAATTTGAATAATGTCTTTTGTGCCAACTTTTGTATTCTATTTTTTTGGTGTTATTAATACATGGTCAAGACTTCCAATTTTTGGGCTTAATGAGCTTGAGGTAATTTTTTTCTTTAAATTAGCATATCATTTTTTCGAATATGATAATAAGTAGTTAAAGTGGATATATGATATCCAACAATACTTATTAATTGAAACTAGTGATTATGTCCAAATTGACCTCTTCTTTTTTTAAATCTTTTTATCATTCTTCAGAGATCCATGGTTTCCCCATCATCAACAGCTCTGATAAATATTACTGTAGAAAGGCCACTTCGTTCATCAAGTTTTGATGAATTTGTAAATTCTCCACAAGCATTTCAAGAACAAAGTTATTTATCATTTTTATCAGTTTGCTCAGATATCAATCATCTCTTATCACTTTATGGTCCAATTGATCTAGAATATCAATGGAGATTTTCGGCCGACAAAAATGCATATCAAATTTCAAATATTCAAAGTAAAAATTGTTCAATTTTATGGCAAGCTCCTTTTCCGGTGAGTACTAATAAATTTCTAAAAGCCCTTTTAACCATATTCTAATTTTTTTCGATACCGTAATCATTTACTTACTGTAATTTTAAAATCATGTCATTTTTAAGGGAAATTTCAAAATTTTTGTTGAAGCTAAACATACGGGTAGTTCAGAAATTTTGTTTCGTGGATCAACAAAAGCAAAAATACATGATTATTGGATTGTCGCAATCGGAGATTCATTTGCATCAGGTGAAGGAAATCCTGATAAATCTTTGCTTGAAGGGAATGCCGTTCAGTGGATTTCTGGTAAGTTGTCCTTTTTTATTTAAATGTTAGATCTGAAGTTAAAATTTAAATTAATTAAACATTTTATTAACACTTTAAATTTTTAAATTCGCTTAATTAATACCGACGGAATGACAAAGTGTTCCCTTTCGTTATGACAAAAGTGATTTGATTTTTTTAAATTACTATACTTTTTTGAAATATGAGATCCAACAAATTATTAAAAATTTAAAAAAGTTTAATTGTCCTAAAATAGAAATTAAGCAATGAGTTAAAATAATAATTAATCATTTCAATTTTCAAAGGGTACGGTAAAACCTTTTTTCAAACAATTCAAAACGTGTCCTAATTTTTAATACCGTATTCTTGTTAAACATTGTTGTTGCAATTATCTTTCAATAATTTATTGTCATACACTTGCTTTAAATCATAAAAAAGAGAAGTATAAATTAATATGGTCGGATGTTTGCCTTTGATCTTTTCTTTCTTTGGGTTAAAAAGAAAAGCCCATGCCGCAAAGTGTCAAAAACTTTTAACCAAAGGCTTTTTTATATTTTTTCTCTGTCACATTTTTCCTCTTCTTCTTTCTAATGCCTGATGACAGATCATTTTCTTATGTTTGTTTCTTTCAATCTTTTTTGGGTAAAAAAAGAAAGAAGAAGAAGAATACCGAAATTTTGTGTGTGAAAAAAAGCAGCAAAACTTTTTCACCATTTACGATAGGGGCGGCTTTGGCGGCCGCTTTTCTTTGAAGCAAATTGCAAAATTTCGGCGCCATGGGGGAAAACTTTTTTTTATGAAAAAGAAAGACAACAAAAAAAGGTTGATTAAAAATGACGACGTTTTTGATTTTTTTATGTCATTTTTATTTTCAATAACTTTTACATTTATGAGTTTTTTTAAAAGTTGCGAAAATGTTTCCATAACAACAACTTTTGCTACTTTTGATATTTAAAAGTTGTTTCAAATAAGAAAAAAAGGTTAAGATCAACGGAAGCAATAAAATTTCAGGATGTTTGAACAAAAACACAAACATTTGAAAAAGTATAGTAACTGTAAAAATTGAAATTAGGAAAATTGTGTTACTATCAGTGATAGTCTATCACTTTTGTCATAGTGGAAGGGAACACTTGGTTATTTAATTGTAACTACAGGGTGTCCCAACGAAATTGAGCCATTTGTTTTGGCCGGCAAATTTTTCCTGTTAAAGATATTCCAAAACGGATTACACAATTGTGTTCGATAAATCATAGGAATTTTTTCCAGATATGCAAATTTTTTTAGAGTGAGAGTAATAAAAACATTATGTTTTTGTGTTTTTTAGTTACTATCATCGCTTTTATTGGAGCTGGTTTTTTAAAAGCGAGAGTAAAAAATTTTATTTTTCTGCAATGTTTTTGTTACTCTCACTCATCAAAAAAGCAGCTCCAATGAATCTCAGTGATAGTAATGCAAAACTTTCAAATTTGCAATTTTATTTTTACTCTCACCGCTTTTACTGGAGGATATGCAAATTTTCGAATACCGACTCGAATTTAATCTCAAAAAAAATCCTATCCGATGCTGAATTCAATTGTGCAAACCGTTTTTGTATAAATCCAAAAACAAAAATTTGCAGGGCAAAACATATGGCTCAATTTCGTTGGGACACCCTGTATTTTTAAACATTTAAAAATATTTAAACAATTAGTTTTAATTAACAAAAATTACCATTTTTCTCTTTAAGATGATTAAAAAATAATGTCAATGGAAGCAACAAAAATTTAGGATTTTTGAACAAAAACACAAACATTTGAAAAAGTATAGTAACTTTTAAAAATTGAAATCAGCAAAAATGTGTTACTATCACTTTTGTCATAATGAAAGGGAACACTTGGTAAACATTTAAAAATATTTAAGCAATTAGTTTTTATTAATAATTACCATTTTCCTCTTTAAAATTATAAAAAAAAACGTTTGATCTGCAATTTTTGTGTTTCAAATTTATTAAACCAATATTAAAATTTTCAGATGAATGCCATCGAAGTCATAAATCATGGCCATATTTTGTTTACAGTAAACTTTCAAAATATTCTCGTCAAATTCCAACACATTTTACTTTCATTCCATGTGCCGGTGCTGCTGTGGATTCTGGGATTCTTAATGGGCATCAAGGACAACTTTCACAACTTGACGTTGTTGAACAAATTGCAAAATTACGGTAGCTCTTTACTTTTTAAAATGTTAAATAATTACTGTTGTAAATTTAAGTGGCCGAGGTCCAGATTTGCTGATGATGGCAATTGGTGGAAATGATGTTGGATATTCTGATATCCTGAGTCGATTATTTCTTGGTAACAGTAAAAGCTTATTCAATACTGTCGATATGAGATTATTTTATCTTTCACATGAACTTGAAAGATTGGGTGAAAGATTGAATGCTTTAAAAGCAAATCAAGGTTTGTATTTATTACATTTGTTAAAATATTACAGTATACTTATTTAGTTGTGATTCCACATTATTTTGATATCAGTCGAAATGAAAAGGGATTCTTTGATTCAAATTGTTCAGATTTACATCAAATTAGCATATCAAATTTGAAATTAGCTGATCGACAAATTTTACGGCGTGTTAATCGGGTAATAAGTGAAAAGGCAAAAATGTTCCAATGGACAGTTATTGATGCCGTGCCAAAGTTATTTCGACATGGTGGAATTTGTTCAACTTCTTCACTGATAAGGTTAGTAACTGATTACACAATATCAGCGATTTGTGAATCACTGTTTCTAAAAATTAGCATATTGAGCATTTGTGATTTTGGCATTATTTTCAGAAGTACCTCTGAATCTCTTCAACTTCAAGGTGATGCCCTTGGGGCTTTTCATCCCATTGAAGCTGCTCATCAATCTATTGCTGATCTCGTTTGGAAAAAGCTTGATTTTAAAAAGCTGCTACGTTTTCAAATTTAATAAATTTAAATTGTTAAGTTTTTGTTTTTCATACTGTAGCTTTTAGGATTTTAATTTATATAAAAAGAATCTCGGCATTGCTGGTATCCTTTTTTTTCCAAATGTACAAATTAATTTTTTTTAAATATTTTTTACAAATGTTTTTGTTGTTAAATGTGTCATTTATTTTTTAAAATAAAATTTACAGACATAATTATTTTTTAATACACAATAAAAAAGAATCAATTAATTAATAAGAAGCAGCAACGGTAATGATTTTTTTTAAAACTGGACTTAGGATTTACAGTAATATTTTTTTAAAAAAAGGCCACGTTTTTTAAAATGTTTTTGGCAGTAATAATATTTTTAAGTATGAAATGTTAATTAAAATGTTAATAAAAAATTAATACCTATAAAATTTAAAGTTAAGAAAAAAGACTTTTAAACACATCCATATTCAAGGAAGACGGCACTTCCTGTTCTTGAATGACTTGTTTCAGTGATCGATGGAGAAGTTGATGGAAGATCAACATTTTCGTAATAGCTTGTTGCCGTTCGACGTTTTGCTGTAACTTTTAATGGCGCTGGTGGGGTACTTGTTGAGCGAGAATCCTTTGGGGTCGGAGTTGAAGTATCATGGGGCCGGAAGTCAGCTGATGAAGTTGGGGTCTAAAAATTACATTGATTAGAGATATCCTATTATTAATTGATGCAAGTTACCATAACTCTTCCCGGATATGGTGGAGGTGGTTTTGCCAAAGATGCCCCAGATTTTGTTGAAGCTTGTTTGGATAAAGGATACGGTAGTCGATTATTTGTTGTTTTTGTGACAGAAATTGAAGACATTGCATTTGATACTGATCGAGTATGCCGAATACTTCCATTTGGAATTAATGGGGATGGAACATCAATGCCTCTTTCAGATCCACAAAGACTATAAATATCTTCTTCTTCAGGTTGGCCTTGAAGGGCTGGACGGATTCGAATTGAATTTCGTAATGATGGATGTGGATGAAGGCCGGAAGGTCCTGGAAGTCGCATGCTTCCTCCAAAAATTGTATTTCGAGCTCGAAGTCGATTATTCAAGGCAAAATTGTCACATACAACTGTTTCAGCTAAAATTATTAAAAATTTATAATTGTTTAGATTTAATTTTTACTAACATTTAATTAATGGAAACGATTCATAATCTGGTGAAGAACTTGATCCAACATCTGATGAGCAACTTGTTGTTGGATGACCTAAATTTAAATTTATTGATTTTAATAATTTGTTGTGTGCTTTGGAAAAAAATATGTATGGTAAATTAGCAATTGTAATTTTAAAAAATCTGTCAAAGTGTTCCCCTCTTCTATGACAAAAATGAGAGTAACACTTTAAAATTGATTTGATTTTTTTTGATTACTCTCTTTTTCCACTTTCCACATTTTTGTGCATTTTTTGTGGAGATTACTGTATCGTGCAAATAATTATTGTGTTTAAAGTCCCAATATTTTCCCTTTCCAATGTGCGTGTGCTATATCAATTAATTTTGCGAACACCAAAACCACCATTATGCAAATTTTTCAAAAAAAAGCCAACAAGAGAATAATAATAATACCGTAATCCGACAAAAGACAAGAAGCCACGCCATTGAGAAAACCAACATTGAATCCCAAAAAACACAGATTTGATTAAAAAATTGATTAAATGATAACTTTATTTTTGTGATAAAATTCTTTTTTTTAATACACAAACGGACAAATATTCACAAGAGAGAGAAAAAAATATGAATAAAGAAAAACACCGGCCATACAAAGAAAAAAAATATTACAGTAATTTTTTTAACAGAAAAAATGCTTCGAAAGTTTCGAGGTTGTTAGTTTTCGTTTAAAGAAGAATACGAAAGTATAGTCGGAAGTTTTTTAACAAAAGCTGTTAGCTTCATTTATGAAAATGTACAGTTAATTTTTTTGTTTTTTTAAAGAAGAAAAAGATCATGTAAAATATTAATAAAAGTTGTAACCCGTTAATTTTAAATAAAAAAGAGAAGCAAAGCAAAAAACAATAATTTTTTAGGCATTTTCATATGCACTTGAGGGGCGACCTTTGATAATTCCAATTTCATCATCAATTGCAGCAATTGGTGCTCGACGTTGTGGAATTCCACAACATCCAACACCATTTGGAGATTGCAATTGGGAAGCTGCCGAAATTATCATTGGATTTTTAATTCGAAGTGATGCATATTGATTATTATTTGGTGATAGGGGTGGTAAGGAAGAAGCATGATTAGTATTATTATTGTTAATGGGTGCAGAAGTGGATAAAGAGGAGGAGGGTTCATTCGAACGTCGTGGAAGTGGATTTGTGCGTCGAAGGAGTGAACTTCGACGGAAAAATCTGTGTACAGCTGAATCAGTTTCTGGTTTGGGTTGTGGCGTGATTGAATGTGATGTTGATGGACTTGAAGACTGACCGTTTGATGATGATGAAGTTGTTGTTGTGGTTGTTGGAGCAACTGGGACTGCTGTTGGGGCGGAAGGGGCACCAGCCATGATTGCTGCGGTTGGTGGTGGTGAAATAAAACTGCCATGAGTTTCATCAATGCTTGAATCTTCTGTTGTTGAACCATTAATAGCTGGAGGGGCTCGAATAGCTTTTCGAGTTGTTGCCTAAAAATTGTTTTGTTAAGATATGCAAATTTTCTAGTTCTTAAAAATATGTACAGTAATCATAATTTTTAAATTTCATAAAAAATGTTTACTATCACTTTTGTCATATCACTGGGGAACACTTTGTTTCAAAAACTCACTTTTGGCATTAAAGCTTTTGCTGCACGTTTCATTAAAGTTTGTTTTTCTTTAATCTTTCGAGAATCCATTGACTTATATTGATCCATAATCTTTTCTTCAAGTTTTTCTTTATTCCTTCTTAAAGTTACAAGTTGTTCTTGAAGATCTCGTTGAAGGGCATGGAAGGTGTCTTTATCATTTAAACTTCTTTCATGTAATTCTTGATTTTTAACAAGCAATAGCTCAATCTGTTTTATCAATGATTGATTTTCATCACCATTGTATTGTCGAAGCATATCAACTTGCCGCCTCAAAGTAGCAATCTCCATTTCTTTTCCACTTAAAACATGATTAAGTTGTTGAATTGTGCCATTCAAAGAATTAATTGTTGATTTTTGTGAACATTCTGCAACTCTTAACCTTCTAAGTTCATCACTTCTTTCATCGGTATTTCGAAGCATTGCACAATTTTCTCGACGATAATCATTCATTTCTTTTTGAAGTCTTGAAATTTCCATTTCTGCTTCTCGAAGAATCTTCTGGGATTCTTCTCTTTCATTTCGAAGTGCCGCTTCAATATGCATCTTTTCACGTGAAACATGTTCACTGCCATTCATTCTTTCAACTTTAATTCGTTGTTTAAGTTGCATCAATTCAACTTTTGTTCGATCATAATCAGCTCCCAAAAGATGATGCAAATTTTCAAGTCTTGAATAATCTGCCATTAAAGCTTCTTGTGTTGCTTGGAGGGAATGAAGTTTCTTTTCATACTCGGTCTTGACTTTGATGGCATTATCAATTTGTTTTCGAAGTTCAACATTATCTTCTCGATGCAATTCTTCTTGAAGTTGAGCATTACGAAGTTGAACTTGAAGTTTTGCAATTTCAGGTGAATGTCTTGAATTATTTGCCTGAAAAGAAATTTAATTTAATTTTTAATAATTTTTAACAAAATTTAAAAATTATTTAAAAACTTGTTTCAAAAGTATAGTAATCAAAACTTTTCGTTTTTGAAAAAAATGGTTACTGTAGCTTTTGTCATAACAGTGGAGAACACTTGGTTAGTAATAAAAACTACAGAAATTACGAAAATAATGTCTCTATTAATTTTTTAAAATCTCAATAAATCGTAATTCAAAACTTACATTTTTATTATGAATTTCTTCCATCTCTCTTTTGATAGCTTGTAATTCAGAAGCTTTTGTAGAATCTTCAAGTTGTAATTTTCGCAATCTTTCTTGCAACAAGGTAACTTGTTCTTTAACATTTTTATTTTCCATAATTAATTCTTTCACTTTATCATCAGATCCATTTAATTCACCTTCAGCTCGACGAAGACTTTCAATATCCTTTTTAAGATCATCCAATTCAGCAATTTGAAGTTGTTGTTGAAGCCTTAAGGCATCAGCTTCTCTTCTTGCAGCATTCAATGCATTCATAATAACATCATCAATAATATCAATAAGTTTTTCATCATCATTCATTAAATCTTCGGCATTATTCAATTTTCCACCATTTGATCGAATTGCATTACAAACAGTTCGAAGACGAGAAAGTAAATCTCCAATTCGGCATTTCTCTGAAACCAAATCTTCTCGAAGTCGTTGAGCTTTTTTCATTTCTAGCTCATTCTGTTGCTTCATTGTACGATTTTCAGCTTCTAAATCAGCAATTTTATTTGAATTTTCTATCACCAAATTTTCGCTATTTGCATATCGTCTTTCAAGGTTTTCAAAATTAACGAGTTTAACATTCAATTGATCACATTTATCTTCAAGTGATTCAACACGCCCCTAAAAAAGTTTAAATGGATTATTATTTACTTTCCCATGACCGCAGGGCATGAAAAAAGAGTGAAAAGGGCAGTCCGAAAAATTTTGAAAAAAAGTATAGTAACCATAAAAATTTGTTTTCGCAAATTTTGATTACTATCACTTTTGTCATTGCACTGTTTTTTTAATTTTCAAAAAATCTCACTTTTAAAGAATTTCTTTCAGCTTCTAAAGTTTTCTTTGATCTTTCTGAAGCAGCTAAAGCATTTTCCATATTTGCATATTCATCTTTCAATGAATCCAACTCATGTCGACTTTCTTTTTGCTTCTGTTTTGTTTTTTCAAGTTGAGTTTCAATGCGTTTCTTTTCTTCTTCCAAGGTCAGCACAGATTCATCTTTAGTTGTAACAACTTGTTCAAGTTCTCGAACACGTTTTTGAAGTAATTCATCCTCTTTTCTGATGCTTAAATCATTTTGAACAGCAGAAAGTTGTCGACGAGTTTCTTGAAGAGTTTGAGTAAGACTTTCTTGTTCAGTTCGAATTGCAGATAGCTTTGTTTCAGCCCGACTTTTAGCTTCTTGAGCATTTTCAAGTTCAATTGTAAGCTTTTTAATCTCGGATAACTTTTCTTCAGCTTTTCTTTCAGCTGAAGCAAGTTCTTCCTTCAATTCAAACATCTCCACCGGTTTACTAGAATCTTCAAGTTGCTTCTGAAGTTTTTGATTTTCTAATTTTAATTCAAGAATTGCAGATCGATTATGGACATCCAATTGGGATTGCAGGGAATCATTGAAAGATTCATTGGGAGTTGAAAATTCTTCCATGGCTTCCAAATGTCTTTCCAAATCCAGTCTTTTGTAAGAATGATCTTTAACTTCTCGACGAAGTTTTCCATTCTCAATTAAAAGTTCATCAATTCGATCACGCTCTTTTGAAATTTCATCATTTGCTGCCTTCAGGGCTAATTGAGAATCATGAAGTTTGTGCTCCATTTCAGAGACAACTTCAAGGCGTTTCTTTGTTTCTTGTAATTGATCTTCTGCAAGCTGTAAAGATTCTTGAAGGATTTTGTTATCATGTTCAAATCTGTTGGACATATTTTTATAGAATGAAAGTTGAGAAATTTTAGATTTTAATTGTTCATTTTCAACTTCAAATCTTCGAAGCCCAAGAATTTGTTCTTGAAGGTGTTCATTTTCTTCTGCCAAGTCTTTTGCGGCATTCGCATCACTGACAAGTGTTTGTCGTTCACCTTTAAGTTTTGCAATTTCATCGTCTCGGTTTTTGATTTCTTCTTCATAAATCATGATACATTCTTCTTTATGTTCCCTAAAAATATGCAAATTTTAGTTTTGGAGCTGGTATGACAAAAGTATAGTAATAGAAAAAATTTGATTTTGCAAATTTCGATTACTATCGCATTTGTCATAACACTGAAAAAAACTTACATATCATATTTAAGTCTTCGAACTTGTGCTTTTAATTCTGCAACTTCAATATTTCCATGCCGTTCTTGGGTTGATGGAGAGGGGGATCGTGTAACATATTGAATCTCTTTATACATTTTCGTTGGACAATCCCCATTTGTTGATGATGATGAAGTGGTAGTACCATTTGAAACATTTTCATAATCATCTAAATCTGATCGATTATTTTGTGCTACTGTTGTTGCCATTTCAAGTATCCCATTTGCATAATCATCTCGTTCTTTCATAATTCTTTCTAAATAATCCAAAACAGTTAAAAATCGATGATCGTCTGGTAGAATTTCAAGTGATTGAATTTCTAACAAATGCCCCGAATCTTCTGTAATCTTTTGAATTTCTCCAACAATTGCAGATTGTAATTCTGTTCGCATACACCGAATTCTATTAATAAAATGTTCCTTTTGTTCACTTTGAACTGCACAACCAAGTAATAAGAGCAAGATTTTATTTAGCTCATGTGCAGATACTTCTAAAAATATTTGCATATTTAAAAAGAATAATTTAGGGGCATTCTCGGTCTTGACACGAAATTTAATGAAAAATAGTAAAGAATTTGAAACATTTTTTAAATGTTCCAAAATTTGAATGGAACCTGTTGAGGAAAAAGGAAGGATCAAAATAATCGCAAATCTCATTTTTAACATAAAGAATGAAAAAAAAACACATGAAAAACATTTCGATTTTAAGTAACCCTTAATACCCAGAAAAAAACATGGTTTAAAAAATTTTTCACAAAAGTAAAACCAAAATCTTTCAACTTTATTTTTATTCTGAAAAAGGACACAATCGGCTTAGCCTTTCAGGAACACTAAGAAGATGAAAAATCGAAAGAAGACGGAGAATGAATGATATTATATTTATTTGATCAAAAACGAGTCCCTTCAAAGGCAAGAAAAAGAGAAGAAGCAATGATTCAATTTCAAAGCAAAAAATGAAAAAAATGTTTTGTCATCAAAAAAAGTTTTTTTGAAGCTATTTTTTTGGTCAAAACTAACGCTAAAAAGGAAAAAAAAACGGAAACCGGTTAAAAAAATTTTTTTGGATTACATTTTTTTATTGTTGAGTATTAAAATTTTTTTTCAATACCAGATTGCGGCATTCTTACGTATGTATTTTTGGAGAGGGAAAGGGAGGGAAGAGGAATGTTACAAATTTTTAATGTTTCGAACGAATTAAAAACGGCGATTAAACAAAAAATATTGGAGAACATAGTTTTTGAACGGACGAAAAGAAGACCCTTAAGGGCTTCATGATTTTATGAGGATCGTTAAAAAACATAAGTGGTTAAATTTGGGATTTTTAATATGTAAAATAGCCTATAGGGTACAGAAAAAAATTAGCATAAAAACTTGAAATTTCAAATAAACCTAAAAAGTTCTAAAAATTACTGTAAAACATCACTACAGTATGCCTACATTCAAATTTTTTTTGCAAAAACTCACCTATTCTTTCAAATCCGACTTTCTTCAATGCAATTCAAAAAAAAACGATCTCAAACAAATAAAAAAATGAAAGAAAAAAAAACAATAAAAAAGCGGATTTTTGACAGACAGGAAAATAACGGATAATTTTTTTAACTCTGGGAAAAACTATATTCTTTTTTTTTTCATTGTAGAAAATAGGATTTCTTGACAGATTTTCGTTCGTTAAAGTCATTAAAAAATATATATGTATTATAATGTCAAAAATCCGAAAGTTTTCACAACAAGTTTCTCTTTCTTTCTTTTTTGAGGAAAAACAGATTTGAAAAAAATGAAAACAGAAATAATAAAAAAATGACCATTGTTCGTTCCGTTCCGTCTTTTGATGATGATAGCTTTTTTGATGTTATTATTCGAATATATCCAATTACAAGTTTTTTTGAAGAAATCGAAAGAGCAATGGTCAGGACAAAAGACAATGTAAAACTTATTAATGACAGAAACAAAAATAAGATGGGGAATTTTTGAAAGAGTTCAAAGCAGAAAATCTAATGTTTTTGAGAATCACAAAATTTTGGAGGGATTCCATTTTGTCTACGGTAGTGAATACTGAGTTAAAAATGGAGTAATACAAATCAAAAGATCAAAGGGAAAATGCCGCTTTTTGGGATTTTGGCGAATTTTCCAATAGTATGTTTAAAAAAACAAAAATGACTATCTTAAAAATCAAATTCATTACGGTAATTTCAAAAACAACCAAAACCATTATATTCGTAAACTAACCAAATGCATTCCTAAAATTAGCTAACTACTTTTTTGTAAATTTTCAGATGGTTCAAATCAAAGCAGAAAAACAGAAAAAAAAATCGGAGGCAGCAGCAAGGAAAAAAAAGTGTCACCGAAAATATTCATTATCGTCATCTTCTTCTCAATTGCATTGGATTGCTTCATATTCATTTGCATTAAAGCTTTTTTTCAATAAAAATTTAGAAATATTTTTATCGGATTAAAAAACAAATTCTTTTTCTTTCATTTTTGCGCACACTTTTGCAGCAGCAGCAGCCGATATAATTTTTGTAGGTAAAGTATTGGATCAGTTACTAAACTCTTACTTTTAACCCTTTTTTTAAACCTGTCCGTTTTTCGTAATACTTTTTTTTCCCCCAAACAAAAAATATATAAAATAGTCTATTTTCAAAGGGGGTCAATTTTTAGATTTTCGTATATTTGAAAAATGACTGATCCTACCTCTTGAAAAATTACTCATTTGAAAAAAAAAACAATTGAAGGAAAAAAATTTGACTAATCTGTTTTTTGAAAAGAGAGTTAGTTTCAATTAATAGGGTTTAAAACTAGAAAGTAGTTTTTGAAAAAACAAATTTTTGATCACGAATCGTATTATTTTTTTTGGGAGAGTTGACCCTTTTTTCTATCTATCTTCGGCTGGTTCTATGAAGTCCTAAATATTATTTTTGAAAAAAAACTGAAAGATGGAGAATAACAATAATAATAAACATCTGCATCAGCTTCTTTTTTTAAACGGGAAAAACGAAAGCAAATTTCTAATGAAAAAAAGATTTCATTTTTTGCGCAGATGTTTTTCTGAAAAAACAAAGGCAAAACGGAGGTAAACGATTTTTGTTTAGATCGCTTTCTTTTATTTTTTGCCGATAATGGTCCTTTTTTGTTAGATAAGTGAGTGTGAAATTGTTCTTAATCATTTACAGATGTTTTAGGGACTTAAAAAACCAAAAAGCAGAAAATGACATAATTAAAGCAAGCTTAGATAGTACAAAATTTGTGTTTTCAAAATCTGGACTAAATTATAATAAAGACTTGGATGTAATAACGGATAGCAGATTATTATTCAAAAATATGGAAATGTTTAAGTTTGTTTTCGAGAAAACCAATCAATTTTAATTGACTATTTCAACTTTTAAGTTATTGAAATGGTCAATTCAAAAATGTATTTGGCCAAATTTTGAAAATCAACTACAGTATCCAAGCTAGCATATCTCAAACAATAGTTTACACAAATTTTTTAAAAATCCCATTTTACAACAACTAAAAAGTGCCAAAGAAGCTGTCAATAAAATCTCATCTAGCCTATCAAAATTTAAATTCAAATCACTTAAAAATCAAAAATGTCGCTGAAACAAATGAAACAAATGTTTTTCTTCTTCTTCCAAAAATATGAACAACATCATATTAATCGGAAAAACAGCAATAACAATCATCATCATATTCATAGTCATTTTCATAAAAACTATAATAGATGGACAAGAGAAAGAGAGAGAAAGAAAGAGATTTACACTAATTTTTTTACAATGGAATTCAATCCACTACCTTTTTTTTCGGTGTTGTTGAGGACAGGACATTGTTATTATTATTATTCTTCGTTTTTGTTTCTCAATTCTATCGGAAGAGGAGAAAAAAAGAGGAGAAAAAAGAGGGGCAAGTTCGGACATTAACAAAAACAGCAAAAAAAGTTTGTAAAGTTAAAAAAAAAGTTCAGACCAGCCGAGAGAAAGAGGAAAACTGAAAATGAATAGGAGGATATGATGACGATGACCATTGTTTGTTTGATGGTCATTTCATTTAGAGAATGGGTGTCCCTCCCGTTATTCATTTTTCTGCCTTTTCTTCTTCCATAAAAATGTGCAACACCCCCCAAAAACAGAATGGAATAAAGTTTATATTTATTCCGACAAAAAAATGTGGCAGGCAAATTTGCATATGTCCTCGAAAAAAGGAAGAAGATTTTTGAACGGAGAAAAAAAAGAGGCGCAGTTTTGACCGCATTGTTTTAACTTTTGCATAAAAAATATAATAAAAGTAATAAATAAATAAATATATTTATATTATGGTAATTTTTGATCTCTTTTTTTGGAAGCAAGAAAGAAGAAAAAGAAGGATTTAGGATTTGCAGATCTGAAACTAAGGAAAAATGAAAGATATGATAATGAGTTTCAAGAAAGACATTAATTTTAAAGAAAGCAAGACAGATTTACAGTTGGTCAGTAACATTATAAGAAACATGGAAGAAATGAAGCATTCAAAAAATTTTTCTTAACAATTAAAATTTCAAAAACTTCCATCAACAATGAAAAACTTAAAACTACCCAAAAAATCGCAACATTCTGAAAAACTCAACTTAACCTCCTCAATATTTCACTGCTGATAATCAGCTGTTAAAGAGCAATCCCCTTCCCCTAAAAAATGGAATGAAAACAATTTTTTAACACCTCATCACTTTGATATTTCTTTCTCTCCCTTTTTACCTCTAATAAAAGATATTATTACTTATCAGAAGTCTTCGTCCCTCCTAAAAAAGGTATTTTCACTCATATATTTTTTTACAACAAAGAGGAACAGCAAACCTTGGCGCCATTAAAAACGCCTCCGTTTTTTTACAACTTTGTTTTTTCTCATTGTTCTCGAAAATGGCGACAACAAATTTTAACATCTAATTGTAAAAAAATTGACTGGATTTTTAAGGTAGGTAAAAAAACAACTGTTTTAGGGCTTTTTATGATGGGTAAAATTAGTTTTGTCTGGGAACTTAAAAAATTTGACTTTGAATTATCGGATAAAAAATGATGTAACCACATCAAAATTGTTTTTGCAGACGACAAAAAAAGGATAAAGAAATCAAACCATAAATTTTTTTGATGAACTTAACTTGAAATAAGCTTCCACCCAAAAAAAGGAAGAATGACAAAAATGATAAGAAATTAAAACTCAAACAAAAGACAGAAGCTTAAATACTCCCTCATAAAAATTTTAGAAAGTTCTTTGTCCTCACAGACGATAAAACGGAAGAAAGAAAAAAACACAACAATTAATCAAAATTAACTATTTTTTTTATGGAACATCAATTAAACTAGAAGCAGCTATTATTACATCGTTCAAAAAAGGCACAAATTCAACAGCAACAAAAAGTTGATAACAAAAAATGTCTGTCGTCAAACCGAAGAAAAAAGAAACATTTGATGATAAAAATCAAAGTTAATCAATGACCCAAAAAAAGAGAGAGGAGAATGAAACCAGTCGAGAAAAAAATATATGCCAAAAAATCAATCAATCATTTTTTTTACATTCACGCGTGCCATTCAACATTGCTTTAGTTTTTCCATCTTTTTTTGGCGAAAAAAGGAAATGAGTTAAACACATTAGAAATAGAGAAAGGGAGAGTGATTTTCTGGTGCAAGAGAATGAATGAAAATGACCACCACAAAAAAGGAGGGTGCGCGATCATCGTTGAAGAAGATGGAAAAGAAGAAGGGCGCCGCGCCGGTCATTCAAGTGGCAAACATTCTTGGCAATCGCAGCAGCAGCAGCAAGAATGGAAATACTAAAAAAGATGAGAAAATAGTGAAAACTATAAAAAAAACTAACAGGAAAAAGACTGTTAGCAGCAGCATTAAATATGAATGAGAAAAAGCAGAATCGAATAACACAGATCGCATGCTTGCTTGAAAGCAAAAAAGCAGACAAAGAAAAGGTCAAAAAACGCCACAAAACAGGCGCCTATTGTTTTGGCGATTATGCAAATTTTAAGAAAACAGAATTACTAATGATGCAACAAATTCTAACAAATGAACAATACCCTAAAACTCATATTATTACAAAAATATATATATTTTAACCAAAAATGACTGTTTTTAAAAATCATTGTAAAAAAAGTTGCGCAAAAATCCAACAACAAAAAAAGAGTGAATTTTTGCGTGTTTTTTTCTTTTTCTACTTTTTTGACATTCAACAACCAAAAAAAGGAAAATGATGGAATCCGAGAAGATCTCACAAATAATTTTGCAACTGTCAAAAATATATTTTATGCCTTAAGAGAAAAATGTTTAACGTCAAGCCAGGTGCAAAAAATAAAGGAGGAGAAAAAAGGTCACTCATTTTTTTGGTAGCAGCCGAAAAAAACCCGATCGCTTTTGAAAAATGAAACAAAGCAAAAGTTTTTTACCGCTCCAAAGAAACAGAAAAAAGCAGATAGTTTTCAAAATGAGGTAATTTAAAGAGAAAAAAGGGTGATTAATTTTGATGACAATGTTCGCTGAAATTCTTTTTTCCAACAAAGAGGGTAACCTTGAAAAATTTTGAGGAAAGGAATTTTTGTTGGAAGTTTAATTGTTTTTAAGGAGGGTAAAAACAGAAGTTTCAATGGTTGCATTTTATGCAAATTTCTTTATTTCAGAAATTTTCTTTTGAAGCTGAGAACCCAAACTTCAAAAGTAAGTTTGTGAAATAAAGAAATTAGCATAAAATCTAAAATCTGCGAAACTCTAGTTTTTTTAAGTTACCCCGGAATAACATACTTATGCAAATTTTAAAACAACACACCCGTGTTCAGTTTACAACAACTTAATTATTATTAAAGCAATCTCCAAAATATTTAAAAACATCAATCTCATGACATTCAAGAACAACAATGAGTATTGTACATGTTTCCTTCTTCTGCTTCACCTGTCAAACAAGCAACTAAACAATCCATCTAGCCAGTCAGTCATAAACCACCCATGAATCCCATCCTATCTATTTCTTTTTAATGTTTACTTTTGCCCAAAAACAAGAAAAAAAATGGAATCAAAAAATTTAAAACTGCGGAAGTGCAAACAATTCTTTTCTCTCTTTTTCGCTTTTACAAGAATTAAACCCAAAAATATTTAAATTTTCAAAAGACCCATTTTCAAGAAAAGTATCAAACTTCAACTTTCAGCTTCTTTATATCCAAAAATGGCATATTCAAAAAAATTTGAATGCGCAAAAAAGTTTTCTGCCTTCTTCAAGAATGTGAATTCCCCTGAAGGCATGACATAGATTTTTTTGGTTTTCTAAACATTTATGCCATTAGCCCCCAGAAAAAATGATATGAAACTCCAATTACATTTTATTTGGGCCATTGAAGATTTTAAATTAGAATTGGAAAAACAAAAATAAAAATAAAAGTGAAATCAGTAACAACCTTTTTTTTTCGACTGTTCTACTTTCTCATTTAAGTGCTTCCAATTTTCATTTTTCTTGAAAAATGAGAAAGAAAAAATTACAAAAGCTTAATGAGTCGAAGAAAAACAACAAAAATATAAAATGGGAATTCCATCAAAGAAATTAGAAACTACACTTAAATTTTTGGGGTGTCACCAATTTTAGTTTTGTTAATTTGACTAAAATGAGGATAGAATTAAAGAAAATTAACAAAAATAATATTGGATTTAGGATTATTTAATGGACTGGAGAAATGCATTTTGAAAATGACCATGGTCAGAGGAAAACAATACATTTCAAGCTGATTTAAGAGCAGCAGTTGGGTTGAAATTTTGAAACTAACCAATATTTCGAAATAAATACTTCTAAAATAGTTGGATAAAAAATATTGGATTCAGTATTACTCAACGGAAGGAAAAGCCATAGTCAAAAATTTTAATTTAATTCAGAATCTGAGTCATCAAAAATGTTAAAAATTTCGAAATTCAAGTTGTTAAAGGATGTATATCATGGCGAAGACAAAACTTAAATTTTTAGAAATACACAAATAAACTACCGTAATACCTATACCTCAGCAAAAATTCATCAAAAAGTGGTAAAAGAAAAATTTAAATATTTCTAAAAGCTATTTTACATACTTCAATAACAGCATTTAAGCCAGTAAAAACCCTTTTTAGAAGTCAAACAAAATAGGAAAAAAAACTAGCCATTGTCCATTCCATTTCAGAAAGCATTTAGAAGCCTTTTTCGGAACAAAAATGTGTCCATAAAAGGGAATTTTTTCTCATTTTTCGGCAAGCAACAACAAAAAGAATTGAATCAAATTCCTCGTTTTTCTCTCCCTTCAAAAATTTCAGATGAGCAAAAAAATAAAAGGAAGAAAAGCCGATTTTTGAAAAGTTAAAAAACGAAAAAAATGGGGGTTCAAGCTTATGAAAAATAGATGGAAGGGAAATTTTGAGAAGAGAATTGCGGAAAAGCTCTCTTGAAAAAAAAATTTGAAAGAGATCGTTTTTTTTTGTGAAATTGAAACAAAACTAGTTTTTTTTTCTTTTTGCATGCATGCTTATCTCGGAGGTTTACTAAATACTACTATATTTTTTTTGCAAATAATATTTTTTTGGGAGTTTTGATATAACTTTTTTTCTTTGCTTCCTTCTTCTGGTCATTTTTTAAGGAAGGGGAAGGTGGATATTGGAGATTTTGAGAGAGAGATTTAAATAAAGGATAAACAAAGATTACAGTTATCCAATTTGAAGATATCAAACAAAAAAAAAGAAAGAGAGAGAAAGTCGAAGTGAGTCAAAAAAAGAACGAAAGAAAGATATAAATTTTGAAAAGTGATATAGATTTCGTATATCCGGAAACACAAATATACATATATAAACTACTTTCAAGAGAGAGGGAAAGTGAAATCAAATAATAAAAAAAATAGTTTCAAACAAAAAAATTAAATATCAAAAAAAGTGGTCAAACAAGATTTTTGTTTCAAAAAAACGAATTTGTTTTAGTCTTTTTATTTCACCGGCACTTTTTTAGAGTTCTTTCGCTTTTTTCAAAAATCAAACAAAAATCACAGTATTGGTAAACACCAAAAAACCTATGCAAATAATACCTTGTTTTTTCAGGTCATTGGCATCTGCTTTTTTCAAAAAAATTTTTTAGACAGGTTTTTTGTGGTGATTTTAAAAAATTTGGAAAACAAGAAAAATTAGCATATTTTGAATTTAAGATCAGTTTTTTTAAAGTTTAATTCTAAAAATTAAAAAATTTTAAAACCCTAACACAAGTTTGAAAAAAGTAAATCCAAGCAAAATTTTGAAAAAGAACTTTTCAATCATTCAATCAGACCTCTTTTTTCTGCCCTATCAATTATGGCATTTTATTATCTGTCAAATATATATTTTTCAAGAACGTAAGAAAAAAAGGCAAATGTCAAAGAAACGTCAAGAAACCCTCCTTTTCGTTTTTCAAATGATTCATTCAATTTTTCATTATCGTTCAAGGTAAGAAATAAATTTGTTTTGGCTTTTTTTTTTCTCTCTTTTTTTTGACCAGCTGGCGGCATTTTTCTCTATCTTCTTTTCCTTTCGCGATGACAGAAACATTCCTCAAAAAAGGGTCAAATTTTCTCTTTTTTTATCAGAAAAATTTTAAAATGCAAAAATAAGCAAAAACAAAATAAAAATAAGAATGTTTCTTTTCAGAAATTTATTTTTGCTTCTTTTGGTTATGGAAAATTTTGCCGACATTTTCAATAGAAAAAATGAGGAGGTAAATAGCAGGTCATAGAGAAACATAAAAAATAAAGCGTGTTTAATTTGTTAAACTTTGTTACCGTAACGTCAATTTTAGGTTCTTTTTTCATCATATGAAAATTCTTGAATTGTCAAAATCGAAAATGCTAAAGAAGATGGCTAAATTTTAAAGCAAAAGTTTGTTTTAAAATTGTTGACGAAAAACTTAAAATGTCTTTTTGCCTTTCTCTTTTTCAATAATCAAACAAATACATAAAACTTAAAAACGAAAATGATTGATGTTTAAATATATCCAAGACATATCCAGACCTGATCTGACACGCAAAAGAAACAAAAAAAATGCAAATTTTAGCCTGATTTTTTTATCCAACATTTAAAAACACGCAACTCAAAAATTTTGCTGCTGCCAAGAAACAAACAAATTCTTTTATATTATTATTTCTAATAAAAACGAAATCCACGAAAAAACCTGTTGTTTCTGCCATTTTTTTTGTTTCGTGTTTATTTTCTTTTTCTTGGGCTTGTAAAAAATTTTGGTCTCCTGTTGCGATTTTTACTTTTTTTGCTGTTTTCCAAACTGCTGCTGCCACCCCGGCTGTCAAGAAAGAAAGAAGAAAAACGTTGAAGGAAGTCTCTCTCTCACTTTTGCTCTTTGTTCTTCTTCCATCCTTCTTTTTTGTTTCGTTCGTTTCTCAAAAAGTTTTGAACAAAATCTGGCAGTAAAATAACGGCGAGAACAACAATAAAAAAAAATATGAACGCCCTCAAGCAACTCAAACAAGCTTGCCCTGAAGGGGTAGTCAATTGAAATGAATTAACAAAAAAAAATGAAAGAAAGATTTTTTTATATTGGCAAGATTGGACTTGCTTGAAGGAAGAAAAAAGGAAAGGAAACAATAGATTTAAAACGGAAACAAACAAGAAAAAATATTTTGTTGGAGGTTAGTTTTAAAAAGTCAACCTTTGCTCGAAACATTTGCATTTTGAATATTGAATTTTTAAAAACAAAAAATTCCAATTTTTTTTTAAAATTTCTAGAGAAAGGTGATAAAATAATTTTAAAAAATCATGCCCTAAGGGATGCTTTTTTAAAAAATCAAAGAAAAACCATTTTCGAAGAAAAAAAGTAAAAACAAAAGTATTTTTGCGGAAAAAATTGAAAACTATAAAAATGCAAATCGAAAAAAAAGAAAAACAAAATCAAGGTCAAACATAGAAAGAAAAATTTGCATCAATAAAAAATGAGATTTGCGATTTCGAAGAAAATTAATTGATTTTGTAATGAAAAATGTTATAGAGATATTTTATATACTCTGGAGATAATAGGATATATCTCCGGGATATGAATGAATAAACAAAAGAAAAACTGAAACAAACCTGGTATCGGATTTTTAACAATGCATAAAACATCTGGTGATGAGCTCATTGTTATTATTCTGTTTAATTTATCCTAAAATGTGAAAGATTGTTATTAATATTAAAATAGGTATGATAATAAGTGATAGTACAACATTTATAAAAGTCAAGTCACGCTATTTACCTTAAAAATTAATATTTTTTTATTATTACAGTAATCTATAATTTTTTAAACATGTGAATTAATTCAATCATTTTCAAATTAATTATATCGCGTATACTGTAGGCGTACTGTAGACTCATTTTTCAAAAATAGTACAATTTTTAAAAACGAAGAAATCTAATGTAATTTTTAAAACAAAAAAATTTAGGAAAAAAAGTTCCGAAATTTTTTGGATGACCCAAATCGCTTAATTTTTTGTGCCATCTAATAAATCTAATTTTTGCCAAAATACTTTTTTACATTTTTCCTTTCAACGTTCCTTCATTTTAATAAAGTCCTATAAAAAGTGTAAAAAAGATGTAAAAAATTAATATAATTGTTTTTTTTCTCTACAAATCTCCTCCCCGAAATTATTCCATCACAGAAAAAAATAAGTGTTCATCAAATTTATTTTTTTTTGGTTCATCAAAAAAATGATGAACGGAAAGTACCAAGCGACACCCTTTATTTTTGACAGCTGACAATTTTTTTGGACAAAACTTAACACTTTCTCATTATGCTTTAACCCCTTCCCTTTTTTAGTGAAAAGGATTGATAAGAAGAAAATGCAAACAAAAAAAGAGATTAGTTATGGGACATTGAATGACACGAAAAAATAATTCTATGTAACGGAAATGCGCGAAAAGTTGATAAGAGGATATAAGGTCTTAAAAATAGATAGTTTAAGTAAACGTTATCAAAAGTCAATTATGAAATTAGAAAAGCTGTCAAGTCAAACATAAACAAATTCCTGAAGTTTCTCGTACACAAAAATTTGGATTTGTAGTTTTAAAATTTAAAATGTCTCAAAAAATGCCAAAAATGATGACATTTGAATTCAAGTAGCCAAAGCTATTATGCCTAAAGCTACCTTAAAAATTAGCATAAATATGACATCAACTTTCAATCATCAGAAATAATACTAATTGTTTTTTCTACCGTAATCTTCATACACAAATGACAAAATTATTTTTGAAAATCCCTCAATAATTTTCCCCATTTTTAATGTCTTACAAAAATTTTTGTCTTTCATCATCAAAAATTCGAATAAAAGCAATTCAACTTTTTTTAATACATGTAATATTTTTTTTCATCAAAACAAAGCACTTTTCCCTTAAAAATGACCATTCCAAAAAATGAAAAAGGGACAAAAATATTTTTCCTTTCTTTTCTCTTTAAAATTTTAGTTTTTGAATTACTCATTAAAATTAGAAATTAGAAAAATATGAATGGACACTTAAGTGCGGAATCCTTTTTTTGCGTCTGTGTTTTTATATATTTTTTACAAACTCATAAAAAAAAACCGTTTCTTTTATCTCTTTTTTGCCGACCGCCGGTCGCTGAGACCGTTAAAGACAAAAATTTGCATTTTTACGCAATTTTTATAAAATTTGAACAAATTGAACAAAAGAAACCTATAAAAAAATGATGAAACTCATCATTTTTGTTATCTTTATCCGGTTTTGGGATATCGAAGATTGAAATAAATTTTGTGTTTTAGAATATCAAAGAATAAAAAAAATTTGGGTAATAAAAGTTTGAATGTTTTGAGATTTGCAATTGTAAAACATAAAAATACGTAACGGTGAAATACTAAAAAAGAGGATCATAAAAAAGCATTGCGGAAAAAAAAGAGAACAAGAAATTCAAATTAATTTTGAAAAATCATGGGAACACATATTTCCCAAAACTTGCCTTCAGGGGAAAAGTTTTATGACCAAATTAGGCCAGTTTAATATAAAATTTACAACGAAAAAATGAATTAATCAACTTTTGGAGACAAAAAACTTTTTTGGTCTAAAACTAATTCTAATAAAAAGTTTTAAATTTCAAATGCGGGACCACCAACTGTGATATTTTTTCAATCATTAAAAAAAATGGAAGCGTATTTTTGGCCTTCAAAAATCTCTTTTTCAAGAAATAAAGATAAATGCGTGTTTTTGTTTTTACTCTTGCCGATGGGGCCCGTTGGGGGATAAGAAAGTGGAAAAGGAAATTAATGAACATTATTAAAATAAAAAAAATATCAGCAAAAACAAGAGAAAGAAATAATATTTTTCAGTGTTTTTACAAAAATGAAAAAAAGAAAAACAACACATGAAAGAAATGGAAAAACATAATTTCACTGACCTGAATAAATAATATTACATTAGACCAAAAAAGGAAAGAAGGATATCCCAGATGATAAGAAAAGGGTATAATAATAAATGCAAATTTTCGTAATGAGGGACTACTACGGTTATGTATTTGTTATCACTGTTTGTGAAAATGTAATAAAAACAGAAGCAAAATAAACTTTAGCATATCTCAGCCGCAACTACCGTATACCGAATTTGGAAAACTTATAGGTCATCCAATTTTAACTATAAAATTTGCATATTTTTAACTTATAGTTGAAACTGATAAAAAACAAAGTTAGAAAATTTCTAGAAATCTTCATATGTAAATTTTTTTGGCTTAATATTGCAAGCATACATAAAAAAACTGAAAAAAATTTCTTCATTTTCTTTCGAATTTAAAATTAGCTTCATTTTTTTCTCTTTTTGACCATCGCAATTTTTTCTCTCAATGAGCAATCCGAAAAATGATTAATCATAAAATTAAGTATATTTGTTTCCCACAATTAAAAAGATGTATTTCTTTTTAATAAAAGCACTCATAAAATCATAGCATTTAATTGCGTGACTAACTCCTTAATTTTAGAAAAAGTGTAACTCTAAAATTTTAATTACCTTATAAAAATTATGTAAATTTCGAATCAAAAAATGAAAGGATTTTAACTTTTGAATGGAATCTGATGTCTGCTTTTCTGACGATGATTCTGAATGAGAATTAATAAGGTCGTAATTAACTGAAGTTGGGTCACTGAAAACAATAATGATGATAATATGCTAATTTCTGATTTAAAAAACGAACATAAAAAAGAACAACAGATTCAAAGCATATCCATCACAAAGTTCTGCAAATCTTAGCGGAACACATTCAGTTTGGCGCCAACTTTTCTCCGGAACAATCGTTGAAGGACCACAAACACAATCTCTGAAATGCGGTAAGGATATGAATTATGAGGTACGTAATAAGGCGATAGAATATATCAAATCCCCAAATAAAACATATACCCGAATTTCCCCAAAAAATGTCATTTCTTCGAAAATTTGCATATTGATATTTTATTAGAAAAAGCATGAAATTTTTTTGGGATATACAAAATCCCAAATATCCCCTAATCCCATCTTCATCAATTAATCCAACTTACTTTATCCAAGCTCCCAAGGCTTGACTCCAAAATTTTTGTTCATCCATTTTTAAAATAAATTTCTTTTTTGAAGAATCAAAAAATAAAATTGGATTTAAACAAAAATAATTTTCGACAAATTGGACTCAATAAAACATCTTGAATTCTGCCTTGGATTTTTTTTATTTTTCACAAAAAAATTTTAATTGGCATTCAAGATTTAAAGAAATAACAATATGTGTCCAGGACAGAAGTTTAGGTCAGTCAGCAAAAGATTTAATAAAACAAGCTAAAATCGTTAAAAAATATGTTAAAAATGTGTTAAAACAAACAAAATTCAAAGAAAAATATGCATAAAAATGACCGCGAAAATGAGATTGTGTAATACATATTTTTATGGCACAAGAAACATAAGTTACGGGCTTGTAAAAAATGTGTGTTTGCTTTTGACTGTAATAAAAAAAAGGTTACAATTTTACAAACAAATGTCACCAAAATATTTGTAACATTTTTGGGTTTTAATGAGGGCAAAATAAATAATCAAAAATTTGTAAAAACAAAAAAAAGTAGTGGAACTTTGAAAAAATTAAGTAATATTTGTTTTGAAAAATTCGAAACAAATCAAAGTTTTTGGTAAAATTACAGTACCATAAACACCGAATTTTAAAAAAAAAAAGAAAATTAAGAAAACTTTCGTTTGAAACTAAAAATTTCAATTCATCTTTTATTTTTAGTTTCATAAAAATATTATGATAAAAAATGTTATAAAGTTTCAATTTATTCGACAAAACTTTTAACGAACTTGTTTCAATTGTTTTTTTTCGCGAATTTCTAATTTTTTTTTAAAAAAGCACAAAACATTATTTTTCTCAAAGGTTTAAGGCAAAATACTCAAAAAAAAGTTTCAACGAAGCCTTCACACAAAAACTTTTTATTTTCAAAAACAGAAAAAAAACGAGAAACAAAAAACCTTGAAAAAAGGGAACTCAAACTTTATCTTTGTTCGCGAAAATCAGTTTCTTTTTATTATTTTTTCCTTACAAGTTTTTTACAAAAAAACAAAAAAACAACATCAAAGAAATTTGATCCTTCAAAAAAAACAAAATAGAAACCGAAAAGAAGGGTTTTGGAAAACTTTTGTTTGAACCATGTTTTTGGGGCTTTTGATGGGTACAATCAAAAAATTGAAACTGAACATGAAAAAAACACATCAAATCCCTAGAGGGAACGATAAGATGATGCATGCATCAATGCATACACAAAGTACCTATCTACATGTACTTTGAAAAGTTTAAAAAAAGAGGGTGGAAAGTTTCTTTTTTTTTGCTTTGATTTTGATCAACGTCGGATTAACTCTTTCTTTCTTTCTTACTTTTGGTTTTTTTTGCTTGCACTTTTTTTGTAGATTGAAAACGACAAAAAAGAAGATGAAACAAAAGAAGAGGGAGGAAAAGCATATTTGTATTTTTGTAAAGAAAAACAAGTCTTTTTTTCTTTGATTTTGGAAAAATGAAAGGGAAGGAAGAAAACCGGACAAAGCCAAAAAAAAGAAGAAGAAGGAGGACAAGATAAGTAAGAGTACAAAAGAAGGTAGGAGAATTTTGGTGTTTGTAAAAAGCGGGAGTAAGGGAAATATGAGAGAGATGCGCTGTTTAAGAGGGTTCAAAGTGCTTGTGTTTTGGTGTTATTTTACAGCTTTTTTCTGTCAAACTGCTTATATGGTGGTAGCGGAATATAAATTTTAATACCAATTCAAGATTGAAGATTTGTTTGAATCTAGTTTGTATAAAATTCGGGTAGCATCAACAAGGAAATCTATCTAAGTTGGATTAAAAATTGCTTCCGTTTTCGAAATTTTCAAATAATCTTGTAATATGAAAAAAAATGGTATAAAATACGGTAAGCTAATTTTAGATTCAAAATTGACAAAAACAAAATGCAAAAAAATCTTAAAATTTGAAATACAGTATGATTAAAATTTTAACAGTGTTTGTAAACACTGTACTTTTACAACATTTTAGATAATTAACATTTTATGAAAAAATATTATTTGAAAACTCTAACATAACTAAAAACACCTAAAACTGGGTACTTTTTAAAAAATTTAAATAAAAAACTTTTTCGACATTTCTAAAAATTAGGGGGCACAGCCGTCTCTTTTTTTTCAAAAAAAAAGAAAAACAAGTGGCAGAAAAAAAAAATCGGGGGGTGACCTTAAAAAAAGTTGTCCGAGTGGAAGAACGCGCGCGTCCAACGAGCAACAGAGAAAAAAGGTGCATGGCTCGATTACAGCCGCGGGTAAAAAAAATATTTGAGTCAGCAAAAATTTGGGTTTTTAAATAAAATAAATTAAGCAACACTGTGGTTTATATTAAAAAATTATTATTACGCCGGACACTGTATATATTCATATTAAAATTTATGCAAAAATGTGAAAATTATTATATTTTTTGCGATTAAAATTTTTCAATCAAAGTACAATAAATGTTTTTGGTGTAAAATAAATCTTCCATTTTCCTTAACTAGAGGTGACCCGCCCCTCCGGGGCGGCCACCAAAGATTCATGTACTATGTACTTGATTTTTGTAAAAAACTAATGCACATGCTTTCTCTTTTTGTGGCATAGACTTAAAGAAGATCCATATTCATTTTAATGAATATGGCTAAAGTTTATAAAATTTATAAAAGAAAAAAAACAAATAATTTGGATTTACTTTTTTTCACAAAAAAATCAACACCAGAAAATTTTTTGTCATAAAAAATGATAATTGACGCTTGCGACGCTTTGCCAAAAAACCGCTCCTTTCAAAATAAAATGACACGCACCAAAGGACATTGCCTCTTTTACGGGTAGAAAAATTGTAAATTTTTTTTATTTCCGTAATCATTTTTTTTTTCTTCGACCAAACTATAATAAATGTCTTGGTTGTTTTTTTGTTTTCGTCAAAAGTCCTTCTTATAAAAAACTTGAAAGTTTATTTATTCCATATAGTTTAAATGTTAAAAAACAATTATTTAATCTTCTTCACAATCATCATCATCTTCATCCGTATTTGCTTCTTCTTGAGCTTGTGCCGTGATAATCAGGGAAGTTAAATTTCTAATTAAAATTTCTGTAGTTTTTAAAACTTTTTTTGCAGAAAATTTAAATAATGGTGAATCTGGTTCCAAGGTATTTAAATAAAGTTTGTGACAGCGAATTTGATCTTCAACTGCCTTTCTCTTTTTTGTTGCAGCCATATTATCAATAATACCATGCATTTGTTCAACAGTTGTCCAAATTCCTCCATTTTTTTGTAATTTGTTATAAGCTTCTTGAGCTTTGCGTGATTTGATTGCTGCATCTTTCTGATCCTTCTCTTTCTTTTTCAGAAGACGCTCCCAAAAAGCATCAGCAAGAGCTTTTTCATCTTCCGCTGCAGCAGCTTCAAGGGAGGAAGTTTCGCTCATTGCTTCTTTGATAATCTTTTCTCTATCGGCTTCATTTTTAGATGCAAACCAGTCAAAAGTTTTGTTTACTTTTGATTGTAATTTGACTTCTCGTCTTGCAATTCTTTTATTTGGTGCAACAGAATAATCGCTGCCCACGTAACCAAAATTTGATTCACATCGGCGATTTCCTCGAGGAACAGTTCTTAAATCTTGGGTCGTTTGATAATATTCACCGCCTTCCAAGTATGATGCAAATTTTGTTTTGCAATATGGAAGTAAACAGTGTTATGCTTTTGTTTTTTTTCCGCGGGCGCCCGCGCCCGCGCCCGCGTACTTTCCAAAAAATCGCCCGCGCCCGCCCGCCGCCCGCTTACCCTCAAAAAAAATCGCCCGCGCCCGCCCGCCGCCCGCTTACTTTCAAAAATTCCGCCCGCGCCCGCCCGCCGCCCGCCAAAGGGCGCCCGCGGGCGAAGCATGACACGGACTCCGATTTGAATTTATTTTAAACTATTATTTTCAATATTTAAAGACAATGTATACATAAACCGACAGTATGTCATATCGCTAATTTGGCATACTATAGGTCAAAAGCATATCTTCAACACCTATCATGAATTTAAATTTTGACCATATCAATAATTGATATATTGATTAACAAAAATTACTTAAAGTAGTACTGTATATAATGTCATTAATCGGTTAAAATCCAGGTGAAGTTAATAACGATGGAAAATTTTTCATAGCAGTTTATTCTTTCTTTTTCGACAAGCAAAAAAGATTGACACCAATGTGAAAAAATGCAAATTATTTCAGAGAATCTTGGATGTTCTCATAGGGCATTTAGGTCACTGCGGTGATAAACTTTTTTCTTTCTTCATTAGATGATTTGTCTTTCCGTGTGATTTTTATGGTAAAAAAGCAGTTTTTTGTAGATTTTCGTTGAGAAATATTGTCAAAAAAGCATTGAGAAAAAAAAGAAAATGCCTTTACTTTTTTACTCGCGGGCGCCCGCGCCCGCGCCCGCTGACTTAGAAAAAATCTGCCCGCGCCCGCCCGCCGCCCGCTTACTTTTGAAAAAACTGCCCGCGCCCGCCCGCCGCCCGCCAACGGGCGCCCGCGGGCGCCCGCGGGCGGGCGCGGGCGCGGGCGAAGCATAACACTGGAAGTAAAGCTGCTGAAACAGATTCAATTGCATCAGAGATAATTTCAGGATATAATGGTGTAACAATATCAAGATTCTGAAGATGGGCTTTACTTTGTGCAGTTGCTTCTTCTGCATCTTCAAAATCTTCAAATGGAGCATAACCATACAAAAATAGCATTGGCTCTTCAACAATTCTTTCCAAAAATTCGATAAGTGATTTTGCATGTTCACTAAGGCTATTAATACTTTGGGAATTTTCAGTCAAACGAGTTAATGGACCAGTTACAAATGCATTTAAAGCTGCGAGAAGATGAAGTTGAGAATATACCAAAGGATCTTTCAAAGCAGCATCAATATCAATTTTCGCATCATGCATTTGCGTTTTATGTTCTTCATAAAATTTTATAATATCATCATATAAATAGAAGACAGCTGCACCAATGGAGAACAAAATATTGAATCTATGTCCCTTAAAATCGGGAATTTTTGCATATTTAATTTTGTAATGTTCAACATATGATCTCCAAGCTTTTGCAACATCATATTTGGAAGCAGCCCGTCCTCCCAAAAATCGAGCAAGTTCTTGGAGTAAAACAAAAATCAAAGGTTGTTTAACTTCATCATTATTTGTGTAAGTTTTTTCGTGTTCCAAAAAACTTTTTACAACAACAGGTGTCATATTTTGTAAAATGTGAAGCTGGCAGTAAAAAGAATTGACTTTAAGCAGATCAGTTTGTTGTTCATCAGTAAGTTGATCCCAATTTTCATCATTCGATGCAATCAGTTCTTTTAGTTTTGGAAGTTCATTTGCAAATTTCTTATTGGTACTAGCCTGATCGGTCATTAAGTTATTCAAATTCATAATAAACATTTCCCAATATCGACATCCTTCATCCGAATCAAGTTGTTTGACTACTTTTTTCAACAAATCAACCATCGTGGTACAAGATTTATCAATTCCTTTTAACGTTCCAAGTACATATTCCCTGGCTTGATTTGATTCATCCACCGTATAAAGAACGTAATTATGCAAAATTTCAGCATTTCTAATAGTTTCATCTGTACATAATGTTGTTGGAATATTTCGTAAGGCAGATTCTTCAATTACTTCACGAAGATGTTGTAAATTTAGTGCCTTTGCAAAAAAGCTAACATGTGCTACAGTACTCGCCGATGGAACCGCATTTGGTGTCTTTCCCAACATCTTACAAATACTATTAATTGCTGGACCAACCGTTTTATCACGAATTCCAAGTGTTTGAAGCTCTGCTACTGCAAGATAAACTTCAGGCAAAAATTTTCCATTTTTCTTTAGTTCAACTACAGCACTTTCCAGATTACGTTCTTCAATTGTCTTTGTTAATTCTGCAATTTCACCTTGAAGAAGTTTAATATTTTCTGCATCAATTTTTCTTTGTTCGTTGGCATTTTTAAGTTGAATATCATAATCAACACATTTTTGATCAAATTCTTCTTTCAAAGTGTCAATTTTTGTTTGCAATTCTTGTTCCTTCTTTTCACCACTTTCTGTTAACCGTTCTAACTGCCGTTTTAAATTATACAATTCACTTTGAGTCGCAGTTAGTTTGTCTTGTCTTTTCTGTGACTTATCTTTAACATTTTCCAATTCCTCTTTGGTATTTTTTAACGTTAATTCCAAGTCCCAAATTCTCCTTTTATCGGTTACATGTTTTGGAGTTATCGAAGAGCTTCTTGAAGAAGTAGGTAAATTTGAATCTGCAGCATTGAAAAAATCAGATGCAACCTTTTTCATGGAAGAACTGGAAGATTGTTTTTGAAGTTTTGGTATTGTTGGTGAATTATTATCCTGAAACTTGGATTTTTACAGAAGTTTTATTTTATCAATTTACCATTTTTAAAATTTTTGCTGGAGGAGGTTGATCTGATTCTTCTTGTTCCTTTTCGACTGGATTCGGAATTTTTTTCGGGGCACTTGAATCAATGGCGCAGATGTCATGTTCAATATCATAATATATTACAATCAAAGTATCTTTTAATGGCACTTTTGAGTTTGGATTGGTTGCAAAAAACACCTTAAAAACATTATTTTTCAGATGATGGCGTTGATAATGTTTACCTTTTTAATAATTTTGTTACCAGCTTTTGAATAATCTTCATGGATGGCACTGTAACATTGTGCTTGTGTTGAAATATTAGAAACTTTGGATTCCGTTGCTTTTAAAATATTGTCATTCAAAGTTATAATGAATTTCCTCAAATGTGTGTGGCCTTTCCATGGTGTAAGGTTATCTTTATAAACTTTTGACATATCAGTGTCTTCAGTGGGTAAGTACAATAAAACATGTCGTCCTTTTACATTAGGTACTGTAATTAATGTAGGCAACGGAAGCACATTTAAATTATTCCTGAAATATAATTTTTTGAGTAAAAGTTAAAGGGGTTCAAGGACTAACATTTTCAGCGCCGCTCCAGGGCTGAAAATGTCGTTCTTAGTAAAAATTAAGTTTTGATATTACATTTTAGATCCATTAAAAACGAGATTAAAGAAGTAATCATTTGAATATTCTTTTGTTGAACTTGATGCACCCGAATCATTTGGATTAAATAATCTTTGCGACGCTTGAAATTGCTGAACTTCTGGTGTCGTTGTTTCAACATTTTCTTGCTGTCTCGGAAATTCAAATGAGTTCGGTAAGATTTGTTTTGCAGCTTGTTGTAATAATTTTTGTTTTTCTGAATGCCGATTTTCATTAAAAGAATTATCAGCAGATTCGATGGAATTTTCGTAAGCTGCAATATCTATAAATATATTTTTAGTTATTACATTTTTAATGCAACGGTAATGTATAAATTTAACTAACGAAGTGAAAGGGTGGAACTTGAGCTATTGGATGAAATTTGATTTTTCCATCGGCTTCCCTTTTGCTTCTCTTCTTCAGCAGTATCACTTAAATTCTTCGAAATTCTCGAACAAAAATCTTTGGTTGATTTCCCACCAAATTTTTCTTTTTGTGGGCATTTGTCATATAATTTAACACAATTTTTATGATCTCTAGCTGCACTTGAAGATTGAAAAAAATGCTGATCATTGGAATGATTAGAATTTGCATTCAAGTTGAGATTTTGAAACTTTGAATCCAATGAATTTTTAAGTTTTTCAGGTCGTTCATTATTAACTTCTTCTTCTTGAACATTTCCTCCACCCAGTAGTAAATCATGCGCATGTATCGTACACCTTTTACCAATTCCATAATATTCCAATGATTCATATTCATCAAGTGGATGTCCCCCATATGATAAACTAATTTCACAATTTGGATCAATTTTACATTCTTGATAGATTTGTGATTTCAAAACAGAAATTGAAGTTTTTGGGGTAACAAAGAAAGGATGGCTTTCTGTATGGTAATCAGCAATAACTTGAAAATCTTGCGATACTCGACGATCTTCCTTTGCATCAACATTTTGGGGTTCGTTGTCGACTTTCTAAATAATAATTTTATAAAGTTACAGTATAAAAATCACATTTAACTTTTAGACTTACTGTATACAAAGAAATTGTTTTAACTTTGATAGTGGAAAAATTATGAATATTTTGATCAGCAAGACTTTCGTTGTCTTTCAACAATTTTGTACCATTGTAAAAATTGATAACGGTAGGATTTTGATGAGCGGCTAAATATTTGTAAAATCCAAGTTTTAGATCAGAGATGCGAGCATTAATATGACATTTCAACCAAACTTTTATTTTGTCTTTAACAAATAATACGGTAAATGCATGTTCATCATTTTCAACATTTGGATCAATATATCCATTATGCACAACTTTATTCAGTGCTGGTACGGTATTCGTTGCCAAATATCCAAATTTGGAAGAATTTTTGCAGCGATTCAATTTCATATGATGAAGTTTCAGATGGAGTTTATCAATCAAAGAAGAAGGTTGTTTTAGCATTTCATTTACAGTAAACCCTGCACGTTTTCGAGCTTTTCGAATCAAGTTCCTGATGGTGACATAACATCTGTGATAAAATGGGGATTTGAGGAGGAATTTTGGAGGTGAGTTTTTTGTTGAAACAAACTCATAATGTCCAGAATGATAAACTTGAACAAAATTCATGATCGGTAGTTCATCAAAATCCATTGTTGGAGCTAATGCAAAAGTTGTATTACGATGGTGAAAGAATTGCGGTGAAGAATTTTTTGATTCCGGAAAATCAATAATTGGTTTGCAAGTTTCCGCAGCACCATTACTGCTTAGTAAAATTTCAGATGATGAAGATGATTGAAACTGAGGAGCTAAATTGCAAAAATGTTTTAATTAGGTTTTAAATATTATTATAAAATTGCTCACAGGTCTCAACGGCTACAGTATCATTTTTATTCTTTTTGTATCGGTCCGATTCCTTTTTGAATCGGGTGAGCCGCCGATTAGGCTGTTCTTCATAAGATTTGTAAAGATACATTAGTATGAAAGCAACCTAAAATAATAAATCTGTTAAAGTATATAATTGTCACGTGTACCCAAAAAGATGTACGGTAACGATAATTTGAAGTGATTTCACTTCAAAAAAATTAACAAACAGTCTTTCGTTGATCTATGACAATTTTCGTCAGTTTCGATTTTCTGCAGCCGACCATTAAATAAAGCTCACACTAAAGACTAAAATGTTTTTTTTTCTATGGACCACACGGCATGGCACCTTTTTAAGATCTATTGCGTTTTTTACAGCTTATTCATCCAATTCCTTCTTCGAAAGCTTTTTCATCGCCACATTAAAACAGATGTTTTTTCTTCAAATAAAACAATAAAAAATTTTGTTTTTGTTTGTTGGGTCAAATTTCTAAACAGCGTTAAACAAGCAGGAACAAATAATTGATTAACTGTGTAAATTAAAATTTATTTATAACTGTTGAACTTTATGGATTATTGCAATAAAAATTCTTTATGTTCAAAATTTTCAGTAACATCACATTTATATCACATCAATTATAAATTATATTGTAGAAAAAAAACATTTTTTTAATGAAATAATCTTAATTTTTTTTCCCGAGAACTATTCTTGAATTAATTTAATATAATTTTCACATTTTTGCATAAATTTTTATACGTAATAATAATTTTTTAATATAAACCACAGTGTTGCTTAATTTATTTTATTTAAAAACCCAAATTTTTGCTGACTCAAATATTTTTTTTACCCGCGGCTGTAATCGAGCCATGCACCTTTTTTCTCTGTTGCTCGTTGGACGCGCGCGTTCTTCCACTCGGACAACTTTTTTTAAGGTCACCCCCCGATTTTTTTTTTCTGCCATTTGAAAATAAAATGCGCGGCGTAGAATCGCCATTATATTTCGACTTCTGAATTTAAAAAAAAACTAAATACACCATTAGATTACGAACATCTGGAGCTATCCAAATATATAAAACTTATATGCTAAATCTAAAATTTATTTTTTAGGCTGTGCCCCCTATCTAAAATTCACAAAAGTGTTACCTTTTTGTTAGGTGTTTCTTACATTCTAATGAAAAAAAGCTTCTTATCCTTCCTTCTTCTTTTGGCAGCAGCAGCAGCAAATAATTATCCATTAAAGGATTTACCGCACAGTCACGTCATCTTTGACTTTTGTTAGACTCAAAATAATTAAACATGAAAGATCCATTAGTAGTACCTGCCAGCAGAAGGAAAGGAAGGAAAGAAATAATTACCATAAAAATAAGTAATAAATGCATCGGCTTGAAAGAAAAAAAAAGTTAAAGAAAAAGTACTTCACAAAAATGTATTTCACCGTCTTCAAAAAAGTAGAAAAACATGAACGAAAAAGAAGAAAAGACTGAACAGATTTGTACAGAAAAAAAGAACTGCCCTTTGTCGTTTGCTTAAAATTTAAATTAGAAAAAGAAATATGTACATTTATTCCAAGGTCAAGGAAATGGTAAAAAAACTGTCATTGAGACAGATGATTCAGAAAAGAAAGAAAAAAAAAGAAAGCTTTGAAGTTTGAGTGAGAGAAAGAAATCATGAAGAAGTTTACAATTAGATAGATTATGCTAATTTGAGGGTATAGTTGGGCTAAAATATATTTCATGAAAAGCGTGTCAAGGAAAGAAAGTTGACAGATTTAAGGGTACATGAAAAAAATAGGGTAGTTTCAGTCATATACAAAAATTTGAATAAATTTTTAATATAAACAGCTATATTGATTTTTTGAGAAATTCCAGATTCCATTCGAAATTTGAAATTTTGAATGGAATCTGGAATTTAAAAAAGAAGTTTAATTTTCAAAGCCTCGATATAGCCTTCTGAAAGCCACGTGAATGTGACTGCAAGCAAAAACAACACTCTTTTAATGGTTACCGAATCAAGCATTGACTGATTCTACAAAAAGTTTTAACGACCATATCAGTCCACAAAATGGACAACACCATCTTGTTGAACTGAACATAACCGAGCAAATGTTTACAAAAATTACGATCCTTTTCCAAGCAAATAATATAATCCTAATCATTTATCCAAACTCTTCAAAATTTTTCCACTTGTTTGATTCTTTCTTCCTTCCTCCCATTTTTGGTATGCATCTATCCCTGTTTCCTCTCCTATTTCTCTTATGGTTCGTTGATAGCAGTTTGTTGTTGACTGATTTCTATGAATTTGTTGAATAAATAAATTGATGGAAAGAAAAGATCATAACCAGAAAATATATATCTATCTCTATTTGATTCAACATTTTAAAAAATGAATCATTTTTTCTCTATTTGAAAGAAGGAAACAAACCAAAAACGGAAAGAAAAAGAAAAAATAGGAACGCTGGAAAATCAAATATTTGACATCTATCAATTCCAATGCAAGCATGCATCATGAAGATGATTTTGCTGCAACAATTGTTGATTGAAGATGGATGGATGAAATTGTAGCTTATATTGATCATTGTTGATCAATGATGACGCTGATGTTGATGATGATGATCAAAAAGCTTAAGCTAGCATTTTAAAAAGTCAAATAAATTGAAAAAAGGTATAAATTTAATCATTGAGAAAAAACAAATATGCATGAATTGGTTTTCACTTTTTTATTCATCGATCTTCCTTCTTCTAATTTCCAGATGGTAGGGTCCAAGAAAGGTGTGTGTTTTTGAAGATGGAAAAAGAAAAGAAAAAAATGAAAATGGACAACAACATCAAAAAGTTGGAGCAGCAGCGGCGGCAAACACAAATAAGAATACAGACAAAAGAGCTGCAAATTCTTTCAAGAACAACCGGAACAATCAGAAAAAACACTAGAAAAAGTTCTACGAATTTGTTTTAGGAAGGAAAAAGGTTTTTGGGAAAAGTAAATGGGTATTTAAAGACTGATTATTGAAAACGATAAAGGCAAAAGTCATAAAAACAAGCATGTTCTTACAGCAATAAACCCAGATACAGCATGACAATGTGCAAATTTCTGGAACCAACTTGTTCCATATTAAAACATTTCTCAAAACACAAACGCAGAGAATTTTTTAAAGAACTTTAGGCCAATATGTTATAAAAAAAAAGTCATTAGCTTTGCGAAATTGCATATTTTACAGTATCTTTGGATCTTAACAATATCGAAAAACTTTTTTCCCAATTTTACTATACTATTTAAAACATTTTTCTGAATAAAAAACTTTTTTATATAAAAATAATAAAAATAATGAATTCCATTGTTGCCACCCTCCAGCCCCGAAGTGTCAATAATGAAAAAAAGAACGGAGTTCAAAAAGAAGCAAAAAAAGAAGAGCGAAATGCAAAAATAACACAATCAAATTTTTCACTTGTTTTTAATATTTGAAACAATAGAAATAACTGAAATCCCACGAACTCTCTTTTTTTTGCCTTTCAACAACGATGATGTATGTTGGTAAAGAATTTTATTTTTCGGAGTTTTTAGGGAATTCAATTGAATGTAAAAAAATGAAGTAACTGTAAATAGAGACGGAAAACGAAGAAGTAAAAAAATCATATTTTTTGTACAAGGTTAAACCAGAATTTTTTATTAAAAAAAAAAAGCAATCAAGTTGTTCCTGACTTTATTATCTTCTTCTTCTTTCAATACACATGAATAAGATAAATAAATATTTATTCATTTTTTGTAGCAACATAAAAAAAATGTAATCAAAAGTTGTTGCCCTATTTTTTGAAGTAAGTGGAAAGCTTATTCTTCAATCAAGAACAAGAAAAAAGAAGTCCCTATCAAAAAGGTTACAGCCAATCGAAAAATTTTTGACAAGAAAAATGTCACATAAATGTTACTCACAAAAATTTTTGTGACGATAAAAATATATTATAGATAAAACATTTTAGGATTACAATTTTGAGGAATGAAAGAGATAAAAACACAAAACTACTGTAGCGAAAAAGTATCAAGCATCTTCAAAAAAAAAGAAGTATTGTTTTCACAAATAATATTCTGTCACAAAACGTGACTACAAAAGACGTTTAGGAGAGAGAAAGCAATACAAATTTAAAAAAAAAATTACTATGAAATGATGGAAAAATGAAATGAAAAATTGACCTAAAAATATTTCTAAAAATGCAACAGACAAAGTTAAAAAATGTCACAAATTTCTGGCAGTAACATGTTACTATTTTTGAATAAACAAAACTTATCTAAAATTAACTGCCAAAAAGGTAACCACAAATTGCTTTTTCTTTTTTTAGGACAACAAAATAGAAAAAATGCTTGAAAACAAAACTGAAAGAAAAAAAACAAAGTATTGAAACCCCAAAATTTCGCGCACATAAAAAAGAAGAAAAAAGAAACCCTCTTTGATGCCAAGGAAACGGTCATTGCATTCTTCTTTTTTTGTAATAAAAAAAACGGCAAAAAAAGGTTCGTTGCTTCAGAAAAAAAGAGAGCAATCATTGCTTTTTCTTTTTTTTGTCTTCATGGGTGGACGAACGGCAAATATATAGTAACAACAAACACCAACATGGCCAACACCAACAACAACAACGACATTAACAAATACATATATATATATAAATAACGATGACAACCACGAACCTGCCCTAAAAGAAAGAAGAAAGAAAATTGGCATTTAAATTGAGCAATTGCTTGGTCATTTTTTGCCATTTTCTCTCTTTTTCTCATTTGCAGGTAAATAAGTAAATAGCTTTTCTTCTTGCTCTTTTTATTTTCTACATGCTTTCAAAGAAGAAGAAAGGTCTCAATTTTTAAATGGTTAATGGTAAAACGAATTGGAAGAGAAAGAAGAATGGTGACTTTCAGGGTCGAAAATTGATGGCAAATTTGAAAAACGTGGGAATATTGGATTATCCTTGGTAGAAAAGAGAAGAAAAAATTAATGGTAAAAAAGGTAAGTAAGAATAAACAATTTTAAATAGGGGCTGCTTTTTTGGAAACTTTGAAAACAGTTGTTGTATGACAGATTTTTAAGTTTAAAAATATTCAAATTTTTTGAAATTTTTATTGCAGAATTTTATCAGATTGTTTTTTTTGAAAAATTTGCATACAGAGAATACAATTTAGATGGATATTTTAGAAAAGGCTCAAAATTTTGAATATTCTGGAGCAAGCATTATCTTTAAACACAGTTTGAAAAAATACTTTAATTTACCCCCAACATCAATTCCAAACCTGGGGTCGAAAATGCGGCCGAAATTTCCGGCCGGGCCGGCCCGCGGCCGAAAAATATACGGCCGGGCCGGCCTCGCGGCCTAAAATTTTCGGCCGGCCGGCCTGCAGCCGCCCGGTTTTTCAATTTTATAGGCGAAAAACAAAGAATTTTCCAAAAATTCACGGCCGGGCCGGCCCACGGCCGTAAAGAACCCAGCCGGCCTGGCCCAAGGCCGGCCGCATTTTCGACCCCTGTTCCAAGCAGCTCAAAATTCGTAAAAAAGGCATATTTTGCTAGCATTCATTTTTGGTAGCTATGGAAGATTAAAAAACTAAAAACTTCAAAAAGAATAGTACACCCTCTTTAACTATTCTATTTTATTTATCCAATTTTCAAAACTTCAAACAATCCAATTTTTTTACAAGCTTAAGCTTACAAAGAACTGAACAATGCCGAAATTAAAACTATATCAAAATTTTGAAAAAAATACAAAAACATTTTTGTAAACTTTGAAAAAAAACTACAATACCTTTCAGTTGAATTAAAAAACTACAATCATTTTCAATCAAAAAAAGAAACACCTCCGAGAAAAAAGAGATTCATAGTTTTGAACTAAAAAAATTTTTTAATTCAAAGCGATCACAAAAAAAATCAGAAACGATTCAATTTTATTTTTCAATTTTTGCGATCCTAAAAAAGGCAATCAAAATTTTTAAAGTTAAAGGAATTTTTCAATCTTCCTCGAAAAAAAATTTTTTTTTTTGTTGGATTGAATCAAACATGCAAAAAAACATGGAAGAAAAAAAAGGTGATGGAATAGGATTGCGCAAAAAAACATCATAGTTTTTACATGGGAAAAAAAGAGATGTTTTGGAAGTTCAAAAATTTGTCGTCAGAAAAAAGAAGAATCAAATTGAAAGAAAGAATAGGGAAAATGAGAGGTACTTTCTTCTTCTTCTTTGAATGACTTGAATTACTTGAAATCGCAATTATCATCAACACCTCTGTTCTCTTTTCCTTAAGGGGAAGAAGAGTAAAAAAGTAAAAGTTGTAAGTGCTGCTTCTATTGACCGTTTTTTCCCTTTCATTCAATTCAATTTTATGAACTATTAAAAGCAGCAGCTGCTGCTTCCAGAAATTGCATTCCAAAAGAACGATGGAAACGTTATCTCTTCGTCCTGTAAAAATTGTTCGAAATTTCTGGTTAGATGGCAAATTTTTGTGTTTATCTAAAAATTTGACACCTGAAAAAAATGGCACAGTTAAATTCGGCATTAGATTGGATAAGTAGAGAACAGAATCTTATCCAATGCCAACTTCAACTGTGCCATGTGCTTTCTTTTCAGATGACAAATTTTCAAACCGAATCCAAAATATTCGTAGAAAACCAAGCATTTATTATTTGGGATTCATCCTTTTCGAAAAAACTTCAACTCGAAAAAATCCAATAAAATTTTTATTTAAACATTTCCGTTTTTTTCTTTATTTCAATGAAGCTTTTTCGCGCATCATGAGCAGCAGCAGCTTAAACAAATATTGTAAATAATCACTTGATTGAAAAGCTGCTGCTGCTGCTTCCTTCCTGTTTGCCTCTTTTACAGCTGATGTTCAATTATTTCTTTTTTTCGACAACACCAAATTTTTCAATTCAATTATTCCTTTTTCACCATCACCGAAGGGAAGGTAATGGTTATTCAAAGACACCTCTTTTTATCTTTCCCGAAAAAATAAAAGCAAGTTCTAACAAGCTTTTAATAATGCTGAATACAAAAGCTTGCTTACACTTCAATATTTTGTCTCTCTCAACTTTATTTCAGCAAAAACAAATCAAAAATATTTAAACACAAAAAAGTTGTTTTTTGGTTAAACAAAAAAAATAATGAAGAAAAATAAACTATTTAAAAATAAAGAATCAATGAAATCAGAGATAATAAAAGTTCAACAAAAAAAGTAGAATAAAAAAAGTAGTTTTAATAATAGAAAAAGAAACCCGATAAATATTGGTTAACAAAAACAAAACATAGATTCAATCACTTGAATAAATAAAATCATCATCACCAAAATCAATTACATCATTCCTGGTTGTTGTCCTCCGCCATTTTGTTGTTGCTGCTGTTGTTGAGATGGAAGTCCAAGTAATGGTTTTAGCTGTTCTGCAGACATTACAGAAGGTTGTTGTGTTGAAGTTGGACGAAATTGTATCATATTTGGTGGAGGTTGATTAAAATCTAAACATAAAATCAATTATTTGGTTTCAAAGGGAATGAATACAGTATAACTAAATTAATTACGGAAGGGTACTGTAGATGGTATGCATCAAAATTTTAGGCGAATTTACAATTTTTTAACTTAAAATAAAAAATCTCAAACAGTTACAGTACCCCTCCATTCTAGCTTATCTAAATCCCCATGAAAATATAACTTACTTGAAGCATATCCAGCAAATCCAACATTTTGTGGCATACCGTACATAGTTGGCGGAGGCGCAGTTGTAAATGATGGCATTCCGTTGATCATTTGATGTCCCGTTCCAGACATGGTTGGAAGATTTGAAGGAAAAATTGTTCGATCACTTGCAATTGTTTCACCTCTTGCACGTTTGCGAGCAACATTTTCACTAAAAATTATAATTGTATTACTGTAATTATTAGAAATTAAAACTTACTCCTTTCCAACAAAAATTTGTTTTCCTTGATTAATACTTAATGGTGGAATTGGAAGTTGACATTCAAGACTTAAATGGAATGCCATTGCTTCATTCAATCTAAACAATATACAAAAATTATAAATGTTAAACTTTTACAAAGCAAACTTACTTTCCAGGATCAGTTCCAAGTTCTTCAAGAAAATCAAGTTTTCTTTGTGAAAATGTATATCTCTCTTCCAAGGTTAAATCATGACATTTAATTGCTAAATCGAAAGCATCCAAAATATCACCTTCTTTAAAATGTGATGAACTATTATGTGTATCAATCAAGGCAAGATAAAGTTTTGTATTAGCTTTATCACGGCTAATTGCTTCTCGAAGAGTTTTATCCGCAGATTTTCGATCATGTCTTACCTAAAAAAGATAAAAATATAGCACATAATTAGACGTGAATTGGTACAACAAACGAATGCTGCTTTTTATGAAACTTGCAGATTAAAAAATCGCGCTCCGAAAAAAATGCTGACAAACTACAGTAACAAAGTGATTGCATTTTTTGAATGTCTAAATGAATTTTGTTATTAAAAACTTTACTTTAGGATTTGATGTGTTCTTTAAATATATCAAATTTATAGCGTTGAAAATTGAAGTTTTAGAATAACAAAAACACCAAAAATATGTTTTACTAATTTTAAAATATTTATTTCAGTTACCAAACTTTAATCCATATAAAGGTAAAATCTTCTCAAATAAACCTCTTCTACGGATTTACGAACGAAAAATTGTAAAACAAAAACACATTTCTTCGGGCACTGATACTGTAGCTACAGCACAACTTTTAAAAAAGCACTTTTTAACTAAATTAATTTGCTTTAAAATTTTTGAATCCGACCTAATTAAAAGCATTCAAGCAAAAAAATTTAAAAGCGCAACTGAATTAATTATTCAAAGATGAGTGAGATAAGAAAAAAGAAAGAAAAGAAACATTACCTTGAGATGTAATCTTGCTAATTTAAGAGCGTAAAAAGATGCAAGTCTTTTAGGGCAATCAATATCTTGCATAAGCTTTTCATATTTTGAAATCACATCCGTGTAATCACCCTTATCAGATTTAGATTTTTGAATTCGACGACGTTCAACACCAATTCGTCGAAGATGTATTGATGAATATCCAGGATGACGACGCTCAAAATCTCTTAAAATTTGATCCGCATTCTCGTAATCACCTATAAAATAGAAAAAATTCCAAATAGATATCAGCAACAAGAATCTCAAAATGAATCCTTCCATCAATTCTTCCCCTTCTTGAATTCATGGATATCTTTTTTTCCCAATCATATAATAATATTATATACACTTTCTGCGAATGTTCCAACTTTTTTTAAAGGTATTTAAAAACTTCATAAAAAACGTATTTTTTAAAGTCAATTTACAAATTAGACTTAATCCAAATAAAATCCTATCATTAATATTATGGGAATTATTAAACAATTTTCTAGATAATATAAAAGTGATATAATAGATATCAGTGATATGATAATCATAGAAGTCGTAGAAGGAATTGATTTTCAACAAGTTATTACCGTTCTTTTCTTCAAAAGCACTGAATGCAAGCGCTGCGGCAGGTTTTCTTGGACAATGAATTTCAACAGCTTTCTTATAAATCTTCCGAGCATTTGATTTTTCATCAATTGAATCAAGATAAGCACCATACTAAAAGGTAATGTAAGAAACAAAATTGGAAACAAAATAAGGTACAGTAATTTATAAAAATAAAAATTGCCAACCTTTATCCACATTTCTTCATACATCGCACAAGCAATTAAACAACGTTCAAAGAGAGTTTCAATCCGTTTTTTTGATGATTTGCTTTCAGGTTGTGCAATTTCAAAATCAAGATAATTATGCCAATTTCGAAGTTGTTCCCGATCCAATGCCTTTGCGTGAAAGTAGGGGCGTTTAATCTGAAATGGAGTTCTAGATTAAAAAATGTCTAACAAATATAAAAAATGTGCAAGGGTAGAGATATAGCTAACTACATCCATGGCCTTCGACCCAACTGAAGTTTAAAACAGTAAAAAAACTTACAGCACTTTCAAAAGTCCATCTTTTATTAATTTCACGTTCATTATTCTGATAAGTTTTACGTCGACGATCAAAGATTGTATCACGAAAAGCATTCAATGCGACATCAACATGCTAAAATCAATCTATCAGTATTTAATCTCACTCCTATAAACAACAACAAACCCTTTTTCGCTTTTGTTGGATAGTTGTAATTTGATCATCATCATCAATTATTTGTCTTTCATATTCTTCAGTATTATAGAGAGGACCATCAAAATTTCTGAGTTTATCACGTAGTAGCTCTTTTGTAATATCTTCATATTCTTCCGGTGTTAAAATTTCATCAGGTTCTCGAGAATTAACAAAGGTAACAAAACGCTCCCAATGTTCAGCATATGCAATTGTAGGAGTTGTAAAAATTAAATCATAAACACTCATTGCACGTTGATATTCATGATGTTCAATTTCAAATTCAACAAATCGAGTCCAAATAGCATCAGAACGAAAATCATTTCCACAACCTTGTACTGCTCTCATATATGAACTATAATGGAATTTGTCAAATTTAATAAAAGCTATTAACAGTGTTGAGATTCATTCCGTCCATGAACAAATCTAATCACAACTATTGTTATGTTAATAAACTTACTGTCGAAGCTTTTTAACTGCATCAGGTTTATTTGAAGCTAGCGCCTTCAAATAATCCACATAACTAATCCATAGATCAACAGAAAGAGGAATTTCAGCCACACCTTTTTCATAAACTAATAAAGTTCGATCAAAATTACGATGTCGTCGCTCAAAATCAGCATATTTTCTCCAGTAACCATAGCAATACGGGTAACGCTTTAGGAAAGCTTCATATGCTTCACGGCCATATCGAATTTCATCAATCTCTTCAACAATAGAGAGCAGTCGGGTCCAAGTATCAAAGGAATATGGTTCATTCTGTAATACCTTAAAGAGATCTTTGTATTCTCGTACTCGTGGATCTGGTGAACTAAAAATATGACGTTGATATTTGAGTTAACAGGAAGATTACAGAAACATACCGTGAACGAGATCTTGAACGCTTTCTTCTTTCTTTGCTATTACTTCTGCTTCGATCTGGACTTCGGCTACGAGTTCTACCCATTTTAAATAAGTTTATCTATAAAAATACTCTTTAACAACGTTTAATTTTAGTTTTTTAAACAACACAAAATAAAAAGCGCGCAAAACGTTTACAATGTTGGATACAACGATTTTCAGCAGCCTTATACTAATAAGAACGTAAACTAACAATGGATTCTTTATTTCATAGAAAAAATAATAGCTTTTAAAAGATTTTTAACAACAAAAACACATGGTTTATTTTAATATTTTTCAAAAAGTTTTTTCGAGTAAAAACTTGGAAAATATTTTTTTGGCAAAATGGGAATGAAATGCGACGGTCAAAGAACAACAAATTTTTTTGCACAAAGTTTTGTGACAAAAATTTTAAAAATGAGTAAGATAAAAAACTTTTTTGTGCTGTTGGTCGAATTTTAAAAATTTAATTCCCAAACAATGAAATCTGAAGTGATTTACTTTCTTATAATAAGAATTAGCGCAAAAAATGCTACAAAAATATGGTTTTTCGAATTTTAAGAATGTAGAAAGTTTTAGTCAAAGAGAAGAGTTTAACGTTTAAAAAACTAGGATGGATTTTCCGTTATGTACTTTCAGAATTGCAGCTTTAACATTCATTTCTCTTGTAATTGTTCTATGTAAGAATTTTTTTTTGGTAGAATTTGTGGATGTTTTTTTCATAAACATTTTATTTGCATTAATCTTTTTCCAAATCACCAGTTTCCTCTCTGGAAATGAGTAATGGTTTAAGCTAAAAAAAAGTATAAGGTCCACGTTTTTTTTCAAATAATAAAAAAATAATAATTTTATTATTTGGAGGAGAATACATTGTTTCGTAAATTAATAAATTTCTTATCAATTCTTTATTACTTCAAACACTCCATGACAAACCTTCAAAACAAAAAAATCTGTTCAATGAAAACATAAAATCAAATTGTTTAAAACAGATGTAACAAATAGATAAAAATTACAAGATCTTGAGACAAAGCAAAAAATCCAAATTCAATTTAAATATCAATTTAGGGGAGGTGGTGAGGGTTAACATGAATATTTGGATAATTAACAGGTAACAGGTAATTTGGTCCCCATTGATCAATTTTCTGTCGAATTTCGGCATTAAAATTGTCATTGTAGTTTAAATCAGCAAAGTGAATTACAACAACTGAACGAATATCGCTCAAGTTTTTCTAAAATATAGTTTTACAAATGTTACATAATATAAAAGCGACAGCAGCTCCTTTGATACATTTATTTATGTTTAAATAAAACAAAAAACTGTTTCGCTGTGTACAGCTATCAAATGCTTGAACCATTGTGGTGGAACGAAAATGAATAAAAAACAATTGTCACAACCTACCAGATTTTGACCTTTTATTCTAAAAGTTTAAAAATGAAACCATACTTTTAAAAATTGTTGCATAAGATCTGCATCGATTTCTTGTCCAATTAAGTACAAATAAAAATTTCTCATTTTAACTTCTCGTTCAAGATTTACAAGATTTTTCATTGTTCCTTTTGAGAATGCGCATTCACTTAACCTAAAGTAAGCATATGTATAATGACAAAGGTGGGGGCCTCGGAAATCCTAAAAATCTTACATAATGTACCAAGCTTTTGGAACAAGTTTCATGATTTCATCTACAGGAACGGAAGTTCCATCAGAATGGGAAATTTGACGATGTGTTTCTAAATTTTCAATATTCCCAGATTCTGCTAAGAATTTTAATTCATCCATCGTAACAGTGTCAACAAACAATTTGCGAATTTCACATAAAACAATCTTTGAAATGATAGCTGATGGATTTGGAAAATCACCGATCATTAAAAAATCAACAAGCCAAATATTATCTTTAATAAAACTCAAATCGGTTTCAGTCGGAGGGAATCCAATATAATTTTGTTCAAACACTTTCACATCATAAAAACTGTTAGTGCAAAGATTCTTAAGAATAGTAAATTGTTTCTTGGAATAGAAATATTTGCAGGTTTTGTGTAACTTTTTTAACGTTTTTCCAGTTACAACATCAAGGATATAATTCATAATGGGTTTACAGAAATCAAAGTTTTGATAAAGCATGTTATCAGTTGAGATTTTCTGTTTTACAGACATTTTGAAACACTACAAATACGGTACAAATTTATTCAATGGATAGATCTGTTAATCGCGGACGGGAGCTGCCACTGCTGAATTTTCTTGTCGACACAACTGACTGTTTTCTTCAGTAGGCAGGGCTGCTGTTTATAAATATGAGTTCATTTGACCTCGTTTATCTCCTAGTGATTTTTCTTGTGAGAATAATAGTTAAGGGAAATTCCCAAGCTCGTTTTAAGTATAACTTTTTAATCATAGATATTCTAAGTACCCTGTTTAGACCCTTGCAAAATCCCGCAAAAAATAAGGAGTTTCAGTCTCGTTATGAGATAACTTTTTTGTTCATAAGAATTTTACCATGATAAAAAAAGTGCTATTTAAACTTTTACAATGTACTCTCACTGGTCACAAAAAAAATTTTGTCTGTCCAGATTTTTTTCATCAATTGTTTTAAATCATTTTTTTTTGCAAATTCTTTGGGACGAACAGTTGGTCACCAACTGAATCGCAAGTTTGGAAGAACTTACATTACTGATCGTAGATCAACATCATGAAAATGGCCCATCGTTTTGCAAGGGTCGAGACAGTTGTGTTACTACGTCTTAATGTTAGTTTATCCACGATTCGCAAAATTGTACCTAAAATGAACTGTTTTTGTGGGTTTTTTATGATTGTTATTTTGTTAAGAAAAATCCAATAAAATCTCTTGGGGATAAACGAGGTCAAATGAACTCATATTTATAAACAACAGCTCTGCATGGTAAAGAAAACAGTCAGTTGTGTCGACAAGAAAATTCAGCAGTTGCAGCACCCGTCAGCAATTAACCGATTTATTCACTGAACAAATTTGGACCTTATTTAAAGTTTTTAAAAATGTCTTTAAAACAGAAAATCTCAACTGATAAAATGCTTCCTCAACACTTTAATTTCTGTAAACCCATTATGAATTATATCCTTGATATTGTAAATGGAAAAACTTTACAAAAATTACATAAAAGCTGTAAATATTTTTATTCCAAGAAACAATTTACCGTTCTTAAGGACCTTTGTACATGCAAATATTATGATATGAAAGTGTTTGAAAAATATTATATTGGATTTCCTCCGACTGAAACTGATTTGAGTTTTATTAAAAATAATATTTGGCTTGTTGGACTTTTAATGATCGGTGATTATTCAAAGCCATCAGATATTATTTCGAAAATTGGTTTAAGCGAAATTCGTAAATTGGATGTTGACACAGTTACGATGGATGAGTTAAAATTTTTAACAGAATCTGGGAATATTGAAAATTTAACCATATATAGTCAAACTTGCCATTCTGATGGAACACCCGTTCCTCCAAATGAAATAATAAAACTTGTTCCAAAAGCTAAGTACATTTCGTAAGGTTTTTCAATATTCATGGGGTACTGTATTCAAAATTTTTGAACTTTTTAGGTTAAGTGAATGCGCATTCTCAAAAGAAACAATGAAAAATCTTATAAACCTTGAACGAGAAGTTAAAATAAAAAATTTATATTTGCACGAAATTGGACAAGAAATGGATGCAGATCTTATGCAACAATTTTTAAAGGTAAGCTTTAATTACTGAAGTTAATTGATATTCGAGGTTTTTAAAATGTAACAATTTTAAATTTTTTTGGTTGCAAAGGGGCTGCTATCGCTTTTATGTGCAACTTTTGTAAAACTATATTTCAGAAAAACTTGAGCGAGATTCGTTCAGTTGTTGTAATTCAATTTACTGATTTGAACTACAACAATAATTTTAATGTTGAAATTCGCCAAAAAATGGATCAATGGGGACCAGAATATTTGCTACCTGTTAATTATCCAAATATTCATGTTAACTTTAACCATCTTCCATAAAAATTCATAAATTGGTAGTTAAATTGAGTATGCATTTTTTGATTTGTCTTGTGATTTATATCTTTTTTGTATCTTGTTCAAAAATGTGTTTTTTTTTCGTTGAACAAACAATTTTACAAATTCTATCATTTCGATTTAAAAATGATTTTGAAAGCTTTATTTCCTTTTTTTGATATTTTAGTTTATAAATATCCAAATATGCGGTTTTTTATGCATTCTGTGTTGCATACGGTAGATGGAAAAATTATGTAAAAAGTGCACAAAAAATCTGCAAATATTTTCATTTCAGAAAGAATTTTACTCTTATTGATTCAGTTTGTACAAACGAAGATTATGAAAAAATAGAGGTCTACCAAAATTACGGTTGTTTTCCGTCAACTGAAACAGAAGTTTTTAAAGTTGAAGGCGCGGGAGCGGCTAAAAAAGCAAAAGCAGAACACTGGAAGCCACAAGCAACAAAGGAAAAGTAAAAACGAATTTTTTGAAACCCAGAATTTAACTGCAAGCAGACGATAAAAAAATTCTAACAGGCAAAAACAAAAATCTAAGCAGGCGATAAAAAAATGCCCAGTTTTTTGAATGGATACAACATACAAAATGCTTATTAACAATTGAAGCAGTGAGAAATGTGTCGCAGTGGTAACTTCGGTTTAATCCACTCTGTTGAGGAAATTCAATTCCAAAATAGAGCCGCAATAAAAATAACCGTTTCCTTTGCGGCAATTATGCTAGCCGATGAGGAAGGATGCGGCACATTTTTTTATTCCAAATTTTTTTCAAAGCAATAGACTTCATTTTATTTCGATTTAAAGGAGGATATGGTTTGCGTTTTTTTAAATCCGTGGTTTTGTCAGCAGAATTTATTTCGGATTGGGCAAAAACAATTTTGAAGCGGGCAAGCTTTTGATCTTGTGTTAATGGCGGTAAAAGATCAAAGGTCTCTTATGATTTTGGAGGATCAATTGCTTTGTCCCTGCTGACATCCTAGCCTGATTATCTGGTCATGTGCAGCATGAACCTGATAATCAGCGTCTTACCCTTTGACAAACTGAATTGCAAAATAGGGAACACTTTCATTATTAATCGTAGATTAACATCCTCAATATGACCCCTCGTTTTGTAAGGGTCTAGATAGTTGAGGTATATTTTTAAATCTTTGATATTTTACGATATTGACGATTGAAAAATTGTACCTTAAATGAGCTTGTTATGCATTTTCCTTTGCTGGGAATTTCCCCTTAACTATTATTCTCACAAGAAAAAAATTCAACAAAATCTCTTAGAGAAAAACGAAGTCAAATGAACGCACATATAAGCAGCTCTGCCCAAGTAAACAGTCATTTGTGCCAACAAGAAAATTCAGGTTCAGCACCCTCAGCAAGTAACCGATTTATTCACTGAATAAATTTGGACCTTATTTAAAGCCTTAAAAATGTCTTTAAAAACAAAATTCTCAACTGATAATATGCTTCCTCAACACTTTAATTTATGTAAACCCATTATGAGTTATATCCTTGATATTGTAAATGGAAAAACTTTAAAAAAATTGCACAAAACCTGCAAATATTTCTATTCCAAGAAACAATTTACTATTCTTAAGAATCTTGAAACTAACAGTTTTTATGATGTGAAAGTGTTTGAACAAAATTATATTGGATTTCCTCCGACTGAAACCGATTTGAGTTTTATTAAAGATAACATTTGGCTTGTTAATTTTTTAATGATCTTGGATTTTCCAAATCCATCAGATATCATTTCAAAGATTGCTTTATGTGAAATTCGTAATTTGATTGTTGAAAGAGTTACGATGGATGAGTTAAAGTTTTTAACAGAATCTGGGAATATTGAGAGATTAGAAATAGGCAGTCAAATTTGCCATTCTGATGGAACGCTTGTTCCTCCTGATGAAATAGTGAAACTTGTTCCAAAAGCTTGGTTGTTTAGGTAAGGTTTTGTAATAGCCCTGGGGGTATTGCATTTGTATAATATTAGGTTAAATGGATATACATTCACAAAAGAAACAATGAAAAATCTTGTAAACCTTGAACGAGAAGCTAAAATAAGAAATTTAAATTTGTACCAAATTGGAGAAGAAATGGATGCAGATCTTATGCAACAATTTTTAAAGGTAAACTTTAATTAATGAAGTTAATTGATATTGAGGGTTTTTTTTAAATGTTACAGTTTTGAATTTTTTTGAGGCAAAGAGGCTGTTATTGCTTTTATGTATTACTTTTGTAAAACAATATTTTAGAAAAACTTGAGCGACATTCGTTCAGTTGTTGTAATTCAATTTACTGATTTTAACTACAATGATTATTTTAATGCTGGAATTCGCCAAAAAATGGATCAATGGGGACCAGAATATTTGCTACCTGTTAATTATCCAAATATTCATGTTAACTTTAACCATGGTCTTCCATGAAAATCCTTGAATTGATATTTGAATTGAATATGATTTTTTTGCTTTGTTTTATAATTTGTATCAATTTTTTGTACCTTGTTCAAAAATATATTGTTTTTTCTATCATTTTGAAGTTTGATTGTGGGTTGTTTTTGAAGTAATAAAAAATTATTAAAAAGTTATTAGTTTACCTTCCCATTAATAAAATTAAAAAATGCAACATTTAATTTTTGTAAGCCTCAGTTTTTGGAACAATTCGATCCTTGTACAACTTGTTGTGATTTTAGTTTTAAGACAATATTTTGTTTAAACTTTAAAATATAAGTGTTGTTAGGATTGTGAAATACTGTATGATTCATGGAATGTTTGCCACCTAATTTCTAATTGAAATATTTCATTTCAATAACATAATTTATATGATATCATGATTTATACAGTAATCATACTGTACTTGTTTTTACTTTGATGCTGAACTTTGAAATTATTCGTCATAAAATTTTGTTGTTTAACTATGATTTTTGATTTTTTTTATTTCTGACGAAAGTTGAAAAAGAAGAGTTTTCCATTTTCAACACAAAAATCAATGTTTCATCCCCCTCTTAACTCCTTCTTTCGTATATTATCAATGCCTTAAAATTATTTAGATATAATCATGATTTGAAATATTTTTAATGATGACGTTTTAACGTACAATCTAAAGTTCTGATATTCCTTATTCCTCTTTTTTTTTGCATTCCATTTCCCTTAATAAGCCTTTTGTTATTTTCTCATAAGCTGTAAACTGATAAAAAAAAGATTGTTAAATTTTTTCTCTCTTTTTTTGCCACTCCTACTTTTTTAAGAGCATCATTTTTTTGAAGATTTTAAGTGTATATAAAATAGGCTCATAACACCTTTAAAATCGCCATTTTTTATTGTTTTGTTGGAAAACAATAAATACAGTCACTTTTTGGGGGAAAAAAAGAAAAAGATGAAGAGCTTTTTGGTAATTTTTGCGATTTTTGTTTCCTTTTGTGTTGCTGATACTCTTTTGGACAGTGAAGATGCTGCTGCTGGTACAACTGATGCTCCAACAACTGCAGCACCTGCACCACCACCTGTACCAAAACCTGTAGTGCTTAATGATACCTTCAATAATAACTGTAAGCTTGTTTTTTTGCTTTTAATAATCGACTAGACAATTTCGAAGGGTCAGATTCTTGAGAGGATAAGGCTCAAAATTAAACTAAAAGTTTTCTCACCGAAACGATAATAAGTATACTTAAAGATCAGTCAGTCAATACCCCAAACACGATTCATCATGTTGGGGGTATACTGTATGCACATAGATGTCGAAATTGTTAGACCTCGACATTTAAATAAAGGTCTAACAATTTCGACATCTAAATAGTATACGACACATGCCGAGAATTCCAGCCCGCATCAACCCCCTCTACACCTTATGCAATGATATGAGATTTTCAAACCTTTTTTTTATGCAAATTATTTTAGATACTTGGACACAACAAAATGCCATTCAAACCTATCAAATTCCAACCCATCTTTCTCGAGGCTTATATCTATCTTTCACATCTTTGAATGGCGGCGTTGGAACATTATATGTTTCATTGACAAAGGATACCCCAAATGCTGATGATTTTAAATATGTTTTATATGCCCCATCTGCCATGACTTCACTTTCCCTTTCAAATGCAAATTTAACTGATGCTGGAGCTGACAAAAACAAAAATGACACAATCACATATGTAACTGTCATTTCATCATCAACTAAATTTAATTTTAATCTTATGGGAAAGCCACTTGAGGATGTTGCTACAACAACTTCTTCAACTACAGTAGCCCCAACCACAACAACCACATCATCTTCAACAATGCTTACCCCAACATTCTTCAATGCATTTTTGTTAATCTTTTTTTACAAATTTTTTACTTTCTCTAAATAAAATATAAAATTTAAATAAATTAATCTTTTTCTTAAGCTTTCTGATTATTGTCACATTCCTCAGAGAAAAAAAAGAGTGAAAGTTTTTATCAATTTATCACTTGAAAAAATCTTAAAAAGGAAACATCATTTCGAAGGTTCTTATCAAAAAATTTATGATGTTGAAAATAGAGTGAGAAAAAGGAAGGGATCGAGTCAACAAATGTAATGAAATAAAAATATTTCAGTAATGATTCATAGAAAGTGTACTGTATTTTTTGATGTTAATCACTTATGTGATTATAAGCATTTTAGATGTTGAAACATTAATAATTCATTAAAAAATAATGAAGAGAATTATCATTGTGGATCGGCAAAAAACAGATCTGCTTCTAAATCAATGATTTCGGATTGAAAGTTTCAGTGGATCGATCTATTTTTTGTTTGAATTATGTGGAATATCTAATTGACTCATCGGATCCAGGACCGAAAATGCAATGTGGGACAAATTAAAAGTGAAAAAATTGAATTGATATGAGTTTTTTTTTCAAAAGTTTTCGAGTTGGGCATTTTCATTTTTGGAAGGGGTACACCTTTGTTCTTTTTCCGTCTTACCGTAGAGGTTTTCATAAGACGGCGGAGTTAACTCTCCATATTTGTTCCTAGTACTCCTTGGGACTAGCGAATACTATACACAAAATATTAGCTGCTAAATCCAAAATCTGTATTTTCTCCTATAACACCAATATGTATGATACATCGGGTTCAATATTAGCTGACGTTGAACAAATTCTTCTAGAAGGATTTTTAACTATTTATGGACGTCAAATAACGTTTGTCGACGATATTTAATACTATATTTAACATTTTAGAAAGTTTAAAATATAAGTGAACATATTTTCTTGAATGTGTTCAACGTTAACGTGTATTGAACCCGATGTATCATACATATTGGTGTTATAGGAGAAAATACAGATTCTGGATTTAGCAGCTAATATTTTGTGTATAGTATTGCCTAGTCCCAAGGAGTACTAGGAACAAATATAAAGAGCTAACTCCATCATCTTATGGAAACCTCTACGGTTAGTACGGCGGTAAAGGATAAAAAGACTTTCTGGGTACCCGTGCCCGTTTATTTTTAAATAGAAAAGCATCAAATATTTGGTATACATTTAATTGAAAAAAATTACAAAAATCAGCAATGAAATTGACTCAATTTCGATATTCTATTCATATCGATCAAGATGGAAAAAATGAAGTTTCGTGATAAAAAATATTTTTTGTCTGTGTTGCAAAATTTTTTTTAAAAAATGTTGAGTATGTGGAATTTAGTTAGGAAAATGAAAATTACTTTACATCCACAGCTTTTAAAACTCTTTTGACGACGTCTTCAAATCAAAAGCTAAAATATTTGTTGCATAAAATCGCTGCATAATGTCTTTCAAAAAATGCCCAAAAACAGCCAATTTGTTACCCAAATTTTTGACAGCTGATCATTTTGAAGTGTCAAAATTCTTCTTGGTTCATAAACTTCTCCCAATAAAGTGTATCGAATTAAAATGTTTGGGAATACCGTAACCTTTTTCTTGGAGAAGACATAAATATTTTTTTTATTTCTTTTCCAAGTTTTGGGGTGCCAGTTGTGTAACAAATAATGAATAAAAGTATCTGGAAGATCAAAAATTGAATTTATGAATTTTTCAACTGTAACTTAAAACACTAGAAAAATGTTTCAACTTTTTAAGTTTATACAAGACAATTCTTTTTAAATTTCCTGTTCCACACAATTTTTTTCAATTTTAATATTTTTATCTCAAAAATTATCAACTGTTTATTAATTTCTCATGTGGATTTGACTACCGTATTCTGAAGAAAAAACAAAAAAATTAATACCAAATAATTATTACTTTTACAAATTTAAATTAAACATCCTATATTTCATAATATCGATATCTTATTTGTCAATTTCTCTTCAAACAAAAATTTTTAGAAGTGTTAACGCTTTCAATTCTTTTCCTTTGATTTTTTTGAAGTAATTTATTCAACAGCATTATCGAATCTGTAAACGCAAAACAACATTTTTTTTCAAGCACATAAAATTTCTTTTCAATAAAAAAATTTAAAATGCTTTTTTCGATCCATGTTTGGCATTGTGTCTTTTGAGAACCCCAAACGAATGTCTCCGTTTTTTTCTGTCTCGCGCATTTTTTTTTCTCCATCTTGCAAAAATTTTTTATTGCAGCAACATTTTTTGTCTTCAATATTTTTTCCATTGCAATTTTATTTTTTGTCATTGATGTTTTGCTCCTTTTCCCTCTATTAAACTTGTGTAATCTTTTACATAATACCCCAATTTTGTCATAGATTTATTCTTGTATTGCTATTTTCATCATCTTTAATATTACCTCTTCATTTTTATGTAGAAGTTTTTGTTTGCCATTTTTTTAAGCTTGCATTGATTTCCTTGTATATTTCTGCTGTAAAAAAGTATTCAATTTTTTTAAATCTTACCGAAAAAAATCGAACACAGTGTGTATCTTTTCTCCATCTTTTTTGCTGCATTTTTTTGTGAACTCTATGGAAAGAGAGAAGCTCTTCCGTTCGTGTTGTTTTTCTTCACCACCATTTTTTGCATCTATTTTTTTCTGCTTCCCCGAAAAAAGCGTTGAACATAGTTTTTTTCTTCTTCTTCTTGCTGCTTTCCCCGCATTTTTCTATTCCTTTCCTTCTTTTGCTCCTGAACAGACAACAACAATACTGGCAGCACCAGCAATGGACAATTCTATATGTTTCTTCTTCTTTTTACTCAAAGCTGCGAGGTTAGCGGAGGCGGGTGGCAGGAAGAAAGATGAAGAAGAAGGAAGGAAAGGAGCGAATAAACGGCGACGACCTCGACTGAACTGCCAACCAGGCGTTTTACAGATTTTTTTGAACCGCAACAAAAGAAGGAAAAAAAGCACATCTACTACTACCATCACGAACCATCATCATCTGCATATAGACGATGATGACAATAACCACGACGAACCAAAATGGAGGAGGATGTATATGGCTGACCATTTGAGCGCGAAAGCAAAGACGACGATAAAAAAGAAGAGAGAGAGAGAGGGAATGTAGGCGATCATCGGGCTTTTTGTGGTAGTGTTTGTGGGATGCCCGAAATATTAATGTTTGACGACCTCAAATTTCTTCGTTTTTAACGATTTTTAGAAACAGAAAACTTTTTACGTGCTTTTTGATTTATTAATTTACTCCCTTTCAGCTTTAAACTTTAAGATCTTCTTGTGATTCATGAAAATATTATTGATGATTTTTTTGAATGCATTTTTTTCTCTATTATCATCTTTCTTTTTTTTGTGTTGAATCATCGTTTTTTCCATGTCATTGCGAAAAAAAGAAGCACTCCCAATTTTTGTTTGCATCCATTTTCTCGGTGTTTTTTCCGTGTTATCATTTTTTGTGTTAAACATTGATTTACTTTTGGATTTTTTCTATTACAACCCCGACGGTCAGCACAATCTTCCCCCATTTTTTTGTTTATTTCGAAATGCCATTGATTTTCCTTCTCGATGTTGTTTTTTCTTCTGAAACATTGAATTCGTAAGACCAGAGTCTCGGTCTCTATGACTCAGCGCATGTTCAACCCCTCTCTCTCACTCTACTTTTGGCTTTAGTTTTTTCTATATATTTCTTTTTTCATACGTCTTTATCGATCGTGACTTGGGGCGTACAAAAAATATTTTGTGTTGCAGCTGTATTTTTGAATTGAACCAAGCCTGCCGAAAAACCATTTCTCTCTTTTTCTTCCATTTGCAATGTTTCCTAAAGAAACATAAGCTATTTTTTAAAATTTTCTTTCGTGATTTGGCGCGCATTTTTCTCATCATAGATTTCTTGTTCAACATATTGATTTACTTTCTTGTTTCAGCTCTTATTCATCATGTCTTCTGGAGTTCTTGTTAATCCTGATTGCCAAAGCGCTTTTCAACAACTTTCTGAAGGAAAGCGTACCCTCCGCTATATCATTTACAAAATTGAAGAAAAAGAAGTCGTTGTTGAAACTGCTAAAAGTGGTGAAGATGTAAGTTTTGTTATATTTGTATATTTATCATATCTTCTAATCCTTATATTGTTATAGATTGGGCTTGATGGTGATGATTATGAAGATAATTCAAAGCAAGCATATGAAGCTTTCGTCAAGGATTTAAAGGATAGAACTGATGGTTTTACTGATTGCCGTTATGCAGTCTTTGATTTCAAATTTACTTGTAATCGTCCTGGTGCTGGTACATCAAAAATGGATAAAATTGTTTTTATTCAACTTTGCCCAGATGGTGCTTCAATCAAAAAGAAGATGGTTTATGCTTCATCCGCATCTGCAATCAAGTCATCCCTTGGTACAGAAAAGATTCTCCAATTTCAAGTCTCCGACGAAAGTGAAATTGCTCATAAAGAACTCGTCAACAAATTAAGTGAAAAATACCGTGATAACTAAATCCTCTACTTGGGTGTGAAGAAAAAGAATTTCTTTTTCAAAAAATTTTTTTCTTTAATATTTTTTTGTCTATTTGTGCTATGTTTACTGTCTCATTGCATTGTTTCTATTTGAATACAAATATTTAAATTATAATTTCTGTGTTAAAGATTCAGCAATATTGGTTGCATTGTACAAGGGAGATATTTCTAGTTTTGGAATTTCAACTCTAGTATTCACAAAAGTTAATATTTTGCAAAAGGTATTTCGTCTGATTGAATCACAGTTACAAAAATTGTATTGTCAATGATATCTGGTAAAAAGGGTTTTTGAAAGGATCAGTTCAAAGTCGAAACATTTGAATCAAAGGGTAAAGGACATTTTTGAAGTAGAATTCTTTTTTTATTAATTGTTTGAAATAAATTATGAGAAGCTTAATTAAGACATCTTGTAAACATGTAAGTGGTACCGTAATTCTGTAAGCTTTGATTCAGCAGCAACAAATTATCTTCTGATTTTTGAGCCTCAAAATTTGAGGTATCAAATTCACAGGAAATGCGAGCGCTCCTCGAAGAGCAATAGCCGTTTACACAGGAAAATGGAGTGCTCAAAGAGTCGGCAGTCAACACGCAATACGCGCATGTAGGTCCAAAAAACAAGGAGCGCATGTTGCCAATTGTTGAACGCTCAAAAGGCGGACAAATAAAAAAGAAACGCAAAAAAGAGAGCGAAGAAAGAGCGCCTCTTTGGTTGTCTGTAGGGCGAGTGAATTGCGTTCTCTCTTCTTTTCGCTGGTGAGTATAAAAGCTTGCATTTTTTTCTTTTTCGTTGGTTTTTTTAAAGCTCATATTTACACAAATAATTGTGTAAAAAAATCCAAACGTTGAAAAAAGTTTGGATATTTAATTTTTGGATAAAAATAGAATTAAATTATTAAAAATCAAAAAAAAGAAAAAAATTGTTTTATTTTGCGGTCACTTTTTTAAAAAATAGTCCCGCCACGACGCTCCTCGGCATGCAATAGCGGTTTAAAAAACGCATAGAGCGTGGACTAAACGGCTATTGCTCTTCGAGGAGCGCTCGCATTTCCTGTGTAGTCCACGCTCTATGCGTTTTTTAAACCGCTATTGCATGCCGAGGAGCGTCGTGGCGGGACTATTTTTTAAAAAAGTGACCGCAAAATAAAACAATTTTTTTCTTTTTTTTGATTTTTAATAATTTAATTCTATTTTTATCCAAAAATTAAATATCCAAACTTTTTTCAACGTTTGGATTTTTTTACACAATTATTTGTGTAAATATGAGCTTTAAAAAAACCAACGAAAAAGAAAAAAATGCAAGCTTTTATACTCACCAGCGAAAAGAAGAGAGAACGCAATTCACTCGCCCTACAGACAACCAAAGAGGCGCTCTTTCTTCGCTCTCTTTTTTGCGTTTCTTTTTTATTTGTCCGCCTTTTGAGCGTTCAACAATTGGCAACATGCGCTCCTTGTTTTTTGGACCTACATGCGCGTATTGCGTGTTGACTGCCGACTCTTTGAGCACTCCATTTTCCTGTGTGTGTATCCCTCTTTTATGGCAGTGACACATCACATTGCCAAAAATGTTCAACAATTTCAAAAAATGTTGTTTGAGTCTTGTTCAAAAACTTACGCTTTTAAAGTTATTTAATTTTGAATTATTTATCGTAATTTTATTTTAGCAGGCTTAAATAGCCATAAATAATATTCATTTGTGTATAAAACTACAGTTGATGGATCCAATTATGAGGAATGAAAAATCAAATGAAGCTTCAAAGAAATGGCAATCATTAATCTCTGGTATAATATTTTTAAAATTTTTAAAAGTTTTATACTTTTTATTTGATATCTTTTTAGGTGGTGATTTCCGAGATATCACATTTGAAGCTTGTTGGACGTTATCATCTTGTAAAGCAGGTTTCGTAATGTTTAAATGATGCTGTTTAATACAAAGGTTTTTTAGAAGGATATGGTATTACACAGCTGCTAAATCCAAGAATAGAAAATTACTGGCAAAGCGATGGTGGACAGGTTTGTTATTACTTTTATGTAGCACTTCATAAGTTTCTACTGACCACCTTAAGCAGCCATCAATGCTTAGTTATGTACATTGTTACATATTGTTGTTAACAGTTAATAGTATACCTTAGTTAGTAACCGACCTTCTTTTATGTAACTAAAGAGTTAAAAACCATTCATACTAATACTTCTAACAACAGTCTCATTTTTAGCCTCATCGAATTACTCTTGAATTTCAAAAGAAGACTGAAGTTTGCTTTGTATTATTCTATCTTGATTTTCGAATGGATGAATCATATACTCCATCAAAGATTGTAATTCATCATGGTTCTTCAGTGCTGGATTTAGGAAATCCAATTATTGAGGTAATTTGCTTTTAATCTTTTTTACTGTTATTAATAATGAATCCTTTTTTAGAATTTTCATGAACCATCTGGTTGGGTGGTATGTTTTAGTTTGTATCCTTCGATGGCTTTATTTTGCTTACGAAAATGTTTTTAGAGAGTTGATTTACGAAAAAACCTTGATAATTCACAAAAACCAATCCGAACATTTGTTATTCAAATAAGTATATTACAAAATCATCAAAATGGTCGAGATACTCATATTCGGTAAGATTTTAATATCTTGGTCGTCATTGATCCCATTTGGGACAGCACGAAGATAAAAGATAGTTTCCCAAAAGTTTTACTATCTTTCATATTTTAGAGGTATTCGTGTGATAGGTCCATCGACAATTTCTCAAGTAGATCCAGTTCAAACAATATTAGGTGGTTCTGTATCTGAAATAAGAATGGCAAAAACAATGGCAAAATATCAGAATCGACTAAAAGATATCCCAGAAATTGGAGGACTTCGAATTCGATGATACCGTTTTTGGGCTTTGATGAAGATGTTACCTTCGTGATCTACAGTATCCTTGGAACGATTATTATTTTTGTTAATATATTTATGTTAATTTTAGTAATTTTTATGTTTTTTTGTATTTTGTTGTTGTGAATGATAGCTTTTGCACATTTGTTTTTTATTGTAATGATTTTCTCCACTGTCAAATTGTTGTGATTCATTTCGTTCTTTTATATCTCGATATCGAAACTATATAAAGTATTCTTTTCTCCTTTCGGAGGGGATCTCAATCATTCTCTCTCTCACTCTTAAATGTTTATGGTATTGATTCTATCAACCTGTATTATAATATTTATGGGATTTTCAACAATTTTTACTTCATTTGTTCAATGCTTTAAAAAGAAACCAAATTCAAATAAAAAGAAGGGTGCACAATCTTCACAATCAAATGATGGCACAGGTGGTGGTGGTGGTGAAAATGGTGGTGTTGTAATTGCTCCTGGTACGGATGGCTCAAATGGTGGTGGTGGCGGAAATGGAAATAATAATAATGGTGGTGGAGCTGCTGCTGCAAAAGGTGGTGTTGAAAAATCAAAGCGTCAACAATCTCTTCGAACTCAAACTGCTGTTACTCCTGTAAAGAAGCAAGTAATTCATGGTGGAAGTAGTAATGGAAAATCATCTGGTAAAAAGAATTCTGATGAAATTATCCCTGCTGGCTCAGGTGGACATGATTCTGGTCCTGCTGGAGAGAAAAAAGATTGCTCAAAAGAAGTCGTAAAAAAGTCGAAAGAAGTTGCAAAGACAAAAGCTGAAGAAAGAGATGTAAGGAGTTTTTGTATATTTTATTAAGTTACAGTAACAGGTTCAGGGTGTCCCTTTTCCTAGATCGTTTTCTTGATACCTGTCGATTTGACATTTGGTAATTTCGGATCTAGGGACTGTTCAGATTTTACGTAAGCCAAATATTCAAATTTTCGAAACCCACCCACCTTACCTTAAAGTTTTTTCCTTTGATCTTTGCCGCATTTTATATGGACAGTAAGATTTGGCTCACCCTCACCCACCCATAAAAGTGCTTACCTAAGATCTGGACAATCCCCTAGGCTGTTAGAGGATATTTATGCAAATTTTTTAGCGGCATATTTTGCTTTTAAAAATATCTGCCCTTGGATACTGTAACTTTTAGCAAATACTTTATTACCTGTTACAGATATGTAAATTAATTGTTTTCTAATTTCAGGAAAAAGTTGCAAAAGGATTAATCGTCCGCCGACAATCTGATTATCCTGCAATGGATGATGTAATAAGTGATTGGGATTCTGAATCAGATGGAAAGAAGAAGAGTACGAAAAAATCTGTAAAAAGTGTAAGTTTTTGTACTAATGTGGTAAAATACTAATGAACATATATTTTTAGCTTAACAATAGTCAAAAGAATGGAAAAAAGAAGAAACAACAAGGTGGTGGAGGTGGAACTGGTGAAGCAAAGACAATAGCAACTGATCCAACACAAGTTAATACAAAAACTAAATAATTACTTGGCAATTTTTGATGTATATGATGATTTAATAAATTGTATTTATTATTACTTTTTAATTTGGAGTTAATTTATAAAATGCTTATTTTAAAATTCATATTTTTTGAAGGATTACTGTAGCGAAGTAGAGTTTAGTCGATTATGGTTTTTGAAATTACGGTATTCAAATCGCTTCTTGTTTCCTTGTTGCTTGAAGATATACGGTAGAATGTTTTCCCTTTTGATAGTTATTTTGGTCATTGTTAGGAAAAGTACCGTATAATTCGACAATCTGACGTCACCAACGTTTTCGCAATTGCATGCCCTCTTCAAAAATCATTTTGAAGAGGGCATGCCTTTGAACTTGTGCCGATGGCGGTAAAAGATCAAAGGGTTTGTGATTTTGAAGGGAACCCATGACAACACCCTCGGATGAGTTCCTGCTTTTGTTCAATGATCACAAAAACGTTAATTTTTTGGTCGCGAATTTGCAAAATCACTCAAAAGGAAATTCAATTGCAATTTTCAAAAAAATGCTAAAACCAGAAGGAATTATTTTTTTCTATTAAATGAAGCATTAATTGGTTTTATACTTTTTTAGACTTCTTTTTTATAAACAATTTCCCGAAAGTCATCATCATCATTTTCTCTCGAGAGAGAAGACGAAAAAGTTAAAAACCGCCGCCCGCACGTTTATCCGCCAGCAGCCAGTAACAACAAAAAAAACTGAAACCGCCATCACCCAAAAAAATCAGAAATATACTTTTTAATTGCTTTTTGAAGGCGAGAAACAAATATCTGCTGCTTTTACGGCTACTGCTGCTGCTCTAACATGCTTCTGAAAGAATCTTTCTGTTTTTCTCTGACGCGCTATATCTCTTGTGGTGAAAAGAAGCTCTCTTTTTTTTGTTACACTTCTTTGAACTTTTTTTTCCCAAAAAAGTTAACATACTTTAACATACTTTTTTATTGAATTTCTCTTTTTTTTGATTGCGCGAAATTTATTTTTGTTGATTTTTAATAGCTTTTTAGTATATTTAAAAATGAGGATATTAATTTTGATATTTGGAATTTGTCAAATTATTGTTGGGCTTACGGTAAGTTTTTGATTTCTTTTCAAGACAATCAATTTTTTTCAAGACCAAATCAATCATTTTTTGTTTTCTTGTAACGCTAATTTGTTACATTTTTTAGTCGAAAGATGATAATAATAAATTACCAGAAGTTGAAACAACAATTGATGGAAAATTTATTATAACATATCCGAATAAAGATGACCAACCAGAGCATCTTCATCTCCAAAATCAAAATCAACAGGATCAACAACAAAAAAATGAAACATCTTTATCAAAAGATGAAACAAATCCATCATTAAATCATCCACAAAAAACAAGAATTACAAATTTAAAAGTAAATTTATCATTTTTTCTTATGCTTATTATCTGTCATCTATTTCTGATATCCCCTGAGGGGATATAACCTTGCTTGTGGATTAATCAATACTGCTGCAATTTTTTATGATTTTTGCAGGATAAATTGAATCCGATTATGCCAAATATTGGCCCATTAACGGCATATGGACATCCATCAACGAGATACAAAAGTATTGATCGAGATATCGAAACATTAGGATTTAAGAAATCTGATGGAACAACAATTCCAGAAGGTGCTCCATTAGAATCTGATTCAGATCCGGATCCATTTGCATCACAACGAAAAATTCGACCTTTTGTTGTTCCAGATGCTTATGCCGCAGCACCGATTAATATTGGATCGCATTTTGAAACTTCAACAATTACAGTAACCACAACTGGAAAACAGACTTCACCAATTACAGTAACGACAACTGAAAAAAAGATTTCAACAATTGCCTTAACAACGACTGAAAAACAAACTTCAACAATTTCAACAACAACGACAACGGAAAAAGCTACAATAATTGATCACATTGAAACAATGGAAGCATTAAAATCTGTAGCAGATTTATTGGAAAATGATTCTTCTATCGTACCTGATGCACGTTCTACAAAGAAAACCCCAACACTTTCATCCCAGCGGCAAACTTCAAAGAACACAGTACCACCTGTATTACCCATTGAAAGATCTGATACTGTACAACCATCACAGCTTATTGCAGTATCCCCATTATCTGATACTGTATCATTATCATCATCACAACCTATTTCAGTACCTCAATCATCTGATACTTTAGAATCCCCTGCAACAAATATCATTCAATCTCAACAGCCTTCAGAAGCCAATGAAACTTCTGCTGAATTATTAAACAAAGAAACATTAGATACTGAAACATCAGATTACGATAACGATGTATTTGCAAGGTTGAAAGATGCCGTTTTAATTGGTGATAATCCTCGTTCAGTCCTTTCCGAATCCCTTCCTCGACCAACAGTTGTTCATCCTCGAAAAGTGAGATAAAAATTATTTATGAATTGCTTTGCTTTTTTTCAATGATAGGTTTTATTATATTATTAAATCACTGCTTATTTATGTTTACTAAAAGTATTATTTACTTTCAATTGTTAATGATTGTCCAGAATCGGAAGTCAAAAAATTTAAATTTTTGAAATCAGTCCGTTTATCCGTTTTTCTTCCTTTGATGTTTGCCGCTTTTAAGGTGAGAGCTTGAGTTTGGCCCACCCCTCCCACTTTCAAAACTGCTGACGTTAGATTTGCACAATCTGTTATTGTAGCAGTAATAACAAAATATATTTAAAAGTTCAAATTAATTTTTTCTGCTTTATTTTTTGACAACTGCTTCGTATTATTTATGCTTTTTTGAAATGTTAGATTTATATTGTTTTGCTTTGTTTAATGTTTTATGTTCGCAAATTAATTAAAAAGATTACTGTAAAAAGTTATAAAAAATGTATAAATTATTTATGTTTTTTTTGCTTTTTATCTTTTTTGGCTTCTGTTTTTGATAATTAATTCCAAACACATCAAAATTACAGTCAAGAAAATTTTTACGTCGACAATTTGCTGCTCCTTCTGAAGGCGATGCAAATCCTGAAAACGTCGAAGAAGATGAAGAAATAATTCCAGAAGCAGCATTTCCGCTTCCAAATTGTTATCGAACTGCTGGAGGTTTTCTTTGTTGCAATCGATTTTTGGAAGAGCTTATTTATCGTTCAAATTCTGTTATTCAAAAAAAAGAATTATCAGAATGTAATGTTCATGCTTTTGCAGCACATTTACAAGTTTGTTGTTTTTCTTTTAAATTTTTTCATTGAGAAAGGTAATAATCAGATCATTACCATAATTAAATTAAAAAAATATATCCCAAAATACCGTAATTGGATTTTTAAAAAATCCATTGTTTAAATTCCATGATTACGGTAATGAGATTAAGTTATCAGACTTGTTTCTTTCAAGAAAATAGAGTCAAACGGATTTCGTATATCCCTTTTAATCCTTTTGAACTATCTTTCGACTTTCAAATCCCAATTTACTTTGAAATACAACAAATATATTTTTTAGACAGAAGCAGAAAAAATGTTTAAAACAACTTTTGAGATTATCATTGGTACCGGAGATTTTGCATCCAAAACACGGTAACTATTAATTTATAAAGATTATTAAAACTGTATTTTATATTATTCAAATTTCTTTAGATTCAAAGATAATTTAATTTGTAAAACGATAACCGATAAAAAAGTGATATTAATTTATGGCACTCCTGAACCGTATTCTTTGACGTCATCGAATACTCCGTTGGCTTTTAATTAAATATAAATTGATAGTTTTTTATTTCGTTCTTTTTGTTATTTAATCCAAAATGTGAACAATAAAATTTTAAATTATTAAAAGGTTAAAGAACCCCATAATCAGACCAGAGGTCGTGGGGGGCCGATGCTGGCGCGACTTTCCAGCATCTGCACTTAGCATTTAGGTGTCCGGATCTAAGATCCTTGCCGGCGCAACCCGGTGGTGGACCCTTTCGGGAACCTTCCACTCGAGCGGAGAGCTCATATGAGTGTACCCATTGCCTTCCAATTGGTAACGCCTGGGTTGGGCACGCACGGGGATTCGAACCTTCCACTCTTTCGAGTATCTGTCCGACCGAGAGTCTGTCGCTCAAACCACTCGGCCACCCGTCCGCTTTAAATTATTATCATACATAAAATCGATAAATTGTACTTGTCTAAAATGTAAAATATACAGTAATTTGTTTTCTGATAACTTTCGTAGGTGGTAAATTTTTTTTAAAGTACCGTATTTTTTTTAAAGATTCCAATAATTGTACTTTCAAAAACAATTTTTTGCATTAAATTTTGTATATTACAGTATACAGGGTGATACGATACCGATATTTTAGTATGATGGTTGAATACTAACAACCTAGAAGAACAAAGGCAAACATAACCTTTACAATCTTAAAGCAATACAGAAACAAAATTTGCATAAACTTAGATATTGTTCGTGTTTATTTAAGATTTCCTGTGTTTTATTATAGCCATAAATAAGATTACAGTTTTTTATTTACACAAAAAAAACAAAGATTAAGGCAGTTTTAAAAATGAAAAGAAGAAAGCACATATTCCAGGATTGCACAGAAAAAAACAAAGTATTTAAATTTTTAAAATTATGTAAGAAAATTTCTTTTCAAAAAGAAATTCCTTTTCAAGGTTGCCAAGCAAGAGCATATTGTCCATCCTTTTCAATTTTGCAAGTTTTTCCTTGTTTGTAATGTGAACGATATGCAAAATCATCAAGAGCAACAACGGTCTCGAATTTTCCGCCTAAACTTCCTTCAGCCATTTTTTGAATGGCATCTGCAGATCCAAGTAAATCATCTCCACTCATGGCAGATTTCATTGCACTTTCGAGTTCTCTGTTGCAGCATGTAAATCCTTAAAAAAGGGAAAAAATTAGGTATGTTTCAAAATTTTCGTGTTAGGACAAAAATGTGATAGTAATCAAATTATGTAAAAATGTGTATTTTGGGTTACTATCAAAAATATATAGTAATCGATAAATGCTACATTTGCATTTGTGTTACTCTCAAATTTTGAAAGTTTTGAGGTTTTCAAAATTAAATTTGAAACTTGACTCACCAGAATCATTGATGTAACAGCTGTCATCTTGAGCAGAGATAAAACAAAGAACAGAGAAAAGGATTGCAAATCCAAAAAATACTGATGATCTTTCCATTTTTTTATTTTTCTTACACTGAAATCTGACTTTGATAATTAACACTTATTTCTTAGGACAGAAATAATCGCGGAAATACAATAAAATCAAAATACCGAAATTAAAGTCAAAAATTAAGAAACCAAAAATTTCAGCATTGTTACAAAACTGAATTTTCACTTTTTCTCTCTTCCAAAAAATGCCCTCTATTTTGAATGCTAATTAATTCTTACAAAATTGGGTCGTTTTTTTCTGATTTCTCTTTTTTTCTAGAAAATGTTTTCTCATCTTCATCCCATTTTGCAGGATTGAAAAAGAAGAAAGGATTTTTCGAGAGCGAAATTAAAAACGATAATAAACGCTCCCTTTTCTTTTTTTCGGCTAATTGGAATTAAAAAAAGAAATCTTCTTTTCTCTTTTTTGTTTTCAATCAACTGAAATTTATTACAACAGAATATTCTTTCATTAAACTGTTTTATTTAATTTTTTGTATAAAGAAAATTAGATAATGAATAAATGCATTTGTGTCAAAATCGAAAGCTAAGATTGACAAAGTTAAAAATTTTATCACAACAAGGATACGGTAGGTTTGAGGAGAAATGAATTTTAAAAAACTTTTCGTTGCAAATTTGATTACAAGGAATGGAACACATTTAACGATCAAACTGTGTTAGAACTATTACAGTACCTCTTATTTAACTCTCAAATTCTAAATAATAAGTTTTCAGTAAAGAGTTTTGTAAGAAAATAAATTAGAATATTTAGCTAGCACAAAATATCAACTTTAACAAACTCTCTTATCAGTTATGACAAAATTTACAGTTCAAATATTTTATGAAACACCTTGTCCTTAAAAATTTAAACTTTATGACTTCATTTTTCTCAACTTCTCAGAACTTTGCCCTTGAAATTGATAAGACAAGTTTAAAAACAATGACTATTCTGAAAGGGATACGGTAGTATAAAATAAAAGAAATTAAAGAACTTCCAAAAAGAAGACAAAATATAAATCATCTCGTCTGCCACAAAAGCAAAAACTTTGAATGTCCAAATTTGGAAAAACGTTTTTAAAAAGAAGTTTTTTCGATGTCCATCACAATCTATCTTTTTTTTTCTTTGATAGATTTCGATGGACATGAAAAAAATCTGAAGAAAACAACAAATCTCTTTCTTTCTATTTTCTCCACCCTTTCTTTTTTAGAAGGCTTCCTTCCTTAATAAAATTCTTTCTATTTTTTTTCTTGATCACACATCCAGTCTTTTAGGTTATATCCGAAAAAAGAGAGATTTTGATGCTGCTGCCATCGTCTTGTAACTTCTTTGGAAATCAAAAAAAAAAAAGAATTTCAAAGGCTTTTTTAGAAAACATGGAAGAGAGAGAGAGAAGAATCCGGTTTTGTTCGAAGCTCTGCGACGTCGACAAATTTTATGTATATTTATTGGGTTGGCAGGAAAGAAAGAAGGGCTGTTTCGCCGTTGTTGTTGATGCTATTGGGCTGGAAGTTGATTCTTCTTTTTTGTTGGAAGAGAATTGAAAATCAAATGGGATTGACCATTACCGTTAAAAATAAAAAAAATGCGCAGAGTCATGATGAACAAGAAAAAGAAGATGGAAAGAAGGAAACGAGTATAATGGATATGTTGAGAGAAAGATATTACGTTATCCCCTCATCCTTACATCCACTTTACCCTTCAAAGAAAAAAAAGAGAGATAAGCATGTTACATATATCACAAAATTTAGATATGTAATCTTTCGTCCAAAAAAAAGAAATTTGTAACAATTTTGAAACAATCTTCTGACGACAAATAACTGAATCAAAAAGCTTCCAAACAATGGTCATTTTAAAGTTAATGCAAAAAATGGGGGGATAGTGGAAATCAAAAAAAATTAATTCTGCAACTAGTTTAATGCCCTAAAGGCAACAACTATATTGGACTATATTTGATATTTGCGAGATCTTGTTACGTGTTCATTCAACCTTGTAAAAAAGCATATTCGATTACGTTGAACACCCCATCATCAAAAATACCCAAAAGCGGATATTCAATTGAGCAAGAAAAAAAACAATAATTTATTGAAAAACTATGCAACAAAAAAAATAATAATTCAACAATAAAAAGAAATATATACATATATCAATTCAAATCAGCAATATTGTCATCATCAATTCCATATGGATGTAATCGGGATGTCCGGTTTGTAACTTCAGATGTCTGAAAAAAAGCAGTTATTTTTTAGAGAATGTTTTTTGAATACAAAAATGGAACAAACAAGTGTTCAAAGATTAACCACTAACATGGAACAGAAAAGTTACAACTACAGTATCTTATTTTTTTTAAATTCCATTTTCGAAAATTTTTTTCTTGAAACACTCATCGATACTTTTTACATTCTACAGTAACCTATTAATCCCAAATCCGAATAATCAAAAATTCTTACCGATCCATAATCATAAAAATTCGGTGCTAATTCTTGTATCCATTCTGGATCAATTTCAGATAAATCTCGAATTGAATTTTGTAGAACATCAGTAAAAACAACCCATTTTGGCATTTCACTTCGATACATAATTGATGAACCTTTATAAACATTGAATTTTGATGTCTCATAAATTGTATGATAAAATCCATCATGACCATATCTTGCAACATTTGTAAAGAATCCGCTTAACAAACATCTTCTCACTTTTTCTGTTTCACCAATTAATCCTTTGCAAGAGATAAGTTTAATCTTGTATTTCTTTAAATATGCAATAAGTTGATCCCGAATATTTTGAGCCCGAAGTAATCCTTTGTAATTAACGTGAAATTGATTGCACCATTTTTGAGATTTTCCATTTGCACAAAATGCTGTATACACATTCAACATTGTAAGATGATCACCTTCAGCAACTGAGAATTCACGTTTTGTTAACTCCTAAAACATAGTTGGATAATTTAAAATACTGTAAGAAAATAGATAATACGGTTGGTCTCAGCCAAAGGACGCGTACATGTAACCCTGCTAAATCCTACAGTATACCGCCGCCAAAAACAGCGATGTACTTGAAAAAAACTAAAACTTACAGCTTCATGTTTAGCATTTCGTGGAAGGTTAAAGACTTCTTGAATTTGCATCATTGAAAGAATTGTAACGATTTCTTCACTACATCCAAATTTTTCAGATGATAACAAAACTTTTGAATGCATTGGAGGTAATGGTAGCGTGCACATTTTAGTTCCAAGATTATTTGTTAATGCTCCATCATCGTCGACAGCTCCAAGAGCATGTAATAAATCAAATCCATTCGCCATTGATTTAACTCTCGGTCTTGCAAGATAATGAAATCTAACAACATTTGATACTCCCAAAGTTTTGAGTTGAAGAATAACAAGTGCTAAATGGCATCTTTGAATTTCAGGTACTGTAGCAAAGAGAAGTTTTTTGAATTCAGATTCTGGGTACAAACGATAACATTTACCAGGTCGAACACGACCAGCTCGACCAGCCCGTTGATCAGCAGCTGCTTGTGAAATAGGCACAATCATTAAAGATTCAATTCCATTTTGTGGATGTGCAATTCTCATTTTTACAAATCCACAATCGATTACTGTAAAAGATTAAAATTAAACAAACAAAAGAAAGGGGGTTTTGCAAAATCGAAATTTCGGAAAGATTTTGAAAATCGAAAAAACATTTTGATACAGATTTTCTAAATTCCAATTTTGCATATCCCCTAACAATAACCTACCGTATGAAATGCCTGGTATTGTTACCGAAGTCTCCGCGATATTCGTCGCAACCACGACCTTCCTCGTTCCAAATGGAGTTGAATCAAATGCTCGAAGCTGCTCCTTCTGTGATAATCCACCATAAAGAGGAACGATCCAAAGTTTATCACAATTTTTAAGTTTTCTAGTTTGCTCTTTCAATTCCGTACAAAATGCTTCAACTTCATCTTGTCCAGTAAGAAAAATCAGAATATCACCACTTGGATGCTTTGTATGAATATCAATTGTTGTTGTTAATGCAGCTTTTACATAACTTGGAACAGGTCTAAAATACTACAATTATGCAAATACAGTAATATATTAAAGCATACTTTTCAGCATAAAAAATTTCAACAGGATATGTGCTTCCTTCAACTGAAACAATTACAGCAGTATCTTTAGTCGGGTCATCACCATCATTTAATTCAAAAAATTGTCGAAAATATGCTGCATCAAGGGTTGCAGAAGAAACAATCACTCGTAAATCTTCTCGAACTTTTTGTAGTCGACGGAGAAGAGCAAGGAGGAGATCAGTATTTACTGATCGTTCATGTGCTTCATCAACCATAACTACACTAAAAAATTATGATTGTAGAAGGATAACAAAACTCAAAAGCATACCTATATTTTAGCAGCAAAGGATCAGAACTCATTTCTCTTAATAGTATTCCATCAGTCATATATTGGATCATTGTTTCATCACTTGTTACACCTCCAAATCGAACAACAAATCCAACTTTAGATCCTAATCGACAAAGCTGTTCATCAGCAACTCTAGTAGCAAGCTATAAAATGTAAAAGTGTAACTTCAACCATTAATATCATAGCAATAAACATACTGTAACAGAAGCAACACGCCGAGGTTGTGTAATTCCAATCAGTCTTCGATCACTACACCATCCAGCTTCCATCAAAAATTGTGGAACTTGTGTACTGAAAATATAAAATGTAATTTTTGTAAAAAAAGTATCAGAATATGAACCTTTTCCCGGAACCAGTTTCACCAACGATTATCACAGTTCGAAATCTTTCCATTGCATATAAAACTTGCATTTTGTACTAAAAACATTACGTAAATCCATATTATTAAAAAGTAAAGAAACAAACCTTAGAAATTGGAAGCATACTTCGTTGCTTTTGAATTGACATTGTATAATATGGATTGAAGACAGCAATCGAAGAGGTTGCAGCTCCATCAACATTTCCGCCATCTTCTCTTTCTTCTAGCACTGTTGTTGTGACAGTGTCAATGTCTTCTGAAGGATGCAAAAATAAAAGTTCATGTCGTTAAAAGTATTAAAATTACCTGATGGCTTTTTAAATACAATCCTTGAATCAGACATACTTCCTCTAGATAGTAATAGTTGTATGCTGTGAAAAAGTTGAATCTCTTCAATCCAAAAATGTTAACAATTTTGATGTTAAAGATGAAAAAAATACTGTAACACTAAAATTTTACAGATATTTTTTGCAACCTTCAATTTCAAAACTTTCAAGAACTTTCAAATTTTTTTGCAATTTTTGAACGCTTTGCATGCTTGGCATTGTGTGTCTCAACCACTAAAAACGCGGCAAATTCAAAAAATTGCTTCCTTCTTTTTAATTTTGAACCAAAACTTTTTTAGCGTTATCCCTTTTTCTTTCTTCTTCTTTTGCTTAAAGTTTATAAATCTTTTATTGAATAAACTTTTTATCTTTCTCGTTTGCCACGTGCGGCTTCTTCTAATCTTTAATCTTCTTCAAAATTGTTTAAAAACTTTAAAATTGTGCTTTTCTTTCTCATCATTTTTAAGCTCTTTTTTGTTTTTTGTGTTTTGTTTTCCTTCAAAATATACTCATTTTTGCTTACATTTGTAATATTATTAGAAGCTGCTCAAGTAATGCTTGTTTGTCTTCGTCTTCTTTTTTTGAGGATCAATAATATTTGCAATGACGTATTTAGGCAAAGTGGAAAAACGTGACAAAATTTTTTTGGTGGATGAGTTTAAGCAAGCAGCATGAGGCATTAAGCAAAAAATGAACGCCACCAGAAAGGCTTCTTCTTTTTCTCTTGTTATAGAATTGCTGTTTTAAAATCTTTTTCAAAAAGGCGAAAAAGTTGTGATGCAATTTTGAGTTGCTTGCGGGTGGTTGGTTTTGTTGTGAGTATTCTTATGTATTTTTTAGTATTCGTAAAATCAACAAATAGGGTTACTGTAGCTTTGCTGTAACATTGAAAAATAAATTGATGTTTGTTGCGAAAAGTGCAAATGTATTTTTGAGTTTTTGGGCATGCAAAAAGGCATTTTTCAAAAAGGTAAGCAGACCAGACAACCTTTTATTTTATAATTTTAAATTTTCTTCCACTTCTAATTCTTCTAATATATTTGAATTGAAATACCCAAACTGTATTTTGAGTTTGTTAAAAAAATAATTCTCTCGTTACTGTTTATAACATAAGCATTGATTCTTTAAGTGGGTGGATTAAGTGAAACTAGAATTTCAATCACAAAATGTTCAACAAAGAGTTAGCTTATCTTGCAAGACTTTTGGTTCCAAAAAAATCAATTAACTTTGAGTTAAACTCTGCAACAGCTGTTCAACAAGAATAAAAAAGTTGCGCAAAATTATTGAAGGACACCACCTCCTTCCTTTTTTTTGAATCGATCAAACAGGTATCACATAGAAATTGCTGGAAATTGTAATCTTTGGTTGACCAAAACAGAAAAAAGAAATGTGCAAAACGTTTTTTCTTCTTTAATCAAAAAGTTGTATCAGGTTGTTCCAAAAGTTTTTTCTGTGTTAATTTTAAGTCGAGGCTTTTAAAACTGTAAAATTTTGAATGGTAATAGCATCCACATTACATTTCTTGGACAGTGTTTGTGTTTTTGGTCAAACACCGCCGCCACCGGGCAAAAATTGATTTACCGCCGCCGACGCCGCCAGCGGCATCCTTTGATCTTCGGCAAATCTCTTTGAACTTTTCGGATTACCGCCGCCGACGCCGGCGGTGGCGGCGCGAAAACACTGTTCTTGGATAACCCCTTAGGCTACATCCATGCAAAATTTCACAGTTTTTAAGGTCTCTAACCAAAAATATCAGAGATCAATCTGCAGACAAAAACTTTTGGAACAATCTGATAATATAAAATTAAACGGTATTTTGAGCCTTTATTACGATTTTTGTTTCTTTGAAATCAGGCGATGAACTTTTTTGACCTTTTTTTCTCTTTTATCTTTCTTATTTGTTCTCTTTGTTCTTCTTTTTCATTAGCTTTAATTGTTTAAATAAATGGAACGAGTGCAAATGTCCTCATCATCATCAATAAAACAAAAGTGGTATGGTTCTATGATATTTCAATGCAGCTCTTTTGTTTGAAACAAAATTGAAAGAAAAAGGACAAAGTTCACAAGTCTCTCTCTTCAACGTAAAATATATATTTTTCATCATTGATTCAAACGTGGAATCATTTTTTGCTATTTTATTTTTTTCAACCTTTTTCCATTTTTTTAATCAATCCTCCTCTGCCTCCTGTTTTTATTATTTTCTTTGAACTATTTTGCAATGTTATTTTCTTATATTTTTTTTGAAAACACTTTTCTCCATCTTTTTTTCCATGTGTTTTTTGTCTTTCTGTAAATTTGTTTCTGGTTTTTTGTTGTTGTTTTTATTTGATTTTTTGAGGATTTATTCTTGTCGTTCTAATTGAAGAGTTGGATTTATTTTTGGTTGAAATAGCTTTTTTGTAATAATTTTTTGTTTCTGTGGCTATTTTCATAGCATTTTCTTTTTTTTTACATTTTTTTCATGTATGTAAATTCATCCCTTAGGGCTGGTCATTGTCATATTTCTGAAAAAGCCATATTTCTTTTTCCCCTTTTAGATTCAACTAAAAATGTTTTTATTTCATGACCCAAGGTTTTGAATTCTTTATTTGCATAAAAATAGTTATTAATTGCATAATTACGTGTTATTAAATTATTTATACATGCTTCGTGTTTAAATTCATTTTTTTCATCATGACAATTTCCATTTATTTGTATATTATTTTTTAGCTCAAAAATTAACCTCAAATATTACTGATATTTTGTTTATATTTTATTTAAAATGAATCGATTTTCAAATTTATTCATTCATCAATGTCCCAATTTCAATAGGTATGTCGTTTTGTACTTTGGTCTGTTCCTTTTCATTGGACATTGATTAGTATTGGAGCAAAATTTTAAATCATATATTTTTTCAGATTTGCTTCAAGACTAACTCGAACTCCAGCAATTAATCCTCAAACAATTTCAATCCCATTTCAGTCAACACAAAAATTAACGAAAAAGGTAATTTTGTTGAAATTGTTGTTTTTTTGTAGCAGTTGATAATTTTCATTTTCTTTTCAGCAACAAATTTTACCAGAAAAGAAAAAATTGATATGTGATTTATGTCAAAGTGAATTGGTACAAAGAAGTACGCCGCCGTTATCAAGGTTTGTTTATTTATTTTTGGTTGTTATTTTTTGGAGAAGCCTTGTTAATCACGTGTAAAAATAAACAAAAATAAAAATGGCTTACAGGATTTCCCGAAAATTCCAAGTGAGATATTTTCGTTGAAGCTTTGCAAATTTGAAACACATCTATAATTTTTATTAAACATTAAAAAAAATTATCAAATTGAACTTAAATGTTAAATTTATAATTTCACAGTAATAAAAAAGTTACTGTATGTTCTAAATTTCCTTCGATTATTCTAATTTTTGGCTTTGAAAATTTAATTTTGATTACAATATTTCATAAAAGGTTATAGGTTTTTAGTCGACTTTAGGTTTGGATTTAAAAAGAGTTTTTTTCAAATTGTATCGGTTTTTTGAGTCATTTCCGGTCCACAGTCACAAACATTACCCAAAAAGTTTCTTTTCTATCAATGTTTCTTGAGCTGCATCACATTCATTTAGTATTATTTTTATTTTTTTTCCAAAAATTATGCACATAGTTGAATGCGGCAGAGTGACCCATTCTGCTGCATCATTTTTTTATCAATTTTATTCATCTTTCTTTTCCATCACATCACCTGCAAATCAACGTCGTCTGTCTGTGTCTTTTTGTTATCTCTCCTTTTTCCATTTTCTCCCTTGTTTGAATGTTTGCGGTTTCTTTCCCGGGACAGGTTTTGATCTATTTTTATACTCTTTTCTTTATCTCTTTTTAGTTGTTTACATCTTCTTCGGAAAAAAATTAATGCGGCACTCATCCGCACACTGGCATTTTTGTTTGCCACTCTGCCGCAACATCGCAAGAGTTTTCACGTGAATTCTTTGATGGACTTTGACAGAACTGACCATCGGTCAATTTTGATCATTGATCAATAAAAAAAGTACAGCAAAAAATAGAAAAAATGCCTACATAAGAAATTCAGAATCTATCTGTGATAAAAATAGAATTAATTTTGCAAAAATGGATGTAACGGAAATATCTTTCTTTAAAGTTGTATTCTATTTTTGGAGTGATAAAAAAGAAAATTAGTTCAGAAAAGATCACTTCTAATTTTAAAAAACACAGACGAACTTGTTTTTAAAGATTTTTGATAATCAAAAAAGCTATTAATAAAATAAGTGTACTTTGAACAATTTTTCTTTTTAAGTCGGTATACGGTATTTTTCAGAAACACCTTTTCATAATTTTATACCAAGTCATAAAGAAAATAAATATCGAATCATTATTTCCTGATTATCAACAAAAACGTGGAAAACAGCCAGATATATAAGTTATGTCGTTAATACTGTAGTTTTTAAAAATATGTTTCTGCAAAAAATAGCTACATTATTTGACGAGAGAATTTCAATGATTCTGTCTGTTTTTTTATTGTCTTTGCTTCTGCTAAAAAAGTTACGTCGGTATTTATATTTGGGTTACAGTATTTTTTGTCTAATGAATCTTTAACTGTTAAAATTCTTCTTTTGCCTTTTTTGAAACTTTGCAAAAAATTCAGTTGGTTTTTTTATTAGAAATTATAATCAACCAAATTGCTTTGTTTTTAGTTTAAAATAATATCAATAAAAAGATTTTCTTTAAGTTTGTGCGAAAAATATATCTGCATCGAAATTTCGCGTTTCTTAATTTTTAAAAGTGATAAAAAAACAGAACGAAGAAAAGAAATAATTTTTTTATCTTTCAATGAAAAGAAAAAAACGACTTTTTAAAATCATCTAATTTTAGAAGCAGTCTTTTTTTAAATTGTCTTCGGTTACGGTAGACAGGTTATGCAAAGAAATTAGAACAATTTTGAAAAAAGGTGTTCAGAAAGCAGGTTGAAGCAAGGGTCTCAAATATTTCATTGACAACTTTCCTGTCTGCAGTAAAAAAAGGGAATCCCTAAGATCATTGAAACTAAAATAAAAACATTTATGACCGACATTTTTCTTTCTAAAAAAAGCATCGATGAAAGTACAACTTTTTTTGGGTGGTTTCACGTGAATGGTGAAGAGATTCACGTGAAGTCTGGGATGAATTTGTTGTTTATTGTCTGGAGGTGTTTGATGGCTCACTTTTCTTGCATCATCTTTTGTTACTTTCGTTATAACCGATTTTGTATTTTTACCCGTCACTACAGTAGTTTTATTTGACAAAAAAATCATTCGATTCAACTAAATTTGCAAATTAATAATCAAAATAGTCAAAAATTAACGGGATCTGAAAATTTTAGATAAAAGTAATTTTTATTATTTTAATTTCCGCTGCCAGTTTTTAAATTTGGTGTTACAGTAATCATGTTACCGTAGTAAAAATTTATTTTTGAGTTTTTTCAATTTTTTGGCGTTATTGTAACAAAATATTATTAGCTTCATAGCTTTTGAAAGATTATTATGTTCAAAAATGAACTTTGTTTTGCACAAAAAAACTTTACGTTTTTTGCAGCAACATTACAAATTTTATCTTTATTGATGTCTTCCTTTCAGACAATAACAACAAAATAAATAAGCTCCACCTTCTTTTCTCGTGTTTGGGCTTTCCCTCTTTTTTGCAGAAAAAAATAGCAAAAGAAAGACAAACATGTTATAAAACAGGGATATAGAAATCGGGCTGGACCGAAAAAAAGCTTTGCCGTCTTTTTTTGGGTTACCATTTGAGATAAAAAAAGAGGGGGTGGAGTTAAAAGTCTATACCCCCTCAAACCTGAAAATATAAAAGAACTTACAGTTTGATATTTTTATTCATACCGAGCCCTTGTATTCCTTTCCAATTTTCAAAGCAAAACGTTCCTTCGCTTTGATTTTGGAAAAAGTTTTAACTGTTTGTTCTATTACAGTATCCTTGAATCTGAAACGATGACATTCTCAACTGCTCCAATTGAACCTCATCAAATTACATCAGAAAATTTTCCACAATTATTAAAAGAAATTGATACTTTCATTTTTGATGCTGATGGAGTACTTTGGCTTGGAGAAGATCGAATTGAAGGCTCACCAGAATTCTTGGATTATCTTCTTCGATTGGTAAGTATTTATGTTTTTGGGATACTGTAGATTTTTGATTCGGCTAGACATCTTCAAAATTTCGAATAACTTATTTACTGTAGAACACAAATCCTAGGCGGATATATGAAATCCATATTAATCCTATTCGTTTCAGAACAAACGTGTCATCGTCCTCACCAATAATGCCACGAAATCTCGTGCCGTCTATGCTAAAAAGCTTGCAAGTCTTGGATACAATGAAAGAATAAACAAAACAAATATTGTCAATCCTGCTGCCGTTGTCGCAGATACCCTTTACCGAACAGGAATTAAACAAATGCAAAAGAAAGTATATCTTATTGGATCCCAAGGAATTAAGGATGAATTGGATAATCTTGGAATTGAATATTTTGGAGATGGTGCTGATCCAATCGAAAATCAACCAGATAATCGTGCCTTCATTTATGATTTGCAACTTGAAGAAAAGGCTGAAGATGTTGGAGCAGTTGTAGTTGGATATGAAAAACATTTCAATTATCATAAATTGATGAAAGCTGCAAATTATTTGCAAGAAGAAGATTGCCTCTTTATTGCTACAAATACTGATGAAACATGTCCAGGTAAGAAATTTGTATAAAATAGATTAGGACTAAAATCGAAAGTTTTCTGAATTCGGACAAGAAACGAAATTGAAAATTTCTATTGCTGTCTTTTAGATCAAAATTTTGATTCTAACTTTTTTGGCATTAAATATCTATATGCGGATTATACCCCTTTTTTAAAATTACTTTAACTCATTTTTTAAATTACATTTTTCAGGACCAAATCCAAATGTGATTATCCCAGATGCTGGGCCAATTTTGGCTGCCGTTCAAACTGCTGCAAATCGATTACCTCTTGTTGTTGGAAAGCCACACACAGCTTCGTATGATTACATCTGCAGGCGGTGGAAGATAAATCCTTCAAGAACAATGATGATTGGAGATAGAACAAATACTGATGTAAAATTTGGTCGAGATCATGGCTTACGAACAATGCTTGTTTTAAGCGGATGCCATGGTTGTGACGAAATCCTTGAAAATCAAATTAATGAACGTGATGACATGATCCCTGATTTCTTTGCTGATTGTCTAGGAGCACTTCTTCCACAACGATACAGTGCATAAATAAAAAGGTTACTGTAACTTTATGTGATGACTAAAATAGAAAGAAAAACTACTGTGTAGTTTTTTGATTTTTTTAAGAAAAACTTACGTGTTTTATATTTTTAATACGTGTAATTGAATGCATTTTGTATTGTAGCAAATATTTTTTTTGACTGAGAGTTGTCTTGATTTTTTTGATTGAATTAACTCGCCATATTTTCTTTTTTTGTTGTTGTAAATATTTGGATTTTAAGTATAGTTTTGTTAAATAAAAAAAATTTAAAAACATCAAATGTTTCGATTGCTCGAATCTTGAACACTTTAAAGAAATCATAGATCCCAAAACAACTTCAAATTTTGACACAGGATCTGCTACCGTACTATTTTTAGGAAAGTACGGAAACAAGTACCGTATGTTGAAAATGGGTACAGTATCCTATTTTTTGTTTTTTCAAATGTTTACAGAAGTTTGTAAGCTGTGCCGTTTTTTTAAGTTATTAAATAATTAAGTTTTTTAATTTAATTCTGATTAAAACTCATCAACCCCTTCACCAACCCTTCCAACAACTAACAAATTAATGATGGTCCAAAAATTTAATTTTACCGTAACATCATTAAACAAAGAAATATACAAAAAATACAAATCCATTTGAAATCATTACTATTATTCTTTTTCATCACCAGAATTTTCAGAATCATGTGAAGATTTTGTTCCAGAAGGTTTTTTATCTTTGACAGTCTTGGATTTTTCTTTTTGTTGTTGGTGTTGAGGCGGCGGTGGTGGTGGTTCAATGCTAACATTTGTAACTTTTTCATTTGTTGTTCCATTTCCTCCAGCAGCAGCACCTTCAGATTGTTGCTTCTCTTCAGTGCTACTCATTTTTGGAGCTGATGGTTGTTCTTGTTGGGGTAATTTTTCTGCAATTGCAATCTTTTGTTGTTGATTCTTTTTTGGTTGTTTCATTAAAGGTGGAGGAGAAGGTAATGGCTTTCTTGGAATCTAAAAAATGATGGATAAAAGATAAATAAATGGGATTACGTAGAGTTGACGGAAATCGAAATTTTGATTTCGGAAGAAACCAATTTAACTCATTTGCCTTCTCTCGACGTTTTGCTTAAAACCATTTCGCCCAGAAATTTCCGGACGTTTCGTCTAAAGCCATTTCGCCCGAAAATTTATCTTTAGTTTTTGAATGACCAAAATGCCTAAAACTTTTCAAACAAATGGAATTCGATGAAATTGCCAATTTCTACTTTTTCTTAAACCAAGACAAATTTTAAGGCGAAATGGTCTTTGACGAAATATCCGCAAATCTAAAAAACTCCTTCCCCAAAAAAGTAAAGCAAAAACTTACAAAAACATTTTTTGTTGGAAGACTTTTCGTTTCGACTGTTTTCATTTCAACTTCAACAGGTTCAGCTTGGCCTTTCTTTGGTGTAATAGGTTTTACAGCTCCACTCAACAACTTCTGACCTTCCAACAGCTTAATATCAGATTTTTTAACTTGAATTTGTTGAATTTTTCGTTTTTCTTTGCTTTGATATTTTCGAAGTTTCTCTTCCAATTCTTGCACACGTTTTTCACTTTCTTTTACGCGTTCTTCCAACTTTTTTTCAGAGAGTTTTCGTTCATTCAACTTCTTTTCATGCTCTTCAAAAGTAATCATTTTTGGAGGCTTTGAAAGGGCAGCCATAGCTGCACAAATTTCAGCATCCTTTTTTCGTTTCCGTTCTTCTTTTGCTTTCTTCATTTGCCAAGCAAGATCTTGCTCTTCCATAATTCGTCGAATTCTTTCTTCTCGCTCTTTCAATTCTTTGTCATCAATTTCATCATGCACAATTTGTTCATAAAAATGATATCCAGCTATTAAATATCCAAGATATACAAATATGTAAAATATTAGGAGATTCAGAATTCTAAAAAAGCATAGATACAATCAATAATTTGTTCATCTATATTAGCTACAGGACTCCACTACCGTAATCTTATGGTGAATACAGTATACATTATATTGTAGGAACTGTTAAATTGACAAATCCTTACATTTTACAAGTTCCATAAAACCCAAAAAATAAAGAAAAACTTACACTAAAAGACTGCTTGAAACATAAAGATTTGGAAGAATTTCTTCATCGATTTCATCTTTTTTTTCTTGAGTAAATGAACACCTGGCAAAAATTGAAGGTAAACAAATCAAAAATATAATCAAAAATTGAAACATCTTGGCATCATTTTTTGATTTTGTGATACAATGAACACATTGTATTTTTTCGAAAAAATATGCAAATTTTTCTTTCTTTAAATTTTTATTTTACATCTGTGTACACGTATTTTTACATACATAACTTTTTTTTATATTCTCCAAATTATGGTAATTTTAACGGCATAAAATTAAATAATTTTTATATAAATACAACAATTACAGTAATTTATTATTTAAAGTTTAAAAATAAGTAACTTACAAACTTATTATTACTTTTAATTACCAAAATTGACAAAAGTCATAAAAAATTTCACAAAAGAACAAAATTTAATTTTTTGATTACTGTAATTAAATTGTTAGAAATTGAGAGTTACAAAAAAATTGTGTTTATTTACAAAAAAATACAAATCATACAAAAATTCCAATCATACAAATTCCAATAGCAATAAACAATAAAATTGCAATAAAAACATATGTATAAAAAATATTAAAAGATTCAAAGGATTCATTGTCGTCATCTGGAGTGGAGGCATCACTATCACCAATGATATCATTAAATCTTTCGTATGATGGAAGGTTGGATTCTGAATCTGTGGATTTTAAAGTTGACATCATTAACTATTTTTTTGTTGATTGAGGGGAGTTGGAAGTTATGTATTTTTGATGGTCTTTTTGAACACAGACGAAACAAAAAAAAAGAAGGATGAATGAATGTATAAATAACAAAAATAAACAGATTAAAATTTGAAAAATATAATATATACAAAAATTGAAAAAGAGAGAAACCAAACAGCAGCAACAAGAGCAGGGGAAAGCCCAGTCAAAGTTGAAAAAAGTGAAAATAAAATTGAAAAGTTGATCAATGAAAAATGAAATAAAATCGCAGTAGCAAAAAATGCAAACTTTTTTATAAACCAAAAGTTGCTCTTTAATTAATAAAAATATTTTTGTCTGTATTTCCTTCACAAAAAAAGTTGTAATAATTCTTGATTGAAAAAACAGTCTTCTTTATAAAATAAATTTCTGTATTTTTTTATTACAAAAATAAAAAATCAAACCAGACAGACAACCCTTTTCCTTTCCTTTCTCTGTTCTTTTTCTGGTCCTGGTCGTCCTCAGAAAAATTCCTATTAAAATTTAAGTTAATATTTAAATGAATGAATGAATCAAAAAAAGAAGGAAATCACAACCAGCCAACAGCAGCAATCAATGACGTAACTTTTTAACTTTCATCGTCCCCATGACTAAAGGTTTTCGCTTCTTTGTAACATGACTGATTTTATTTTTTTTAAAGGAAAGACACCCCCGAAGGGCATGAATAATAGCAATAATAAAATATTAAAAAAGATCATTTTCTCTTTCATTGACTTTTTGCTTCTCTTTTTATTAAAAATGTTAGCTTGCTTTAAAAAATTGGATTTCAATAATTTTTTTTCATTATTTTTAACCTTTAAATTTTTTGTAAAGTTTAAAGTTTAAAATTTAAACTTAATAATCATAATTTTAATACTTTTATTGAATTTTCAAAATTACAAAAACAATTTAACGCCCAAAATTCCATGAATTATAAGAATTTTGTTGAGTCCATCCAAGCCATCGTCGGCGATCGTTGTAATTTCGATGTGTGTACCAAAGTCGATCCCCAAAACCTTCGTCATGGCCATTACTGCCAGCATAAATTAAAGCAATCAAAAAACCTAAAAATTACTCCTAAAATAATAAAGATTTTTAACATTCTTTTATATTATTGTCATCACACGCTACAGTAATCCGAAAACAGATTTAACTTCTATGCAAATGCTAAATTAGTGTAAAAAAAACTTACAAAAAAGAAAAATAACTATTTTGAAGTACAATTTGAAAGTTACAAATTTTAAAAGGTATTACGAAAACTTGCAAAAAATTGAATGACTGATAAACTTGTTTGTTATCATGTTTCTCTTACAAATCAATATTAAAAATGAAAGACAACTTCTAGTCACGAAATAAAAAACGTTTCATGAAGTTCACCTAATCAGAGAAGCAATAAAAAGATACAGTATCAAAAACGCAATCAAACACGATGAGGGTTTAGCACAAAGCCATTTTTATTAAGTTTAAGTTCAAATCAAAAAGTCCAAGAACAATGAAAAAATAACGAGATACAAATATCACAATACAGTATAAATTAAAAACCAGAACATATTTAATCAATCACGCCGTCTTCTGTCATCACGTCGATCCCGATCACTAAAAATTTACACAAGTAATAAATACCAAATAAAGATAAAAGCTTTAAAATGCTTACCGATATCGATCTGAGCTACCATTTCTTTCACGATGGCGATCACCACCATTTCGATCACGATCCTCTCGTTCACGACTATCATGACGACGACTACTTCTTTCACGGCTATGTGTTTCTCGGTATGAACGATCATCACCACGAAAACCATCTCGATCAGAATCTCTTGCATCAATAACATGTCGAGGTTCACGAGCTTTTCGAGTATCACCTTTTCCACCACCAAGACGACGAGGTAGCCATGCTTTATTTGTTCGACCTCTTTCATAATCAACAACGACTCGATGACCATCAATTTTAATTCCATCAGCTCGCTTGTAAGCTTCTAAAAAATAAAATAATTAAATTTTTTGAAGAAAACGTAATTAAGCAAACCCGAAAAACATATAGAGACATTTGTTCAAAGCGCTTTCGTGGTGTCATCCGGACTTACCCAGAAACTCACCCGATAAAAAAAATTCAGAGGTATAAACAGCTTAAAAAAGTGTAAGCAAAAGAAAGTTTAAAAACAAACCTTAATTAGCCATTTGTAAAAAAACTTACGCAAAAAAAGATATATAACTCGAAATGTTTTGGCTAATTAAAGAACAAAAAGTTTACCCCCATATGTATTTTATCCAAACAAAGCTTATTTTAACGCAAAAATTCAACATCCACAATCAAAACAATTTTCTATTTTATTGGTTTTGCGCCTATAAAACAAGAATAAAGCTTTATTGTAAATGGTAATAAAGTAGAGTATTTTTTAAGTTTACGAAAATTTGTAGTTTTAAATAAAGCTTTTAAAAGGATTAGCGCGGAATTTAAATCAAAAGTTATCTCAAAGAATAAATAAATTTAGCAAATATAGAAAAAGCGCACTTTCATAGAGCTGCAACTTGGACAAGTTCTAGGATAAAGAGAAATTTATAGATGCAATTTTGAGCCTCAATTTTAATTTTACTGAAAGGACTTGCTTATTGCCAAGTTGCAGCCCTGTGCTTACCGATGCATATAAATGAAGATCTAAGAAACCAAAACCTGCTAATAAATATGTATAAACTTACGAGACATTTCAGATTTGTGGGAGTATTCGATGAAGGCATACCCACGAGGTTTATTATCCTTATCTGTTGGAAGAACTATTTTTGTGATTTTACCATATCCTTCAAACTCACGACGTAATTTAGACTCTGATGTTTCATAGTTCTGAAACATAATTACAATAAGTTAATGGTAAACGAAATTAAAGAAAAACTTACAAGACGAGCAACAAATAATGTTCGATATGGATCAGTTGTAGCATTTTCATTATCAGCAGGATTCCACATAGCAATTTGTTGTTCAATTTTATATGCTAGCAATTCTTGTTTTTCTTTACGCTAAAATTAATTATAAATTAAGCATATTAAAAAGAACAAACACAAAAAGCTTACCCAACGTTCCCGCTTTTCTTCCTTTGTTTCAATATGAGGCTTTGGTGGAGGTGGCTTTGTTTCAGCTTCAAATTGATTTAAATATTCTGCAAGACCTTGATATTTTGGACGTTTCTTATCAATTGTTAGCTCATCTGCTGGCGGCAAATAAGGTATCGGTGGACGTGGAGCAAAAAGCTTCAGCAAATTATCTGGTAAAAATTGTGTCATTTTGTTGTTCCTAAAAAGTTCATCAAAAAGAGATTTAATAAAAAGTTTTGCTGCATCGACTTTAAACGAATAATAAATAAATTTGAAGATGGACGATGAAGATTAGGAGAAGAAGAAAAAAAGTAAAGGAAAACGATGGAAAAATATTGACAAATTTTTTTGTCGGCAAAAAATTTTTTTGTTAAAAAATAATTAAATGATCTCAACACGAAAACCCTGTTTGCTTGCTTGAGGAAAAAAATGAAAAAAAGATCAAACAAAAATTAGATCAAAAAATTAGATTTGAATTTTTAGATTCCAATTTAAAAACTAAATTAAAAATAAAGTTCATAAAAAATGTATTTGTTTTCTATCGATAAAATAATTATAACAAATTAATTATCTCATTTCATCACAGAAATAAAGAATAGCTGTTTCGCCATGCAATAATCTGTTTTTACTAGATAAAGTTATGATTATCAATCGAATAAAGCTGTTTTTTGTAGTATTGGTTTACATTCAGCTTTTAATCAGCTTTATCTAACATTCACATCAAAGAAAATTTATGTTAGCTTGACTTTACTTTTTTTATTTAAACTTATTTGGGGAGGATACTGTAGTTCGGAGTTGTGAGTAAATTAAAATTTTTAAAACCATTATGGATATCGTGTTTGACTTATCATACGGTACTGTATGATTGTACCGTATAATATGTATGACAAATTTTATAAGAGAGAGAGCAGAAAAAAAAGAAAACCCTGAGTGCGCCTTTTCTTTATTTTTTCCTGATTTTAAGGCCTGGTAAAAAGAAAAGATTTGTTGAAAGTTTTTTTCCTCCTTTAAAGTATACCTCTTGGAGCTTCGGTGGGCAGCTCTATTAATTTATGCCAATGCCAGACAGAGAAAGGACAAACAATTTTCACAGTATTCAATAATCTAATTTTATACGCAGTCATTAATGCATATGTCCAGTGAATAAAGGCAACTGCAGTCATCACAGTCCATTAATTTTTTTTTGTTGTCGTCTAATTAACCATGTTTTGGAAGAAACGCTTTGGAAGAAAATATTTTTCAACAAAATTTATGCAACATCAGAGTTTTTCATTACCAAAAACAATAATGTGTTATTTGTGTTATAAATCAAATATTTCTTCATCACTTTGTTTAAAACTTTATTCTTTATGCAAATATTTTTGGCCAAAAGTACAAATTCTACCTTGTGACAGATTAGACATTCATAATTCACATATTTTGATATATTATGCAACTGAAAAAATTTTATGTTTTCTTAAAGATTTAAAATTTTTTCGTTTAAAAGTTTCTGTTTCAAAAACTTTACGCGTGACACAGAATAATTTCATTTACACGGATGATACGGCTTTGGATTCAAATATTCTGTCAAAAATGTTAAAATTTGTCAGTTTTATTCAGGTTAATGAAATGGCACTCAGTGATCAAACAATTTCATTAAATGAATTCCAAATTTTAACGAACAACATTAAAAATATGCACATGTTTTTGGTTACTGTAAAAAATTTAAATGGTAATATTACTCCATTACAGGACCTTCTAAAATTGGTTCCTAATATTTTTAAATTTACACTGTAAGCTTTTTTCATTACAAAAAACACCAGGACTGCGCGATACCGATATTGCTTTTATTCTGCAATATCGATATCCGAATTTTAAATTTTAAATTGCACTACCCTGAGGCATACATTTAAAATAAAATTATTTTATAGTACTTCTGATTATCACTGTTATACTGCAGATACCACTTGGATAATGGCAGCATTACCAAATTTTCCAAATCTTGAATTATTTTCAATTAAAAATGTACCACAAAGTTTTAATAATGATGGATTTGGTGCATTTTTAGTGGTAAGCATTTTAATGTTGTGAAAAAGTAAAACAGGAAAATTCATATTTAAAATTTAGAAAAACTTAAAAGCATCGTCATATTTTTATGTACAATTTGGCAGAGACGTCAACATTCAACATAAAGATAATTTAAAGGCACTTACAAAATCAATAATTGATTCTTGGAAACTAAAGCATGCAAAACCTGAATGTCATATCCGTTAAAATTATATTAATTTATGTCTTCATTTATTTTTTAGTCTTAAAGAAGTTGATGGTGGTTTTGAGTTGGCTGTCAAAAATATTTAGTTTTCAGATTATTGTTGATTGCACAGTTGAAAAACAAAACATAAAAAAAACTTTTAAAAGATCATCTCAATTTGTATATTTTCGCAGTTTTTGTAAATGAATTATTTTATGTTTCATAGTTGGGAACAATTCTGGATAACTCATCGTAGACATCTTCAACTTATGATAGAGTTGGGGATTCGTATTTTGCCCATACAATCGTCTAGTATAAGGATTAATTGTGGCAAAAGATAATCTGATGAATATCCTCACACTGTAAATTTACCATGAATTTAAAGTTACTTTAATATTACGGTAAAATCCCACGATAAACGTATTTTAATCCCACCTCGAAAATTTTCGATAACGTTTTGATAGTTTGAAGGCTTTTAAAATGTTTGAGAACATAAATGACACAAGTTTTGATTTTTGACAGAGTCTAAAAATGCACAGCCATTAGGTATTTTCTTTACTAATAGTGAGCTTTATTGTTATATTACAGTAACTTCATAGTGAGCTTTTATTGTTTTATTACAGTAACTTTACTTTACGTTCATGGTAAAGTCACAGTTTGAAAATTCGCAGCTAAATTTTTGCTTGATTTATTCTCTAAAGTAAAAATGTATATGGACAAAATATGGATCCCCAATTCCATCATAAGTTGGTTACGGTCAGAAATTGTTTATCGTTATTTTTAATCCACAAACACACCACAAGTCCGGGGTTAGTGGATTCCTTGTTTTGCGGTATTAAAATTGTTGATTTTGAAAATGTATTTCTTTAAATAAAAATTGGAAATAAAGTTTTTTCTGCAATTTTAATTTTTTTTCATGGAATAACAAATGACATCTTTCCCTTTTTTTCAATGGTTTTTTGGTCTTTTTGCTTTAAAAAAAATTTAGACTGATCAAATTTCATGGATATATTTTTTATACGGATTGGATTACCTTTTATTTTTACCTTTGGCTTTCATTCAACTTTCCCTTCTTTTTCTCTTCCTTAGGACATTTACCTCGGGATATTTGGCGTCATCTTTATTTTTTTATGAAACTCGTGTTTTGGCATCCTTTCAATTTTCAAACATTTTTTTGTTTCGTTTCGGAAAAAAAAGTGAAATGGATTTAAGTGGATTTTGGAAAACAATTAATAATCAGTAATAAAAGTGCCTTCCAATTTTTTTATTCGTCAGTTTTAATTGTAAAAATGAATCTCAAATTTTTAAATTTTTATGGTTTCTTTTACACTTTCATTCATTCATGGAATTGTTTGAAGCTGTTTTTTAAAAATTTAATTTTAGGTAGTTTTAATTTTTTAGAAAATTTATCATTTTTAGTCTATTTCCTTTTTGTTAATGGCTTCTTTAGTCTGTCTTTTATCAAGATAAATTTTGAGAATGTTTTTATTTCCTTTTTAAATTGTTTAAATAGAAATTAGTTTATTTTTTAAAAAAGAGACAGGCCGATTTTTTAAAATAAAAAACTAAAATATTTTTAATTCTTTGGGCCAGTTTTTAAAAGTTATGTCTCGTGGTTTTTTCTGCTTTGATCAAAATAATTTTCTGTGATCTTCAAAATTTAGCTTTTATTTTAATTTTAAAAAGTTGTCAACCTTTTGGAAATATAAACAATGTGGACATCATTTTTGAACCATTCCAAATAAAAAGAACTGTTTTGTATTTTTTTAAAAATTACTGTAATCCCTTTTTGTTGCAATAAATTACTACATCTCATTTATCATATTTTCGCTGTCTTCAATTCTTTGAATACAAACAAAACGTTCAACATCATTTTGAATGCATTACTTTTAGCATTTTTTTCAGCAAACAAAAAGAAAACAAAAATAAAACAGATTGTTTCAGTTTTGTTTTGTTTTTGAAAAATTAATTTAAAAAAATAAAAAAAGGTTTCATGTTTGCATTTATCTTATTTTTTTGTTGCATTTCTTTTTTTATTTATTTCAATTTTATTTCTTGCAAAAATTTTAAGAAGAAAACAAAATATTTTAGCTTTTAAAAAATTAATTTTTAGAATCTAAAATAATGAAAAAGTAGGATAAAATAAACAACAGCGACTTTGACAATCTTTAAATTTTAGACATTTTTTTACTTCCGTTTTTTTAGCAGTAATATTCAACTTTTAATTTAAGTTTTTTTTGTCACATTTTTAAACTTTGAGTGACACAAAATTTGACACAACAACAACAAAAACTACTAACTTCAAATATTTGACATCGTTCAAACATTACAATTTTTCAATGTGTCTCACAAGGGAAGGGCATCAACATATAACTCCGCTTTTTGAACATGACCTTTCCCATTAGTTAGCCCTAAGACCAGTTATGCATAAGCCCAAAATATTACCGGTGAATGCGCTATCGTTATGCAAATTTAAAGAAACAAAGTTTGAAAAATTTGCGTGAGACAGGGGTTTTTGAAAAATTAGCATAATAAAAGACCATTCACCATAGATATTTTGGGGTTATGCATAACTGCCCTATGGCTAAGTAATGGGATAGATCTTGTTCAAAAAGCGGCGTTACATATTGATGACCTTCCTTGTCAAACAGAGATAGAAGATCGTACCCTTTATTTATATTTTTTTTGTTCCTTATTCCTTATTTTTCAACGTTTAAGAAGATTACTTTTCATAAGAAATGAAAAAATGAAAGAAAAAAGTATGTTCAAACATGAAAATTTTCTCACGACCGAGGAAAAAAAAACGGGCAAACAAAAAAATGCCAAAAATGCGTTTTTCCTTTTTCTACGTTTTTTTGGACCCCAAAAAAAATACACGTTTTGTTTTTAAACAATTCTATGTTTTTAAAAAAATTTGTTCATTTTTTGTGGTTAACAATGAAGCCTTTTTAGAAAAAAAAATGTGAATGTATTTGCTTCGTTGATTTTTAGGGCTCTTTTTTTATTGTATAAGTAATAATAAAAGTAAAAGCCTGCGGGGGATGAGTTTTTTTCTGAGAGAGAAAAAAAGTTTTGAATTTTTTTAACGCTGACAAATGCCAAAAACAGGTGAAAAAGAGGTGACTTCCTTGTAAATGACTTATTTGATATTACTTTTTTTGCGTCATTACAGTTTTGCCCAATTGGGAATTTCCTTTAATTATTTTTTATTAAAATTTTCATAACCATTTTCAATATTTACATATTTGAACATGGTTTTTTATGAAGCTTTTAATTCTTTAACAAAGTTTAATAAAGTTTTTAAAAACCGTTTTTTGTTATCAATTATAAGTAATTTTTTGGGAAATATTTTTATCGCTGATATCAATTTTTAAAAAATTTAAGTTAAAATAAGGAATTTATTTTAAAAATTACTGTAATGGTATTCTTAAAAGATTACTGTAATGTTATATTATTGCTGAAAAAGCTATTGTATTTTGTTATCAAATGTTTTGATAAAATTCATTTAACAAATCTTTCAAAATTATTAAAAAGAATTGATCAAGATTACTGTAGATTTTCTTCAAATTAATTAAAATTTTTTAAAAATTACTTTTAAAGGAAATGTTTCATTTGCTTCTTTTTTTGGTTTCAAAAGAAAGTTCGTGAAGCTGAAAATTATTGAAAATCAGGGACTTTTGCTTTTTTCTAACTTTTTTAACATTAGAAAAAAGCGAAAGTCCATAATTTCAAATAATTTTCAGCTTCGAAAACTTTCTTGTGAAATTAAAAAAAGCAGCGAATGAAACATCTTCTTTAAAAAATTTTTTTGCATTCACTTAATTTTACTTTTAACTACATTCGAAAATTCTAACCCTTAAAATAAATTTAATTTTTGCTAACCACTTCAAACTTCTTTTTTACTCGACTAAAAATCATGCTTCCTTTCTGTCTCTTACTGATATCAATCTTTCTTTCCGTTTTTTTATTTTCAGATTGAAAAAAAAAGTTTGATTCTCACTTGAACTTGACAATTCTTTTTTCGTCATCATCAATATTGATGCATCAGTACTTCTTCTTTCATCATCCTCATCATGATGAGGATGATGAAAGAAAAAGAAGAAGTATGCTTACATATTTTGGTTTTATTTTTAATTTAAGAAGTCAAAAAAGTGAAGGAATTCGTTTTTTTTTGAACAACTCTTGTTTTAAAAGGAGGAAAAAAAGATAAAAACGTGATTACGAAGAAGATTTTTTTTCGCGCAAAAAAGAGAGTACTTCTTCTTTTTATCCATTTTTTTTCAAGGTTTCGGCATTTTTTTGGGTTGTGTTGCTTCACTTCATTGCTTTCCCTTTTCCCTTCCCTTTTTTTGTACCCTTCTTTTTTCAAAAAAAGCTTCTTCGTTCAAAATGAAAAAAATATTGCGGAAGAAAAAAAAAGAAAGTGCCAAAAAAGAATTTTTCAAAGCTGATGAAAAATAAAAAACACAAAAATAATACAAGAGAAAAAACAAAAAGGTTGAGTGGTTTTTTTTTGAGAAGAGCCAATCTCCATCCAATTCAATCCATTGAAATGAATAACTTATCCATGTTTTTGCCTCTCACAAATGTTTGCCACTTTTTTCATATATTTTAAAATAAAAACCTAAAGGCACCTCTGAATGTAAACAAAAAAGTTTTTTATTTTTAGTTGATAAAATAAAATTGCATTTAGGATTTTAGTTCAAAAAAGGAAATGGAATAAGGATATGAGATTTTGCTCTTGATTTTTTGTAAATGGTTCATTTTTAGAAGGTGTTCATGAACTTTGTGTGTTTCGAGAGTTTCAAAAAAGTAAGATTTACTAAAATTGACAAAGTGCAACTTTTGTTCTTTTTATTGTATTTGTTCCAGAATAAAATCCATAAAATCTATGAAACTATTCAAAATGAAAAATAGTTAAAAGAGATACACGATTTGAAAATTCTGTAAAATCAATAGATAAAAATTCCACTTTGCCTCAAGTGAAATTTTTATGTAAAATCTATTTAAAAGAGTTTCACCACTGAATTTTCTCTGAGGATTATTTTATCGATTGATTTTACAGTATTTCATATCATCCATTTTGTTAACAATTTCTCATTTTCAACAGCTTCATTTGATGGATTTCATATATCTCACGAAAGTAATTTAGCAACTTATTTCTGATGCCGTTTCAAAATTTTCAAACCCTTCCCTCTCCATTAATTTTTTCCTTTGATGTTTTCCGCTTCTAAGGTGACCCTTAGATTATGGCTTACCCTCTTCCACCTTTAAAACACCCGATGTCAGATTTGGATAATCCCTATCCTTAAAAAAATAATTTTCGTGATAAAAAGGTACTAAAAACAAGATTCATATTTTTCAACATTTTGCACTTTTTTCTTGATTCTTCCAAAAATATCTTTCTCCCTTTTTTTCTCCATCAAACTCCTCCCATCATGTATCTACCGTAATCTTTTGAAACATTCTTCAAAAATTTAAATACTTCCGTTTTTGATTGACCTTATGATTTTGACATCTTACAATTTTTGGCCTTTTAAACTTTTTTTATTCTTCTAAAATATTCCGGAAATAATTTTCTTCACTCCAGGGTATCGTCACCACTGCTGTTATTTTGTGCCATTATTTTTTTTCAGTTTCCGCTGTTTTTTTTTGATAGATTTTTTTAATGTTTAAAATGCCTGAAGTTTACCATCAAATTTTTTGATGAACTTCCAAAAATAAACATTTTTTATGATTATTTTTTGCAACATCTGGGGTTTCAAGTTTGTTAATGTACTTCTCTTTTTTTGTTGCAAAAAGTAAATTTTCATCATTTTTTTGTGGGGAGAAAATGAATGCTGCAGTTTCGCTTCAACGAATCAGCAGCATTCTTTGTATTTTTTTTGAAAAGTTAAAGAAAAAAACTTTAATTTCCTGCACTTTCAAAGCATTTTTAAAAAGATGCTTTTTTGGGGGTTTTGTAGAAACAAAAAAAAGGTTTTTGCAAGTTTTAACTTTTAAGGAGAAACTTTTCATGGTTTGTCCCAGCAGAAAAAAAAGAAGGTCATAAAAGGCTACAAAATTTTTGTTGTAAAGAATGCTTCATTGAACCTTAATATTTTGGTAAAAAAGCACCTAAATTTTTAATGTTTTTTGTCGTTTAATGGAATTGCTGCCTAGACTAGAAGAGGATTTTGAAGCCTCAATTGTGCCATCTAAAATTTAAAAATTATTAAGTGATTGCAAATTTGTTGAAATGTTGATTAATTTTAAAGTGCCAAAAGTATCTATTTTTCTGAATATTTTTTGCATAATTTTGTCGAATTATCGTTTAAATTTTTTGATGACAAGACATGTATAAAAACTGTAACTAGTAATTTAATTTTTGTCATCTCCATTTTTGAAGTCAATTACTAAATTTTAAATGGCAACTTCAAAGTGATATTTCAGCCTTATCAAAACACTGACCTTGCTAGTTTTAACATTTTATCCTTTTCGTTGAATCCTGTAACTGAAGGGTCAACATTATTATTGGTATTTTCGAAATTTAAAATTGTTTTTTCCCTCAAAAAATGTTTAAAAACGTTTATTAATTATCATCAAAGTTAGCAGATTTTTCGTGACCTTGTCTATCTTTGATTTCGTGTTTATGCCATTACCGTAATCCGCCTGCTCTCATTTAAACTTTCCACATAATTTCCAGGCCTAAAATATTCTAAATCTCTCAAAATTATGACTTCAACAATATCATATTTTGATTCAACGACATCTTTTCCTTCATCTTTGATCTCCGAAGACTTGTCCTTATCAGACCTGGAAGAAGAAGAAGAACAAATTTGTGGGGATGGTGAAACATATACCCTTGCCCGATTTCTTTTTATATTTCTTTCATCATGGATTGCATTCTTGGGAATTTTTGGAAATTTATTACTTTTTTATCTTTTTACCAAACATAAATATCCCAATACCCCACCAACCCTGTATCCATCAGCCTTGGCAATTTTGGATGCAATTATTTGTTTAATGTATATTTTATTGTTTGGCTGTGATGCAATGGTTAATTTTTGGCAATGGCATAGCCTTTTTCTTATTTATCATATTTATATTGTTCCAGCATTTGTTTTAAGTCGAATTGCACAACTTGGAATTCCGTATATGCTAATTTTTGCGACTCTGGAAAGATTGGTTTGGATTGTAGGGGATTTGTAAGTTTTCTTGAGAGTACTGTAGTTGATGTAACCTTAAACATTGGTGAACTGAAGAATCTTATAATCTTGAGAAGGCATCTGAAAATGATCCATCGATAGATGAGACCTCATCAAGTCTTTTAAGTAAACCGTTAAAAATTTAAGACAAATTTGCATAAACTGTTTATATTGATTAAAAGAGATCTGTCATTTGCTGCTCTTCTTGATTTCGTCAAGAATGTTTGCGGAGTTGAAAGAAATTGAAAATCAGGGACTTTCGCGTTTATCTAGTGTTAAAAAAGCATGAAAAAAACGAAAGTCCTTGATTTTCAATAACTTTCAGCTTCGAGAACTTTCTTTCGAAATCATAAAAGCAGGAAATGAAACATCTCTTTTAAAGGAACCGGAACCTTTGGTATTTTTTGTTTCTCTAACGTTTTTTTGTTGAATTTTCCTGACGATCAGGGTCTTTTTCTTTTGTTCTCTTGATTGATCGTCAGGAAAATTCAACGAAAAAAAACGTTAGAGAAACAATAAAATACCAAAGGTTCCGCTCCCTTTAAAGACCCATTTTTTGTTAAAATAATCTAAATTTTTTAGACGAAATAAACTCCTAAAAAAGATGTACAGTCATCAAGGTCGAAAAATTACAATGATTTTATCCCTTTCATTTTGTATTATTTTACGTCTACCAACATATTTTGCTGTTGAAGTTTATGAATATCCAAAATGTGATGATTTTTTTCGATCTAAAACTGCATCAGCTTCTCCATGGGTTCCAGAATCATTAATTTATCATATCTATGATTTTCATCTTCTTTCAATCGCACAAACTGTTCTTCCTTTCATCATTTTAATTACATTCAATTTTGTAAGTTTTTTTATTCTCCCGATTTTGACATCGAAATTGATCAAAATTGTTGACCTAAAATCAGGGAAGTCACAAAATCATAAAAGTCCTTTAATCTTTTACCGTTATCGGCAAAAGATCAAAAGTGACCGCCTTGAAATGGTTTCTGTCATCTCCGAAATCTGCTGATATTCTTGCCTAAAATTCAAAAATTAAAAACATGTTTAAAGGCCTAAGATTACTGTACTTTTTTATGTTTTCTTTAAAGTCTAAACAGATATATAAAATCCAATCCATAATTTTTGAAGATAATTGTTCGAAGGTTGTATGTCATGAAATATAATGATCGAGAAATTACATCATCTGAAATTCCATTAAAAGGAAATTCAATTGATTATGGAATTCAAACTGAGCATCGACCAAGTATTTTTCCTCCAGATAGTAAGTTTTTAATAAAATTATTAATTTGCTTTTTTTATCTAATTTTTTGCTAAAATATATATATTTTTTTAATTTGAAGAAGACCCTGAATGCAAAGATACAAGCTTACTGTATTCTAGAACTCTTGCGCTTTCGGGTAAATACAAGTTTTTTTGCTTTGAAACAATCTATCCTATTTTTGTGGTTCCTTTTCTATTTTTCTATCCTTAACTCTTATAAATATTTTGTTTTGCAGTAAATTCTATCCCAACCACTTACTTACATTTTGTGTGTAGGAAAACTTTGAAACAGTAAATTTCAAAAATTGAATTTTTGAAACTACTGTCTTATTAAATTTGAGTAACTTTCAATTTTTTTACGTCTACGGTAATCCTCAACAAGTTCTTTTTTACAACTACATGAACATGTTATTGTTACTGTAGATTCTGTAAAATCTATGAGATTGTATATAACAATTGTTTACGTTTCAACACCACTTTATATAATTGCATTTAGCTTTTTCTTCGGTAATATAAAATTATTTTTAAATATATCTCATCTGAGATAAATTATAATTTTATCGATTTCAATGATCCCCTAAATCCGAGTTAGAAAACAATTTGCATAAAGCCTTGAGAGATTACGTTTCTTTATGTGTGTCTCATTCAACAGCTTTCTGTAAAATGTGTGTGACATTTTTTAGGGCTGCGTAAAATAAAGGTTGCTCAAATTCGTAATTTTTACAAATTTCTGTTTTCAATGCACTGCTAAAATTACCTTTTGACTAACAAAGAAAAGTAAAAATCTGAACCCTAAATTCTACTATCTCTAAATTTATCATCTTTTCTCGCCACCCATTTCAAAAAAACTTTCCATTTGCACTGATTTTGTATATACTTATTATTGCACAGTTGAATTTCACTTTTTACCAATTACCGTAATCATTTCCCTTTAATAATAATACAATTTTTAGATGTAAGTATGATATTTCCAAAACGTGGAATGAATTCTGCTGTTAAATCTGCGATCTATACAATGGTCGCAATTGTATCCTCATATTTGCTTTCAAATTCATTGCATTTAATTTTAACTGGACTTGAAAGGTAAATTAATCCAAAATAAGAAATTTGCATAATTAACATGCCTTTTTAAGATCAAATTCTGTTTTACTTCGACATCCAACTGATCCAAATTTAGCTTCAACTTTTCATACATTTTTTTCTGATATTGTTTCTTTTGTTTATATGTTTACATCTGCAATTCGGGTAATTATTTATTATATTTGTAATTCTGCAATTCGAGCCGATCTTAAACAATCAATTAAAACATTTTTTGCATATAAAAATAAGAATCTTAATGGTGTTGTTGCTATATAATAATATTACTGTAGAAATAAATATTTATCTAATTTATACAATTTTTCAAAGCTTTAAATGTTATCGCCCCCTACAGTATCTCCCTTAACCCAATCAATTGTTTCACACAAATATATTTTAAACATTTTAACTTTATTATTAATATTATTATTAGTATACAAAGAAATTACAGAAATATAATAGAAAGACAAAAACTTTGATGAATTACATAAATCAATGTTGAGAAGAAGATGATGGAGGAGGAGGATTTACAGGTGGTGAAGATAAAAGATATCGGCTTCTTTGAATATATTGTTGTGAAACTTTTGGCTTAAATTTGCACATTGCTGACCAACCATGTTTTGCTCGAAGATATTCAATGTATTGTGGACGAATACGAATCTAAAAAAATAAATGTGTTTAATATTAAACGTGTTTTCGATTCCAGAATCCGGTCAATTTTTGGGATTCTGAATTCTGAACGATTCTGGATCACAATTGTTTTCCAGAAAGCCCAGAATCCCAAAATAAAAAAAATAAAAAATAAAGACATACTCGAACTAATTGAGCTTGATAAAGTTTACCACCATTTTGAGCATCCCCTGAGGCATCATCATTTTCAATGTAGCTTTGACGGGCATCATTATTATTGCTATCACCTTCTTGAACAAAAGCACTACCATTAAATGTTAATTTATTAACACGTTCAAGAAGTTCATCCATTTCACTTTCTTCATCATCATAATATTCATATACATATTCAGAATTGATACAGAAGGATGTTGTTGATGCAGTATCTTCTTCATCTTCTTCTTCTTCTTCAATGTCATTTTCATGATCACCATTATTATCTTCATTGCTGCTGATATCATTTGTTGCTGCTCCATTTCCTGCTGCTTCTGCTTCTCCTTCATCAACCAAAGATTCATCAATTTTTTGCAGCAACATTTTTTTGTCGTCTTTCATCATTGAAGAAAATTTCCATCAATTACTTTCAAATTCATTCATTCTTTCACCTTTTATACAAAAAACTAACACAACAAAAAATTAATTAGTTGATGAAAGAATGATTGATATGTTAATTTTTGCTTTTTATAAAAAAAAGATTTCAATAACTTTGAATTCATTGAAAATTTGAAATTCAAAAAGCGTTCAAATCTTGTTTACTAAAAAAGGATATCAGAAATGAGTGAAATGGATCAACTCTTGCAAAAAAGGTACGGTAACTTTTTAATGAACATTGTTTCTCCTTGCAATCCCATAATAAAGACACAACTTATTAGTTTTAGATTGTTACCCACCCCAAAATATATGATATAAAAAGATATCTCAATGAAGTTAACAATGACAAAAAAAATATAAGAGTCGAAGAAAAAGATAAAAATATCTTTAACGAAAATGTGTATGGATCATCAAAATATGTACTATTGATGTCATTCACTGATTCTTTGTAGATTTCAAAAAAACAAAAATGTAAAATTATTAATTTCATCCTTTTTAAAATTTAACTCGGTCAAACACATGAACTCTGCCAAATTAATTACGAAAAAAACCAAAGCATATTCGATATTGCAATCTTTGTTTAAATTAGAAAAATATTAATTACGTTGACTACGACAAAAATCATTCTTGTTCGGTGTAAAAATACTGTATTTATTAAAATAAATTTACAACAAAAAGAAACAAAAATATTTTCTACAAAGTTTCAACAGAAGACGAACTCGATGTTGAACGGCGTCGATCCTTTTTTCTTTTACGATCTTTTGAAGATGATTTTTTTGATTTCTAAAAAGAACAAAATTTACCATTCAAAGAAAAAGAGTTCCCAAAAATGCTTACTTTACTATCCTTTTTCTTATGCTTTGATTTCTTTTCTTTATCCCGTTTTTTATGTTCTTTTTTGTGCTTCTTACTCTTCTTTGATGATTTCGACGATCTTCTTTCATTTTCGCTTTCTGAACTGGAACTACTAAAATCTTGTAAGGCACTAGATCGAACAAATTCATCCAAAGTTTTGTCGACAACTTCTTTTTTTACATTCGTTTGATTATTTCCATTCTGCTTTAATTCTTCAGGAATTGCAGGACCATAAACATCTTCTTCGTCATCAAATGTATCAAAAATTGATTTATGCTTTGTTGAAGTACTTGCTGCTGCTACGTCTTTTGTTTTGTTATTCGATGGAAGAGCTGGAGATAACTGCCGAGGTTTTGGTAATGGTTTTTGATGATATTCTTTTTCAAGCTTTTCTCCTTCTTTTATCTCTGATTCATTTGTGCCGTAGACTTGATCCATCAAATCCAAGAAATTCAACAATGGATCAGGTACTGTCGAGGCATCTGTTTGAATAACCGAAGTGGTTTCTTTTACTTCCTAAAAGTAAAAATTAAACTAATGCCAAATTTAATAAAATTGTTCAACCTCTTTGATGGGATGATTTTTATCATGTCGTTGAGCAAGTTCTTCTTCAACTTTTGATCTTGTAAATTCGTAAGCTCCTTTCAAAGTTTTGCCCTTTGCTTTGCCACCTAATATTCCTTCCATATTCGATTCAGGAAATGGATCAGCTACTTTCAGTCTTTTGCAAAGCCTCTTTGATGGATGCCATTGATGTTGAACAAACGGATCAAGAGTTGTCTAAAATAATAAATACAGTAGATCAAAGCAACTTTTTTTATATAAAGGTAGACAAAGGGGCTTCAGAAGACCCAGAGGCAAGTAATCGAGAATTTTATCTATCTTGCAAAACAGATCCAAATTTAAAAACAGTCTAGCTATTACCACCAGTACCGTAACCGTCCAGAAATTTTGGACGTGAAAGATATTTTTTCTTTTTTCCAAAATGCTTACCGGTTTTACAGCCGTAACTTTATTATCATCAGTTGTTGTAAATTTTGATTTCATTTGTTCCATAATACTTTTTGCAAAATCTCCCTTATACAATGGTTGTTTCCTTTCTTTAACCTCTGGAAGAAGGTATCGTAGTTGAGAAGGAATAGCATTTTGAAATTCCATTTCTTCAACTTGCCATTGAGAAGTTGATAAACTTTCTGGTTTATATGTAACACCTAAAAAATGCATCAAATTATTAAGCTATTCATGCTACAAATTGAAATTACCTCTTTTTAAACATTGAATGTACTTTTTAAATCGATATGATTTTTCGTCATCTTCGATGAAGGGATCTTCTTCAACTTCTTGTTTAATCGGTTCAAAAGCTTTTCTCTCTTCTGCAATCCTTCGAGCATTAATCAATTTTTCACGATCTTCTTTATTCAGCATATCCAAAACTGAGATATTCTTTTCTCCTAAAATCATTGCTCTTTCAAATGGTGTCATCGAGGAGCTATATGATTGAATGGTTGATGGAAGTTTTGATAAATCAAAGGGAATCGGCTGATGAATTGGATTAAATCCTGCAGGAATATTCAAAGTTAAACGTGGAGGCTTCTTTCTTGGAGTTTTTGCAGGAACGAAATTTGTTGTAACTAAAAATTTTTGATAAGCTACAGGAAAAAGAAAAACGTTATAATTACATGATGGTTTTCCACTTGTAATAGCAAGCATTGGATCAATATCTAACTTATTGTTCAACTCAAAAGTGTATCTTGACATATCATTCGTATCATAAATATCTTCATCAGAATCTTCAAAAGCTCCAACACCAAATGCTTCACCTCTTTTTGATTTCTTTTCTTTTGGGGTAGCTTGATATCCATCGGTTAAGCCCTGCAAAGGTCGATATCCAAGTCCATGATCATTTTCTTTGCAAGTAAAATATATTGGTGGAATATCTTCAGGAATAAATTCAAAACCAGCTGCAAATTCTTCAGCTTCTTCAACAGCTGTTTTATCAAATCTTGATCGTTTTCCTCTTGCACGTTCTTCATGAAGTTTTTGAAGTTCAAGTTGTCGGCGAGTCAGAGGTGCTCCAATTCCTTTACCCTCACGATATCCCATCTTCTTCATAATCGTATATCCAATTGATACCGAGGTTTCTACTTTAGTTGAAACTTGAAAGAAATCACTTAGTGCACCAGAAGTTGAATCGCCTGAAGCAGCAGTTGCAGTCGTTGGACGATCCCATACAGCTTGGCCTTCAGGTTTCCCAGAATCTGTATACATTCGATTAACATGAAATTTTCGGCTTGCTATACCAAATTCACCAAAATCCTAAACATAACTATTATAAACAAATTGAAAAGAAATTAAAATGCGAACATCATCATCCATAAAATCTTCAGCTCGAAGTTGTTGAATTTCTGCTCGATGATCCCTTGAACTTTTGAATGTTTGAGGTACAAATCCTAAAAAAAAGCATAGCAATATTTTAAATCAATCTTATTTCAATTAACATACCATGTTTAGATCCAACAGAATTAAAATATCCAGCAGAAAACCCTCCAGTAAAAGCTCCATGAAATCTTCGTCGCCCTTTTTCATCGGTTACAACTTCTTCATGAATTCGTTTTGGTCGCTTCTTTATCGGTCCAGCTTCATCTTCAATCTCTTCAAAAGCAGTACCATATCGACCTCCAGATTTTTTACTCATAGATTATAATAGATGTTTAAATTTGAAAGTTAAGAAATAATAGTTTTTTGTGCTGGATAATTTTCAACTCCAATACGTTTTTGCATTCAAGGACAAATAGCCAAATTGCAAAAGATGGATTTCAAAAATTGTTGTAAATTTTCAGATTACTGTATACTACCTTGTTTAATCAAAGTTATAATTTTTCGATAAATAAATAATATTTAAATATTGCAGATTTAAAGCTAATTGTTGAAATGTTTAAAGGATTACATGTGTTTGTAGTTTTTTTTAAAATTTAATTGGTGGATTGAGATTTTATTTTCAATAACGTCAGAAAATTGACAAACAAGAAGAAGTAAAATTGAAAATCAATGTAACTTGAGAAACACAAAGAATACTGTATTTATGCAAAGCGACAAAATATATTTTTTAAGACATAAAATATTTTGTAAAATTAGCTTTGAAAAAAGTTGAAGAATGAGATAATAAATATTCACATGTAATTCGATGCATTTCTCTGCCTCTTTCATATGATGGGTAAGAGCCGTCATCTTCTTGAATCAAATGATTTGCATATGAAGTTTCCTCTTTTCTAAGGTATATTTCTGGTTTATCTTCGATAGGATTCCAGGAATATGCAAATTCTTTCATTTCTGCTTTATAAGTTTCCAAAACAGATGTTTCAATATTTTCTAAATCAAAACAGAAAATACTTTTTGGAGCAGCATGTTTCTGGAAAAAAACTCCATGGAATTGAATATTTCAATCAAATCAAACTTACAGTAATAAATTTTTGACAAACATTTAATTGAAAGAATTTATGTGAATCAGATGGAATTCCAGATTTACAATAAAATTGACTTAATTTTACTGCTCTTTTTATATCGGCCAAGATAGAAAAAGTATTTGAAGTATATGGAATATCGATAAGACTAAAATATAATCTTTAAATCTTTAAAGACACTTTCGATTATTTAGGAAATCTTGTAATAACGTTTTTAATTGAGGGTACAGAAAAAATGGGCTCTAGCAATTTCTAAATTGGATTTTTTAAAGAATGTGTTTAAGTTGTTGAACAATGATATAAACAAATAGTATTTAATATCCACCGATGGGATATTTTTATAAATATTTGAAGAATCTGGAGGCTTTCAGATCTCATTAATTCTAAATTAAGGTTTTTTTATCTGTGTTCTCAATTTTAAATTTTTTCATACGGCTGTAAATGTTTACAAGTTAATTTTGGATTATTGTTACGAAATAATCCAAAATTGATACATCAGCATGAAAGAAAAACTATGATAAATAATTTTGAGTTAATCAGTGTTAATCCACTTGCTAAAAACATTTTCTGCAAAGCCCAAGCCCAGTCCAGGAATTTCTCAATGGTGGTACCAAAAAAGGGGTAAAGGATTTAAAATAAAAATTTTTTAAATAAAAATGAAAGATACTATAAACTCTCGGCATTTGGAACTCTTTTGACAACATCTTCAAGGTTTAAAAAAACTTTTGTGGTCGTATTCATAATTGTGATTCGGGTAAGATCCAAATATTTGACAAAATCAGGGTGAACCAAAATATGAAATTCTTCTTGGGTAATATTTTGATCGTAAAGTGCAATACTTGTTGCTTCACATTTATAAATTTTTTCACAAAATTTTGAAATTGCTGAATAGGGTTGTTTTTCGAAAAAATGTCTAAAAAAGAACAGCCACTTTGTTATCCAAATTTTTGACAGCTGATCATTTTGAAGTGTCAAAATTCTTTTTGGCTCATAAACTTCTCCCAATAAAGTGTATCGAAGAACAATGTTTGGGAATACCGTAACCCGTTTCTTGGAAAAGAAATATTTGCATGTTTGAATAAGTTTTTCATAAATTTTTGAAGTACCGGCTGTTAACAAATAATGAATTACAGTATCAGGAAGATCAAAAAATTGAGGTTGGGGGTTTTCAAATGCTTTGAAATTGCATTCAACAAAATTTTCAACATCCTCAGCACAGATATGAATGTAACTTTTTATTCCAGCTGCCTCACAACGTTCTTCCATTTTGATATATTTTTATCTGTAAAATTATATATGAAACCAAAAAAGGTTAAATAAATTAATTTCGCTATAAAAATTTCTATTTTGTCTTAACTTTGAATTTTTTTGACTACTCATTCGTCTTATTTGGACCAGGGTTGCTCGGGATCCCGACCAGGGCTGTGCGAAACTGAGTTTTGTTCTGCGAAACGAAACGAAATAGGAATTTCATTTCGTAAGCGCGAAACGAAATTTAAAAAATAACGCGAAATTTCGCGAAATGCGAAACGAAATTTTGTGCAAATTTTTTTTAAGAAATTGAATTCAAAAATTCAATCACCAACTACAACAACTTTTAACAATTTTTTTATAAACGACCATTTATTTTGATCATTTAGTGATGGTAATAGTCCATCAATAAGGTTCTCATTGGGGTCGTGACATTTGACCCCATGACACTTGACCCCTGACAGTTGACCCCATGACATTTGACCCCATGACACTTGACCCCTCGAATTCCCCCATGACAGTTGACCCCATGACTATTGACCCTTTCATGACAAATGACCCCAAAGAAATTGTGTTAGAAAATGAAGAGTGTGAATATGCTAAACATTATGCAAATTCCATTCAACCCATCAAAAATGAATAAATACTCATTTGTCCATCTCAATTGTCGCATTTCTGCCACTCATGAACGCATGAAATCTCACGCGTTGCTGATCCGTTAGAGCGTTGATTTTCTGAATCATGGCTCAATCTGTTCCGCCAGGTGATATCAACGGTCAGCTGGATACCGCAGTCGTGTTCAATGCTCCTTATAACGTATTCCACCAAAACTTTTTAAACGACCTTCACCGTCAAAAATTTTTATTTTACCTATGTTTTCGACCATGCTTAAGAAGCAGGAAAAAAATACTTTTAGGTCGAAATTTGGCAAAATGCCGTTTTTAGAGCATCGAGAATGCCAAAGTCGTCAAATTTTGTTTCCTACGGGATAAATTCATCTTTGATTCGTTTTAGGTATAATTGCACCTCTATAGGTTTTCGAGGTCGGGGAATCCGAATCTCGACTCCGCGTTTTAAAATTTTCGCGGTAAGACCCATTTTTCGCATGTTGGCTACATATTTTGCCTAAAAAGTAGGTCAGGACTTAATTTCCCAGACTAGTTCTCCTCACCATCGGATTCCCCGGGGTTTTTTACCCCTGGAGGGGAATTACCATCAAATAACTCGTGCCGCCCGATGTATTACAAATTAATGAATATAGTCGACTATGAATTCCAAGAATTTCAATCACTTATGAAAAATCAAATTTTTATCCGATTATGCTAATTTCCCACCTATATAGGTTTTCGACCATGGGAAATTCGATGGTAACCTTTGTATTCGACAGAAAACACATTTTACAGGTGATATGCCCTCAGGGCATGATATAATATATCCGCTTAAATAAAAAATTCCCCCTGACTTTATTTTTGTGTTTTAGGTGTTAAAAAGTGTTGATTATTGTTCAAAAACAATGTTTTTATCAAAATCAAACTATACTTTTATCATTTAGATGCAAAAACTATTTTTTCAGATGACTTAAAATTACTGTTGATGTTGGGGTATATGTATGAAATATGGAATCGCTCTGACTTTGCAAATAATGAATTAGAAACATTGAAACTTATCAAAAATTGTTTACTTATATTGTTTTTACTATTTTCAACGTAACACACTATCTAATCATTGATATTTTTTCATCTACAATATCTAAAATTCACTAAAATCAAATGGTTTAGAATTATGCTATTACCTTGCATTTAAAGACACACAAATAACAGGTGGGAAATTAGCATAATCGGATAAAAATTTGATTTTTCATAAGTGATTGAAATTCTTGGAATTCATAGTCGACTATATTCATTAATTTGTAAAACATCGGGCGGCACGAGTTATTTGATGGTAATTCCCCTCCAGGGGTAAAAAACCCCGGGGAATCCGATGGTGAGGAGAACTAGTCTGGGAAATTAAGTCCTGACCTACTTTTTAGGCAAAATATGTAGCCAACATGCGAAAAATGGGTCTTACCGCGAAAATTTTAAAACGCGGAGTCGAGATTCGGATTCCCCGACCTCGAAAACCTATAGAGGTGCAATTATACCTAAAACGAATCAAAGATGAATTTATCCCGTAGGAAACAAAATTTGACGACTTTGGCATTCTCGATGCTCTAAAAACGGCATTTTGCCAAATTTCGACCTAAAAGTATTTTTTTCCTGCTTCTTAAGCATGGTCGAAAACATAGGTAAAATAAAAAAATATACGATTTTTTGGCGGTGCCGTTTTTGTCAAAATTTTAGAATAAATTGGTGGAATACGTTTTAATTCCCAAAAATGGCTTTTACAATTGGAAAAACCCGTAAAATTGAAGATATTATCTTTGCAACTAAACGTTTTTTGAAAAAAGCGGCTTAAAAGCATACAAAAAAGTGCGAAATTTCTTAAAATTTTTCGCGAAACACGAAACGAAACCAGAAAAAAGTGCGAAATTTCGCGAAACAAAACGAAAATTTCGCACAGCCCTGATCCCGACCGTTTTTATAAGGATTTTTTACAAGATGGGAATCCCGGATATATGTTAAATTTTCCTTTTAGAAAAAATCTTGTAGCAAACACATCCGGATATCCGATATAGATATTCCCCCAATTAAAATTTTTATCGAAAATAAAACAATTAGGGAACATTTTACATCGAGATGTGAATCTGATATCATGGCTGTCTAGGATAGGGTTCCGGAATTATAAAAAATTAATAAATACAGGATTCTGATCCCGGACAAAAATTCTCAAAACAATGGACAAAAATCTGAACACCCTTGATCCAAATATTACATAAGAAAAATGGGTAGTCTCATAAAATATAAAGTGAAAGTCAAACTGTAAGTCCAATGCCATTGTCAAAACTGGCAAATTTTTTGTTTTCCACATTTTTTTTGCCATCTGCCAAAAAATCGCAAATCAATACATTATTTCTGCTGCTGTTGCAACCCTTGCCTCCATGCTGGCATTGAGGTCAAAAACAAGAAAAGCGAATGTTAAAGACAAAAAAAGAATTTTTGCTTCCACCAAAAAATAAAAAAAGGTTTTTGCTTTTTTTTAAAAACTTTTTTTTGTTGAAGGTGCTCGAATATTTCTAAAATTGTAAGATTACTGTATTGGGATTTAACAAAAACTTTTCACAGTTTTGTTAAACCCCAATTGTTTATATTTGTCCTTCTTGAAAAATTAACTAAATTTTTAAATTTTTTTATTCTTCAAAGAGTGATATGATGTATTAGAGCATAAAACTATTATATAGGACTTGCGGGTACTCAAAAAAAATAGTATGGATCAAATATTGAAGAAAATTATGTAAATAGGATTTGTACAACTCTAAATCAGTAATAGATGCACAAACTGTTTTAAGTCCATGATAATGAAAAAATGATGTAAATAGTTGTTTTTAAATTCAATATGTTACATGTTTTGTTTCAAAATAAATATAAACTTTTATAAAAACAATTTATAACAACCACAACATCTTGCATAAATTTTAGAAAAAAACATATTCAAAATAAAAATAAACGATAAAATATAACTTTTTTGAAGCATAAAATAAAGGTACTAGGACAAAAAAATAAAAGTCAAAAAAATAATGGACAAAAATATAAAAACAAAAAATAACGGTCAATAAAATAAGCGGACAAAAAAATAACTTTATACAAAAAAATAAAATAATTATACATACAAAAAGTGGAAAAAATAAATTTTTAAATTATGATTTTATTTGCATATAAAGTTAGAAATCGGATCATTGCAGTATTTCCAGCCATGAATTCTTGTTGATATTTTTGTAAATCTGCAGAAATTTGTTGATATTTTGCCATTCGAGAATTACGAGGATCGACTTCAAGTCCAGCATTTCTTGATAAAATGAATTCTTCTTTCATTACTTCGAAAAATTCCGGAATGTTCAGATGGTAGAGACGTTTTTAGAGCATGATGCCAAGCTTCATAAGAATTACCAGTCCATAGGAATTGGAGGAGTTCGACGAGAACCATCAGGATTTAATCGACCAACATAATTATCTTCGAAATAATCCAATAATGCATCCAATTGATTTTCAAATTTAAGACGGATCAATGTTGAGAGAGTTGTAAATCCAAAAGCAACTTGTTCAGGTGGCTAATGATGGAATCATTCTAATATGTTGAGCAACATTTGGATCATTACCATAAGCTACTTTTACTACTTTTTTGACAATTTTCAAAAATTTTAAACTCTTCATAATTTTTCATTGACCCAAAATTTATCACACTTTTTGTATAAAGTTATTTTTTTGTCCGTTATTTTTTTATCCGCTATTTTTTTGTCCGGCATTTTTGAAAATTATTTTTTTGTCCGGTTATTTTTTTGACTTTTATTTTTTTGACCTGCCACCAAAATAAAAAAGGGATGAAAGACAATAATAATAAAAATGGAAGGAAAAAAGTTGGTGAATTTTCAGAATTATTTAAAAAACATGAATTAAAAGAAAGAAAGTGTCAAAAAATTATAATTGATCAGGGCAATCAAGATAACGATGTTGACCTCCATGCTTGAAACATAATCCAGATTCTTTATCATAGCTTGGACAGGCAAGCATTCCATGCTCACCACCACAAAGATAACAAAAAATAGCAAAGGGATTTGGACAATCAAATTTTCTATGATTTCTTTCACCACATCTCATACAAGCTGCTCCAAGACGGATTGTTGGACATTTGGTTTTACCATGACCATATAAGCAACAATTAACACATTGTTGAAATCTGCAATCATATGAAACATGACCACCCTTTAGGCATTTTAAGCATTGTACGTCTTCAAATGGGCAATCATCTGTTATATGTTCATTTGATGAACATTTTTGACATTTTCGTGTTGAAGGGGTAATTATAGGAAAATTTGAATGGGAAGTGTCAAATATCATCCCTTTATCCATTTGAATCATTCTTTTATGACTTGTTCGAGTCTCATCAAATTCACGTGGATTGATGGTAGCTTTTACATCAGATTTTAGGAACTTTTCATAATCAGTATCAGGTGTTGGTTGACATCGATCAATAATTTTCGCAGATCCAATAATGGCATCCAATTCTTCGAGGACTTTTCCAAGGTTATTTAAAGAAGAAATAGAAATATTCTAAAAAGAAATAAAATATATTATTAAAATATAGGGATACAATTTGGAAATTTACATCATCAGTCGAAATCAAAAATGATGCAAGTTTTGCACGAATTTGACGAAGATTTTCGTTATGTGAATAATCTTGGAAGATTATTGCATCGCCGAATGAAAGAGTATGAATCAAATATTTTAGGAAATAATATAAATGAGATTTGTACAACTCTAAATCAGTAATTGATGCACAAGCTTCAGCAGGAATATCAAAAGGAAGATCTAAAAAGAATAAAGACATGATAAAAAAAATGAAAAAGGTTTTTAAAGTTTCAAATTGGGTACTGTACAATTAGAAAAACTCATACTTTTTAGTATTTAAAATTTAAATAAAACTTACCATCCTTCTTTGACTTAGGAAGTTTTGGAAATTTATCAAGTGGAAGATGAAACAATGAAAAAATATATGATCCGATGTCATCCCATTTGGATAGCAAAAGAAAGATTTTTTGTGTAAAAATCATGGAATCATAGCTTGTGCAACGAGCAGTATTATTATCTCCATTTTCAACAATACAAATATTGTATGATTCAATACTAAAAAAGATACCTTTTAAATCTATACAAATATATATATATAATTTTTGTTAAATTACAGTATACATACACTGATAAACAACTTGTTTCCCAAAAAACAAAAAATCTTACTCTTTTCGTTCAATTCCATTATCTGTTATTTTAGATGATTTAAAATCAAAATCACTAAACCACTTCAAAAAAGATGAAAAATTTGAATCAGGATAAATTTTTACATAGCACAAAACTGCAATTGCCAAGGAACAACTAAAAAAAGGATCGTCGTAAAAAAAGGGGGCACCAACAGATAAACACAATTTTACCTGGAAAGTCTATTCATTTGTGTATCAATTAAACATAATCTTTTGCAAATAAGCTTGCATGTAACTATCCAAATTTGATGGTCATCGGAAAGTTTTGAAAGTTTCGCTGCCAAAAATTTAGAAGTACATTTCGATACAATATCAATGGAATAGACAACTCCACGATCTTTCAGTTTTAAATGGATCAATTTAGCCTAAATAATAGACAATTAAATTAAGAAGTATAAATTTAATAAAATTTTAGGTTTTTGATTTTTAATCAAAAATTTAAATAAAAAATAACTTCCTCACTTTTCCTTTGCGATAATGACATTCAAAAACTTTAAAAGAATCCTTTTTCAATTGACTATGTAAATGATTTTTTTCTTTTTTGATATCTTTAAAGCTTTCATCAAATCCAAAGTCGTAATCAGATGAAGCGGCAGCAACTCCACTTCCAACAGAACCAGTAAGGAATAGATTGTACTTAAAAGGTGTGAAATAGGTTTACATTTTTAAAAAAATGCCATCGATACTTACTTTAACATGTTTTTGAAGAAGTTGTTGAAGTTGTGCAGCTTTTTGAACATGAGATTGCTTTGAAATAGAAAATTTTTCAAGAATCAATTCCCATTCGATATAACTTAATTCCAGTTGATCAACAAAAAGTTTTTTCAATCGATCCAAAATGTTTGAGTTTATCAAAACATAATCACATATATTTGTTATCCTTGAGATATCAATCTTAAATCTTTGTAAAACTTTAGAAAACATTTGAAGAATGTCATCAGGCCCAAAACCATGGATAATATTTGCACCAAATAAATTTTCAGCATTTTTGAGATGACGATCAACAATACTTGTAATACGGGTTATTTCAGTGGTATCAGTACTCTGAAAAAATGGATATTAAGATAAGAATCTTATTAAACTCTGGATATGGAAAATTTAAAAAAATAAGAGTTTTATTAAAAACATATTTTAATGTTAAATTTACTTACGGTAGCATGTTCATTAGAATTTAATAATCTTTCGGGTGCTTGAAAGTTCATGACTGCAAGTTTGGTTTTGTAATTCTTTTATTGAAAGGATTTCATATATGAACTCTGCAAAATAAAATGGAATAAATAAAAAAATAATGACACATTTTTATAGGGTTTTTTTAATCTGAAACATTTGAAAAACAAATGATTCAAATTCAATATTAATTAATCGATGAATATTTATCGAAATTTTATTGTCAAAGGATTTCTAAAAATGTGTTTATCGTTTTAATTCGAAAAACCTTGTCAATGATTCAATGATGTAAAACAACAAAAAGCTTTTTTATTTTGTCGAAAAAAAAGAATATGGCAAAAATTGTACTTGAGAAACACAGAGGAATTACAAAGTATAAAAAAATTTAAAAAAAGAAATAGCGGGAATTTTCAGCAGAGGAAAACACAGACATGGGAAAACGTGCCCGCCATAAATTTTGATAAAAGAATGTGAGTTTTCAACTTGTAAAAATAAAACTGGGTCAACCGCAGGACAGGCTGGGAAATAATTCTGAGATGAGACGCCAGCCGCGTCGGCGGCCATCATCATTTTGGCGGCATTTCTCATGTTTGAAATGAAAGAAAAAAAGAAACCCGTACATTTTGCGGTGTTTGAAAATTATAGTTTTTGCCGTAAATTCTTTGCTTTTTTTGCCTTCTGAATGCCAATAGTATTAAATCTTATAATTAAATCATAAAGCCTTGAGGATAAAAAAATTTAAGAAAATATATGTTAAACTTTGTTCTTCGTTGTTTAAATTTTTTAAAAACTTCTCGAACAAAAAATTTTTTTTTGAACTTACATTCACGAATTCTTTATTGTTTGAATTATCTTTTTCCATGAAATTTTCAAATTTTGCAATATGAAGCGAAAGGGTGCTAACCCTTTTTGTTGAGCACTTTTCATGCTTTTCCAATCCTGTATCCTTTTTTTGTTCATCAGATTGAAAAATATTCAACTTTTCAGACTTTCTGAACAATTTTACATCGATGCACGTTTCTTTTCATTTCCAGAAAAGCATTCAGAAGAAGAAAAAACTTTTCGTTCGATAGAAACGTTATCAGCATCAAATCTAACACATTCATGGCTTGCATTCAAATTCAGATAAATATTTTGAAGGTTTTCAGAATCTTTGCTTTCCAATTTATCAATTTTATGGGGGTCTTTTGTAGACATCTTCCAGATAAAATGTCTAAAAATTTGAACAATTTTAAAATAATAAGCAATTATAATTGCTTTAAAATTTAAAAAGACATAAAATTATTTGGTTGACGGGTACAAAAGGAATAAATGCACGACTAAAAATAATTTAAAAAATTTGTCAACAACAAAATTGCCTATTTTAGCATTCCTTATAAAAAGAAAGCTTTTTTAAGACTTTCGAGTATACTGTACCATTGAAATTTTCGAAAAATACATGCAAGATTCACTTAAAAGTTTCAAAAAAAATATTTTTTGTCACAAATGAGCCATAATAAAATTTCAATCATAAATTTCACGTGTCCCTTCAAAGACATCAACAGGGCATGCCTTTAATTTGCCGCTGACGGAAAAGACAAAATCTCTGTTAGTCATGGTTGAAAATCTTCCTAAAAGAAACATTGAAAAGGAGTAATGCTTCTCAAAAAGAAAATTTTCAAACAATTGAAACAAAAATTTGGCAATTAATAGGCATTTAAAATGGAGAATATTCGATTTAGAAAACATATATCTAAACAATATTTAAAGTTTTAAGCTTTGTTGAAAAAGGCTGCAAAAAAGATGAAAAAGAAATCGATTGACTCAAACTAAAACTTATATGCTTTTATTTTAGACATAAATGTTCACAGGTGGAAAATTTGACTATTGCAAAATGTCGTTTTAAAAGGATTTGATTTTTCAAAACTAAAAGATTTAGCCAAAATCATTTTTAATCACGCTCTATCGAATGTACCCATAATAAATTTCAATCATAAATTTAACGTGTCCCTTCAAAGACATCAACGGGGCATGCCTTTAATTTGCCACTGACATCTAAAAGAGTAATGCTTTTAAAGAAGTAAATTTTCAAACAATTGAAACAAAAATTTTGCAATTAATAGGCATTTAAAGGGGAGAATATTCAATTGAGAAAACATTTATCTAAACAATTGTTTTTAAGTTTCATTTTTATACATCTTTTTTTTGCTCCACAAAAGAATGGTAAATTATTGTATAAATTTTTCAATATGCTTTGACATAAACCAACATCATTTTTCATAAAACCTGTGTTTTAGTTCACACTTAACAATCTAAACACCATAATATCAGAGATTTATCCTCTACAGTAACACATATTTTTGCGATATTAAAGGTATATAATTGCTTTTTATTAAACGACGGCATTTTAGCATTTCTTGAATTACCGCCGAATTGTAATATTATTTTTTAGCTGGTTTATTTTACATTACTTTCTTCATGCAGATTTGACTATTTGTGTTCCCATAGTAATTTATATTCAAATCGCACTTTCTTGATTGAAATCAATTTTTGTTGGCCGATAAAGCCCGGGCTGGGCTGAGCTGTTGATTTCACGAGTCGGGCCGGATTTTAAAAAAATGGGCCTGGTAGTCATTCTTACTGAAAAACCAAGCAATCTTCGGCAACGCCAGAAAAAAAACCCAGCCGCCTTCCTATAGCAGAAAAGAAAAAAAACAATTTCCTGTTTTCTCTATTTCAGTGTTCTTTTCTTTTCTTAGACCTCCATGCAAGAATGGACAGCTGCAGCATAAACAAAGTGTATTGATTTGCAACTCTTCAGTCTTTTTGCAAACGGCAAAAAATGTGGAAAACAAAAAAAACTTGGCACTTTTAGCAGTGGCACATGATGAGCAGTCTTGCTTTCGATTTATATATTTCTTAAATAAATTGTTCCAAAAATTTGTTTTATTTATGAAATTCCACTAAATCTTTTCTCGTCATTTACAACGAGAAAAATAAAAAATAAAAATATTAAGAAAATAGTTTAAAATTTGTTTTTGAGCTTAGAAAGGAAAGATATAACAATTGTTTTTCTAGCATTGTTGAAACGTGGCCATTTTCACCCCTTTTCGCCCAAAATGCTGACGTGAGTCGGTAATCACCATTGTTACCGGCGTCGACACCGCGAATGACGTCGGAGAACAAAATTTAAATAAAAAAACTTTTTAATTCTTTCCTTTTAATATTTATTCTAATTTTCTTAACTGTAATAAGTTACAAATTTAATGATGACATGTTTGAAAGAGTTTTATTAAATGTTTATGAATTTTTTAAAAAAGCTCTCCGGTGTCTCTCAGCGTAGAGGTTTTTGGGAAATTGGTAACACTGGTAATCACTCATTCTTTGAGTTAAAGATTGTTAAGGGTTTGTTCAGAAATCACGTGACCAAAAAATCGTAATTTTCAGACCCCCTTCCTCCCCATGTGACCAAAGATCACAGCTTTTTGCCGTCAACATCAAAGCCGGGTGACCAATGACCTTGCCCCCTCTCTCCCTCTTTCATGGTCACTTGATTTCTGGACAATCCCTAAGTAATACAGAGATCGTAATGTTTCACTATAAAAGAAGCTTCTTCCCTCTTGGTCCTATCAGAATAATTTAAAACCCATATTCTCTTGTCTTACGTAATATGTGGATCAATGCTATCCGGGAACCCGCAATCTCTGCTTTTTTCCTGGGACTTTTGTGCAGGATCGGAATCCCGAATTTAGTTTTTAAAGTTTTTCCTTTGAAAAAAACCATAAATTCTGTCCATAGTTTTTTTTCTTTTCTAGTCCTGATGGGGGCATCCCCTAATTAAATATAAAATTTTAATCGCGAAGTTTATTTGTTTTTCAATGCAATTTTTAACTTCATTTTTTTGTTTCAAATATAATTTTAAAGATGAAATTATATCAAAATGGAAGAACGTTGTGAAGCAGATGGAATCAAAAATTACATTCATATTTGTGTTGAACAGGTTGAAAATTTTGTGGAATGCAATTTCAAAGCATTTGAAAACCCGCAAACTCAATTTTTTGATCTTCCAGATACTTTAATTCATTATTTGTTAGCAGCTGGGAATTCAAAAATTTATGAAAAACTTATTCAAACTTGCAAATATTTCTTTTCCAAGAAACGGGTTACGGTATTCCCAAACATTTTAATTCGATACACTTTATTGGGAGAAGTTTATGAGCCAAGAAGAATTTTGACACTTCAAAATAATCAAGTGCCAAAAGTTTGGGTAACAAATTGGCTGTTCTTTTTTAGACATTTTTGCGAAAGACAACCCTATTCTGCATTTTCAAGATTTTGTGAAAAAATTTACAAATGTGAAGCAATAAATATTTCGCTTTACGATCAAAATATTACACAAATAGAATTTCATATTTTGGTTCAACCGGATTTTGTGAAATATTTGGATCTTACCCGAACCACAATTATGAATACGACAACAAAAGTATTTTTAAACCTTGAAGATGTTTTCAAAAGAGTTCCAAAAGCTGATAATTTATAGTATGTATCTTTTTGTTTTATAAATTCCTTTTCCATTATGTTAGAGCTTTGTGTCTCATTTGCGAAATTTCTGAACTTGTTCAATGGACTTGATCAAGTTCCAGAGTAGATCGTGATCCTACATGTATTACCACTTTTTGAATGTTGAATTTAAAATTGCTATTTGACATACAAGTATGGGCTTTCAAAGAAGAACGAAACAGGAAATCATTTTGAAAAAAATGATTTTCTGAAGCCGATTTTTTGATAAAAAAATTATGCTATAACTAGCGATGGGCAAGTCAAAAATAAAAGTTGGAAAAAAATAATTTTGTTGTTTGCACTAAGTACTTTAAGACCTGAATAAGCCGAAAATAAAATCAAAAAAATTATTAAAAATAGTTAAAATGCCGAAAATACCATTTTAAAATTCGGCAATACAAAAATTTTAGGTTGAAAAAAAAGAAAAAGGAACACTTTTTCTCTTTCTTTTTTGCACACTAGAGGTGCCCCGCCCCTCCGGGGCGGCCACCAGTGATTCATGTACTTGATTCTTGTAAAAAAACAAATGCTTTGTGGCGCAAAATAATCAAAAAATTTCATTGCAAATAAAAATGTTTTTAGCACTTGCAGATCTCGGATAGTAGTTAACTCCAAAAGCTAATAATTTAAGAAAATAAAAAAATAAAAGCAAAAATAATTTTGCGTTGCTTTTTAACCACAAAAAACAGACAGAAAAAAATTTTTGTCATCGAAAAAGTAGAATGACGCTTGCCACAGTTTGCCAAAACCCGCTTCTTTTAAAATAAAATGACACGCACAAACGCACATTGTCTCTTTTACGGGTAGAAAAAAGAATGCATTTTTTTGACGCGCGTGCAAAAAAAAGTTCACTTCTTTTTCTTTCCTTTGTTTTTCCTTCGTTTTTTATACAATTCTAGCTCTGCGATCGCTGTAATATTTTTAGGGTCATTTCGGGCGCATGGGAAAAAATTTCATTTTAATCAGAATCAAATTCTCTATCGAATGGTACAAAATTTAGAGTTAAACCGGGTTAAACCCGGTTTTTTTCCTGATAGTGATACAGTAATTTTGCATTTTTAGCACTTTGCTCTAGAAAAAACTTTTCCAAAAATAGCATATTCGGAATCAGCGTAAAAAACTACATCTGGTAGGATAAATAGTTAATTTGTAAAAAAAAGTATGCGCAAATTCGTTTTTTCATTACGGTAACCAAAAAAAATGTCAAAGAAAGGACAGGAAAAAGTGTTCCCTGCCCATCGCTAGCTATAACCGATAAATATCTTTTAGAGATTTATTTATGGATGCAATTTAGATGAACCCTTGTAGATAAGATGGAACCTTGATAGATTTGTTTTGTTAAAGATGTAATTTTTAAAGAAGTCGCAAAGTTGCTTCGCCTTCGGAATTTTTTTTGTGGAAAAAAGATAAAGAGAATCTTCAAAGTTTATATGCTGATAAGAATTCCTTTGAGAATCCTCACAACCCAAAGCTTTTAAAAAGGTTTTCGTGATTTTTTCTTTAAAATTTAAATGCTTATTAAATACACTCAAACCTCGTTATAACGTCCCTCGATAAAACGTTTACCTCGATGTTACTGTCTGCGGTCCCTTCAATAGAGAGCCCATATTAATCGGACCTCGATAAAACGTCAATTTTTACGGTCCCTTAAAAAACTTTATAACGAGGTTCGACTGTATGCTTCAAAAATACACTAATCTCGCTGCCTCAAAACATTCGACCACATTGTTTTTCAAAGGTGCCATTTTTGGTGGTCCAACCTGTCAAGTGTATCAAATTATATTTTAGTCTTATCGATATTCCATATACTTCAAATACTTTTTCAATATTGGCTGATATAAAAAGAGCAACAAAATTAAAGCTTTTTGAATGCCGATCTGGAATTCCATTGGATTCACATAAATTCTTTCAATTAAATGTTTGTCAAAGATTTATTACTGTAAATTTGTTTTAATGAAATATGCGAATTTTATTAATTTTTTTTCAGAAACACGCTTCTCCAAAAAGTAGTTTCTGTTTTGGTTTAGGAAATATTGAAACATCTGTTTTGCAAACTTATAAAGCAGAAATGGAAGAATTTGCAAATTCCTGGAATCCTATCGAAGATAAACCAGAAATATACCTTCAAAAAGATGATAGTGCATATGTAAATTACTTAATAAGAGCAGATGACAGAATCGGGGACGAATACCCATCATATGATAGGGGCTGTGAAATGCATCGAATTACACGGGAATTTTTATTATCCAATTCGTGAACGTTTTTCGAAGCAAATTTAACAATTTATGTATTTCATGTTTATGTTTTGTCGCTTTGTATCAACACAATGTGCTTTTGTGATTCTCACTCAATGTTTCATTTTTACGTCTTCTTGGTCAATTTTCTAATGTAAAAAAATAAAAGTTAAAAAAGGTACATACATCCAATTTTTCAAACATTCTGTAACAATGATTAAATTGACCGTTAGACAATGCTTTTAATTAACTTCACCAATCATAAACGGTGTTTCGAAGGTGTATAAATAAGGTTAATTACAGTACTGGTGCATTTTCAAACCTTTTTTAAAAGTTGCTTTTTAAAGTACAAATTTTAAAGATTTAATTTATCACCTTTATAATTTATTGTCTCCTCAACCAATCAATAGTCTCACACAAATTTAAAATATTAAACTTTAGTATTAATATTGTTATTTGTATAATTATATTAAAAAAACAGAAATGATACAGAAGGACAAAAGCAATGATGAATTAAAAGCATCAAGGTTAAGGAGATGATGATGGAGAAGGAGGATAAACGTTAATGAAGACAAAAGATATCGGCTTCTTTGAATATATTGTTGTGAAACTTTTGGCTAAAATTTGCACTTTTTTACAAATCTCTGTTTTCAGTGCGCTGCTAAAATTACCTTTTGACTAACAAAAAATCCGAAATCGGTTGTAAACGGGAAGCGAGATTAGTTTTTTTTCAGTGGGACAACAGTACTACAGCCATCGCCCTCTACAATTAATGTAAACATTTAGATGTCCTTCATTTGTGCGTTTTGATTTTAAACAAACTTAAATTAATACGTTGTAAAAAGGGATTTATGGAAAACAAATCAAAAATTAGTTCTCAATAAAAACACAGCAGTTTCACGTACTTATTATACAAAATTAGTCTCATGAGCTACAGCTGTAAGTAAGAAGCGATTACTTAGGAAAGGGATTGATAAATAAATAATAGGTTAATTTGTTTTATACTCAATTAGAGGACTTTTGGGAAAAAGCATTGTTTGAGAGGTTAGGGATGAACTCATGCATAAATAAATGTGGGCATGGATGATCGTAGCGGAGGAGCGATCATTAGCATGCCCGTCTTTTCTTTATTGCAGAGGGCGATGGCACAGCGGACCTTTTGTTGCTTTTTGCAAAAAATGCTTTTTTTCGTGTCGAAAAAAGCGCATGTGATTAATTGTTGTAAAAAAATTATCTGGTAAAACCAAATATTTTTTTTGCACTTGGAATCGATAAAAGACATGTCAGAGACAATAAAAATGTAAAAATTAATTAAAATATGTTAAAATATTACTGTAAAATACCGTATTGAAATTATCGATTTTTTGGTAATTTCAAAAAATTATTAAAAAATACTGTATTTACGGATATCAGAAGTTAATATCTTAAAATGTTTAGTAGCCCTATAGTTAATAAAAAAATATTATATGGTTGGAAAAAATGTGTTGAAAATTTTTTTACAGGTAATTTTGTAATTATTCCCATATAAAATAATAAACACGGGTACTGTAACTTTAGAATCCGGCTTCTGAAAAAAAATATCGATCCATAGAAATGTTCGCTGGGTTCATCTTATTAACTTCATTCACTTTTTACCACATTTCAATTACTCATCTCTGTTTAATAGCGCGTGTAAAATTGGTTACGGTAGCTATTTCAACATACCGCAAAAATTACTCTAAAACCCTAAAATTGATCGCAAACGAATTCTGAGGGTCAAAAACGATTATATTAAATGTTTAAAATACTTTTAACATCTTTGATATGATTTTTAACAGTAATATTAATTTTCTAAAAATACGTCATTTTGATGCATTTTACTGAAAAATTAATTTTTTTAAATAATGATTTTTTTGTAAATTTAATCTAGATTTTTGTTAAAAACCATTTATATACACGTTTTATGACTAGATTTAATATTTGCGATCAATTTTAGGGTTTTAGAGTAATTTTTGCGGTATGTTGAAATAGCTACCGTAACCAATTTTACACGCGCTATTAAACAGAGATGAGTAATTGAAATGTGGTAAAAAGTGAATGAAGTTAATAAGATGAACCCAGGGAACATTTCTATGGATCGATATTTTTTTTCAGAAGCCGGATTCTGAAGTTACAGTACCCGTGTCTATTATTTTATATGGGAATAATTACAAAATTACCTGTAAAAAAATTTTCAACAAATTTTTTCCAACCATATAATATTTTTTTATTACCTATAGGGCTACTAAACATTTTAAGATATTAACTTCTGATATCCGTAAATACAGTATTTTTTAATAATTTTTTGAAATTACCAAAAAATCGATAATTTCAATACGGTATTTTACAGTAATATTTTAACATATTTTAATTAATTTTTACATTTTTATTGTCTCTGACATGTCTTTTATCGATTCCAAGTGCAAAAAAAATATTTGGTTTTACCAGATAATTTTTTTACAACAATTAATCACATGCGCTTTTTTCGACACGAAAAAAAGCATTTTTTGCAAAAAGCAACAAAAGGTCCGCTGTGCGATGGCTGTAGTACTGTAGTCCCACTGAAAAAAAATTAATCTTGCTTCCCGTCTTACAGCCGATTTCGGATCCCTTCTTTAATCTCCTTTCCCGTCTTACAGTAAGCCAATCCCGTCTGCAACCTTTAATCTCTTTTCACGTCTAACATTGCATCAGCCGTATTTGTTATAGTTTTTAATTATTGTTTCCTCGTGGTCTAGTTATATTTGTAACTGTGTAATTCGAGCCGATCTTAAACAATCAATTAAAACACTGTTTGCATATAAAAATAAGAATATTAATGGTGTTGTTGCTATATAATAATATTACTGTAGAAATAAATATATATCTAATTTATACAATTTGACAAAGCTTTAATGGTTATCGCCCCCTACAGTATCCCCCTTATTAGTCCAATCAATTGTTTGACACAAATTTATTTTAAACATTTTAACTTTATTATTAATATTATTATTAGTATACAAAGAAATTACAGAAATAATACAGAAAGACAAAAACTTTGACGAATTACATAAATCAATGTTGAGAAGATGATGATGGAGGAAGAGGATTAACAGGTGGTGAAGACAAAAGATATCGGCTTCTTTGAATATATTGTTGTGAAACTTTTGGCTTAAATTTGCACATTGCTGACCAACCATGTTTTGCTCGAAGATATTCAATGTATTGTGGACGAATACGAATCTAAAACTTATGATATTTTAAAAATTTAGAGACAGCGCTGTCGAGAATTCAGGATTGTGTTTTTGGTTTCTAGAATCTGATCAGTTTGTGAGATTTTGGATTCAGGATGACAATCATCCTCCAGAATCCCAAAATAAAAAAAATAAAAACATACTCGAACTAATTGAGCTTGATAAAGTTTACCACCATTTTGTGCATCCCCTGAAGCATCATCATTTTCAATGTAGCTTTGACGAGCATCATTATTATTGCTATCACCTTCTTGAACAAAAGCACTACCATTAAATGTTAATTTATTAACACGTTCAAGAAGTTCATCCATTTCACTTTCTTCATCATCATAATATTCATAAACATATTCAGAATTGATACAGAAGGATGTTGTTGATGCAGTATCTTCTTCATCATCTTCTTCTTCTTCAATGCTATTTCCATGATCACCGATATTATCTTCATTGCTGCTGATATCATTTGTTGCTGCTCCATTTCCTGCTGCTGTTGCTTCTTCATCATCAACCAAAGATTCAACAATTTTTTGCAGCAACATTTTTTTGTCGTCTTTCATCATTGAAGAAAATTTCCATCAATTACTTTCAAATTCATTCATTCTTTCACCTTTTATACAAAAAACTAACACAACAAAAAATTAATTAGTTGATGAAAGAATGATTGATATGTTAATTTTTGCTTTTTATAAAAAAAAGATTTCAATAACTTTGAATTCATTGAAAATTTGAAATTCAAAAAGCGTTCAAATCTTGTTTACTAAAAAAGGATATCAGAAATGAGTGAAATGGATCAACTCTTGCAAAAAAGGTACGGTAACTTTTTAATGAACATTGTTTCTCCTTGCAATCCCATAATAAAGACACAACTTATTAGTTTTAGATTGTTACCCACCCCAAAATATATGATATAAAAAGATATCTCGATGAAGTTAACAATGACAAAAAAAATATAAGAGTCGAAGAAAAAGATAAAAATATCTTTAACGAAAATGTGTATGGATCATCAAAATATGTACTATTGATGCATCAATAGTACATTGATGTCATTCACTGATTCTTTGTAGATTTCAAAAAAACAAAATTGTAAAATTATTAATTTCATCCTTTTTAAAATTTAACTCGGTCAAACACATGAACTCTGCCAAATTAATTACGAAAAAAACCAAAGCATATTCGATATTGCAATCTTTGTTTAAATTAGAAAAATATTAATTACGTTGACTACGACAAAAATCATTCTTGTTCGGTGTAAAAATACTGTATTTATTAAAATAAATTTACAACAAAAAGAAACAAAAATATTTTCTACAAAATTTCAACAGAAAACGAACTCGATGTTGAACGGCGTCGATCCTTTTTTCTTTTACGATCTTTTGAAGATGATTTTTTTGATTTCTAAAAAGAACAAAATTTACCATTCAAAGAAAAAGAGTTCCCAAAAATGCTTACTTTACTATCCTTTTTCTTATGCTTTGATTTCTTTTCTTTATCCCGTTTTTTATGTTCTTTTTTGTGCTTCTTACTCTTCTTTGATGATTTCGACGATCTTCTTTCATTTTCGCTTTCTGAACTGGAACTACTAAAATCTTGTAAGGCACTAGATCGAACAAATTCATCCAAAGTTTTGTCGACAACTTCTTTTTTTACATTCGTTTGATTATTTCCATTCTGCTTTAATTCTTCAGGAATTGCAGGACCATAAACATCTTCTTCGTCATCAAATGTATCAAAAATTGATTTATGCTTTGTTGAAGTACTTGCTGCTGCTACGTCTTTTGTTTTGTTATTCGATGGAAGAGCTGGAGATAACTGCCGAGGTTTTGGTAATGGTTTTTGATGATATTCTTTTTCAAGCTTTTCTCCTTCTTTTATCTCTGATTCATTTGTGCCGTAGACTTGATCCATCAAATCCAAGAAATTCAACAATGGATCAGGTACTGTCGAGGCATCTGTTTGAATAACCGAAGTGGTTTCTTTTACTTCCTAAAAGTAAAAATTAAACTAATGCCAAATTTAATAAAATTGTTCAACCTCTTTGATGGGATGATTTTTATCATGTCGTTGAGCAAGTTCTTCTTCAACTTTTGATCTTGTAAATTCGTAAGCTCCTTTCAAAGTTTTGCCCTTTGCTTTGCCACCTAATATTCCTTCCATATTCGATTCAGGAAATGGATCAGCTACTTTCAGTCTTTTGCAAAGTCTCTTTGATGGATGCCATTGATGTTGAGCAAACGGATCAAGAGTTGTCTAAAATAATAAATACAGTAGGTCAAAGAAACTTTTTTTAAATAAAGGTAGACAGATGGGTTTTAGAAGATCCATAAGCAAGTAATCGAGGACATTGTTTTTATCAATCTTGCAAAATAGATCCAAATTTAAAAACAATGTTAACAATGTTGGTGTTGTCACCAGTACCGTAACCGGCCCAAAATTTTGGACATGAAAGATATTTTCTTTTTTTCCAAAAAGCTTACCGGTTTTACAGCAGTAACTTTATTGTCATCTGTTGTTGTAAATTTTGATTTCATTTGTTCCATAATACTTTTTGCAAAATCTCCCTTATACAATGGTTGTTTTCTTTCTTTAACCTCTGGAAGAAGGTATCGTAGCTGGGAAGGAATAGCATTTTGAAATTCCATTTCTTCAACTTGCCATTGAGAAGTTGATAAACTTTCTGGTTTATATGTAACACCTAAAAAAAATGCATCAAATTATTAAGCTATTCATGCTACAAATTAAAAGTACCTCTTTTTAAACACTGAATGTACTTTTTAAATCGATATGATTTTTCATCATCTTCGATAAATGGATCTTCTTCAACTTCTTGTTTAATCGGTTCAAAAGCTTTTCTTTCTTCGGCAATCCTTCGAGCATTGATCAATTTTTCACGATCTTCTTTATTCAGCATATCCAAAACTGAGATATTCTTTTCTCCTAAAATCATTGCTCTTTCAAAAGGTGTCATCGAGGAGCTATATGATTGAATGGTTGATGGAAGCTTTGATGAATCAAACGGAATTGGTTGATGAATTGGATTAAATCCTGCAGGAATATTCAAAGTTAAATGTGGAGGCTTCTTTCTTGGAGTTTTTGCAGGAACAAAATTTGTTGTAACTGAAAAATTTTGATAAGCAACAGGAAAAAGAAAAACGTTATAATTACATGATGGTTTTCCACTTGTAATAGCAAGCATTGGATCAATATCTAACTTATTGTTCAACTCAAAAGTGTATCTTGACATATCATTCGTATCATAAATATCTTCATCAGAATCTTCAAAAGCTCCAACACCAAATGCTTCACCTCTTTTTGATTTCTTTTCTTTTGGGGTAGCTTGATATCCATCGGCTAATCCCTGCAAAGGTCGATATCCAAGTCCATGATCATTTTCTTTGCAAGTAAAATATATTGGTGGAATATCTTCAGGAATAAATTCAAAACCAGCTGCAAATTCTTCAGCTTCTTCAACAGCTGTTTTATCAAATCTTGATCGCTTTCCTCTTGCACGTTCTTCATGAAGTTTTTGTAGTTCAAGTTGGCGGCGAGTCAGCGGTGCTCCAATTCCTTTACCTTCTCGATATCCCATCTTCTTCATAATTGCGTATCCAATTGACACCGAGGTTTCTACTTTAGTTGAAACTTGAAAGAAATCACTTAATGCACCAGAAGTTGAATCGCCTGAAGCAGCAGTTGCAGTCGTTGGACGATCCCAAACAGCTTGGCCTTCAGGTTTCCCAGAATCAGTATACATTCGATTAACATGAAATTTTCGGCTTGCTATACCAAATTCACCAAAATCCTAAACATAACTATTATAAACAAATGGTAAACAAATAAAAATGCGAACATCATCATCCATAAAATCTTCAGCTCGAAGTTGTTGAATTTCTGCTCGATGATCCCTTGAACTTTTGAACGTTTGAGGTACAAATCCTATAAAAAAGCATAGCAATATTTTAAATCAATCTTATTACAATTAACATACCATGTTTAGATCCAACAGAATTAAAATATCCAGCAGAAAACCCTCCAGTAAAAGCTCCATGAAATCTTCGTCGTCCTTTTTCATCGGTTACAACTTCTTCATGAATTCGTTTTGGTCGCTTCTTTATCGGTCCAGCTTCATCTTCAATCTCTTCAAAAGCAGTACCATATCGACCTCCAGATTTTTTACTCATAGATTATAATAGATGTTTAAATTTGAAAGTTAAGAAATAATAGTTTTTTGTGCTGGATAATTTTCAACTCCAATACGTTTTTGCATTCAAGGACAAATAGCCAAATTGCAAAAGATGGATTTAAAAAAGTGTTGTAAATTTTCAGATTACTGTATACTACCTTGTTTAATCAAAGTTATAATTTTTCGATTAATAAATAATATTTAAATATTGCAGATTTAAAGCTAATTGTTGAAATGTTTAAAGGATTACATGTGTTTGTAGTTTTTTTTTAAATTTAATTGGTGGATTGAGATTTTATTTTCAATAACGTCAGAAAATTGACAAACAAGAAGAAGCAAATATGAAAATTAACGTAACTTGAGAAACACAAACAATACTGTATTAATGCAAAGCGACAAAATATATTTTTTAAAACAACATATTTTGTAAAATTTGCTTTGAAAAAAGTTCATGAATGAGATAATAAATATTCATGCGTAATTCGATGCATTTCCCTTCCTCTTTCATATGATGGGTAAGAGCCGTCATCTTCTTGAATCAAATGATTTGCATGTGAAATTTCATCATTTCGAAGACATATTTCTGGTTTATCTTCCATAGGATTCCAGGAATTTGTAAACTCTTTCATTTCTTCTTTATAAGTTTGCAAAACAGATGTTTCAATATTTTCTAAATCAAAACAGAAAATACTTTTTGGAGCAGCATGTTTCTGGAAAAAAACTTCATGGAATTGATTATTTCAATCAAATCAAACTTACAGTAATAAATTTTCGACAAACATTTATTTGAAAGAATTTATGTAAATCTAATGGAATTCCAGATTTACAATAAAATTGACTTAATTTTACTGCTCTTTTTATATCGGCCAAGATAGAAAAAGTCTTTGAAGTATATGGAATATCGATAAGACTAAAATATAATCTTTAAATATTTAAAGACACTTTCGATTATTTAGGAAATCTTGCAATAACGTTTTTGATTGAGGGTACAGAAAAAATGGGGTCTAGCAATTTCAGAAATGGATTTTTTAAAGAATGTGTTTAAGTTGTTGAACAATGATATAAACAAATAGTATTTAATATCCACCGATGGGATATTTTTATAAATATTTGAAGAATCTGGAGGCTTTCAGATGTCATTAATTCTAAATTAAGGTTTTTTATCTGTGTTCTCAATCTTAAATTTTTTCATACGGCTGTAAATGTTTACAAGTTAATTTTGGATTATTGTCACGAAACAATCCAAAATTGATACATCCGTATAAAAGATAAAATATGATAAATAATTTTGAGTTAATCAGTGTTAATATACTTGCTAAAAACATTTTCTGCAAAGCCCAAGCCCAGTCCAGGAATTTCTCAATGGTGGTACCAGAAAAAGGGGTAAAGGATTTAAAATAAAATTTTTTTAAGAGGCAGTCTGGCTAATTTTTTCACTTTATAAGGGAATCCTTTTCTCATAATTTTAAAAATTTTCGATTAAGGACTTGGAACTTTCAGAGGTTGTTGGCATAGGTCCATGAATGCCAAAAAAATTTTCAGATTTTTTCGTGTCAGGATTCTGGTTTTCTGAGATTCAGAAGTCCCAAACTTCGACCGTGGGGGAAAAAATCCAGTTTTGCTTCTTTTTTATAATTTCCCGTTTGTATAGGTTTTCGACCATGGGGAATCGAATGGCACTCTCGGTTTTTTGAGAAAAAATTTTTTTCATGCCGAAACGGAAAAAACTTTTTTTAAACCGGATTCTGAATATGCTAGGATCCGGCCTACTTTTTGGAAATAGTCTTAAAACAAGCCCTAATAGGTGTACTTTAATGGTAGATGGGTCCCATTTTTGATTTTGATCCGTAGGGGGGTCAACCAGCATCAGAAATGAGCCTCAGCCTCACGTTTTTCACATATTTTCCCTGTTTTCGGCACTAAAAAATTTTTAAAAAAAAATCTGATTACACCATCATATTCCCCATGGTCGAAAACCTATTCAACCGGAAAATTATAAAAAAAGAAGCAAAACTGGATTTTTTCCCCCACGGTCGAAGTTTAGGACTTCTGAATCTCAGAAAACCAAAATCCTGACACGAAAAAATCTGAAAAAATTATTTTTGGCATTTATGGACCTATGCCAACAACCTCTGAAAGTTTGAAGTCCTAAATCGAAAATTTTTAAAATTTTGTGAATTTTTTGTCAAATAATTAGCCAGACAGCATCTTAAATAAAAATGAAAGATACTATAAACTCTCGGCATTTGGAACTCTTTTCACGACATCTTCAAGGTTTAGAAATACTTTCGTGGTCATATTCATAATGGTGATTCGGGTAAGATCCAAATATTTGACAAAATCAGGGTGAACCAAAATATGAAATTCTTCTTGGGTAATATTTTGATCGTAAAGTGCAATACTTGTTGCTTCACATTTGTAAATTTTTTCACAAAATCTTGAAATCGCAGAATAGGATTGTTTTTCGAAAAAATGTCTAAAAAAGTACAGCTGATTTGTAACCCAAACTTTTGGCACTTGATTATTTTGAAGTGTCAAAATTCTTCTTGGCTCATAAACTTCTCCCAATAAAGAATATCGAATTAGAATGTTTGGGAATACCGTAACCCGTTTCTTGGAAAAGAAATATTTGCAAGTTTGAATAAGTTTTTCATAAATTTTTGAATTGCAAGCTGTTAACAAATAATGAATTAAAGTATTTGGAAGATCAAAAAATTGAGGTTGGGGGTTTTCGAATGCTTTGAAATTGCAATCTACAAAATTTTCAACATCTTCAACACAAATATGAATGTAACTTTTTATTCCAGCTGCCTCACAACGTTCTTCCATTTTTATATATTTTTATCTTAAAAAATTATAATTTTGAAGCTAGAAAATGTTATAAGTTGCATTGAAAAACAAACTATGTTCGCGATAAAAATTTCAATTGGGGAATATCCACATCATGATGTGGATCTGTCCAGGATAGGATTTCGGGATTATGAAATAGTTAATGGATTCCAATCTTGTAAAAAAATCCTAGAAAAATGGCCGGGGCCCTGATAAACCTTGATCCAAATTTTACATAAAACGAATGGGTAGTCAAAAAGTTTAAACTAACAAAAAACTGTCAGTCCAATGCCATTGTCAAAACTAGCAAATTTTTTGTTTTCCACATTTTTTTTGCCATCTGCCAAAAAATCGCAAATCAATACATTATTTCTGCTGCTGTTGCAACCCTTGCTTCCATGCTGGCATTGAGGTCAAAAACAAGAAAAACAAACGTTAAAGACAAAAAAAGAATTTTTGCTTCCACCAAAAAATTAAAAAAAGGTTTTTGCTTTTTTTAAAAACTTTTTTTTGTTGAAGGTGCTCGAATATTTCTAAAATTGTAAGATTACTGTATTGGGATTTAACAAATACTTTTCACAGTTTTGTTAAAACCCAATTGTTTATATTTGTCCTCCGTGAAAAATTAACTAAATTTTTAAATTTTTTATTCTTCAAAGAGTGATATGATGTATCCGAACACAAAACTATTATATAGGACTTGCGGGTACTCAAAAAAATAGTATGGATCAAATATTAAAGAAAATTATGTAAATGGGATTTGTACAACTCTAAATCAGTAATTGAAGCACAAAATGTTTTAAGTCCATGATAATGAAAAAATGATGTAAATAGTTGTTTTTAAATTCAATATGTTACATGTTTTGTTTCAAAATAAATATAAACTTTTAAAAAAAACAATTTATAACAACCACAACATATCCATCTTGCATAAATTTTAGAAAAAAACATATTCAAAATAAAAATAAACGATAACAAAAAATATAACTTTTTGAAGCATAAAATAAAAAAGGGATGAAAGACAATAATAATAAAAATGGAAGGAAAAAAGTTGGTGAATTTTCAGAATTATTTAAAAAACATGAATTAAAAGAAAGAAAGTGTCAAAAAATTATAATTGATCAGGGCAATCAAGATAACGATGTTGACCTCCATGCTTGAAACATAATCCAGATTCTTTATCATAGCTTGGACAGGCAAGCATTCCATGCTCACCACCACAAAGATAACAAAAAATATCAAAGGGATTTGGACAATCAAATTTTCTATGATTTCTTTCACCACATCTCATACAAGCTGCTCCAAGACGGATTGTTGGACATTTGGTTTTACCATGACCATATAAGCAACAATTAGCACATTGTTGAAATCTGCAATCATATGAAACATGACCACCCTTTAGGCATTTTAAGCATTGTACGTCTTCAAATGGGCAATCATCTGTTATATGTTCATTTGATGAACATTTTTGACATTTTCGTGTTGAAGGGGTAATTATAGGAAAATTTGAATGGGAATTGTCAAAGATCATCCCTTTATCCTTTTGAATCATTCTTTTATGACTTGTTCGAGTCTCATCAAATTCTTGTGGATTGATGGTAGCTTTTACATCAGATTTAAGGAACTTTTCATAATCAGTATCAGGTGTTGGTTGACATCGATCAATAATTTTCGCAGATCCAATAATGGCATCCAATTCTTCGAGGACTTTTCCAAGGTTATTTAAAGAAGAAATAGAAATATTCTAAAAAGAAATAAAATATATTATAAAAATATAGGAATACAATTTGGAAATTTACATCATCAGTCGAAGTCAAAAATGATGCAAGTTTTGCACGAATTTGACGAAGATTTTCGTTATGTGAATAATCTTGGAAGATTATTGCATCGCCGAATGAAAGAGTATGAATCAAATATTTTAGGAAATAATATAAATGAGATTTGTACAACTCTAAATCAGTAATTGATGCACAAGCTTCAGCAGGAATATCAAAAGGAAGATCTAAAAAGAATAAAGACATGATAAAAAAAATGAAAAAGGTTTTTAAAGTTTCAAATTGGGTACTGTACAATTAGAAAAACTCATACTTTTTAGTATTTAAAATTTAAATAAAACTTACCATCCTTCTTTGACTTAGGAAGTTTTGGAAATTTATCAAGTGGAAGATGAAACAATGAAAAAATATATGATCCGATGTCATCCCATTTGGATAGCAAAAGAAAGATTTTTTGTGTAAAAATCATGGAATCATAGCTTGTGCAACGAGCAGTATTATTATCTCCATTTTCAACAATACAAATATTGTATGATTCAATACTAAAAAAGATACCTTTTAAATCTATACAAATATATATATATATAATTTTTGTTAAATTACAGTATACATACACTGATAAACAACTTGTTTCCCAAAAAACAAAAAATCTTACTCTTTTCGTTCAATTCCATTATCTGTTATTTTAGATGATTTAAAATCAAAATCACTAAACCACTTCAAAAAAGATGAAAAATTTGAATCAGGATGAAGTTTAACATAACACAAAACAGCGATTGCCAATGAACAACTAAAAAAAGGATCGTCGTAAAAAAAGGGTAACAAATAAACACAATTTTACCTGGAAAGTCTATTCATTTGTGTATCAATTAAACATAATCTTTTGCAAATAAGCTTGCATGTAACTATCCAAATTTGATGGTCATGGGAAAGTTTTGAAAGTTTGGCTGCCAAAAATTTAGAAGTACATTTCGATACAATATCAATGGAATAGACAACTCCACGATCTTTCAGTTTTAAATGGATCAATTTAGCCTAAATAATAGACAATTAAATTAAGAAGTATAAATTTAATAAAATTTTAGGTTTTTGATTTTCAATCAAAAATTTAAATAAAAAATAAATTCCTCACCTTTCCTTTCCGATAGTGACATTCAAAAACTTTATAAGAATCCTTTTTCAATTGACTATTTAGATGATTTTTTTCTTTTTTGATATCTTTAAAGCTTTCATTAAATCCAAAGTCGTAATCAGATGAAGCGGCAGCAACTCCACTTCCAACAGAACCAGTAAGGAATAGATTGTACTTAAAAGGTGCGAAATAGGTTTACATTTTAAAAAAAATGCCATCGATACTTACTTTAACATGTTTTTGAAGAAGTTGTTGAAGTTGTGCAGCTTTTTGAAGATGAGATTGCTTTGAAATAGAAAATTTTTCAAGAATCAATTCCCATTCGATATAACTTAATTCCAATTGATCAACAAAAAGTTTTTTCAATCGATCCAAAATTTCTGAATTTATCAAAACATAATCACATATATTTGTTATCCTTGAGATATCAATCTTAAATCTTTGTAAAACTTTAGAAAACATTTGAAGAATGTCATCAGGCCCAAAACCGTGGATAATATTTGCACCAAATAAATTTTCAGCATTTTTGAGATGACGATCAACTATACTTGTAATACGGGTTATTTCAGTGGTATCAGTACTCTGAAAAAATGGATATTAAGATAAGAATCTTATTAAACTCTGGATATGGAAAATTTAAAAAAATAAAAATTTTATTAAAAACATTTTTTAATGTTAAATTTACTTACGGTAGCATGTTCATTAGAATTTAATAATTTTTCGGATGCTTGAAAGTTCATGACTGCAAGTTTGGTTTTGTAATTCTTTTGTTGAAGGGATTTCATATGAACTCTGCAAAATAAAATGGAATAAATAAAAGAATAATAACACATTTTTTAAAGGGTTTTTTTAATCTGAAACATTTGAAAAACAAATGTTTCAGATCAATCGATGAATATTTATCGAAATTTTATTGTCGAAGGATTTCTCAGGGGTCGAAAATGCGGCCGGCCGGCCTCGGCCGGCCCCAGGCCGGCCGGCCGCGGCCGAGGCCGGCTTGTTTCTATAAGGCCTGAGGCCGGCCCGGCCGCAAAAACTTCGGCCGCGGCCGGCCGCTCAAATTTTTTGAGTATTAATTATTTACAAAAAAGGACGATTTATGTTTTACAAGCCTTGTGCCTTTTTGTTATTCCATCTATAGTAGTTGTTTTTCAGTGTTTTTCATGAAAATTCAACCATAAAACAAAAAAACTACCGTATTCGTGAATAACGCTTTCATTATTTGTCCAAAAAATCTTTAAATTTTAAAAGCAGAAAAATAAAGGCCGGCCGCGGCCGGCCGCGGCCGCGGCCGGCTTCTTTCTGTGAGGCCTGCGGCCGGCCCGGCCGGTAAAAATTCGGCCGCGGCCGCGGCCGGCCGAGAATTTCGGCCGCATTTTCGACCTCTGGGATTTCTAAAAATGTGTTTATCGTTTTAATTCGAAAAACCTTGTCAATGATTCAATGATGTAAAACAACAAAAAGCTTTTCTATTTTATTACTCTGTCGAAAAAAAAGAATATGGCAAAAATTGTACTTGAGAAACACAGAGGAATTACAAAGTATAAAAAATTTAAAAAAAGAAATAGCGGGAATTTTTAGCAGAGGGAAACACAGACATGGGAAAACGTGCCCGCCATAAATTTTGATAAAAGAATGTGAGTTTTCAACTTGTAAAAATAAAACTGGGTCAACCGCAGACAGGTTGGGAAATAATTCTGAGATGAGACGCCAGCCGCGTCGGCGGCCATCATCATTTTGGCGGCATTTCTCATGTTTGAAATGAAAGAAAAAAAGAAACCCGTACATTTTGCGGTGTTTGAAAATTATAGTTTTTGCCGTAAATTCTTTGCTTTTTTTGCCTTCTGAATGCCAATAGTATTAAATCTTATAATTAAATCATAAAGCCTTGAGGATAAAAAAATTTAAGAAAATATATGTTAAACTTTGTTCTTCGCTGTTTAAATTTTTTTAAAAACTTCTCGAACAAAAAATTTTTTTTTTGAACTTACATTCACGAATTCTTTATTGTTTGAATTATCTTTTTCCATGAAATTTTCAAATACTGCAATATGAAGCGAAAGGGTGCTAACCCTTTTTGTTGAGCACTTTTCATGCTTTTCCAATCCTGTATCCTTTTTTTGTTCATCAGATTGAAAAATATTCAACTTTTCAGACTTTCTGAACAATTTTACATCGATGCACGTTTCTTTTCATTTCCAGAAAAGCATTCAGAAGAAGAAAAAACTTTTCGTTCGATAGAAACGTTATCAGCATCAAATCTAACACATTCATGGCTTGCATTCAAATTCAGATAAATATTTTGAAGGTTTTCAGAATCTTTGCTTTCCAATTTATCAATTTTATGGGGGTCTTTTGTAGACATCTTCCAGATAAAATGTCTAAAAATTTGAACAATTTTAAAATTATAAGCAATTATAATTGCTTTAAAATTTAAAAAGACATAAAATTATTTGGTTGACGGGTACAAAAGGAATAAATGCACGACTAAAAATAATTTAAAAAATTTGTCAACAACAAAATTGCCAATTTTAGCATTCATTATAAAAAGAAAGCTTTTTTAAGACTTTCGAGTATACTGTACCATTGAAATTTTCGAAAAATACATGCAAGATTCACTTAAAAGTTTCAAAAAAAATTATTTTTTGACAAAAATGAGCCATAATAAAATTTCAATCATAAATTTCACGTGTCCCTTTAAAGACATCAACGGGGCATGCCTTTAATTTGCCGCTGACGGAAAAGACAAAATCTCTGTTAGTCATGGTTGAATATCTTCCTTAAAGAAACATTGACTTCTCAAAAAGAAAATTTTCAAACAATTGAAACAAAAATTTGGCAATTAATAGGCATTTAAAGTGGAGAATATTCGATTTAGAAAACATATATCTAAACAATATTTAAAGTTTTAAGCTTTGTTGAAAAAGGCTGCAAAAAAGATGAAAAAGAAATCGATTAACTCAAACTAAAACTTATAAGCTTTTATTTTAGACATAAATGTTCACAGGTGGAAAATTTGACTATTGCAAAATGTCGTTTTAAAAGGATTTGATTTTTCAAAACTAAAAGATTTAGCCAAAATCATTTTTAATCACGCTCTATCGAATAAACCATAATAAATTTCAATCATAAATTTCACGTGTCCCTTTTTTTTGTGTCCCTTTAAAGACATCAACGGGGAATGCCTTTAATTTGCCACTGACATCAAAAAGAGTAATGCTTTTAAAGAAGTAAATTTTCAAACAATTGAAACAAAAATTTTGCAATTAATAGGCATTTAAAGTGGAGAATATTCAATTGAGAAAACATTTGTCTAAACAATTGGTTTTAAGTTTCATTTTTATACATCTTTTAAATTTTTGCTCCACAAAAGAATAGTAAATTATTGTATAAATTTTTCAATATGCTTTGACATAAACCAACATCATTTTTCATAAAACCTGTGTTTTAGGGCACACTTAACAATCTAAAAACCATAATATCAGAGATTTATCCTCTACGGTAACACATATTTTTGAGGTTTTAAAAGGAAAAAAGTGTTTTTTATTAAACGACGACATTATAGCATTTCTTGAATTACCGCCGAATTGTAATATAATTTTTTAGCTGGTTTATTTTACATTACTTTCTTCATGCAGACTTGACTATTTGTGTTCCCATAGTAATTTTTATTCAAATCGCACTTTCTTGATTGAAATCAATTTTTGTTGGCCGATAAAGCCCGGGCTGGGCTGAGCTGTTGATTTCACGAGTCCGGCCGGATTTTAAAAAAATGGGCCCGGTAGTCATCCTTACTGAAAAATCAAGCAATCTTCGGCAACGCCAGAAAAAAACCCAGCCGCCTTCATTTAGCAGAAAAGAAAAAAACAATTTCCTGTTTTCTCTATTTCTCTGTTCTTTTCTTTTTTCTTTAGACCTTCATGCAAGAATGGACAGCTGCAGCATAAACAAAGTGTATTGATTTGCAACTCTTCAGTCTTTTGGCAAACGGCAAAAAATGTGGAAAACAAAAAAAAACTTGCTAGTTTTAGCAGTGGCACATGAAGAGCAGTCTTGCTTTCGATTTATATATTTTTAAACTAAATTATTTCAAAGATTTGTGCTATTTATGTAATTCCACTAAATCTTTTCTCGTCATTTACAACGAGAAAAATAAAAAAATATTTGATATAAGAAAGTAGTATTTTGTCCTGGACAGCCCTGATGTGAATATCCCCTAATTAAAATTGAAATTTTAATCGCGAACATAAATTGTTTATCAATGCAATTTTTAACTTTCTTTGTTATGTTTCAAATATAATTTTTTAAGATAAAAATATATCAAAATGGAAAAACATTGTGATGCAATTGGACTCAAAAATTACAGTCTTATCTGTGTTGAGGATGTTGAAACTCATGTAGAATGCAATTTTAAAGCATTCGAAAATCCGCAAATTCAATTTTTTGATCTTCCAGATACTGTAATTCATTATTTGTTAATAGCTGGCAATTCCAAAATTTATGAAAAACTTATTCAAACATGCAAATATTTCTTTTCCAAGAAACGGGTTACGGTATTCCCAAACATTCTAATTCGATATTCTTTATTGGGAGAAGTTTATGAGCCAAGAAGAATTTTGACACTTCAAAATAATCAAGTGCCAAAAGTTTGGATAACAAAGTGGCTGTTCTTTTTAAGACATTTTTGCGAAAAACAACCCTATTCAGCAATTTCAAAATTTTGTGAAAAAATTTACAAATGTGAAGCAACAAGTATTGCATTATACGATCAAAATATTACACAAAAAGAATTTCATATTTTGGTTCAACCGAATTTTGTCAAATATTTGGGTCTTACCCGAATCACAATTATGAATACGACCACAAAAGTATTTTTAAACCTTGAAGATGTTGTCAAAAGAGTTCCAAATGCTGATAGTTTAAAGTATGCACCTTTTATTTTTATTAAAAAAATTTTTATTTTAAATCCTTTACCCCTTTTTCTGGTACCATCATTGAGAAATTCGGCACTTCTGCAGTTTTGCATCCTCTTGCAACTTCCTTTCTTGATTTTGTCAAATTTGCATCATTTTGGATTGTTGGCGAAATGAAAAGGTAATGCAAAACTACTGTAAAAACATCAAATCAGTGCTACACTACTGTACTTTTTGGATTCCCTCATTCGTAAATTCAAATTTTTCAATGCAAATTATGTTAATGCTTCTAAACAGTATAAAAGACTGGCGAATGTCATTTATCGAGTTCTTTCGACAGGTTTTTTCTTTCCGTGAACGGTGGTTTTCGTTGTTGCTTTTCTTCAAAGTTTTTACTCTAAGTAAAAAACTTTGACGAAAAACAACATCGTAAATTACCGTTCAAGGAAGGAAGTTGCAAGGGGGTTCAAAACTGCAGAAGTACCAGAAATTCCGTGACTGGGCTTAAGGCGGCTTGGGCTTTGTAGGAAATTTTTTAGCAAATTGATTGGTTTTTTAACATATTCAAGCAAAAACATAACGTTTACAGTTATATAAAAGAACTAAAAATTGAGTTCAGAAAAAGAAAAAACCAAAACATGGATTTCTTGATATCTGATGGCCTCCAGAATCTCCAAATGTCAAAATTTTTGAAAAATGTCTTATCGGCGATGTTAAAACTAAGCGTAGGATGATGATTCAATTCTTAAATGATGTTGTTGGTTTTTTTATTGTCGAAATTATATAACTTATCTTGAAAACAAGTGCTTTTGGTGTAAAAGACGAAAAAAGCAAATTTTCTAACATGATACAAGCATTTGTTCAAATATAGACTTCAAAATTGCTCTTAGATAAAATTTTTTGTTATGGGCTGCTAAAATTTTCTTTTTCATGTTTTTAGCTATAGTCCATACTATTAAGACACATTTCGAATGAATCAGGGAAAAAAGTCTTCCTGGTGGTTCTCTTATCAGTTCAATCTAGTTTTTCTGTAACTGAAAAACGTTATTGCAAGATTTCCCAAAATCAGGCAAAAATCTTTTTAGATTTAAAACCTATTTTTCAGTCTTATCGATATTCCATATACTTCAAATACTTTTTCCATCTTGACCGATACAAAAAGAGTGGCAAAATTAAAGCTCTTTGAATGCCGATCTGGAATTCCATTGGATTCACATAAATTCTTTCAATTAAATGTTTGTCAAAAATTTATTGCTGTAAGTTTTTATTATAGAAATATGCAAATTTTATTTTTTTTTTCAGAAACATGCTGCTCCAAAAAGTAGTTTCTCTTTTGATTTAGGAAATATTGAAACATCTGTCTTGCAAACTTATAAAGAAGAAATGAAAGAGTTTGCAAATTCCTGGAATCCTATCGAAGATAAACCAGAAATATACCTTCAAAAAGATGATAGTGCATATGTAAATTATTTAATAATAGCAGATGACAGAGTGGGGGGCGAATACCCATCACATGAAAGAGGCTGTGAAATGCATCGAATTACACACGAATATTTGTTATCTCAATCATGATGAACGATTGTTCATTAAGCATTTAAGAAATTTTTCAAAGTAAATTTCGCAAAATGTTTTTTTAAGTTTTTAAGTTTTGGCAATTCTCGATTTACGTCAATTTTGATTTTTACTTCCTCTTGGTTCCATCATTAATTTAAATTTAATCTCAACCCGACAATCAAAGTATTAAAAATCAATACATTTAATCGTTCCAACATAAACCATTATTGTTAAAAGAATAACAAAATTATCATATGTAAATATGTAAACATACAGTACCTCCAAACAAAAAAGACCCATCAAATTGTATCTCAAACTGGCAAAGGGGGTGATGTTCGTCAGGGTTTACAGAAATCAGCACCAACATGTTTTTTTTCAACCGGTTATTGCTATTTTACATTTCGTAAAGTCTATTAAAATTATAGAATTATAAAATGTAACACGAAATTTAATTTTTTAGATAATTTTTACTACACATTTGAATTTAATCTTTAGTATAATGAAATAAAATGATTTTGGAAAAAATTTGATGTTTAAATTTATATATCCACTTAATTCTGGTTGTATAAAGCTTAGAAAAAACAATTCTACTTCAACATTCACAGATTGTTTAGATTTTGTATAACAAAAAGTTTAGTGTACGTTTTTGACAATAGCAAAAATAAAGCAATGATAGAAATATTTCTTAAGTAACTAACGAATACTTTTAAAAAAGTAAAATAATAACAAAAATAAAAATTACTACAAAAAGCACAAGACAAAGCCAATAATTAGCAAAGAAAAAATTATTAATTATAAAAAACAGCTAATACAAAAGCAAAATACAAAACAAAGATTTTTGTAGAAATTTATGACGATGAAGGCAGCGGAATTTCAGACGATGAGAGCTCTCTGTAACTTTTTTTTGAGTATAATATAAATAATAATGGCGAAGAATAAGAAGAAGCAACTGAGAAGGAAGGAAGCATACAAAATGAGTTCAAAAAACTAAAAAATAAGCAAGATTGAATTGTAACGGTGTGATTCATCATCATTTTTCAGCTACAACAGGATAAAAAAGCGCAACAATGTTTTTCTGTGTTCAAAGCAAAAAAATAAAATAGAATGGGGGTTACAACATTAAATGGGAAAGCTTTAATTTTAGGATGACTTAGATATTAGTGAAAAAAAAAGAAAAAAAACATAAGACTCTTATGATAAGAGCGTACAATTTTATCTTATTTTAGACCAAAAAAATAGAAGGGGTCACAACATCAAACAACAAGGAAAAAAACCATAATATAAGAGATTTATCCTCTACCGTAACCCATATGTTTGTGGATTTAAATAGAAATAGGTGTTTTTTTAAACGATATTTTTGCAATTTTTGAGTTACCTCCGAATTCGAATATAATTTTTTAGCTGGGTTATTTTACATTATTTTAAAATTTTAGAGGCTGTTTTCTTGCGGACCTGATTATTCATGTTTGTGTCGACAATAAACTAGTAATTTTTATTTAAATCTGAGTTTCCTGCTTGCAATCAATTTTCGATATTTCATCACTCTTCGGCAATGCCAGAAAAAAAAATCCTGTCGCGAATAATCAGTTATGTATTTTGAAGTCTTTAGCAAAAAGGGAAAAAACATTTTCCTTTTCAGTCTTAAACTTTCTCTATTTCTGGGTTCTTTTCTTAGACCTCCATGCAAGAATAGACAGCTGCAGCATAAACAAAGTGTATTGATTTGCAACTCTTCAGTCTTTTGGCAAACGGCAAAAAATGTGGAAAACAAAAAACACTTGCCAGTTTTAGCAGTGGCACATGAAGAGCAGTCTTGCTTTCGATTTATATATTTTTAAATTATATTGTTTCAAAATTTTGTTATGTTTACGTAATTCCACTAAATCTTTTCTCGTCATTTACAACGGGAAAAATAAAAAAATTTTCGAAATAAGAAAATAGTTTAAAATTTGTTTTTGAGCTTGGAAAAGAAAGATATAACAATTGTTTTTCTAGCATTGGTGAAACGTGGCCATTTTTACCCTTTCTTCGTCCCCTTTTCCCGCAAAATGCTGTCCAGAGGTGGTAATCACTCATTAGGGATTGTCCAGAAATCACGTGACCATGAGGGGGGAAGGAAGGGGGTAAGCCAAATGGTCACCCGGCTTTGAGGTTGTCGGCAAAAAGCTTTGATCTTTGGTCACGGAGGGAGGGAGTGGGTCTGAAAATCACGTTTTGTTGGTCACGTGATTTCTGGACAATCCCTTATTTCAGTTGAAAAATGTTAAGTAATTCTGAGATCGTAAAGTTTCACTTCTTCTCTCTTGGTCCTATCATAATAATACCTTTCTTTGATCTTACTAATCAATGCAGCAGAATAATTCTAGTGCTACTCTTCTGTCTTATGTAATATGTAATAAAGGGTGTCCGTATTCCCGCAATCCCAGCCATTTTTAGAGATTTCAGTCCGGATCGGAACTCTAAATTTATTTCTAAAATTTCTCCCTCAAAAAAAGAAAATCCTAGAATACTATCTCGGACACCGCCGATGTGGATATCACCAAATTGAAATTTGAATGTTTATCGCGAACATAATTTGTTTTTTCTCTACAATTTTTAACATTTTCTAGATTTAAAATTATAATTAATAATGTCAACAATGGAAGAACGTTGTGAGGCAGCTGAAATAAAAAGTTACATTCTTAACTGTGTTGAAGATGTTGAAAATTTTGTTGAATGCAATTTCAAAGCATTTGAAAACCCCCAACCTCAATTTTTTGATATTCCAGATACTGTAATTCATTATTTGTTAACAGCTGGCAATTCAAAAATTTATGAAAAATTTATTCAAACTTGCAAATATTTCTTTTCCAAGAAACGGGTTACGGTATTCCCAAACATTCTAATTCGATATTCTTTATTGGGAGAAGTTTATGAGCCAAGAAGAATTTTGACACTTCAAAATAATCAGCTGTCAAAAATTTGGATAACAAAGTGGCTGTTCTTTTTTAGACATTTTTGCGAAAAACAGCCCTATTCAGCAATTTCAAAATTTTGTGAAAAAATTTATAAATGTGAAGCAAAAAATATTGTGCTTTATGACCAAAATATTACCCAAGAAGAATTTCACATTTTGGTTCATCCTGATTTTGTCGAATATCTGGGCCTGTTCAGAGTTACTATTATGAATATGACCACAAAAGTATTTTTATACCTTGAAGATGTCGTGAAAAGAGTTCCAAATGCTGATAGTTTAGTGTATCTTTTATTTTTGTAAATCCCTTATCCATTAGGCTGGGTAGCGATGCCACATTTGTGGGACTTCTAAGCTTGACCAATGGACTTGTCCTAATTCAGCAGTCCACCATGATCCGTGACATAAGACATTTTTGCTCTCTTCTTTCACATCAAAGACCCTTTTTGCCGCAAATCAAATCAGTCGTCATTACCCCCTTCTCCATAAAAAGCCAAAAAAAATTAATTATACAAGGACGAAAATAACCAACCCTATGACTCATAGGCTACGAGCTATAGAAAAAAACAGTTTTCTCTTGGCATAGTAAAGGATTGTCCAGATGTGAAAGAATCCAAAATTCTCACTAGACCCCCCCCCCCCACCCTTAACGTCCCTTTTTTTCCTTTGATTTTTGCCGCTTTTTATATGGGATGTCAGATTTTGCGTACCCCCACCCACCCATAAAATGAGTGACGTCACGTCGAGACAATCCCTAACGTGAAAATATTTTTAAAAGATTGATTTTTTCAAGCAAATTTTTTGAAAAAATTTTATGCCATATTTGAGGCATTTTTGAAGATAAGTTTTCGCATATTGAATATTTAAAGAACTTTTTTTTGTTAACAATACATTTCTTAAAGATGTTGCTTTTAAAAAAAGGTTTTTTCTTTTTTGGAATTTATGTCGTGGAAATCGAAAAATTTTCTCATAAAATGAATCTTCAAAGTTTACAAATAGATAAAAAATTTTATGAGCATTTTCAAATTCCAATTTCTTTAAAGCAGCTTTGTAATTTTTTTCCACAAAACTTGAATGTTAATTAAATATGCTTCAAAAATCCAATCTTTTGTAAATAATTTAGCGTTATTCTGACCACTAATCCCGTGCACACACAGTGTTTTAAAGGTGCTGATTTTGAGGCTCTACACTGTCAAGTATCTTACAAAATATTTTAGTCTTATCGATATTCCATATACTTCAAATACTTTTTCAATCTTGGCCGATATAAAAAGAGCAGTAAAATTAAGTGGCTTTACATTCAAATCTGGAATTCCATTGGATTCACATAAATTCTTTCAATTAAATGTTTGTCAAAAATTTATTGCTGTAAGTTATTATTATAGAAATATGCAAATTTTATTTATTTTTCAGAAACATGCTGCTCCAAAAAGTAGTTTCTCTTTTGATTTAGGAAATATTGAAACTTCTGTTTTGGAAACTTATAAAGCAGAAATAAAAGAGTTTGCAAATTCCTGGTATCCTATCGAAGATAAACCAAAAATATACTTTGGAAAAGATGATCCTCCATATGTAAATTATTTAATTAAAGAAGACGACGGCTCATACCCATCATATCAAAGAAGCCGTGAAATGCATCGAATTGCACGGGAATATTTAATATCTCATTCATGAACTTTTTTCTAACCGTAGACGACCCCAGAGGACGCTGGATATAAGACCCCATATTTTGCCCATATAATGGCCTTGAGTAGAGATACTTATGGGGTAAATATTAGCGGCGGAGGTCCCACCGTTTTTGTTTAATAACAATTTGAAAATACTGAAAATACCTCCAAAATCTTTAAAAAATACCTAAAAATAAGGAATTTCTGGAACTTGGAGAAACCGTATTTGTTCAAACGTTTCAGATTCGGATTCAGCATGTTCGAAAACCTATATATCCGTGAAATAGTGTTCAAATTTCAAAAAGTGTCGATTTTGCACATGAAAATCGGAAATAGTGAATCCACAAAAGTGTACTAAAAGGGTGTTTCGAATTCAATGGCAAATTAGTGCCATTAAATTTTTTTACACTTTTTCTTCTTTCATATGCTTTTTTGAACAACCCTGAAACAAAAACTAATTTATAATTTACTGTATGCAAATTTGTTTTCGGGGGTGTTGGTATACATTTCTGGATTCACTTTTTCCTATTTAGCTGGGTGAATTAGACATTTTTTGAAACTGCAACACTGTTTTACGGATATATAGGTTTTCGAACATGCTGAATCCGAATCTGAAAGATTTGAACAAATCTGGCTTCTCCAAGTTTCAGAATCGCCTTTTTATTAGGTATTCATTAACGTTTTTAGGGGTATTTTCAGTATTTTCAAATTGTTATTAAACAAAAACGGTGGGACCTCCGCCGCTAATATTTACCCCATAAGTATCTCTACTCAAGGCCATTATATGGGCAAAATATGGGGTCTTATCTCCGGCGTCCTCTGGGGTCGTCTACGGTAAGCAAACTTTATTTAATTATAATTTGTGGCTTGACTTTTATTTTTATTTCTTCTTGACCAATTTTTTTCGTTAATGAAAATAAAACCCACCAACCAAAGTTTATAAAAAAATCATTCAAAGATTCTCTAACATTGATTCAAAATGAACCATACCTACTATAACGGGTACCAGAAAAAAGATAGACCATTTGTTATGGAAAGTTTTAAATGATCACCATTCCAGTCACCCGAAAAACACAATAAAATAACTTAATATAAAAAAATATCCTTCTTTTCTGTTAATAACATTAGAAACTGCAAATCGAGTTGATTTCAATCATTCAATTAGAACTTGTGTTTTGCTTATAAAAATGAGGTAAATTAGCGTGCTGGAGTATTGTTATACGTTTTGTTAAACAGTTGTTTTAAAATTTACAAATTTTTCAATTATACCTCTACAGTATCAATCAATCGCTTAATACAAATGTGTTTTAAATATTTAACTAAATTTAAAAAGACATAAAATTATTTGGTTGACGGGTACAAAAGAAATAAATGCACGACAAAAAATAATTTTAAAAATTTGTCAGCAACAAAATCGCCAATTTTAGCATTCATTATAAAAAGAAAGCTTTTTTAAAATTTCGAGTATACTGTAACTTTGAAATTTTCGAAAAATACCAGCAAGACAAACTCAAAAGTTTCAAAAATTATTTTTTATCACGCTCTATCGAATAAACCATAATAAATTTCAATCATAAATTTAACGTGTACACGTGTCCCATCAAAGACATCAACGGGGCATGCCTTTTATTTGCCGCTGACATCAAAAAGAGTAATGCTTTTAAAGAAGTAAATTTTCAAACAATTGAAACAAAAATTTTGCAATTATTAGGCATTTAAAGTGGAGAATATTCAATTGAGAAAACATTTGTCTAAACAATTGGTTTTAAGTTTCATTTTTATACATCTTTTAAATTTTTGCTCCACAAAAGAATGGTAAATTATTGTATAAATTTTTCAATATGCATTGACATAAACCAACATCATTTTTCATAAAACCTGTGTTTTAAGGCACAATTAACAATCTAAAAACCATAATATCAGAGATTTATCCTCTACCGTCACCCATATTTTTGCGATATTAAAGGGATATAATTGCTTTTTATTAAACGACGGCATTTTAGCATTTCTTGAATTACCGCCGAATTGTAATATAATTTTTTAGCTGGTTTATTTTACATTACTTTCTTCATGCAGATTTGACTATTTGTGTTCCCATAGTAATTTTTATTCAAATCGCACTTTCTTGATTGAAATCAATTTTTGTTGGCCGATAAAGCCCAGGCTGGGCTGAGCTGTTGATTTCACGAGTCGGGCCGGATTTTAAAAAAATGTGCCCGGTAGTCATTCTTACTGAAAAACCAAGCAATCTTCGGCAACGCCAGAAAAAAAAACCCAGCCGCCTTCCTTTAGCAGAAAAGAAAAAAACAATTTCCTGTTTTCTCTATTTCTGTGTTCTTTTCTTTTTTCTTTAGACCTTCATGCAAGAATGGACAGCTGCAGCATAAACAAAGTGTATTGATTTGCAACTCTTCAGTCTTTTGGCAAACGGCAAAAAATGTGGAAAACAAAAAAAACTTGGCACTTTTAGCAGTGGCACATGAAGAGCAGTCTTGCTTTTGATTTATATATTTTTAAACTAAATTGTTTCAAAATTTTGTTATATTTATTTAATTCCACTAAATCTTTTCTCGTCATTTACAACGAGAAAAATATAAAAAATATTCGAAATAAGAAAATAGTTTAAAATTTGTTTTTGAGCCTGGAAAAGAAAGACATTACAATTTTTTTTGCATTGTTGTGCCATGGCCATTTTTATCCCTTCGTCGTCGTCCCCTTTTCCCACAAAATACTGTCGAGAGGTGGTAATCACTCGTTCTTTCATTTGAAAAATGTTAAGTAATTTTGAGATCTTAAAGTTTCATTTTTCCCCTCTTGGGGGCTGTCCAGATATTACTTCATCAAAATTTCTTTTTTTTTCGGACCCCTACCTCCCTATGCGTCATATGATCGCTTTGATGTTTGCCGCAACATCAAAGTGTCGTCATAATTCCCTGTCCCCCTACCTACCTATCTCTTGATGACGTAATTGAACAGCCCCTTGCACAATCAGAATAATTTACTATCCCTATTCTGTTGTTCTATGTAATATGTGGATCAGGAAGCAGAAAAAGTCAAGCATAGACTGACTTTTTCGTCTAAAGAAAAAAAGAGTCTACGGGTCTATGCAGACTAAAAGTCTATTTTTTTGAAGTCTATTTTCCAAAAAATAGACCCCCTGACCAAAACTGAGTCACATATTGCCAAACATGATTTACAGCAAAGATTTTTGCTATTTTTTCTCTATGTTTTTTTCAAAGTATATTTTACAAGATAGATTGTATCTGATACAATAGTACTTTATCTTAAATTTTTTATTCTTTTTATTTACAAAAATGACAGATGAAGAAGAGGATGTTTTGCGATTACAAACAACACAAAATTTATGCAATTTGAGTGAAACTTTAAGTCCGACACCAAGGAAATCTTTGACCAATAAAGATAAACAAGAAATTGTTCGAAAATGGAAATCTGGTGTAATCAAATCAAAGCCAACATTAAAAGGAAATTACGCGCAAATATTGGAAGGTGATACAGTTGTTGGCCATATATGTGTTCATTGTGAAAAATTTTTCATTGGAAAAATAGGTGGATCTCAACGTCAACATGCATGTGAAAAGCCGCCTCCTGTATTTTCATCAGCTCAAAAAGAAATTGCTAAGAAAGCTTGCTTAACAATGATAAAGACTGATTTAAATGCGTTTGCTATTGTGCAGAAACCAGGATTCTTAGAATATACGAAAAGTATGTTACGACTTGGGTATGTTTTATGTTACGTCTTTTACGGTAATAATGATTCTATTTATTTCAGCGCAGAACTTGGAGTCCAAGATGTTCAAAATCTTGCAAGTGAGGATCTCAAAAATCTTCTTCCTCATCCAACCACATTATCAAATCATATAAATATTTTGTCGACAAGAAAGGTGCAATTATATGCTATTTTAAAACGAAAAGGTGTTGATTCAGGATTTTCATTATTAGTTGATGGAACTTCAAAAAGTTATCATTATACGGGTTTAACTATGGCATTTATTGATGATGATTGGTAAAGATATTTGAGTAGTAATAAATTTTATTTAATAATATTTTCATAATTTTAGGATTTGTCAAACAGTTTTATGTGATTTAATATCTGGACATGGTAAAGGAGAAGCAGCAGCAGCTTACACTTCTGAAAAAGCTAAAGAATTTTTAAACAGTTTTGGCATGGATATTAATCTACTGAATGCGTATGTAACTGATGAAGCTGCAGCAATGAAAGCTGCTTTCGGAACTTCGAAAAGACAAATAATTTGTGCTTGTCATACAATTTCAACCATTTGCAAACATTCTATTGTGTTATATGCCAAAGACAGGGAAACATTTCCATGGATTCATGAAAGTTTAAAAGTTGTTCTTGAATATAAAAAAATGTTGAAAGAATTGGTAACAGCTGTAAAAGGAAGAATCTTCATCAATAAATCTTTATCCAATCCACTATATCAATCAAATGAAACTAGATTTTTATCCTTCACTACCTCACTTAATTCTTTTTTATCCTTAAAAGATGAAGATCATGAATTGATTAATAAAGAACTTTCGGGACATGCTGTATATCCAAGTTATTTGAAATTGGTTGAAGGAAAACAAGATTTGATTACCATATACAATGTTCTATATCCCACAAATTCTGTCCTTCGATCATTAGAAGTAAGTTGTTCATTACTTTTCTTTCAATTAAAACTTGTTTTAAGGCTGATAAAGATCCAACTCTGCATCTGGTAGTTCCTGCTTTTGCAAGACTTTTTGAAACATGGAGTGAACGAGAAGATGAAACAAATGATATTGAGTATTCCTTAAAGACAGCTGCATTATTAGCCTTGCAAGAAAAGGTTCCATTGCTTCACGATTACCACTATTTTGCAGTACTTCTGGACCCGAATGCAAAGTCAAATATTAATAAATTTATCATTCCCGACAGAGATGGGAAAAAGCGTATGGTTGAAGAAGTTCGTATAAACTAATTTTATATTCTGATTAATGTAATTTTTATTTTAGTTGATTCCAAAATTTCGACTAGCTGTTAAAGAATATGTTATTCAAACTCGGAAGTATCGACCACATCCAACAACAATTTCATCATCGAATCCATTTGCTCATCTTGTAAGTATTCAAGAAGATTCTCCTGATGTTATTTTAAATGCTGAAATTGATAAATATTTACTTGATCAAGAAGAGTACGAATCTTCTATTCTTAAATATTGGAAAAAAGCATCTATTCAATACCCTTATCTTTCGAGTTTTGCAAAAATGATTTTGAGTATTCCTGCTTCATCATGCCCACTTGAACGATCTTTTAGCGTTCTTAATAAAGTAGACTGTAAAGAACGTCCGCAGCTTAATCAAGAAACAATTTCTAATATTGTTGTTTGCAACGCAATGGAACGTTTTATGCCTGGTATCACTGTTAAATTATAATTGATTTTGTTTTTGTCTTTAAATTGTGTTTAATATGTTGAAGATCAATAAAAACGTTTTTTTTATGAAAAAAATTTAACGCAAAATACATTAGTTTCCACATTTCTCCTTTTCTGTAAAAAAGGTCTATTTTTAAAGCCATAGACTCCTTGGCAAAACGTGTTTCTATGTAAATAGACCGAAAGGTCTATGTAGACTTTTTCTGCTTCCTGATGTGGATCAGAACTATTCCGCAATCCCTGCTATTTTTCTGGGATTTTTGTCTGGGATCGGAATCTCGAATCAATTTTTTAAAGTTTTTCCTTTGAAAAAAATCCATGAATTCTGTCCTGGACAGCCCTGATGTGGGTATCCCCTAATTAAAATTGAAAATGAGATTTTTAGCGCGAAGTTTATTTGTTTTTCAATGCAATTTTTAACTTCATTTTTTTGTTTCATATATAATTTTAAAGATAAAATTATATCAAAATGGAAGAACGTTGTGAAGCAGATGGAATCAAAAATTACATTCATATTTGTGTTGAACAGGTTGAAAATTTTGTTGAATGCAATTTCAAAGCATTTGAAAATCCGCAAATTCAATTTTTTGATCTTCCAGTTACTGTAATTCATTATTTGTTAACAGCCGTTACTTCAAAAATTTATGAAAAACTTATTCAAACTTGCAAATATTTCTTTTCCAAGAAACAGGTTACGGTATTCCCAAACATTGTTCTTCGATACACTTTATTGGGAGAAGTTTATGAGCCAAGAAGAATTTTGACACTTCAAAATGATCAGCTGTCAAAAGTTTGGGTAACAAATTGGCTGTTTTTTTGCAGAAACTTTTTTGAAAGACAATCCTATTCAGCAATTTCAAAATTTTGTGAAAAAATTTACAAATGTGAAGCAACAAGTATTGCACTTTACGATCAAAATATTACACAAAAAGAATTTCATATTTTGGTTCAACCGAATTTTGTGAAATATTTGGATCTTACCCGAATCACAATTATGAATACGACAACAAAAGTATTTCTAAACCTTGAAGATGTTTTCAAAAGAGTTCCAAATGCCGAGAGTTTATAGTATCTTTCATTTTTATTAAAAAAAAATTTATTTTAAATCCTTTACCCCTTTTTCTGGTACCATCATTGAGAAATTCCTGGACTGGGCTTGGGTTTTGCAGAAAATGTTTTTAGCAAGTGGATTAACACTGATTAACTCAAAATTATTTATCATAGTTTTTCTTTCATACGGATGTATTAATTTTGGATTGTTTCGTGACAATTATCCAAAATTAACTTGTAAACATTTACAGCCGTATGAAAAAATTTAAGATTGAGAACACAGATAAAAAACCTTAATTTAGAATTAATGACATCTGAAAGCCTCCAGATTCTTCAAATATTTAAAAAAATATCCCATCGGTGGATTTTAAATACTATTTGTTTATATCATTGTTCAACAACTTAAACACATTCTTTAAAAAATCCAATTTAGAAATTGCTAGGGCCCATTTTTTCTGTATCCTCAATCAAAAACGTTATTGCAAGATTTCCTAAATAATCGAAAGTGTCTTTAAATATTTAAAGATTATATTTTAGTCTTATCGATATCCCGTATACTTCAAATACTTTTTCAATCTTGGCCGATATAAAAAGAGCAGTAAAATTAAGACACTTTACTTGCAAATCTGGAATTCCATTGGATTCACATAAATTCTTTCAAATAAATGTTTGTCAAAAATTTATTGCTGTAAGTTTGATTTGTTTGAAATATGCAAATTTTATTAATTTTTTTTCAGAAACACGCTTCTCCAAAAAGTAGTTTCTGTTTTGGTTTAGGAAATATTGAAACATCTGTCTTGCAAACTTATAAAGCAGAAATGAAAGAATTTGCAAATTCCTGGAATCCTATCGAAGATAAACCAGGAATATACCTTCAAAAAGATGATATTGCATATGTAAATTACTTAATAAGAGCAGATGACAGAATCGGGGACGAATACCCATCATATGATAGGGGCTGTGAAATGCATCGAATTACACGGGAATTTTTATTATCCAATTCGTGAACGTTTTTCGAAGCAAATTTAACAATTTATGTATTTCATGTTTATGTTTTGTCGCTTTGTATCAACACAATGTGCTTTTGTGATTCTCACTCAATATTTCATTTTTACGTCTTCTTGGTCAATTTTCTTATGTAAAAAAATAAAAGTTAAAAAAGGTACATACATCCAATTTTTCAAACATTCTCTAACAATGATTAAATTGACTGTTAGACAATGCTTTTAATTAACTTCACCAATCATAAACGGTGTTTCGAAGGTGTATAAATAAGGTTAATTACAGTACTGGTGCATTTTCAAACCTTTTTTAAAAGTTGCTTTTTAAAGTACAAATTTTAAAGATTTAATTTATCACCTTTATAATTTATTGTCTCCTCAACCAATCAATAGTCTCACACAAATTTAAAATATTAAACTTTAGTATTAATATTGTTATTTGTATAATTATATTAAAAAAACAGAAATGATACAGAAGGACAAAAGCAATGATGAATTAAAAGCATCAAGGTTAAGGAGATGATGATGGAGAAGGAGGGTAAACGTTAATGAAGACAAAAGATATCGGCTTCTTTGAATATATTGTTGTGAAACTTTTGGCTAAAATTTGCACTTTTTTACAAATTTCTGTTTTCAGTGCGCTGCAAAAATTACCTTTTGACTAACAAAAAATCCGAAATCGGTTGCTACAGCTGTAAGTAAGAAGCGATTACTTAGGAAAGGGATTGATAAATAAATAATAGGTTAATTTGTTTTATACTCAATTAGAGGACTTTTGGGAAAAAGCATTGTTTGAGAGGTTAGGGATGAACTCATGCATAAATAAATGTGGGCATGGATGATCGTAGCGGAGGAGCGATCATTAGCATGCCCGTCTTTTCATTATTGCAGAGGGCGATGGCTGTAGTACTGTAGTCCCATTGAAAAAAAAATTAATCTCGCTTCCCGTCTTACAGCCGATTTCGGATCCCTTCTTTAATCTCCTTTCCCGTCTTACAGTAAGCCAATCCCGTCTGCAACCTTTAATCTCTTTTCACGTCTAAAATTGCAACAGCCGTATTTGTTATAATTTTTAATTATTGTTTCCTCGTGGTCTAGTTATATTTGTAACTGTGTAATTCGAGCCGATCTTAAACAATCAATTAAAACACTGTTTGCATATAAAAATAAGAATATTAATGGTGTTGCTGCTATATAATAATATTACTGTAGAAATAAATATATATCTAATTTATACAATTTTACAAAGCTTTAATAGTTATCGCCCCCTACAGTATCCCCCTTATTAGTCCAATCAATTGTTTGACACAAATTTATTTTAAACATTTTAACTTTATTATTAATATTATTATTAGTATACAAAGAAATTACAGAAATAATACAGAAAGACAAAAACTTTGATGAATTACATAAATCACTGTTGAGAAGATGATGATGGAGGAAGAGGAGGAGGATTAACAGGTGGTGAAGACAAAAGATATCGGCTTCTTTGAATATATTGTTGTGAAACTTTTGGCTTAAATTTGCACATTGCTGACCAACCATGTTTTGTTCGAAGATATTCAATGTATTGTGGACGAATACGAATCTAAAACTTATGATATTTTAAAAATTTAGAGACAGCGCTCTCGAGAATTCAGGATTGTGTTTTTGGTTTCTAGAATCCGATCAGTTTGTGAGATTTTGGATTCAGGATGACAATCATCCTCCAGAATCCCAAAATAAAAAAAATAAAAACATACTCGAACTAATTGAGCCTGATAAAGTTTACCACCATTTTGAGCATCCCCTGAGGCATCATCACTTTCATTGCAACTTTGACGAGCATCATTATTATTGCTATCACCTTCTTGAACAAAAGCACTACCATTAAATGTTAATTTATTAACACGTTCAAGAAGTTCATCCATTTCGCTTTCTTCATCATCATAATATTCATATACATATTCAGAATTGATACAGAAGGATGTAGTTGATGCAGTATCTTCTTCATCTTCTTCTTCAATGCTATTTTCATGATCACCATTATTATCTTCATTGCTGCTGATATCATTTACTGCTGCTCCATTTTCTGCTGCTGCTTCTGCTTCTCCATCATCAACCAAAGATTCATCAATTTTTTGCAGCAACATTTTTTTGTCGTCTTTCATCATTGAAGAAAATTTCCATCAATTACTTACTAATCATTCATTCTTTCACCTTTTATACTAAAACAATATAACAACAACATCATTATATGCATAGTGATTCAAGGAAATCTGAAAAATGAGAAGTTGATAAGCATTATGCTAATGATAGAGATAAAGAGCCATCGCCTGAGAACATGCAAAGGCTAACACATCGAATCCTCTAGAAGTGGCAATGAGTGATAAAAAGTAAAAATAACGTACATTCTTTTCTGTTCTATGAGCAGAAATCATATGTTCCCGCATTTGGGTATCAGAAGCTCGAACAGCTGGACATTTCAAGCATCGAAAAGGCAACCAATTGAGATGTTCAGTTTTGATATGAATTTCTAATTCTTCACAAGAATTTTTAGTGATTGAGCATTCACAACATTTGAATGCAATTAAACCATATGAGCCATTCATAACTCCTCCCATCATTGAATAACCATTCATATATCCATTACTTGCAGGTAATTGCTGCTGCTGTTGTTGCTGATGAGATGATGGAGTTGTAGAAGTAGGAATATTATTTCGTTACAAAGTTCCACCGGTTCCAGTACTAGATGAAAATTGTATTGAAGTTTCACTACTTGTTTGCTGAAAAAGGACATTATTAAAGACGAGAGAAGCAATAAAAATTGTTCTGCTGAATTGAAAAATAAGTCAAAAAAATTCAAAAAAATATATTGCTTTGGCATAATGCGCGGGTCTTGATAGGAAAATATACGGTAAACTCATCAATCAAACTTTTTTCCGAAGGAATTTTTTTTAACGTTGTAGTTTCACCGATAAGTTTTTTATTAAAATTATTATTTTTTTTATCAAATCTTATAAAAATGGCCAACGTAAGTAATTTTTTTACTCTTACTCTCTAAAGCAGTTTCGTTATAGTTTCTCTTCATGAAATATATAGTTCCTGAAGAACTTATTCTTCCTACAACCTTCACCTGCCGCTTATATAATTTGTCTTCTGAAAATGGAAAACAAATGGGAACATTCGTGTGTCAAACAAATGAAAGTCGTGGTAAAGAAGCTGTCCTTGCTGCTTTAAAAGAAGCTAATAATGGAAGAAAAATATTTGATGATGGTAGTTTTAATCATCCAGTAAGTTGACTTTCTTTTAGCATAAGGGTGTCTCTGGGATGATGTCTATTGCTTTTACGCTTTTTAATACATTCATTTTATTTTTCTTCGAGCTTTTAAAAATTACTGTGTCTCCCAATCTATAAAGAAGTGGCTAACAGAATGGGGATGTTAGTCATATTTTAATATTTCGTTTTTTATAGGTTCAAGTGAATGCTCCAGAAAATGCCCCAGCTTGGGTTTCTCGCATCTGGAATGATGTACATACAGATGTACAAAGTTAAGTTATGTTAATATAATTTTGTTTTTGTTGTTGTAAAAATAAAGTTTTATAATAATTTTTCATGTCTCATTGAATTCTTTAAATTTTTTGTTATTCTTGATAAGTTATGATTTATCATTTATAAATCTGTAGGAAGAAAAAATTAGGGGAAGGGTGGGTGGTTTTGAAGGGTGCAGAACTTAAAACTTTGATTTTTTGCCGATTGTGGAAGAAAAAAACAAATATTTTTCTTCCTTCAAATTTCTTGTTTGTGTCGCATTCAAGGTAAGCATCGACTTATTATGAGGTTGGAATTTCTGATACGGACACTCACGTTAACGCTTTTTCTGGAAAAAGCCTTTTTCTGACAGTTAGAATCTCTTTACCTAAAAAAGATCTTATCAACAGAAACAGTCAGTCACTTTCAAAAAACCTTAAAATGAAAAATTTGTAATTGCCTGTATCCTTAAAATTTACTTTTTTAAAGTCACAGACATAAATTTTGAATTCTTTGATATTTCATTTTCATCGATATGGAGATATTTGAGGGAAAAATTGCAGTTTTTTTTAAAGAATGATAAAAATATATCCTTTTCGTGCCAAAACATTCATAACCGCAATGAACACATTTGCTACTTTAGTTTTTCTCCAATGTCTAAACAATTTATTCAATTGTTTTTACCAGTAAAAGCAGTATTTAACTCATTTCATCGGCATTTATCATCATTATCTAATAGCATTTGCATAATGCAGAACAATATCGGGACTCATGATGGGAAGTTTCATTGTGATGAAGTATTTGGATGTGTTATGCTTAAACAACTCCCGGAATTTCAAGATGCTTCAATTATTCGGTTTGTTTTGATTTTACACAATATTTATATTTTTTAATAATTGTTACATGTTTTTAGTACCCGTGATCCAGATATTCTAAAGCATTGTAAGCTTATTCTTGATGTTGGTGGTGTTTATGATCCTGCAAAGTTACGTTTTGATCATCATCAAAGAGAATTTAAGGAAACTATGAAATCTTTGAATACTTTGGATTTTGATACAAAATTAAGTTCTGCTGGTATGTTTATTAACACTAACTGTACCTGAAATATACGTATGTAATATTTTTAGGACTTATTTATCAATACTTTGGTAAACGAGTTCTTGCTATCCGTCTTCATCTTGACTTAAATACCCATTATGAAGTCTTGAATAAGCTCTATGCAAAACTTTATGAAGATTTTGTACATTCTGTTGATGCTATCGATAATGGTATTAATCAATATGATGGAACACCACGGTAAGGGGCAGTGGCACACAAATCATAGTCTATATCTTATTTTTTCAGTTACAAACTTTCAAGTACTCTTAATTCTCGTGTTAATAGTCTTAATCCTGCCTGGAATGAAACAGATGTCTCTCCAGATATTCAATTTCAGAAAGCTATGAAAATCGTAGAAGAAGAATTCTTTGATAAAGTTAACTATGCTTATAAAAGTTGGCTTCCAGCTTTTGAAATCGTTGATAAAGCTGTTGATGAACGCTATGCAAATCATCCAAGTGGAAAAGTTTTGGTTCTTCCTGATGGTGGATGTCCATGGAAGGAACATTTCTTTAATATTGAAGAAGCAAAATCTTTAAAAAGTGCTGATATTAGTTATGTTTGTTATCCAGATAATACAAAGTCTTGGAGAATTCAAGCAATCCCTGTTGATGCTTTTGCAGATTTTACTAATAGGTATGTTTATTAATTAACTTGGAATACAGTTAAAGTTGTATATTTTTTAGATGCCCTCTTCCTGAAACATGGCGTGGATATCGTGATAAAGAATTGTCAGATATTATTGGAATTGATGGATGCATCTTTGTTCATGCAAGTGGCTTCATTGGTGGAAATCAAACGAAAGAAGGTGTCCTAAAAATGGCTGATAAAGCTTTAAAAATGACTGGAAAATGGCAACCACCAAGTGCTTAAACTGAAAGGTCTTGTGATATTTGTTGTTTTTTTAATATTTATTTATGTGAACCGGTAAAATAAAAGATTGTTATATTAAGTCTAGACTTTTGAATTTAATTGGATAATTTCCATTTGGTTCTTTTTTAATGTTTAAATACTTTTATATGTGTGAAGCTTCTTTCTGCCCTTTTAAGTCTTATCAGTTTCATTTCATCGAATGCTCTTTGGAGTTGAGTCAAGTGTTGTAGTTGCAGTTGGAGCAGTCTCAACCGCTATGACCATTTCAATTTTCTCTTGGCGGTCAAGTCGGAAACGCCTTAAACGTCTTGAATTTGAGATTGAAGAAATCAGGTGGATTACGGTAGCCATTTTTTAAACATCCATTTGAAAAATAAATTTAAGATTAGAAATGCGAAAACTTCGTGACGAATTAACTTTGGTTAAATTACAAGTTCACAATGAAAAAATTAATGAGACAAATTCAGTTCCACCATTTCATCTTAATCAAGTAAAAGTTGGAGCTGCTGCTGCTGCTGCTGCAACAAATTCTGAATCCCCACCTTCCACTACAGCCGATTACGTTGATGCTGTTGAAGAATGGTAAACAACAATCTTTTGATGATTATTTCCAAACAAAATTTTAGGTCCTCCGGGCATTCCCTTGATCAAAATGACGATGATGAGACACCCCTTTTAGTCATCAATAAAAATAATACAAGTTCTTCTCCAACAACAACAACCTTTCTTCAGGCTTGTTTTTTATATTTCTTTTTTCGTGTTTTTTTATTGATGTATTTCGTTTTTGCTTTTTTTCCTTTCTTTCTACACTGCCTTAAAAAATGCTGCTGCTGCTTTTATTTATTCTCTTTTTTTCCTGAAAGCACAAAAAAACCTTTTGCAAAATGAGGGATGCTTCAACCAAAAAAGACGATGTTTATTCTATTAACTGTCCCTAAATTGATTGTTTTGTTTATTATAGAAATATTACCTTCACAATTTTTGTTTTTTAAAAAATTATGTTTTAAAGTCTTCAAAATGTCTTATTAATTTTATTCATTCCAAGCATGGGCTTGCTACAGTAATCTTACAAATATTCATTCCCAGAATGATTGGGTTTTTTCTGCTTGACAAAATATCACATGATTAGAAATTAATATTGTCTATGAAAGTGATTCAGAAGAATACTACAAGTCTTAATCACGTGAAAGTTCTGCAGCAGCAAAAACAAAATATTTTCGTTAATGCATATTTGGAAGATTACGGTAGTTGTCTAATACAGTAAGCAAATGCTTGCAAATAAAAAAATCAATAAAAAAAACTTTTGAGACACTCACTCGTTTTAGAGTATACCTATTTGTGTTTATATTGTTACTTTGCACTATTTCATTTGATCACTGATAAGACAACACAAGGCATATAAAACTAATAATCAACAAACAATCATTACTCATAAAAACTTTTTGCGTAGACTTTGTTTCGCTTTTTTTTCATCTGACTAGACTAGACTTTGATCAACAATTGTTTAATATTTGCCCAATTCTTTTGTCATTTCCTTTCCGTCTTTTTTTAAATTTATTTTTGCGTGTACAATTTTTCGTTATTGCCTAATCTAATTTTTGCGTGTTGAAAATTTGTATTTTTTAATTATGCAAAACACTTTTTGTACTCTTTCACAAAGAAAATTAACAGTATTTTTCATTTTCAGCGGTTATTCTGCTTTTAATTTATTTATTCTTTTTGGTAAAGAAATTATTCTCTCACTTTTCTATTTTTTCTTTTCATCTTTTGGTGATAGTCTGTGGCCTTGGTGATTGTGCTTCTAACTTCACGAATCAAAAACAAGCTTTTGCACATTTCTGTAATTATGGTTGAGGTAGTTTTGTGTTTTATTTCTTTATTTATCATCTACTAATTCGTTCTTCTAATTTTAGTTTGAAAAAATTGATGAATTGCATGAACATAATGAAGGCGAAAAATGTTATTCAACTTTGAAATCTTCATATGATTCTGATGCTGCTGCAAAACAAAATGTTGATTTATTGTAAGTTTTATTAGCTTGGTATTTCTCTTGATCTACAATATACTTTTTCAGGTGGCGTCTTGCTCGTGCCTGCCATTTATTAGCATCATGCCTTCCACAAAAGAATCCAAAGAAAAAAGAATTGCTCCAAGAAGGTTGGTTAAAGTTTTTATGGATTATGATAGCCAAATGATTATAAATTTTTAGGCCAGAAGTATGCACTTGCTGCACATAAAATTGATAATAACAATTTTAATGTTCTTAAATGGTGTAAGTTTTTAAGCTTTGTATTTTGGATGATCTACAGTACACCTTTTCAGGTGCTGTTTTAACTGGTACATTAACTGATTACTTGGGAACAAAAGAAAAGATTCAGCAAGGCTATCAATTCAAAGAATACTTGGATAAAGCTCTTTCAATGCAAACTGAATATTCTCTTCTTCATGTAAGTTTTGAAGCATTATGACCTTCTGATGAATTTTGATTTCATTTTTTAGATGCGTGGTCGATTCTCATACAGTGTTGCAACATTGTCATGGCTTGAAAGAAAAGCAGCATCAGCATTCTTTGCAACTCCTCCAACCGCAACAATCGATGATGCCTTGAAAGATTTCCTTGAAGTTGAAAAAGTTCGACCAAATGTCTGGATTGAAAACCTTCTCTATGTTGCCAAATGTTACATCAACAAAGGTGATAAAGCCAACACTGCTAAATATCTCAAGCAAGCAAGTGCCATAGAAGCCCAAGATGATGCTGATCATGAAGCTCTTGAAGAAGTTAAGCAACTTTTGGCAAAGCATGGAAAATAAATTAAATATATGTGAATACTAATTTTGTAATTATATTGTATTAGTCTAATTTTGTGTAAATTAAAGTATTAAATAAAGATAATTATTATTGATTAATTAATATCCGATTTCATAGCTTGATTGGGAATGGGTGTGAAAGATTGGATTTTGTACTTTTGGCCAGGTCATGACATCATTGGGACATCCTCGAGAAATAAAGGTGACTTGGATCAAGGGCAAATATGGTTTTCTTCCAAGTCGGGTATTCAATAAATTGGGCAATAACCAAAGATCAATGCAACCAAAAGATGCAACTTTTACAATTATGAACAATATTAGCCTTACTGAAAGGTAGAAAATCGATATTTAAAAAATGAATAAAAAATCCCAACCAAGAATAAATTTGATGAATAAAAACAGCCCAGCTTCAAACCATTCTTGTCCAAATGAAAGCAAAATAATACTAAATTCTGGCATAATTGGTGTTAAACATGCCAATATAATCAAATAAGCACTCAATTGAAGGCAAAGAGAATCTTTAATAGATTTCCAAAAAACGTTATGTCGCAAAAGCTTAAAAATATGACCTCGACAAAATAGCATCCCAAAAAAGTGAAGAATATAAAAATAACAAAAAAAAGAAAGAGAAATTGAAAGTCAAAGTCGAGAAAAAATAATAATTAAAATCTCGTGTCGGATTAAGATTAAAATTGATGATAACAGTTTTTAAAAGGGTTTATACTAGTTTTTAATTAACTCAAAAAAAGGAAAAACGAAACTGGATTTATTGATCCAATAAAGCTTTTTTGAATCATAGAATAAAGAGAAGATGAAAGGACAAAACAGGGAATTTGAAAGCAGTGTTGTTGCGCCTCCGCCTCCGGAGGCGAGGAGGCGCCTCCCAAGTCGCCTCCGCCTCCGCCTCCGGAGTCGGAGGCGGAGGCGCGTTTTGCAAAAGATCAAAGGTGAGAATGCCGCTTTGCGCCTCCGGAGGCGCCTCCGGAGTTGACTTTTCGCCTCCGCCTCCGGAGGCGGAGGCGACTAAAATAAAAAAGCACAACACTGTTTGAAAGGACTCAACAGTTTTATCATCATTCTTCTGTAACTTCCCAGAACTTAATTTGGCTCAAATGTATTGTATGCTTCATCAAGCTATTCGCAATGAATAATTATATTATTTTTGCATGTTCCTGCACAAAATATATCCATCAAAATCCATCAATAAATTTTAAATTTTTTTGTCGTTTTCTGCGTCTACATTTTTGTTGTTTAATAGTTTGAAAGTTTGACTCATTTGCCTTAAAGGGGCTTCTCTTAAGGATTTTTCTCTTAAGTATTGTTAAGCCTCTAATATTTTTAAAGTTGTTATTCAAAAAACAGGGCATGAGAAAATACCTCAAATCAAAAAAGAGCATCTAAATAGAATTTTTGCAATCTCTTTTCTTGTTTCCATAATATTGCTTCACTTGCATTTATTTTCCTTTTTAAACTCGGGAGATATCTGAATTGTTGATTCAAATAAGGAACTCAAAATGGGTAATTGTTTACCATGTCTATTGCCACAAAATGATTTTGCTGTTCTTACTATCTATGGTATGCCGATCGGACAAGTTATTAATAGATGTGATTTTAGTAAATCACCATTTCCAAAGGCTCCATTGACTGTAAGTCCTTTTTTTATTATTATTCTTTGCCAGTGATGTCAGCACGGCAAAGCAATTGATGCATTTTTCCTTCCGAAGTCATGAATACCCTTTGATCTTTTACCATCACCGATGTATTTGCAAACAAAATACGTCAGTGCTAACAAGGCCTTAGAAGGGGGCATTCGGTACCTGTGCCCTCCAAAATCGAGAAAATCCTTTGATCTTTTGCCGCCGCCGTGCCATGTTTAGGCGGCAAAAGATCAAAGACGTGCCCCCTCCAAAATTTTTTTCTGCCTACGGCCTTGTTTTACCTCCATCGACACAAGTTTAAAGCTCTTCAAAAAAGGTATTTGCCTTTTTCAATAATAAAATGTCGCTGACAAGGGAACCGTACCGACTATAACCCGCAATTTGAAATAAGATATATTTTATCGTGTTCCCCATGTGTTCAAATGTATTCATGCAAATTTCTAGCGGCCACGATTATCAAGTGTCATTTTCACCTTATTTTAGTAATGTACTATAATTAGGTATCTGGTTCAATCCTTATATCTTGAAATCATCTTCCTCTGTTTATAAAAGTTTGATATGGTCAGAAATGTGTCATTCATCGTTTACATGACCCTATTTATCTGCTGCTAGCTTTTTGAAACTTGTAAAACCAAAAACACACTTTCAAGATATAAGGATTGAACTAGATACCAAATTACAGTACATTACTAATAAAAGGCGAAAATGACACTTGATAATCGGGGCCGCTAGAAATTTGCATGAATACATTTGAACACATGGGGAACACGATAAAATATATCTTATCTCAAATCGCGGGTTATAGTCGGTACGGTTCCCTTGTGAGATCTTTTTTTGTTTACACTTTTTTTAAATTTGCTAAAAAAAATTACGTTGTAAAAATTACAATGATTTGTTAAAAATAAAAAATAGTTAGCTCAAAAATTGATTAAATGAATGGAATGATAACAGTTCCTTGATCATTTTTTACGGTAATAGAATACTGTAATCATACAAAAATTGCAACATTATAGCAAGCAGATATGCAATATATGAATGGTTATTGGCAAAATCAAACATGTCAAATAAGTCAATCAAATAATGAAAACTCCAATGTTGAACCAGATTTTCAAAATTTCCAGCAATATAAAAAACAGTTTCTCTGTTTGCCTAAAGTCAAGAAAATTAAAAAACAATTCTTTTGTTTCCCTAAAGCAATTATCTATTATGTTGTTACACATGGAAGTAGCAAAATCTACAGTAAGCTTATTAAAAGTTGTAAATACTTTTTTATATCAAGAAAAATTACCCTTGTTGCACGAGTTGTTCAACAGAGTAACCAAAGATTTGATAGATCTATTCCTCTCTCCAGAACTCAATTTTCAAAAATTTGGATAACCCGTTTTATTTATTCTCTTGGAAAAACTGGTCCAAATGAACTGTCTATTCTTTGTACAAAAATTTATAAATGTGAAGCAGGTGTCCTTTGCATTGGGTACCAAAAGATAACGCAAAAAGAATTTCAATTAATTGTTAATCCAAATACAGTATGGAAGCTTCTTATTTGGGAAATGGATATTCAAAAAAGCAACAGTGAATTAATGGTACTCGATGAAGTTGTTGAATGGGTTCCAAATACTACAAGAATACGGTAAAATTGTTATTTGTTTTATTAAATAAGACGCCACCAAAGAGATGCTTAAGGCAAAAATGAGCAAAAATTTAAGTTTTGCAGAAAATAGTCAGAAAAAAGTTAAAAAACTGATGTTTTTTTTCATTGTATCTGGTTGTTCGATAAGTCATTTCAGGTGTTTTATCGGCTTTCCTTTTTTTTGTTTTTGATGAAATTTCATAATTTTTTTTAAAACGATGTCCGTGGATGTTAAAAATGATACCTAAATAGGGTTTTTGGCGGATTTACAGAGGATTTACGAGGATCCTCTCGGATTTCCACGTATTTAGCACACATATGACACAAAAAAGTAAGCAAAACATGGAAATTTTTATACAGAATTTAAGAATAGGATGTTGTATACCTGAGAGAAAACATTTTACCAAAGTTAAATGTGCCAAACTCGATTTATGCAAACTTTTACACAATTACCCAAATTTGCTTTTTTAATGTTTTTGAATGTTTTTTAAATAAAATGTGACGGCAATGATAATTAATGATTAATAAAGGCATATCAAATCATATGGTTTGAAGTCATCATTTTTTAATTTTTCAAATTTAATGGAAAGAGGTACGCGCATCACTTTCGTGATACAGTATTTTTCCGTCAAAAATAGTAATAAAAAATTTTTAAAATTTAGCAAATTTGAGTAATGTGGAAGAATTTGCATAAATCGAGTTGGGCACATTTAACTTTGGTAAAATATTTTTTGCCAAGTCTCCTATTTTTCAAGAAAAAAATACATAAAAAGAAATGAATACAATAAAATGTTTTAAATAAAGTAATAAAAGAAAAAATAAGTTTTTATATGAATTTTAGACTATAACTTTTTTTTGTTATATTAGTTTTTGAAAGATCAAAGTTGGATTTTCTTTTAAATCTGTACATACGAACATCTCTTTGGCGGCATCTTAAATTTGAAAATGCCATTCTTAAATTTCCAGAATTTCGGGTTTAAAATTTACAAGAAAGACATTTACAAATCTTGCCAATTTTGATAGAAACAAAAAACTTGAACGGTTTCGTTGCACATTAGATATAAATAACGAACCGGCAATTCATTCAATGTTTGATGTTGAACAATTTTTAATCTTTGCAAGCGTATGTTCGCCTCTTATTAAATTTTTTATTTTAATAAAAGGAATTTTCAGGAATATTGTTGTGCTTCAAATTCTGGGAGGGTTGATATTTCGTTAAAAGATCCCGTTCCCACACTTTTTAATGCCACTAAAGCCCAAATTAATGAATTTCTTGAATCGACTCCATCGGATCAGCGGCCAGACATCAACATCAGAAGTGAGATTGGCATGCAAAATTTTGTTGGTTGATAAAAATAATTTTTTGTTCAAACCAAATTCAACAGTAATTATATAAATTTTTGTTTTAACAAGTTGCTATTTGATTTCTCAGTTATTTGATTTTTTTATCAGTAAAATGAAAATAAGAGATAAAGTGCGTTGCATAATTAAACCCCCAAATAAAAATTGCTGTTGTTGAGTTTGGGTGCAGCATTACTAAACACGTGTCAGAGAAATTAGGAAAAAAATTTACCAGTTATATTTTTACAATAATACATGTTAAAAACTGGTATTGCATAATTAAAATCTCTCCTTTAATAAATTACAAACCAGGGTTTGGGGGTTGTTTAGCAAGCTTAATTGAACAAATTTGTAGAAGAAATAATAAAAAATATTCAGTGGCATCAATTTACCATCGGATTGAAAATCGTATTTTTTTGAGAAAAGATTTTACAGCAAACCAAGTATGCCATTTTTTAGTCTTATCAGTGCTTGGGTGTGCCGAACAAAGAAATGAACAATAAAAACTTTTTTCTAATATCCCTTTACTTTTGTGTCAATAAATAATCTTATTATGAAGGAAAATAGTCAAAATTGAAATTTTTCAACCATTCTGGGTCTGCTCAAAAAATGAGCTGATAATGTTGTTACGGAACTAAGGGTGGACGAGGGCCCAAATTTTAAGGCCCTGACCCGGCCCTGGCCCTTTCAAATTTCTAAGGCCCGGCCCCAGGGCCGGGCCCGGGGGCCCTAGGGCTTTTAAAAAGCCCTGAAATAATTTTTTCTCAAGAGTATAAGGTAATATATATTTTTATTAGTTATAAAAGTTTTTTTTTTTTGTTTAAAAACTGTATAAAATTTGCATTTACAACATAATAAATATTCACCAAACACAAAATAATTTAATTTTATAATATTTATCAATGTTTTGTTGGAAAATGGAGTCCCTTTCGTAAAACAAACTTAAGCTTCTTTTTGGCTCGGGCTTTTTTAGGGCCCTAAACAGGCCCGGGCCCGGCCCTGGTCACAAATTTTTCGGCCCTAGGGCCGGGCCGGGCCTGACTGGGGCCTTCGAAAAGCCCGAGGCCCTCGTCCACCCTTATACGGAACAATATAATTACTTTTAGTTCCAGAGTACACATATTTTTACAAAAATTTAAAAAAATATTCCCGAGAAATGATATAAGACGTGATAATTAAAAATATTTCAATCCGATTAAAAAATAAAGAAAAATCTCAAAAATTTACTCTGATTTTGTATTTTAATTTTGTTGGTTTTTTTTAAACATTCCTTAAACTTTTTGACATGAGGAAATATCTTTAAAATTTATCAATGTTTTATAAATCGTAAAAGATACAGTTATTTTTGAACGATTGATCGGCCACCGTAACCCGGGTGTCAATTTTGAGGAAAATTTATTTTCCTCAAACTTTTTGTCTTTCTTTGACAATCCAAAAAACTCGAACTCGCGCATCCCGGGCTTGAACTCCGTCGTCGCATGTATTGTATGCTTCATCAAGCTATTCGCAATGAATAATTATATTATTTTTGCATGTTCCTCCACAAAATATATCCATCAAAATCCATCAATGAATTTTAATTTTTTTGTCGTTTTCTGCATCTACATTTTTGTTGTTTAATAGTTTGAAAGTTTGACTCATTTGCCTTAAAGGGGCTTCTCTTAAGGCTTTTTCTCATAAGTATTCTTAAGCCTCTCATAATTTTTTTAAAGTTGTTATTCAAAAAAGAACATGGGACAATGCCTTAAATCAAAAAAGAGTATTTAAAATTAGACAGATTCTTTGCATTCTCGAATTGGTCATTTTTATTATTTCCATTACATTGCTTCAATTGCTTTTATTGCAGTTAGTATCGAATAAAATTGGAAGATAATTATCTGAATTGTTGATTCAAATAAGGAACTAAAAATGGGCAACTGTTTACCATGTCTATTGCCACAATATGGTGATCTTACTATCCATGGTATGTCGCTTGGAGAATTTATTCTCCAACAAGAAAGGTTACGTTACCAGCGAAAACGAACATGTCAAATTCTTCAATTAAACAATGAATATTCCAATGCTGAACTAGATTTTCAAAATTTCCAGCAATATAAAAAACAATTTTTTCGTTTCCCTAAAGCAATTATCTATTATGTTGTTACACATGGAAGTAGCAAAATTTACAGTAAGCTAATTAAAAGTTGTAAATACTTTTTTGTATCAAGAAAAATTACCCTTGTTGCACGGGTTGTCCAACAGAGTAACGACACATTAAATAGATATATTCCTCTCTCCAGAACTCAATTTTCAAAAATTTGGATAACCTGTTTTATTTATTCTCTTGGAAAAACTGGTCCAAATGAACTGTCTATTCTTTGTACAAAAATTTACAAATGTGAAGCAGGTGTCCTTTGTATTGGGTACCAAAAGATAACGCAAAAAGAATTTCAATTAATTGTTAATCCAAATACAGTATGGAAGCTTCTTATTTGGGAAATGGATATTCAAAAAAGCAACGGTGAATTAATGGTACTCGATGAAGTTGTTGAATGGGTTCCAAATACTACAAAAATACGGTAAATTTATAATTATTTTTTTAGATATTTAAAAATGCCTTTTTTAAATTTCCAGAATTTCGGGTTTTAAATTTACAAGAAAGACATTTACAAATCTTGCCAATTTTGATAGAAACAAAAAACTTGAACGGTTTCGTTGCACATTAGATATAAACAACGACCCGACAATTCATTCAATGTTTGATGTTGGACAACTTTTAATCTTTGCAAGCGTATGTTCGCCTCTTATGAAAAAGAATCTTTTATTAAAAAGGGATTTTCAGAAATATTGTTGTGCTTCAAATTCTGGGAGGGTTGATATTACGTTAAAAGATCCCGTTCCTACACTTTTTGATGCGAATGAAGCCCAAATTAATGAATTTCTTGAAACGACTCCAACGGATCAGCGGCCAGACATCAACATCAGAAGTGAAACAGACATGCAAAATTTTGCGGGTTAATAAAAATTATTTTTTGAATTAAATTGAAGGCAAAGAGAATCTTTAATAGATTTCCAAAAAAAGTTATGTCGCATATGACCTCGAAACGACATCCCAAAAAAAGGGAAGAATATAAAAATAACAAAAAAGAGAGAGAAATTGAAAGTCAAAGTCGTGAAAGAGAAATAACAATAATTAAAATTTCGTGTCGGATTAAGATTAAAGTTGATGATAGCAGTTTTAAAAAGGGTTTATACTAGTTTTTAATAAACTCAAAAAAAGGAAAAATATAACTGGATTTATTGATTCAATACAGCTTTTTTGAATCATAGAATCTAAAGTTGAAGAAAGGACAAAACAAAGAATGTGACAGGAGAATTGAAGTGTGTTAGTTTGGATTGTCTCAGAATATATCGATATATCTGTTATCGGATAAATTTTCAGCAGTGTCAAGGACCTGGAAGTATATAACGAGAATCAGAATCAGCTTTTAGTCGAATATTTTCAGTTAAATTTTTGGTCATTTTTCTTCAAAAAAGATAAAACAAAAGCAAATTTTTACGCAGAATGTAAAAAATTATAGTTTTTTGTCCTGGAATATAAAACATTGACATCAACATAAATAATTTTAATGTTAGCTAGTTTGTTGAGTATCAATATAAAAAAACCGTAATTTTTTTTATTTTTGTTTTCATGTACTGCAAAATTTTTATTTTTGTAAAAAATCAGAATCACAACTTCAAATTTGTTCAAAGCAAAAAAAAGTTTTGTTTGAAGAAGAAAAAATTGCCTGAAGTCAAAGATGTTTCACAACGAAAACCACACCCTCTCGTTCTCGCTCGACAAGTGTCAACACAAATTTTTTTGCTGAAAGAAAAAAATAAAACTTGTTAGAAAAAAAAGAGTTAGTTCGGTGTTTGAATTCTTCTTCGTTTCTAAAAAGATCAAAAATGAATTCGATTATCAATCATAGAGTTTTTGTTGGATCCCTTCAGAGTGAAGTTTGTTTTTTGTTTTGCTTAATCTTCAGTATTTATTGGTTATATTTCAGGTTACTGAAGAAGTCTTGAAGAAAGTCTTTGAAATGGTTGAACCGTCTTTAATTATTCGAGACACTAAAATCGTTCGTGAATCAAATGGTCAATCCAAGGGATATGGTTTTGTATGTCTTTTTTGATGCTTGATGTTAAAGAATTATCTTCGTTATTTATGTTTTAGGTTACCTACAACACTGAAGAAGAAGCTCAAAAGGTTATTGGTAAACCACCAGGTGCATTCGTCTACAAAGGTCGTCCATGGAATATTGCTCCTGCTGTACGCCGTTATAGTCCTCATGGTTTGTTTTTTCTTGCTCTTTTCTCATTCTTATCATTTATCTTTTTTTCAGCTATTTTGGATCCTTCAAGTTATCTCTGCTATCCATACTCTCCTTCATTGTATTCTCTTCCAAATGGAGTTGTTGGTTATTTACCTCAACAAGTTTATAATTCTCCTTCTCCTTTCATTACTTCACCAATGATGGAACAAACTCAATTCATTTTCCCTCCTCTTCAACAACCACAACAAAATGGTGCTATCTAATTATGGTATATAAATACATTTTAATCTTTCTTAATTTTTCTTATTGTTTCTTTAAAAGTATTGTCATCAATTCTATTGGTTGTTGTATGTATTGTTTGACCATAATTATTATTAATTAATTGATAGTTTTTTTGTTATAAGATTTTAAATTTTAAAAAATGTGTTAGTGTTATATCATAATGAAGTTTATTGTTGTTATGATCGAAGATGTGGGCTCTCAAATGCTGGGTTGTCAAGTGTTTATCTTGTTTGATCTTATTTGAATCATGACCTTGGGAAAGTGTTGGCTGGGTTTTTACACAACCGTTTGAAGCTTATAACTCGCCACTGTTTTTTTAAAGTTTTGTGTCATGTTTGACAAGCTTTTGCATACATTATTTATTCTTAAGAAGTATATCCGCAGATTAGAATAGCATTTTATTCATCATAAATGTGAGTATCAAGATATATGACATGCATGAAGTTTTAGAATATTTACGTGGTACGGTAGAATGTAAGGTGAAACTTTGTTGAATTCAATTTTTGCTGTGTTTTCATCTGATTTGGCACTTTAATTGAAAGTAAAAAAATGTTTATTAGTAATATTTACATTAAAAAATAAAGGATTTACACAAACACAAGTTGTTATTACACAACTGTTTAAAATTAATTTTCCATCGTATATTTTTCCCCGTCAAAAATGCAGCACTCGTTTTTTAAAGCTTTGATGAATCCCAAAAATATTATTATTGTTGTTGTTTTTGGGATTAACGTGGAACATTTAAACTTTTATCACTTTCTTGATTATCCATTAGCCTAAAAATATTATTGATTAGAAATAAGCTTAACAAGTAATGAAAATAAGCTTACCGTAAATTTGATTCAGAATTTGCAAGAGTTTTTGTGATTGAGCTTGTCTGAGATCGGAAAAGAATTCGACGTTGTGCAGCACTTGGAGATCTTAACGAAATCCGATCTTCTGATATCTGAGGCATTGGTTTTGCTTTTTTATTTCTTGTTTCTGCTTCATCTGGAATCAATGAAAGTTCAAAGGTTCGATGCGCCGCAACCGCAGTTGTCATTGCAATTCGATTCATTCGTTTTCGTTGTTCAAGACCAAAAAGAACCTTGACGAGATTACGGTACTTTGATGAAAATGAAAAGTATACAATTGTTGACGTGGAACAATTTAAGGTTATTAAAATATTAGAAATTTCAACAGATTTTTCAAAGAGTTCTAAACCATTATTTGTCATTTGATGATTTGCAATAATAAGAATTTCAACAATATTATTACAAAAAGCTAAACCATTACAGCCTAAAAATATCCCAACAATTGCCAGCAGCATTAAAGTAACAGATCGATCTCGAATAGAATTTGTAAATTTTCTTTTAAATAACTCTGAATTTGGTTTAAATATTGATGCATTTGAAAGTTTTGACAATTTTTGAAACATTTCAGAATATTTTGTTTGTTTTAGAAGACGAAATTGTTTAAGCATTTGTTCATGAGTTGTTGAGCCACCACTTCCAACATCAGTTTTTGTTGAATATGTATGTAAAGTTCGAAGATTTGTTGAAGCTCGGAGGGCAAGAATTATCTTCCAATTAACAACAATTAAAATAATGAATGGAATTACGAACATTACAGTTGTATATGTGACAACCTTCTTGATTAAAATGTAATACCATCCACGTTGAAGGGGGGTTAAAGTGATATGTCTGAAATAGAGATTGATGGATTAGTGATGTGATAAGGGATCATTTGAAAATCTCTCGGGGGAGTTCGAAAGAATAGTTGAACGATGAAATTTTTTTGCAAGAAAAATGTGACATATTTGCATTTTTGCAATTTAATGCAATTTGGAATAATTCCATTTTTTTTGCAAGAAACAACTTTAAAAGAGTGCCATTTTGAATATGTTCTTTTTAAACGTAGTTTTTGGTGTTCAAAGTTTTGGACAACAGATTATCCCTGAACAAATTTTTCTACGCAGCTTATAAATTATTACATTCCTCAACAGTTAAAAATCTTATAATTGATGTCATCAAATGTTATTTTTTCTTGTAGGAGGAAGTTTTTTTAAAAGTACGAAAGCTAGCTTCATTGACGCCAAAAACATTTACCAATGTAATGTCTTTTTAATAAGGAAGGATTTGAAAGAAGCCAAAGTAGACTAAATTTTTTTGATTAAAAAAGGGATTTATTTTTAGCTGATTTGTAGTCTGATTTTGAAAAAATAATATTATGGTCTTCAAGGACAGTAGTTTTTTAAGGAAAGAAACTATAATAATGGGGGTGGAATAGAATAGCTTCGATTAGGATTTGCATTTTAGACTACCTCAGATGATGATATTCTTGAACTTAAATTTTGAATAAGAATAAAAATTATTATTAAGAGTATAATCTTCTGAGATTAAATTATTGATTGCTTTGTCTACAATGCATAACAAAAACATGGTTACATTTTTTGGAGCGGAGCGGTGACGAGGCGGTGACGGGGCGGTGACAATTAACTGTGGCGCGTCCCGCCTCGTCACCGCTCCGTAACCAAAAAAATGTAACCATGTTTTTGTTACGCATTGTAACTTTTAAATCCGAAACGACAGTAATCTCCCCAATTTTTAAAACTATTGATTGCTTTACCTTTGAACGTCTTTAACTTTTAAAATCGAAACTACAGTAATCTCTTCAAAATTTTTTAACGATTACTGCTACATAATTATTTTTTAAGCGGGTTATAAAAAGTGAAGATAATCTAATGATTAGAAAGAAGCATTCCATTTTTTTTTTCTAAGAAATCATTTTTTCACTACTCAAGTACTTCATTTTGAAATCTCCTGTCTCCAATCTGTTGACAGAAAGAATTCACGCAAGTATGTTCAAATCCAGCTTTAAAAGAAAAAGAGGAATAAAATTTCATAGAATATTATCCCATTTTCTCATTAAATTCAATAATACTTACCTTGAAACTCGATTAAATTCTTTTGACCAGCAAGATTCAATATCCAATTCCAACCAAGTTGGAATATTTATTACAATTGAAAAAACAACAGCCGAAATAATTGCATATTGGACAGGTCGGCGAGTAACCCATCGCTTGGTACGAAATGGATGACAAACACCCAAGAATCGATGAAATGATACCAAAACAGTTAAATAAACTCCACAGGTTTGGGTTGTTAGTGCCAAGGGATAAGAATATCGAACAACAGTTGGATATAAATCTCGAAGGAAAAAGGAATCTGAATTCACTGCTAATACTGGAAAGAGAAGAAAAAAGAAATTGAAGAGTAATAAAAGCATATCTGAAAAAAGGTAATGTGATAAGATTTAAGATGGAGATAATGGGAGTCGAGGCTAGAAATGATACTTAAAAGAGATAAAAGATATGATAAGTTTTCATTCCGAAATGTATTGGTTAGAAAACCATGATCAGGGAAAATGGAAAAAGTAAATGATCTCAAACGGAATACATTATTGCAATGTTTTTTTTCAAGTCTCTTCAAAAAGTCATATTCAAATTTTTCAAACTCAAATATGAAACACTTTGAAAATTGCCGAACTAACTAACCTGATAGAGATAAAGCCAATAAAAAGTGATTCATTAATAAAGTTCTCATTTCACTGTCAGCAAAAACAATAATATTTAAAAGATTTGCAAATATCCCAATCACTGAAATTGGCATATTTCCGTATAACCGATATTCAGTTTGATGATCAGAAAATACTCCATCTTGACAAACTGTTAAATTTACAGTAGTTTTTGTCGCCTCCATTTTTATTGTTGGTGACGAAAGAATGTTATTCATTTGAGAAAAAAGGTTTATTTATATTTTTCTACAACATAAAAAAATATGATTTATTATTAAAAAAATAAAAGTCTTTAAAAAATATTAAAAAAAAACAGCGCACAAGAGCGAAGTTGGTTATTAAAAAAAAGTGAGGATTAAAAAATGAATCAACTTTTTAAAAAAGATGAAGAAATTATTTTTTTCAGTTTTTTGGGGAGGGAAATAATAAAAAAAATAAATAGGATGTTAATAAAAAAAATCAAAAGCAGTCGCAGATGGCATGGCTTTGGAAGATATAAAATTTAAAGAAAAAAAAAGATGAAAAGAAAAAAAAGCCTTTCAAAAGTGGCTTTTTTTGAAAGAATGAAAGAAGGGGAGGATTTATATATTTATCTATCTATGTTGAAAGGGTAGCAAGATTTATAACATATATATTTTTTACCGTATTTGGTAAGAAAAATGCTTTTTGAATAAAAAAAATATTATTAAAAAATGAAAAGCAATAAATTTCTTTTTTTTTTGAAGAAATAATGAAAAAGGAAATGGAAAAGCGGTGTCGTCGACAAAGGTTTAACTTCTTTGATCTTCTTTAATAATAAATTTATAAATGGCATTTTAGCAGAAATTACATAAATTGGGATTACTGTATTGACAAAAAAATTTGGGATGAGATAAAAATGTTAGTTTATATTAAATAGCCGAAACTGCATGATTACAGTAATCAGAGAAAAAATAAAAGTGATTTTGAATTTGAAATAAATATCGAGCTTCATATGTGAAAATATATTTTGTTCAAAGAGTGCCCTAAAAACTTATAAGCAATATTCTGTTTGAAATTTGGATATTCAAATAAACATTTTTAAATTCTGAATTCCCTGTTGTTTGTTTGTACATGTAGACTACTTTTTTAAAGGAAACATTTTTTGCCTGTCTCGGACTAGCCGTTTTGATCTTCCTTCTATTAATTAATTTTCAGAACATTCTGGATTTTAATTTACCAAAACTACAGAAACCCATCAAAACCCGCCAAAATGTACTTGAAAACATTTAAATATTTAGGTATGTCTCATTCATTCCTTAAAATATTTAAAAATTTCCAAAAACTTAAAATGCCACTTTTCTGAGAAATTTATTGCAAAAAAACATAAAAACGATTGTTTTTTTGGACTTTTTAAATCTGCCGGAATCAAAGAAAGAAAAATATAAAAAGGGATTTTTCGAACACAATTTATCAAATTTCTTAACCCCAACCCCTTTTATTATCGCAGAGATTTTTTTTCAATTTTCCCAATAGCAACAGCAACAACTAAAGAAAAGAAAGAAAAGATATAATCAAAGCTGGTGAAAGATAAAAAGATTTATGTTAGTTTAAGAAAATAAAAGCTTATAGTTAATTTATTTCAGTCAAAATGGGCATTTTGGGGAAGAAAATTTGGGGAGATGGATAGATTTAGGGATTGTCCAAATCTTAAGTAAGCACTTTTATTGATGGATGGGGGTGAACCAAATCTTACGGTCAATATAAGATGCGGAAAAGATCAAATGCAGTAAGGGTGGGTGGGTTTCAAACAAGGCCGTAGAGAGGGGGGGGGGCATTTGGGGCACGTGCCCCCCCCCCCCCGAAACTGGGGAAACCCCTTTGATATTTTGCCGCCGCCGTGTTAAGGCGGCAAAAGATCAAAGGTGTGCCCCCCCTGAAATGAAAATGCCCACCCCGAAATTTTTTTCTCCCTACGGCCTTGGTTTCAAAAATTTGGATATTTTGCTTACATAAGATCTGGACAATCCCTTATAGAGAAAAACCATCTTAAGACTTGTGTTCATTAATTTGAATAATAATAAAAATAAAATAAAGGCTTTTTGAAGAAATAATGAAACAATGATAAAATGGATGAAAACTCTAATGAGATTTCATATATCTCATAACTGTATTGAGAATGAAAATTCGAGTAATTAATTTTAACAACTTTAATAATTTTTTAAAAAAACTAAACATTAATTAATTAATGTGATATACTTGGTAATGTTTGAAGATGGCAAATGCTTCCACTACAGACAAAATATTACAGAACATCAAAAATGAAAGCTTCTTTGACGTAAATGAATATGTGCAACAAACAGTGTTTTCGTTTTTTACCAATCACCGCCGTCGCCGTCGCCGCCGCCGTCGACGGCGACGGCGACGGCGCTGAAATGGTGCCGTCAGCGCCGTCAACTAAGATTTTGTCAGAATTAACTAATTTTTGGCAGATATATGTAATTAACCATGGGAAATTCATATAAATGCTATGCATTTGTGTTGGAAAAATTGTTTGGTTAAAAATAGAAGAAAATTTTTAATAAAAAGCAAAACTTTGGTAAAAACGCTCTCATCCATGTTCTTTACAGTAATTTATATATAGGTGTAAAGCATTCTTAATGACTAAAACATTTGCAAGAAATTAAGTTTTTTTGAAAAATATTATTTTTGTCTTGGTCCCCCATGTGGAAAAACTATTTTATCAAGGTTGACGGCGCCGTCACCGCTGACGGCGACGGCACGCTTTTCAAATAACCGCCGTCGCCGTCACCGTCGCCGCCGCCGTCGACGGCGCCGTCAGCGGCGCCGTCTCGCCGTCAACGGCGACGGCGCGAATACACTGGCAACAAACAAATGTTCTTTGTTTTTAAGAATTTTTTACAGAAGCAGCAGAAGCCTTTCAAGAAAAGGAGGTAATAGAAGCCATATAAAGTTTGAAAACAAGATTTTGGAAGTCACTGACTGACTTCTTGATGGACAAAGTGTGAGATATATAGGAAATGAGTATATGAAGGAAAAAAGGGTGTTAGTCATAAAATGGATGGAATTATTGCATTACAGAGCAGAAAGAAAGTAAGAAAGCAAGCAAGAAAACAAACATGACTACAATGAGATTTTCTTTATCTTAAAATTAATAAAAACAGGAAAACACAAATTTTTGAAGACTTGAAAAATAAAAGTGCCAAACTCAACAATGCCTGCAAAGTTGATGATTAGAATGGCATTTGCCCATCATTAAAAAAATTTATTTGCCATTATCAGCATCTTTCGAATGTGTTCAAAATGAGATTTTCTTAATCCAGCTTTCATATATCCCTTTTTCTCTTTTCTGCCATTTAAAAACTTTAAACTTTTGACCATTTTTTTCGAGCTTAAAATGTTACAAAAATGCCAAACTATAATGAAAGAACGTTTTTGGCACAAAAAACTGCTAAATTAATAAAGGTTTTGTAAAAAAGCCCCCATTAAAACTGCTTTTAATTTTTTACAAATTTACAACTGCAAATTACACAATTGTGGCTCAAAAAAAACTGGAGACTCCCACACTTTTCTCTCTTTTACCAAAAAAAGTGTAGATTAAATTAAAGTTTAAAAAAGCAGCAATAATTTTTTTTTGAATATAAAAAAATGATGTGACCCAAAAAAGGGGCTTTTGAGAGGGATGAAAGAAAACCTAATTTTGGGATGAATATAAAATGGCAGCCTTTTGGGAGATGATAAAAAAATTGGATATAAATAAAACAATAAACAAAATTAAAATTTTTTAAAGCACAAAAAAGTTCAGGAAAAAAGCGATAAGTTCAAACTAAAAATTGAGATAAAATTGAACATTAAAGCTTTTAAAAATGGATTATAAAAGTGTTAAAATCCACACCGAAGCCGTTGAGAATTTTAAAAATGATAAAAAGTTTTTTTCTACACCTACAATATTATGATGTAATTTTTCAAAAGAATTGATCGTCATTTTACAGCACGTAAAAATTCCCAAAGGTTTTTTCATAAACTCTTAAACTACAGTAATCTTTGCTCAAAGAACTTTGGATGCTTTTTTTTATTTCCCCAAGAGAACTCAGAGCAAACAAAAACACGAATAAAAAAACAAAATTTTTTTTATTCGTGTTTAAAAAACAAATTTAGATTTGTCACAAACCTGACTTTTTATTTCTTTGAAAACCATTAAACTTCAAACTTGCCTACTTTAACACATCAAAAAAAAACTTAAAGATTCAACCATAAAAAGAGAAGAGAGAAAAACGCGCGTCACCACCAATTTGGATATTTTAAAAATGGATAAAATAAAAGTGTATACTGAAACGAAGGATTTTAATGGAAGCTTTAAAAAAAAGTTCGCAGTAATTAATTTATTTAACAATTTAGGCTACATTTTTGTAAACTGCCTTTTTGGCCAGTGTTTTCATGTCGCCACTGCCGGCGGCAATAATCCAAAAAGTTCAAAGAGATTTGCCGCTAATCAAAGGATGCCGCTGGCGGCGGTAATTTAAAAAAACTAAAACACTGTTTTTAGCCATATGCAGGCAGGCTGCAAATCCGGGCATATTGCTCCAGTTTTTAAATCATAATTTTAAATCCAAATACACTTATTAAAGAAACAGAAAATCAGACAACTGTACTAACAAAACGTTTAATTATCCAAAAAAGAAAAAGAAGCCATAACAGCGACAATAATTCGAAGCTTCCAAGTAATGCCCTCAAGGGACAAAGAATAAGAGTGAAAAAAGAGATTATTATTTTGTTACAAGAACAATCATATTCATGAATATTAGCAATTTCTGTTTTATCCTTCAATGAATCGCAAATCTGATAATATTCATGTATTCAATGAAGGATAAAAAAGACCTTGAGACAGATATTCTTATTAAAAAATAAATTAAAGGGTGTGAAACCATAGAAAAAAAGTAATATGTATATTTTTTGAATCAGAAGATTATCAAAAAAAAGTTACCAAGAATCCAACAATGACAAAAAAATTCAAAGAATTGTTGGAAGCAATAAATTATTTTTGCAAGAAAAAAAGATTGGAAGAAATTGAAAGGTTTCAAAAATCTGTTTTTTTATACTTTTTAAATAATGGTTTTGAAAAGACGTCAAGAATCATAAAATGCCATGCCCTAAGGGCGGAAGCATCCCAACAAAAACAACAAATAAAAGTAGTGCAATTTTTGACTCAAAATTATTAAAAAAATACGGATATGACTTTTTTGTTGCATTTTTATGGATGAACTGAAAATGAAAAGGACTTTTCCGCGTTTTGCCCTTTCAAAATTTGAGGTCATCAAAAATTGATAGAAACTAATTTGGAAGATTGCACTTTGCAAAAAAAGAAACAATTATTTGTTTTGGTTTTGCTTATTTTAAGAGCAAAGATTGCAAAAAAACTGATTAGTTGTTTCATATTTTTGTGAACCGATTTTGGCTAATAAAAATTTTTAAGGTTTAATTTAAATTTATATAAAATTGAATGCCATTAACTTTTTAAAATAGTCATAATTAATCAAATGTTTGTTTTTTTGTTGAAAACATTCAAAAAAATTTATTGTGGAAACAAAATTTTCAAATTTCTTTTATAGAAGCTAAAATTTTTTCACAATATTATTTTTTTAAAACCACTAAAATCAGTTTTGCAACACGTTAGAATCATTTATCTCAAAGTTTTAATATGTTTTAAAAAAACCATGTGTAAAACCAAGACCTTCACTTATTTATCATTTTGTTGAGAATCTTCAATGAAGCATAAACTTTAAACACCAAAAATTTTGAATCTTACATAAAAATAATCATCATCATTTTCCAAGGGCAAATGTTTGAAACAAATAAATAAAAGAAAGGTTTTTATCCTTCAAAAAATGATTAAAAAAAGATGCTGCTGCAAGCAAACCCAATTATTCGTCATCGCTAAATTTTTCTTTTGCTCTTTTTTGCAAATTAAAATAAAACTTTTTTTGCAAAAAAACCATAAAAAAAGAATTGAAATTCCAACAGTGTTCTTCAACATCAAAAAATACACAAAAATAGAAAATTTAAAAAAAGCTCCACAAAAATGGGAATGAAACCAGATGAAAATTAATCAGCAGCTTACAATGAATTAATTTAAAAAAAGAATAAATTTGTTGCAATTTTTGAAAATACAATTAAAAGCCCTCCTCCAAAGTGTATTATATTTTTGGATGTAGGAGACAAATCTGTTTAAAAAATGGCTTAACCTTTATCATTTTCTTTTTTCGATGAAATCCAAATCTTAAGTATTATTATTAAATAATTTATTTTAAAAAGTATTAATAAAAATTAATAATTTTGGATTATCAGCGAATTTTAATTCTAATTTTAATCAAATTTGGATTTAATAATGAATTTTTTTTTGTGAGAGGGAGATTTTCGAGAGATTTACCAAAAATAAATTTTTTTATCTTTGCAAAAAAAAAATAGAAAAGTCAAATGAAGCTTTAGTTTTTTTTTCTTCAAAAAGCTTATATATTTTTTTAAATGCTGCAATCAAGAAAAGATTACGGTAGACAGCAACTGGAAAAAAGCTCTACATTAAAATATTTAATGTTCAAAAATTTTTAAATATCTTTTTAATACAAAAATATCAGATTTAGGTTTCTAAAATTTTAACAGATTCAAATTTATCTTTTTTTGTAAATGTCAAAAATTTGCATAAAAATGTTCATCACTAATTTTGAACAAGTTAGGGATCCACAAAAACGCTAATAATTTTGGTATTAAAAAACAACTAAAAATTGGCAAATTCAATAAAAAAAGCTAAAAAATTAAGTGACGCATAAAAACTTCAAAAAAATTAAATTAAAAACACATGAATTGAAACAAAAAAATGAGTAGGTAAAAAAACATGGCTGCAATGAGTGGCATGTGTTCAAGGTGCAAATGCAAAATATATTCAAATTTTTTTTCAATAAAAGTAATAATATTAAATTTTACCACATTTTTGAATTATTTAGAAAAAACTTTAAGAAAGTAAAAAAAAGCATGTATCACATTATCGTCATGTGATGTGATGATGATGATAATCCGATTTTATCTCTGCTTCAAAGGATATAAAACTTAATTTAGCATGTATATATGTAAATTAAAGGCAGAGAAAAAAAGAGAGAGAGAGACTTGGTAAAGTAAGAGTATTAACATTTGTACATATATGTATATAGAAACAAGGAAGGAACATTTTTTGAAGTAAACAATACATAACAGAAAGACAAATTTATGGCATTATAAAATTACAAATATAAATAAATAAAAATGGAGCAGCTGCTTTTGGTTTTTTTAAAAAAAGTGATAGCAGTCTGTTTTTTAAAAATAGAATGTGTAGCACAAGCGGGAGGTTCTTTGAAACAGAAAAAATGAAAGAGATTCTGATATCAACGAGGAAGTAGATTTTGCAAAAACTATATATAAAGCTAAAGGTTGACAAAATTATGCAAATTTTGTGTTTCAAAGGGATTCGTTGAAAAGCATGCTACTGACAATCATGCAAAAAACTTCTCATATTTTATAGAAAAATGATGAAACTTTAAAAGCTTCAGAATTTTCAAAAATATTGATTTCTTCATAATTTTTTCGAGTTATTTTTCATCAAAGCTTTCGGGCTTCATGTTTGGGATTTCAGGATTCTGTAAATCCAGAATCCAAAAAGTTTTAAAAAGGGTAAATATTTCTTGTTTCTAAAAATTATGTGATTTTGAAAAATAAGAAAAAAAGGAATACATGCATAATAAAAAGGAAAGAAGAAGAATAATTATCGCCAAACACTAAAATAATTGGTTTATTGGAAATAATTAAACTTTTAAAACGGCACTGCCGAAACAAAAAAAAGAGCAAAGAAAAAGAGTAAAGCACAAAAACATAAAAAATTAAAACAGAATTTTTTTTCACCAAACTTTTAACTTTTTAAACAAAAACAGACGAATAAAAAAAAGGTTTAAAAACAAAATTGGCGAAAACGTTAAGGAAAGGCGAAATTTCAGGATGCAAGTTTTTCAAACCTTGTCATCTTTTTTTGTAACTTTTTTGTACTTTTTTCAAATTTTAACAAAAAGTAGTAAATTATAAAACAATTAATATTTAATGAAATTTGCGGAAGGAATTAGTCACTTTTTTAAAGTAATTTTTTGGCGAAAATCGTTTAAGTGTAATGATGGATAAATTTGTAGTTTTGAAAAAGATGATAAAAAGGTTGTTAGTTCAAATTAAAGGATTAATTAATTTCTTATAAATGTCTTTTAGAAATAAAAGTAAGTTAATTAAATTATCAAAAAATCTGTTAGAGAAGAAAAAAACAGAATTTTATTTTTATTTTAAAAAGAAAGCTGAAATTTAGATACTTTTTCTTATTTTTGAGTCTCGGAGCGATTCAAAATTTTAGGTTTGCATAATCCTGATTATCAGGTTTGTACAAAAAACACGTAACCGACCGCTAACTTTTAATGCACATACTTAAAAGCTAACACTTTATAGTTCAAATCAGGGATGCGGCCGGCCGGCATTGGTTTAAATTTTTAAATTAAAGAATAACAAGCAATCCCAAAAATCTTTGAATGAATTTTTTGAAGCTCCATTTCGACGTAATGAAACTCCTTTTCATTTTTTAAAATGAAAAAGATTAAAAACATTTATCAAAAACGAAATTCCAATATATCTTAAAAGTTATTTTTTCATTTAACTTTTTTTTCAACAACAACATCAGCAAAAAAGTAAGTATGTAAAAAGAGAAAACAATTAAAACCGTTGATGACGACAAAATGTATAAAAAAATGTGGAAGCAAAAAAAAGTAGAAGAAAGAAGCCTCAAAAAATGTTAATAAAAAGCAGCTTATACGTGACAATTTTTTATGATATATTTTTCTGTTGTCCTTGTTATTTGTATTCAAACAACCACCACCTGAAGAAGACTATCCTTAATCTCTTTCTATATAGTTTTTTTGACTGCTTACAAGTTGTTGTTAAAACTACGATTAGAAAAATGAATGAAAAATTGCAATAAAGCTAGCTCTAAGATGCCGCAGGATTATAATTTTATCGTCTTCGCCTTCATAAAACCCTCTCATCTCTTTTTGGTTACTGAACATGTAAAATGTAAAATTAAATCCCCGGAAATTTACATACATGTAATATTTGAATAAATGTGTGTGTTGTTATTAATGAAAAAAAAGTATTGCGTATCAAAAAAAGTCGAAATATTTTTTTTAATTTGGTGACGGCAAAAATTTTTTTAAAATCCCATTTCTAAAAACGACGTAATTGAATAATAAAAAGATTATCATTCAAATTAAAAAAAAGTATTTCATCCATGCAAAAAAATATGTATGTTTACGTGTCATCATTGATAATAACAAAGATAGATTTATATGAAGAGGTTTTTTGGATACCGTAATCATTTGTTTAAAATCTCAAAAATAAAAAGAATAAAAAAAAACAGGAAAGTTATGCCAATTTTAAAAATATCAGTTAAAAACTGTGGCAAAAAATTTAAAATAAACATCTAAAAAGATTAATAAAAACAAGTAAAATTTTGAAACTGTCAAATAAAAATACTGTAATAATATTCAGCAAAAAATTTATAAAAACGAAAAACAAAAAATTTTGATTATTTTTGAATTTGAATTTCAGCAACAAATTTGCAATCTTCAATCTCTCTCAAATTAACTATTTAAAAAAACTAACGAATAACCCCTGACACAAAATAAAAGTTGACCAAGAATCTTTAAAAAAAATTAAAAAGGAAGGAAAAACTTTGTTATTTTTTTATTGTTTAAAATGTTAATGAGAAGCAGCAACAGCAGCCAATTAAAGACATTTTTTTCATTCGGAAGTGACACCTTTTTTCTATCATTTTCAAAACATGAAAAATAAAAAAGTCCAAGAAAAGACCAAAAAATGCAGAAAAAATCATCATAAATTATGCAAAATCAGATTTCAAAGAAAGCAAGATAAAAAATGTGATAAAATGCCACTTTTTTGTTTGGTACTTAACTTTTATTTTTGAAGAAGTTGCAAAAAAAGAATATGCCGAAGGCACTTCAAATGCAAAAAAGGTTGCAAAAAAAGGAGGTGAAGAAGATTAACTTTTTTTGTGTCTGAAAATGATGTCAAAAGTTTTTTTTAATATTTTCGAGACAGATAAAAAGCGTTTCCTAGAAACATCATAAAAAATGCAGACTTTTTAATTTTGAATTTTAAAAAACAATGAAAACTTGAAGGTATTCGTTTTTCTTTAACCGGATATCCAATTTTATTCAAATTTAAAAGAAAAAAGAAATTAAAAATTAAGCAGTGTTCTAAAACTCTCCAAAATGTAAAGATTCAAATTTTGAAATGGATTGAATAATCTATTTAATTTTCAGATTCAGCTATCTAAAAACTATGGACGGATTCCTAGAATTTTTTCCGTTTAAACGTTCACTCCACCGGATCCGTTCATCCACCGTTTAGTAAGACTTCCAATTTTGGAACAGTGTTTTCAACTAATTTGAAAACATTGAATCAGAATGACTAAAAATGAAGTTTTCTGAACATTTATTTTTTTTAAACGAAGTTTTCTGAACATTTATTTTTTTTTTTTGGAAATAATTTGAAACATTAAATTGACTAAATGAAGTTTTCTGAACATTTATTTATTTTTTTTCGAAACATTTATTTTTTTTAAACAAACCTTATAAAATAATAAAAAACTGTAATACAAATATTATTTTAACAGTTCATTGGTATTTTGGTGTTTCAATAATGTGAAATGTAACAAAATATAATTTAAACATTTTATGAATTATTAATATCCTTTTTTGCGATGCATTTGGTTAAAGAATATTTTAACAAACGAAAATGGCAAAAAACAAATTCAGTAAAAGAAAAATGAACAGGAAAAAACATTTATTTTGTTAAAATTGCGACTTTCAAAAATTTTGTGTATTTTTGGTTGAAAAAATCAGTTAAAAAGATCTATGGGACTACAGTAATACTCAAAATATTTGGCACTAAAAAGCAAGGATTGACTACCCCAATAATTTTATGAGACAAATTTTGAGCATATTAATCGAGTTAACTTTTGTGACTAAATTGTACATTTTTGATTTTTGGAACCACATTAAAATTAATTTATTTTAGTAAAATTGTTAAAAACAAGTGCATTGCTTTTTATGTTTTGTTTTTTTGACCAAAAATATAAATTAAGCAATACAAATTTATCGGTATTAATAAAAAAATAATGTAACATTTATCAAAAACAAGCAAATTATTATTTCTACCGTATCCAGTTTTGTTCAACAGAATGCTCAAAGATTAACAAGAATCTTCAGAACCACAGAATTTTAGAACATGATTACTGTAGGTTAATTTTTATGTCCAATATAAAAAACAAGAAATATTTATTTCAAAACCAAAAGTATAATAATAAAAAAAAGTAACAACTAAAAACGTAATATGTATGTAAAATGAGATATAACTCGTAATCAACTAAACAAAAATTGGTAAAAAAATATTTAAAAACAATTACAAAATAAAAAACGATAATAAAAAAAACAAGTCCTGAGTTGACTTTTGCAAACAACCAGTTACAGTAATCCATAGATATTATTGATTATCATCCATTTGAGCATCATTAGATTCTTCTTCAATTGCTTCTTCTTCGATGGCATCATTTGGGAAAAGTTTTGGAATTTCTTCTTCCTCTTCAGCTTCTTGAACTTCTTCATTTTGTTGTTCACCCTAAAAAGAATGAAATTTTGTTTAACAGGTTCGATAAACACAAATAAAAATTTACCTCTTCATCTTCAACATGACCATTCTCTTCACCATCTGATACATTTTCATCATTCTCGTTTTCATTTTCATTCCCATCATCATATCCACTAAGTACAGTATCCGAAAGATCAATGCTACCTTTCAATTTTTCAACGGTTGCGGCAGTTGGAATTGGGGCATCAATAAAATAATCTGGATAACATTCTTTTATGGCATCCTTAATTTCTTGAGCATATTTCAAACGATTATCAATTGGAGCTTTGGTTGAATTATGAAAATCTTTCATATGCTTGACAACTTGATCCCGACATGAATGCCCGAGCTCACATTCAGGACATTGAAAAACTTGAACTGACATATGTGAATATGCATGGAAAGTTAATCGAGATTGAATTGGTTTATTACATTGCTGAAATATGAATATTGAATTTAAAAAACACAAAGTTCAAAGTTAACAAACTTGACAACATGCAGTATGATTAATCCGTTTTCGAAAATATTGTGCTCCCCCAAGTACCATACTTAATTCACGAAGTTTTGCCATTTCTAGCTTTTGTTTCTTTGATTTTGGACGGCGAGTACCAAATCGTCTAGTACTCTTCTTTTTAGCTGATGATGGTGTTGTGACATGTCCATTGCCTTTAAAAAATCGAATGTTTAGATTTTTATAAAACAAGATTTTATTGTACGTTTTTCAAAAACAATAATAAAAAATAATAAAGCAGTGATAGAAATCTCTCTTAAGAAACTAACTAATAATAAAAAGATAAATTAATAAAAAAAATTACTACAAAAAAGCACTAGACAAAGACAATATTGAGCAAAGAAAAAATAATTAATTATAAAAAACAGCTAATACAAAAGCAAAATACAAAACAAAGATCTTTGTAGAAATTTATGACGATGAAGGCAGCGTTATTTCAGATGATGAGAGCTTTCTGTGACTTTTTTTGAGTATAATATAAATAATATGGCGAAGAATAAGACGAAGCAACTGAGAAGGAAGCATACAAAATGAATTCAAAAAACTAAAAAATAAGCAAGATTGAATTGTAACGGTGTGATTCATCATCATTTTTCAGCTACAACAGGATAAAAAAGCGCAACAATGTTTTTTGTGTTCAAAGCAAAAATAAAATAGAATGGGTCACAACATCAAATAGGAAAGTTTTGTTTTTGGATGACTTAGAATTTAGTGATGAAAGGAAAAAAGAAAAAACATAAAAGTGTGCAATTTTATCCTATTTTAGACCAAAAAATAAATAATGAAAAGCAGTTATTAAAAAAGCTCACCTTTAGGGGTTGAAGATTTCATTACATCGGTAAGAGAAGCAAGCAAAGGATCTTTTTGTGGTGAAGACATTTCAAGCTAAAAAAGAAGTGACAACAATAAGCATACTGTGCTATTATAACAATGTCCAAACATACCTTCAAAACCGCACCTTCAGATATTTCAGATGCTTCACCATTTTCATCAAGTTCTGGATCATCCAATTCATCAATGAACAAAAAATTTTCATCAGATTTTGATTCAAGATCAGATTTCTTTGAACGAGTTGCAAAAGATTGTTCAACCCCGAAGCAAGCTTTCGACATAGATTTAACCTCTTCATCATACTTTTCAAGGGAATCTTCAACACAATTTTCATCTTGATGTTCATGACGGCCATGTTGAGCAACAGCTTGTCGGCGTTCATTTTGGAAGGGGCACTGCTTACAATTAAAACGAATAATTCCCAAATCTTGATGCAAATGGGTAAGGATATGAAAGCCTTTAACCCGCATCGTCATTGTCTTTTCACACATTAAACATTTAATGTATTCATCATTTCTTTTGTAATTGGAATCAGCATCAAAACTTCCAAGTTTAAGCCCATTACTTTTTGGTGAAGGAATTGAAGATGTTGAAGGAGAAGTTTGAAGATAACTTCCATTTGCAGAATATTCAGTTGGAACAAAGTTATATCGCTTTCTCTTCTTTGTTTGAGCTTCAGCAATTTCCTTTTGTTGATTATCATACATAATTTGAGCCTTTTCAGCTGTTGGTCCAGGAGTATTTCCAACTGTACCAAGAAGTTCCATTGAAAGTTGTTGAACCATATCTGCAAGTTCTTGCGAACGATCTTCCATCATTTCAGGATCTATTCGACCATGTTGTTTCGATTGATGATTTTCCATTTGATCTTTACGATAATGTTCAATTTCACAATCATCAAATTTGCACTTGAACCGATATGTCTAAAAAAGAAGTAATTAGTTAGTTATGTACAAGTTAAATACAGTAAACATACATTGTAATCCTTTCCCAAATGATAAAACATATGCATTTGTCGAGCTCCAGCTGTAACAGGCTTTTGGCATCTTGAACATTCTCCAAGGACTCGCTTCTTTGAAACACAATTAACTTGTCGACTTCCTCGAGGTGCACGAGTTTTTACAATCTTTCCATTTGATGCAGTATAAGTATTGTCAGGTTGTGGAGGGGCATTACCAAGTAAAGCACTAATATTTTCAATCAAAGATCGACTATCATTTCCATCAATATAACCATTTGAATAATCATCATATTGCTCCAAAGGATTTTTACCAAATACTTGTGAAAGTTGACTACTTGTAAAATCATCAAGATCACCAGGTTGTTCATCATTTCCTTCAGTAACAGATGCAAGACCATTCTCCATTGGATCATCATCATCTGAACGAGCAGCTTGAATTTGTGCCAATATATCATTGGTTGTAGTTTTAGGATGTACGGTTATTGTTGCAGAAGCCATTGGCTGGCTTTGTTGTTGTTCAGAGTAATCATCCAAAACTTCAGAAGTTCGATGACGCTTATGTGGTGGTTGTCGAGAAGAAGATGATTGTGGAAGAGGAGTACTTTTTCGTGCAATTGAAGCTGCAGCATCTGTTAAAGCTCGATCAAGCATTGCCTGGAGTTCCCGCTTTGCAGTTGGATTATCAATATATGCGTAATGATTCAAGGAAATCTGAAAAAAAGATGATGATAAGCATATTGTTTGTGACAAGGATAAAGAGTCATCGCCTAAGGAGATGCAAAGGCTACTACATCGAATCTTCCAGTGGCAATAAGTGATAAAGAGTAAAGATAACGTACATTCTTTTCTGTTCTATGAGCAGAGATCATATGTTCCCGCATTTGGGTATCAGAAGCTCGAACAGCTGGACATTTTAAGCATCGAAAAGGCAACCAATTGAGATGTTCAGTTTTGATATGAATTTCTAATTCTTCACAAGAATTTTTAGTAATTGAGCATTCACAGCATTTGAATGCAATTAAACCATATGAGCCATTCATAACTCCTCCCATCATTGAATAACCATTCATGTATCCATTACTTGCAGGTAATTGCTGCTGTTGTTGTTGTTGATGTGATGTTGGAGTTGTAGAAGTAGAAATATTATTTCTTTGCCAAGTTCCACCGGTTCCAGTACTAGATGAAAATTGTATTGAAGTTCCATTACTTGTTTGCTGAAAAAAAAGATATGATTAGAAGAGAGAAAAATTATGTAAAGAGAGAGAGCAACCTTTAAACCTGCAAATTTTAAAGCATTGAGATACGTAAATGGAAACAAAATTTGCGGAGTCATTACTTTTGTTGTTGTAAAAGTTTTTTGTAGGAAAAAACATAGAAGTAATAAAAAAACTTTTTTTATAAAAGTAAAGATGTAAATTCATCTGAAGATGATTGATGACTCATTCATGCAAGCCTACAGTTTTTTAGTGTGAAAAAATGCTGCTACCAACAAAAAGTAGGTCATACTGTAGTGATCGCGTCAGAACGCAGGCAGAAGTGTTTTTGGCGTTTGCGAATTCGAAAAATAGCAACAACACTCTTCGAAAAAAATGTTGCAACTTCTAATTTTTTGGTGTTTTAATTTTTTATTTAATTTTAATTTTCCCCATTGCCGCCGCTGGCATTTTTAATAGTTCAAGTTTTTTTGACAAATTAATCAAGTAAAAACAGATTTTACAGAATTAACAAAAAACTTTAACACCAAAAAAATACTTTTCATTCCCTGAGGCGATCAGATAATCTTTTTATCAACAATAAAATACTTACAGTATCAAATAAATTAGTTGTGCCATTTGGAGTTCTAATACCATTTTGCAGTGATTGTTGTTGTTGCTGCTGCTGTCGACGCTGTTGTTGTTGATATAATTGTTGAAGCATTGCAGCCGTGGTTCGATCATTCATCATTCCACTGCTGCTACTATTATTATTATAGGAAGCAGGGGAAGATGAAAGAGGCAAGTGAGTGATGATATGATCGAAGCTCGTCGTTTTGATTAATTTTTTGTCTCCTCTTTATATAATAATATAAAGAGGATAATATAGAAGACCTATAAATTAGGATATGATTATTTTGAGATCAAAGTGATAATGATGATGGTGATAAAAATTCAGATTCGCGCAAAAATTGATAGGGAAGGGATAAAAATTGGGCAATGTTTTTTTGATTGAATAAAAAAATAAGGATATAGGATTGGATTGGGACAAGGCAATGTGATGGAGTAATAATGAAAAAAAAGAAGATGGGGGAGAAAACAACGGAATGCCAACTTCAATAAGAAAAGAAGAAAAGTGAAAGACGAATGCGATGAAGAAAGATAATCGCAGCCTCTCAGATTTTCTTATAGCCGACTTCATTCTTTTTTTTTCTTCTTCCTTCTTTGTTTTTTTTTGTCTCTCTCACTTTCTCGGGTTTTTTCTACCATCATCTGCATCATCATCTTCTTCTTCATTTTTTTTGTTGTTTGAGATGTTGATGCTGACTTTTTTTTTGTGATGATGATGGTAGAAGCGCAAATCGATTGTTTACGCGATAGTAAACTGATGATGGTGGTTAGAAGGAGAAGGAAGAAGAAGGACCGTATGGGTCGTTGTCGGAGGCCAAGAACTTGCCGCTTTTTTTTCTTCTTCTTCTTCTTCCAAATGCACATATGACTTCGGGGACAACAAAAAAAATATATTTAACCAACGATGATGATGATTCGAGAGGCTCTTTCTTCTCCGCGCTTCAGAGTTTTGCTGCTTTCTTCTCCTTCTTTCACTCTTTTTTTATTTAATGTTGATTTGTTGGAGAAAAAAAGAGAATAAGAGAAACTTGGAATCACAGAAACATTTATTTTCTTCTGTTGAAAAATAAAATATAGACAGAAGAAGAGGATAGGAGACACCAGCACCCGATCAAATATAAATTTTTTAGCTGCTGCTGTTGTTGCAAAGTAGTAGTAGTAGTCAAAAGCAGAAAAGGTTCATAGCTGCTGCTGCAGCAGCAACTGTTCTTTTCTTGTTGCAGTTGGAAGGTAGTTTTAATGTTCAAGTGGATGTTTAGGATGGAAGGGAAGATAATGAAAGGGGAAGAAGACTTTGAAGGTGAAGCAGCAAAAAGCAACAGTCGTCGTCGTCAGTGTATGTAGTAAATTGTCATCATCAACATTTTTAAGTTTTTGTCTTCTTGAGGTTTGAAAAAAGTGAAAGACAAATGTGTGCTTGAGAAAAAGATTCAAAAAAAGTTATGGCAACAATATCAATTCTTAGAATGGCAATGTAATTGTTGTAATCGGCATTTAAGTTTTTTTCCCTTTGAAGTTAAGTATTAGAAAAGACGTAAGACAAATATGTGTTAGAAAGCATTCAAAAAAATCAATTCTTAGAACAATTAAATCATAATTCTATCAGTTGTTACAAAAATACAATGTCCAAATCGATTGAATCTTTGCCTTATTTTTGCTGTTCCAAAGTCTGCTTTTTGTCATTGTTGTTCTATTGTCCCATCAGCATCTACCCTTAGAGACTATCACCACCACCTACTCCTGCTACTACTAAAATTGTGATGTCCATAGATTTTTTTCAGCCTTCTTCTTCTGGTTCGTTGTCTTCTTTCCTTTTTGTCAAATTTATGGTGGTTCACCGTTATGATTTTCCGTATTTGATGATGGTGGTGTTGTTTGTCCCTGCCAATATTTAATTCCTTCTTTTTCATTCATTTTTTTCCTGGTAACTGCTGCTGCTACCACTTTCGCTTTTTTTATGTATTTGGAAACACAAAAAAGATGGAAAATAAAATAACAGATTTTTTTGAAGAAGAATAGGGAAACCAATAATACAGGAGATGATGGAGCATCAGCAACAGCAACACCACATATTATTCGTTTTATAGAAAAGAAGAAGAATTGTTTTTGAAGCCAACGTTGTTGAAAGAGAATAGGAAAATGGAGAGAAGATAGCAGGCAAGCAAAGGCAACGGTGATCAGTAATAGTTTGTGAGAATAAAAATGAGCTTCGACAACAAAATTTTAAAGATAAGCAACAGCAAAAAAGGCGGAAGGAAGAAGACAACAGTCGTCGCCATCAAACGATGGCGAATGAATGAATATTCTTCTTCTTCAAAAAAAAGAAAGAAAAAGTTTCGAGATATCAACTGCTGTTCCCCCGATTCAACAAAAAAAAATATAAAGTCGGGAAATGAATGTGTAATTGCCAAAGGGGTGGAGTAGTAGAAGCTAGCTTTTAGAAAAGATTGAAAGAAGTGAAGGGAATGGAATGAGAAGATGAGATGAGGAAGACAGGCACATACCGGGCGGAATAAAAAATAAAAGAAGAAGATGAAAGTTTTGATCAGTGGCAACAAAGAAAGAAGAAGACTCTGTTGTGGCTTTTGAAAAAAAAATCATCGAGAAAACTTTTTTTTGCCTTTTTTCCTGTTGCTGCTGCTGTTGGGCCAAAGACGACGAAGGCAGCGGTGGTGGCGGCGCTGTTGTCGCCGCCAGAAAATATTTTTAGAAGGGGCAAAAAATGAAGAAAAAGATGTGTGTGAGAAAATGAAGAAGGATGAAAAAAAGAAAGTTCTTGATCGGAAGCAGCAGCAACAGATCACATTTAAAATAACACAAATCTTTCATTTAGTTTTTTTGCCTGCTGGCAAGTCAACCAACTGACAACAAATATATAATAAAGATATTTTAGAAATTTATAAAATATATTATTCTATAATAGTGAAACTCATGTGCTTCAGAAAATATAACAGAAGGAAGGAAAAAAACAATATGGTTATGGAAAAAATTGAGAAAAATGGTTTTTGATTTGTTTATTATCGAGAAAAAAAGAGAAAATCGAATGTTTAGTTCCATTTTTTAGGGGAACACAGAAAAGGAAAGAAGCAACCGTTTTTTTTGAGTCTGATACTTTTTTTGATGAAAGAGAATAAAAAATTCAGATTCAAGGTCATTGAAGAAGGAAAAAGGGATGACAACGAAAGAGAAAATATGGAAGCCAGCAATGAAGAATCTGTAACAACAAAAACGACAAAAACAATGAAGACCCTTTGCCTTCATTGCTGCTGCTGCTGCTTCGTCGTTGTTGTTGGGCTTCCATATTTTTTTCTTCTTCGTAAAATTTCAGAGAGACAATTGATTGAGAGAAGGTCATTTTTTTAAAGAAGTTAACTTCTGAAGGAGACAAAAGAATGGAATATAAAAAACGCGGGAGAATCTGGTTTTTATATGATACATAAAATTTATGAAACTGAATTGAAGAAAGTCACGAAAGAAGAGAGCATCAGATTTTAGTTTGGAGAGAGGGTGGGAATGATTGATAGGATTTTAGAAGGCTTGCTTTAAAAATTTAAAAAAAGGTTGGAATTCAATTTGAACAATAAGAGCTTTGGATCGATCACATGAATCTCTGTTTAATTGGCACAAAACAAAACAACTTTCCCATAAATGATGTATGCCCCCAGAGATTCATTCGATTCAATGAAAAATGCATAGATGGAGATTTGTCAATTGCCAAAAAGTGGCAATCAGTTCAGTCGTAAACTTTATTTTCTCTCTTTTCAAGTTAGTTAGCAAGCAACAGAAAAAGTCAGTGAATAGAGGACGAGGTAGTAGTAGGGACACTTCATCTTCTTCTTCTTCTTTCACTTCTTCTTTTTTTTGATTTTCTGTCGTTTGTTTTTGTTTTACCGATTGGTATAGTGTAGTAGCAAGCAGAGGACAGAATATATTGAAAAGAGAAGAAGAAGGAGAAGATGGAGTTGACAAAAAACTAAAAGAGAACTTAAAACTAAAAGCGTTCAGTTTTTTGCTGTTTTGTGAAAGGCAGAGGACAAAACCTAACAACGACGACGCACTTCTCCTCTTTTTTTTGTGGTTTGTGAAAAAAAAACAAAAACAAATCAGCAGCAAGCAAAAAGAGAAACTGACCACCGTTAGAATTTGCAACTTTCAATTTTTGATTTTGGCATCGCATTCAGGGGAATTTGGCCGAAAAAATTTGCTTCATTTTAGTGACATTTAAAACAAAGAAGTAGAAGTTGACAGTCTCATTACATTACACTCTTGGATTTTTTAACATTTTGGTTTTCCTAAAAATGTCTGAATTTTTTGGCGAAATTTCCGTGAATCAGAAGTTTAGGCATAAATGAGTTTCATAATCTTGATACATCATTGATGGAGAGAAAAACAGAGACAATTGACACTGAAGCCCAAAAAATTGTGTATAAAACTGTTTACAAAAAGTCTACGCCTTCTCCCTTCTTTTTTTGATTTTGCGTTTTTGATTCACATTGATTCCATCGAGAAAGCTTTTTTGCTGCTCTTTTTTCTTGCCTTCTTCTTCTTCATCATTTTAAGCAACTGTGCAGCATCAAAAAAAGTGAATGATGAAGAAGCAGTAGTAGTAAGCGAGATGCACACAGATTTTTGCGGATATCTCGAAATAATAAAAACGAAGAAGAAGAAAAAAAGCGATGCATTTTTAAACTAACTAAAACTAAAACTAATGCTTATAGCTTTTGCTTTAGTTGTTGTGGCTTTAGTTTATCCCCAACACGGGGTTGATGATGAAGAAGAGAAAATCTTCTTCTCTTTGATGATGATGAAGGGAAATGTTAGTTCAGCATATTTTTTATGAAATTTTAACAAAAAAAAGAAAAAGCAGGCGCTTTCAACAAAAATAATTTCAAAAAAAGAAAAGGTGGCAGAAGAAGTTAGGAATGGAATGGAAGAAGAGATATATGAAGGCCATAGTGATGATGATCAACGCCATCAACATCTTTTCTTTTTCATTCTTTGTGTGCCTGATAGAACTTTTTTTCTAACTTTTTTACGCGTGGCAAAAATGAAAATGAAATGAAACTAATGAAGTTCGTTAAGTACGACGACAAAAAAAAGAAGAATGGCCAACAACAACAATTGGTTACGGAAAAATCAAAAAGGGGGAAAATGGCAAAAAAATGTAAAAATGGATTTCGGGATCAACTTTGTTCAAGAGAATGAAAGGGAATAAACGATGAAGGCGATTAAGGGATTGAAGAAGAAGGAAAGAAATCAGAGACAGTGAAAGTATGCGATTGAAAAAGCAGATAAAGCTTAGGATCAAGTTTATTGAATGCCGACAGATGATCTGATATAGGGGGGGGGGGGGGGGGAAGATACTTGTGAACATGAAAGAAAACTACTGTAATAATGTTAAAGTTTAAAGGTTACGGTAATGTGTAAAACATTAAAAAGTACAGTAATATTATCAGTCAGTGAAGTATCAAACAGTATACAGTAATATATTATTAAGGTTACGGTAATTGTATGATGATATGTAAATGACTATTAAGTGTTAGATGATATTAACTGATGAAAGACTTTGAACATGTTGCACAAACATGTGTAGCATTAGAAGATGTTAAAGATCAAATGTGCAAAAATATGTTGAAATTGATTACATGATAATACAAAAGTAACAACTAAACAACTGTCTCTGAATCGCTTTACTCCTCATGATCATCATCATTGATTCCACCAAAAAAGTGTTTGCTGTTTAGAATGAAGAAAGTTGAAATTGTGTATACTAACGAACTACACATCTGGACAACGTTGACATTTTTCTTTCTTCTTCTATATTTTTTAGATGACGATGATGCAGATGATGATGATGGTAGTAGTAGAGATGGTGGTGGTTGGGTGACAACACTCTTCTTCCACTGCCAAACTATCCTTCTCTCTTTGCTTTTTATATTTTTGTTGTCGTCTTCTATCCACCACCACTTCTTCTTCTTTCACTTTTTCACTTTCATTTTTGTGTCTTCAGCAGGTGCTGAAAGTGACTCTGAAAAAAAAATAGGGGAAAAAGAAAAATGCGCAGGCAATAGGACTTTCACTTTTATTTTTGCTTTTTTTTGAAGAAAAAAAATATATAAAAGATAGAAGGAGCCAGAAAGAAGAAGAAAGTGAAGCCGTAGTATTTTTTTTTTGTTAAGGTGTTGTTGCATTTTTTTTCTGACCAATCTATGTGGCGGCCTCAACGACAATGATGATGTCTCATATTATTTATTTTTTATGCCTTCAATTTGGCAAAAAAAATCTATGAAGGCACAAATAAAAGAAGAGAGAAGAGAAAAAAATCTAGTGCGGCCTTAAACAAAACAGTACAGATTTGAAGAAGGAGGACAACAACAACCAGTACCAGATTGAAAGTGAAAGACAGAAAAGAAAAGAGATTCGCGCAGAGTTGACCGTTTCATTCCCTTTTTTTATCCCAACCTCTCCAAAATGATGATGATGATGTCGGCAAAGGAAGGGTAAATAGAATAATAATAATAAGAAGAAGAATATTGACTACTAATATATCTAAATATTGCTTCACAATCAATCAATCGATTATGATGATGATGTTGATCAGAAAAAAAGAAGACGACACAAGTGTGCATCAGAGAAAAATAAAAAAAATGTATAAAAAAGAAGAAGAAGGAAGAGATTAAAGCAGCAGCAACAACAAAAAAAAGACGAGAGAGAAAAAAAGGTTTCATGAGAATGGGCAAACATGTTGTATCTATTCTATCTATTCTATGTGATGAGCAGCAGCAGCAATGATGCTGATGATGATGGGGTGTGTTGAAATTAGCAATGATGAAAATGATAGTATGATAGTAATGATGAATTGGCATTTAGGGTTACAGGGTTACGGTAAATCTATGATTATGTGATTGAATACATTAAGAAACAGATATTTGAGACAAAGGTATATTACTTTGAAAAAAATGTTATTAAAATATTACCAACAACTGCAAACACGCTTTTAGAAAACCAAAAACGGAAATTTAAAATTGAATGGATTACGGTAATATCAATACTTCTTACTAAACTGCAACTACAGTATACAAATGTCACATATGAACTTTTAACAAAAACCATTACAACTATGATAGAGCAAGCTTAAACTGATTCCATTAACCTTATATTTTTAAGCAGCAACAACAACAATCAATGATGACACCTCAATTCACTTCAATTTTTCATTTCTTCTTTTTTCTTGCTGCTACTCTTTTTAAAATTTTTTGTTGTCAGTTGTCGTCGTCGTCGCTGTGGCTGTTATCGCAAAAAAATAAAATATAAAACATATTCTAAATGTCTGCAAATGAGAAAAACGAGAAAAAAGAGGTCCAACACAAAATCGACGAAATTGTTGATCGGACTTTACCATCATCATCAACATCAACAAGTTCATCATCAAATTCAGCAGTAGCAATCGTGTTGAGTTTATGAAGCAATCTTTTAATGTTGCAGTTAATAAATATTTAAGAAGTTACTGTAACTAAAATATCCAAATTGATACTGAAGTCGAAGGCTACGAAAATTGAAGAAATTAAAGAAGGACGACAAAGTCGAAGTCAAAGTTGAAGAAGAAAAACAACAAAAATGAATTTTTAAAGAGAAGGGTTAAAAACAGAAAAGAAGAAGAAGACGAAGCAGAATTGTCAACGACACAAAAATATTCTTTTTTTTCCTCGAAAGCCCAAAAAGTACCAAGCCCAAAGCCTTCTTCCATCGTCTTCATCTTCTTCATTTTCTCCTAACGGTTTTCCTTCTTCTTCCTTCTGTCGGTGTTGTTGTTTTTGCTTGTGTTTCTGCTGCTGCTGCTCCCAACTCTTGTAACATACCACATTCTTTTTTTCCCTTTGAAAAAAATTTTTGAAGCACAAAAATAAGCAGCAAAAATGAAAAGAGCTCTCTGAAGGAAGAAGAAGAAGATGTTCTTCTTCGAGGAGGAGTTCTCTTCTACTTTTTTGATGCAATTTCTTCTTTTTTTTGACTTTTAAGCTACTTTTTTGATGAAGATTGTTAACAGAAGGCACACATAAGATGAATAAGAAGAATAAAAAAAGTTTTTCTTTAATACCAGATGTTATAAAGCATCTTCAACAACAACAACAACGAATTAGATTGAACAAAACTAAACTAGACAAAAACTATGAACAACATTTCAAATTTAAAAGACGTGTTAAAGAGAGTAAAAATAAAGAAAGTATACTGTAATATTTATGAATATCATATCAGCAGAGTTTTGCACGAGGAACACATGCCTTCCTCCGAAATCATAAAAATCCTTTGATCCATCGGCACAACATCAAAGGGGTATCTCCTCAAAATAGTTTCTTCCCCACGACGAAATATAACGCTACTGATGTCCTTGTTAATGAGAAGTAACCTTTTATCCAAAACCTATGCTAATTACCTCATATCCTTTTAATAAGATGTCAACCACGACTCAACAACATCCATCTCTCTGTGGTTGTTACTAATTCTCTCTTCAACGGTAAAAACTATAGCAACCAAAAAGTAAACAAACTTCTGAAGCTGCTGCTGCTTTCACCTATTAAGCGTAAATGAATGAATGAAGCCATAAACAGGAAATTTTGTGTTTCACTTTTTTTCTTAACAAAAAAAATTTTTTAAACATATAATTCTTTGATAAAAAAAGTAGCAGCAGCAGCAAAGAAGGAGAAGAAGAAGAAGACTTGCTACTGGCGTCTTCTGAAAGACGAAGAAGAAGACGAAAGAATTTTCATGAAGCCTAAATGACTTTGTGTTTATAACAGAAAATATATATTGGGAGCCCCAGTAGAAGTAGTAGTAGTAGACGATGACAATGTTGTCCTTCTCTCTTCTTTTTCTTTTCCTTGGTGGATGCCAACAGCGACAACAACAACCAAGTAGAAGAAGAAGAAGGAGAAAGGAAGTGCGTGTGCTTCCAAATGAATATAAGAAGCCTTTGAAGGTTTTCAGAAGCAACAAAAAAAGAAGAAGAAGTTTTTTTTCTGGTGGTGTTGAAGCCAAGTCTCAGTGGTAAAAAAGTGAATTTATGTAAAGGTTCTTTTTTCTGCTTCATTTTTTTGTGTTAGTAGCAGTTGCATATTTTTTTCTTTCTGAAAAGGTGCGTCAGTTTTAAAATATTTCTTTTTTAACACAAAATACAACAACTAACATCATTTAAGAACAAAAAATAAAAATATGAAGACAGCAAAGAAGAAATTTCTTAAAAAGAGAAGTAAAAGCCTATAAATTTATTTATCCTTCTCCATTTTGGACTTGTACTTGTAGCTGCTTAAGCCTAAAATGTGGAAGAAGGTTTAAGAAGTCTAGAGCAACAACAATGAACCCAATGACATCTGGACCTCGTTAAGGCCGCTACAAAGTTTAAAGAATAAAACAATTGAAGAGCAGCCCCAAGAACAAAAAAGTGGAAGAAAACCTAAGAAATATGTATAAGAAGAAGGAGAAAAAAAGTTTGTGAGTGTGATGATCAACATTGAAAAAAGCGACCAGTTTTCTTCTTTTCTCGAGAGAAGCAAAAATGAATTGAAATGAAAACTTTGTTGGAAGGAAGATAAGAAGCAGCACAAAAAAGAGAAAAAGAAAAAATCAGAAAAAAATCGAAGTACTTTGTTTTTGTGACTTTTTTCTCTTTCCATCACACTCTTCACTTTCATTGACTTTGATGTCGTTGTAAACACAGATAGATAGACAGCAATAGTGGCCAGTCATCAACATCAGTAACATCATATTAATGTTGAAATGATGATGACAATATTGATGGCGCCATGAAGTTCTAGAAAGCAACAGATAAATATTAACAAATTTAATTTTCATAAAAGTTTCGATAGTAACAAAAGAATTTGAAATGCAAATGTTTTGATTACTATACTTTTGAGAGTAACATTTAAATTTGAAATAAATTTTTTTGTGTTACTATCATAAATGTCATATCATTGGGGAACACTTTGTCAACAAATTTTTAGATTTGATAATAAAATTTAGTGGCATATTTAAATTTTAACCAAATCATCATCAATGAATTAAATTTAATTTTCATAAAAGTTTTGATAGTAACAAAAGAATGTGCAACCCAAATGTTTTAATTACAGGGTGTTCAAACATAATTGCCGGTTTTGTTTTTTAAATAACTTTTCTCACAGTTGATTTTTTCACAAACGGGTTGCACAATTATGTTCAAAGTCTTATAAGAATTTTTTTGAAATAAAATTTTTTTCGATATTCGAAAATTTGCATATCCTCCAATAAAAATGATGATAGTAAAATTAAAATTACAAATTTAAAAGTTATGCATTACTATCACTGAGATTCATTGGAGCTGCTTTTTTGATGAGTGAGAGTAACAAACACATTGCAAAAAAATTTAATTTTTTACTCTCGCTTTTAAAAAAACAGCTCCAATAAAAGCAATGATAGTAACCAAAACAAACAAAAACAAATTTGTTCTGTTACTATCCTCCTTTCAAAATTTGCATGTCTGGAATCGAAAAAGTTTTTATGCCGAAAAAATTCTTAGAGTTTTTAGAAATTTACTGTGCAATCCGTTTTTTAAAAAATGAACTTTAAAAATTGTTATTCAAAAAACAAAACCGGCAATTATGTTTGAACACCCTGTACTGTACTTATGAGAGTATCGTTTATTTTGAAAATGAATTTTTGTGCGTTACTATCATAAACGTCATATCACTGGGGAACACTTTGTAAACAAATTTTAAGATTTCGACAACAAAATTTAGTGTCATATTTAAATTTTAACTATCTTCAATCAATGAATTACTAAAATTTTAAATTTAAAGACTGATGCAATGATTTTTCTTGAATCTGTGATAATTTATAATTTTTTCAAAAACAGACACTTTTTTCTGAAGCTCAAACAAACAAACATCTTCTTCGGCTTTTGGATTTAATATTTCGTTTACATTTATACACTTCACACAAGCAATGACTTCAATGAGCTTCTTTTTTTCTTAAGTTTAAAGAAGAGAAGAAGAAGAAAAAAGAAACGGGGACACTTAGTTTCCAATGCTTTTGTTTCTCAAAAAGTGAAACGACGAAGACTTTGAAGAATGTGTGTGTTTGTCGCTTCTCACTATTTTTTTAAGACTTCAGTTTCCGAAACTGAAGAACTGAAAAAAGGGGGGTTAAAGAAGGAGAAGGAGAAGATTCGCTTGGCTTGCTATATCTTCTTCAACAAAAAGAAGAAGCATCATTTTCAATTTTTAAAGAGAAGCTGCAGGCTTCACAAAAACAAAGTGTATTGTTTTATTTTTCTTTGATGAAAAGAACAAAAAAATTGCCACATTTTTTTCATGCAATTTGGATAAAGTGACATTCAAGTTTAAAACTACTTCTTTATTCTGCAACAAAAAAAGAAAAGTGTATAAATGCCATCTTTTAAGAGAAGAAATGAAATGTGAGATGACTTTAACGATGATGGCCTGGGGGCTAAACATTATTAAACACATTTTTATTCAAATATTTTTGACAAAAAAAGAGGAGACAATTGAGATTATTGCGTATTTGTTAGGGGGGATTAGTACATGGTTAATAAATTATATAGAAATTCAAATTTTTGAATAAAAGCATTGCTTAGACTGATTGACGGAAGGCGATACAGGTTACTTCACCTTTTGAGGCTTCACAATATAAATTGGAACTGTAAACATATGAAAAATGCCCGCGGGAACAGATGACATCAATTGGACCAGCAAATTTCTTTTCAGCCAGGGCATTAATGGTATGTTTGGATTCAGATGAGTTTTCAGTGATGTTCTAGAAAATAACATGTTAAGTGATTGCCTAAAGGCATGAAGAGAGAGTCAAACTTCAAGTTTGAGATTTTTACAAATTTGCATAATGTGGATTTCATATATCTCTATCTAGTATGATCTCTTACCTCAAGCATTAATTGTTTCAAAACTTCGCTGTTACATTTGGAAGTTTGGGCAGCTTCAGATTGTTCAGCAGATGTAACCTCAGCGGAAGTTTTGGTTGGAACAATTTCTGGAGCGGCGGTGCTATCTGAAACTTTAACAGCTGGAGCAGCAGTTGATTCAACGGTTACAGTAGCTGGAACATCATCTTGTGGTCGAGGGGCAAATCGTGAAGTTTTGGATTTCTTTGCCTTTTCAATTGCAACAACAACTTCAGGAGTTTGATCAGATTGTTGTTCTTCTCCAAGTTTTTCAAAATATTTTAGCTGAGTGGATTCTGTATCAACATGGGAAGGATCATCAAGATTAAATCCAGCAAGTTGGGCACGCTAAATTTGTTGAGCAAGGATTAATTGAATGTTTAAAAAGTGATTACCAATTCCATGTCATCAGCAGCTGGAACGGATCCGGTATTCTTGGCTCCCTTGGCTCGTGCTTTTGCACATCCGCCACCACATGGTGCCGGTGGGGGACATGCTGGGGCAGGAGGGGGACAACATCCACATCCACCACCACCACTGCCCCCAGGGAAAAGGAAGCATGAAGCTCCAGCAAATAATCCAATCAAACAAAGCACTGATAATTTTTGCATTTTCACACTAAACTTAAAATCGGTTTTTAATTTAAAAAATTAAAAGTGAAAAAAATTAACAACTTTTAAATTGCGCAAAAATGAAATAAGAAAGAAAAAAGGGAAAGTTTAAAAAACGGGAAAAAGTGAGAAATAAAATTTATCTTCTGTCAACTATCCCATTTTTCTGTTACACATTTTAAAAAATTTCAGGTGAAAAGAAAAAAATATCCATCTTCTTCATCTTTTTTAAAATTTTCCGTGTTTTTAATTAACTTTTGAGGTCATCGATTCACTTTCATCCCGAAATTTTTAATCAACGATATCCGAACGGATCTTCTCCTTTTATTTAATCCCTCTGTTTCAGTTTTAAGAAAAGAGAAAGTTTAATTAAAACCAAAAAAATGTTTGATCTGCGACGATATCTTAAATTTAGAAGAAAAGTGAAAATTTAAAATTGAAGAAGATCCTTCTTTTTTATCGTCTTTATGGAATCAAGAGGAGCTCCTTTTTTTAGTGTAAGACTATTTTTCTTTATTCCTGATTCCTTTCTTTTTATACAATCAAATTTCAAACAAAAAAACGATAGATTTTGTCACACATTTTTGTGGAGATTTAAATGAGAGAAAAAACGAGAAAAGCAAGAAGATTCAATCTTTTTTGTTTGAGAAGACACTTTTTACAAAAATGAAAATGAGGCGGAAAATTTGGATGCGCAAAAAAACGAGAAGAATCAGGAAATTACACTTTAAAAAAAAGCTTTCATCAAAAAGAATAGAACAATTGTATTGCTGTACTTTTTTGATGGCTTCTTTTAAACCATTTAAAAGCAAACGTAATAAAGAATAAAATTATGTAAAAATTCTACACAAATGTTTTGACAAAATATTTTCGAATGCCTATGAAAAGTTAAAACCATTGAAAAATATGTTGTTTCCACATTTAAAAAATTCCAAAAATATTCTTTAGACATTTGTTGGATAATGAAAAAATGAAGATCAACAGATCTACTTTTTTTAAAGTGATTGTTATTATCCTTGTCTGTCTTCATGTCATTTTAACAAGAGCAATTATTCATAATAGTTGACATACTAATTTGTTGATTTTTAAATGGAACACCTTTGAATGTCTTCTTGCACTGGAGAGATATCTTTTATCGCATAATTTTACAGTAAAAAATCCATTTAATTATTATTTTGAGAGTAACAAAAAATTCAAAATTCAAATGTTGCGATTACTCTTTTTTGGATAGTAACAAAAAAAATGCAAATCAAATTTTTAGTGTTACTATCGCATTTGTCATGGAACTGGGGAACACTTGGTAAATAAAAAACTAAAAAAATTAATAATAAAATTATTATATTTGTAAAAGGCATCTTAAATATAAAACTTTATTATAAAACATTTTTAAATAACAAAAAAATATATCTATCAAGTGTAAAACATTTTTTTTGATAAAAACAAAGATAGCACCAATACTGAGTGAGTGAATTTTAATTTAAAAATTATTATTTTTGGGAACAATGATAAGCATCCTTTTGAAGCAAAAAAAAGTATATATCTTAGGTTTGATAATTAATTAATTATTTAATTGAGCGATAAAAAATTTTTAGTTTGGTAAATTATTTAAATTTGGTTTTCATTGTTTTTTTTCTTATGCCCGACGAAGGTATGCATTTCTGTAAAGGCCATTTGGAGTTCGGTCTTGCTTCCATCGGCATCGAAGAATCCGCATGTAAGTATTTCTGAATCGAGCATTACAGAGGGCATAACAGACTGGATTAATTGTTGAATTGATGTAACAAAGGCAATATGAGATCGTAAACAGAACATTCGGGACAGTCTTGGGAAAAAATGCTTCCCATACCACAATTACTGTAATTTAGCAAGTTATATGTTTGCTTTTGAATAATTTTAAGCTTACCATTATACGGTGTCCAAGTAATAATAAATGCAATTAAAATTGCTGATAAAGTTTTGGCAGCTTTTGAATCTTGTTTTCTTTCATTTTTTCTTCTCTCTTTTTCACTTTTGCGCTAAAATATAAAATTTAATTACTGTAACATTTGAGGAAAAAATTTGCATACAGCATCAGTTTTTTCAAGGGCCTTAGCTTTTCCATTTTGTTGTGGAGGTTGTTCAGGAGTTTCTGGAGCTGTTCCATTTCCACCTTTATTTGATTTTGTTGAGCCATGATTGTCACCAACTCCAGCAGCCATAGATACCCGTTTTATGTCATCTGCTGTTGCGGCCACATCACTTCTGGATCTCTTTCTCATTGGTGTACGTGCATTTGGTCCACCACCTTCGCCGGATGTTGGACTAAAAGGCTATCAGTTTTATAAAAAATGTCAAAATTTGCATAATTTTTCTTTTTCGAGAGCTTATATTATAGTCGGTTTTTCGTGGAGATTCTGTTTTTTTGAGGCATCCTGACCCGTAATCGCCTTAGGGAATCAGTATGCAAATTTTTTCAAAAGTTTTTTTTCGTTTTTGTTGTCCTTTTGAGCCCCTGGGGGATTTAGGATAGCTCGAGGTTACATAAAGCTGGGGCATCAAGCCGACTTGTTATTTCTTAAAGCAACTAAGAGATTCTTAAAATCCCCTCAGTTGATAACTTTCAATCTATAAGTGATTATACAGGGTGTCCCAAAATAAAATCCGATTTTGATTTGGTTGGCAAATTTTTAAAAATAGAGATAATCAAAAACCATTTGCGCCGTTGTGTTCAGAATCGGATGAGGTTTTGTTTGACAAAAATTTTTTATGATTCAGTGATATGCAAATTTGTATGCTTATAAAGAGCGAAAGTAACTTCAAACTTTTGATAACCGTTTTTTATTGTTACTATCACAATGATAGTAACCAAAACATTTTATTACTGTTTTTTATCGTTACTATCGCTCTTTTTAAGCGTGCAAATTTGCATATCTCAGAATGACAAAACTTTTTTATGATTCTGTGATATGCAAATTTGAATGCTTATTCAGAGCGATAGTAACGATAAAAAACGGTAATAAAATGATTTGGTTACTATCATTGTGATAGTAACAATAAAAAACGGTTTTCAAAAGTTTGAAGTTACTGTCGCTCTTTATAAGCATAGAAATGTGCATATCCCTGAATCATCAAAAATTTTTGTCAAACAAAACCTCATCCGATTCTGAACTCAACGGCGTTAATGGTTTTTGATTATCTCTATTTTTAAAAATTTGCCAACCAAATCAAAATCGGATCTTATTTTGGGACACCCTGTATTTGTCTAAGGCATGCCTAACAAAAAATCAATACTTACCGTAAATTTGCTTTATCAACTGATGACAATCTTACAGATGGCCGTTTTCCTTCACCATCTCGTAGCTCAATTAATACAGTATAATTATGCAAAAGTGGCCGCTCAGAAGCATTTCGACTTCGAAATCGATTACTTCCTGTTAGGGTTCGACTTCTTGGTGAAGTTTGTTGTTCCATTCCAACATCCAGAGATGCCGTTTCTTCAGCATTTTCTTGATTGCTCATTGTACTTGAAGCTTTTACAGATCTTTTGAGGGAAGTCGCATAAACGCTTGAAGCCAGGGAAGTTTCATCTGGATTATTTGGGACATCTGAAGATTCTTCAGAATTTGAATATTCTGATTTTCCTGAGCATACTCGAAGCCAATTAAATCTTCGATGCTTTTTGCTGAAACTGTGAAAAATTAAGATTTAGCTAAAAGAGGATTTCATATATCCATTATTATCAGTTGTTGGTTTTATTACTAATTTTGAATTTGGATCCAATTTAAGCAACTTACTTAAGCCTTGAATTCATTATTCCTTCCATAAATGGAAACATTTGTTTACGTTTTATTGAATCACAATTATTTATCCCTCCACCTCCGGCTTGATTGCTATTTGTTGTATTATTTGAAAGACTTGTCCGATTTCTCATCTGAAAATATTTTTACCCCTTTAAATATTGATTATTAATTTTTAAAATCTGTAAATTCGAAAAATAAAGATGAAAGTAGAAATTTTACTGAAAAGGAAACTTAAAAATTTTAACAATCACAAAAAAGAAGAAAAACAAAAATTTTAAGAAAGAAAGTATGAAAAACGAAAGATAGAAAAAGAAAAAGTTAAAGTTAAATAGACAAAAGTTTGAAGAAAGTTTATGAAAATTAATAAAGTCCGTGCCAAACTTTGAAAATTTTTGAAAACATTTTTATTCATTTTGGAATCACTGATGTTAGGTGTTAACTTTTTTCAGATCTAAACTTCTGGAGTCGAATTTCCGGCTTCAGTGTCGACATGCAAATTAAATTTGCATAATAATTTAGCAACCATAAATCACGTACCATTATTTCATTAATAACGAAAATTGAAATTTTTCACTCCAAAAATAGTACCCATTTTTCTGAAAAACAAAAACAACCCCTAGGGGTTTAACACTTGATTCTTCTCAATAAACCAAAAAATAGAAAAAAGAGTTGAAATTCACAAAACAGAAAAAGAATCAACGCAAATAAAATCAGTGCCCAACCAAAAATTTTTTTTGTCAATTTTGAACAAAAACATATCTGTGCAGAAAGAACCGAAAAAAATTAATTAATTGTTAAACAAAAAGTTGTGTGTTAAAAAACGAAAGAAATTGTTAATTAAAAAGTTAGAAAGCTTTTAATTATTATTATTTATTTACAAACGGACCAAAAGGAGCGGCACAAATAATTGTTGTAATGCAGAAGTTGCACCGATTTCCGTCGGCGTAAACATCTAAAATGGATTAAATATAAAAAGCAAAAAAAGGCGCACTTCAAAAAAATTTAAAAAACTTTGTTTCAAACAATTGTGTTGTTAAAAAGAATTTGTTAGAATTTGTTTTTAGGATAATGAGGGGGAATATTTTGGAGATCAAGGGGGAGACAATGGTATGGATCTTGGATGGTTAGAAAAGATAAGACAAAAAAATTGAGATTGATAAATTTTAAAACGGATTCTGTAATTTTGGGGAAGATAAAAACTGAGATTTTGGGATACGGACTTACTCCAGTTCTATCTGGATTATTTCGAGAATGCTGTAATTTTATAACTGTTTGATAAATTTTTTTTAGGTAACAGTAAAATTATCAGTAAAATCAAATTTTTTAAAAGTGATAAAATCAGGGATATTCAAAAATCGAGAAATGTATATCCGTGATATTTGCGAAAAAAGCTTTCAAAAATTGGATTTCGAATAACTTGAAAAGCACTAATTAATTTATGCAAATTTGTTTTGATAACTAGTTAAACAACTACCAGCAGACAAAAGACTCAAAGAAATTGATCCTACCTGTCCCGCTTGCAATTTTCGAAATTCTCTTTGTCGGCGCTTTGTTTCACAATATACCCGTGAATATAAAATTATCATAATTGTTACAGGGAGATAGAAAGCTGCCACAGCTGTCCCCACAGTAACATATGGATTAGTTTCAAGAAATTGCACAACACATGTGCCTGGTTCTTGAGTGAATTTGCCTTCAATATATGGCCAACTAACAAAATGGAATAATTTAGAAAGTTAATTTTGGCACAAAAATCATTACCTAACAATCCATGGAGGCCATAATATCGTTGATATCACATACGTTGAGGCAATCATAATTAAAGCTTTTCGAGTTGTTCTCCTTGGACGATATGTTAATGGATGGGTAACAGAAAAGTATCGATCAAATGAAATTAATAATAAATTTAGCACCGATGCATTTGACATTAAATAATCAATACAAAGCCAAAATTGACAAGCCAAATATCCAATACCCCAATACCCTGTGGCAGTGTAATAAGTCATAAGTGGAATTGAAATAAAGCCTAAAAAATGGAATATATAAATTTTTAAGAAACAAAGGAAGAAAATTTTTCGACAAAGTGTTCCCCAGTGTTATGACAAACATGATAGTAATACAAATTTGAAGAATTTCAAAATTAAAATTACTATCATTTTTTTCTCTTTTAATTTTTTTATCCAATTTAACAATTTTAAAACATTGTTATTAATTTTTATTTTATGTGTCATGTGGTCCATGTGATGTTTAATGAGTAAACATATCAAAAGACCACCACACAAAAATTACTAATAATTTTGTAGTCATAACTTTTCACCTCAAAAAACTTCATAACTTTAAATAAATAAAAAGAAATTACTTACCAATAGTAATATCTGCAACAGCTAAACTAAACAAAAAGTAATTACTGATTGTTCTTAATTGTTTGTCGACTTTGAATGATACCATCACCATTAAATTTCCTACTGTAGTTACAAATGCGAAAAATATTCCAAGTGCAAGCTAAAAATTAACATAAATTGATTAAAACTAAAAAATTGGTTTTTTGGCATTTTACTTAAATCAATTGGGTTTAATTTTAAAGACCACCATTCTTTTTAAATAAATGTTAGTTTTAAAAAGGGTATTTTTAGGAATGAAAAGTTTTAAAGTTTAGACTAATTTATTAAAGATCAAAGATAAGTTGAGGTCAAAACTAGCATATTTAATAGATTTGAAAATTTTGTATCCAATATCTGTGTTCTAAATCGATGATAACTTACAATAAGTGCCCTTAGAGTTGATCCACTTAAAGCCTCTTCATCAGATTCTTTAAGAAGATCTAAAAATGCCGAGGCATTATTCTTTGCACCATGATTTCGAAAAACTGTTTCATTTCCGATTGATGCATTTGATGTATCATTCAGCATATTTGCAAGTGTATTCATAACAACTCGTAAAACTTTTGATTGATCTGAGAAGCTTGATAATACCGGTATATCTAGGCGTTGGCGATCTCGCCATGCAGTCGATGGCTGAGGACCAACCACCATTTTGTCGTGTAATCACGGCATTTTTTAATATACTAAAAAAAACAACATATTTTTATTAATTCAATTTTGATCAAATGAAATTTAAAAAATAATTAAATTATTAGATTAGCAATAATAAAAACCAAAAAAAGCATCATCAGCAAAAACGACGTATATTAAAAACAAATGAAATGTAAGCAACAAAAAAAAGAAAATGTTTTAGCAGAAAAAAAATTTAACGAAAGTGTTTTTTTTTAAAGAAGCTCTCCAACGACGCGGAATTAAATAAAAAAAATTTGAAATAAACACACATTTCTTTTTTGTTTTACAAAATTCAACCGGAAAAAAATCATAGAAAAAATGCCAAAAACATATTCAAAGCAGAAAAAAAATGGTGGTTCAAAGGTTTTTTTGCACAGGGTCAAAAAATGGAAATATTACGTAGAAGTTTTTTATAAATAAATAAATTTTCATTCAAAATTTAATGCCGAAAACAGAACAGGTTTTTAAACTTTTAAAGGACAAAATAAACAAAAATTTTAGTGACATAGTGTTCCCCAATGGTATGACAAATGCGATAGTAATGCAAAATTTTCAAATTTTGAAAATATGATTACTATCACTTTTTTTACAGGTGATTTTTCACATTTTTCAAAAGCAAAAAATAACTGATTTCTGGAATAGAGTGCTCTAATCTGAATAGCCTTAAGGCCTTAATAAAAAACAAACACATTTTGGAAACTATAAATCTTTCGAGTGCATAAAAAGGTAATACTTGTAAAACTTTTATGACATTTTTATTTTTTACCAGTAATAATAAAATGAATGAAAGTAAAAAGTAAGTTTTTCTCAAAACCTCGTTAAAACTGTCATACACTGCTCCACAAAAGTTTACGGACACCATAAAATTAAAGGATTCTGAAACTTTTGGAGGTGGAATCTGTCCAGATGTTTCAGATTCGGATTCAGCATGTTGGAAAACATATATATCCGTAAAATAATGCCGAAATTTCAAAAAGTGGCAATTTCGCCCATGAAAGTATTAAAAATTGCTGCCACAAAAGTTTACAGACACCCTGAAAAAAATTTGCATACGGTAAGTTATGAATAAGTTATTGTTCGGGGGCTGTTATAAATGCTTAATAAAGCTCATCTGGGAAGAAAACAAGATAAAATATTCAATGGCACCGATTTGCCATCAAATTGAAAATACGGCATCTAATGTATTTTGGCATTTTTCAAGTGCCGAAAAAACGGAGCACAGTACATTTCAGAAGATGCTGTATACGCCATTTTGTACTCCTATCTATGTTTATCAAGTCCTGAAAGTTTCATAACTCAATCTCTCACGGTTTTCTCAAATTCTAATTTCAAAGTTACAAAAAAACGTCTAAAAACACACGGTGTCCGTAAACTTTTGTGGAGCAGTGGATTAATTTCAAGCTGTACAAATTGAAGAAAATTTTAACACTTATCTTCTTATGCCATCTATTCTAGCTTACAATGTAGTCATTTTTACAACAAAATATGCTTGCTTCCCTTTAAAAGTTCAAAAGCTATTTTAAACTTTGTAAAAAAATATGTCCAAAAACTTGTCATTTGCATCTTTGTTTCCTTTTTTGACCAAAATATAAAGTTTTTGTGCTGTCGTTTACTTTGATTTTTTTTCTTCTTCCGCCTTTTATAAATTTTTTTTATTTTTTTAAAAATTGCAAAAAAAACAAATGCCTTTTTATTATCTTTTTAAAAAAAGTTTTTATCTTTTCATTTGGAGTTTTTAAGCATAGGGCTACCGCCAGAAGAAGCTTCACAACTGTCAGTTGCTTCTCCTTCTTTTTCGTTTCGTTTTTGGGCCTTCTGAAGACAAAAACCTTTGAGAAAAAAAATTGCTCCATCAGGCATGGAAAAACAATCTTTTGCCTTTCCCTCCTCCCAGTTTTTCTCTTAAAGAAAAAAAGGAAGAAAGCAAAGGTCTTTTTCAATGACTAGTTTCCCCGCTTTATAAAAATATATTTAATCCCTGAACGGCCCCCAAATTGCCAATAAAATGCAAAAAAAAAGAAACGAGAAGAAAAAAAATAAAGAAAGAATAAAGGCTTTCACGTTTTCTTTAAAAAAACAAAAGAAAAAGTTTGAAAAAGTTTTTGAACATTTTTTACAAAGTTTTGGTGAAGATATTAAAAAGCAATGGGATATGGTAAAATCGGGAATGTTAGATTTTAAAAAAAACACGTTAAAGTTATGGTAAACAGAAATAAAGAATGGGTTATTTCGGGGCAGGATATGAAAAAGGGTCTTATTTGGAAATAGCAAATTTGAATAAAATGATCAAAAATATAAAAACAATCAGGGCATTTTTTATGCAAATTTTAAAAAAGGCAGTTCTAGACAATGTATTAGAGTTTAGAAGCAGGTCTATATTCTATCAGCACTGGCAAGAGCAAAAATCAAAATAAGCGTAAAAAATTTTCTTTTCAAAATTTTCATAAAAGATTTTGGCCATGATAAAAATAAGAAAAAAGTGGTTCAAAAATAGCAGCTATTTTTCTTTTTTGAAGCAAAAAAATGCAAAAAAGAAGGGGGGTATACATAATACACCTGAAAAAAAAATAGAGATGAAGAAGGAATTGAAGACAACAAGGACAACAGCAACGATGCCGACGACGTCGACAAAGATATATAAAAAATTTTTTTTGGAAGCATGTAAAAGAATTGTAAGCTTTGAAGGAGAGATGAAGATATAAAGAAGAAGGGGGGATATATAAAAGCTTCCTCTTTTTATATTTTTATTATTATATTGAATATAAACAAAAACTACATATTTCTTCTTTAAAGAGAAGGGAGAAGATTTGAGAAAAAGAAAGAATCTTTATAAAACCATGGAAAAAAATAAGAATAAATCTTATTTGTTTGTTTTTTATCAATTCTTAAAAATAAAATGGTCAAATCGGAAATGACAGAAAAATTTTTTGGCCTTCTTTTTTCAATGTCTAGAAGATGGCTTTGGCACTTTGCCTTTCACATCGGCATTTTCTTTGGTGATAATGACCAAATTGAAAGATTAACACAAAAAAGAAGAAGAAATGAAAGCAGAAAAAAAATGCAATAAGGAAAAAGAATTAGCACCCTCCCCAAAAAAAAATATATAAGAACTTCAACAAAAAAAATAAAAAAATACAGAGTCTAGTTTTTCTTAGTTAGTGTCTTCACATTGCTTATTTTTTGCATTTTGCTCTTCTTGCTTGCTTTTGCCCACCCCATTAAGGAAGAAATAATATACATACAAACACATAAAAAAAATTTTAAAAATAAATATTATTTGTTAAGTAGTTAGTTAGTAATCTTCTTCCTTCCAAACAATTAACATCCATAAAAAAATAGGAAAGAAAGAAGCGTGATTAGTTTTGGCAAAAAAACAAAGATAGAAAAGCCAAAAAAATAAAAATGAAAACTCAGATTTTTAAAAAATGAAAGAAAAAAGTTTACCTTAAAGTTCATTTCAAAAAAAAGTACAAAAAAAGAAGAAGAATTTTTAGAAGATTATTAATTATGTGATGAACATTAAAAAAAAGGTAAAAAAATAAAATGTGTGTGAGGGATATTAAAAAATATTAAAAATAAAAAAAGATGATGTGTTTGAAATTTATTTTTTAAAATCTCATGAGATTTGTTTCTCGAGCTTTTTTTTAGTAATGTATGGAGGAGTTCAAAAATATGTATAACCACCTGAAAGTTGAATTAAAAATTGTAAATAAGTTTGAACCGAAAAAATGAAAACATTCGCGAAAATGAAGGAAAACTTAATTTTTGACTAAAATTACGCGGATACTGTATTAATGTTGATTTGAATAATCAGATACTGTAATACCAAAATACCAGAATACTGTAATATGTTTCATAAAATATGGCTGTCGAAAAAGATCTTTTTATGGTATTCAAATTTATAATAATTGAAAACTTGCTAAATTTTTGCAATTAATTTTGTGAATAATTCTATCAATTATAGTTAAACCCATATTGATCTCATTGATCCCATCAACTTAAACTGCAAAGATCAACAAACTCGTTGATCCACCTGATCCCCATTTCATCATTTTCCGGTCAAAAAAGTTACTACAACAACAACAAATATTTGACCGATTCACAACAAAAATTTTTTCATTCACTCTTGAAACATGCAATCCTAAGAAAATTTTTGGCATTGAAATGAATCCCCCAAAATGAACAAACTTTTTTAAGAAGAAGGAAAAATATATATAAAGCTTGAACGCACATCACTTTTTTGAAGGGGGAGCTTTTCTTCTCTTTCTTGCTGTCGAAAGGAAGAAATACGATCCTAAGAAAAGAACGTAGCCAAAAATCCTTCTCCTTCGCCTTCTTCTTCTTAAAAGACAAAACTTTTCTTTCCTTCTTATTCTTCTAATATATTTTTTCTTACTATTAAAAATAGAGATAGAAACTTTTAAAAAACGATAAAATAGAAAGGCACAATAAATAAATACATGTTCAACTTTTTCTTAAACTCTTTTTTAGTGATAAATGACCTTTGCAAAAGCCTTTGAAGTTTGATAGAGATAGATGAAATGAGATAAAAGTTAGCTTAAAGAAAGTTTTGAAATGACGGAAATATGTATTAGTAAATGAATAAAGAATAAATTTAAGATATTCATCAAAAAAATCATTTTTTAATATCTACGATCAAGACATAGTGTTCCCCAACGTTATGACAAAAGTGATAGTAATAAAAATTTACTGAAATCGAAAATTGTGATTACTATCACTTTTCTGACATTCAGTTTGAGCTTTTCCAAAAACTAATTTTTGAATCCAATTTATCGTGGTAATACGATAACACTCTCAATTTCATAAATCCACCAATACCATCAACATAACCATTTCCATCCAATCAAAAACTCATTGCTTTGTCGGTCCATTAAAAAAGCGTTTCTTCTCAATAAATCACAGCCAAAATTTCAAAAAATCTCCAAAAAAGTCAATCAACTTTTTTCTTTTTCCAATTTCCAAAAAAATCTTTCAAAAGCAAAAAAATACTCAAATACGTTTCCGTCAAAAATGAAAGAGCACAAAAAAAAGAAGAAAAATGGAGAAAAAAAATTAGCCATAAACGCTTTTTCTTCTTCTTCATTTTTTCGATTAGCTCGTAATCCCCCCTCATCAATTACAGAATTTTCTCTCCTCTTCATTTTCTAAGTGATGGCAATTGTCAGTTTGAGAAATAGCAAGAAAAAAAATCAAAAATTAAGATGGAAAAAAAGAAGAGATTTCTTTTTTTTCTTAAATGAACAAAAAACAACAGAAAAAAGATAGAAAAAAAAATTCTAAAGCCCCTTCGGCGAGAGAAAAAAAAACAAAAACAAACAAACAGACGACGACATTTTTCGTTTATCTGTTAAAAATATTTAATTTAATGCCAGATTTATATTATATTGAGTTGTAGTTCGAAAAACAAGTGAGAGGAAGGAAGCATTAAGCAAAAAAATGGGGTGGTTTAATAACAAAATGAATATTTATTGCCTTTTTTCTTCTTTTTGCAGGATGTGGAACTGATAAATTATCATTTAAAAAAAAGTGGAGGCGAAACTTTTAATATTATTTAAAAAAGATTCAATTTTAGATAAAACTAAATAAAACAAAGATCAAATAAAAAGGTCTAGACTTCTGGAACACTTTTTTATTCAAACTTTTAATCTAAAAAAAGAAGTACCGTAACTCGAAAATTTCAACAGATACAAACTTATCAAACTGACAAAAAATTGAAAATTATTATCATAAAAAAGTTGAAAAATTGTTTAAATTTTTTTCATAAATACAGGGTGTCTCAAGAAAAGATCCAGATTTTATTTGGCTGGCAAATTTTTTAAAATTAGTATTTTGCAAAACAGTTTGCGCAGTTGTGTTCAGAATCCTTTAAGAATTTTTTTGACAAAATTTTATGGCATTCTGAAACATGCAAATTTTACACGCTTATTGAGAGCGATAGTAACTCCAAATTTTTGAAAACTGTTTTTAATTGTTACTGTCTCATTGATAGTAACCGAAACATTTTATTATCGTTTTTTGTCGTTACTATCGCTCTCAATAAGCGTGTAAAATTTGCATGTTTCAGAATGCCATAAAATTTTGTCAAAAAAATTCTTAAAGGATTCTGAACACAACTGCGCAAACTGTTTTGCAAAATACTAATTTTAAAAAATTTGCCAGCCAAATAAAATCTGGATCTTTTCTTGAGACACCTTGTATTACCAAGAGGTAATTACGGTTAGATCCAAAAAATTAATGAGTTAATTTTGGATCTAAAATGAAAAGAAAATAAGCTGCAAAAATAAGAATCAAAGTTTGACCAAAAATTTGTAAAACATCATGAATGATATCAAAAAGACAATTTTCATCACTTTCTAAATTCAAAAAAGCATTTCCGTTACCAGACTTTTTTTCGTGAAAAGTAAGAAAAAAAGGAAAAGAAAAGTCGTCAATCGTTTGTCTCTTTTAGTTTCTACAAATAAAAGAAGACAACATCAAAAAAAAGATGAAGACAAGCCCAACTTTAGTCTTTTAGTTATCTCTCCTACACTTCTTCTTTTTGCTTCTATTGTCGGCAAAAATTCTTAGCTCTTTTTTTTGTTTTTTTACAAGACTTTTTGTTTTTTATGGTCGTCAAAAGTCAAACAAAAAAAGAAAGAAAGAAGCGGGTGCTAAAAGATAAATGGCTTTTCTTTTTTCGATGATTCTGAAGCTGACTTGAGAAGCCAAGAATCTGGCGTCAAAACAAAGAAAAGAAGAAGCAACAAAAAGTCTTTTTTTAAAAACTGCGACAAATTGCAGAAACAAAAATATCTGTTTTTGTTTTGAGTTCAAACATATGCTTAAATTTTTGAAGTCTCATGGGAGGTCTTCGCTTTTTTTCTATTGTTTCTTGGAATCTTTAAAATTTGACCAACAAAATGAAAGAAAGAAAGCATGGATTTTGAAATGATAGTAAAAGTTCGATTATGAAGAGATAAAGCTAATCTTGATCGAATATTTATCATCACTCGGACTTATCAAATCAATGTTATTATTAAAAATGGATAAATTAATTAAATGTGTTCAAGAAAGGTTAGAGAAAATAAATTTCAAAAAATGATAGTAATTTTTTAAATCTGTTTTCATTTTTTTGACTTACTATCACTTTTGTCATAAAAGAAGGGAACACCTTGTTTACTGAAAATAAACCTTTGATCCTAGAATTTAAATTTACAGACAAAAAATATTTAATCGTTCAAATCCAAAAGAAAAAATAAACTAAAACTAATAAAAAGTACTTCACAAACATTTTTTTATCAACATTTTCCTTTTCATCTTTCAAGCTTTTTGTTTTTTTTCTTCTTTATCCTAAAGAGTTTTTTAATTAGAAAATTTAAGAGATTTTGCATGACGATTAAAAAAGGAAAGAAAAAGCTGTTAGCGTGCAATAATGCAGGAAAAAGCAAAATATAAAGAAATGAACAGAAGCAAAAAAACGTGCTCCGGAAGTGTTGATAAAAGTTCGTTGCCAAAGGGCATTTCCGATCATCAACAAAAGGGACTTCTTTAAAGAAGCAAAAGTAAATAATATTTCTGCAAAAATAGGAATAGTTAACAGAATAAAAGCAGTGCCTTAAAAAGATTTTAAAAAGCAAGTAATATTTGTAAAAAATATGATTTAAAGCAATGTTAAAAAAAAGGATTTTATGATTCTAAAAACGTTGTTTGCTTTCCATTTTTAAACTTCCGCAAAACATTCATTTTTTAGGTTAAACAATCTGTTTTAATTGTTTGCTGACATTAATAATGCCCACATACTTTTTTTTCTCAAATATCTGGGGTAGCAAAGCTGAGCACATAAAGATGGTCAAACTTTCAATTTTTTTTTTGAGATGGCTGTCATAATTGACGTTTTGACATTTTTATGTCAAGGAAATTTCAAAAAGTTGTTGGCGAACACTCAAAATTAGATGGCAAAAGAATTTTAAAAATTGCTAGACAGAGGAATTCCATCAAGAAAGGTAAAACCAAAAAACACAATAAAATCAATGAAAATTATGAATTTTTTGATCAAAGAACAAAACGATAGTAATTTTTAAAATTGAAATTAAAAGTTTTGTGTTACTATCACTTTTGTCATAAAAGGCAGGAACACTTGGTATGATAATAACAAATTAAAAAAAGATATAATAAAACTCATTTTAGACATAAATCATTTTTTTAAAAGACAGTTTCCAAAATTTTAGGTAAAAAAAGTTGATTAAACTTGTAAAACATGCAACATTTATTCCTATAAAATGAAACATTGAAACTTTTTAACAAATTCAGGTACAGAATATTCCACATGAATAAACCATACCTTTTTCCCTTTCAAAGATCCATAATCCCTTCTATCATCTGCCTTTCCTTTACATAAAAAAGCAAATAAATAATTTTTTTTCTTCAAATTTTTAAAGATTTTTTTTGCAAATAAAACATGTAAGTAAAATAAAATCTTACAGGGTGTGCCAAAAAAAAGTGGAATTTCGTTTTTAAACAAAGGCAAGGGAACTTGAACAACTTGTGTTGGGTGGTATTAATACTTGGTGGGGAAGCGCATTTGACCCTACAGTATGACCTCTCGAAAGTTTTCGCTTCGGGAGATCCGTAGATTCAAAGTTTTGAAAAGTACGTTTTTCGACCTTTTCGTAGAACAAAGTTCCTGGGAGAACCAGAGGGGCTGGAGAAAAGGTGATGGTAGATTCAGATAGCCCATATGTCAGACTCGTTGACGCAACAAAGTTTTAGTGTTCAAATCTTATGTCCCGGGTTTAATCGCTTCGAGAAAAAATCAATTTCCGATTTTTCGATTTTTTGGTCAACTTTGACTTATTGGTGTAGTCCACCCAGGAGGAGTTGGAGGCTAATATTTGTTGTCAATAAACTTCAGCTTGTTTGTGGTTGATTCCATACCAAAATATTGAAATCTGAAAAATTGACCTTTTAAGCAGCCATAATTTTTGTATGTTAGTAAGTATATGTAGTATATACCGTAATTCTATTCAATGTTAAAGTATCCAAATTGGCCATAAATGCTTAAAATGTATTTTGCAGTATTTTTCTGTACTATTTTCATTGATTTATAGCAAAACATAGCATTTAAAAACTTTTGTGTATACATAGTTACCTGCTATTTATTAGTATACACGTTAAAGCAATTGTTTTTGAACGTTTTTGAGTATCAAAAAATAGTCATTTTTCCAGATCTCAATATTTTGGTATGGAATCAACCACAAACAAGCTGAAGTTTATTGACAACAAATATTAGCCTCCAACTCCTCCTGGGTGGACTACACCAATAAGTCAAAGTTGACCAAAAAATCGAAAAATCGGAAATTGATTTTTTCTCGAAGCGATTAAACCCGGGACATAAGATTTGAACACCAAAACTTTGTTGCGTCAACGAGTCTGACATATGGGCTATCTGAATCTATCATCACCTTTTCTCCAGCCCCTCTGGTTCTCCCAGGAACTTTGTTCTACGAAAAGGTCGAAAAACGTACTTTTCAAAACTTTGAATCTACGGATCTCCCGAAGCGAAAACTTTCGAGAGGTCATACTGTAGGGTCAAATGCGCTTCCCCACCAAGTATTAATACCACCCAACACAAGTTGTTCAAGTCACCTTGCCTTTGTTTAAAAACGAAATTCCACTTTTTTTTGGCACACCCTGTATAAGAAATCGGATACTTTGCGTGCCCTTAAAAACTTTCTACAACTCCAACTGCTGTCATGTTTTTGTTTCCCTTTTCTTCAATGTTCAGATTACCGCTGGCATTGTTGTCAACCATGTTATTTTCAGTTGGCCCTTCCCCAAAAAAAGAAGATTGTTATGTGTGAAACATTTTCCTCCATTCCTTTGAATCGCGCATGACTAAGGGTCATAAATCAGTTATTCCCAAAAATTTTTTGGACTTTAAAGAAACAGAAAGAAAATCTAAAAGCTTTTTGGATTTTAAGAAGGGCAATAAAAAAACAAAGAAAATAAGAGCAAAAAAAAGTGGCAAGCGTGAAAAAATATTTCTTTTTTTTTGTGGTTGAAACTTTTATTGCTTATGTTCTTCTTCTTCTTCGACTTCATTTGCTTTTCATTTTTTAACAGCATCAATAAAATTTGAATGAGTGGGCCAAAAACAACATAAAAGAAATATTTAAAAGTTAGAAAAAAAAGAAGCTTATATTTTTTGCCTCCTTCATTTACATAAGTCTTTAACTTTTTTTTATGAGAAGAAAGGAAATGTCAGAGATGAAGTGTCTCCGGGGTTGATGAAAAGTTTTTGAGCTTTTTGGAAGCTTTTAGATGGATGAATGGAATGGATAAATATTGGGGTTGTTGAAAAATTGGAAATAACGAGAAATTTATGTAACAAAACCGTATTTTTAGAATTCAGGATTTATCCTTTTATTACAAGATAAAAGATAAAAGGATATCCGTCAAAAGAGATCACATGTTGAACAACAAGTAAATCCAACAAATTCTAAAACTGGACCTTTTACTGATATTTTTCTTAATTACAATCATAACGAAGTGTTCCTCAATGTTATGACAACATTGATAGTAACAAAGTAATAAAAAATAAAAAATTCAGTTTACTATCATTTTTCATTTTAAAATCGGAGCATATCTAAACAGTTAAAAAAATTAAAAAAAGCAATTTTTTATGATAATATACACTTCCAGAATGGGATATAAATAACAACTGCAATCAACATTACATCCAAAGTTAAGGGCTACTAAAAATTTGAATTCGCAGAATTTTTGAAATTTCATTGTGTTACAAAATGATAAACAAAGGCAGTAAAACTGTGAATTGTTTTTGAAAATAAATTTTTCAAATTTATAATTTCTCAAATTTAAGCCATAAAAATCTCATATCAATTATTTCAAGCGGAACCAATTTTATTTTGTTTCTTAGAACGTTCACAAACAAATTTTTAAACAAAAAACCTGTAAATTTTCTTGAAAACAATAATAAAAATGTTCAAGAAAATTAAAATTTGAATGGATTCAAAATGCCAAAAAAGTCAAAGTTCAGATTCAGCAAAAAAATTAAATTTTAAACTTCTATTGAAAGAAATAATTTTTATCTTTATTTATACGACGATTAACTATGCTGCTGAAATGCATAAATCAAAGCACACAAATCACCAACCAAAACTTCTGTCAAAATCAAACTTTTATTTTTCTTTTTCTTAAAAGTTTAAATCACCAAAAAAATTATAGCATGTCTCAGTTTGAAAGGGTATAAATAAAAAAAGTTTTCTTTGTTTGAAAATTTAAGTTTGTTTTAGGATAAATAAATATATCCGGCTTTGATTTATCTTCAAAATCAAACCTTGCGCAATTGAACATCAAAAATCTAACAAAAAAAGTGAAATCATTTGTAAATAATCGGTGAAGAAAAAAGGGGAAATAAAAGTGTTTTGATCAAAGAAAATGGAATAGTTTTGTTGGAAGGTCAACATGGAGGTTACGGTAATGGAAATAAATAAAAAATGTGAACGTCAGAAAATTGAAAAAGAAACGGAAAAAATGCAAAAAGAACAGTTTTGAAAGATGATGACATAAAAGTATCTCTATTTATAGTCCAATTTTTGCAGCAAAAAAGCGAACAACACAAACAACGAACTTTTCAAATCAACTTCAAAATTGAAAACTGTTTTTAGAATCCAAAAAGTTCAACAACATCCAATCAGACAATGCTCATGCCACCTGGAAGTTAACAACTTCTGCAAAGAACCTTAATTTTAAAAAAGTTTCGGGCCCAAACAATCTCTGATCTAGTCACTGTTAAAAGTAGCCTTAAACTTGACCGAAGATTACTATTCCTGCTATTACTGTAAAGTGACAAAAGTAATCACATTGAAAAAAAAGAGTTATGCCAAAGAACTAAAAAAATTTTCCAAAAATATCTCAAAAATCAAATATTTACTTTTAAGTAAAAAATTTTTAAAACAAAGCTTGTAAAAAAATCCATCAAAAGAAAAAATTTCTATTGTGGAAGGATAAAAAAATATATCAGAGGTAAAACACTTAAAAACAATTGAAACAAATCTCTCAAGTCTCTTTTTTCTTTTCCTTTTTTTAATTTCAAGTGGAAGATTTGTTAGTGATCTCACTCATTCAATTTTTTTCTTCTTAGCCACCACCTGCTGTTGCTGTTCTTCTTCTTCTGCCGCTGGTGCTGCTGCTTACTACCACCACCGGAAATTGAAAGATTTGTGAAAAAAATGCAAAAAAAAAGAGCTTAAAAGTGAATAAGGCACGCACAATCCCCAACCCCAAAAGCTTATAAAACTTTGTAGCTTTAACGGATTTTTTAATAACAAACAAATCCGCCAACTTTTTCCTATTAGAAGATGAAAGATTGAATGATTTGAAAAATTCGAAAATGAATGGAATTTTATTTTTAATTGATGAGGTCCACTTTTTTTGCAATGTTTTTTATCGCTTTTTGATTGCAAATATCTCGAGTTTTTTAAAAGAATTTAGAAAAAATAATTAAATGCCAATTAACTTTAATTGTTTTTCTTGTTTTCCAACTCAGGTGGTTAAAGAAACGGGGGAAGAAAAAAATCAAAGTTCTTTGCTTTAATTTTATCTTTTTCCCTGATACCCCATGGTACCCTACTTAATTTTATTAAAAACATTAACAGTTATTCTTAAAAATTACGCGTCAATGCAATGAGAGTAAAATTTTAGCCAAAGAAATTGAATGAGAGTAATTTTTAAAAATTATATTCATTTTTTGTTGTTACTATCACTTTTGTCATATCAGAAGGGAACACTTGGTAAATCATCAACACCTCAAAAAAAGAGTTTTCAAGGCTAAATAAAATGAAACTGTAAGTTATCTTTAATTAATTAGCATTGTTTTTTCTTATTAATAATCTGTATTTCAAGATTTTACGGTAAAATTATCGTTTTCTTTTATAAAAGCTTCTTTTATTTCCCACTGATTTAAGAAAACTGATTAAATTATTTTGTGATAATCGAATCTTTTAAAAACAAATAAGTAGCAACTTTTTAAAAATAACAAAACATATTGATGTTTTGAAAAGTGACATTTTTAGAAATTTTTCCCTTGGGGATTATTAAACTTTTTTCTTAAAAAATGGCATCAATGGGTGTCAAAAAAACCGAAGCCTGGAAAAAAATGAGAGATTACAAGATTTTGTTCATAAAATACAAAACTAAGCATTCTGATTTTATGTTTCTTAATAATAATATCATCGAACTCATTAGCTAATATCATTATCAGGATACCGTTATCTTAAGAAATCAATTTTATTGAAATTCCTACAGCAGTTTTATGTTTTTTTATTTCTTTAAAGCATCATGTAAAAGTGTTAACGATAATTAAAACAAAAAAATGTAAAATGAATAAAAGTGCTAAAACCACCAAACAGCTGTCATCAAAACAGTTAAAAAGAAGCCTCTTTTTTATTCTTTAACAGATATCCTTGATTTTATATTGAAAAACACTTTTCTCTCTCCAAGCAATAAAAATGTGAATTTTGTTGTGTCATTAAATATCTTGAATTTGATCAAGTAAGAAAATTGAGTGACAGATTTTTTAAGAAGGAAAACAACAAAATAATCAGTCAAATAATGGATGATTAATTAATGAATCTTATTATGCAAGTCTGAAAAACAGATCTTTAATTTTAAATTACAAATTTTTTAGTCAGCTTTTCAATACCAGCATGACTTTTCAAACCACATAATTTGCATAAAAATTATGTCAGGTTCTATATGCACAAAATCTATTTCGATTATGTTAATCAATAGCAAGTACCCAAAATTGCATCAAATTTTGTCAACAAAATTTTAAAGTTTTTCTTGTACAAAAATTCTCAACACGAAAAGACGGTGTTTAACAAACCACAAATTTTTTTTGTTTTTGATCGAATTCGATCCAACTTTTTCAAACAACTCAACGTTCAATTAATTGTTTTTAGATTCTTTTGCTATTACAAACAAACAAATTCAATGTCACCTTCAAACATATTTCTTCATGCAAAAATTACAACAACAACAACAACAAAGCATAATAATTATGTTAATTCAAAAAATTTGCATGAATGAAATTTGAATATGTTTTGAGATGGTATAAAAGCCTTGCTTGTCCATCAAAAAGTCATCATTTCGATTCTTCGTGATCGCTACTTCCATCTCCTCTCTTCTCTCTCTACTCTCAACACATCAACTTTAAAAAATGGCTGGTTTCTCTGGACAACAAGGATGGGCAGGTCAACAACAAGGATGGGCAGGACAAGGTCAACAAGGATTTGGTGGTCAAGGTCAACAAGGATGGTCTAGCCAACAAGGTGGCTTCGGTGGACAACAACAAGGATGGGCTGGTCAACAAGGTCTTGGTGGTGGACAACAAGGATGGGGCGGACAAGGTCAACAAGGATTTGGTGGTCAAGGTCAACAAGGATGGGCTGGACAACAAGGTCTCGGTGGTCAAGGTCAACAAGGATGGGCTGGTCAACAAGGTCTTGGTGGTGGCCAACAAGGCTTCGGTGGTCAAGGACAACAAGGTCTCGGTGGTCAAGGACAATGGGGTAAGTTATTTTTATATTATTAAGTCTATATGTATTGCTTGTTATTTTTTAGCTCCACTTGGTGCCGGATATGGTCAACGTCAAACTGCTCCCGCTCATGTTCAAGCTCAATACCGTGGTAAACCAGCTTTCTTTGATGCATCTCGTGGTGTTCTCTGGGATGGCAAGACTGCATGGTTCTATGCTCCAGTTGGATCTGCTACTGCTTCTGGTCAACATTCAAATGTCTTCACTGCTATTGAAACTACTCCACAAGGTACCCGCATTACTATTGGAAATGGAACTCAAGGTGATCTTCGTGAACATGCTTCTGCTCTCTCATCCAACTATGTTCTTGATCGTCAAGGATTCCTTGTTTAAGCTCTTAAAATTTTTGTTTTGTGCTAATTTTATTCTGTGTATGTGAAATTTAAGTTAATAAAAAATTGCAATTGTAAATGTTTTTGTGTATTTTGGGGTTCGGATTGGGGTGGGGCTCTTATGGAATTAGATGGTTGGGTCTTTGAAAATTTTCATTTTTGTATCGTTCGAGTTAGATTTTCAGTCCTCTGTTTCTCTTTAGTTAGTCAGCTGAAAATGAGCGAATTTTGCTTTTGATTACTTCTTTTTCCTCTTAACTTTTATTTTGTTTTTACTGTTGATCATTAGTCTAAATCAATTTTGATGGATTTGGGTTAGTTTTATACAAAAGGGTTACGGTACTTTTCCATTTTTTATCGGTCGAATCAGATTTTTAGCGGTTCTCTTTATTTAGAAAAACTTGCTGCATTTTCAAAGGAGGCGGAACCTTTAGTACTTTTATATTTCTCCAACTTTTTTTTTTCGTTGAATTTTCATGACGATCAGGATTTTTTTCTTTTGTTCTCTTGCCTGATCGTCAGAAAAATTCAAATGAAAAAAAACGTTAGAGAAATAAAAAAGTACCAAAGGTTCCGCTCCCTTTAAGTTGTTTTTGTTGCATAATAAATTTACAAGGAATTATCAGGTTGTTTAGAAAATATTTGCTTTTGATTATAACTCTTTGATTACAAAACTTAAGTTAAACTTGCATATTTGGAATCTGTGTAAAAATTACATCGAGTAGGTCTGGTCATCATTGGAGTCTTTTTAAAAAAGTTGTATTTTGATTACGGTAGCTATGAAAAAAGTGTTTGTTGTCTCTTCTTTTTTGTGATAATAATTATGGAAATTTGCATATAACAAATGATCAAAAGTTTTTTAAAAAGTTAATTATCGGTACTCTTTTTTCTTTTATGAACTCATTTTAAGATAAATCACAAATTCGATAAACGTTGAATGTTACAATGTATGTTATTGGATATTTTTGGCTGCTGATGATTTTAATATCTCAAATTTATGGAAAGAATGAACCAGTGAGTTTTTAAAATTAAATTAAGTTAAAAAATAAGCCTGGAACAAATTGTTGATTTTATTACGATTTTCAAATTATCGTAACGATTGTTTGAACTTCAGAAAATTTTTTTTTGTGAAATTACATTTGGCGACGTGTTATTAATGTCATTTTAAACTGCAAAACTTTTTTGAACGATTTAATATTTATTTATTTCAGCGAATTGAAAATGGTGTAATTACTCCAGATGATTTATTTCAATTTACTGCTTTTTTACATTCACCAAGAAGTGCAGCAACAGGTACAGTAATCTCGAAACGACATATTCTTACTTGTGCTCATTTCCTTTTGTTGGAGTCAGTGGTAGAAGAACATGAAAGATATATGTAAGTTGTTATATCCAGTGTTTGTGTTTTTGGTCAAACACCAACGCTGCCGCCGGGCAAAATTTGAGTTACCGCCGCCGACGCCACCGCCAGCGGCATCTTTTGGTCTTCGGCAAGTCTCTTTGAATTTGGATTACCCCGGCGGCGACGCCAAGCTGCCAGCGGTGGCGGCGTGGAAACACTGGTTATATCCATCTTCTTTGATTTAATTTAAACCAATTTTTTTTCAGGCTATATCTGAATATATCGTATCATGCAGAATTGCGACCTGTAGCAGAATGGGCAAATAAATCCGCTCTTCCAATGTCAATTAAAGGATATATGCCAAAAACATATAAATGGCCTTGGGGTGACATTGCAATTCTTGAATTCCCAGAAGGCACAAATTTTGGGGCTGAACCCGTGAAACTTGCAAAAGATTATCTTGAAACTAAGGGTGATGAAGCGTATATTGCTGGATTTGGAGCATGGTGGATAAATGGTATTTCAAAAAAATATCAAAAAAATTGTGTTTCTAATTCAGTCTCTTTTTTAGGTACTGAATCCAGTGGTGGTTCAAATATATTACGACATGCAAAAATTACAATGATTGATGATTGTTATGGATCTTTAAAAATTTGTGGTGGAAACGAAACTCATCGAGCCTTATCTGGTGATAGTGGTGGTCCAATGTTAATTTATCGAAATAATCAATGGTATCAAATTGGTGTTAGTGCACAAACAGGTGAATTTGGTATGTATGTTTTATTTGATATTTAAAGCGCCAATAGGAGCATGCATGCACCCTCTGGACAAATTCAGGAATTATGTATTTCGATTGTAATTTTTTAGATACTCGAACTCGAGTCTCATCATTTTGTAATTTTATTGAAGAAGTTACAAATAATGAAGTTCAATGTGAATCTATTTATCCTGATCGTCCTCAACTTCCATCATTGCCTCTCAAAATCTTTGAACCACTTTACAAAGGTCAATCAACACCTCTCGAATTATTCAACTTTATTGTTCCATTATATAATTATTATTACCGCATTGGATGCTCTGCTACAGTAATCTCGAATCGACATCTTTTAACATTAGCAGAGTGTGTTTACGTGGATGTGCAGATGTATACAGAAATTCCCATTGAACATTCTTTCTACAAGTTTGTTATAATTTTTTTTAAATTTTTTATGCATTTTTGATAATTTTAGAACAATTTCTGGTAAATTATTTCCTGATCTTCGTTCAAAAAATGTTCATTCAAATTTACTTGGCCCTGTAAATGCCACGGCATATTTCCCTAAAGAATATGATTGGCCGGGTGTTGCTAATGTTGCAGTAATTGAATTTCCAGAGGGAACAAATTTTGGAATTGAACCTGTGAAACTTCCAAAAGATCTCGTGCAAACTTATTTGGTAAATGATATCTGCGTTATCGCAGGATATGGTGAATTTGGTCGGAAAAGTAAGTAATAAGAAATTTGTTTTTAGGAAGAATTTAATTCGAGAACTGGGCATTAGCCTCCCAACCCTCCGACAGATTTAATCTATTTGATTCATATTCTTCGTTATTCCCAATTACCTATGTGGTTTCCCTGAGAACCCACTGATGTTTTTTTTATCAAAGATAAATTTGCGTAATATTATTTTTAGGTAGTGCTGATGCTTACAATGAAGGAACGCCACCAATTTTGCTGCATTCAAATGTTTCCTTTAACTGTTACACAGAAGAAAGTGATTAATATTTTTATAGTTGATGCTTCTAATTACTGTATTTAGTTATAAAAGAAAATGAAAATTTAGCAAAAGATGATGGGGGTCCGACTTTGATTGAAAGAAATGGAAAATTTTATCAAATTGGTATAAATGAGAGATCAGGTAATGCAGAAAAAAAATGTAATTTATTTTTAATTTTTTTTGTTTAATTTAGGTTTTCGAATGATGGTTTCTCCTTATTGCAAATTCATTGAAGAAGTTACAAAAAATGAAGTTCAATGTAAATCAATTGCTCCAATTTTTGAAGAACCCGTTTCAGAAGCAACACCTCCAACAACGACAACAATGACTTTCCAGTCTCAACAAAGTCATGAAACTCCAACTTCAATTGCATCAAAAATTCAATTTGAAATGATATATCTTTTGCTTCAAATTTTATATTTTTATGTATTGAATAACTATTGATTAAAAAATAATAAATTTTTTAAATATTTTAAAAAAGTATAGCTTCTTACAATTTGCACAAACCCCTATTTTTGGAATTATTACTTTTAAACAGGAACATTACTCTAAAATCATAAATCTTCTTTGATCTTTTACCGCCATCGGCACAAATAACTTCTCACAACTGTTTGTGCCAATGTTTTTTTCTTTTTATCCTTATAAGATAACTGTACAAAACTTTCTTCCATTTTTACACTTTAACAACTGTACTTTTTTCATTTCATTCGATTAATCGTGCGCTTTCGTTGCATTTTGCTTTCCATTAACATTTTTTTATTCTTAACTTTTACACTTTCTAATTTTCTACTTTCTAATAACAGTATAAAATTGATTGTACTTTGTTTTTGTGACTTTTTTCTCTTTCCTTCACACTCTTCACTTTCTTCATTGACTTGATGTCGTTGTAAACACAGATAGATAGACAGCAATAGTGGCCAGTCATCAACATCAGTAACATCATATTTATGTTGAAATGATGATGACAATACTGATGGCTCCATGAAGTTCTAGAAAGCAACAGATAAATATTAACAAGTTTAATTATCATAAAAGTTTTTGATAGTAACAAAAGAATTTGAAATGAAAATGTTTTGATTACTCAAATTTTGAGAGTAACATTTATTTTAAAAATGAAATTTTTTGCGTTACTATCACAAATGTCATAACACTGGGGAACACTTTGTCAACAAATTTTTAGATTTCGACAACAAAATTTAGTGGCATATTTGAATTTTTACTATCTTCAATCAATGATTTGTTTGAATTTTGAGCTTAAAGATGGATGCTATGACTTTTGTTAAATCTTTGATAATTTAAAGACACCTTTCTCCAAATCCGTTGGCAATTTATAATTTTTTCAAAAGCAGACTTCCGAAGCTTAAACAAACATCTTCTTCGGCTTTTGACGTTAATGTTTCGTTTACATTTATACACTTCACACAAGCAATGACTTCAATGAGCTTCTTTTTTTCTTAAGTTTAAAGAAAAGAAGAAGAAAAAAGAAACGGGGAAATGCAATTGTTTTGATTACTGTACTTTTGAGAGTAAAATTTAAATTGAAATTTTTTGCATTACTATCACAAATGTCAAATCATTGGGGAACACTTTGTAATAAACAATGTCTCTGATTTGGTAATATCATAAAATTAGTGGCATATTTGAATTTTAACTATCTTCAATAAAAATATTAAATTTAAAGATTGAGGCAACGATTTTTCTTGAAACTTTAGATAATTTAAAGACTAATGAAAAAATAATTCAATAACAAATCTTAGGGCTACAGTATCCGATCCTTCTACACAGAAAAATTCACAAGTTTCTATCAAAACAATTCAAAGTTAAATCAAGAATAACCTATCCAAAATTGAAAACCAATGCTAATACTACCCCAAACCCGAAATAAAATCCAACCCAAAACACAAATAAAATATCGATTAAAAATTTATTTAAATAGACACACACATTTAAATTAACACAAAACAAAAGTTAAATGATGTGTTTAGACAGAAAATCCTTGACGATCAAGAACATAGTTGGAGGAGAGAGCAGAGGCATGTTCACGAAGATCACCTTGAGTTCCATTTCCAAGAGTGATGCGAGTTCCTTGAGGGGTAGTTTCAATTGCGGTGAAAACATTTGAATGTTGAGCAGAAGGAGTAGCAGATCCAGCTGGAGCATAGAACCATGCAGTCTTGCCATCCCAGAGAACACCACGAGATTCATCAAAGAATGCAGGCTTTCCTTGATATTGAGTTTGAACATGAGCTGGAGCAATTTGACGTTGACCAAATCCAGCACCAAGTGGAGCTACAAAATAACAAGCATTAATTTTAATCAAAATAGTTTAAAAATAACATACCCCATTGTCCTTGTTGTCCTTGACCACCGAAGCCTTGTTGGCCACCACCAAGACCTTGTTGACCAGCCCATCCTTGTTGACCTTGTCCAGCCCATCCTTGTTGACCTTGTCCAGCCCATCCTTGTTGACCTTGTCCGCCCCATCCTTGTTGTCCACCACCAAGACCTTGTTGACCAGCCCATCCTTGTTGTTGTCCACCGAAGCCACCTTGTTGGCTAGACCATCCTTGTTGACCTTGACCACCAAATCCTTGTTGACCTTGTCCTGCCCATCCTTGTTGTTGACCTGCCCATCCTTGTTGTCCAGAGAAACCAGCCATTTTTTAAAGTTGACGAATTGATAGTAGAGAGAGAGAGAAGAGAGGTGAAGAAGTAGCGATCAGAAAGAATCGAAATGATGACTTTTTGATGGACAAGCAAGGCTTTTATACCATCTCAAATCATATTCAAATTTCATTCATGCAAATATTTAAATTAACATAATTATTATGCTTTGTTGTTGTTGTAATTTTTGCTTGAAGAAGTATGTTTGATGATGAAGGTGACATTGAATTTGTTTGTTTGTAATAGCAAAAGAATCTAAAAAGAAATTATTTAAAGTTGAGTTGTTTGAGAAAAAGTTGGATCGAATTCGATCAAAAACAAAAAAAAACTTTTTCGTTGTTTGTTAAACACTGTATTTTCGTGTTGAGAATTTTTTGTACAAATTTGCAAAAAAAACTTTAAAATTTTTGTTGACAAAATTTGATGCAATTTTTTTACGTTCTATAGATTTTTCGCGAGCAACATTAAAACAGAAGTTTTAGATTAAAAAATAAATGTGATTTGCTCTTTCTACCAACGACGAGTACCTATGCTATTATGGGTAATCATTAAAATTTGTTGAATGCTGAAACAGTTGTTTAAAAACTATCTGTTACAATAAATCGAACTAAAATGTTGCATAAAATTTTTTTTCCTTTCAAATTAGTTCACCTTTGATTTACTCTATCATTATTAGTTAATTTAACACTTATTTTACATTTTTCTAGTTCTTACTTAACCGTATCCTTTCATTTAATCTAGCTTATTTGCTAGCACATATATTGCGTAATGAAAGAGATTACTGCAATATATTAGCAGCAGCAACTTTTAAAAAACGTAAAATTTAATTTAAAATTAACTCCCATCTTTTAAGGGTAATCCTTTGATAACGAATAAAAAGAAGATAGAATTCACATGATATTTTTTTTTGCATTTTTAAAGAACCTTTAAAAAGCGGAATTCGCAATTTTCAGTTATTTTTCGAAGAAAAACAGCTCCCAGAAGTATCCCTGTTTCTTTATTTCTTTTCTTTTCTTTGGTAGGTATTTCTATGGAAACGAAAGTAAAGTAATTTTTATGTAATTTTGAAGGTCCATAAAAATATTAATTTTTATGAGGGATATAAGAAGCTGTGTGCAAAAGTTTGCGTGATTAAATTATAGCAAAAATAAAAAAGGGTAAAAACAAAGGCAAAGAAAGAGGGAGTGAGAATCTGTTTTTATATATATTTATTTTTATTATGCCAGAAAAATCTATAATGAATTATTTAAAAGTGAGTCATTTTAGAAGAATTTTTTTAAAGTAAAATTTTAACAACATCTGGTTCAATACTCTTTTGTAGGTGTTTAAATTAACTTTTATTTAAATATTTTTAACACCTGCTATTTTTTCTTGTTAAAAATGGGAAATTTATGTAGTACTAGTAAAATTTCTGTTACGGATAATATTATTGAAGTAAGTATTTACTTGTTTTTCATTACCGTATCCATGTTTATTTTGAAGGAAAAGAAGGATTCTGGTACATCTCCAGCAGCACAACCACCGCCTCAGTCAATTCAGCCTCGTCCTGCCACCGCCCTTCCAGATGATGATGGAGAAGGAAATGTTCGGCTTCTGCTGCTTGGAGCTTCAGAATCTGGAAAAACAACTTTATTAGAACAAATTCGAATGCTTCATAAACAAAATTTTACTGAATTTGAACTGATTCATCGAAGAGCATTCATTTACAATAATCTTATGAATTCAATGAAAGCAATAATTTTATATGCACAAAAAAATCAATATTCTTTATTACCTGAAAATGAAGTTAGTTTGTTTTTATTGAATCTCAATTTCTTGGTAAAATGGGAAGGGGAGAAAAATATTTTGTATAGTAAACTTTTATGTTACAATTGTTCAAAAAAGGGATTATCCAGATTTAACTTCAGCAGTTTTGAGATTAAAATGTGGTACGCCAAAATCTAACAATTACATTGAAAGCGGCAAAGATCAAAGGAAACAATCTTGATCTTTGTGGCGGTTTTGCAAAATTTGAAGTTTTGCTAATGTCAGATCTGGACAATCCCAAAACATAAAAATAAAAATATTAAAAATATAACAACGACAAATACAGTAATTTTGGAGATACTGTATTAAAAATTCCTTAATACTGTAATTGCTTTTTTAATTTAAAGTTGAACTGTTAGTTGATTTTTAAACTTTTGTTGACCCATAAAACTTTTACAAGATGTTGTAAAAGTCATAAATAGTTTTTTAGACTAAAGCTAAAACAATAATTAATAATGCTGAGGAATGCCTGGGGCGTTTAACGGAGGAAGAATATGACGCAGTAAACAGCCTATGGCAAGATCCTGGAATTCAAGAAGCATACAAACATCGAGGTGGATATAATTTAAATGATTCTGCAAAATAGTTTGTTTTTTCTTTATCACTTTATCAGGGTATCAATCTGGACAATTTAGTTTCTTTGATGCTTTGGAAAGGATAAATAAGCCAGATTTTCATCCAACTCCATCTGATTTGATAAGGTTTACATTTTTTGCATTTTAGATGCACTTCAAAGTTTTAAGAAATTGATTAATTTTTTGTTGCTTTTTAGAGCGTATGTTCCAACGATTGGCATACAAAATATTGTATTTACGGCAAAAAAGAGAAGTTTTCAGTAAGTTTCGAACTTCTTTAAAATTTAGCATTTGTATCCTTGAGAAATTTCAAAAATAAAATTGTGTTGTTTGAACATGATGTCATATGACGTCATTTTAATAAAATATTACAAAAAAGGTTACTGTAATCAATATCTGATATATACAGGTTGTCCCAAAATAAGTTTCCGTTTTGATGATTCTGAGATATGAAAATTTGTACGCTTATATGGAGCGAAAGTAACGATTAAAAATGAAAACAAAATGTTTTGGTTACTATCAATGTGAGAGTAATAATAAAAAACGGTTTTCCAAAGTTTGAAGTTACTATCGCTCTTTATAAGCGTATAAATTTTCATATCATAGAATCATAAAAAAATTTTGTCAAACGAAACCTTATCACTTTCTGAACACAGTTTTTGAATTTCTTTACTAAAAATTTGCTGGACATATTAAAACGGGAACTTATTTCGGGACACCCTGTATATAATAATTTTAACAGTTTTTTGCCTTCTAGATTATTTGATATTGGAGGTCAAAAAGTTGATAGAAGAAAATGGGCAACAATGTACGATGGATTAGACGCGATATTTTTTTGTTCAGCTATTAGTGAATACGATCAAAAATTTGAAGATGACGAAGATCAAGTAAATTTCCTTCCTAAAATTATTCAAATTTTTGTGATTTTTGTTATTTTTAGAGTCGATTAATGGATTCCCTTGAATTACTTGAACAAATATGCAATGAACCAAAATTCCAAAATACTCCAATTTTTATATTTTTAAATGAAACAGATGTTTTAAAAGAGAAATTAATTACATTCCCCTTAGGGAATTATTTTCCAGAATATTCTGGTATGATAGAATTAAATCAATTTCTGATAAAAATGACGAAATTTTAGGTACAACTGAAGAAGAAGCTTTGGAATTTTTAAAGGATACTGTAAAAGCGCGATGCACGAATCACAAAGATCATCTTTATATTGAATATATTTGTGCCGTAGAAAATGATACAATGGCAAAAATTTTAGACAAAGTTTTTAAAAAGTTATCACAACTTTTGAAATAAAATCAATAAAAGTTTCTTAACTAATCGAGCTACAGTAATCACATTTCATGCAAATAATTAACAATTAAAATTTGGCTGCAGGAACCTCTTATTATTTTACCAAAAATAAAAAGAGAATTGTTATTACTGTTATAATTATTAGATTTTTAACATCCCTTTAAAGTCATTTTGTTCTCAAGAATAACCAAACACATTCATTTTTTAAAAGTTGACGCCATGAAAAGCAACAGCAGCAGCAAAAGTAAGAAATCATGAAAAACAAATACTTTTAATTTTTCCCATGAGAATATTTTCAGCAGATTTTTTTCTTCCAAAAATAAAATAAACAAACAAAAGAGCCACAAATCAATCTTCTATGGCTTTTTTGTGCTTTGAATTTAAACTTTTTAACGAACATCAAAGAAACCGCATCAAATTCAACATTGTTGAAAAAAAAATAGATTTAATCGTTAACAAATTTAATCATAGCAAATATCTGTTTTTGGGGTCTAATTTTTGTGATACTGATTGTCTACAGTATGACAAATGCGAAAGTAGCAAAAACATTGAAAGTTAGATTTTTACAAACCTTTCAATGCGTCAGTAAACAAAAAAATCGTTTTTCTTTTTTCAGTTTACTTTCATTCTGGAAACACTGATTTGTCATTTAATTTTGGTCACCAAAATTTGGTATTCTTTTTTTAAATTTTGTTAATAGTAATTTTTAAAATCTCCCGGTTTTTTTACCTGTAGCAAGACACATTTTGCCAACAGTGTTAAAAATGTGCTGCACTTTTTCAAAACAAACATCATCTCAAAAATATGCGATTGTTTTTCTTCCTTTCTTTTCTCACATTAGAATATGTTAATTTTTGAGAATTATTGTCCACTCAATGTTGATAAAAAGGAAATGCTCACTTTGATAAGTTTATTCGATTTGTTAGCAGCGTTCTGTCTCGTCGAATCCGCTTATCTCTCTGACACAACACAACTAAACTCAACTGGGCAAGAAGAAGACTAACAATGAGTGACCTTGAATTGATTGGAAAAATTATTGCTCAACATTTCTTTGGTGATAACTATGAAGAAGCTCAAAAAATTGAACATCTTACTGATACCGTGATTATGTCATCTGATAATCAAATGTAAGTTTTTTGTTGGTGTTGGAGGGAGGTAGGAAAAGCTGGGGATGTTTGAATATGCCATTCCAGGGGATCATAGGGCATAATATGTGCCCTCGGGGGCAGATTTTTGATGAATCATAATCTTGTGTACACTGTTTTGGTGGTGATTATTATTTGTGAGTGCCTGCTGCAACAAGTTTAAAACAACTTGTATGCAAATTTTCCATATGAGTTTAGACTTTTGTCAGTCCAAGTACCATATGTGCCAATCTTTATATCAGTCATTATCCCAATAACCGAATTTAATATGTATGCCATTTTTAGGTTTACTGGTCACAAAGTTATGATTGAATCTCGTTGGAGTGATGCACCAATTTATCCAACTTCTGCATCCCAATTTCAAATGGATCTTCAAATTCCTGCAACCCTTGTCTCACTTCTCATTAATTTTCTTCATTTTCGGGTAATTTACTTCCCTACCTTGGATGATGCCCTTGAACTTTTTTCATTTGCATATAAAATCTCAAATCAACAACTTCAAAAAGTTTGCCTCGATGAGATTAAAGAGAAGATGTCTCCAACTGATATCCTTAAAGTTTGGACACATTCAAAGCCACTTCGACAACATAAAAATGTAGGTTTTTTAGTAGGATTGGGGTACTGTAGTTATATGATTGATAACTTTTTAGATTGTTGAATATATCACTTATCATTTTCCTTTGATCTTTGATGAATCTAAAACCATTCAAGGTGAATTTAAAGCAATGTGTATGAATGATGCCATTCAACTTTTGAAGCATCGAAAACTCAATATTCAATCTGAAAAAGATTTGATTCCCTTTGTCATGTTTTATGTTCAACAAAATCTTGGTGATAAGATTGCTGAAGGGGATTTGCTCAAAACTGTTAATGCTTTTATTGAATGTTTTCGAATTCAAAAGGATCGGGTAAGTTTTATCCGTTGCGCGGCACATGCCTTTGATCTTTAAAGTTGCTCTATCAACAATTATGTTTTTAACTACTCAACCCCTAGATCATGATGTCTATGAGATTGTTAAATTTGTTCATTTATGCAAATTTTTAGGCACAATATGTTATTCCACATTTGTCTGCTTTCTGTAATATCAATGGAAATGTTCTTGATTGTAAAGTTCCATCATTTAATCATCCACCTCGAATCCCTCGTGATCTTTTGATCTTTTATGGACTTTATAATAAACGAAATCCAATTGCATATTATGTTGATCTTGAAGCAAAGAAACTCTTTCGAATGTCAACCTTGGATAATCCAGATTTTTCTGTAACAGTTCCAAATTATTGTATCTCTGATGGAACTCTTTATCAAATTGGTGGAAGTACTTCTTCAACAACAAGTGGATTTGCAAAAGCTGATTGCTTTGTTCTTGATAAACAAACTCTTAAATGGAAACGTAGATCTTCGATCTTTCATGAAAGAGCATATTCAAATGTTTGTGCATCCCCTAAGGGAAGAATCTTTGTTGTTGGAGGGCATTCTTTGTTTTTAAGAAGTCGAATGAAGAATGTTGATGTCTATGATCCACTTTTGAATACCTGGAAATCTTTACCTAAAATGTTATTTGGTCGATATCATACTGCAAGTATTTTTCATGGTGGAAATTTATATGTTACTGGTGGAGCAAATGAACAACAAACCCTTGGGGAATGTGAATACTTACCAAAATTTTCTGAAACCTGGGTTTTAATGCCACAACTTAATCATGCTCGTTCGGAACATCAAGTAATCGTCTATGGAAAATATCTTTATGTTTTGGGTGGACGAAATGGTAATGAAGATTCTGAAAGTGTTGAACGGCTTGAACTTGGTACACATGGAATGTGGAAAGATGTCGCCCCCATGTCTGTTAAAAGGTTAGTTTTTTAAAAAATTTGTGATTTTTAAAAAATTTTGTGATAATAAAAATGAATTTTTTTTGATAGTAAAAATAAAAACTTGTTTTTGATTTTTTTCGTTACTATCCTTTTTGTCATTGCATTGGAGAACACTTTGTCACTAAAACGTTATTTTTCAGAGCTAATTTTGCTGCTGCTGTATGGGATGATAAGTTATTTGTATTTGGTGGAGAACAAAATAGTCTTTCACAAACAATTGAATATTTTGATGGTACAAAATGGCATCCATTTGGTTCTCTTCCAGCTGATGTTACTCCTTTAGCTGCAATGAAATGGGCAAATATTCAAAATGCTGATTTGCTTCTCAAAAAAGATGGTCTTGATTCTATGAATTTTGCAACTCTTGACGATGAAAATTCTGAATTTTGTTTAAATAATAATTGCTGCATGGGTGGTGGCGCAATTCATGGCGCTTAGAAAAAAGTCTTCTTTATTGGCTTGGCCTGGCTTAACAACTGATTTTGCCTTCTCGCTGATATCGTGTACTAATATAATATATAAGTGATATATGTTTATTAATTATAATTTATATGTATCTACTGCTGATTAGGAATGACAATAATAATAATAAAGTAATTGTAATTAATTTTTTTGTGTATTTATTTTACATTTGACATTAGTAATTTTTCAACTAAGATGTTTTTTAAAAGTTTTTTGGTTACTGTACTTTGTTATTTCAGGCATTCTTTGAAAAATCACGTTGTCGAAAAAAACCAGTTGTTTGACAGCAACTATTTTTACTTAAATTATTACATTGTTCGACTCCAAAAACAGAAACTTATTTTCAATTGAATTTTCACATTCAAAGTCAATGACTTTTTTAATGGTGTCATATTGGACTTTCTCTTTTTCTCTTTCCATTTTAAGTCCTATTTTTATATACCCAGAGGGTGGTAGCTGGTGACTCGAATTAGTACTACATAAAAAAGCTAGCCTTTGGCAGCAGCTTATCCTTTCGCATTTAACCACCCCGGCCTTTGAATTTTTTAAATGGTTTCAACATTACTGAAAAAAAAGAAAACTAAAAAAAGAAGGAAATTTAAAAAAATAAAAGAGTCCCAAAACTAATCAAACCACGCAAACGAGAAAAAAAGAAGAAAAAACAATTTTATTTTAGTTATTTTGGAAGGAACTGATTTAAATTAAAACATGCCAGGAAAAAAACAAATTACAAGGATAAATAGTTTTTAGGGGATAAATGGAAGTTGGAATTTGGATTTTAGAACAACAAAAATTTGAGAAAAACTGATAGAGTTTTATTTGTAAACAAGAAAGTGGTATTTTAATCAGTTTTCTTAAAAATGCCATAAAATAAATTGGAAAGTTATTGGTCTATTACGAATCCCAAAACGGTTTAGTTGAAAAGCAATCAAACTTGATATAAATAGAATTTCTAATTTTTTTGGAAATTTTTAAATTATTCAAAACTCTTCAAAACAGTGATATACCCTAAGGAAATTATGTAATTATCAATTAATTAAACTTTTAAATTATTTAAATTTTGTCTAAATATTTACAACTTGTCATTTTCATACTTTGATGTTCTTGAGTAAATAATTTAGTAAAAAATTAATGTTTTTCTTTCTTGCTGAAGTTCTTTTTCAAAATTTAAAATTGAAGTTTACAAAAAAATAACAAAATGGCTACTCCTTATTTTTGCAAAAAAGGGTTTCTTCAAAGCTTTATTTTTTTTTCGAAGATGCTAAAAACGAAGCATCTGAAAAACCACTCTTCTCACGCAACAAAAACAGAAAAAAAACAAATCTTTCGTTTAAGAGGCAGTCTGGCTAATTTTTTCACTTTATAAGTAGGAAAATGCACATTTTAAAAAAAATTTTCGATTTAGGACTTCAAACTTTCAGAGGTTGTTGGCATAGGTCTGTGAATGCCAAAAATAATTTTTTTAGATTTTTTCGTGCTAGGATTCTGGATTTCTGGGATTCAGAAGTCACAAACTTCGACCGTGTAGAAAAAATCCAGTTTTGCTTCGTTTTTTATAATTTCCCGGTTGTATAGGTTTTCGACCATGGGGAATCGATTGGCACTCTCGGTTTTTGGAGAAAAAATTTTTTTCATGCTGAATTCGAAATTTCGATTTTTTGACCCTGATTTTTTTCTTCAGCCACTCCATCCCACAAGCCGGGACTGATATATTTTTATTGCCTAATATGTCTAGTTTAATGATATATGGGTGCCAGAATCCGACTTCATCCTGTTAGTGGTCATCATACTCCTGAAGTGAGCTCCACTCCACTTTTTTTGCATATTTTGCCTGTTTTTGGCACTAAAAAAATTTTTTTAAAAAAATCTGATTACACCATCAAATTCTCCATGGTCGATTACATATACCTGCAAAAAATCAGCCAATTTGGAGACGTAAAAAAATTCGATGCCCTGGCGCGCACTCGAACCTGCGATCGCTGGTTTGAAAGGCTGCAACAAAAAAAGTTTTACTTTCACGCGCGGCGTTCGAAACAACTCAGTGTTTGATTTCCTTGCGTGCAAGCGATCGCAGGTTCGAGTGCGCGCCAGGGCATCGAATTTTTTTACGTCTCCAAATTGGCTGATTTTTTGCAGGTATATGTAATTGACCATGGAGAATTTGATGGTGTAACCAGATTTTTTTTTAAAAATTTTTTTAGTGCCAAAAACAGGCAAAATATGCAAAAAAAGTGGAGTGGAGCTCACTTCAGGAGTATGATGACCACTAACAGGATGAAGTCGGATTCTGGCACCCATATATCATTAAACTAGACATATTAGGCAATAAAAATATATCAGTCCCGGCTTGTGGGATGGAGTGGCTGAAGAAAAAAATCAGGGTCAAAAAATCGAAATTTCGAATTCAGCATGAAAAAAATTTTTTCTCCAAAAACCGAGAGTGCCAATCGATTCCCCATGGTCGAAAACCTATACAACCGGGAAATTATAAAAAACGAAGCAAAACTGGATTTTTTCTACACGGTCGAAGTTTGTGACTTCTGAATCCCAGAAATCCAGAATCCTAGCACGAAAAAATCTAAAAAACTTATTTTTGGCATTCACAGACCTATGCCAACAACCTCTGAAAGTTTGAAGTCCTAAATCGAAAATTTTTTTTAAAATGTGTATTTTTTGTCAAATAATTAGCCAGACTGCCTCTTAAAAAAAATCTCAAAAAAAGCTTTAAAAAAGAGCTTAAAAAAGTTTAAAAAAAGTTTATTCCATTTTGAATGTTTTTTATATTTTTTGAAGAAAAAAGTCGGAAAAAAACAAAGAGATCATTCAATGTCCATGTCCATTTTCTGATAAATGGTTTTGTCATTTTTTTGCTTCTTCTTCTACCGTGTTTTTTTCTCGTGCTTTTATTTATCGATGAAGAATTCCAACAAACTTGTTGTTTCCCTTTTTTTGCCATTTTTTGAGATTGAAAGATTCCAGAAAAATTTTGTTTAACTTCCGCCGTTCTGTTTTTTTTATTTGATTCGTTGACGTTACACTTTTTGTCACACATCCTTTAAAAATTTGTGACATCTATAATTATTTTTTTCTAAAAGATTAAGATAAGATAAAAAAAAGTGTGACATGTCTGCCAGACGAGTCATGTTTTTGTTTTTAAAGATTTTTAATTATTTATTTAGTCAGAAAATGGATAAATACGGAAGTGAACACTTTTCAGATCTTTATCATATTTTTGGGGATAAATAATTCGATTATCCATCTGTTTTGTGGTTTTAAAAATTATATTTGTGATTTTTTGTTTTTGGACAACATTGACAATGAACAAAGTGTTCCCTTCTGATATGACAAATGTGATAGTAATTGCGTTTTTTAAAAATCAATTTTTACGGTTACTCTCTTTTTTGCTTTACAGGGTGTCCCACACAAGTTGCCGGTTTTGATTTGGCTGGCAAATTTTTTCTTGTCATGATTTTCAAAAACGGATTACACGGTTGTGTTCTATAAATCATAGGATTTTTTTCAGGATAAAAATTTCTTGGTTTTGAATATGCAAATTTTTTGTAGAGGAGAGTAACTTAAACAATTTGTTTTTGTTTGTTTTGGTTACTATCATCGCCTTTATTGGAGCTGCTTTTTGAAAAGCGAGAGTAACAAAAACTTTTCAAAAAAACTTTTTTTTATTACTCTCATTCATCAAAAAAGCAGCTCCAATGAATCTCACTGAGAGTAACATAAAAATTTGAATTTACGAAGTAAATGTTACTATCACCAATTTTATTGGAGGATATGCAAATTTTGGCAAATTGGGTCAAATTTAATCTCAAAAAAAATCCTATCCAATGTTGAGTTCAACTGTGAAAAAATTTTAAAAAAATCTGTATTTTAAAAAATTTGCCAGCCAAATCAAAACCGGCAACTTGTGTGGGACACCCTGTAGTGTAAATTCATTACTGAATTTTTTAACCATTTTTTTTATAAAAAATGAACTTGATTTATAGGATGAAGCTTACAGTCTGAATTCACGTTTTGACAATTGAAATTACAAAAATTTAGTTTTCATGAAATTAAAAATTAAAAAACTTTTTTATACTGGTAAAAAAGTTTTTCGATAATCTTTTAACGTATGTTATTACTGTAGCTTTGACCGTTTTAAAAAAACTGTTTAAAGCTATTATTTCCATTTTTGGATAAAACAGTATAAAAAATCTTCTTATAAAACTAAAAACTAATATTTTATCTTTGACCATAATCATAGATACAATTCCTTAATTCCAGTGTTCTCCATAATCTTTTGCCATTCCTTGCAAAGCATCAACACCTTTTTGAAGAACATCTTTAAACATTTGTATTCATTCCTTTTATCTTCCTATAAAATTTTTGTTAACTAAAAACTACCTTTAAAACAACATGTCATTTATTACTTTTTTCAAAAATTATTTGACATCATTGATATCCCTTTTTGGCCATGATTTTATCTTAATCTTTTTTTTCCCCTCTTTAAAATTGCGCAGGAGGGGTATTTATTAGTCTCAAATTTTTTGAGCTTCTCCTTTATTTAAATTAAAAATCTCTTTTAAAGATTGGCCCAAAGGAATGACTTGTCAAAAGGCTTAATTTTATCCATTTAACTTTTTTCTATTAAAAACGTTCGTTAAAGCTCGTTTTTGGGCAAAGCAAAAAACCGGAAGAAGAGATTTCAAGAACGGATATGCTGAGTTTTAAGCTTGATGATGTCGGGGAGAATAAAAATTTAAAAACAAAGTATTTTAAGATTTGCCAAAAAACATGTTTTAAGTTTTAAAAATAAACATCGTTTTTGTATGACTCAAAGGATTTAATGAACATGTGCTTCTTTGGGGGTCATAAGTGAGTTTGTAGGATCCCACATTAAGGCATTAAAAGGTCATGCCTGTCAAAAGACTACATGTAGCGTGCTAACATCAACCATCTTAAGCTTAGCTTTAAAAAATGACTATAAAATTGTGACTCTGAATACAGGGTGTCCCAAAATAAGTTCCCGTTTTGATTTGGTTGGCAAATTTTTAAAAATAGAGATAATCAAAGACCATTTGCGCCGTTGAGTTCAGAATCGGATGAGGTTTTGTTTGACAAAACCTTTTTATGATTCTGTGATATGCAAATTTGAACGCTTATAAAGAGCGACAGTAACTTCAAACTTTTAAAACCTGTTTTTTATTATTACTCTCACATTGATAGTAACCAAAACATTTTGTTTTTATTTTTAATCGTTACTATTGCTCTGAATAAGCATACTAATTTGCATATCACGAATTGATAAAAAACTTATATCGAACAAAACCTTATCCGATTTTGAACACAACTGCGCAGCAGTTTTTGAATATCTTTAAAACTAAAAATTTGCTGGACTAATCAAAATGGGAACTTATTTTGGGACACCCTGTATTTTAAACATTCTTTAGCAGCCAATATCTTAATTTGTTAATGAGACTTCAGAATCCATTCATTTTCTCTTACCAAGGTCCATCAAATCAGAATTTCGAATATCAGAACCTCTTGATTTTTTAGGACCTCAATATTTTGGATATTCAAATTCGAATGTGATCAAGTCACATTCATATCCCACATTTTTTCTCCCACCAAAAACTTTGTTTTTTTATTAATCTGTCATCTGACGTGACAAATCTCTCCAGGCAAAAGTAGTAAAACCACATGGTAGTAAAAGAGAGTAGGAGTTGTTAGTATCTTTTTCTCCCTCCTAAAAAATGTTAGGATATTCAAACATTCAAGAATCCCCAAGGAAAATCATTTCTCCCCTTTTTTTCCGGATGAAAAAGAAGCAAGCATTTTTGTTCCCTTTTTTTGGAGAGGGATAGTAAGTGAAGATATCTTTCACTCTATATATTTTTTTGGAGGAAGCTTGTTGCTCTGTAAATGAACAACTTATGAGTGTCGCCCCCTTTTTATGTATCTTGTTTTTGTTATTGCTATTTTTTGAGGAGGAAAAAGAAAACTTTTTAAAATTGATAGTTTTTTGCTTCTTCCTTCTGAAACTTCCACAACTTCCATAATTTTTTCAGAAATTTAGTTATAAACGTCATAAAATCATATTTTTTCGTGACGATGTAATAAATCCAAATTTGGATATTATCCGAATATTTTTATGCTTTTTGATTGCTTAACAATTTTTTTATATCAAATTTGGCAGCCATGTGCCTTTGATGTTTCGGATATATCTAAATTTATTTCGTGGGCATTGATGTCATTTATTCATTGATGGTGTGATTTTAATATAGTAGAAAAGGGATTATGGAAATTAAAAAGAATTTTAAAAACTCTGGCTTCTTTTCTTGTTTAATTAAAAAAGAGAGGGTTCAAAAAGATTCATCAAAAAATGTCTAAAAAAATTGGAAATCTGTAGGCACATTGATTTTATGGTTTCTGAGGGTTTATAGTGCATTTAATAATTATTTATATAAAAATTATAACTTCCCGGATAAATATTTAACGATTCATTATTTTTTGTTTTTAAACTTAATTAAAATTCATTTTGTAACCGAGTGTTCCTTTCTGCTATGACAAAAGTGATAGTAATTTCATTTTTTCTAAATTCAATTTTTTTTATTACTCTCACTTTTTTTAACTTTGCAAAGTTTTTGTTACTTCGAATTTCTGAAAAAGAACATGAAAATATACAGGATGTCTCTTGAAATGATCCAGATTTGATTTGGCTGGCAAATTCTTAAAAATAAAGGTATTCGAAAATTGTTTGCACAGTTGTGTTCAGAATCCTTTGAGAATTTTTGTTAACATAATTTTTTTAAGGATTTAAAATTTGCAAATTTTACACGCTTACAGAAAGCGATAGTAACAATTAAAAGCAAAAATGAAATGTTTTGGTTACTATCATTTTGATAGTTACAAAAAAAACTATTTTCGAAAATTAGAAGTTACTCTCACTCTTTTTAAGCATACAAAATTTGCGTTTCACAGATTCATAAAAAAACTTTGTCAAAAAGATTCTCAAAGGATTCTGAACCCAGCTGCGCGGACCGTTTTGAATACTTTAATTTTTAATAATTTGCAAGCCAAATCAAATCTGGATCTTTTCTTCGGATACCCTGTATTTTGTAATAAGTGATTTCATTTTAACCATTCATTTCGTGACTAGTAGGAAGATCAATATCTTGAATAAATAATATTCTTTTGGAAAATTTAGATTTTACTTTTTTGTTTTTATTCGAACTTTAGTTCTAACTTCCGCCATTGATTTATTTCATTTGGAACCTTTTATTAAATTGACAGAATAAGCTGAAAAAGCTGACTTACAACCCAAACCCTTTTTTTCAAAAATAAACAAAGAACGTGGGAATTAAATGATGACATTTATATCGCTTCTAAATTCAATATATTCAAACGTGACCAAAAATCTTTAGAAATCCCATTTTTTATTTTGTGTTTTGGCAACCATGTTATTTTGTAAAATTTGATTTAAATGCAAAAATGTGTTCCATTTTTCAAATGTTAGACAGATATGTTTTTTTGCATTGTTTCTTGGCAACGCTTCCATTTTTACAAAAAAATTTAAATTTTGACCAAAGCTTTTCTTTCTTTTTTTGAACCCTTACCGCCGACGGCGATGACTGGTGTGCCCCTGGATGAGATGCTCTTTCTGTTTTTTTCTATTACCCATCTTTTTTGGAAACTTTAAAATTGTTTTTTTTTCATAATCCCGCGGGGCATAAATATGTTTCTTTACGAATTTTAGCCTTTGACTTTTTAAAAGAAATTCTTTATATTTTTTTTCATTGTCTGCAACTTTGTTTTCTTCAAAATTTTGAAGCTTTAAAGAAAAAAGAAAGAAAGATCAGAATTCATTTTCATCCAAAAGAATGCCATTGTTAGAAAAAGTGAATGCCTTTCTTTTTTGGGGAGAGCTTCAAAGTGCATCCGATAATATATCCCCATCATTTCCATTTTCTTTGAACTCTTTTTTTTTGAACAAATATAAATTGAAATTTGTTAAAATTCCTCCATTCTTTGGTCTTGCCATTTCCTCTTCGGGAATTTTTGCGCGCAAACTGACCAGAAGTTTCCGATTCTCCCATCATCTTCTTTTTTTGGCACTTCTTTTTTTCTTTAACTTGTTTTTGTTGTTCGAAAAAAGAGAAAAAACAGATGAAAAAGAAAAATCTTCCAAATTGGACCAATTGTAGAAAGTTGGTCAGTTTTGGTTGTTGGAAGAAGAAGAAGAAGTTGAAGATGATGAAGGAAAAAAAGGCGTTAATCAGATTCTTCCATTTCACTTACAACTCTCCCCTACTTGAAAAATATATAAAATTCTTTGACATAAAAAAATGTTTTATGAAAAAAGCATCGAGAAAAAATGGATTATTTTTTTTTCATTATTTAGTTAGTCTCGCCATTTTCTATGTATGTTTATGAATAATTTTTGATTTTAATTATTTAAAGTTTTTGCCCTTTTATTACTTCGACAAAGTGTTCCCTTCCAATATGACAAAGTGATAGTAACAATTTTTTTTGCAAACGCTTTTTTATTTTTACTATCATTCTAACAGTTGTAAGTTTACCGTAATAAAAATTAAAATTTTTTTTAAAATTAATCACATCACTGATTACTACTCCTACATTTTTTATTTAATTTATTTTTAAATCTTATTACTTCCCATTCTAGAATTTCTATAAAACTGTTAAGACAGACAAAATTCATGCTTGAATGACAAATTTTTTTAGACAAATTTATTAAATTAATTTTTTTATGCCAATTTTGATAATTGATTTCGATTTGATTTTATTATACGCTTCGATTATCAAAATAATCAAACAAAATATAAATACCTACGAAATGAAAATACATAAACATTTACGTTCCATATAGCGGAAGTTAATTAATAAGATTATCACCCGCTATGTTATTTGAGAATGTCCGCTTTCTGCTGGACCTTCTGGGATTATTGGCATGTTTGGTATCAATGGATAGAGCATGAAAAATGGAGAATGTTGGAATTGCCGTTTGGCGCCGGAGGTGGCCATTTGCGCGAGTTGCGCGCGCTTGAAAAATTGGAATTTTCTCTCTTGGCCAAATGGCTCAGTTGGAAGTGTGAAGGGTTGGGGTGCGGCATGTCATGGGTTCGATGCCCATGCAATGCAAATGTGTTTGTGTGATTTGTTTGAGTGTTATATGAGTATGTGAGTGTTAAATGAGGCTTGAAAAAAAAGATTGTGAGTTTTATGCAAATTTATGCATGTAGTATGGTATGAAAAATGAAAATGCAATGTAATGCATTTTTTAATGAATTTAATGATTGATGCATGTTTGTATGCATTTTATGCGTGCTATGTGAGTATGTGAGTGTTGTATGAGTGTTAAAAATGTATATGAGTTTTATGTGAATGAATGCATGTAGTATGGTATGCAAAATGACAATGCAAAGGGATGCATTTTTTAATGAATTTAAAGAATGCAGTATTTTTGTAAGTATTTTATGAATGCTATGTGAGTATTATATGAAGTGTAAAAATGTATACGACTTTGATGTGAATTTGTGCATGTAGTATGGTATGAAATGTGAAAATGCAAATGGATGCTTTTTTAATGTATTTTATGATTGCTATGCTTTTATGTGTTGTGTGAATGTTATATGAGAATGTGATTGTTATATGAGGTGTAGAAATGTATATGAGTTTTATGTGATTTTATGCATGTAGTATGGTATGAAATATGGGAATGCATCTTTCAATGAATTTAAATATTAAGTCATGTTTGTAGTTATGTTTTTTTGCATTTAAAGTGTTAAATAACAAAAACTAATTTTAAATTTATATTTTGTGGAATGCAGTAGCATGAAAATTCAAAATGTTTTGAAATTCGTTTTTGATGATTTTAATATTTTAAAGTTTTGTGATAATGAAAGTATAAACTGGAAGTCAACGTATGAGGGATTTTTTGATTATGCACATACTGTAAGATGAAAATGCATTTTTTTGATGTGCTTTTTTAAAATCAGTTTGCTTTTAGTTTTTGGTGATAGAAGTCAGAATGAGAATGTAGATTTAAAAAATTTAAAGAAATAAAGCATGGTAAAAAGGCAGAAATTGTGGGTTCGGTACGAACCCACAATTTGCTGTTTTAGAATGAAATCTGAAATGAAAGAGGATGTTAATGAATAAGTTAATGCATTTATGAAAATCAACACCATTGTTGGTTCAGATGTTGTGAAAATGTGGGAGAAAAAAATTTACTGGATTGAAAATGAAAATGTGTGAAAGCTTTTTTAATGAATTTAATTATTAGATGATAATTTATAACATTTTTTATTTGAAGTGTGAAAAATAATAAGCTTAAAACTGTTTGGGTTATAGTTATGCAACAAGATAATACTGTAGACGAAAAATGAAAATATACGGTATTTTAAATGTTTAATGATAATGAAAGTATGAAGTGGATTAAAAAATACATTTCTTCGATTATCAATGATTAAAAATAAAGTGTCATTGTGCTTTTTGGGGTATGGTAGATGTTAGAATGAGATGGCAGATTTTAGAAAATCAATGAAACGAAAGATGATAAAAAGTCATAAATTTAAAACGAAAGAGGGGTAGTCATGAACAAGTTTATGCATCTAAAGAGATCACCACCACCATCGTTGGTTCCGAAGGAACCAACGACGGTGGTGATCAATAATGGTAAATGGGGAATAATTAAGGATGTTTCTAAGATGATGAATGAAATTGAGAATGATGGGGTTGTATAAGGATGAAATGGAAGATTGCAAAAATAAAGTATGGCATCATTAAATGCCCCCTCGAATATGCGGGAGTCGCGACCGCGGCTCCCCAAAGAACTTGAGGATGATTTCTGAATCATGTATGTTAATCATTGTGATGGGGTTGTTTAGAATGTATGAAAAAAGTATGTAAATTGAAGAATGGCATCATAAGATGCTCCACTTAAGAATGCGGGAGCCGCGACCGCGGCTCCCCTAAAGAACTTGTTACTATTAATTAACTTCCGCTATATGATACATATAAATAGCCTATATCAAATTAGAAAAGTATTAATACACAAATTGTTCACTTAAGTTGGTCACTATAAATCTATGAATTTTTAAAAGATAATATGCCGTGACGAGACTGTAGTATTTTTTTCATTTTTAGTTGGATAGGATAGCAGCTATTAGTAATTTCTCTTGATGCTGATTTTTATAAAACAATCGGCATTCCCCTCTGATCTATTCCAAACAATGGTGTCAGTGCCGGTGCGTGCACCTGGGTAACAATGCTTGAAAAAAGATTTATGATTCTTAAAAGGTTGCAGTTCATGTACCCAAAATACACTTTTCAAGTGTATTTAAAAAATTTGCATAATTGTTTGCTAGAAAAGTTTAACTGTAGTAATTTATTGTATTTTTAAGTTTTTTAAAAGATTTTTTGGTTACTGTATTTTTTAAGATATTTTGGTTACTGTATTCTTATTGTTTTTAAAGAAGACTCTGTATATTTTTTAACATACCTTTAAATCATTGATATACAGGGTGTCTCAAGAAAAGATCCAGATTTGATTTGGCTGGCAAATTTTTAAAAATTAATATTTTGCAAAACGGTTTGCGCAGTTGTATTTAGAATCCTTTAAGAATTTTTTTGACAAAATTTTTTGGCATTCTGAAACATGCAAATTTGCACGCTTATTGAGAGCGATAGTAACGACGAAAAACGATTATAAAATGTTTTGGTTACTATCAATGTGAGAGTAAAAATTAAAAACAGGTTTCAAAAATTTGGAGTTACTATCGCTCTCAATAAGCGTGTAAAATTAGCATGTTTCAGAATGCCATAAAATTTTGTCAAAAAAATTCTTAATGGATTCTGAACAAAACTGCGCAAACCGTTTTGCAAAATATTAACTTTTAAAACTTTGGCAGCCAAATCAAATCTGGATCTTTTCTTGAGACCCCCTGTACAGGGTGTCCCATAATAAGATCAGATTTTGATTTGACTGGCAAATTTTTAAAAATAGATAATCGAATACTTTTTGAAAAAAATCTGAGATATGCAAATTTGTACGCTTATAAAGAGGGATAGTAACTTCAAACTTTTGAAAACCGTTTTTTATTGTTACTATCACAATGATAGTAACCAAAACATTTTATAATCGTTTTTTGTCGTTACTATCGCTTTCTGTAAGCGTGCAAAATTTGCAAATTTCAAATCCTTAAAAAATTATGTGAAGAAAATTCTCAAAGGATTCTGAACACCGCCGCGCAAACGGTTTTTGATTATCTCTATTTTTAAAAATTTGCCAGCCACATCAAAATCGGATCTTATTTTGGGACACCCTGTATATTTGATTCATTTTCACATTTTTCACATGCGTTTAAAATTCTTACGCACATATAAAAAAACAACCTTCCAACTTGTTCCTTTTTTTGAAACAATCCTTTCTTGAATTTTTTGAATGTGTCTATTCTTAACTCAAGCTTTGGCTTTTTTCTTCTTCTTTTTCAATTATGCAAACAACACAAAAAACGTGCAAAAAGAAGATTCATGCTGCAAAAGAAAATGCAAAATAGAATAATTTAAATAATAATTTTCATTAATAAAAAACAACAAAAGTTTTATTCATTTGATGTCTCGGTTACCATAATTCGATTATGTAAAAGAGATGATAAACATCATCGCTATTTATCTTTTTGCTTCTTTGTCAGGTGATGATCATCCCTTTGTTTCCAAGTGAATTTTTGTTGAAAAAAACACAAAAGAGATAGTTCAAACCCTTCAATTAGTCGAAAAGAAGCTAAAAAATGGCACTAAGGAAACAAGGGGCGTCATGGACAACCAAAAATATTTCTAAGGGGTGAAAAGACACAAAAAAAGGACCTTTTGAAAAGATGAAAAAAAAGTCTCTATTGTTTTCAAAGGTTCTGTCGCAATTTTTCTTCTTCTGTTTTTAGTAATAATAATACACGCATTTTTTTGGTGTTACTAAAAACTAAAGAAGAGATGAGAAGAAGGGATTGTAAAGTTATTCAACAACACAAAAAAAAATTGAACTTTACACGCCAACCCTGCCTCCTCCAAGTCATCCCTTAAAAAAATGAAGCTTCGGCAAAAAAAAAAACATGAAAGTGATTTTTTTCTCTTTGGTTTCTTCCACCCAGTTTTTTTATGCGCAATGCTTTTGGCGGTTGTGGAAAAAAAGCAAGAAGGAAGATATAGGCATAAATTTTTTAAGACTTCTTCGTTTTTTTTAAAATCTTCAACTTCTCGCTTAACGGATAAAAAAAGAAAAAAAACTGACATCTTTTTGTTTATTAGTTTTTTGGGGGGAAGTTAGATAATTAATTGCATTCATGATTATGAAAAAGGTGTTAATCATTTTTGATGATTCATTGTTGTTCATTTTGGATTAATCTAAAATCTTTATAAGATTTTTTATGACCAAGTGTTCCCTTCTGTTATGACAAATGTGATAGTAATGAATTTTTTCAAAAAACGATTTTTGAGATTACTATCATTTTAATTTCAGAAATTAAGCTGCAAAATAATAAATTTTATGTAAATTTATTTTAGAATTTTTCTGTCTTTTCAGAATCCCTTTTTCATGCTTTAGTGGTTTGATTGAACTCTTTGAATTTATGGCATTTAAAATTTAATAATGAACATTTTTATGACGAAATTTGCATATGCTTCTGATATCCTTTTTCGTGTAAAATTACGTGTGTTCCATTTCGTTTACCTTTTTCCCCCATGTCCAAAATAAATATCTGTTGACACAAAACCTTTCTCTTCTTCTTTCGTTGAATTTTTTACGAGAATTTCCGTTCCTCAATTTCCTGTTTTATTTCATCTTTTTAAGTTTCATTTTTGTTTTAATCCATAAAAAACATTTTAAATAATTTTTTTATATTACAGGAAACTTCAAGCTTACAAAAATTTTTAAAAAGAAATTTCGCAAAAAGATTTAGTTCCTGTTTTTTTAAAGTTTTTAAATTCTATGATTGCCATTTATCTTTTTTCATCAGTGGCATAAAAAAGAAACATATTCCTTTACCCTTTGGAAATTTTCAAGGGTTATTCATTTCATGGTGTATTTTTATCATTTATTATTTCTATCCTTGCTAATTGAAACAATTAAATGTGTAATTTTATCTGGATCACCAGATTCATTTGCAAGATTTCCAAAATGGGCCCAGGTAATTTTAAAAATTTGATTGAAAACAATACTTACGCAAATTTTTTATAGACATTTGAAAATCAGTTATCCTTTGAATTTCGGACCAGGTCATCGGCAGCTTTGCTGCTCTATACCGATGATGGCGGAGTTCAAGGAAATTTTTATACTTTAACAATTGTGGATGGAAAGCTGCAACTGGATTTTAGGCTGGGTGATTCAAATCAAGATGTTCTCATGGAACGTCCAGTTCATAGCATTCGAGTTGAACAAGTTAGAGTCGATGATGGAAAATGGCATAAATTTGTTCTTTTTCAAGTAAGTACAATTTTGATGTGATAAAATTAATTTAAAAAATGACTTTAATTAAATGGTAGTTGTTAAATTTTAGGATAGTAATCAAAAAAAAAGTTTTTTGTTTTAAATTTTTACTGTACTCTTTATTTTAGTTTTCTAATCAAAAAACAATACGATAGTAATTTTTGAAATTGATATTAAAAATTTTGTGTTACTCTCACTTTGTCATAATGAAAGGGAACACTTTGTAAATAAAATTGAGATTTTTAAAACTTAATTTTGACAGTAATAATTATCAAACTTTTACAGGCATGGGAAAATGTTAAAATTCAACTTGACAGTACCGTACTTTTCAAAATTCTTACACAAAGATCTTTTGTTTTTGGTAATCTTCGAACAAATTCTGATGTCTTTGTTGGTGGCATTCCTTCTGTAAGTCGTTGGCATTAATAAGTTCACAAGTTCAATTCGATCATTTTAGGATGTCCATCATTATGGCAAAATGTCATCCCCTCTTCGAAGGCATACAAAACGATTTGCTGGTGCAATCAAAAATTTAATTTATCGTTTATATCCTCAGGGTGTTTCTTCTCCACAACTAATTTCCTCTCGTGGCACGAGATTAACAGATGACGATTATTGTGCCTTAGAAAGTCCATGCAAAAATTCTGGTCGTTGCTATTCCACTAATGATGGCGCATCATGTGATTGTTCCTTCACAGATTTTAATGGGTAACTAACATTTACAAACTATAAAATAAGAATGATGCAATAAATTTTTTAGAAGAATTTGTGAAAAACAAAAAACTGGACAATCAGCTTTAAGTTTTTTTGGGCATGAATGGATTGGATATGATGTCACAAATCATACATCATCATTAATACAAAATAGATTTGAAAATATTAGCATACAATTTAGAACTGCACATCCAAACGGGTTATTATTTGCTGCGGGAGATAAAAGCGTAAGTTTGAATTGTTTGTCAAACATGATGTTACAGTAATCGTGATCATAAATGATCATTAAAAGTGATAATTTTATTAGTAGTAATGAGTTTTAAATAGTTAAAAAGTAATTTATAATTTTTATTTAAAGGTGATAGTAAAAAAAAATAAAAATTTTAAAGTTTTAATGTTACTATACTTTCAACATTCACTTTTTTCTGTTACTATCATTTTGTCATAATGGAAGGGAACACTTTGTTCAAAAATTTTAATGCGACTATTCTTTAAAATTTGAAATATTTATTGTTTTCAATATTTTAAGATTTACTTTCTTAATCTAAATCTAAAATTTCGTAGCCGCATTATTTTATTTAAAATTTTTAAATTAAGATTAACAAATTCTTTCCCATTTTTTAGTCATACGTCCAATTAATTATTGAAAGAGGAGTTTTAATAGCAGCTTCAAAGCTATTTGGTACAGAAAAGAGAATCATTCGAATGTTTAATAAAAAAAATCAACCTTCAAGATTTGATGATGATCAATGGCATGAAGTTATACTGTATCGCGATGTTGAATTGGTATGTTTAAAAATTACATATTTTTGCACAAAAATTTTAAATTATCACAATTTAAACCGTCTTCTACTAATTATTATCACTTAAATGTACATTTTAACATTTTTAATTAACACCCATTTTTTAAATATTTTTGCATTTTTTAACATTTTTCACTCAATTTTTTTAAGACAACAACAAAATATGCTGCAGTTAGCGTAAGTTTTATTCCAAAAAGAATTTGGACAACCTGAGTTTATTTTTTTTTGAGTGAAATTTTTATCCTTTATTCAGTTTGCAAAAATTATAATTTTATGACCTTTGCTGTGTTTTTTTGTGTTTTCTGACATACTTTTCCAGAAATTTTCGGTTTTTTCTAATTTTTGTTTGAACTTTCGAATGCTTGAATAAGTTAGTAGTTTATTTTTGACTGGAATGATTTTGGGTTGCAAAGTTTTTTTTGTGTTTTGGGACTTAAAATTTTTTAACAAAAAATTTAGTTGGGTTACGGTAACGACTAATAACATTGCTGGAGGGACTATTCAAAAACTGTTTTTACTTTCAAAATCATTGTAAAATATGCCAAAGATAATGAAATTCAAAAAGTATCAGTTTTTTTGATCAATAAATAAAGACCTTTTAACTTAAAGTTACAGTATCTAAAATCATCGTCGAAAATTTACACATTATTTTCTAACAATTTTTTATTTCAACTTTTTGCCCTTTTCACTAGTGCCACACCTATCACTAATATTTCGTTTTGATGATTTTTTTTTATCATTTTTATCACTTTTTTATTATTTCACTATCTTTCTTTTATCTTTCACTTTCACCGCTTTTTTGAATTTAATTGCAGTGTTTTCAAAATCTTTGTGTTTCTTTTGTTTCCTTAATTTATTTTCAATCAATAATTAAATCTTCCATTTTTAGATGAAACTAACAGTTGATGGTCAAATGGATGAAGTGAAACAATTCAGTGGGGATACAGAATGGCTTGGAAATAGTTTTGCATATGTTGGAGGAGCCCTGCCATATCGGTCATATATCCCAGGATTTACACAACCATTTCGAGGTTGTATGAAAAAGATTCGATATGAAGCTGATGCTCAGTTAATGGATATCATAGAGCTAGCAGATCAAGGATTTGGACAATCCGTAATTCGAACTGGTGGAGATTTATCATTTTCATGTGAATCTGGAAGACTTTCACCTGCTCCAGATGTTCTCTCATTTAATACTGGAACCGTATCCATAGCAATGCCAAAATGGAATTCACCTTCTGGAGGATCATTAGGATTTCAATTTCGAACTGGTGAACCTGATTCATTAATCCTTTTTCATGGACTTAGAAAACCGTTGAATCAAACACACAGTGATTTTTTGGCTTTTGAAATTATTGATGGGCATTTGTATATGGTCCTTAACCTTGGGTCAGGTACAGTACGCCTACAAGCAACCTCTCAACGAGTTGATGATCCACGAGTTTGGCATTCTGTACAACTTGAAAGACTTGGTCGAAGTGGAAGTGTTTTAGTTGATAATCTTCGAACTGATTTTTCAACTCCAGGTGTTTCTGCTAATCTTCATCTTGAAGATCCTATTTTTATTGGTGGCATACCAAAAGAATATGAAGCACCTGCAACTGTTTGGAGTGCTCAGCTAAAAAAGGGATTTATTGGATGCATTAAAAATGTTAGAATTAATGGCATCAATGCACAAATATCTAAATATTTTACTGAACAAGCTGATAATTCTTCAAAAGAAGGTAAGCATAAGATTGCACTTTTGATTTTTTTATGGAAGTAATTAATAAAATTTAAATGTTCTAATTTAAATATTTATATACAGGGTGTCTCAGGAAAAGATCCGGATTTGATTAGGCTGGCAAATTATTATTTTTACAGATATTCAAAAACGGTTTGCTCAGCTGTGTTCAAAATCGGATAAGGTTTTGTTCGATATAAATTTTTTATCACTTCGTGATATGCAAATTAGTATGCTTATTAAGAGCAATAGTAACGATTAAAAAAGAAAACAAAATGTTTTGGTTACTATCAATGTGAGAGTAATAATAAAAAACGGGTTTTAAAAGTTTGAAGTTGCTGTCGCTCTTTATAAGCGTACAAATTTTCATATCACAGAATCATAAAAAAATTTTGTCAAACGAAACCTTATCAGTTTCTGAACACAACTGCGCAAACCGTTTTTGAATATCTGTAAAAATAATAATTTGCCAGCCTAATCTAATCTGGATCTTTTCTTGAGACACTCTGTATAATGCTTTTGCAATTTTTAAAATTAGAAGCTGAATAATTGATTAATTGATTTTAGGATTCAAAAAAATATTCCCAAACAAAAAAATTGAGAGTAACTAAAAAAATTAATTTCGAAAAAATGAATTTACTTTCACTTTTGTCATAACAGAAGGGAACACTTGGTTACAAAATAAATTAAACAAAAAAATTGAGAGTAACGAAAAAAATTAATTTTGGAAAAAAAGTGTTACTCTCATTTTTGTCATAGAATTGGGGAACACTTTGTAATAAAAAAATGGGAATTTTCAATTGTTTTAGATGAACCACCACCATTTCTCTAATCCATTTCACATAAAAAATTTTTAGAAATTTCCCTTGGTTGTCCATCTCTTAGTGGATCAGATTACTGTGTCACGGATCCATGCCAAAATGGTGGAATTTGCCGAAATGGTCATATCACATATCATTGTGATTGTGCCAAAACACATTTTGAAGGTCCTCGATGCAATGATGATCCGGCTGTTTATTCTTTTGCCAGAAGGCATGGCGATGCTCCAAGGTTACGACTGGCACATCAAAAATTATCCCAATCTGAAGATGTTGAAATTAAATTTCGAACAGAAGATTTAAGAGCTGTTTTAATTGATACTGGGGCATTTAATGCCACCGATAGATTTCGATTAAGTTTGGATCATGGAAGACTTGAACTTAAAATTTCTATTGCTGGAAGTCAACAATCTTTTGGTTGGGGTGAAGGATTAAATGATAATCAATGGCATACTGTAAGGGTTAATCGACGAGGTGAAAAGTTACGGTTATTTGTTGATGGAAAATGGGAGAATCATTGTAAGTGCTTTTTGTAAGATTATGATATCTTTGATTTAAAAATTAGGGATTTCATATATCCATCGGATATCCGATATCTCTTTTATGACAAAGAATTTGTTAGAAATCAGCATACGTCGTCACGGATATATATACCCTGATTAAAATTAAAATCGTGGATTTGATATATCCCCTGTGGATATCGTATACTAATCCACCTTTTTACAGATATCCTACCTGATGGTAAAATAGATTTGCATATCGATGAATTGAATGTCGCTGAACCCTTACAGCCATATGAAGGTGAATCAGAAGAATCAATATCCAACGATGACTTTGATGGAGATATCATCAAAGCAACATTCAATGAAATTGATCTTCTTGAAGAAGTTCGCCTTCGGCAAAAGGATCGAACAAGTTCCGAGGAAAGATCTGAAGGTCAACGGCTTAAACATAGAAAAGTGAAATCCACAACTGTCTGGTTTGACACAAATGAAGGACATCTCGCATTTTCACTCTATCGAAATTCAACCCAAAACGGCGTAAAACTCGCCCTGAAATTTCGAACACTTTCAAAAAAATGTTTAATTTTTATAATTTGGAATGAAAAGATAATTGATAATGAACTGATATCCCTGCAGTTGGTAAATGGTCACCTTCGATTAACAAGAGTTTCTGGAAATCAACTTTCAACTTCAACCATCAAAGGCAAACGTTGGAATGATCTTCGATGGCACACAATTCATTTAAGTGAACTTTCAAATGGTGGCCTAAAAGTTTCAATTGAAAATAAAAGTGCCGAAATTGATGGCAGTCTTGCACCTTTTCGATCATCTGGTAAATTATTTTTGGGTGGACTACCAACTGGTGTGCCATGGCCAATTGGGGTTACTCCGACAGAAGGATTTCGAGGATGTATGGCTGCGTTGAAATTCGGAAATGAATTATTGGATTTATGGAGTGATGCAGAATCTGGAGTTCAAGTTGAAAAAGGTTGTCGAGGTTCGTTAAAATTTTGTTTTTAATATGGATTAAGGAAATTTGTATAATTTGGTTTTTGGTAGTTTTTTGGAAAGCAGAACTTGGAAGTAATTTGATTGACATTGATTGAGCTAGGAGATAAAAATTGAAAGATCAAAAGCTTTGTTTGGTCTAGCTTAAGTTGTTTCTGTCAAATGTCAAATTTGCATAATTGAGATTGAGTTTTTGCCAAAGGCATTTTAGACAATGTCTTGGACTTTTGTTTGCTTTTTTAAACAAATATTTAAATATTACTGTAAAAATTACTGTATTTAAGCGGATTACTGTATTTGTGCCAAAATGCCTTAAAAATGACATCCACTTTTTATACTTTTTCCATTTCAATTTCTTTCTTTTTGGCATTCTTCCATTTTTTTTGCAATTTTTAGTATTATTTTTTATTATTGTTTACCTTAAAACCAAGATAATTTCCTGTACTCTATTTTCTTTTCTAATCCTGGACTGACTTCGAAATACATATATATTAGGTTTCACTTTTTTTTATTATTTATCCTTTCAAAAGTTATGTTTGCATTTTAATTCAAAATTCAAACATAAAGTATTTTTATCCCGTTTTAAAATTCTTAAAGAAAAAAAAAGAAAGAATCCCTAAAAAAGACTTTGTATTTTTGACAGCTTTAAAAATAAAAAAGTTTCACTCTATTTTTTACTCAATAAAAAAGGGATATAAATTCAAAGATTTTTTATTTTATTTGAAAAAAAGTGTAACAAAAACGGAAGAGGAAAGAGTAGGCTGATGCCGTCGACGCCGCCAGGAGGGATATGAGAAGAGATGAAAGCTTGCAATTCTTTGTGTGTCAATGGGTCCTTGCTCTTTTTTCTTTTTTCCCGTGTGTCAATTCCTTGGTGCTTGCTTGCAGCAGCAGCTTACAACATCTGTAATCGAACATCAAAAGTTTATTTTTGAAGCCGGCAAAAAATGCCATGGCACATCTCATGAAAAAGAAGCAAAAAAAGTTTTGTTCAAAAGTTGACGTTATTTTTTGGCACACATACACATATGATGGCACTTTATCCTTTGGCATGCAAAAAAATAAAATTTTCGCGCAAAAGCAAAAAAAGCAATGGCATACATGCAATCTCGGCGACAACAAAAACAACAACGAATTTCCTGACCATTTGCCCTCCGGCGCTATTTTCTTTCTTCTTTTCCGCTTTTTTAGCCTTAGGGTAAAAAGCCTCCTTTAGAGAGGAGAACAGCAAGCGATGAATGAAAATGAAACACCTCCCTTGAGAAAGATTTGCCATTCTTTTTTTACACACTTTCTTCCTTCCTTCCGTTGCAGCAGCAGCAACTTTTTTGAATCCCCCTTTGGAGACCTTTTTTTGAAGAAAAAGACAAAAAAACTTGGACAAAAAAAAGAACAAAAAAGGGCAGCTTTCTTTTCTTTGCCGATGGCATCATAAAATCGAAGCTTCTTCTTCAATTGGTGACTATTTGAAAGTTGTCGATGAGTCTCATGAGAGATGATGAATGATTCCAAAAAATGGAGAAAGACAAAAAAATTTTTATTTTTATGTAATAACCAATACATTTTAAAATATAAAATGATGGTAGTGGCATTGTGGTAGTCTTTTTTTTAATGTGAAAAAGTAGAAATTTTCGATGAAAGAATTTGATAAGTTTTATTTTTGTTTGTTGCTTTTGCGTGAATTTTGACAACAACTCTATGATGGAAGATGATTTTTGGGCCAATGATATCACCAGTTATCAAACTTTGAAACTTCTAGCTTAAGACATGCCATGGCATTTTTGGCATTCAAGATATCTCAAAAAGTTCCACGGCATTTTTGCAAATGCCATGGCACTTTTTTTCATTGAAGATCCCCTTAAATTTACAAGACATTCAAAATATCTCACAAAAAGTGCCACGGCATTTTTCCAATGCCATGGCATTTTTTGATTCTTTAAGATTAAATTTAACAGATAGAGCTAATTTAAGAAGACGAAGAAGTAATCCTCTTGAGTCTAGTTTGTTTAAGTTTAAGTTTAAGTTTAGTCACTTGATTATTGTCAATTATTTTTTCTTTCCAAGTTCAAAGATTTAAAGTATTTATATTCCTCTTCTTTTTCTAAGAAAAATGACAAAAAGCTAATTTGCTTTTGAAAAAAGAAGGAAGGGGTACGCGCCTTGACAAGATTTGCATAAAAAGTGGAAGTCAAACAAAGCTAATTTTATTTCGGAAAATGCTTGTGTTCTATTTTAAGAAGAAGTACATTCAAGTATTTACAAGATGGTTCTCTTATTTTGTTGTTGAAAAAGGTTAAACAAAGATCTCAAAGTACAATAATTTATGCAAATTTGAAAAATTAAAAAACAAAAGTTAACAAAGTTAAAGTTGCAAAATACAGTAATAAATATGTTCAAAAAAGGGTTTCAATTTTAGCACCATCAAATCGATGTCATCCAGATACATGCAAAAATGATGGCATTTGCCAACAATCTTGGACTTCTGTAAAATGTGACTGCACTCAAACACCCTTCAGTGGAGATCTTTGTGACCAACTTGGCACCACTTATGATTTTGATGGAGAAGGTTCATGTGTCTATTATGAATATCCACCAAATCAGCGACCTTCAACCTCTGAAGATTCTCTAGTTTTGGCATTTCAAACAGAAAAATCCAATGGTGTCCTTTTTGCTGTTCAATGTGGTGTAGATGCTGATTTCCTTACAGTATTCCTTTCTGGCGGATATTTACAAGTTCGATTTAGTCTTGGCACGCAATCCCATCATGTCCATTTAAATGAAAATTTCATTCAAGACAATCATTGGCATGTCCTAAAACTTCGTCGGCAAGCTGCAAATTTAACGCTTCAACTGGACAAAAGCCTTCCGGTTTATTATTCAACAAAAGGTATGTGTCCATTTTCTTTTGCCACTTTTTTTGTGCCGTTCTAAGCAGGAGTGGACAAAAAAAGTGCCATTCAACAAAAAAATTGACAACAACTATTTTTAGATGGCTTGGCTACTCTCAATACTCAATGGCGTGTCTCAGTTGGTGCGGCATTTAATGCCCTACATTCAGCTTTAACCACCACGGCATCCCAACAACATCCTTCTCAACTTCAACAACTTCAACAACAACAACAACGAAGGCGTCGAAGACGGCATTCTCGTGTCTTTGATGAATTTCATGGCCGAATTGCCGGTGTCAATTTTAATGGTCTTCGAGTCCTTGATGCATATGCTCATGGTTGGCACTTTTTTTCTTTAGTCTTTTTTTGGCACTTTTTCTTGTTATATTTTTGGCACTTTTTTGTTGTCTCAATTGCGTGAAAGTTTTTCTAAAAACTAAAATCCTGCAATTTTTTTAATATTAAAATGTCAAAAAATGAGAACATATTAAAGCAGGTTTATTTGCTATGCCATGCCATTCTAAGCACGGCATAAAAAAAATGCCATCCCACTTTGTGCTCTTTTAGTTTTTCCCATTTTCAAGTATTATTTAGCCATCATAAATGGCCAATATATATGTATAAATTTAAAAAGCTTTTTTTAATACTCAATATTTTTGCAATAAAATGCCAGGGCATTTTTTTTGTTTTTCCAACTCATTTCCCTATGAGTATATATATATGTTTTCTTTCCCTGCTTTTTTTGCCTAATCCCTTTTTTTCTTTAAGGTTCGTCTCTATTTTCTTCCGTCTTTAAGCAGAAAATTTTTTAGTTTTTTTCTACTTTTTTTTCGAATTGGATTACACATCTTTTTTTTCTGTTTTTGCTTTCTAAATTTCTCCTACTTTTTTGGTTCATTTCTTGGCATGGCAGTCAGGCAATAGTACTTTTTTGTTGTTGTTTCTTTTTTTAAACAAAAATCAAATCAAAACAACCTCGCTTTTTTCACGCTTTAAAAAAAAGGTCAAGTCATAAAATTTGAATAATGATGTTTTTCAGGTTGGGATAGAGCATTTGCCACGGGAAGACCACAACTTATTCATATGGCGGCATCAGAGGTAGCTGCAGCGGCAATTGATTCAGGGCTGTTTAGTCGAGTAAGAAAATCTTTTCTCCCAAAAAAAACAAATTTCCTCCTCCCATTTTTTTTCTTCCTTACCTCAATTGTTATCTTTTATGGTGCCATCTTTTCTTTGAAAAAAAAGTGCCAAACATTGATTTTGGCACTTTTTTTCTTTTTCGACACACGTTCTTTTTTATTTTTTCATTTTTTGGCATTTCAGATTGAACCATCTGGTGACGGCTTTTTTGCGGCTGGTGCACTTGATTGTCTTTCATCTGAAGCGAGATCGGATTGCCTATTTGATGAATCAACAACAACCTCAACAGGTATGGGATTTCATATATCCCCCTATTTTTATTTGTCAAAGTTTTGGCATTTTTGAACCCTAAACAAGCATATACCTGCATAGGATAGGATGCTTAATTCAAAATGTTTGTTTAAAACTAAGATGTTTTTATTCTGCCCTCAGGGGATGAAAAAAGAAGGAGAGAGGATTTCCCGCCCAATTAACGGACACTCAAAAAAAACGAAGAAAGAGAAAAGAATGTGTTGTCTTTGGTCATGCTCTTTTCACACTCCTTCTTCGTTTTTTTCTGGTTTGTGTGCCATTCTTTTCCCCTTAGGGGAGAGAAGAAGAACTCTTATTCTTTTTCAATGCTCTTTTGATGATGGCGGCGGCGCGGGGGATATTCCGTCCAACCTCTTTTTTTCTCGGGAGCAAAAAGAGCAAGACGAAGGAAGAGGACAAACTAAAAAGAACGAAGAAGAAGAAGACAACAAAAGGAGTTACAAAATCCCAAAGAATTTATAACAAAAAATATATATATATATTCTCAAGAAAGAAAAAAGCTTTGTGTTTTTTTCTTCTTCTTTTCTCGAACCTTTGAGCTTTGTTTCAAAAAATCTTCTCACAACCATACCAAAAAAGAGGAGAGAGAAAAATTTCGAATGCTTGCGGCAACAACCGTAGTCCCAATTTTATGTTTATTAGAATGGGATTCACCAAAATGTGCAAATCATGGCTTAAGGGTTCCAGCTCCAAAATTTCCAGACAGAACATCAAGGATTTCAGGTGGATTCTTTTCTCCAATTTTACCTGCAGCTTTAACAACCTCTCCCCCAACACCTCCTCAAGCATTTTTGGAAGAATTTACATCTCCAATTGTAAAAGTTTTAACATCTACAACAACTTCAACAACTGCAGCAACACCAAGTACAGTACCCTCAACAGCTGCACCAACATCGATAACAGAAGGATTTATTCCAGCAACAACACGGATAATTCAAGAAATTCTTCTTGAATCTGAACAACAACAACCATCAACAAAAGGTTGGTTTTAATTGATCAATCGATATTAGATAAATAGAAATTAGATATGATTAGATTAGAGCTTTTTGTGGCTGTGCGCGCATCTCAGCCGTATATATATATTTTGTACTGTACTTCTTTTTGTGTTCTTTTTTTGCACAATATTTTAGCACTTCGTTCAACCCCTTCCACCACCACGCCACCTGCTCCATCATCATCAACCCTTCCAGCGACCCATCCATCAACACTTCCATCAACCCCAACATCATTACCAATGACAACGAGTTCATGTCCACCTAAAATGCATCGAACAACAAAACCAATTCGAATTGCATCAAAAGGTCCACATGCACTTGATAGTCTTTGGGTTGATGTAGGAACACCAAAACCTTTAAAAATTTCTTCTTCCACTTTTCCCACTTCTACTATTCCTACTTTTACACAAACTTCAACAAGAACAACTCGAAGAATTTTTTCAACAATCCGATCATCAACGACATCAACAAGACGTCCAACAACTACAACAACACCTCGAAGAACAACAACAACCACAGAAATTCCAACAACAACAAAAAGATTCTTATTGAATGATGTAACAGAAGAACCCGAAGAAGGTGATGAATCTGGATTACCACATGGTGATGCCATTGATCGACCATTATATACTACCTCATCTTCTTCTTCATTGCACTTGCACTACGGTAGAGCGCGCACAGCCTTTTCAAACTAATATACTAACATGCTTAAAAATATTTTTTAGATTCATATTTATCCCCTTCCTCATCTTCATCTTCCCATTCCACCATGTATACCACCACTGAGCAACAACCATTTGCAGTTCGACCAACAACTCCCATGGGAATTATTGAAACAACCCTAAAATCTGCGGATGGTTTTAGAGATGAAATTCCAAAAACTGAATTTGTTTTAATTGCATCTGGATTAACAGTAATATCAGTCATGATCATCTTGCTATGGCTATATTGTTGTCGGCATCAAAATTCTTCATCCTCTGATAAAAAACCTCCACCATCAGCAATTGCCGCAGGGTATGCTCCAATTCCATCTGAAACATCTCCGCGAGAAATTCGATCTTCTACAACTACTGCTACCGTATGCCCTGTAAATGGTAGCAACAGCAATGGCATGTCCCATCAACCTGTGATAACGATTGCCACCCCAGCAGACACAAATGGCATAATATCAAATGGTAATGGAATTATGAAAAAATCTGTGAATGGCATCGGAGCTCCTCTGTTATCCGAAAAAAGGAGGAAAGATTTTAAAGAATGGTATGTGTAAAATTTTTGACAAAAATTGTTGTTACAAAAATATTGTTTTGGTTGCCTTTGCTCAAATTTTTTATATTGTTTCTTTATTTTTTGATGAGCTCAATTTATCTAAAGTTTTTTCTTGTTTATTTAAAATTAATTGTTTTAATAAAATACAAAGTTGTAAAAATGTACAGTTATTATCAATTAATAAATTTTTAAAATATATTTGACCTATTTTATACCACATTTTCAAAAAGTCGAATTTGAAATTTAAAAATATTTTATTCAATAAAAAAACGAAGTTGTAAAATTTTTAAAATTTATTATCAATATAGATGCAACACATTTACGGCAAAGGAACATAATACATAGGAAATAATCTTAACAAAAATGATGGGGCATAGTGTTTTGGCGTCCAATTATCCAAAAACTTGCATATTGTATGTTGAAAATTGTAACCATATATCAGATTCACATTTTCATTAAAAAGAATGATAAATTTGCAATTGGGAGAAGTTTGAGTCTAAAAATAATAATTTTTCCTGCAACAACTTTGAAGGGTTTAAAAATGGGGGAGCCCGATTAGATACGATTGCAGAACGTGTCGATGGGATAATGTGACAAATATATACACGGTTAAAAAATCAATCTGTAAAAGATTGCAATTTTTGTACAGGGTGTCTCAAGAAAAGATCCAGATTTGATTTGACCAGCAAATTTTCAGTTTTAAAGATATTCAAAAACTATCATACTTTTGCAGTTGTGTTCAGAACCGGATAAGGTTTTGTTCGATATAATTTTTTTATCAAATTGTGATATATAAATAAGCGTGTAAAATTTGCATATTTTACAAGCTTATAATAAGCGAGAGTAACGATAAAAAATAAAAACAAAATGTTTTGATTACTATCAATGCGAGAGTAACAATAAAAAATGGTTTTCAAAAGTTTCAAGTTACTCTCGCTCTTTATAAGCGTACAAATATGCATATCTCAGATATCAGGATAATTTTTCTAAAACAAAACCCTGTCCATTACTGAACACAACTGTGCAAACCGTTTTTGTTTAAATTGAACAGCAAAAATTGGCCGGCCGTTTGAAATGCGGCCTAATTCTTGGGACCCCCTGTATACACGATTAAAAAATCAATCTGTAAAAGATTGCAATTTTTGCATATGTTTTACGCCATTCGTTTATCTATATAAATGAGCTATTGACCAAAAACGAAATATGCAAATTTTCTAATCCCCAAGGGGTATCTCGAAAAATCGTAAACTTGTTCAGTAGATGCCCTGGGGTCCTGAAAATATACCAGTCGGGTTATTTTGGCTAAATACTGGGATTTCGGTTTACCGTCCCCTTAGGGATAAATGATATTTTCTTAATCCAATCAGGGGTTTTTAACAAAATTTGTCCATTAAAGTATTGAGAGCGATAGTAACTCCAAATTTTTGAAAACTGTTTTTAATTGTTACTCTCACATTGATAGTAACCAAAACATTTTATTATCGTTTTTTGTCGTTACTATCGCTCTCAATAAGCGTGTAAAATTTGCATGTTTCAGAATGCCATAAAATTTTGTCAAAAAAATTCTTAAAGGATTCTGAACACAACTGCGCAAACCGTTTTGCAAAATACTAATTTTTAAAAATTTGCCAGGCAAATAAAATCTGGATCTTTTCTTGAGACACCCTCTATTTTAGAATGCCGTAAGGAACTTTTATACAAAATAAATTTCAAACTTTTTGAACGAATGTTTTAAAACATGTTTTTTTCCTTAGCCAGAAGTATATATAAGACCTTACTTTTAAAAAATTGCAAAAATCAATGGAATGAAGTTTTTCTCTGGCTTCCGTAATAACGAACTCTTTAAATTGACGTTTTGGATACATGTTTGCAAGATTTTTTGCAGTATTTTCAGTATATTCCAAATTTGGACAACTAAATTTTTAAATGTTGTAATTTTATCCTTCAAAAAACGATTTCTTACTCAAGCAAAAAATATTCTAATGTTGGTAAATTAACAAGAACATCATCGAGGGTTGAAAATTTTCCATCTGGATTCATGACATCAACATCATTAAATATGCAGCTTATAAGATTGCAACTTTGATTCAAAAGAATAAGATCTTGTAGATTTATTTTTTGAGATTTCAATTCTAAATATTTGATATGTATTTTTTTGAACATTTTGAAAACTTGAGTAAAGCATGTTGCATTTAAAGGACTGGAAATGTTTATCGATGTCGTAATAGTCATGTTTTCTAAAAAATATCTCCGTTAGAAAATGAACTTCAAAAGGGGCAGTCGCATGTGATACAACTTTTTTTCTTATGAAAGTTATTAAAAATCAGGGAAATGCATTATTCTTTTTTTCATTTCCCATTGACTGGAAAAAAGAGAAAGCAAAAAATATGTTTTTGTAAGGGCTAATATCCTGGGGTTAACCTCGGATACACCGAGCACCCAACCACCCAACTTTTTTTAATGGATCGACTCCGGACGGATTCAAACCTGGGAATACCAGGACGAAAGTCCACCACGCTAAGCCTTTAAGCTGACAAAAAAAAGAAATAGATAATTACCTCCTAGGTGAATTAAATAAGGTGGATAGCTGCATACATTTTCAACAAAATTACTGCCAGGATCTTTGTGAAATATCTCAGAAGATTGATTAAACTTCTGACCTTTATATTCTGTTTTATCCTTTTCAGTCACATAAAAAGCATAACATAATGGAGTTTGAAAATTTGCATAAAAATATTTGCAACATTGATATAATTTTTGACGAATTTTGTAATTTTTAGAAATAAAATACAAAATATTTTTGTGAAATGCAAAATTTTGAGATTTCATATTCAAATTATTCCATTTTAGTTTGCATATTTCTTTTGCAGAATCTTTATTAGCAGAATCCAATAATGCATTATTTTCAACAATATTTTCTCCAAATAAATATGGTATCCTCTTCTTCTCTTCTTCCAAAAAAATCTTCGTGTCAAAAGTTTTCAAAAAATTTAATTCTTCTTTTCTAAACCAAATATCAATCGAATCTAGAACTTCCAAACCATTAATTTTTTCTTCATAATTTGTTTTCAATAGTTTAAAATTTGTATATCAATATTTTCGGCATCTTTGACCCTGATATCATAAAAAGCTTTGAGATTTGATTGAAGTAAAATTTCTTTTGAATCAAAAAACCAAATTTTTACATTTTTCCCACTTTTATGCCATTGAAGAACTTTTTCAAAATATTCTTGTTTCATTTGGTCATCATCCAAAAAGAATCGACAATATCGAGAATATACTCCTAACATTGCCTAAAAGGGTTTTTTTGAAATTTAAAGGAGATCTTTTATTTGCTGCTTTTTTTGATTTTGCAAGCAGTGTTTTCGTTTTTTACCAATCACCGCCGTCGCCGTCGCCGCCGCCGTCGACGGCGACGGCGACGGCGCTGAAATGGTGCCGTCAGCGCCGTCAACTAAGATTTTGTCAGAATTAACTAATTTTTGGCAGATATATGTAATTAACCATGGGAAATTCATATAAATGCTATGCATTTGTGTTGGAAAAATTGTTTGGTTAAAAATAGAAGAAAATTTTTAATAAAAAGCAAAACTTTGGTAAAAACGCTCTCATCCATGTTCTTTACAGTAATTTATATATAGGTGTAAAGCATTCTTAATGACTAAAACATTTGCAAGAAATTAAGTTTTTTTGAAAAATATTATTTTTGTCTTGGTCCCCCATGTGGAAAAACTATTTTATCAAGGTTGACGGCGCCGTCACCGCTGACGGCGACGGCACGCTTTTCAAATAACCGCCGTCGCCGTCACCGTCGCCGCCGCCGTCGACGGCGCCGTCAGCGGCGCCGTCTCGCCGTCAACGGCGACGGCGCGAATACACTGTTTGCAAGAGAGTTCTCAATGCTAAAATTTATTGAAATTCAGGAACTTTCGCTTTTTTCTTTTTTCCACATTAGAAAAAAGCAAAAGACCCTGATTTTCAATAACTTTGAGCTTCGCGAACTTTCTTGCTAAATCAAAAAAAAAGTAGCAAAGGAAAGATCTCATTCAATAAGCACATGTTTTGATCACCAACCTTGTAATTAATTTTTCCCAAAAAATCGATATAATTCTTCCATGCTTTTTTTTGATATGGCTTTTTTGCAATATAATATTCCATATTTTGAATAATTATGTCATTGTTTTCCGTTTGCAGCAAATTATAAAACCATGTTTCAATATCTTCACTATCAAATGCTTTCATAAGTTCATCGTAATACTCTTTTAATAATGATAACCTTTCAGTTTTTTCTTTTGAGGGAAAATAATCTAAAAATTTAAAACAATATTATTATTATTTTTTGGTACGAAAACAAGATAATTCAGAATTTGGTGATTTTATTAAGATTTGAGGAAGTCGGGTGGATGCATGCAGGGCTCCGGAAAAACTGGAATAGAGATACTAATCGTAGATATACCCAAGTTATGATCGAGTTTGGGGTCCATATTTTGCCCATGTACCCGTTAACTACTTTACTAACCCCCCCCCCCCCCCCCTCGGGTAATTTGGGTCCAGGAATTCGAATTTCGTCATTACTATAAGCTTTTTTCTATCCTCAGAAAAAATTTATAAAAAATGTTGATGATTTTTTGTACATGCATTATTTTGAAAAAAAACGCTTTATAAATCATTTTTATTCAACTTCGAGCATATGCTGCAACGACGATTTTTCAAAGATGTCCAAAAAGGCTGAAATTTTTCACAGAAGTTCCTTGGGACATTCTAAGATACTTCCCTGGACGGTTTTTCGTTCAAAGCCCCTGGGGTTTTAACGAAAAACCGTTTTCGAATTCCCCGTGGCCGATTACATATACATGCCAAAAATTAGCTCAATCGGAAACAAAAAAATTCTCATTGTTCCCCGGCGCGCTCGACTTTCAATTCGCAGGCGTCAAAGAAACAAGTCGACAAAACAGGCAACGCATGCAAAGTGGAAGTCGCAGGTTCGAGCGCGCCGGGGAACAATGAAAATTTTTTTGTTTCCGATTGTGCTAATTTTTGGCATGTATATGTAATCGGCCACGGGGAATTCGATGGTGACCACAGATTTTTTTTTAAAAATTCTGAAACTTGTTGAGTAGGTGCCCAGGGGTCCTAAAAACATTCCCGGATGGTTATTTTGGCTTAATCCGGTGATTTTGATTTTTCATGCCCCCTTTATCCCCCCAGGGGGTTTGAACGAAAAACCGTCTATGGAAGTATCTTAGAATGTCCCAAGGAACTTCTGTGAAAAATATCAGCTTTTTTGGACAACTTTGAAAAATCGTCGTTGCAGCATATGCTCGAAGTTGAATAAAAATGAGTTTTATATGGTGGGCGTAAAATTGGACTTACCTCCAAATTGTTCACAATAATGAAAAACACTTTTCAAATAGTGATGAGGGAATGATAATGCAAAATGAATTTCATTCCATAATTTATTTTTGTCATTTAAAAACATGATGCAATCAAAATACGGATATGAAATAACATAAGGAAACATTCGATTCTAAATTAAAAAATGAATTTTTTTATACACATTTGTGATAGTAAAAAACATACTTTTATTGAAATAAATACTTTTCTGCCATTATTACCACCTTCAGTGTACTTCAAAAAATCTTCATCAAAGAAATGTGAAAGTGCTGCTTCTTTCACAATTTTTATATTTTCAGAGTTTTCTTGCCTAAACTGCATTTTTTACAAGTTTGAATTACAAAATTAGTGTTCTTGCAAATCTGATTTCAGAATGTGAAGACGGAATAAGCAAAAATTAAAAATTTGCCCATGTCATGTTTTTTAAAATTCCGAAAAGGCAAAATAGGAACCGAGGACAAAAAAAAAGTAGCAGACCGGAAACCCTCTCATTCATGTTGAAAATGGACTTACATAATCCATAATTTCCAAATATCTGGAATTGCAGTATAATTTTTAACAAAATCATTAAAAATTTTCCTTTTTCCTTCTCTTCCTGGAGTATTCTCAATTTTTTCAAATAATTCTTTGCATTTGGAACGATATGGTTCAGGAAGGTTTTCGAGCATCTTGGAAATATTTATATTTCACTAAATAATATTACACAACTGTTTAAATTCTAACTAAAATCAAAAAATAATTTTTTCAAATGTTTAATCGTAAAAAAGAAAGAAGAGCCCATATTTTGAATGAATAATAAAAAGATGCAAACAAAAAGAAATCAAAATGTACCAAAAATGTAAACAATACAATCCTTTTTTATTATATTCCCGTGAAAAGAAAACATTAGAGAATTTCTCAGGGTAGTCTTGATTTTGTTTTCAACAATAGACCACCCGCAGTTCTTTGTCATCATTATTGCTTCTTTTTAGAGATATGTTGCTTTATTCCCGAAAATAGTAATTCGAAAAATGTGTAACCCCTGAAGCATTTTAAATAGGCATAATCGCTGCTTCGACAAATGTTTTGGGGTCGCGTTGTTAGTAATCCAACAACTCACAAACAAAGGCTCCTCAACTTTCAAAGAATCAGTCTCGTATTTTTTGTACTGTACAAGGTGTCCCGAGAATTAGCCCGCATTTCAAATGTCTGGCAAAATTTTTCTGTTTAATTTAAACAAAAACGGTTTGCACAGTTATGTTCAGTATTCGATAAGGTTTGTTTCTGAAAAAATATTTTTATGATTCTATAATATGCAAATTTGTACGCTTATAAAGAGCGATAGTAACGACAAATAACGATAATAAAATGTTTTGGTTACTATCAATGTGAGAGTAACAATTAAAAACGGTTTTCCAAAGTTTGAAATTACTGTCCCCCATTATAAGCGTACAAATTTTCATATCTCAGATTTCAAAAAAATTTTCAAAAAGAAAATCCTATCCAATACAGGGTGTTCAAACATAATTGCCGGTTTTGTTTTTTGAATAACTTTTCTCACAGTTGATTTTTTCACAAACGGGTTGCACAGTTATGTTCAAAGTCTTATAAGAATTTTTTTATCATTAATTTTTTTCAATATTCGAAAATTTGCATATCCTCCAATAAAAATGATGATAGTAAAATTAAAATTACAAATTAAAAAGTTTTGCATTACTATCACTGAGATTCATTGAAGCTGCTTTTTTGATGAGTGAGAGTAACAAAAACATTGCAAAAAAAATTTAACTTTTTACTCTCGTTTTTAAAAAACAAGCTCCAATAAAAGCGGTGATAGTAACCAAAACAAACAAAAACAAATTTGTTCTGTTACTATCCTCCTTTAAAAATTTGCATGTCTGGAATCGAAAAAATTTTTATGCCGAAAAAATTCTTAGAGTTTTTAAACATTTACTGTGCAATCCGTTTTTAAAAAAATGAACTTTAAAAAATGTTATAAAAAAAACAAAACCGGCAATTATGTTTGAACACCCTGTACTGAACACAACTGTGCAAACCGTTTTTGTTTTATCAGGTAATTCGAAAAGTTCGTGCCGGTGTTTGACCGAGTGGCATTTTTATAGTTGCTGATGAAATTTTGTTATTTCTTTTTTAAGGGATGCCCTAGGATGTTAGAAATGACGTCTGAAAGGGATTTTTGACAAGTTTCATTTTGGGCGGATTTTGGGCGGATTTACGGGGATTACCTCGGATTTCCACGTACAGGGTGTTTAAACATAATTGCCGGTTTTGTTTTTTGAATAACTTTTCTCACAATTCATTTTTTTAAAAACGCATTGCGCAGTTATCTTCAGAATCCTATAAGAATTTTTTTGACATAATTTTTTTTTCAATATTCGAAAATTTGCATATCCTCTAGTAAAAATGATGAGAGTAAAATTAAAATTGCAAATTTGAAAGTTTTTCATTACTATCACTGAGATTCATTGGAGCTGCTTTTTTCATGAATGAGAGTAAGAAAACCAATGCAAAAAAATTAAATTTTTTACTCTAGCTTTTAAAAAACAAGCTCCAATAAAAGCGGTGACAGTAACCAAAACAAACAAAAATGAATTTTTTCTGTTACTATCCCCATATAAAAATTTGCATGTCTGGAATCAAAAAAATTTTTATGCCAAAAAAATTCTTAGAGTTTTTAAAAATTTACTGTGCAGTCCGTTTTTTAAAAAATGAACTTTAAAAATTGTTATTCAAAAAACAAAACCGGCAATTATGTTTGAACACCCTGTATTTCGCACAAAAATGATACAAAAAAGTATGCAAATCATGGAAATTTATACACAGAATTGAAGGATGGGATGTTGGAGACCTGACAGAAAACCTTTTTCTAATGTTCGATGTGCCGGATTTTATTTATGCTAATTTTTCCTAATACAGTCGAAATTTGCTGTTTTTTAATAATTTTTTTAATATTTTTTGGACAGAATGTGCCAAAAATGATATAAAATGATAGACTAATGTCTTGAGACTCTATTGGAATGCTTTAATACCATCAAAAAATTTTTTTAAATTTTTTTAACCTTAAGCAAAAGTGATACTGTAGGCGCATGATTTCAATGGGTTAAAAAAGTGTTATTAATTAATTTTTTAACAAAAATCTTTAACAGTACATCTCAACAGACTACCAGGTACCTATTTTGATCAAAAAAATCAAAAAATAAAATTTTGATTTTTTTTTACTTTTTCACGTGGTCCTCCCAGCCATTTGAAATGCGGCCTAATTCTTGGGACACCCTGTACTTTGTGTTCTTTTGTAGTTGCACAATGTTTTAACACTTCGTTCATCCCCTTCTACCACAATGCTCCTTCCAAAAAAAGTAAAGAAAAATATTTTTTTCTACTTCTCTCTTTTATTTGTTTTTTTTTAAATTTTCTTTTATGGAAAAACTTGAAGAGTCTTTGTTGCTGAGGTGTTGGATTAATAACAACAGAACACCTACAAATTTGTCGAAGCAGAGATCATACTTTTTAAAAGTGCGTCAGGGGTTACAACTTTTGCAAATTATTGTTCTCCAAAACAATGCGAAAAACCCTCTAAAAACAAGCAATAATGATGAGAAAGAACTGCGGGTGGTCTATTGTTGAAAACAAAATCAAGACTACCCTGAGAAATTTTGTAATGTTTCCTTTTCACGGGAATATAATAAAAAAAGGATTGTATTGTTTACATTTTCGTACATTTTGATTTCTTTTTGTTTGCATCTTTTCACTATTCATTCAAAAATTGTGCTCTTCTTTCTTTTTTACGATTAAACATTTGAAAAAATTATTTTATGATTTTAGTAGGAATTTAAACAGTTGTGTAATATTATTTAGTGAAATATAAATATTTCCAAGATGCTCGAAAACCTTCCTGAACCATATCGTTCCAAATGCAAAGAATTATTTGAAAAAATTGAGAATACTCCAGGAAGAGAAGGAAAAAGGAAAATTTTTAATGATTTTGTTATACTATATACTGCAATTCCCGATATTTGGAAGTTATGGATTATGTAAGTCCATTTTTAACAGGAATGAGAGGATTCCCGGTTTGAGAGAAAATCTGCTACTTTTTTTGGCATTTTCGGAATTTTGAAAAACATGTCAAAGTGGTATTAAAACCCCAGAAATCTAACAAAAGTTTTTTTATAGTCACTAAAATGTAAAAATTTTGATTTTTGAATTACATTCACAAGAACATTAGTAAAATTATTGTGTCACCTTTTTAAAACGTATTCCAACAATTTATTCTAAAATTTTGACAAAAATGACACCGCCAAAAAATCGTTAATTTTTTTATTTTACCTATGTTTTCGACCATGCTTAAGAAGGTGGAAAAAATACTTTTAGGTCGAAATTTGGCACAATGCCGTTTTTAGAGCATCGAGAATGCCAAAGTCGACATATTTTATTTCCTACGGTATATATTCATCTTTCATCAGTTTCAGGTATAATTGCACTTATATAGGTTTTCGAGGTCGGGGAATCCAAAAAATTACTGTTGATGTTGGGGTATATGTGCTAATCTTGAAATTGCTTCAACGTTGTTGTACAATGCAAATTTGCAAAACTTCGCTTGCAGAACAACATTTATAATATTTTTTACATTATAAATGCATTAATTGTGTCTATAAATGCAAATAAATAGTTGAATTCTAAACAATTTGACGTAAGTTAATTTCGGATACTGTCGAAGAAAAGAAACGAATTAATAGATTGTGTCATGTGTTGAAAACATTTAAAACAGTATAGGAGAACAATTTTGGACAATTTACAATGTCTCTTGTTCATTTTTTGAAAATTTTAAGCAATTTCAAGATTAGCACATATACCCCAACATCAACAGTAATTTTTTGGATTCCCCGACCTCGAAAACCTATATAGTGCAATTATACCTGAAACTGATGAAAGATGAATATATACCGTAGGAAATAAAATATGTCGACTTTGGCATTCTCGATGCTCTAAAAACGGCATTGTGCCAAATTTCGACCTAAAAGTATTTTTTCCAGCTTCTTAAGCATGGTCGAAAACATAGGTAAAACAAAAATTTTTGCCGGTGCAGATCGTTTAAAAAGTTTTGGTGGAACAGGGTGTCTCAACAAAAGATCCAGATTTGATTTGGCTGGCAAATTTTTAAAAATTAATATTTTGCAAAACGGTTTGCGCAGTTGTGTTCAGAATCCTTTAAGAATTTTTTTGACAAAATTTTATGGCATTCTGAAACATGCAAATTTTACACGCTTATTGAGAGCGATAGTAACGACAAAAAACGATAATAAAATGTTTTGGTTACTATCAATGAGACAGTAACAATTAAAAACAGTTTTCAAAAATTAGGAGTTACTATCGCTCTCAATAAGCGTGTAAAATTTGCATGTTTCAGAATGCCGTAAAATTTTGTCAAAAAAATTCTTAAAGGATTCTGAACACAACTGCACAAACCGTTTTGCAAAATATTAATTTTTAAAAATTTGCCAGCCAAATCAAATCTGGATCTTTTCTTGAGACACCCTGTATACCAAAAATTGTGTTATTCGTTTTGTAAAAAAAATACCAGACGCAGGGGCGCGCTGCGGCTGTTTACGACTCAACTTCACTACCTTTCTACCCCTAAAAATCGATTTTTTTTAGTCAAGAAAATTCTGAAAATATGAAAATCCTGAAAGAAGCAGCACTTTCGCATTTCTTTAACGAAAATTTTTTGACGTACACTGAAGATGATGATGATAATGACGAAATAGTATTTATTTCAAGAGAAGTATGTTTTCTTACCACTTCTTTTACAAATATAAAAAAAATTTCATTTTTTAATACAGAATCGAAAATTTCCTTTTGTTATTTCTCATCCTTATTTTGATTGCGTCATGCTTATGTATGACGAAAATAGATTATGGAATGAAATTGATCTTGCATTATTATTCCCTCATCACTATGTGAAAAATGTTTTATATTATTGTGAACAATTTGGAGGTAAGCCCGATTTTAAGATATACCCAAAATCAAAAAATGCAAATTATTTCATTCATGGCCTGAGAAGACAGTGAATGAAAAAATTTGAACTTTTTCAAAAAAAATTATCCATTTTCAAAACTTCTTTTTAAGGATTAATTCTTTTCAAACTTATGTTGTCGAAGTCGCAGACTCGGAAGTCTGACATCATTGTTTTAACGAAAAAAACTATTTTCTTAAAACTAAGATTTTTATCCCTTTTACAAAATTAGACTATGTTAGGATTTTGCCAAGTTTTTTTTCACTGACACATGAATCTGCTGACTGCATTAAATATTGATGAAATAACCAAATTCTGAATTATCATGTTTTTGTACCAATAATAAATAATAATAATGTTTAAAATTTTAGATTATTTTCCATCAAAAGAAAAAATTGAGAAGCTCTCCATATTAAACAAGTATTACGAAAAACTGATGGAAGCGTTTGATAGTGAAGATATTGAAACATGGTTTTATTTTTTGTTGCAAACGGAAAACAATGACATAATTATTCAAAATATGGAATATTATATCGCAAAAAAGCCACACCAAAAACAAGCTTGGAAAAATCATATATTTTTTTTAAGAAGAAGAAATTACAAGGTTGGGTGGTCAGACAAATGTGCTTATTAAAGGAGATCTTTCCTTTCCTACTTTTTTTTGATTTTGCAAGAAAGTTCGCGAAGCTCAAAGTTATTGAAAATCATGGTCTTTTGCTTTTTTCTAATAATAGAAAACTTAGAAAATAAACGAAAGTTCCTGATTTTTAATTTCTTTTAGTACCACGAACTTTATTGCGGAATCAAAAAAACAGTAAATAAAAGATTTCCTTTAAATTTCAAAACAATCCTTTAGGCAATGTTAGGAGTATATTCTCGGTATTGTCGATTCTTTTTGGATGATGACCAAATGAAACAAGAATATTTTGAAAAAGTTCTTCAATTGCACAAAAGTGGAAAAGATGTGAAAATTTGGTTTTTTGATTCAAAAGAAATTTTACTTCAATCAAATCTCAAAGCTTTTTATGATATCAGGGTCAAAGATGCTGAAAATATTGATGTAAAAAATTTTGCAATACTAAAAACAAATTATGAGGAAAAAGTAAATGGTTTGGAAGTTCTAGATTCGATTGATATTTGGTTTAGAAAAGAAGAATTAAATTTTTTGAAAACTTTTGACACTAAAATATTTTTGGAAGAGAAAAAACCCATTTTTGTGATGAAAACATTTTCTTTTTATGGTAATGTTGTTAAAAATAATGCTTTATTAACAGCTGATAAAGCTTCCACGACAGAAATATGCAAAGTAAAATGGAATAATTTGAATATGAAATCTCAAAATTTTGCATTTCACAAAAATATTTTGGATTTTATTTCAAAAAATTACAAAATTCGTCAAAAATTATATCAATGTTGCAAATATTTTTATGCAAATTTTCAAACTCCATTATGTTATGCTTTATTTGTGACTGAAAAGAATAAAACAGAATATAAAGGTCCGCAGCTTTATCTATCTTCTGACGTATTTGAAAAAGATCCTGGCAGTAATGTTGTTGTTGGAAATGAAAGCACCTTTGCATCTTTTTTAAATCATTTAAGAGGTAATTTTGTTTTTTTAAAAATAAAATCCAAGTTCTAATCGAGAAAATTTTTTTTAGAAAACATGACTATCACGACGTCGTTAAACATTTTCAATCCATTGAATGCAACATGTTTTACTCAGATTTTCAAAATGTTCAAAAAAATACATATCAAATATTTAGCACTTGGATCTCAGAAAATAAATCTACAAGATCTTATTCTTTTGAATCAAAGTTGCAATCTTATAACTTGCAGATTTAGTGATGTTGATGTCTTGAACCCAGATGGGAAATTTTCGACCCTCGATGATGTTCTTTTTAATTTACCAACATTAGAATATTTTTCGCTAAAGTAAGATTTATCTAAAAAAAAGGATAAATCTATAACATTTAAAGATTTAGCTGTCCAAATTTGGAATACACTACAAATACTGCAAAAAACCTTGGAAGCATGTATCCAAAACGTCAATTTAAAGAATTCGTTATTAGCAATGCCAAAGACGAACTTCATTCCATTGATTTCTGCAATTTTTTAAAAGTAAGTGCAAAGATTTGTTATAGCAGCATCCCTCACACATTCTGTAATCATTCAAGACGCTGCCAAAGCAATAAAAAAATAAGCAAAATATTTAAGTTTTGCAGAAAAAATCATAAAAAAAACGGGGCATGCAGCAAATACTTTTTGCTTCTCTTTTTGTTTACTTTTTTATCGAGATTTTTGGCATTTTTTAAGAAAAATTTAAAAATACAGGGTGTCCCAAAATAAGTTCCGGTTTTGAAATGGCTATCAAATTTTTAGTTTTAAAGATATTTAAAAACTGTTTGCGCAGTTGTGTTCAAAATCGGATAAGGTTTTGTTCGATATAATTTTTTTTGATTCTGTGATATGCAAATTTGTATGCTTAAAAAGAGCGAGAGTAACTTCCAACATTTGAAAACCATTTTTTATTTTTACTCTCACATTGATAGTAACCAAAACATTTTGTTTTCGTTTTTAATCATTACTATCGCTGATTATAAGCTTGCAAATTTGCATATCACAGAATCATAAAAGTTTTATACCGAACAAAACCTTATCCGATTCTGAACACAACTGCGCAAGCAGTTTTTAAATATCTTTTAAAAATTTGATAGCCATTTCAAAACGGGAACTTATTTTGGGACACCCTGTATTTTTAATAATTTTTTTAAAGTTTTATTTATTTGCTGCCATCTCTAAATCTGAAAACTGAAATTTCTATTTCATTGTAAAATACAGAACCAAAAAGAAAAAATTTAAGAAAATTTAAACAAAGTTGAAAAACCTTTTAAAAAAATAAATACAAAAATTGATTTTTTATAATTCATTTTGAAATATGCAATTTTATTGTTTTTTGTCAAGGCATCATGGTTATTAAAGTTTTTCAATCTTGTTAAATTTTCGTATTTGAAATTTTTATATGTAAGACAATTTTGTTTTACAATTTTTTGAAACTTTAGACTCTAAAGTTTCAAAAACTCTAAAGTTTAGAGTTAGAGTTTCTTTAAAATTTGTACAACCATCTCTTTGGCGGCGTCTTATATCAAATGGGACCATCCTTTTTTTACTCCTTCAAAAAAATTACAGAAGTAAATTATTATTTTTAGACTCAAACTTCTAACAATTGCAAATTTGTAATATCTTTTAATAACAATCTGAATGATGAGTATAAGCGCAGCTTTTTCAAAACAGTATTCAAATATTTAGATAACTGGACACCCAAACATTACGCTCCATCATTTTTGTTATCATCATCATCATTCCCTCAGGCTTATGATCCTTTACCATAAATTATGGCATATATGTATATATTGATAATAAAGTTTATAAAATACCATACATTGACACATCTGTGTTGTAATAAAAAATGTAACTCATATGCTACATAAAATTACTGTAACAATAGATCCTCCAAAAAAACCTAAGTACAAAAGTTAAAAACAAATACAAGTTTTCTTCCAAATACAAAAGAGTGATATATTTATAAAATTTGTTATTGGCGAATCAAAGAATGTTAAATTTAATTTTTTCAGAATTATTACGTGTAAACTAGAACGTCCCTCCAAAAGCATAAATCTTCTTTGATCTTTTACCGCCATCGATACAAATACCTTCTCAAAATTATTTGTGCCAATTTTTTTTGTTCTTAGAAGGTAAATATTGTGGGATGCGTCAATCCTAACTGTACTAAACTTTCTTCCTTTTTACAATTTTACAATTATACCTTTTTCCTTTAATTAATCGTGCAAATGCTGCGCCCTCGTTGCATTTTGCTTTCAATTTACATTTTTTTATTCTTTACTTTTACACGTTCTAATTTTCTTAAGTACTTTATTTTTGTGACTTTTTTCTCTTTCCTTCACACTCTTCACTTTCTTCAGTGACTTTGATGTCGTTGTAAACACAGCTGTCTGTACAGATAGATAGACAGCAATGGTGGCCAGTCATCAACATCAGTAACATCATCTTTATGTTGAAATGATGATGAAAATATTAATGGCGCCATGAAGTTCTGGAAAGCATTCGAAAAATTTTAACAAATTTAATTTTCATAAAAATTTTGATAGTAACAAAAAGAATGCGAAAGCAATTGTTTTGATTACCATACTTTTGAGAGTAACATTTAAATTAAAATTGAAATGTTTTGCGTTACTATCACAAATGTCATATCATTGGGGAACACTTTGTAATAAACGAATTCTCGGATTTGGTAATTAAATTTAGTGGAATATTTGAATTCTAACTATCCTCAATTAAAATTTAAAGAGCCTAAGCTGATGCAATGATCTTTCTGGAATCTTTGGATACATGACAACAAAAAACTTGCGATTAAATACATATCATTTCAAATTGAATTATTGACACAATTGAAATTGGATTTTCATGACTTTCCGAAATCGGTTCTTCAAAAATTGGAACAGTTGATTCATATATTTATTTATTTTGACATTATTATACGCTAAATATTGTTACAACTATAATTAGAAAAACTTTGAAATCAATGACTGAAGCATTATTATTGAAAGGTTCTTGATAAAATTTTGTTGTTGCGGGTTCATACAATACTAGTGGTGTTGTTGATGGTGTTTCATGAATTGGAGCAATTGATTCACATTTGACTTCATTCTTTGTTACATCTTGAATAAAGTTACAATGTGCAGAAACGAATGTTCGATAACCTAAATTAAAAAAATAATTGTTTACTGTAAATAGTGGAAAAATGAAAAAAATACCGTTTGGAGTTCCTTCACCAAAATTAATACCAATTTGATAAAATTTTCCATTTCTTTCAATCAAACTGGGACCGCCTTCATCTTTCCTCAAATTTTCATTTTCAAGAATAGCTAAAGGTTACTGTAATAAGAAAATGAATAAAAATTGTTTAAAAACACAACCTTTAGTACTTAAAAAATCATCATTTTTTAAATCAGCTTTAGAATGTTGCAAAATTGGAGGTAATTCTTTAATATGCATATTTTCTAAAATATAAAGTTTTTAAAATATAAAGAATAATATTACATAGAGTTGTTGAATTTTAAAAAATGTTTTAAACAAATCAACTCATTTGTATTCGCTATTGGTTAAAAATTAGCTATCAAAATTGGTAAAGAGAAAATACTTAAAAATAGACAATGTTGACCAACCCTTAAATTCATATTTCCCATATCCAGCAATAATAGATGCATCTAAATAAATTTGAACAAAATCAAACGGTAGAGCAACACGTTCAACACCAAAATCTGTCCCCTCAGGGAATTCAATAACGGCAATATTATGATCCCATGGCCATTTATAATTTAATGGAAAATATGCAGTAACATTGATCGGCTCCAACAAATTAGAATGAGCATTTGTAGATCGAAAATCTGGAAATAATTTACCATACAGAGATCTGAAATCAATGAAAATACAATACATTCAACTTACAAGTATATTATACATACTTGTAAGTTGAATGTTCAGTTAAATGAATATTTTTGTTTTCATTTGTAAAACCGGCTTCAAAAACACAATATGCTGATGTTAAAAGATGACGTTTTGAGATTACGGTAGCTGTGCAAGTTCTGTGATAATAATAATTATATAATGGAACAATGAAATTGAATAATTCGGCAGGAGTTGATTGGCCTTTATAAAGTGGTTCAATGATTTTTAAAGGCAATGACGGAAGTTGAGCACGATCAGGATAAATAGATTCACATTGAACTTCATTATTTGTAACTTCTTCAATAAAATTACAAAATGATGAGACTCGATTTCGAATATCTAAAAAATCAGAATCAAAATACATAATTCCAGAATTGGCTCGGAGGATGTATTCATGCTTCTATTAGCGCTTTGAATACCATATAAAACATACATACCATAATTAACACTTGTTGCACTAACACCAATTTGATACCATTGATTATTACGATAAATTAACATTGGACCACCACTATCACCAGGTAATGCTCGATGAGTTTCATTTCCTCCACAAATTTTTAAAGTTCCAAAACAATCATCAATCATTGTGATTTTTGCATGTCGTAATATATTTGAACCACCACTGGATTCAGTACCTAAAAAAGAGAATAAAGTAGAAACACAATTTTTTTAAATATTTTTTTAAAATACCGTTTATCCACCATGCTCCAAATCCAGCAATATACGCTTCATCACCCTTAGTTTCAAGATAATCTTTTGCAAGTTTCACGGGTTCAGCCCCAAAATTTGTGCCTTCTGGGAATTCAAGAATTGCAATGTCACCCCAAGGCCATTTATATGTTTTTGGAATATATCCTTTATTTGACATTGGAAGAACGGATTTGTTTACCCATTCTGCTACAGGTCTCAATTCTGCGTGATATGATATATTCAGATATAGCCTGAAAAAAGAATTGGGTTAATAAAAAAGTGAAAAAGATGGATATTAACACCTTACATATATCTTTCATGTTCTTCTACCACTGATTCCAACAACAGGAAATGAGCACAAGTAAGAATATGTCGTTTGGAGATTACTGTACCTGTTGCTGCACTTGTTGGTGAATATAAAAAAGCAGTAAATTGAAATAAATCATCTGGAGTAATTACACCATTTTTAATTCGCTGAAATAAATATATATTTAATCTTTCAAAAAAGTTTTACTTTTTACAATGGCATACATAAAACTTTGCCAAATTTTAACTGACAAAAAAACCTTTCTGCAGTTCAATTTATCGTTACGATAATTTGAAAATCGTAATAAAATCAACAATTTGTTCCAAGCATATTTTTTAATTTAATTAAATTAAATTTCAGAAAAACTCACTGGCTCATTCTTTCCATAAATTTGAGATATTAAAATAATCAACATCAAAAAATAGCCAGCAACATACATTGTGACATTCAATGTTTATCAAATTTGTGATTTATCATAAAATGAGTTCATAAAAGAAAAATGAGAAGCGATAATTAAATTTTTCAAAAGAAATTGACCATTTGTTATATGCTAATTTCCATAATCATTATCACAAAAGAGAGAAACAACAAACATTTTTTTTTCTTAGTTACCGTAATCAAAAGACAACTTTTTTAAAAAGGCTCCAATGCTGACCAGCCTTTTTCAATGTAATTTTTACGCAGATTCTATATATTCAAGTTTACAAAAAGTTTTGTAATCAAAGAGCTATAGTCAAAATAAAAAAAATGACCTGATAATTCCTAATTAAATTTATCTTATAAATTTTTTAAATTTATCAAAAATTTTAAAAACAAAAGAAGACCAACTTTTTACGGTACAACGAAAATGAAAAAAATCTTTAACTCTCTTCCGTAAAAAACGAAACCATCAAAATTCTCCAAATAAACTTGAACAAAATCAAATTGTAGAGCAACACGTTGAACTCCGAAATCTGTCCCTTCATGGAGTTTAATAACCGCAATATTATGATTCCATGGCCATTTATAATTTAGAATTCGACACAAAGTTAATTCTCGCATGAAACATTGAAAAGTTTGAAGAATCAAATAATTCACTACAATAAATCTACATCAATTTTCTACAAAATTGTTGCAGATTTAAAACATTTTTTAAATTAAAAGATCAAACTTTAATTGTTTTATGTTTTGAAAAAGATATAAACTTTGAACCAATATTTTTTGAAAAATTTATTATCAATTCGAATTTTGAAATTGATGACAGTAACTCAGCACCGACATCAATATCGTAATCTAATACAGAAAAAATTATTTTAGTTGCTTTTACTCAAGTTTTTAATATTGCTTCGTTTTTGAAGAGATTAATTTTGTCTAATAAAATACAAATTTGTAATTAAAGTGTATTAATAATAAATTTTTATATGAAAAATATCAGGCGATATTTTCAAATAAGCGTATTTGTATTATAAAATCATTTTATTCAATAAAAAACTACAACATTTTTTTTACAATCAACAACAACAAATCAAAAAAAGAATATTATGAAAAGATAGTCTTAAAAACTTTTCCAACACCTTTGGCAGCTCCAACAACAGCACCACCAGTAAAAGTAAAAGGAGTCGTTGCAATCGTAACCCCAACACCCAAAGCTTCAGAATTTGTTTCGACTTGACATGCACTTCCAAGTTCCGAGGCAAGATCAATTCCATCACCTGCACCTTCAGCAATTGAACCAAAGAAACCTTTCTTATTCTTTTTACGTTGTTTTTCAGCTTCTGCAACCGCTTCAGCAATTTTTTGTTCATTATCAGCAGCTAAACTTTTCATTCGAAGTTCAAGTTGACGCTTTTCTTCAGCAATTCGTTCTTCATTTCGACGATGAATTCGTCGCATTTCTTCTTCATGTTTTAATTGCTCAAAATTTCTTTGTCTTTCTGCTTCAGATTTTTGCTTTTCACGTTCTGCTTCATGCTGAAGATAAAGTTCAGTTTGAATAAATTCATGCTCAGATTTTTCGGCTTCCAACTTCGCTGCAATTTCTGCTTGCTCTTTTTCATATTGAAGACGTTCACGTTCTTGCCGATCAAGGAGTTCAGCTTGACGAATTTCATATTCTTTCTTTTCACGTGCCAATTTTTCGTCTGCTTCAAGCTTTAATTTTGCAAGCTTTTCATCATGTTGACGCTTTTCTTCAATTAATTGAAGGCGAACCTTTTCACTCTAAAAATTATAAGAATTGAATCTGTATTTCTAATTCAGGCTAAAATAGGTATTTAACTTACTTCAACAAGCAATTGATTCTTTTCTTTATATTTAAAGAAAATATTCTTTATTTGATCAATGGATCGATGAAGGACATCTGTGACAACATCTTCATTTTTAATGCGTTCCAACATTTCATCTTGAATTTGTTCAAACATTTTTTTATGTAGACCAACAAGTTTATCATCAGTGAAACCAGATTTACATTGAGCAAAAGCCTATAAAAATGTATTTTATAACATGTTATTAAAGTCATAATTGTCATATCCTCACCTTATCCATTAAAATATCATAGCTTTGGCATGCACGTCTGACTTCCAAATTTATCATAAAATCACGATTGACAGCTTGAACAGCTTTCGGAGCAAATTCATGGTTTTCGTTGAAGCATTTAACAACCATTGAAATATAATCACTCATATTTCGACAATACATCTTTGTTGGTCCAACACGTTTAACTTGAAGTTCAGATTGTGAAAGCAAAGTTTCTACCATATCTTTAGCACGATAAACAAATTTAGGATTCATTTCTAAAATGAGAGAGATTAGTTGAGACAGAAGCAAGATGTGATACGTTGTTATTCTTGCATGTGCTTCTTAAAGGTATTGCCCCAAAAGTTATTTGTTCCGAAAATCCGATTACTGTACATCTAAGTTTTGTAAATACCCAACACAACAATTTTAATCAATATAAGCTTACCAGAAACTTCAGAAGTCTTTTCCAAAGCGACAATTTCACCAGGATGAGGAAAGACGAAACCAAATTTACGTTCATAGGAAGCATTCAAGCCATCACGCAATTTTTGAAGTTGTTCAACTTTGACATCACCAAGTACTTTGTCAATATACATTTGGCCTCCATTTTCATCATCCAAATATTTCTTGAAGCAAAAGTCACGAATAATAAAGACGAGGTCCTGAAAGAGATATAAAAGACAGAACTGAATGTGAGAACTTTACTTGAAATAATTTTCCACTTCCACCAAGATTATCAACAATCTTTTTGGCATGATCGATAAAAGCAGATAAATCATTAAGTTTATCTTCTTGTAAATCAGTAAAGACATTAAAGCACATGACACTGCTGAACATGCATGTCATGGCAAAAATTGTTGAACAATCTTGATAGGTTGTATTGTTGTCAAAGGTGCCTTGGGAATCAATCTAAAACAAAGTAAAGGTGTTATTATAAGTGATAAAAACCATATAATTATAATATACCAAAGAAACCGCAACCTTCTTTCCATCTTCTTGTTCAATAACAAAAATATGGCTCCATGCCCAGATTCCAAGGGTTGTACGATCTTCACCTTCACGAAACTCAAAGCCAGCCAAGCGAGTATCATCATTAATTTGCCAGGGTTCATTTGGATGCTTTTCTTTATGAATCAAGTAATCGAGGAAGAAGTTAAGCATAAAGCTTTTGCCTTTTCGAGCAGCTCCAGCAATGCATAAAACAACTAAAGGTAAATCTGCAACTCGCTTATCACCATAAATTTCTCGAAGTTCTTTCTTCTTTGCATTGAATTGAGTAGTTGAAACATGTTCAATAATTTGAACAGCGCGAGATTGATTCATATTTGAGTCACTGAAAAATAGATATTCAATTTTAATATTCAGTTTGTAAAGGATAATAAGCAATACGGCAAACAAAAAGATAAGGATGTACAAAAAGTTTAACGCGAAAGTGTGAAGAATAAAACCAAAGTAAAATGCCGCAGTCAAAGCGACAAAAAGTTACTAGATTTCTAGAGTAATATAGAAAGTGGTAAAAATAAGGTAACAAAAGTGTTTTTTAAACTGAAATGGTAGATGAAAAAAAAGCTGTATTATTTTACGGATGCTTTTACTTATTTTAGAAAAGAAAAAAATCATCACAATTTATTTTTGTGTTTTTAAAGGAGGCGGAACCTTTTGTACTTTTTTATTTCTCTAACGTTTTTTTTCGTTTGAAGTTCCCTGACGATCAGGCATGATCTTGTCTCATTTTTTGCTTTTTTTTCTTTTTACCCTTCACACTTTCGTGTAAAACTTTTTTACGTCCTTTTCTTTGTTTGCCGTATTGCTTCTTATCCTTTACAAATCGAATATTAAAATTGAAAATCTATTTTTCAATGACTCAAATATGAATCAATCTCGCGCTGTTCAAATTGTTGAACATGTTTCAAATACTCAATTCAATGCAAAGAAGAAAGAACTTCGAGAAATTTATGGTGATAAAAGAGTTGCAGATTTGCCTTTGGTTGTTTTATGCATTGCTGGAGCTGCTCGAAAAGGCAAAAGCTTTATGCTTAACTTCTTCCTCGATTACTTGATTCATAAAGAAAAGCATCCAAATGAACCGTGGCAAATTAATGATGATACTCGCTTGGCTGGCTTTGAATTTCGTGAAGGTGAAGATCGTACAACTCTTGGAATTTGGGCATGGAGCCATATCTTTGTTATTGAACAAGAAGATGGAAAGAAGGTTGCAGTTTCATTGGTATGTTATATGTAATTATTGATCACCTATAAGCACGTTTGCCCTTTTTTCTTTCTATTTTGTTTCTCTTGGCTTTTGTGTGTTATATAATAATGTTGAATCGTTGCTGTCATAGCAATCAATGAACATTGTTGGTGCAGTTTTACTTGCGTGTATGTGATGTTTCTCTTTTAGAGATATTCCTTTCTCGCGCACGAACAATGATGCCTTTATACCATACTTCAACGATCATTTAAGCTTTTGTAGGCCTAAAAATTTTTCTTCATAGCCGTTTTTTTCATTTTTATCGGGCAAACATTGTGCGACATTGGCAGCAACTTTCTGCTGTTATTGTTGACGTTTCATGACACAGATTAGTATAAGCTGCTCGTCAAGAAAATCAATTTTCGTGAACTAATCTCCTTTGCTTTCCGATATTAGCAGTTCTTGAAGATTCACCCATTACATGATTATAAATTTTGCATTGTTTTAGGTTGATTCCCAAGGCACTTTTGACAATAATACTACCTATAAAGATTGCTCAACAATTTTTGCTATGACTTGCATGTTTAGCAGTGTCATGTGCTTCAATGTCTTTACGGATTTACAAGAAGATAAGCTTAATGATTTATCTGCTTTTATCGATCATGCCAAAAAGATTGTTGATAATCTTGGTGGAAGTGGAAAACTTTTTCAAGTAAGTCTTTTTTCATAAAAGGAGGCGATATATTATTTGCTCATCATATTTCCAGGATCTTGTCTTCATTATCCGTGACTTTTGCTTCCAGAAATATTTGGATGATGAAAAGGGAGGCCAAATGTACATTGAAAAAGTACTTGGTGATGTAAAAATTGAACAGCTTCAACAATTACGTGATGGCTTAAATGCTTCTTATGAACGCAAATTCGGATTCGTCTTTCCTCATCCTGGTGAAATTGTCGCATTGGCAAAAACTTCTGAAATTTCTGGTAAACTTTATGATGAATGATTTTGTTGTAGTTTATGTTTTTATTCAAATGATCTCTCTCATTTTAGAAATGAATCCAAAATTTGTTTATCGTGCAAAAGACATGGTAGAAACATTGCTCTCTCAATCTGAACTTCAAGTTAAACGTGTTGGACCTACAACCATGTACTGTAAAAATATGAGTGATTACATTTCAACGGTTGTTAAATGCTTCAATGAAAATCACGAATTTGCTCCACAAGATGTTCAAGCTGTCAATCGTGAATTTATGATAAATTTGGAAGTCAGACGTGCATGCCAAAGCTATGATATTTTAATGGATAAGGTGAGAATACAATTATGACTTAAATACCTTTTTTTAATTACATTTTATAGGCATTTGTTCAATGTAAATCTGAATTCAGTGAAGATGAACTTGTAGCTCTTCATGAAAAAATGTTAGAACAAATTGAAGATGATATGTTGGAACGCATCATAAATGAAGCCGTTGTTACAGATGTCCTTCATCGATCCATTGATCAAATAAAGAGTATTTTCTTTAAATATATGGAAAAGAATCAATTGCTTGTTGAAGTAAGTTTATTACCTTAATATTAATAGCCTAAATTTGAAATGCAGATTCAGTTGTTATGATTCGTTTGTTTTTAGAGTGAAAAGGTTCTCCTGCAACTAATTGAAGAGAAGCGCCAACTTGAAAAGCTTGCAAAATTAAAGTTTGAAGCAGACGAAAAATTGGCACGTGAAAAGAAAGAATATGAAATTCGTCAAGCTGAACTCCTTGATCGGCAAGAACGTGAACGTCTTCAATATGAAAAAGAGCAAGCAGAAATTGCAGCAAAATTGGAAACTGAAAAATCTGCACATGAATTTATTCAAACTGAACTTTATCTTCAGCATGAAGCAGAACGTGAAAAGCAAAAATCTGAAGCAGAAAGACAAAGAAATATTGAGCAATTAAAACATGAAGAAGAAATTCGAGAAATTCATCGTCGAAATGAAGAACGAATTGCTGAAGAAAAGCGTCAACATGATGAAAAGGTTGCAAAATTAAAGTTTGAAGCAGACGAAAAATTGGCACGTGAAAAGAAAAAATATGAAATTCGTCAAGCTGAACTCCTTGATCGGCAAGAACGTGAGCGTCTTCAATATGAAAAAGAGCAAGCAGAAATTGCAGCAAAATTGGAAGCCGAAAAATCTGCACATGAATTTATTCAAACTGAACTTTGTCTTCAACATGAAGCAGAACGTGAAAAGCAAAAATCTGAAGCAGAAAGACAAAGAAATATTGAGCAATTAAAACATGAAGAAGAAATTCGAGAAATTCATCGTCGAAATGAAGAACGAATTGCTGAAGAAAAGCGTCAACATGATGAAAAGGTTGCAAAATTAAAGTTTGAAGCAGACGAAAAATTGGCACGTGAAAAGAAAAAATATGAAATTCGTCAAGCTGAACTCCTTGATCGGCAAGAACGTGAGCGTCTTCAATATGAAAAAGAGCAAGCAGAAATTGCAGCAAAATTGGAAGCCGAAAAATCTGCACATGAATTTATTCAAACTGAACTTTGTCTTCAACATGAAGCAGAACGTGAAAAACAAAAACTTGAAGCAGAAAGGCAAAGAAATTTTGAGCAATCAAAACATGAAGAAGAAATTCGAGAAATTCATCGTCGAAATGAAGAACGAAATGCTGAAGAAAAACGTCAACATGATGAAAAGCTTGCAAAATTAAAGCTTGAGGCAGACGAAAAATTGGCACGTGAAAAGAAAAAATATGAAATTCGTCAAGCTGAACTCCTTGATCGGCAAGAACGTGAACGTCTTCAATATGAAAAAGAGCAAGCAGAAATTGCAGCAAAATTGGAAGCCGAAAAATCTGCACATGAATTTATTCAAACTGAACTTTATCTTCAACATGAGGCAGAACGTGAAAAGCAAAAATCTGAAGCAGAAAGGCAAAGAAATTTTGAGCAATTAAAACATGAAGAAGAAATGCGACGAATTCATCGTCGAAATGAAGAAGAAAAGCGTCAACTTGAACTTCGAATGAAGAGTTTAGCTGCTGATAATGAACAAAAAATTGCTGAAGCTGTTGCAGAAGCTACGAAACAACGTAAAAAGAATAAGAAAGGTTTCTTCGGTTCAAATTTTATTTTCTTTTCTCCATTTATTCTTCTCGTGATCTATCTTTATTTTGTCGGTGCCATTATTCCATCATCGGTTTATCTCCGTCTTCATCATGATGCTTTACCACCACAATAATCTTTTCTTTGATTTTCTTTTGCATTTTTTTGTATTTGTTTTTTAGTTTAGCAATAGCTTTTTTGATATTTAGATAATTATTTTATTTATATTGTTTCATTTTTGTAATATGGTTAAATATTTGGTTGTTTATTTTGTTTATGTATTGGTTTTTTAAATAAATAATTATTTAATTTTTTGTTGTTTTATAGTTGTTTAAAAATGGTTTCAAAATCTTTATAAATTTTTTGTTATGGTTATTACAGTATGCTGGAATTTTAATCGAGAATTATGAAGAAGTTTTTCAATTGCCGGACTAGAAAAAAAAATGTCTTTCGTATGTGATTAAACAGTTTCCCAAGTGATTACTGTAGATCGTATAACGCGACTTTAAAAAACATAAATTTTTTCAACAAAATAAATTTCAACTAGCAAAATTTGATTGAAAATTTTATTAAAAATAAACAGAATATAAAAAAACAATAATTTTAAACATACAATAAAACAAAAGAGAGATAAAAACAACCAAGGATTACGTTGTTATGCAAATCAAAAATTGATTTATTTGGATCCATCATGAGGTGCAGCAGAAGCGCTCTTTTTAGGAAGAAGAGCAGGATTGATGTAGGGCATGACGCCACCTTGAGCAATTGTAACACCTAAAAATAATATTAAATTTAGTAAATCAGTAAACACAAAAATTACAAAAAAACAATCTTACCACTGAGAAGTTTATTCAATTCTTCATCATTACTAACAGCAAGTTGAAGATGTCGAGGATTAATTCGAGATTTGCGATTATCCCTTGCAGCATTTCCAGCTAATTCAAGAACTTCTGCAGTTAGATATTCCATGACAGCTGCAAGATAGACAGGTGCACCACCACCAATTCGTTCAGCGTAATGTCCTTTTCGAAGGAGACGATGAATTCGACCAACAGGAAATTGAAGGCCAGCTCGATATGATCGAGTCTTGGATTTGCCGCCAGTTTTACCTTTGGCACCTTTTCCTCCACGTCCAGACATTTTTGAGATAGAGTTTTGAAGGAAGAAAGGAAAGTTGACAGGAATGCTAAAAAGGATAAGTTTTTAAGGTTTTTGAAAAGTTGACTTTGAACAAGTTAAAATTAAAGCAAAACACGATTTACAAAATCAACAAAAAAGCCAATACAACTTTTTTTAAAAAAGATGGCAAAATATTTGTGTTTGCGATATCAAAAAGGGGGTATTTTAAAATAAAATGTCACAGTTATAAATTTGTTGAACTTTATAAATATTTAAAATAATAAACGACGCGATTTTCAAAATCAACAAAATATTGAAAAGGTCAAACACCTTTTAAAAGCAATTGTGTTTGTGATATCAAAAAGTGGGGGGTTTTACGCTTGAACGATTAATTAAGTTTATGCATTTATCAAAGTTTTAGAATTATTAAATTAAAAAGCAAACACCACCTAATTCACAAAATCATCAAAAAGGGAAAAATCAAAAAAAGCAACACTGAATGAATAGCAAAAGAAACATTATCGTTCGAAAGGAAAAGCGTAATTCCGCCTCTTTTTTCTTTTTTCCCAAAAGAACCAAACACGACTTGTCGGCGCCATTGCTTCGCGATCTCTTTTCCCAATGTTTTCAGACAACCAGAAAAAAAAGCTTTTTTATGGACAGCAGTGGTTGTAATATTTTTTTGGTTGCGCTGTTTCATTTGAAAGATGAAGAAGACCATCTGGATGAATCATTGCTGTTGCGAATATGATGTTTGGTTTAGGTACTTTTCTTCTTTCAATTTGCTTCATATGAATAACCTATGCATGTTGTAATCACAATTGTTTGTGTAAAATGAGTTAAAAATTTTTTTTTAAAAAAAGGATGAAAAATGTTGATCACTGTATCATTATATTTCTTCTCAAAATTTCAAAACTTTTCTTTCTTCCGCTAAAATAAAGAAATGTAAATAACAAATGTCAAAATTAAAAGCACAATAGCGAATAGAAAAAATTCGCAGACATCAAAAATTGGGAGGACACATCCGAGATGATTTTGGAAAATAATTTTTCGAAAGATGCAGTTTTTGTGAAAAAAGAAAAAAAAATATGGATTTTGTTTGAATATTTTGGATAATAAGATTTGAGTTTTTAAAACAAACTTTATTCAGTAAATATGGTGTTTTAGAAATGTTTGAGTTTAAAAATATTCATTGACAGTTAACGAAACATTTAAAATAAAAATATGTATTTTTTGATCCAAGTTTTGTGTATTTTTTTTTGAAAGATTGATGTAAAATGTAATTAAATTTATTATGCTTACAGATTAAAGATGCCACGTTAAAATTTCCTCTTTGATTTTGAAAAAAACCAATATGGTAGAAACGACTAAAATATTGCGTTACCAATAAAAGCTTTGCCGCAGATATTTCGAAAGAAATTTATTCTTTCTTTAAGAAATTATAGCAAACATTAAAAATGAAAAATTGAAAATATCAAAATCATTCAAAAAACATTCTTTTGCTGAAAAAGTTTTGCAGTGTAATTTTCGATTTTAAAAATAAATGATGCATTTGAATATTTTAGTAATAATTTTGTATGGTTAATAAAGATGGAATTTGATCACTTTGTTCCTTCTAAAAACTTCAATTTTAACATTTCGTGAGAATTTTTTGAGTCGCTATAAATTTTTATAATAATATCTCATCCTTCTAGCTTGCACGAAATAATTGTATTTTTTGTTGTACCAAAAGTTTACGGCTGTTACATTGCTATAATACCATCGATTTTTCAGAATTATAAATATATGCAATACTTTTTACTTATTTATCTGAAAGAAAAATTGTAAAAGCATTTTAAATACATATGTTTTACTGTAAAAATGGATTATTACGTTTGTAAAAACATCGCATTGTAATATATTTTATTTAAATTTCTAACATTTTTTGTTTCAAACTCACAAAAATAACGTTTGTATAACTGTTTTTTATTTTTGTTCGCTAAATATTAAATAAATATTAAACAGTTTCTGATTTGCGGTTTGAAATAATTAAATAATTTTGTGTTTATTTGAAATAAAGGGGATTATTTTTTGGACCAATTTAATGGATACAGTATGCAGAATAATTTCTGTTACAAAATTTGATATATTTTTGAAATAAATTACAAAGATTTGCATACTTTTCATTTTTCTTATTCCTAAAAATCTAGTCTGCAATTGTCAATCTTCAATTTTGTTGCCATCGACTTCCACAAATTTGTAGCAAATTATTTGCTTGAAGAATGTCGCTTTATTTTGAAGAATGCGTTGAAGAAGAACGAATTGCAGCAGCTGATTTTGAGAAAGATAGAATTGTATTTATTTTTCCATGGATTATTGATATTCCAACATTACAAGAAAATTCTGCAAATATGGAATTTAGCAGTGATATGTCCGTGAGCACAAATTACAACATTTATTCAACACATTGGAATCTTCTTTTTACAAATGATTATTTTCAAATTCATACTAATGATCAAGAACCCATTCGATTTTGGAAAGGAAGCCGCTTCTTTATTACTTATAAATTATTCTCTGATAACAGAATGCGTTCAGAAATATGTAGGTTTAATTTTATTTTAACAATTATTTAAACTTAAATTTAAGGTTGCTCTGACAGAATTGAGTTTGAGGATTCTTTGTGGTCATCACTTTCTAATTGTGTATATACCCCAGATGGATCAATGAAAGAATTTAATGATGCTTTTTCTCAAAGAAAAGTTGCAAAAGTTGTTGTTTTTGTAGAATTCGATCTAATAAAGAAATATTTCATTCATCCACTCAATGTTTTTCGGAACATCCCTGAAGAAAGCAAATGCGAAAAATTTCCTGAAGACATGGATTCAGATTTTAAATTCGAATTTTTGAAAGAAGGGTATGTTTGTATTTTTTTTATATTAGAAACAATGTTGTAGCTGTTTATTTAAGTCACCTCCGCCTCCAGGGGTGGAGGCAAGAAATTGGCTGTTGAGGCGAAATCGAAAAGCGGCATTTTTTCTTTGATCTTTTGAACAAATCACCTCCGATCCCGCCTCCAGAATTGGATGCGGCGCAACACTTATGAGAAAATGCATTTGGTTTTCGAATTAAAACTTTTAATAGTATAATTCTAATATCTATATTGAATTCTATTTTAGTGACTTCACTATTAAATGTCTCAATGGAACTGTACCTGCCTTAAAAATGGTTCTCAATCTTCGGCCATCAATTTTGAAAAAATACTTGAAGATATCAAAGAATGATGAATTTGTTGTGGAACATTCTGTTGATGTTGTAAAGCCTATCATTACCTATTTGCATTCAGGATGTTTTGAAATGCCAAAATTGTATAATCCGAATTTTGCTGATCGCCTTTATAAAGCTATCAAATTTTTTGAACTTGAAGATGAACAAAATCATAAAATTATTGTAGCTGTTGATCAATCACTTTTTCAAAAATTTCTTACGGTAAGTGATTTTTATCAAAAATTATAACGTTGCATTTTTTTACATAAATTTCAGGAACCTCATGATTTTGATTTCGAAACAATTTTGCAATGGGCATCTCTTTGTTCTCGCTATTCCTTGTATATTAGTCATGCAGTTGCCGTTGTAATTGCAAATAAATTTTATTATCAATGGCTTGAAAGATTCCCTGAAAATGTAGATTTTTACTGTAACTTGTAATTCAATACAATAATATTAATTTTTTAGGTTAGAAATGCTGAAAATGAAATGCTTCAAACTCTTTTTGGTTCATCTGAAACACTTTGGATTTTTGAAAAAATTGAAAATAGTTTTATGTCTTTGATTTTTGTTAATTCAATAATGAATTAATTCCATATATGGTATTTTATTTTACAAATAAACGATTTTATTTCATTTTTTGTTAATTAATAGTTCTTTAGTTACAGTATACCTTATAAATAAATTTCCTATTTTTTACCTGTCTGCAGACTGCGAGTAATATTTGCTTGAAATGAAAATCAATTTGCATAATTTTTATTTTATGCAAATATTTTGTTAAAAAAAATACCCTTTGTTTTTTAAACTTTGACACGCTGGCTTGACCGATGAACACTCGAAAAAAAAACAAATTGCTGCTGATCTTGGTATAAAATCAACTTTTTTTTCAATTTCGAGCAAAAACCAACAATTCGTCCAACGCGACTTCTTTAAAGTGATCGTATGGACTTTTAACTTTGCAGATAAGGTAAATAGGATCAAAAAATAAGTTTGGAAAAGGTTACAAGTATCGAAAATGTCTAGTTTCCGAGTTACAGTACCCACCTACCTCACCCATGGAAAAAATCAAAGATCTTAGATATGGTCAAATTTGGCATTAGAATGAGTTAAGGGACTTTAAATTAGTTTATATTTAAAATTACAGAATTTTTGACCCCTCCGGGCAATTTAGAATCAACTTAAAATCACCAAAAAACTTCAGGCCTATAATATGTCTTATTTTTTGACTTACTATCATACACGGCTTTGTACATAAAAGATGCGCAAAGTTCAATAGTTTAATATAGTATAAACACTGAAACACTCCAAGGTAGGGAGGATGTCGTTTTCGTCCAAAAACTGTCAAAATCAGCATCTCAAGGATAACCCATGGGTGTATATTCCACCAATATAAAAAAAAGAATTCCGGTATCATCGAACAATTTTATTTCTTTTATGACGAGCTTGATTTCAAGTTTTTTTGATGATGTATTTTTAATTCTTAAAAAAATGTAATAAAAGAAGATTTTGTCAAAAATTTCAGCCAAACATACATGATGAAAAAGTGGAATTCGAATAAAATCATTTTATTGAATAAAAAACTACAACATTTTTTTACAATCAACAACAACAGATCAAACAAAAAAATTATGAAAAGATGGTTTTACCAATTTTAAAAAAACCTTTGGCAGCTCCAAAAACAGCACCACCAGTTAAAGTAAATGGTAGAGTTAGAAGCGCAACCGGAACACTTCCAGATTCTAATGAAAGACCAATTCCATCACCTGCACCTTCAGCAATTGAACCAAAGAATCCTTTCTCATTCTCTCTACGTTGTTTTTCAGCTTTTGCAACAACTTCGGCAATTTTTCGTTCATTTTCTCTCATTCGAAGTTCAAGTTGACGGTTTTCTTCAGCAATTCGTTCTTCATTTCGAAAATGAATTCGTCGCATTTCTTCTTCATGCCTTAATTGCTCAATATTTCTTTGCTCTTGTGCATCACGTTCATGCCGTTGAAGAAGTTCAGCTTGACGACTTTCATGTTCCATTTGCGCAAGTGCCAATTTTTCCTCTGCTTCAACCTTTAATTGAGCAAGCTTTTCATCATGTTGACGCTGGTCTTCAAGGAATTGAAGGCGAAGCTTTTCACCCTAAAACATGTAGATAATTAGCAGATTCAAACTTATCAATCTAATTTAGGCCGAAAGTCTTGCAGTTTTCTTCAGTCTCATCAAGATATAAAACTTTATATCTTACATCAACAAGCAATTGATTCTTTTCTTTATATTTAAAGAAAATATTCTTTATTTGATCAATGGATCGATGAAGGACATCTGTAACAACGGATTCATTTTTGATACGTTCCAACATTTCATCTTGAATTTGTTCAAACATTTTTTTATGAAACCCAACAAGTTTATAATCAGCAAAACCCGATTTACATCGAACGAAAACCTAAAATAATATCATGATACTCAATTATATTTTTTCATATTTACATACCTTTTCCATTAAAGTATCATATCTTTGGCAAGCACGTTTCACTTCCAAATTTATCATAAAATCACGATTGACAGCTTGAACAGCTTTCGGAGCAAATTCATGGTTTTCGTTGAAGCACTTAACAACCGTTGAAATATAATCACTCATATTTTTACAGTACATGGTTGTAGGCCCAACACGTTTAACTTGAAGTTCAGATTGAGAGAGCAATGTTTCTACCATATCTTTTGCACGATAAACAAATTTTGGATTCATTTCTAAAATGATAGAGATTAGTTGAGAAAGAAGCATAATTCGATGTGACGCTTCACCGTATACATCATTTACAGTTTAGTGAGTGTCACCTTTGTTCAAACCGAAAAGCCATGGTAAAAAATATTAATAAATTTACTACAAGTTGTAGAGCATAAATGAGTCACTTTGTCTAGCAAAATGTTTTTGGATTATTGCAGTTACGGGCTTTAATTTGGAAAAACGGATTCAAAAAATAAAACTTGTAAGTGCATACTTATCAACACAAACTATTTAAAAAGCTTACCAACAATTTTCGAAGTCTTTTCCAATGCGACAATTTCACCAGGATGAGGGAAGACGAAACCAAATTTACGTTCATAAGAAGCATTTATACTATCACGCAAAAGTTGAAGTTTTGTAACTTTTACGTCACCAAGTACTTTTTCAATGTACATTTGACCTCCATTTTCATCATCCAAATATTTTTTGAAGCTACAGTCACGAACAAGGAAGACAAGATCCTAAAAGTATACGTGTAAAGACAGAACTGAATGTCAAGAACTTACTTGAAATAATTTTCCACTTCCACCAAGATTATCAACAATCTTTTTGGCATGATCGATAAAAGCAGATAAATCATTAAGTTTATCTTCTTGTAAATCACTAATGACATTAAAGCACATGACACTGCCAAAAATGCAAGTCATAGCAAAAAGTGTTGAGCAATCTTCATAGGTTGTATTATTGTCAAAAGTGCCTTGGGAATCAATCTAAAACAAAGTAAAGGTGTTATTATAAGTGATAAAAACCTTATATATGTAACATACCAAAGAAACTGCAACCTTCTTTCCATCTTCTTGTTCGATAACAAAGATATGGCTCCATGCCCAGATTCCAAGGGTTGTCCGATCTTCACCTTCACGAAATTCAAAGCCAGCCAAGCGAGTATCATCATTAATTTGCCAAGGTTCATTTGGATGCTTTTCTTTATGAATCAAGTAATCGAGGAAGAAGTTAAGCATAAAACTTTTGCCTTTTCGAGCAGCTCCAGCAATGCATAAAACAACTAAAGGTAAATCTGCAACTCGCTTATCACCATAAATTTCTCCAAGTTCTTCCTTATTTGCATTGAATTGAGTATTTGAAACATGTTCAATAATTTGAACAGCGCGAGGATGACTCATATTTGAATTGCTGAAAATAGTTAAGTTTAAATATAAAATTTTACAAATATTGCGGTAAAAAAGACAAGTATTCCGCGAAAACAGGCGTGATAAAAAGGAAGAAAAAATCAAAATAAATTTCATTAAAAACTTCAGCAACACGAAATAGAAAAAATCACAAAATAACGTTGAGAAGAATCGCAAAAACAAAAATTATAATTTTGTTTGAAATTTTTGGTGCCGACTGCAAATTTTGGACAAACAATTGCCGAACTCAAAAATAAAAAAACTTTTCTTTTCTCGCTCATGGTTTTTTTTGCTGTCTCAAAAAATGCGCGCGAAATGTGCCTGAGAAAGAAATTTTTGTTCGTGAAGCAAAAATTACGCTGCTTTTTATATTTTTCTTTGCAATAAATTTGACCTGCATTAGGTTTGAAACAGGATAAACAAAGTTGTTGCAATTTGTTGAAATCTGTATTGATTTCTTTCCATTGCTCTTTTGAAAATAAACTAAAGATCCGGAGATCTTTAGTTTACAAAACAAAACTTCATCTAAATATTCGAGATGGCTTAAACTTTTTATAAATGTATTGTGTTTACCATAAAAATTCGTTAGCGACTTTTGCGTGAATTTGAGTTTTAAAACAATCGACAGAAAATCATCATAGATTAATTACATGTCAAAAAATCACAATTAATTTTAAAATTCACTCAATTTGCAAAAGACCGAAAAATATTTTTAAACTGAAAATAAATGAAAACTTTTCTTCGAAGTTTCGAGTCATCGAATACTGTTCACTTTATTAAATGTAGTTGTAATCGATAAAAAATTATAAGAACGGCACACAGAGATATTTGCTTAAAATTTTGCATATTACCAGATTTTTGCTCAAACAAATTTCTTACTACAATTACAGTATATCAAAGGTGTTTAACATTTTGAGATTCAGTAGCTGGTATTAATTGACAAAATTTTTATTTTGAAGCAAAAAGACAAATTGAATAAATGAAACCAAGTCTTTTTTCTTCCAAATTTTAAACAACAATGATTCATGTAATGCTCTCTGCTAAAAGATTAGAACACATGTTAAAAGAATAAAAAAAATTTATATAAAAAAACGAACGACAAAAACAACAACAAAAATTTTATGAGTGATAAATACGATATTTAAAAAAAAGAAAAAGAATTTAAGAGATTGAGATATTTGAATTAAATCTTTCACCACCGAACAATAGAATAACCAATACTACCAAAAAATGAATTCTTTGCTTCTAAGAAATTTAATAAGCATTGAAATTTTTCAGAGATATCTTCACGAAAAGAAAGTTCAACTTCCATTGTAGTTTTCTGAAAATGGAAAAAATTAGCATAAATATAAAAGCAAAAGATAGAACATTACCTTTCGAAAAGCCATAAAAGTTTTGAGATCAAAGGTATCCGGGATACAAGCCAAATTGAAGCGTTTCATAAATGCAAAATGTGGAATTTTGACAAGTTTTTTGATGGAATTAATTGAAAGATTTTCAGGATTTTCAGGGAATTCACTAAAATAAGAAGGAATTAATTCTGGAAGTGATAAAATTTTATAAAAAAACTTACTATGAAAAATCAATAACTTTTGGGCAGCTTTGAAGAAGAACTTCAAGTTCAACATCTTTTCCATTTGCATATTTAACAGTTGAATATCTTAAATCTACAGTAATTGCTGAACCAGAAAAAACCAAAAATTCATCAAAAGTAATTGAAAGATTACTCAAAATCAAAGTTGAAGCATTGCAACGATAAATTTTTGAAAAAATTGAAGAAAAAATTTCTTGATTGAAACAATGCATAAAATATTCTTCTGTAAACCAAATCTTATTTACGGTATTATTCAAAGTATCATTTCGAGGAACATGTTTAACAAGTAAAATTGGATTTTTGATGAAAAAATATTTGCATGTTTGAATCAGCTTTTCATAAACATTTGACTTTGAAGGATTCTTTAAAATATAATAAATGATTGAATTTGGTAATGAAAATCGTTGATTTTGATATGTTGAAAGAAATTCAGCACGAGATGGACCAACAAATTTTGGAGGAGTAAATGCTGCTAATTCTTCTTTGGTAAAATCCATGAAATTTGGAAGATTTTGAATATCCATCTTTTTAATTGTTTGATTTGAAGCAAATATTTCAGAAGAAAAATGAGTTCAACTAAAAAAATGAAAATAAAAAGATTACATATAAATTTAATGAATTAATTTAACAAAAAATACACGTTCGCGGATTGTTGTTTCGCCTTGGATAAAAAAAGAAGAAATGAAAATGAAAATGATAAAATTTAAAGTTTCAATTTACAAAAAAAATAAAATCGACTAAAAAAGGTGCATTCAATAAAAGGTCAAAATTGGGATAAAATGTGCAAAAAAAACTTTTTTCATTGTTTTTATTAAAAAAAGATTCAATCATTGTTTTTTTATTAAAAAAAGAAGAATAAAATGACCCAAAATCAATAAAAAAAGTGCCATATTCAACTTTTCTAAATTTCGAAATGCTTTGTTTAAGGTAGATGTTTCATTTGGTGCTTTTTTGATTTTGCAAGAAAGATCTCGAAGCTGAAAAAAATTGAAATACAGGAATTCGCTTTTTTCTCATGTTAAAAAAAGTTAAAAAAAGCGAAAGTTCCTGAATTTCGATAACTTTCAGCTTCGCGAACTTTCTTGCGAAATCAAAAAAATCTGCAACTGAAACATCTCTTTTAACGAAAAAGTATTTCGCAGTTTAAATTTGATTCAAGAGCAAAAAAACTTAACAATTTTTTTTGATCGCTTTAAAAACTTTTTTTGCGAATGTTGTAAATTCTTCTTTGGTAAAATCATCAAAACTTGGATGAATATGAAAATAATAATCACCCAAGTTTTATGGATTTTACCAAAGAAGTGAAACATCGCCGTCGAAAAAAAGTGTCAAAAAACATTAAATAACGTTGTTTTATTTCATGGTTAGTTTGCTGCAGATTTTTTAGTAACGCTGCAATTTTTAGGCTAACTTCCATGTTTAACAGATGCAACTTTTTATAAAAAAGTCTTATAACCTCATGCTAATTTTTGTGTTTGTCGGCATTTTTGAATAGTATATTATATAGTGCCTATATCTTCCTCAAAAATTTACATATATAAATTTAAATAGTCCTTTCATTTCCACTTTCAATTCATGTTTCAAACTGGTTGATTGTTATCAAAATATAATTACTGCCATTTAAAAATAAGAGTTTTGTCTTTTTATGTTTCAAATCTTTTTTGGCAAAAGTATTTTTACGACAAAAATGCCATCGCCGTCGTCATCTTTCCTTCTTTTTATTTACCTTTCATTCATTGTCAAGGTCAGATCGGCAATTTTTACAACATTAAAAAAAGCAGCGTCCTCGGGATTATGAAAGGTTGTTGATGAATGGAATAAAATGTGAGAATGAAAAAAAGGTTTTGTTTTGAAGGTGGTTGAAATAGAAAAAAATCGAATAGAGAAGGGCAAAAACTGTGTAATAAAAAGTAAAGGTTTTTTGTTCAAAAAAATAGTTTTTAATTGACTTTTGTGGGAAAGGTTAAAACACTGTTCTTTCTTCACTCATTGGCATTGCATCTTAGTTTGTTATAAAATTTTAATATCAAAGTTGAATTTCATGGACTTTTAGCAGATATTCGATCAAAAATTGACGCATAAATTAAAGTTTGAAAATTAAGCTAAAATCAGTGATTTTGTTGTTTACAGCTTTTTAAAATCTCAAAATAAGAATTTGTTACAATTAATTAGTTTCTAATATTAATTTATCAAAGATAATACAAATTATTCGATTATGTCGAAACACAAAAAGTATGCAAATTTTTTCTTTAAATGTGCCATTGACGTGTTTTACCATGCCTTTTGACACAATTTTTAACATATTTTAACCTTAAAAATTTCAACATTTTTTCTTCATTTTCAGTTTAATTTCTCCCTTTTTTGTCAAATATCAAATTAACTCCCAGTCAAAAAAAATAACCCAAATTCTTTCATTTCCGTTTTCCATCCTTCTAATTTTCATTTAATTTGCTGCAGCAAAAACGACTGATTTCTGTGTTTTTCTTTTCCCGTGAAAACGGATCCTTTCATTATCGCTTCCTTCTTTTTTTCTTTCTGTCACCCCATTTTTCTGCAATTTTATTTTTATACACATTTCTGCTTTTTTTGATATCAGAGTATTCATTCATTCCATTTTTCGATTTTCATCCATTCAATTTGTTTGACTGAAAAAACTCCTTTTTTCAAACACAAATACATATATTTATTTATACAATGAGAAAAGGATTCCATTCCATCGATGACAATCATTTTCCCTCTTTTTTTTGCCGTTGAAAACTGAAAAGGTTTTTTATCGGTGTCGGTTTTGTTATTTTTCTTTTTTTGATTTGAATGAATGAAAAAAGAGAGAGCGAAAAAATGAGAGAAATCGCGCATGACCAAAAAGAAGCACTTTCTCTAAAGCAAAAAATAATAAAGGTGGGTTCTTTTTTCTATTTTCAATACGTTTTTTGCCTTTTGTATTTTTTTGTAAAAGTTTGTCCCTTTTCATTTCTTTCTTTCCCTTTTACAGAAGAAGAGGGTCGAACAAGGTTGGGGAGGGGAGGGACAATGTTTGATGAAAATATTTTGTTTTCAACTGATCTCCTCCTCTTCAATACCTCTCTTTCCAATTTGTTTATACACATTTTATGTATATTTTTCCACGTCACCCACGTGCACGTGTGTATGTGTGTACCTCCACTTTAACGCTGTACATTCATTCATTCATTCGTTCACCTTCTCATTTTTTTCTGATTTTGATTTTTTCGGAGGTCTTTTTCGTTTGTCATCTTTTTTTCTTCTCTCTTTACTTTTTTTCAATTCCATTTTTCTTTGTATTTTTCTTTATTATTGATGTTGACCGCATTCTTTTTAGTTGTGTGAATTCTTTTCGTTGTTAAATTTATTTTATTGAAAAAGGGGTGACAAATGATGTTGACGTGTTATTGAAATGAAATTCATGGAATCTGAATTCATGTTTTTTCGAAAAAGTTTCTTCCATTTTTTGCATTTTAGTCGTTAAAAGCTTTCGAGTAAGTACCGTAGTCGTTGTTTTAAAAAATTTGCATATTGCTGATGTACTTTGCATAAATTCGAATGATGCCGTTTTAAAGCATGATTGATCACATGTCATTCAAATATCATATATTTATGAGATCAAAGTAAAATATTTTTGTTCTCCCAAAAATTTTGTTATCTTTTTTCTAATTAAGTAGCATTTTTTCTTTGTTGATCACTGCAAAAACTTATCAGTTCCATATTTGCCACGTCAGCAAAAAGTAGGGAAAAATTTGACATAAATCAAATTTCACATGATCAACATTTTAATGCCTTTTTAATGCTTTGCATCCCACTTTTGTATGATTTTCAGTTGCAAAAAAGTAATTTTGTTACAGATTGTCACAGTTTTCCCAGGTCTGAAAAAAAATAACAGCTGTCATTCTTCTTGCGTGGTGAAATTTGATCAATGAATTGCGCGATATTTTGTTTATTTAAATTTTTTGCTCGAAATTTAATTCCATTTTTATACTTTTTTTAGTGAGGCTTTAATCGAAAATGATCATCATCTAAACATTGTTGTTGTTGAACTTCAACAAGGTCAAAATTCCATCAACAAACTCAACAAAAATCAACTTAAAAATATGATCCTCAAAACAGGGCAATTATTAATCCCCCCTGTTTTGTGACAATAAAAGCGGATAAAGCCTTCTCAAAATAGCGGTAATTATTTCCAGATTAATTTTTATTTATTCAAATTTTATTTTTATCTAATTTTACCACTTCGACAACAAAAATAATGGTTGTGAAAAAATATATTATTTTCTTTAATATCCAAAATGTCGTAACTTCTTCTATGAATTCATTCCGTCTTTTATTATTATTAATATTTATGTTAAAATTTAAAATTTACCACTTTTTCAAAAAAGCTATTCAAAATTTTATTCAAATTTTTTGATAGGGCCAAATATTCTTTTAATTTTATTTTTTAAATTCAACAAAAAAGCTAAACTGTGATCGATTGTACAGATTTTTATTATTTATATTACTGTTTTTTTTATTAATTATTTTTACCACAAAAACTAATCAAAAGTTTTTTTACCCTTGCTTCATCCAAAAAATTTACATGTTTTTTTTGTGTTGCAAGAAACATATCACTAATTTTGTATTTATTTATTTAATTATTTTGGTGTTTAGTTGTGATTTTATCATATATTTATGCTAATTTTTAAATTTATGGATATTTTTAATTATGCTAATTTTATTCTTTTCTTAATATCATTAATGGTTATTTTATGCAAATTTATTTCTAAAATGTCATTATTTTGCTGGAATTCACCAAAAAGTGCCTATTATTTTTGTGTATAGAAAAAACTTATCAACTTCCATCCAAAATCCAAGTCTCCTGTTCTGAAAATCTTCAAAGCAAGACAAGACTGTGGCAAAACAAAGCTTTCCCAAAACTTTTCATGGGATTATTTCACTTAAGTGTACTCATATATATCTTTTTATTAATTTATCCCCCCTTTTCTTCTTATTTGTTTTATTAAATGGCCCATTATTTATTTTAAAGTATCTTTTTAAAAAAAAGTTTTTAATATTTTAACAAATATTTTATTGTAAAAATTTAATTTTTAAAAGTAAAGTTTTTTAAAGTCAAAAATAAATTCTATTTAATTACAAATCGAGTTTTTTTCCTAGCAAACAATTGTAAAGATTACATCTTTTATTTTCAAGCTTCAACAACAAAATTTTTATAAAACAAAAAGATCAAAAAACACAAAAGAAAATATTACAGTAATAATAATAATTTAATTGTTAGCATTATTGTTTCCATGAATTGCATGTACTAAGCAAATTATTATATGATGCAGTAAGCTGTCCCAAAAGTTGAACTAATTGAGGAGCCAATTCAATTCCAAGAGTAGCAGCAGCAGGAATTTGAAGTGCTGGTGCCATTTGATTAACTGGTGGAGCAATATTTTGAAGAGGTGGTTGGACTTCAGCATTTGAAGCAGGTTGTTGAAGGGTTTGAGCTGCCAATGCAGCAGCTTGGGATTGTTGTTGTTCAACATTGATAACAGGACGAAGTTGTTGTGGTGGTGGTTCAGCAAGAACACGATGCTGATCAGTTTCATTTGAATTTGCAGCAGCTTGTTGTTGTTGTTGAATTAATCCATTTTGAGTATCAAGTTGAACGGATGCAGCTTGTTGTTGATCCAATTGTTGCAGAGGAGCAGAAGCAGGAATTTGAACTGCTGTTGCCAATGAATTAACTGGTGGAGCAACATTTTGAAGAGGGTGTTCACTTTCAACATTTGGAGCAGGTTGTTGAAATGTTTGATCTGCCAATGCAGCAGCTTGGGGTTGTTGTTGTTCAACATTGATAACAGGACGAGGTTGTTGTTGCTGTGGTTCAACAATTTGATCAGTTTGATTTAAATTTGCAACAGATTGAGATGAAATTGATACATCTGGAATATCTTGATCAACGAATGCAGATCGTTGTTGATTCAATTGTTGTTGACGAGCAGATACACGATTACCAATTTGACGTTCTTGAGGTTGTTCTTGGAATGGAGTTCGATGACGTTGACGTTGTTGCCGTTGAGAAATAGTTGCAGGAGTTCGAGAACGCTTTAAAATTTCCTTCGCACGTTTTGATATGCCAGTACCATTATTTGGTTGAGAAATAGCTGCAGGTCTGCTTCTTTTCTTTACAGGTTTTGGACTAGGGCTGTATCCTGGAGTACGGCCACGTTTTCTTGTACTTTTACAAGCTTCCGAGCGATCTTCCTAAAATAATTAATTTTTAAAACTAAAGTGTGTAAAAAAAAGAAATTAACATACTCCATTTCCAGATATCGGTGCAGCGACAAGCTCATCTTCAAAAACAGGTCGAAATGTTGGACGAACAGCAATTGCTTCACTTTCAAGAACATCAGGGCCACGCAATTCCTAAAATGTAAAAAAAATAAATCAAAAAAATTGTTGGCTTTAAAATTGCAGATTTACACATACAGTAAGCCTCAGCTTTACATCATTATTTTACAAAGATGTAAACTGGAGGTCTACTGTAATGCAAACTGTATTAAATAAATTTACATGAATAAACAAAAATTTAAATAAATCTTACATTTTGAATAGCATTTGCAACTCCACGTTGCATTGAAGCACCTTCTTCTGGATGTTGTTGTTGTGCACGTCCATTTTGATGAATTTCAGAAGTTGATTCTTGGCCATTTTCACGATCCTGAGTTGAAGGCATTTGAACGCAGAACGTTGGATCAAATTTTCTTTCAACATTCGCAACTCTTTTATCAACATCAGATAAAATTTCATTATTTTTGTTAAATCGAATCTAAAATGTTTTTTGTATATTTAAAATTCAGTTGTCCAAATTTTAAAAAAACGTACTTGAACTTTTCGAACATATTGGCGCCAAGCCACATATACTTTGTTTGGTTGATAACCAAGTTGGACATTATGAGCATTTAATTGTGCTTTAAATTCATCAATATCCAATTCTTCTCGTTGATATTTTTCAGACAACGGTTCAACTTTTTCAAGTAATCGATGAAGTTTTCCCTTCTGTTCAGCAGTATCCCTTTTACTATAAAAAATCAGGCATTTTAGTCAAAAATAACGAGGGGGAAACGAATAAGAATTAGGGTTGTTCATTTCCCTTTCCCGGGAATTTCCCGTTTTTTTGGGGGAAACGGTTCCCTTTTCCCGGGAAAATCTACAGTAATATATTTTTTATATTAAACGTTTAAAAACGGGATAAATATGCAGAAAAACACTGTAAATAGTCAAAAATGATTAATTTAAATATTTAATAGCCCTTTTGTAGGTTGTAAGGATAATTTTGGTAAAATATTACTTTAGCCTGGAATACTGTAACTCCGGGAAATGGAAATTTCTGGCCTTTTTTCCATTTCCCGGGAAATGAACAACCCTAATAAAAATAAGTTTAAAAAATCTCAAAAAAAAGTTGTAAAACAAGCAGAGTTGAAAAAAATTGAACTCTGCTTATTTTACAACAAAAAATGCCAGAAAACTTACTCATTTTGTCCAAGTCTTAATAACTGTTGAGATGCTTGGAATTGCATTACCATAGGAACCTGATTATTTTGATTTTGCTGTCTTGGAAATTCAAATTGATCCTAAAAAATTATGCTTTTTTTCATCTTTAAAAAATGGTTTTTTAAATTAATTAAAATTCAGATAAAAATTTAAAATTAAATACATTGAACGCGAACAAAAAATGCAAAACAAAAATAAAACAACTTGAAAAAAAGAAAATTTTTTTGTTTTGGGACATCAGCATCAGGGGTGTGCGTTTTGTCAGTCATGACCAACGTTGACGAAAAAATTCGGTTATAAGATGTTTCAGTCAAGGCTTGACCAAAAAATTCATCGACTGACCATTTTTCATTTGTTAAGCAATGTCAAGTCAAACTTTTGACCAAAAATGAGAATGAAGGTTTTGTTAATGACTGACTAAACTTTGACTGACAAAACGCACACCCCTGATCAGCATTAAGCAAACAGCTTGATGTGATTTTTAAACAACATTAAAATTTATTAATTAAAATTTAAAAAAGGGCGGCGGCGATAGGCTCTTTTTTATCCATGATTTTCACATTTGCGCTATGCACAAACCTGAAAATCAGGGAAATGTTGTCAAGGGAAATACATTTTCGTTATGATATCCAAAACGGAAAAAAGTAGGTAAATCTCAACCTTTTGTAAATAAAAAAAGATATAGCAGTAAAAACAAGAATATAATATTATTATTCGAAGGAATTCAACCTAACAATAACAGGAATATTATCTTCATAAAAATTTTATATACCTGAAATGTTGAAATCGGAGCAGCAGCAGCAGCAGAAAGTTTAACATTCGTGCTTTTCATAGACTTCTAAAATTTATTAAATTGATTCGATGGGCTCTTTTTTGAAAATTGCAGAATGTTACCTTCAACTTGAAATTATCAAGTTCATTATCAATATCGGAAGCATCAGCAGCAGCTTCAACAGAATTTTCATATGCTGCAATATGAAGTGAAAGGGTGCTACTATTAACCGCTGAATTTTTAGCTTCTTTTTTGCTTTTCCAATTCCATTGGTCTTCACCTTGAGAATTATCAAGGCTCAAAGTTTTAATGCTTTTTGAAATATCTCTTTTCTTCAATTCAATTGAAGAAGATCTTTTTGAAAATGTTGAAACAGAATTTTTGGAATCAACAAAACCTTTGAAATCAAAGAAGGCTGCAATCCCAAAAAAAATTAATCACGGGGTTTGCCTAAATTTACAGTAACTTTTGGAATAAAAAATTTCGATTTTTAAACCAAACAACAAAATTCGTATTTCTGTTATGACTTGAATGTTTTCATCCCTGGAGGCGGGGTGAGGGGAATAAAAAGAGGAAATCGGTCTCTTTGATGTTTGAAAAATTCTTTTCTTTCTTTTTAAGAAGTATGTTTCTCCATAGGTTTTTTGGAGGGGGCTGAAACGTTTTAAAACCCTTTGATATTTTACTGCCGGCGGCAAAAGATCAAAGGATTTTGTTCATTTCTCCCAAGTTTTTCCAAATTTTTTAAAACCCTGGGGGAAAATGTATCCTCCGGGGATGAAAAAGGCAAAGGGGAAGTTACAACAAGAATTATCATAATCAAAATTTCACTTTTATGTGATTGCAACCTTTTTTATTACCGTAATCATTTCGTCCATCGTTTGATGATTTGCTTGCAGATTTTGAAAGTTTAAAATTGTCACATTTAAAATTTTGATTCAAATTGAGATTACTGTATTGACCATTTTGATTTGTGGAAAGAGCATTATGAAAAGATTTCTGCTTTGATGATGAATCAGAATCTTTTGTTGCCATTTCTAAAAATATTCATTTATTGAAAAATACAGTTTTTAACAAAAATGTGAGATTAAAAACACGGGGCAAATAAATAAAATCTAGAATGCCAAAAAATATTTATTTTTTTCCCTTCAAAAAAGGGAAAAAATAAATATGCATCTGCGCTATTCTTCATCTCTTTTTTTTGGTTAGTTCCGGTTGTTGCGAAAGTTGTTTACGACAAAAAAAATTATTTTAAGCGCGAAAATGTTTGCCGACACCAAATTCTGGAAAAGAGCATAAATGGATTTTTCATCATCTTTTTTTCAAAATGGAAGGTTTGCAAAACATTGAAAAAACCAAAAATGGATGTTCTTTTGCTTTCAAATATTACATTAAAAGATTAAAAATTGGCGGGAAAACCAATGTACAAATAGAAAAAAAATATTAAAATTAAAAATTATTTAATCAACAAAAGCAATTCTTACTGTAATGTACAGTTCTAATCCTTCTCCCTATCATTGAGATTAGAGCTGCACAGTCTATCTTTTTTATAGTTTTTACCACCATTGGGATCGTCCAGATATGACGTCATCCGAAAATCAGCTTTACCCCTTATACATCAAAGACACTTTTTGCCGCACATCAAAGGCGGCACGGTCATTACCCCCTCCCTCCCCCAGGACGTCATATCTGGACGATCCCATTTGCAAAACTTGTGACATCTTTTTGTAAAAAAAGTTGTTCTACTTAATAAAACACCCAAACTGAAACGCTAAAATTTGCATATGATCTTCATTACCGATGCAGGAGGTAAAAATAGGAAGACAAAAAGGGGGCAAGAAAAATAAACGATGCCAGCCAATTTTTTGCAGGTTTTAGAAAGAAAGAACACTTTCGACATTTTTTCCAAATTTAATTTCAGCAGAAGGCGGAACCCATTTGCAAAAAAAAACCATCTGTTGCAAAAATTGTTTACGCCAAAAATTTGCTAAACAAGAATGAAAAAAACCATATTTTGATCTTTTGAGCTAAAAAAATTTTGTAAACAGGAACAAAAACACTTTCTTTCATCTTTATTTTTTTTCAAAATATAAGACGGTTAAACGAAATGTGCGTCTGGGATGTCTTAAAAACATCGAATTTCAAAAAAAAATACGAGACGTTTTTTGGATGGAAAATGTTACTGTCTAAAAAATTTGTCTCACCGAAATTTTGGTAAACAGGTTTTTATAAATTTGAAGCCTCATTTATTTTGAGGTAGATTCAAGTTCACAGTAGTCAAAACATCTTTTGAGATATTTTTCAGAAAACATCAGTTTTTAAGCACTTTGGACCAAATTTGTTTAAAACCTACTTTTTTTACAAAAAAACTAGTTAATGTTAAAATCCGACGATTTTTTTAGGTTTTGCTTCAAAAGTGAGGCAGTTTTTGGGATATAATTGCCTCAGAAATGACGCATTTTTTGAAGTAAAATTACCTCAAGGATGAGGCATTTTTATGCTGAAAATTGCTTCAAAGGTCAGACAATTTCGAAATGAAAATTGCCTCCCTTTTTGCCCTAACGCGGAACCGAATCCGAGACTTTCGGATCAAAAAACAAACGCGCTAAAAATATTATTTGTAAAATAGATTACAATTACGAAACAAATAAATGGGAAAACTAATAAGCGAAAAAAATTTTATTTCATTTCAGCACACACCCCTAATCATATTTTGTTAAAAAATCATAATGATGCAATGATGTCTTTTATCAGACATATATATTAAAATGATGCAATTTTTTGATTTGTCTACTTCGAAAGAAACCCAAAACAAATTAAATTCGTTTTCGACAACATTTTTAATTTTATTTTCTGTAACATCGTATTTGTTTCCAACTCAGCAAAATTCAAAAAGCCCGCGGGCCGATATTTCAAAGCCCGGCCTGTCAAAAAGAAAGCTCAGTTCGGTGTCACGCTTACTGCTAAAATAGTATGCTAAAAAATATTAAAAACACTATTTCGCAAATTAAAAAACTTTTATTTATAAATGGTTTTGGGCTGGCCTCCGTTTTAGAAAACTTTTTTCGGAAAACAACATTTGAGCAAATTTGTTTCAGAATATTTCTTGCAGAAAACTTTTTACAGAAAAGTTTTTTCGGAATTCAACAGTTCAGAAAAGTATTTTTAAGAAAATTTTTATCAGAAAAGCTTTTTTCAAAAAAGTTTTTTCAGAAAAGTTTTTTCAGAAAACAACATTTCAGAAATCAATATTTTAGAAAACTTTTTTAAGAAAATTTGTTTAAGAAAAATTTTTTCAGAAAAGCTTGTTTCAGAAAACTTTTTTCAGAAAAGCTTTTTTCAGAAAACTTTTTTCAGAAAAGCTTTTTTCAGAAAACTTTAAAGAGAGAGAGAAAAAAAACGGGCTTCTCTTTTTTTCTCTGTCGCAAAATTACCCGCGCGTTTGCAGCTTTCTCTCTTTTTCACATCGAACTCAACGACGCATTTTGTGGTATATGTTGGCAAAGTGGGACTAACATGAAATCACAAAAAAGCGGGAATTTTAAATTTTTTGTAACAAAAAAAGCTTTGTTTTTTTCTTTGATTTTTGCAACAATTTTATAAAAAAGTATTATTTTCTTGTATTTTTTAATTTATAGTGATTTTTTTTTGATAAAATATAACTTTAAAATGTATGTTAACGTGAAAAAGAGTTTTATCTTTAATGATAAAAGTATTACTTTGACCAACTTTCGATCAGTTTCAGATTTTGTTACGCGATTTAGTGATATTATTTGTGCTTATTTATCTTCTCAATTTGTGTTTTGTTTAGGACGATCTTCAAGATATGGATGGTTCCCTGATTCTCGGTGATCTCTTTCGAGGTTTTGGTGATTCAAACTGATAACTCTCTCAACTCTGTCATGGAATTAAATGCTTTCAATATCTTCAACACAGTCTCCTCGTCATCAATTACAGTCTTTATGGAGGTGATGGAAAACGTATGTATTTATATAATTCATTTTTGTAATTAATACTATCGTTTCAGGTTCTTGTGTAAAAGCTGTAATGAAGTTGCACGAGAAGAAGCTTTCTGCTTTGGAAGAAAATGATCCACCTCAAAAATTCTACTGTAAAGAATCTGTCAAATAATGCTGATATTCCTTGAACAAAATACGACTGGTCGACATTGAATTTTATCATTGGTATCTTTTTTATGCTATTATTAAGTACAGTATCATCGTATCATGTATTTTAGATATCCCGAGTTGCAGTTCAATTATTGTCTCCGATCTATTATGAAAAAAGAAATCAAAGAAATCTTGTTTCAAAGCTTCAACTTTATAAACTCAAGTTTTTAAGATTATATTTTGTAACCTGTTTCTGTATTTGTTGTGTTAAACATTGAATAAAAGATGATTGACTGAAATACTGTATTTTTGTATGTTTCTGGAACATTAGGAGCTGAACATTTTAATTTTACTTTTCGTTTGTTATTCAATCTTATACTTCATGTTTTCCATTTTGTATTATAAGCAGGGGGATTTCGGATCAGAAAGTTCCGGTTGTAAAAAACATGGTGCAACAATCAAAACTTGAGAAGAAGAAGAAATATATTAGGGTCATGAAATGTTAAGCTGAAGATAATGAAACATTTAATTGTGTAAATTGTGAATAAGCTAAATAGCAATTTAACTATCGCAAATAAAAATTTAATAAAACCTTAGCAGGTAATTCATTCTTTTACATATAAAAATCTGATCACAATGACTCATATATATGTTATTACCACAAATTCCCACACAAATACTAAAAATACAAGAAAATAATAATACTTTTTTATAAAATTGTTGCGAAAATCAAAGAAAAAAACAAAGCTTTTTTTGTTACAAAAAATTTAAAATTCCCGCTTTTTTGTGATTTCATGTTAGTCCCACTTTGCCAACATATACCACAAAATGCGTCGCTTTAAAGGAAATGAGTTCGATGTGTTTTGTTAAATTTTTAAAAAAATTTTCGTTTTAATTTGGTGCACTGGGACACCAAACTTTTCTGAAAAACGCTTTTCCGAAAAAAGTTTTCTGAAAAAAGTTTTCTGAAAAACGCTTTTCTGAAAAAAGTTTTCTCAAAAAAGTTTTCTGAAAAAAGCTTTTCTGAAAAAAGTTTTCTTAAAAAACTTTTCTGAAATGTTTTTTTCACATAAAAATTTTCCAAAATGTCGCTTTCCTAAAAAAGTTTTCTGAAAAAAGTTTTCTGAAATGTTGTTTTCTGAAACAAATTTTCTCAAAAAACTTTTCTCAAAAAAAATATCTTAAACGCGGTTTTCTGAAATGTTGCTTTCTGAAACAAATTTGCTCAAATGTTGTTTTCCGAAAAAAGTTTTCAGAAACGGAGGCTAGCCATGGTTTTGCTCAATTTGCTGGTAACCGTTTCTATTAATAAATTATTACCGTACCTATGTTTAAAAAGTAATGAATTGCCACTCTGTTTTTGGTCATTTTGTAGATTTTTTAAAACAATTAATAGCAAATAATAATATTATTATTTAATTAGGCTATAACAAAAATTTAAAAAAAGAGTTTAATCATCTTCAAAAACAAATTTAAAAAACATTTTTTCCCCAAAATATTCTTTAACAATGGTTTTAAAAGTATCATCATTGATTACTGTAGCATGTTGGGATATTCGAACATCTGCACCAATAGCAAAATTTTTCTAAAAACAATTTTAATTCATTTTTTGAAATCAAAGAATTACGATTACCTCTGCAAATTTACAAAATGAATGTGGTTCAAAATTTTCATCAATTTCATAAACAGCAAAAGTTTCAAATTTATTGTTGAAAGAAAGTTCAGCCAAAATTTGTGTTGTTTTTTCTGTAGTTTTGCATAAATCAGAACTGAAAATTTATGCTAATTTTTATAGGATTTCGATATTATTTTATTTTGGAGAGGCTGAAATCATTTCGAAAGGGTCATGGTTTTGATCTTGTGCCGATGGCGGTAAAAGATCAAAGGATTTTTTGACAACGGCAAAAGATCAAAGAATCAGTATGATTTCGGAGGAAATTTAAATAATATTAACAAAATTTGATAAAACAAAACTTACTAAAATATTTTGATATTTGGAGTTTTTTCTAAAATTTCTTCAATGCTGGCCAAGCAATTATCATCTTTTATGATTTTTGTATCCATCAAAAACAGCTCTTCAATTTTTCCTGATTTTGTAAGAAAATCAAAACTTTCCATTGTTAATTTTTGATAATATAGGGTTAAAAACTTTAAATCACATTTTGCAATGAATGGCATAAAATATTCAAAATTGTCTTTAGAATGTAAAGTGGCATACAAAGAATTGGAAATATGCAAATTTAGCGGTGGTAATGTATCCAATGAATTCAAAGCAATTTGCATAGCTTGTCGATCAAAATCCAAAAAACCACTTTTTTCACAATCTTGTGTCCCCAGGACCAAATGATGACATATTGGAGTTTTAAAAAGTGAATAAATAAATTTGCATGTTTTGAAAAGCTTGTGAAGGATTTGGGGATTGGCATTTTTGAAGATATAATTCATCAAAGGTTGCCGAAATGGAAATGCTTGTGGTAACGGATTTTCAAAGGATGGCATTGGTAAAATATAATTATTATCAGGGACGTAGGGATCAGTTTTGTAAATGAATTGTTTCAGTTCGGGTAATGGATTTTCATAATCCAGCGGATTCTTCCAAAATATTGATATTTTTGGAGATCGAAGTCTTGTCGTTTCTTGACGATACTTTTCAATCATTTCAAAATCATCCAAAAAGAATCGAATATAATTAGAATAAACTTCCAACATTTTCTAAAAATATTTCTTTTAAAATGTGGCTATTGATCTCCTGAAGTAAATAATTAAACTGAATGTTAAATATGCCCTCCAGATAATATGTAGAAACGACACCAAGATCAAACAAACTGATAAAAAAACCATTTCAAGGAGGCCGCCTTTGATCTTTTACCGATGACAGAAAAAGATCAAAAGATTTTCATAATTTCTCAAGAGTAAGTGCCCTTAGTGTCCCACTCTGACGGCATTAACGGCATCCACCCCATTTTAAAATTGTTGATCTCAAATCTGGATATCAAAGATATCTCGGAATGGCATCCCGAAATCGGTAAGCCAACCAACTAAGCAAAACATAAAACTTACAATTCGATTTTTGTTTCTTAAATAATCCAAATAAAGTTTCCAAAGATTTTTATTACAAATATTTTTTGCAATTCGATGTTCAATATTTTGAGTAATAAATTCTTCATCTTTTACGTTCAAAATTGCATTAAACCATTTATTATCATAATTTTCAACGACCTTAATTTTTTCATAAAGAATCATATTTTTCTTGCAAGTTTTTATAAGTTCACGTGACACAGGAACTGCTAAAATTTGCATATTGCATAGAACCAAATACAAACAGTTATATTTAAACTTACACGAAGCATCATCGAATAAATACATTTGTTCTTTCAAATTCGAATGTGGAAATGAAAGTTCTGCTTCGGCCCATTTATATTTTTTCATTAAAGTTCCATGATATCCTGGGCATTCACAGTCTAAATGACCCCTTGGCCGAATGAAGTCATATAGTTTTAAAAATTCTGAATCCTAAATAATTTTTTCGGAGGTTACAGAACACTTTTGGACAAGTTTTTTTACCTCCAGAAAATAAAATTCTTGATCATAAAAAAAGTGTGAGCGACCTTTGTCCCTGATAAAAGCCAAATCTTTTTGAATTGGTTCTTTCAAAGAATTAATTTGCATATGGTGATGGTAAATTCTACTATAAAATATGTCATTAAAGTTCTTAAAGGGAATGTCAAGGACACCAAAAAAATTGAAACAAATTGGTCCTGACACGAAAATTCTTCTTGATGTCATCAGGGGTGTGCGTTTTGTCAGTCATGACTCACTGTGACAAAACAATAAGGTTGTGATTTGTTGCAGTCAAGGCTTGACCAAAAAAATTTTGTCATGCCTTGACCGAGTCATTCACGGACGCACAAAATTTTGACAATGATAAAATTGGCAATGTGTTGACTCAGTCAAACAGTTTTTTTGTCAAAAAAATTGACTGCTCAAAAAGAAAAAATTCCATGACTTTTGTTTTTCTTTCATTTAAAATTTCCAAAAATAGTTATTTTTTACAAAAATGATTGTTTACTTTCATATTATATGTTAGTAATATTTTTAAGTGTTTACTCAACAAATAATGTTGCATTACTCTTTTTTTGCTTTTGATAGAGTTCAGTGATGTAATGTAGAAAACATATATATTTGTGTGTTGAGTTTTAACAGATATTAATTAACCCAAAAGCTTCCGAAGTACTGCAGCAACATCGAAAAATGGATACAAACATACTCAAAAAGAAAGTTTAAACTTTCGAAATAAAGCAAATTCATCAAATAATTTAAAAAAAAAGAATTCTCTGAATCTTAAAGGTTGTGACAAAAAGAGATTACAAATAATACAAAATTTGCTGGAAGGAAGAGACAATAGCAGCAAAAATCATCAGCTGAAACCGACAAATATGATTAAATTGCGTGATATTTTGCAATTATTTCCTTAAATTTGTTCTTGTGATGTGAAAGTTAAATTTATGTATGTTAAATATTAATAAAATGTGCTTTAATCACTGTCATTGTTTAAAAAAACCTGAAAATATTCTATTTTTTTTAAATATGTTTTCGGTCAAAGTCTTGACCAAACTTTTTTTTTATTTGTTTGCAAAAAAAAATTCAGTCAAACGTTGACCATTTTTTCTCAGTTTTGTTTTTGACTGACGCACTTTTTTTGAATGAATAAAGGTTTGTTAGGCGTGAAACAAAAAATAAAAATGTGCGTTCAGTTCATGACTGACGCGTTTTTGACTGACAAAACGCACACCCCTGGATGTCATCATCTTTGGATTAGAATGAATTAACTCTAAAATTTTCGTGCTGGAACCAATCCACAATCTTTTTGCTTATCTCCAACACTCCCTTTAAAAACAGATCTTTAAAAAGAACTTACTGTTTCCAAATAATCCATAATGGACGAATCATAAAATATTCATCACTAAAATCACGAAAATATTTTTCAAAATTTTCTGGATTTTTTTTGACTTGTTCAGTTAACTTTGTAATGGCTTGATTATATTTCCGACAAAAAGTTACAGATTTTGTTGAAATTATTTCCTCAAAATTATCATCCATTTTTGGAGTTTAAAAAAAAGAAAAAATTTTAACTGTTCCGTTTTGCTCCAAAAAGGACACTTGTTTACCTTATGATTTTTGTCTGTTTGATTGCTTCAAAAATATTGTTTGAAAAAAATCAATATTTTCTTATCATTTTATTAAAAAAGCAATAAAAAAATTTTTGTTGATTTTTTCCAAAGTGTATAAAATACAGTTTTTTTTTGCTTCAAACATATTTGAATATTTTATTTAATTGGTAAAATAATAGAAAGCTCTCCAGCTAACAAAGTTTACCGAAACAGGAATATCTTCATGTGCCATGGCATACATTGTTTTAGTCAATTAAATGTTGCCATCAATACAATTGTAATCAACAAATTTGAAACACAATTTTTAAAAACAAACAAAAAAATAAGTATAATTCATTTATTTAATTTGATCTTGAAAAAAATAAACCAATAGCATTAATAGAATTTTGATTTTCACGATTTTTGATAACTTTAATGGCCCATTTAATTCCTTTTACAATACTTTCTCGATATCCGGCCATAACCAAAAGAACAAGAATACTTTCAAAAAGGATTCTCAGCTGCTTTAAGGCAGTTAAAATGAACAATGAAGCTAGGCCCATTCTTCCATCCAACCAAAATGGAAGTCGAAAATCTAATATTTTCTCTCCAGTGCCATTCACCCGACTACAATCATCACCAAAAGTTGAATTCAAAATACATCCAAATCCAAGATAAAAAAATGATTGATTAATCCACCAAATAATTTCAAGTATGCAAATAAATAAATTAATTGAAAGTTGAATTACAATAACTACCGTAATCCTTAAAGAACTTATCAAATCTAATCGATGATGTTTAAGTTGAAATTTAAATTGCTGAGAAAGTCTTAAAACTACAAAAAATGTTGAAATTGATGAAAGCAATAAGCACATAATTGGAATTAAAGGTGATAAAAGACGAAGCTTTTCAAAAAGGAAGAATAAAATTTTCACTAATGTTTCATGCTCGAAATGAAAGTCCTCGCAATTATATGTGCCATTTTCTTTCTCTTTTTCAATTTCACATTCTTCCAAAAATGACAGAACTCTGTTTTCCCTAAAAAATCAATACTTATTTGAAAATCAAGACCTTTTGAAATGTTTTTTGTAGCAAATTTGCCGATTGTCAAAAAAAAATGTATTCTTTTTATTCAATTTATGATAGTAAATTGTGCCCATTTTTGTATATTTATTAGAAGAGTTAATTAAGAATGAAACAAATCTTTGAGTCTTTTTAAAATGCCCCAGGGGAGAGATAAGATCTTGCTTTTAAGGATTTTACAATTCTGCAAAAGTTTACCGAGTCACAAAGTAGAAAACAAATAATCTTCAGGGTAAGGACTTGACCTTACAAAAAATTAAATATGCATATCATATATGAGAAATATGAAATCTGATGGGGGATGTGATCCCCTCGGAATATTGGAATCAGGCATATTTTTTCTATCTCAATATTTCCATGTTCTTATAACTATTGCATCTTTTTTGATTTTTTGAGGTTTTTTATAAATTGAATTTGTGCAATTTTTAAAATTCAATTCTTTCTTGTCTAGCAAAATTTTAATTTTTTTTCAAAGTTAGGTTTTAATTAGAAATAAAAAAATTAAATTTTAAAATTTGCACAAAAATCTTACAGTGTTTTAACAATTAATGCATCACTATTCAAAAAAATCAGAAAAATATTAAATCCAACCACCAAATATAACATTCGATATTTTGTCGTTAATTTTCTATAAAATTTTACAAAATATAAACTCAAAAATCTTGAAAATGACAGCAACAACAACGAAGAATAAGCATTTGTCGAAATAAAATTTCTCAAAAGTGTTTTTAACCAAAAACCTCCATAAACTTCAATATCATAAAAGCATCGATTCATTTCAGGCGGTTCCGCAAACATTCCATTTTGGCAATGATAATTGTACGAAATGCACAAATCCCAAATTGCTTGATTTAAAATAAACCAACGATAATTTTCTTTTATTTTTCCAAAAATTGAAACTATAATTATCAGAGATACCAAAAAATAACATAAATAATCAATTTTTATGGTTTCTAAAGTTTTTGCAAAAAAATACATGAAACAATTAAATGGTGGAATTTCAACAATAAAACCAATGTCAGAAATTATACAGGAATTGTTCATAGTTTTTTTTAAAAGCTAAAACACAAAAAATTAAAGCGGCAAAATTTTGAATGAAAAAACAACAACTTTTTTCATATAATTTTTTTGCACCTTCAATTTTTGTCAATTATCAAATTAATAAAAATTGGTTGGTTTTTTTGATACTTGGAAAAAACTTTTAAAAATATGCACTTTTTATAGCACTTTTGATGTTTGACTTTTTTGTATAAATTCAATTACTGTAAATTAGTGGAACAAAAAACAACTTGGTGCTGCTGATCTTTTTTTTAAAAAAACATGAATGTTTATTATGGCACTATTTTTAGAACTTGAAAGCTTCAATATTTTTAGTGTATTTTTTTATTATTCAATTATGGAACCAAAATAAAATTTTGTTGTGGTTGATCTTTTATGAAAACACAAAGTTTTGACAACAATTTTAAAGCTTTATTAATTTTTTAGGTAAAACGGAAATGGAAAAGACATTTATTAATTAAACTGAAAATTGAATTTTGTTGTAAATCAAGGGAATAATACCAGGTACATTGTGCATTCATAGAAGTGCTCTATTGTAACAAAATATTACAACATAATTATTTAATTTCTTAGAGCATTTGAAGAAACAGTCGTTGTTATGCAAATTTTGCTTGGATATGCTTCTTTAAATTTCATTGTTTTTTAAGAAGGACAAACTTCAAAATCAATTAGGTAAAAACAGTCCTATCCTATGGTGGAAATAATAAGAGATTTTCCAGATCTGACGCCAACATTTTTAAGTGAAGAAGGGGTAGGCCAATATCTAACGTTCACCTTTAACGTGATGAGATCAAAGGAAAAATTCTGAGGGAAGAATGGGTTCCATGAATTTTTCGCTGAAGTCAGATTTAGACAATCTTTACACAGAAAAATTTGCATTTGCATTTCTATTTGAAGCATTGTGTTTTTGAGCTTAAAAGAAGCTCTACAGACAATTGTTTTTACAATCTAAAAAGAGCACTGAAAAAAATAAAAAAACGTTGAATGCTAAAAAGTCATCTTCTTCTCTTTTTTTTCTTTGTCGTTCGTGCTTTCTTCTTTTTTTTTCTATCTCTGATATCGATCGCTTCATTGTTTGTTGTTTGTTTTATGTCTTCCAGACTAAAAAAAGTGTTTATTTTTATTGATTCACTTTTTTATTCTGCTTTGACTTTTTATCAATGTTTAAAAAATCAAAACGTATATAATTAAGTATATAAATTTATTGTTATTATTAAAAAATGTCAGAAAATCCACCAAACCAAATTCGTCCAATAAAATCGGCATTTGAATTTTATTATAAAATGATTTTTGATGAACAAGTTGCAAGGAATAGAGGAACGAATAATGTCATTCAGGAAGCCGATATTCTTCAAAGTTGTCAACAAAGATGGCAGGTTTGTTTTTTAGATTTTAGATTTTTTAATAGGGTACTGTAGCAATGTTTTAATTTCCATTGTTACGATAGCAGATATCCAAAAAAGCAATTTTTTTTGGGGGACAAAAATAAAACTCACGAACATGTGACATAATTTTTAACAGCCAAAAAAATGAAGTCGAAGATAATGCAAATTTTGCTTAAACTTCTTCGCATCAGCAAATATTTTTTGTGAAGGGGCAAAAACCATTTCAAAAGGGACACCATTGATCCTTTGCCGATGGCGGTAAAAGATCAAAGGGTTTTTTATGATTTTGGAGAAAGCAGGTGCCCCAAATTGCTGCCATCTCCGTACTCCTTATTAGTTTTTATTAAAAAACATAATAAAATAGAACTACTTTTTTTGTTACTGTAGTAATATCAAATTTAACCAAAAATAGTAAAAAACTGTTTTCAATTTTTTTTCATTCAAGGTTTTTTTATTTTTCAGAACATGCCAGACAGAGAGAAGCAGAGATTCATTGAGTTGGAAAACAAAGATTTTGAGCGGCATCATATGGAAACAGGATCCTATGGAAAGGGAAGATCAGTGCATCCAAAATCTGCATTCTTCATTTTTTCACATGCCAAACGAGATTCCTTACACAAACAATTCCCAAAATTTGATGAATTTCAAATTGCACAAGAATGCGGAAAACTTTGGAATCAATTATCCCCGGCAGAAAAGCATTTATGGGAGCAAAAAGCATATGAAGGAAATTTTTAAAAAAAATTACTGTAAATTGTAGTAATAGATGACTAAATTTTTGTAAATGTAAATATTTGTGAATTTCTATCACAATTCACGGACGTCAGTAGAATATAATTTCAGAGAAGGCAAAACCATTTTGAAGGGGGTATTCCTTTGATCTTGTACTGATGGGGGTAAAAGATCAGGATTTTAATGGACTTTGAGGGGTCGTGACGTCACGCATCCTTGGTACCCGATTCTGTTGACGTCCTTGTTTCTAGTGTCATCAATTTTGATACTTTCATTAATTAATTTTTCTTTAAACATACCTACATGTTTGTGGGGTGGAACCATTAGAGGGAGATGTTTTGCACAAAAAAATCACAATCACAAACAGTCGTTTATTATTGTCTTCCAACTTTGCTGCTTTGCCAATGCATTTTTGCCTTTTAGAATTTGTAGGTGTGCCACTGAACTGGCATATGTTGGCATTATGGTACTGCCCCTTTTTTATACACACACAATTCGTTGCATTCAATGGCATCTTTTTTCTCTTGCGTTCAACAAGTCAGTAAAAAATTTAAAAGAACCAATGACCAATCGAAAAAAAAGTCAGCACCTGTCGTCGTGCCATTGCAATCTCTTTCATTTTCACTCTTGTGCCATTCTTTACCCAAAAACTTTGGCATTGTTGGCTGTTGCTGAATTTAGTCTGGTATTTTTCCTTGTCAAAAAATGTTTAAATTCAACAGCGAAACAACTGAAATTGAAGATTTTGCATTTTATGCTTCAACATTTTCCCGCCAAATTATTTTTCCTGATACCCAAGTTCACCAGCATCCTTCAATTCCATGGAAATTTATTAAATATATCTCCAAAAATCCGCCTTCTATCATCGTCCACAAAAAGCTGCTTCAATCATGCAAATATTTTTATTTCAAAAAATCTCAAAAATTTTTATCAGTTTTACAAGATTGTCAAGTTCCCTGGAGGGGATGTGCCAATGATGGATGTGGTGTTTGTGAAAAAGTGCCATTGAAATTAAAAGATATCAAAAATGGAAGCTTTTTAATGGAAAAACTTATGATTGTGCCATTTTGTATGCCAAATCTTGTCTCAGCAACTTCGACATTGGTTCAAAAACTCTCAAAATCAACAATTAATGATTTGGCACTTTTTAGTCAAGATTTGACATTTGATGAATTTTTATTTTTAACTCCAGAATTGAAAAGCTTTCGCTTTTGTAATGTTTCTGTTAAGTATGATGATGGCAGTCAAGTTTTGATTGAAACAATTATTAAAAGTTTGCCAAAGCTTAAAGTTTTGATTGGGTAAGGATTTTGTTTTTCATATTATTACAGTATAAAAATGCCAAAAAAAGTGTTTTAAAGAGTTTTTTCTTTCAATTTTTTAACAAAAAAAGTGCCGAAAAATCGTATGTGTTGACAATGCCATGGCATTGTTAGAAAATTTGCATAAAATTTAAAGCTATTTTTACATTTGCTTCCAACAGGGACGTCAAAAAGGTGGGGGCCTGGTCAGGGATACGTGCCATCTCCAAAATCATCCAAATTCTGTGATCTTTTGCCGCCATCGATAAAAGATCAAAGGCGGCCTCTTTTGAATTAATTATTGCTCCTCTCCGAAAAATAAAAAACCGCTTTGCTTTCAACATACAGTAAAAAAATACGAAATGTTTGTTTTTCAGGAAGCTTTCTCCCTCTGACATTTATGCTTCTGCCAATACTGTAAATGAAATTGTTAATCTTGAACATGTCAAAAATATGGATACCTTTATTTTATATTGTATTCCATCCAAATTTGATGCTGGAACATTCTTGAAATTCATTACCGTAATATTACATATATTTATTACAAACATTACAATTAAAATATAATTTTTAGGAAAACAAGAATGTTAAATTTACACTTCAATTTGAAACTCGTTTAAATCCTGCTAATTACAAATGGCTTCTCAATGAGTATACTGTAGCAAAGCAGTCAAACGAAGAATTATCAAAATGGCGCAATCCACCTTGCCTCATTTTTCCAAATCGAGCATTTGATTTTGGAATTCATCAAAAAACTTCAAAAAAGTTTAAACTTTTTTGAATTCAAAAATTTTTCGATGTTGAAAATTTGTTCATTTTTGTAGCAAAATTTTGTTGTTCATTTTTTGTATCAAACATGTTTTTTATCAAAATAAAAAATTATGAAAAAATTAAAAATCCAAAAATCAATAAACAAAAACTTTATAAGAAAAAAAAGGTATTGTAAAAAATGACATTAATAATTTTTGTAAACTTTTTTGCAAAGCAGAAGCATAAAAATTGGAGGTGTCCGATTTTTTTTCTTCCCTTTTTTCAAAACAAAAATTTTTCCTTTCATTGTTAATTTCTTTTTTCCCTGTTTTTCACAGAGAAATGGTCGTTTTTTGAATTTTTTAAAAATATCAAAAAAAATGTGCTTTTCACAGTAAACTTTACAGCTGCTGTCGAAATATGGCAGCATGATCTTCTTATTTCAATAAATATGAGAATCTCGAATCATTGAATCAAACATTTTAAATGATCATAGCAACACAAAGTCAGAAAGACAACTGCTATTATTCAAAGATGTCACAACTACTTACTTGGAGCATAATGATATCGTTCATCTTTACTTTAAATCTTCCTTTGAAAAATTTACTTTTTTCCTGCTAGTCGAAATTACTTATTTTTGTAATCCTTAAGGATCCTTGTGAAAAGTTTTGCTCACGGGTTCTGCCATTATAATTCGCGGCTCTTCTTTTCATTAAAGAATTGTAAAGCGTGAGAAATTTGGGTCCATTTTTTTAATTTTTCCATGTGAATCAAAAATGATTCTATTATTATTACATGAGAAACTTTGAGAAACATTATCTTATATAATCATTAAATTTCTGTTGTAAAAAGAACATTGTTTTTTGTAATGCAAAATAGAGTATTATCATTTATCAAGCATCTAACATTCACAAGCTTATAAATTTGATAAAAAAAATATTTATCCTTGTTTATGCAAATTTTTTATTTTCCAAAAAACAACTTTGAGTTTAATCAGAAGATTTTTTCGCCAATAATTGATTAATTTTGTTTTTTTTGTAATCATATTTTTACAAATTTGATGGAATTCCTTTTTCTTGATTTTCATGCAATCGTAAAATTTATAAAAATAAAATTACTTTATTGAACGATTTTTAAATAAAAAAAAACTTCTCGTATATGGCACTTATAGAATAATAATAGAAAAAGTTAAAAAATGGCACATTCAAAACGAGGCTCTATAAAAATCATTCAAAGACATTTGTCAAATTAAAAATTTGAATACAAAAAAATACTGTATTAACATTTACAGTAATCAAAAGTTAAAATTAAAGCAAAACAAATTAAGGCAATAAAGCACAATTTCAAAATCGAAATTTTCGATAAAAATAAAGAACCAAAATATTTTAGCGTTTCTTTGATTTTGGAGGTTCATTTTTGCAAGATCCAACTACGGCATCAAAAACAGTAGGATTTCGAGGATATCCTCCTGATCGTCGACCATGTCCACGACCACGTGCAATAGAGTTTGATCGAGAATTTGGAAGTGAAGAAGGAGGATTTTCTTGTTGTGGACTTGCAAAGGATTGATTATTTGAGGATGAAGAAGATCGATGAAGACCACCAAGATTGCCATGATTGCCACGGCCTCGTTGAAAATTATTGAAATGATTGAATTCTTCTTGATTCATCCAAGGTGGTGGGAATTGTGATGGAAGGAATGATGGATTGGAAGGTGGACGAAATCCTCCGCCTGCTGCAGAGGATGATGATGGAGAATCAAAAGATGGATGCGGCGGCATTGGTGAAGGTGAATGCCATGCTTGATCTGCTGCTGCAGCAGACCAAAATGAAGTTGGGCGATGAGGGGCTGAAAATTAATCAGCGTAAATGATGTCAGTAAAAGTGTGCGTGGATATTAAAATTTGCATAATTTATCATTTTCGCAATTTTACATGATTTATGATCAGTTTCTCAAGGGGATTTTGAATCTAGAGGTCTCCCCATTTGAGAGCTCAATTCGCCGTTAGCGGATCAATATGCAAATTTGCATAAATATCCATGGGTGCTGTATAGTGGGTATATTAGTGGTGCATAAAAATTTAAATTTGTTTGTATCAGAAGTTTTCGGAGGATTTCGAATTAGAGTAAAAAATCTTTAACCAAACATTTTTAGGAAAAGAAATTAAAAATTTTACACAATTGTGCCACCCTTCTACAGTACCCTTCCCCCTATAATTAATAAGTTCCCAAAATGGATTGAATATTAACTTACCATCATGCCGAGGAGCAGGTGACGAAGGAGTTTCAAAGCGTTGACTACCATAATGATGAGATTGATGATGATGAGTTGGAGATGCAGAAGAATTCCATGTTTGTTCACCTTCAGGCCAGAAAGTTGTTCGCCATGCAGATGCAAAAATCAAATTAAAAAAATGCCAAAAAATATGGTTTAAAGCTTACCAGCAGAATTAAATTGACGATGATATGCTGCTGGTGGAGGGCAAACAATCGGGTTATTTTCTTGAAGGAAATGATGTTCTTCTTGGCTTGGACGCCAAATATCATAAACAGAATTATGTTGCATATAAGTGTGGAATCGATCGAAAAATGGATGACTTTCATATGATGTATCCAAGGGCATTGGTTCGAAACTAGCTAAAATTTGTTGTTTTATGGCTATGACTAATGATGACGACATCAAAAACAAAATCGAAAATTTAAAAGAAGTGTTTAGTTTTAAATGGAGGTAAAGATCAAAGGCGGCATGATTGCAAATCATGAAAAAACTTAAAAGTGATGCTTATTATAAATGGCGGCAAAGATCAAAGGAGGTATGATAGTAAATTAGGTTAATAAATATTAAAGTTTTAATGAGGTCATCAATAGAAAATCAGTTTCCTTTATCGCAAAAATTTGCATAAATTAAGAACTTACATCTACGAAGATCAAGGCGTTCATCAAGACGTTGATCAAGACGTTGATGATCAAGGCGTTGTGAAGGTGCTGATGTTGTAATCATTTGAGAAGGAACATTTCGAACACCACTTTCTACAGTTGATTTTGTTGCTGTTGTTGTTGATCCACCAATGGCACCACCAACAGTTTTATCTTTTTCATCATTTCCATGTCCAGGTTTTGAAGGGGGATGATTCATTGCAGCAACTTTTTCAAATCCTTTAAAAACTTTTGAAACTGATCGGGTGCTTTTCTTTAATGCTATAATCAAAGCTGCAGTTAAAACAACAGTTTTTCGTGCCCGAAGATCTTTCAATTTTTGGCTAATCGGATAAGAAACTGTTCTCTAAAAAATTAAAAATATAATTTTAAACTTGTAAACAAATTTTTTAGTGTTATTATACATCTGGCAAAAATCAAAACTTATATTGCATAGCCTATGTAACATTGGTCATGGCAAAGACTTATGTGTAGCTCAAAAAAAAGAAAAATTGCACAAAAATGTGTGATTTTCCTTTTTTATTTGTGTAAAAACAAATTTATTCTTTCGAAAAAATTGATTTTATTTAAAGCTTCCTTTGATGGGGCCCAGGAGGAAAAAGAAGAAGCAATACTTTGCATATCAAAGAAGAACGCAGGGTACATTATTATGAATAATAGGAACATCACTTTTTATTGCAAAAAATGAAAGAAGAAGCTTTTTTCAAATGTTTTTTAATTTTTAGGTATTGCATTTTTTTAAACCAATATTTTTGTATTAAACAAATTTAGAAAGCTTTAAAATTACTAACGATTTTATCGATTTTTTGTGCCATTTTTTTTTATTTTGGGCAATTAAAAAACAAGCAAAGAAATGACTAATCTAAATTTTTAAGATTGTGATATTTTTAAAATTTAAAATTTTTTGGAAAAAAAATTTACATAATTAGTGAAAAAAGGACTATGCTGAAAATCAAATTTGTCATACAATTTCTGTTCAAAAAAATTAAAAAAGTTTGAAAATGGCACTTTTCGTAGGGCATCCAATTTAAAACAGGGATAAAAAACGCGAAATAACAATAAAATGCCAACCCCAGCAATGGCACAAAATCGCATTTTTGATATGTTACATTTATTCCGAAAAAAAGTGACACAATCGGAACTTTAACAAATTTTTAGATAAGCATCAAAACCTTGATTTACGAAATCTTTAATTTTTGCAATAAAAATTATAATAGAAACTTACTTTAACATTTATATCGAAGATCAAAGAAATTGTTTGAAGTCTTCGATACTCGAAACGTTTAAAATAATATTTCATGAGCTTCAAAGAAAACTCACTCAACAGCAAAAACAAAAAATGATTTGTAATAGATTTTTTTATAAACAACAATATCTGTGTTCTTCTTCTTTTTCGCTGCTTTTTCTCAACCCTTTTTTCCGCAGCAGAAAAAATGAAACACTTTCAAACACAAAAAAAAAGTGACGAAAAGGTCAGTTTTTTGCTTTTTCTCCCTCTCTCTTTTTTGCTGCTTTTCTTATACACAAGCTTGTGGCAATCTTCAAAAAAGCAACGAATCATACAGGTAAAAAAACTCATTTCTTTTTTGTGCAAGAAAAAAATCTGTCTATTAAAAAAAGAAATTTGCTTATGAATAATCCAGACACATAAAAAAAGAAGAAAAAGAATCATCGGAATTTAACGCAATTATTTGCAGCTAGCTTGTTTTGTTAAAAAAATCATAAATCAAAAAAAGAATTTGTGAAATATCTTTTTTGCAAAAAATAGTCATAAAATTTGAAACAACTAAAAAATAAAAGAATAGTTTTGATTTTGTATCTCAAAAATAGTTTCCAAATATGTGGATCAACATAAAAAAGGGTTTCATTAAAACTTAAAAAATATACAAACGCTGCTAAATGATGATGATGAATTTTCAAGAATCACAAGAATTTTACAAGATGAAAGTATTCCAGAAAATGAAAGATGGCAAAAAATTGTTGGAATTTATGGAGAAGCTGAACCAAGGGTCAAAAGTGAAAATCCTTTTGCTTTTGATGGATTAATGTATTAAATTTTAAATACGTTGCCTTAAACAATTGTTAATATTTTTATAAGTATTTATTCACAACAAAAAACGTAATAGCCATAAAAAGAACATTTAAAAAGAAAAAGATATTACTTAAATCAACCATAAATCACTTTAAATTCAGCAAACAAAAATATAATAATCATTAACTGAAATTCATTAATATCTGCGTGTTTGTCGATTACCACCATTATTATTTGTACCACGACGACTCCGATAGTCATCATTTGAATAATAACGATTTAACCAAGTTGAATCATTATAAATAGGGACGTGCAAGCAAAAAATGAATTTCGTTTTTTTTAAAATATTTTTATACATTCATATAGTTTCAAGTCTTCTGAATCCGATGGTGAAATTATTTTTTGTTTAAATTCAGATGCGTTAAAATTTCTTCTGATGCTCCGGCGAGCACTTTTGCTTTTTTTGTCCACGAAAAAAATCAAAAGAAAAGGGCCGCCAGCTGCTGCGCCTCTTTGTCCGAGTGGAATGCGGCGGTCGCGCTCAAAACAGACAAGCGCGGATCGACTGCGCTCTTCGACAAAAAAATTCTTTTAGTTGCATTAGCTTTAAATTGCAATAATTAAACATTAAAAAATATATTTAAAAAATATTGGAGCATTTTTATGTTTAAAAAAATTAAAAACTATGAATCCGTTCATTTTAATAAACCGATACGTTTTTTTACTACCGAAACTACTATTGGCGCCACAATTTGGTCACAGGAGTGTCTTGGCGCCTCCTTGAAACTAGAAAAAAAGTAAAAAAAATGCCAAAGTTTATGGCAAAAAAATACAAAGGACAAAGAGATGATCAACGTTTAAAGTTTACCCAAGTTGCGGCTACTATCGTAAAAGAAAAAATGACTACATCACATTGATATTTTTTGCCATAAAATAAACAACATGTTAAAAATGTTTTTGTAGTTTTCTGTTTTCCGATTTTTCATTTTTTAAGAAAGTGTTTGCCAGATTATACGTGTCTGTATTTACCACTTTTTTTGGATAAAAGATTTAAATCAAACAAAAATGATGTCAAAAGTTTCAAAACAGATTTTGTTAATTTTAATTTGACAAAGCTCTATGATTTACCTCAATATAAAAAATTTTCCGTAATAATTAATTAATTCTTCAAATGGCGGCTTCAATACGAATTAGTTAAATCGAGAAAAGAAAAAAAAAAAAAAGAAAAAAAAGTACATTAAAGTACGAAAATATGGAGTGGAATGGAAAACGGGTGATTCCATGAATACTGCTTAAAAATCATTTGGCACTGAATCAGAAAAAAATGGCTATTAATGATAATCTTCGTTACCATAAACTTGTTTTAAAAGCTCAACCATCTAATTCCAAGCTTTTTACAATATCAGCTAATGGCAAGCCTAAAACTCTCAAGGTTCTTAAAGATAATTTAAGAGCTTTGATTACACTTGCACAAGAAATGAGCATTGAAGAGAGTGATTTTAAAAACAAAATTTTTAACAATCAACAATCAACAATTCAATTATATTATTTATTTCAGTATTTGATTTGCAAATAAATACTTCTACCAAAATTAAGCTTAATAAATAAGTAAAAAAAAGCTTCTTAAATTACACTTTAAAAAGCATTTTATACGTCATAGTTTATTTTACATTGAAATTAATTCCGGAAAAACTTCAACTATTTAAAATGTGTAAAGACAACATAATAATGCTCGAAATTTTTAAGTTTTATTATTTTTTTAACAAAAAAAAGAAACGAAAATCATAGAAAATCTTTAATTGTTATTATTTTTTAAACATAAAAATGCTCCAATATTTTTTAAATATATTTTTTAATGTTTTATTATTGCAATTTAAAGCTAATGCAACTAAAAGAATTTTTTTGTCGAAGAGCGCAGTCGATCCGCGCTTGTCTGTTTTGAGCGCGACCGCCGCATTCCACTCGGACAAAGAGGCGCAGCAGCTGGCGGCCCTTTTCTTTTGATTTTTTTCGTGGACAAAAAAAACGACTTTTTTTTGCAAAAAAAAATTGCTTGCTCGTCCCTAATTATAAATATTGGAAGCAAAATTTTGAACAGAAGGAGATTTAGTTTCTTGAACAACACTTTTACAAATTGCATCAAGTATTTCTTTATCAGAAAGAAGATTATGCTTTGCAACAATTGTAGCCAAAGTAATAGGTTTTAATTGATCAAATTTGATAAATGGAACCATATCTTTCATAACAGCTTTCAAATTTTCGGAAGTTTTATCAATTTCATTTTGACAACATTGGTATTCGGCCCATTTGAGAACCTAAAAGTTTATTAATAATAGCTTGTGTGTTTATTAAATTAAAATTAAACACAAAATAACTTACAGATTTAAAAAGAAGATCTTCGGTACATGAATCAGTTCTTGTGCAATCTTTAACCATCTTCAATACAAATTCTGCAGACGCTTTTGCTTCACCTAAAATATGAAGCAAAAAAGAATTTGTAGAAATATGTTTTAAACATCTATCAATCAATGAACAATCATTTTCATAAAGTAATCCAAGTTCAGCATATTCAAAAAAGCCCATGTTATCACATGTATAAAGATCATATTGAATAAAAGTTGCACATTTTTCAAGCAAAGACGGAACAAGATACATATGACCTAAAAAGTTATTGCTTGCTTTTTAAAACCGGATGTAAACTATACATGGAAATCAGACCCAAATGAAGCAAAACTGCAACATTTTTTGCATCGATTTTGCATTTTTCCATGTAGAGCAGGCCTGTGCGTTCGGTCAGTCAAAAGTGCGTCAGTCGCAAACCAAACTCATTTTTTTTCAATCAGTCGCGTCTTTGCCAAACCTTTTTTTGTTCAAAAAAATGAGTCGCGCATGCGACCAACAAAAAAGGAAGTAGGTTTGACTCAAACCAAATTCTTTTTTGGTTTGAACGAAAAACGTCGTCCGTCACAGTGATTAAAGATGAAGAAGTGCGTACGCCCGCATGTAAAAAATGCACACGTTCATCCTTTTTGGTTTCTTTTTTTGGCCGCAGTCAGTCGAAGAAAGTTTTGGTTTCATTCAAACCTACTCCAACTAGGTTTGAGTGCAACCAAAAAATGTTGAAACCTACTCAACTAGGTTTGAGTCAGTCTAAATTAACCGAACGCACACCCCTGATGTAGAGGAACTTCAAAAATTCTTTAAAATCTTCAGCACCAACTTCAGGATCTTTGATAACAATTTTTCCATTTTCATATGATAATTCATTGTTAATCATTGTTTTGAGAACTTCAGAACGAAGATTTAAAACAGATGTATGTGCTTTGATATCCTGAAATATGCATGCATATAAATGATTACATAAAGAAAATCAATGAAATCCCTTCAACAAGGATTAAGCAATACAGCAATAAAGAAAATCTCCTGTTAGCTTAATCGAGCAATGAAAATCACAAACAAAACTACAAAAAAAGCTGACCTGTTCTTTAACATTAAATGTTAAATCACCATCAACTTGTTTAAGGAATAAAATAATAAGAGCTTGAATCATAGAAGAATCCATTTTCGCTTTGGTGGTTCCCTAAAATATTAAATATAGATAAAAAAGAACAAATAACATGTACGAAACGATAAATTAAATCACGGAAAATGACCAACAAGAAAATAGGCAATTAAAAAATAATACAATGTACAGTCGAACCTCTATTTTACGCGATCTAAGGGACCGAATAAAAATCGCGTAAAATCGAGGTTTGACTGTAATGCTAAAAACAAATGTTGAAATTCATAATGCAAGCTTGCAAATTGCAATTTTTTCTTTCGAACGTTCTCGAAGAAATAATCGCTCGAAGAGTTTGATAAAAACTCTTGCATACAAAAACAAATTGTTTTTCTCCTTTTAAATTTTAGGGTTTGCTTTAATTGTAAAAAAAAAATTCTTTTTTCTTCTTGTAAAACAAGTTAAAATGATCATTTTAAATAAATATTGTATGGACAAAGGCCCAAATACAAGGCACAGGCAACTGAAAGTCCAAGCCCGACTATAAAAAATATGACCCGGCCTAGATTCATCAAATGTGCCCCCACTGTGCTTTTTCTGAAGTTAAAAATTCGTCTTGGGCCCGGTATAGACAACTCAGACCAATTTACTTTATTTTGAATGTAATTTAAAAGTAAATGTTGTGACTTCCATAAAATAATGATTTAAAAATGTACCATAGTAGCAATTTGAGAAGTTTGATCCAGGCCATCCGATGATTTCACTTGTAAGTCATCAGGTAATTCTCTAGCAAAATTGAAGTTTTTCTTTCTCTTTCTAGAATTTTTTGTATGTTTTTGTAATTTTTATTAACAGTATTTTTTCATAAAAAAACATTTCTTACAATCATAATTACAATCAACCCTGTTTTTTAGTTAAATCAGGTGAAACAGTTTGTTCCCATTTTTACTTTTTATTTTTTCCTGTTTTTTTCATGACACTTTGGAAAGTTGGAAGGATAAAGCTTATCCCATTCAAAGATTAAAGCATTCTTACCACAAACAAAAAATATTACGTAAAGTAACTTGTTTGATAAAAATCGAAATTTAATCGGCTTTAAAAAAATTATTTGCCTTGTTTTGATCAACAAAAATTGGGATAAAAACTTGAAATGGCAGAGCTAAAATTGTCCAATGTCGAAGATTGCATTTTGGCATTTTTTAATTCAGGAAAGCACTTTTTAAAATTTGATTTTAATTTATGCAAATTTTCAAGCTTTCTAACTTTCACGAAAATCACAATAATCAGCTTTGTCTCTTTTTTTCCAACCAACAAAATCAAGTTTCGTTTCAACTTTTTTTGCAAATCTGTATGAACTTGAATTCCATTATTGGGAGAAAAAGAGAAAATTTTCTTTTAAAAGCAAAAAATGGGCTCATCTCTTTTTTTCTCTTTTTCCGCAAAAAAGCCATAACAAGAATATATGAAAAAAAACCGGTCACCGTTACCTGAAATAAAAAATTTTTGGAAATGAATAAAAAGGAGATTTAATTCAATCCAAAATTGCCTAACAACAAAATTGCATTATTTTTATATTTTTTCAGGTGTCCCAAATTTTATTTAAAAAATGGATTCATTTCTGATTTTTGTATCAATTTCTATTTCAACTTGGAGTGTTGTAAATGGCCAACTATTTCCAAGGCAAATTATGCCAATCAATGCTGCTGCTTCCCAGCCACAATTTAATAATAATCCATTTTTATCAAATTATCAGTTAATGAAAATGCAGCAACAAATTCAACAACAACAACAACAATTACTGCAGCAACAACAGCAAGCAATGTTCCAACAAGCCATGGCATTTCCAATGCAGCAGCGAACACAAGGAATCCTACAATCCCCAGGAGCAACAGCAGGGGATATATCAAATCCCCAATTTCAACAACAACAATCAAAGCCAATCCCATTTCAAGTTTCATTTAGCGGAAGAAAATCCAACAATGAACAAGTTGCAACTCCATTTCATGGCGGAGGATTAGTTCCAGTTACAGAAAAACTGCTGGATTCTAATCCTGAACAAATACCGTCATCAGTTGGGAATACAAAAAGGGATACGGTAATGCCAGATATGCCTGATGATAATGATCAATCCCTCCTTCAACCTGTCACAACTCCACCATCAACAGAATCATTGCCACCATTTTTACAAGGTGCTCCAAAAGATATCGTTGATGAGGTAAGTTTCGAAGAGAACTTATTTAAAATTTATTGACAGAAATTTTCCATTAAAAATTTGTGCTGACGTAAATTTTGGCACCTATTGATATAAATATGCAAATTTTCTAACCACTCAAAAAACATTTTTGAAATGAGTTAAAACCACTGTAAAAAATGGTTTAAAAATATGATGAAATGAGTAATCTTTCGATCGAGCTATCCAAAATCTGAAACAATCCAATGTCTCTGAATTCTGATATCCAATCGATAAATTTCACACTAGTGAAAGGCAATCCGCTCCGCTCCGGCGGATAATCCGCGAATCCGCTCCGGCGGATTGATCCGCCGATCCGCTCCGCCAACTTTTCTGATCCGCCACCAATCCGCCGATCCGCGCCGCGGATTGGCGGATCAATCCGTAATCCGCGTTTTGGCTCGGCGGAGCGGATCGCCTTTCACTATTTCACACATTATTATCGCGTCAAAAATGTTAAATTTGAAATGATTTATTTGAACCTTAAAAATATTACCGTATCATAACTTTTGCTAAACTTGAGATTTTAATTTTTAATGATACTAAATTTATCTCAAAAGTATCCTAAAGCAATTAGAATATACAGGGTGTCCCACGCAAGTTGCCGGTTTTGATTTGGCTGGCAAATTTTTGCTGTTTGAGTTAAACAAAAACTGTTTGCACAGTTGAACTCAACATTGGATAGGATTTTTTTTGAGATTAAATTTGATTCGATTTGCCAAAATTTGCATATCCTCCAATAAAATTGGTGATAGTAACATTTACTTCGTGAATCCAAATTTTTATGTTACTCTCAGTGAGATTCATTGGAGCTGCTTTTTTAATGAATGAGAGTAATAAAAAAAAGTTTTTTTGAAAAGTTTTTGTTTCTCTCGCTTTCCAAAAAGCAGCTCCAATAAAGGCGATGATAGTAACCAAAACAAACAAAAACAAATTGTTTAAGTTACTCTCTTCTACAAAAAATTTGCATATTCAAAACCAAGAAATTTTTATCTTGAAAAAAATCCTATGATTTATCGACCACAACCGTGCAGTCCGTTTTTGAAAATCTTTAATAGAAAAAATTTGCCAGCCAAATCAAAACCGGCAACTTGCGTGGGACACCCTGTATATAAAAATATTGTTCAAAACGCCCTTTTGAAAACTGTACGCGAATAATAAGCTTTTTAATTCTGTTTAAAAATTTTAGTTTAAACGAATCCTTCGACAACCTCAACTATCATATGATGCCAAAGTTGCACAAGTTGAAGCTTTGATGTTAACTTTAAGCCCTGATCGACAGGTAAAAAAATAACATAATTTTTATTCGAAAACATTCGTTCCTCTTTAGCAAATGTATCATCAATTTATGGGTCAGCAACAACAACAACAACTAATTTCTTCAACCCCTCCAACCCCATCCACGCAACTTCTTTATCGACAACCAACTCGACTTCCCCCTGCCCGAATGCCCCATCGATCCCCACCAAATGATGATGGATTTTCAAGGATTACAAGAATTTTGCAAGATGAAAGTATTCCAGAAAATGAAAGATGGCAAAAAATTGTTGGAATTTATGGAGAAGCTGAACCAAGGGTCAAAAGTGAAAATCCTTTTGCTTTTGATGGATTAATGTATTAATTAAAATTCTTTATCTTAAACTATTGTTAATATTTTATAAGTATTTATTAAAAACAAAAAGTAACAATAAAACAATTTTTAAATAACATAATTCTTTAACCATCAAGTATTCACGGGATTTGGTCTTTCTCTTCGAAGAGCATATCGTACAGGATTAATCCGAGGAGTTTGAATTATCGCAGCTTCAGAAGAAGCAACGGATTCCCGAATAGTACTTTTGCATAATGCTTCAAGTGTTACTTTATCAGAAAGAAGATTATGATTTGCAACAGTTGTAGCCAAAGTAATAGGTTTTAATTGATCAAATTTGATAAATTGAATCATATCTTTCATAACAGCTTTCAAATTTGCTGATGTTTTATCAATTTTCTTTCGAAAACATTCAAATTCAGCCCATTTAAAAACCTGAAAAATAAAATAATTATGAATAACAGAATTTACTGTAACCGACTTGAATGCATTTTTTCAAAACATGTCAAAGATGCCAGTTATTTAAATTTCGAATGATATAACTTACAGCTTTAAAAAGATAATCTTCAGTACATAAATCAGTTCTTGCACAGTCTTTGACAATCTTCAAAACAAGTTTTGCAGAAGCTTTAGCGCCAATTAATGCAGGAAGCAAAAACGAATTTGCAGAAATATGTTTCAAACATTTATCAATCAATGAACAATCATTTTCATACAAAAGTCCAAGTTCAGCATATTTTAGGACACCACCTTCAAATTGATTTTTTTCAATATAAGTTGCACATTTTTCAAGCAAAGATGGAGCATGATACATATGACCTAAAACGTTAATGCTGTTTAAAACTCAATATACATGAAAAACATACCCAAATGAAGCAAAATTGCAACATTTTTTGCATCCATTTTGCAATCATCAGTGTAAAGATACTTTAAAAATTCTTTAAAATCTTCAGCACCAACTTCAGGATCATTGATAACAATTTTGCCATTTTCATACGATAATTCATTATTAATCATTGCTTTGAGAACTTCAGAACGAAGACTTAGAACAAATTTATGAGCTTTGACATGCTGAAATATGTGTGTGGAATCATGTGTTCTTATTTTTTCATGGTTTTGGGAAAAGTTTAAAGAAAAAGAGCAAACAGAATGAAGCAATACAGTATAAAAATAGCCCCCATGTTACTGCAATTCAGTACTAGCAATCGTTCTTCGACAAAAATATATAATCAACTAACCTGTTCTTTGACAAAAAAGATAACATCACAATCATCTTGTTTCTCAAATAAATTTTTAAGATCTTGAATGATCGAAGAATTCATTTCTGTTTTGGCGATATTCTAAAAAAGATTTCAGATTATTTACAATAAACATTGAAAGATGTGCATCGCGATAAATTACATTATAGAAAATGGATCAAAAAAGAAAAATTCAGCCATCGCGTAATAATCGTGTTCTTTTTTAAACTTTTCAGAAGTTCTCCAAAAGAATTTATTCCTAGACTTGCAATCAATCGTTTCAAGATCATCGTAAATTTTTGAAACATGTAAAAATCGAAAAAAATTTCAATGTTTTTTATTCACAAAATTCACGAAGTAGAAAACTTCGTGAATAAAAGTTTTATTTTGTTGAAAAACCTAACTAATACAAATGTAATGTAGAATTCAAGGACAAAACTTAAATGATTGTTTGAAATACAATACTGTAATCAACATAGCAATAAAAAAAGCAAAATTTTTCAGTGATGTGACACGATGCAGCAAAAAATCAACGTTTGTTTCGTTGTATCTTCTTCAACCCCCTCCAACCCCATCCACGCAACTTCTTTATCAACAACCAACTCGACCTCCCGCTACCCGAATGCCCCAACAATCCCCACCAAATGTTGATGGATTTTCAAGGATTACACAAATTTTGCAAGATGAAAGTATTCCAGAAAATGAAAGATGACAAAAAATTGTTGGAATTTATGGTGAAACCGAACCAAGGGTCAAAAGTGAAAATCCTTTTGCTTTTGATGGATTAATGTATTAATTAAAATTCTTTATTATAAACTATTATTAATATTTAAATAAGTGTTCATTCAAAACAAAAAAAGTAATAATAACATAATTATTAAAATACATAATTCTTTTACCATCAAGTATTCATGGGATTTGGTCTTTTTCTTTTAATAAGATCTGTCAAGTAATGTGGAGGTACAGGACTGCAACGAAGAGTACTACTTACCACAGCTTCAGAAGAGGAATTGGATTCCTGAATAGTACTTTTACAAATTGCATCAAGTGTTTCCTTTTCAGAAAGAAGATTATGTTCTACAACAATTGTAGCCAACGTCATCGGTTTTAATTGATCAAATTTGAAAAATTGAATCATATTTTTCATAACAGCTTTCAAATTTGCCGATGTTTTAAAAATTTCCTTTTGAGAACACTGGTATTCAGCCCATCGAAAGACCTAAAAAATGTATAATGTAACTTTTGTATTGCGTAATAGTGAACGGCAATCCGCTCCGCGCGATTTTTAAAAATTTGCCATAACTTTTTTTGTAGGTTAGGTTATCTTCTCTAACTTTCCATACTTATTGCTCTATCCATTATAGATAAGATAAACCAAAAAATATTGTTTTATCATCTCTCTTTCAGAAGTTATGCCCTTCAATCCGCGGATTCAATCCGCGGGCTCGGCGGAGCGGATTGGCGGATTGGAGGTCATAACTTTTGAATGAGATTTTATATGACGATATTCATGTTTCCATATTATCTAGTGTGGTTAGAGCAACAGTTTTTGGCAAAAAAACTAAATCGGAAAAGCATTTTTTGCTTTAATTTTTGCCAATCCGTGGTTTGTTCGCGCCGTTCACTATTGCGTAACAAAACACTGAGGTTACTGTAAACGACTTGATTGCATTTTTTCAAAACATGTCAAAGATGCCGGTTATTCAAATTTTGAATGATATAACTTACAGCTTTAAAAAGATGATCTTCAGTGCAGGAATTAGTTCTTGGACAATCTTTGACAATCTTCAAAACAAGTTCAACAGAAACTTTTGCATCACTTAATCGATATTCGTAAACCATAAGATTCTTTTCAGAAATAAATTTTAAACATTTTTCCATTAAAGAACAATCATTTTCATAAAGTAATCCAAGTTCAGCATATTTAAAGACATAAACTTTAAAAAGATTGTTTTGAATGTAAGTTACACATTTTTCAAGCAAAGATGGAGCAAGATACATATGACCTAAAAAGTAAATGCTGTTTAAAGCTCGATGAAAACTATACATGGAAAACATACCCAAATGAAGCAAAACTGCAACATTTTTTGCATCCATTTTGCAATCATCAGTGTAAAGATACTTTAAAAATTCTTTAAAATCTTCAGCACCAACTTCAGGATCTTTGATAACAATTTTGCCATTTTCATATGATAATTTATTGTTAATCATTGTTTTGAGAATTTCAGAACGAAGACAAAGAATAAATTTGTGAGCTTTGACATCCTGAAATATGTGTGTGGAATCATGTGCTTTTATTTTCGTAGCTTTGGAAAAAAGTTTACACAATGTATAACGATACATGTAGAATTCGAGCAACTAGGATGACACAATACAGTATAAAAAGTGCCTCCAAGTTACTGCAATTCAGTACTAAGAATCGTTCTTGGTAAAAATATATAATAAAAGCTTACCTGTTCTTTTACAAAAAAGGTAACATCACAATTAACTTGGTTCTCAAATAAATTATCAAGATCTTGAATGATTGAAGAATTCATTTCTGTTTTGGTGATATTCTAAAAAAATTAAGATTAATTACAAGTAACGTTGTAAGATGCCGGTCGTGATAAACAAAATTAAAGAAAATGGATCAAAAAATAATACATCGCGCCATAATCGATTTTATAAAATTTTCAAAAAAACAAACATCTTTGCAAAAAGATCTTTGCTCAATTTCCAATCATTCGCGTCAAGATAAAATTGAATAATTCGTCAAGAAAATAATTGACCTTTTACCGTAAATGCGCATTTTATAAATGAACATTTACGGTAAAAGGTAATTTACGGCTCAACTAAATGATGATGGATTTTCAAGGATTGCAAAAATTTTACAAGTCGAAAGTATTCCAGAAAATAAAGGATGACAAAAAATTGTTGGAATTTATGGAGAAGCCGAACCAAGGTCAAAAGGGAAAATTTTTTTGCTTTTGGATAAGTCTATTAATTAAATTTGTCTTAAACATTGTTAATATTTTTTATTAGTATTTATTCATAACAAAAAAAGTGATAATGATAAAAAGAACATTTAAAAAGAAAAAAAAGATATTATTTATATCAACCACCAGATTTTCAAAAACCCATATTATTTGAAATTACCATTGATTGCGAGCATAGTTATTACTGTAGTTACGAAAAGAACCAGTATTATTTGCATAATGACCACCACTCCAAGAAGAATAACCAGAAGAAGTAACACTTTGACCAGAAGGAGATTTTGATTCTCGAACAACACTTTTACATAATGCTTCAAATGCATCTTTTTCAGGAAGAAGATTTTCATTTGCAACAGTTGTAGCCAAGGTAATCGGTTTTAATTGATGAAATTTGATAAATGGAATCATATCTTTCATAACAGCTTTCAAATTTGTTGAATTTTTTTCGCAATCTTGATACCATACTGCCCAATTGATAACCTGAAATTTCAACATTATTCATTAAGTTTTTATATTGAGTGTTTTACCGCTTGAAAAACATGTTCTTCAGTGCAGGAATTAGTTCTTGGATAATCTTTAACAATCTTCAAAACAAGTTTTGGAGAAACTTTTGCTCTACTTAATCGATATTCGAAAACCAAAAGATTCTTTTCAGAAATGTATTTTAAACATTTTTCCATTAACGAACAATCATTTTCATAAAGTAATCCCATTTCTGCATAGTCAAAAACATTGTATGGTTTACTGCCACCCGGTCTTTGAAGATCGTTTTGAATAAAAGTAGAGCATTTTTCGAGCAAAGGCGGAACAAGATACATATGACCTAAAAAGTAAAACCTGCTTAAATAATGATGGAAACTTTATTCAAAAACATACTCAAATGAAGCAAAACTTTGACATTTTCAGTATCAATTTTGCAATCATCAGTATAAAGAAACTTCAAAAATTCTTTAAAATCTTCAGCACCAACTTCAAGATCTTTGATAACAATTTTGCTATTTTCATACGATAATTTATTGTTAATCACTGTTTTGAGAGCTTCAGAACGAAGATTTAAAATCAGTTTGTGAGCTTTGACATCCTGAAATATGTATAAGGGTGATCTTGTCTAGTATTGTAAGGGCGTTGTAAAAAATTATCACAAAGAAAAACAATAGAATCCGTCAACAAGGATTAAGCAATACATTATTAAAGAAAATCTCCTGTTAACTTAATCGGGTACAAAAATCACAAAAAAAACTATAATAAAAGCTTACCTGTTCTTTGACAAAAAAGGTAACATCACAATCAAGTTGTTGAATAAATAAATTATTAAGAGCTTGAATAATCGAAGAATCCATTTTAGCTAGTTTGCGTTGTTCTGAAAAATATTAATTAAAAATAGCATTATGTTACATATGTATGTAAAGATAAATTAATTCAAAGAAAAATGATTAAGAAAAGAAAAATTTAACAATTGCGAAATATTCGTATGCTTCATAAAAGTTAACACAAATAAGACACTGGAATTAAAAATATTTAAGGTTTCTAATACGTAATCAGGATAATATTGTACAAATTATTGCAAAGTTGAGGAAGAAAAAGTAACAGAGAACCTTTTTTTTCAGCATGTTACAAAAAGCTTTCAAAATAAAAAACACTCAAACATGCAATCAATCGCTTCGAGATAAATTTTTCAAGGAAACTTTTGATAAAAATTTAACTTCAAAGGTTTGCACCGTTTTTTCAAAGTTCATTAAAAAATATGTTTTTGGTACCAAAAATGCAGAACTTTTTTTTATTAATAACTGACTAAAAAAGTAAAAATTGCCCTTCTGCTTTAAAAAATAAGCGACATAGAAAAAATGAAAATACTGTAATTTATTCAGTTAGATTTTTTGTCCCCGTTTCCCCCAATCCGAAATCATGACTAATCTACTACATAAACAGAATTTACCCTTACAACTTTGTGCTGATGTGAAGTTTGAACTCGTGGGCATATATGTAAATTTCTTATACTCTCAAAAGAACTTTTAAAATGTTTTTAAAAAGGCGCGGACGATTGGATCAAATGCTTAATTTTTTGATTGGTGAGAAGTGGAAACCTTTGCTTTCGATGAACTAATAAATTGCGTAAATTGTGTTTAAAAAATTGTTAATACTTTTAATAAGTGTTTATTCATAACAAAAAATTAATAATGATAAAAAGAACATTTAAAAAAAGAAAAAAGATATTACTTCAATCAAGTTGATTGAATCAACCATCATATCTTCAAAAATCCATATTATTTGAAATTCATTAAAATCTGCGTTGATTGCCACCACGAGTAGGACGAGCAAAACCAGTATTATCTGCATAATAACCACCAGAAGAATAACCCGGAGAAGTAACACTTTGACCAGAAGGAGATTTAAATTCTTGAATAACACTTTTACAAATTACTTCAAGTGTTTCCTTATCAGAAAGAAAATTATGATATGCAACAGTTGCAGCCAAAGTCATCGGTTTTAATTGATCAAATTTGATAAATGGAATCATATCTTTCATAACAGCTTTCAAATTTGGTGATGTTTTATCAATTTTCTTTCGAAAACATTCAAATTCAGCCCATTTGAGGACCTAAAAGTTTATTTATAACGATTACATCTTAAAAAAGCATAACTTACAGCTTTAAAAATTTGATCTTCAGTGCAGGAATTAGTTCTTGGACAATCCTTGACAATCTTCAAAACAAGTTCAACAGAAACTTTTGCAGCACTTAATCGATGTTCGTCAAGCAAAAAAGAATTTGTAGAAATATATTTCAAACATTTATCAATCAATGAACAATCATTTTCATAAAGTAATCCAAGTTCTGCATATTGAAGGGCTGCCAAGAAATTAGTTTTAGGAAGATAAGTTTGAATAAAACTTGCACATTTTTCAAGCAAAGTTGGAACAAGATACATGTGACCTAAAAAGTGATAAGGAATTTGAAATGTATAATGAAGTTTGAAGGAAAAAACATACCCAAATGAAGCAAAACTTTAACATTTTCATTATCAGTTTTGCAGTCATCAGTATAAAGAAACTTTAAAAATTCTTTAAAATCTTCAGCACCAACTTCAGGATCATTGATAACAATTTTGCCATTTTCATATGATAATTCATTGTTAATCATTGTTTTGAGGACTTCAGAACGAAGATTAAGAACAAATTTATGAGCTTTGACATCCTGAAATATGCATTCGTATTATAACAGCTACACTTTGAAAAATAATACAATCCAGCAACATGGATTAAAGAAATTTCTATGTCTTTTTAATTCAATAATTAAAATTACAAACAAAACAATAATAATAACTTACTTGTTCTTTGATAAAAAAGGTAACATCACAATCATCTTCTTCAATAAATGACTTATATAGAGCTTGAGTAATCGAAGAATCCATTTTAAGTTTTGACGGTTCTCTGAAACGGGAAGAAAAATTAATTCGAGGAAAATAAATCAGAAAATAAAATTCGGCATTCGAAAAATAATCCTATGCTTCATAAAAATGAGCTCGAGCACAAATGAAAAATGTCTCCTTTTCTCAGATTTGCGCGTCTTTTTAACGGCGCTAAATGATTGAGTTTTCTTTCAAAAGCGAAAATTGGCACAACTTGCAATCAATCGTTTCAAGATTAAAGAATAAAAAAGAAAGTTTTCCAAAATTTAAAGCAAAAATTAAGTATGAAACATAATTAGTGCCCAATAGTAATATGTCCCAAACTTAACAGAAAAAATATTAATAAAAATTTATTTCGGTACTTCTAAAAATAAAAAAACCAATATTCATTTAATGAATTTTTGAAATATCGGAAAAATTGCAACAATTCTTTGTACGTCAATGTTATGTTGCATGTATGTTTTTTTAGTTATTTTTAAAAATTAAGATACAGTATTTAAAGTCTTTTGTAAACATTGTAAAACAATAAGAATTGGAATTATCGCATGATTTAAAAAAAATTATGCAGAACGACATAAAAGGATTTTTATATAACTGTACATTTAAATTTATCACCTACATCATCAATTTAATTAATTTAAAATAGTGATTTTTTTTCAAAACCAAAATTTTAAATCCTTAAAGACAAACACTTTAGTATTATAATTCAGTGTTTGTCTTTAAGGTATGATATGCTATTTTTTTTTATTAATTATCAAGTTCAATAACCTGGAAATTTTTAGTAACACTTCAAATAAAGTAGTATATAGTGTTCAACACACCTGGGCAAGGCGGTCCGAATGGAAAAATCTTCTAAGTAAAGGTGAAAATTTTTATTACACCAATCGATTCCTCTTGACATTCTAGATTTTTGATTTCGAAAATTTTGCGCCATCTATTTTGACCCAACGTGGTACCCCCTTTCAATTTTGCGCCATTGCCTGCGCCATCCAGCATTTTTCCTTGCGCCATGCGCCATCTAGCACCCGAATTTCGGACCGATTCGGACCATTTGCCCAGGTGTGGTGTTCAAGGTCAAATAATTTTTCAGAAGAAACGCGTGTGTCAGAAATTATAAAAACCCGTTTTTCTCTTTTAATACATGTATTTGTGATATTATGTGGGACTGAAATTTTTCAACAATCAAAAGAAATTTATTTATCCCATAAATTTACAAAAAATTAAAAAACGGTATGTCTGATAGATTTAAAATGACAGATGGTGTTACAGTAACATTTGAAAGCTATCGCAGATAGCTTATTACTACGATTTTTTATTGTACATAGTTTTAATTTACAAGATTTTTAAGCTGTATTAAATTCTATGCAAATGAAAGAAATATACATATTTTCGAAGCAAATTAATATCGAAGCTCTTTGAACAAAAATTTATAACTGCACATTTAAAGAAATAATATACAAAATTAATCCCATGCGTCATCATAATGAACTGGTTCCATGGGAAAATCATCCATCATGCCATCAAAACTTAAAAAATAATAGTAATATCATAAAAGTATGTATACTGTAACTGGGAAATAAACTTACTCAAAATCATCAATTTCTATGGCACGTTGTTGGGGTTGTTGTGGAACAACAAAAGATTCTTTTGAATCTGAAATAACAGATTTTCGAAGGCAATGCAACATTTTATCGTCTGTTAAAAGTTTGTAATGTGAAGCTGTCGTTGCCAAAGTTAAAGGTTTTAAATCAGAAAAATTTATGTGTGGAATAATTTCAGCAAGGATATTTTGCATATTTGTGGCATTTACACCCAACTTTTTTCGATTACATTCTTGTTTTGCCCATTCAATTATCTGAAATTTTGGGAGACGAGGATATAGATTACGGTAGATTATAATAACCTGAAGCATACTGTAGTTACAGTACACCGCTAATTGAATTTGAGAACGGATTTGAGATATCCCAGATATCCAACTTTTGTAATGTTTGATATTTACGATATCTCAAATCCGTTCTCAAATCCAAGAAAATCTAAAATTCCTCCCCAAAAATCCTACTTACAGCTTTAAAAAGTACATCCTCAGTAAAGCCACTCCATCTTCGGCAACTTTGTGCAACTTTTTCAACAAGTTCTGGGGAAGCTAATTTCCAATGAAAAGATTCTGAATATCGATTCAAATAACTTGTGTTTGAAATATATTGAAGGCATTTTGAGAGTAACGAACATCTCTCAGAATACAAAATTCCCATTTGGGCACTATTTAAAATTGTTGCAGCGCTAAATTGTCGCTCAAGATAATTTGTACAGTATTCAAGAAGATTTGGAACATCATACATATCTCCTAAAATGATATCAATGATCTTAAAAAAAACTTTTAACGTCAAAGTTACAGTAGTAACATATATGTACATTACCACTGTAATTTTGAACATCTAATATTTAGTTAAGATTTACGACTACCGTAATCTAAAACCAACCCAAATGAAGTAAAGCTTTTACATTGGCATCTGTAACTCGGCAAGAATCTGAATATAAATATTTTAAAAATGTTCGAAATTCTGTTGGAGTAATTTCTGGATCATTAATAATTACTTTATCATCCTCATATGCTAGTTTGTTGCTTATCATAGTCTTTAAACCAGGACAGCGAAAATTTAACATAAATTTATGGGCTTCAATATCCTGTAAAAAGATACTATAAATATTTGATTTGTGGAAGCTTCATAAAAGCAACCTCTCCACCAATTCGAAAAGTGACATCACATTCAAGTTTTTGATCAAAAAGTTGTTGAAGGGCAGCAGTTAAGGGTAAATTACTAAGGTTTTCCATTATATGGAGAAAGTATAGGGATATGGTAAGAAGATCAGGAACTCGGGTTATTAGCGATGTTTAATGTGAAGAAAAAATGCAACAAATATAGCCCAAAATTGCTGAAAGGAAGCTTTAATTACCGGTAAGAATCTTTTTTTGATTAAACAGATTAGCAAAAAATCATAAACAAATATACATATAATGAATGTATGCCAAATATAACATCAATGTACTGTAATATTGATGTGGAAAATATAAATATTTAAGTCAGGTATAAGAGAAAAACTCTCTTTAAAATATCAAAAATGTTTACGCGGAGTTTTGGTTTTCTAACAGTTAAAATGTAAGCAAGTTATAAGCACCTTAAAGTTTAACGTGGTAATACTTATAAAACATGTTGAAGTTAATAATATGTGCTTTTACAAAAGTGCTCGAAAACACATTTAACAAACAATTAAACATTTATCCAGTAGTTCTTCTGATTTAAAAATATATAAAAAAGTTAAGTTTAATTAAAAGTTTAAAAAGTTGGAATCGATCAATTCAACAAAAAAAACTTTGAAGCAAAAAAACGTCAAACAAAATAAGCATGTTGGCAATTTGTTGGTCCAACGCCAACGATTGATTCAAAGTTTTTCTCCAAATTTTTTTAGCCTTTTTTGCATCGATCATGAGTTTTTTCCTACTGTTTTTTGTTCGTCTTTTTTAGTTTACATTTAACGTTTCCTTTTTAGGTTAATAAACAATGCCAAAATCATATAAGCGTGATCGAAAAGGAGGCGGAAAGCTTCGAACTAGAACTGCTGCCGTTCGACAAAAGAAAAAGAATCTAAAAAAGAAGCAAAATTCTTCAACTCATGTGTAAGATTTTGTTTTTAAATTTAATAACTAATATTAACTAATATTGTGTTTTAGAAAAGCAATTTCATCAGAATGGGATACTAAGAAAAGTACAAAATCTAACTTGGAATCCATGGGTCTCGTCTACAACAAGAATAAAGCTATTCCTTTACCGAAGGTATGTGAAATTTAGGCTAGCAACAAGAAGCAATACAGACATATCTTTTTCTGGATTGGAGCAAAACATCTTTCATCGTGCCGAACTAGTTGAATCCATTTCGATAAGGTTTTGATAATGCATCGTTAATGATGCAGTTTACTGTATTGCTGCTATGCATGGCTTATTAATGCAGTTTTGGGTTTAATGTTTTTTAATTATTAGATTCGTTCTGACAATATGCAGGAGAATAGACTCCTTTAACTATGCCGCTAAATAATATTCAAAAAACTACTTTATTAAGTCATACTTTGCTCGTTTAAGATTACCGTATACAGCAAAACGTTTGTAAAGATGTGTTTGAATAGTTTCGGAATACGATGAACAAGATTTGTCCTGAACCCGTATAAGATACACATGCTTCTGCAATTCATTTCATACAATTTTTATACGAATATCATTTTAGACACAATTTGCTGCTGAAATGGAAGCTGAAAAGCTTGCTGATGCTTTATCCAAAGGTGGAATCAATCAACAAAAAGCTAAAGGTCATGTCGCTGAAGCCCTTGAAGAAGAAGCAAAAACAACTGAAGAATCCAACAAAAAGAAAGAAAAACGTGCCCCAAGATTGTTACCAAAAGATCTCCAATTCTGTACTGAAATGTTACGTCGACATGGTGAAGACTATAATGCTATGGCTCGTGATAGCTTAAATATTTACCAGGATTCTGCTGCACAAATTAAACGTAAACTTCAAACTTTCAAGCGCTCAAAAGCGTATCAAGAAGCTTTGGCTTCTGAAGAAGAAACAATGGAGCATTGATGGTAGTTTATTTTTCCCTTCTTGATTTGTTATTATTATTTTGTTGTTGAATTTTTATCTTTAAAAAATATTTGTTTAATCGCGATTATAAACGGTTTTATGAAAAAAAGCTTTTGAAATGACGGCAATTTACTTTCAATTTTATCCATTTTGAAGCTTAAAAGGGCTTGAAGTAATCTAATTTTATGTTTGAAGGATAAAAGCCAATTTCCGTTGTTGGCTTTTGTTGTTTTTTTGAGAAGCGAAGCAACAAAAGATTAATTTCGGCATTTTTTTGTTCAGCAAAAGAAATATCTAAATTGAGTTTTTACGAGAAAAGCTTTTTGCTTTTTTTAGTTGACAAAAATGTTTGAGTTTATTGTTGTTGAAAAGAGAAAGGTTGAAGATGGTTAGAATGTTTAAGATTTTTGTTATTTTATTCGGGTTTGATTTATGTAATTTTTACAGGTAATTTATATGTTAAAGGATACTGTAAGAGAGACTTTTTACAGGTATTATTATTACGTTGAAGGGTTTCCATTTGATGATACTAATCACTTTGATTCCTTTGATCAATATGATCTTCCTTCTCAATCGGAGATTGATGTCTCTTCCACAAATGCCATTGAATCATGGCCATTCAGTTTATGGCAACAAAAAACTGATTTAGAAAATTCTGCAGAATTATTAGAATTTAAAGCAGAGTTAAAAGATAAAAATATTATTCATTTAATGGCACGTCCCCTTCAAGTTTATTACCTTGATTCCGCTGATGATGACAATATTACCAACAATAAAGCTTTTGTATGTTTATTACTGTAGCGGGTTACGGTAATGTAAAGGATATTGTTGTAGGAGCAACACATTTGTCGAGCTACAGTATCTTCTGCAGATATTTATCACACTTTTCAAATTGATGATAGCAGTATTGATATTTTATTTATTTGTTCAACAGGAAAATGTTGTGGCCTAGATTGTTGTCGGGTAAGGTTTTAACAGTATCCCTTAAGGCTATGAAAAATCAGGATTTTGATTTCGTTTTTAAAGTTTTGAATTTACCATTTCGGGTTTTTAGCCAATATCAAACTTTTCATTTTTTGTAAAAATACTGTAATTTTGATTTTTGAGTTCCGTGTTGAATCAAAAACACATTTATAGTATACAATCAATCACAACTACAGTAATCCATTGTTTTAGTTAAATATAACTTTCATTTTTACAATCTCCTGCATCTCCTTGGCAATCGCCTCATTTGCTTGCTACTTCCTAATCCGAGCTTTATCAAATTCAAAAAAGCTTCGAAAACTTATTCCTTTCCTCAAACTTGGAAAGCATCATCGAGTAATAAAACGTGCAAATTGTCAACGAAAAGTTCGAACTGGTCAAAATATTGATTTACAACCTTTAAAACGTTCTTCAAAAACTTCTGACGACCCTCCATCAGAATCACCTCCAACAAGAAAGAAGTCACATTCAGTAAAAGTTCCGCCATCACATCGTTCACAACTTCCAGAAGTATTACTTACTGCTCCACCAACAGCATTATCCTATTCAAATAGTGTTCCATCAAAACAACGAAAACAAAAAGATGAAATAATTTTATAACAAAATTGTTGATAAAAAATATATTTACAAAAATAAACATTTTTAAATATCACTGAGATCATCACATGTTCTTCGATATTCTTTTTTCGGGACAAAAGCTTCCCATCTTGAAGCGGGATAAATATGCTTATTCTTTTCATACCAAGATCGTAAAACAAGTTTCACTGGATGTGGTTCACCGGCATCTAATGCAGCATCTTGTCGTAGCCGAATTTCACCAATTGCATCAAATTGCCACAAGGGACCAGTTTTTCCCATCATTCCTAAAATTATTTTTTAGATTGTGTTCTTGTTCAAAGAACCTAAAAACAGATTTAGATTTACTTGTTGCAACAAAATCAAGGAACCTAAAACAGATTACTGTAAAGCATGCAATGATCAGAACAAAACATACGTATAAAAATGTGGTATAATTAAATCTTCTTTAATAAACATAACATTATCTGAACCAGCTGATTTGAGCTCACTGAATTCTTTTCGTAAAACTTCTAATGCTCGAGTAATAAACTGCGAAATTGTATCGCCTTTCTTCACTTTCATATCCTTTCGATGTGATGAACCATCCCAATAACAATATGCAACATTGATTTGATCGTTCTTCTCTTTATCTTGTAATTCTCGCCATTCTTTTACAAGTTCTTCTTTCTTCCTGTAAAATATTTAAAGTTAACAGTAACATAAGAACTACAAAACCGGACTCATCGACGAGTTCCTTTGATTCCGAAATGCAACATCTTTTATTAACAATTTATAGACGAAAGATGTTGCTGCCGGTACGAAGTTGGAGCACATAAAACAAGGTAAAACTAACTTGATTGTTTCAAGTTCCCGTTCACGATCAGGTAAAAATGAAGTATCAACAGTTGGATCCATTCCAAGTCTTTTCTTAGGTATTACAATTGGTTCATCATCCTCTTCATCGTCATCAGGATTGAATGACAGTACTCTTTTCTAAAAAACATTAATGTTACAGTTGCCATTTGAATCTACAAAAGTTGAACATACTTGTATAACCTTCTTATCCGGTTCCTTCTTCAGCTCCTTCTCTTTTCGATCTGTTTCATCTTTTTTACCAGTAATTACGTCATCTCTAAAAAGGTTTAAATTATTAATTATCATTAACAATATAATATATTACAAACCCAGCATGAAAGCTCTTCAAATTTTTCTGCTTCATCTCTCCAAGTGTAACCAATCCCCCTTGCATATCCGGAACAACTTCTTCCTTTTTTTCGTCAGCATTAGAAGTAAATTTGTCACTAATTTCTTGTTGAACTAAAACATAACTGTTATAAGCAAAAGAGCAAATATAAATTGGAAAAGTTACTACCTTTTTTACATTCTTCTTCAAGTTTTGCCTTTTGCCTATCAGAATCTTCTTTTTCACGTTCTCGACGTTTTGCAAGATGAATAAGCCGACCAAAATCAGCAGCAGACATTGTTTAAAGATGGAAAATAAAATAAGCTAAAGATTTGATAAAGATTAACGATTTGATTAATCGAATCAAAGCTGATGTTGAAAAAAGTTATTGTTGACGTTGCAGCAACAAATTTTTTGTTGGGTTACATTTTGCCAACATTATAAAAGTTTACTGTATTGCGCAACTTTTTTTTTCTCTGACCCAATTTTTTTGAACATTTTTCTGCGCGTGTTTCTTTCCGCGATTTTCTGTGTCAAATTTGAATAAAACTTTCTTTTTTCACAAACTTTTTTTCAAAACTTCATTACTTTTTTAAACTTTAATTGCTGTTATATTTGTGCTCCCTCTAACAATCTTTTTATCAGCAATACTGAAAAAATGGAAACTGGTTCAAATTTACGTACTGCTAAAGACACTCTTCGACGCCTCAGTGAAAATATAACTGGTGATGGTGATGTAACTTTTATGGTTCATGATGTAGTAAGTTTTTTTATTATTTGTTGAAGGATTTATATATACATATATACACACTTGGGCAGATGGGTATGGAAAAATTTTGAAAAATCCGCGACCCTAAAAATCGCAAAGGGGGGAGTACGTGGGTTATTTTTCCGAAAATTGTTTCGATTTTTTAATCCAAAGGGTCCCCTCTTTGGATTTCTGTCTCCGCAACCGCGACCCTCTTCTCAACCCTTCCGCGACCCGCGACCCTGTGTATGGAATCCATACACTGCCATACACAGTGCCCAAGTGTGCATATATATATATCTGCCTAGTTGAATTATCAACAGTTGTTGGAATTAAATAACTGTTCACGGCATCTGCAGATGCATTTGATCCTTGTCAGATGCTTCCCTCTCATACTCTTAATTCAATAGCCATTCCTTAATAAATTATTTTATAGGAAGTCAATGCTCATAAATGTATTATTGGTGATCGATCTGATATGCTTAAAGCAATGACTAATTGCAATGCTCAATTGATGGATACTAAAGGTCGACATATTATTACCGATGCGAAGATTACTGTTGATGACTTCAAAAACTTTTTGCGCTATCTTTACCTTGATGAATGTGATATCAATTATGACAATCTTGCTGCTTTATTGCATATGAGTAAGTCTTTTTTATGTTTAATCTATAAACATATATATATGTTTTTTTCTTTTAGGCGAAATGTACCTCGTCCCTTTGTTGAAGCAATATTGCTTACAATTTGTTGAAAAACAATTTGACAATATAAATGGGCTTCTTCAATGTTGTGAACTTGGAATTATTTGTGAACGGGAATGTCCTGAAATGCTTCCATATTGCTTGGATGCACTTTCTCATACACCTTTTCAAACCTTTACTTATAATTCTCGCATAGGACGAAATCGTATCTCTGCTGAATTGCTTGAACGAATTGCTAAAGATTGTCCTCGCACTCTTGCTTTAAGTGAAGATAAGCTTCTTCTTAAGGTATGTTTGTATACTCTTTCTTGCCTACAAAATATATATGACATTTTTAGATCTTTGATTGGGGACAACAAGAATGTCGACATCGAAGTCTTGAAGTTAATCCAAAAGGTATGAAAGCTGTTCTTTCTCCTATCGTCAAGCATATGAAATTTGAACGTATTTCACTTCGATATTTACTTGATATTGTTTATCCAAATGAATTGGCATCTCCTAAACTCTATATTCATCTTCTTATTGATCATGTCAATGGTTGCTGTCGTAATTGTATTTGTCGTAAAAAAGAAAAAAGTGGTGGTGCTGGTAGCGGCTTTACTGGTGGTGAACCCACTCGTCCTTTCCAACATTTAGAACGTCCAGTTCCTGTTCCTCGTACACGATTTATTCGAATGTATCCTGTCCCTCAAGGACTTATTGCTTAATGTTATACATTATTTGATGTATTTTCTTATTTGTTTCTAATTGCATAAAAAATTTATGTTGAATTGTTGTGTATATTTATTAATGTTAGTTGCCAAAGGTTAAAGGACCTTTATTATCTGCAGCAAGTAATAAAAGTCCGCCATAAGAATTCTGTAACATTTTTTGGGTATCATTTTTTACGGACATATGAATTAGGGATAATGCTTTGCTAAGTCTGGCGTTGAATAGTGGTTAAATCACGATTAAAAAATATGTTGTAACTTGGGTTTATCATGTGATACCTTACAGTAACCCAAATTTTATATATTTCTGTGTAGTGGTGATTGTCCTATGAAATGCTATAAATTTGCATGTCACATGACGCAGCGTTTTTAGGTTAAGATTTGCATAAAATGAAATCAAATAAAACCTTCTACTACATGCATTCCATCAACAAACATGATCTTCTCCTCCATCATCTTTTTGCTCTTGATTTTTTTAAATCTAAAATTGTTTTGTTTTGCTTCAATTGGTTTTCATGATTCCGTTTTGATTCCACGGAAAAATGAAGATTTACCAAATGATTTAAAACATAGCTTCATGTTTGGAGAAAATGGTGAAAGGTATGATATTTGGTGCTATTTTTTAGAGGATTACTGTAATGTTTTTAGGATGATAACTTCAAGTGGTGAATTTACTGTACGATATCCATCATCGGATAAAGTTTTCTTCTTTCGTATTCAAACAAATTCAACAAGTAGTGGAAGGTAGGGTATTATTAAAGTTCATATTAGGGGTACTTGTGGGGAAAAACAAAAAACGACAACTTATCATTTTGACATGTTTTTGTTATAAATGTTTTATGACAGTATCTTCTTTAACACCAGCAGCAATGGTTCTAAAAAGGACAAATGACGTTACGTCCAAGATCAAAGGAAGCCGCTTAAAATGTTGTTCTTTTCAATCTTTCACAAATTCATTTCATATTTTAGTGTAACATTCTGCTTTCAAACTCCTGAAGAACTTAAATCTCGACATTTTGAATGTAAAATTGGTCAATGCGGAATGAAATTTTATATTTTTAATGATACGATTTATCTAAATCATGACTGTAAGTTACTTTCGCTTCTAATGCAGGCCTAAAAAATATTTTTCAGTATATTCACTTCCTTTTTATTCTGATGAAACAATTATTTTTGGATATTCTGATCAAGATATGCTTGAATTTCGAATTGGAACGAAAAAATTCAGAGAATTTCCTGCAAGATGTTCACTGCCTCGTGATTTTACTAGCGTTACAAATGAGAATCAAATCACTTTTGATGTTCATTATCATTTATCAAATGCTAAATTGGAATTGGTATGTGATTTTTAAGTGGTTAATTTTTTTGATTCCAAAAATAGAAAAAATAGTGATGGCTACAGTAAGAGTTTTCTCTTGTTTTTAAATCAATCCTTAAAGTGTTTGCTTTAAATATTATATTTAATTAATGATTTTACATTTATCACAAATTAAAAAAGCAGATGACTTCATTTGGTGATTTTATTGTCTCTTGCTTTTTTTTCAAATAACTATTACACTATTCTCGAAATAGCATAAAGTATGAGAATATCTATCTTCCCTGTTTAGTATATTCACTTCCTTTTTATTCTGATGAAAATAAATACAAAATATTCAAAAAACATAAAATCATCAAATAGACGTTAACATTAATTTTTCTTATTTTGTGTCACGTTTGTTGGTTGTCGATATTTGATTTCATATTGGTATCAAAGTACAAACTATGAAAAAATGGACTTGTCTCTGATTAAGTAATACTTAAATTTATCGGAGCACAAATCAATTATGTTTGTAAATGCCACTTTTCTACAATCACGGTTAAAAATTGGCAAACACATAGTTCAATTTATACATATTTGTATAACGCAATTTTAATTTATATGAACTGCTGCTGCATCCTCACTTTCTGTGCTAGAAAACTTTCCTTTTGATGTGTTTTTAATTGTAGTACAAATGAAAGATATAAATTTAATTTTTGCTGCATTTTTAAAATAAAATATTCAAAATCGATAAGACACAAGGTAAAAAACAACGATAACCGCTGACGTTTTTTCTTGTTCAACATTTTTATCGCTGATGAATGATCTCAAAAAAAGAGATGAACAAAAATTTTGGCGACGCTTTTGCGTGGTTGTGCAAATATAGTTGCCAAGTGGTCAAAATTAAAAAGTCATAACTATCTTATTTAATATGAATGCAATGACATTAAAAATGGCACATAATGTGAGGTATAATCTTCTTCTCCATAGTTAGCCGAAATCTAAAGCTCGCTTTAAAAGCGGTACAGATAAAAGGGGAAAAGATCTGACGGAGGCAAATAGGAGTTTCAACATTTCGAAAAAGCTGACGTTAAATTTCCTTTATTTTTTGATTTTCTATAGCAACTGTAGTTTTATAATTTTTGACACATAAAAATCTTCTTTTAAAAATTTAGATTTTGTTTATTTTTCTAAATACTGTATTAATTTTAGGCAACTTCATATTTGGTTGTAAAAGAAAAGGCATCGGAACCTGTTGCGGTAGAAGATGATTCAGGAACTCCATTATCTGTAACACTCGGAATTGTTTGTGCATTTTTAATTCCAGTTTTTGTTGTTGTTGCGTAAGTTTTTTTTCTTTATTACCGTAATCTTAATTTTTAATAATTATTTATTTTTAGACTTGGTGAAGGATATGTTTTATGGACAAAACGTAAAACATTCAAACGGTTATTTTCAAAAACAACTCCAAAAGAATCAAATCCTGCTTTAAAAGAATCGAAGAAACTTCCAGAAAATCAAACAACCATTGTAAAAACGTAATAATATTTTTATTTCACAGAAGTCGTTAAAATTTAAGAAACAATGATGATGTGTTTTTGGTGAGAATTTTTTGAGAAATAGGATGTTGTTTTACGTGTATTTTAAATAAAGTTTTGTGAATTTTCTCATTGTTAATTACAGTTGTCTGTAGAAATGATGGGGTATAAAAGGAGGACATGTGAAAGAAGAAAATATTATTAATTAAAAAATTGTAATTAAAATGCAGCGGTCGCTACTTTGTGTAGCGGTCTGCTGCTTTGCTTTACTAATTCAAGCAGAAGGTAAGAAAGAGATTACGGTATTTTTAGGATTTATTGGTTACTGTAGTTATGCTCCATTAAAAACTAACTTCTAATAACATAATAATTAAAGGTTTGAAAAAACAACCTGTTGTTCAAATTCAAGGTGATGATGATCCAGAATTAAATCTTTCGGTAGATGAAGAAAATAAAGGACCAAAACATGAAAAGAAAAACGTTAATGTTACTCGAAATGTTTACATTATCGATGACAATCCGCAAGATGGTGGTGGATCAAGTAAGTATTTTTAACATTTAAAAATGGGGTACAAAAAATTCAGAACTTGCGTTAATTTATTGATTTTTAAAAATTCAAATAAAGTTTTTTTCTCATACTGTATTCATTTTTACATGCATTTTAAAGATCTACAAAAACAGATAAACAAAAATTTTAAAGGCATATGATAATTTATATTAAATCAGTACCTACAGTAATCTTGAAAAATCTAGTATGTTTGATTATCCAAAAATTTATTTGACAAAAACATATAGATATTTTTAACATTTAAATATTCTTAGTTGTTTTTTGCAGTACATTGTAAAAAAGTGATACAAAATTTAACAGTAATTTTTGCTGCTGTTTTTCAAAAACATAACATTACTCATTTTTGATTATCAGAACAAAAACATAAAAACATTGAATGTTGATCATTTGATTAATACATTTTTCACTTCAACATTTCATTGCTTCATTTTTTGCAGCTATTTTCGACATTCAAAAACTAAAAAACGTCATAAAAAAGTGACACCTAATTTTTATTTGATTTGAGTTTCTTTAATGACTCACCCTCAATTTTATTTTCTTTTCCTGCCCCTTTTTTGACGTCGTCTTTTTTTGGGTAAAAAATCAAACATTTTCGTGTTTGCGCTTATCAGTAATTTTTCAACTCCATCAACTCACGCGTACTTGTACGAAAAAAACTCAAATAAGGGTTAACTAAAATATTGGCTTAAATTTGTTCAACTTTTTTTATTTAACCGCATTTTCGTATTAGAAAAAAGCGTGAATTACTTTTAAAAAAAATATTTATTTGCTTAAAAATGAATGATTCTTTGACGACGGTGATTGTGGATGTTGGGGCACACGAAGTTCGATTTGGAACTGCAAATTCTGAAATTCCATCATTGATTTGTTCACCAACAATTGAAAAGGTTAGTTTTTTTTTGAGAGAGGAAGGTTAAAGACATTAACATTACATGTCCCCTTCGATATTTGAATACCCTTTGACCTTTTACCGATGGCGGCAGAAGATCAAAGGCGGCTCCCTTGAAATGGTTTTTGCCACCTCCAAAATAAAAAGTTGCGGACGTTCTTGATTATCGGTCCTGTAATTTACTATTTAGATTTTGAAAAATTTGAATCTAATAAATAAAAAAAACAATAAAAAAATTTCCATTTTTAGAAAATTTACACAATCAAAAACACAACCTTAATCCCAGAAAATCCATGGTTTGAAAATGCAGTTGAAAAAGGAATTATAAAAAATTGGTCCATTATTGAAGATTTAATGCAACATTTTATAAATTCGTTTAACATTGAACCAAATAAATGTTCAATTATTTTTACCCAATCTCTTGCTTCAACTGAAAAAGACAAAGAAAAAGCATTGGATGTAAGTTTTATTGATTCAAATTGATAAAAATGATAAAAATGACTTTAGATGTTATTTGAAAAGTTTAATTTTAATGCAGTTTGTATCACATCAGATGCTTATTTGTCTTTTATTTCCTCAGGTGAGATACAAATCGGATACAAATTTGCATATAATGCTAATCATCAGAAAATTTAGGAAAATCAACAGGGTGTATTGTTCAACTTGGCCACAGTATCACCCAATTCCTTCCAGTCATTGATGATAAACCCCGACTATCAGAAGCCAAGTGGTTCAACATCGGTGGATCGGATATATCAAATCTTTTAATCCATGAAGTGGATCTTCCATTCGATCTTGATCGATCATCTCCTCTTGCCCGTCAAAAAGTGGATACTTTTAAAGAAACAAATTGTTACATTGCGTCTGATTACAAAGCCGAAGTTGCCAAACATGATTCAGAAGAACATCGATCATCAGAATCTCCAGATTTTATGAAATTCCTTAAAAAATCTGCTGTTTCTCGAATGTATCAAAAACTTCAAAAACATTCTTCTAAAACAGTTTTTGAAGCACCTGAAATTTTATTTGAACCTTCGATAGTTGGTAAAAAGGATTACGGTATTGCTGAACAATTGTATGAAATGATTGGATCGGTGAAGCCAATGGGATATCATGGGATACTGTATTCAAATATTGTTCTTTCTGGTGGAACTGCAAAGATGAAGGGCTTAAAAGAAAGATTTACAGCTGAAATTGATGGATATTCACCAAAATTATCAAAGATTAATGTCACTTTAGCATCTGATATCCCAGATGTTGAAAATGAAGATGATGAAGAAGAAGGATATGCTTCAACTTCAACCCATGACAAATCTGACACATCCCTGTCATCATCCCTTATGGATACTTCTTTGGCAGCTTTTAAAGGTGCAACAATTTTGGCACATCGACCTGATTTTTCGTCCTTTTTAATGTTCAAAGAAGAACGACCAAATTTAAGAAGGAATCGTTCCCATGCTTCGGTTCGGTCAATTCGAACAAGTTACCGTAAAAGTAGTTCCCATTTATTTCCAGATTTTATTGAACATCATGAACATTAAAATTAAAATTATATATTTTAAACATGTAAATTGCATATTTTGTTGTTTGTTTTGTCTTTGTGTATTAGCTTCATAATTTATTATAAAATTCATATTTGTAAGATACATCTTTTAACGGTCATTTATAAATGTTATGAATAAAATGAAAGCTGGTAAAATAATCAAAGTGGGCAAATTCAAATTCATCTTTTTTTAAATATGGTTTAAGTTGGAATTTTCCAAATAAAAAAACTTTTTATCATGTCTAAAAAGAAATTATGATTAAAAATTTTTTACTTTTTAAGCAAATTTATGCAAAATTAAATATTTAAAAAAATCAAATAACAAGTTTTTAAAATTTTTTTTGCTTATTGAAGATTTTCGTCGATAAACAAATTCTTCGAAAAATTCTTAAAAAACATTTATAAAAATGTTGAAAGAAAAGGGGCAAAAAGACAGACAAAATATCAGACTGCTGAAAATTTCGAAACACTTTTAGCCTTTTTCTATCGAAATTTTTAGGCTCATTTATTTTTAGTGTCAATTTTTGCAAAGACATGTTTGTAAGAAAGCAGTTACAAAAAACGGACAAACTGATAGTTCACTAAAAAATATAACAAGGACCTTTTGCCGTCGACGGCACGACGGCGGTATTTTGGAAAACTTCAAAGGACTTTGCCGAAAATTAAAGGATGCCGCCGATGCTGGCGGTGTTTGACAAAAAGCGAACACTCTGGTCGAGAAGAAGTAGCAATTCAAAGCTGGTCGAGCAAAAACAAAGCAATCAAAAAAGTGCAATTGATCTTTTGTATTACTTTTTATTAGTTTTGTATGATATTGAATGATTTATTCTAATTCTTTTTTGTTAGTTTGAACTTATTTTAAAATGTCATAAACAATTGAAAGCGGCAGACAAGAATGATTATGGTATAATAATCAAATTGTGCAAAAACTAATTTCACAATTTTTATATAGATTTCAATCATCATATTATTATTTCAAAATACCTAAAAACAAATTAAAATTAAAATATTTTTTGTCATTTAAACAAAGAAGTCTGTGCAAAATTAAATATTTAAAAAAATTAAAAAACAAATGTTTCAAAGTTTTACAAATTTGTTTATTGACAATTTTCATCGATATTTTTTAAAGCTCTGAAAATGTCTAAAAAACTTTTATAAAAATTTTAAAAGCAAAATGGTTAAAAAAAGTCAAAAGATCAGTCAGAAAATTTCGAAATACTTTCACTTTTTTCTGTCAAAATTTTTTGGCTCACATATTTTTAGTGTCAAATTTTGTGAAAAAATGTTTGAAAAAAAGCAATATCATAAAAATTGTAAAAATTGATAGCTCCGGTTTTAAAAAGAAGAAGCAACTAAAAGTTTCTTATACTGTATAAAAAGTTATACAAAAGAAAAAAAATCAGAGATAATCAACTCCTTCGGAATTCGATGCCATAAATCTTGATTCAATCCATCAGCTAAACAGGCATCAAAATCATTGGAACTTAAATCCAGCGAAATTGAATTTGGAATATTCTCAAAACCAGTTGGAAGATCACCCAAATAATTATTTGCCAATTCCAAAATTTTCAAAGCTTTTAAATTCCCAAAATTATTTTTACAAATAAATTCAATTTTGTTTGAATTTGCAAACAATGTTTCGAGGTTGAATAAATGTGAAATATCTCCGATGAAGGATAGGTTGTTTTGACTCAAATCCAAATCTGTTAAACTTGAAGGAAGGGATTTCCAAGAAATGTTGTTGATATTGTTTTTAAATAAATTAAGGGATTTCAAATTCGCCCAAATTAAATTAAATTCTTCGAGGTTATTTTTTCGTAAAGAGAGATTTTGGAGGTTTTCTGGTAACAATGAATCGTTAAATGTCTAAAAATCGACACAATTATCGCTCTTATAAATCCAACTTGAAAAATAGCATATTTTAAAAATGATAATTAAAGGGGGAGTCGGACCTAGATATTTGTATTAAGTGTGACTAGGGAGGCGCATCGCTATTGGGTAACAGTTTGCCAAAGCAATAATTTTAGTCACAAAATGGAAAAATTAGTGAAAAAAATAATTTTTAGCTGTAAATTTGATTTCTATCTTATATTAAAGCCCGAAAAATTCTGGTTAAGAAAATTTTTATAGTAATATGACATTACATATACTTTTATGGAAAAATATACCAAAAACCCTTAAAAACGTCTAAAAACCATGTTTTTTTAATGTAACTTTAAAGTGAAGAGCTCAATTGCTCTGAGCTATTAACATATTATTTTATATGCTTATTAAAATGCATAGGAAAAGAAATTATTGCCGCGGAAAGCCGTTTCTTAATTTAACAGCATAATGAAATTCAGAAATCTTAGTAAATCTGTAAAAAAGAGAAAAAAAATCCTTCAAAAAGCATCCTGAACCTTTATTTATTTTAAAAAAGTACTTAACATAGTATCCTCTGACTTTAGAAATAAATAAAAAGCAACAATATTGAAAAGTAAACTTTTGTAAAATTACCAAATTCAACAAAAAATCGCAAAATCTTAAAGGGAACACTTTTCTTGCTTGGAAAAGCATCTAACTGCAGAAAGTTCCCCGTGACTATTTTCATCAAAAATGCTAAATATTTAAAGATGTTTTTTTCGGAAACTACTTCTTTTTATTATTTTTTATTTTTTCCATTAAATTAAGAAGGGTCATTAGTAGGGATTTCAATTTTGAAAAATTGTTAAAGACGACTTTTGGTTTTTCGATGCGCGTCCCTACAAATGAAAGATCTCCTTTAAACACATTTTTGAATATTTTATATTTTTTCAATGTAGAAATTAGTGGTTTAAATAATTGTTTGAAATTCATAAAAAATAAGATAAATAAATATTTAGAAAAAATACAGCAACATAAAAAGAAATCTCTTATTTTAAATTAAAAATTTTAAATTAATATAATCAAAAAATTTTCCCTTTTAGTCAAACATAAAGTTGGGATACTATAACTAATCAAACACATTATAATAAATTTATCTTCAAATATAATTTAAAGGAGGCGGAACCTTTGGTACTTTTTTATTTCTCTAACGTTTTTGGTTGAATTTCCCTGACGAGCAGGGTCTTTTTCAATTATTCTTTTGCCTGATCGTCAAGGAAACTCAATGAAAAAAACGTTAGAGAAATAAAAAGATTACCGAAGGTTCCGCTCCCTTTAAAAATCGTTAAAAACTTCTTTATTTTGCGGCACTTAAATATTTGGCATGAAATATTCAAGTGCCTAGAAAGGTCACCAAATTGCAGTAGTAGCACTGACTTTTTTTTATTTTATTGATTTAGAGGGGCAATGAGTTTGTCATTTTTTATTTTTTAATACTCACAAGTAATTTTTTGGAATAGACCTGATAAAACTTTTTTTTGAATATTTTAATTTTTATTAAATTAAAGTGAATGTGTTTTTTACTGCATTAAAATTTTTAAAAAGACAACAAGAATGATAAATTTCAAAAAATTTTTTAGTAACCAATAGAAAAATTTTATAACATCTGCTTTAAATAAAAAAACACATATTTCTGTAAATTTTCGTTTGATTGAATTAAATTAAATAGCTCTGTCATTTTAAGGACAATTTATGAAACTTTTTATTGATGAAACATTTCAAGAACTTGTGAAGAATAAATTTGTAAAAACAACACCTTATCGTAAAATTTGCCCAAATAATTTTTATTTTTAATTTTTAATTAAAAGTTCCAACAACTGAAAAACACTTTTTTATTATTAATTTTTAAACAAATTTTTAACAGTTTTTTTGTACAATTGAACAATGTACAAATTTTACCAATTTAGCGGATTCTGTAACAAAAAATTCTCATTATTATTTTTAACAGTTAAAACAGGATTGAAATGATTTTGTGAGCTGTTATCCAAAAGTAATGTTGGGATACTGTAATCAAATATAGTATTTTGAATTCCATACAAAAATGTTGAAGAATTATATAATCGCCATCCAAAGGCATCATTAAAAGGTTTAACACAAATATTTGCATTTAACAAATATGCGGCTGCAGATAAATGAACACACGACATCCAATATTTTGAAGGACAAAACGCCTCAGGGTTCAAAGTTAAATGAACCAAGGCATTAGCTTTTGAATTTTCAAAAAATAAAAGCTTTTCAAAATTTGGGTCATTGTTAGATAAAATTGTTTCTGCAATTTTTTGTCGAAGAATTCCATGGGAATTTTGATTTCCGGAAAGAAGGATTGAAAGAGCTCGAAATCCACAATGTCCATCACTTTCAACTTGGACAATCATTTCAGGGGAATGATTAAAGAGATCTGGGATATAGGGGATATTGTGAAACATGTAATATTCAAATTGGATGCCTAAATTGGTGCAAGTTTGTTGAAGCCATTCAATTGTTGGAACATTGTAAGCAAAAACTGGATGGTTTTGGTATTGTTGATTCTGGGGTACATGGGGTTGAAGGTCCAAAATTTGAATATCTGAATCATTTAAACTAGTCTTTTTCATATCATTAATTTGCTCAAAATGATGATTTGGTTCTTGATAGGGTACTGTAGTAAATGGTAAAGAATTTGGATTCTGGTCTGGATTTTGAAAATCATCCCCTTGGGGCTCGTGATAAACCTGAACAACTTGACCAAGCAGGGTTTCAGGATTTTTAGGTATCTGTACATCGAAAAATAGTTGCATATTTTCGGTTGTCTTTGATCTCTTTGTATCCAAATTATCACTGTCATTTTCATTGTCTTCAGAGATATCAGTGCCATTTTGAATAATTTTCAATTCTTTGATACATTCTTTGCATAATCTTGTAATTACATTTGTTTTCCATTTACCAGGAGAATATCCAAGTGGAAGATTTTCAGGATATCCGTCAACATACAACTGAAATTTGATTAAAATTCTTGGTGTTTTTTATAATTAGGTACTAAAACTTCTGACTTTAGATGAGATTCCAATTTTTATTAGTCATGTTATAAAATAGGGTACTGTAACTGTTGAGGAGAACCAGTTACAGTACCCGATTTTGTAATAGCAACTTCCTAGCTTATTACCAACAAGGACGCCAGAAGATTTTAATTTTAAAGGGACCAGAAACTATATCTAATTGATGTAGATCCTGTACCGATGGCGGTTAAAGATCAAAGCATTTTTATGATTTTGGAGAGAACACCTTCCGTTCTGACTATCAAACTACCATAATACTTACCCAATCTGCATCAATTTCCTTCTCCGACTTAAAAGTAATATAAAAATCCATAATCATAACTTGTTGAACGACATCCTCTTTTGTGTCTTCCCCACAACAGGCACAACATTCACACGGAAATGCCATATTCACTTTTCGAAAAGTGTATTTTAAATTCTTTTCATAAATTCTTGCAGTATTTCGCAAATCTTGATTATCCGTTTTTAAAGTTAATACATTTTTCTGACGATTTCTAAGTTTCATTAGCTGCTTTGAATTAGTTGGAATTTCATGGCCTACGGCAGAGACAAATGGTAAATGAGTAATTCCAGGATTTCCTCGAATATCAATATATGGAATATTATCAGCAATATGTGTACACATAAATAACAGGTTACATTCTTTCACAAATAATTCTTTAATTTTAAGATTCTTTAAATGACATGGAAGTTCAATCAAATTATTATAATCCAATCGAAGGATAATCAACTCCTTCGGAATTCGATGCCATAAATCTTGATTCAATCCATCAGCTAAACAGGCATCAAAATCATTGGAACTTAAATCCAGCGAAATTGAATTTGGAATATTCTCAAAACCAGTTGGAAGATCACCCAAATAATTATTTGCCAATTCCAAAATTTTCAAAGCTTTTAAATTCCCAAAATTATTTTTACAAATAAATTCAATTTTGTTTGAATTTGCAAACAATGTTTCGAGGTTGAATAAATGTGAAATATCTCCGATGAAGGATAGGTTGTTTTGACTCAAATCCAAATCTGTTAAACTTGAAGGAAGGGATTTCCAAGAAATGTTGTTGATATTGTTTTTAAATAAATTAAGGGATTTCAAATTCGCCCAAATTAAATTAAATTCTTCGAGGTTATTTTTTCGTAAAGAGAGATTTTGGAGGTTTTCTGGTAACAATGAATCGTTAAATGTCTAAAAATCGACACAATTATCGCTCTTATAAATCCAACTTGAAAAATAGCATATTTTAAAAATGATAATTAAAGGGGGAGTCGGACCTAGATATTTGTATTAAGTGTGACTAGGGAGGCGCATCGCTATTGGGTAACAGTTTGCCAAAGCAATAATTTTAGTCACAAAATGGAAAAATTAGTGAAAAAAATAATTTTTAGCTGTAAATTTGATTTCTATCTTATATTAAAGCCCGAAAAATTCTGGTTAAGAAAATTTTTATAGTAATATGACATTACATATACTTTTATGGAAAAATATACCAAAAACCCTTAAAAACGTCTAAAAACCATGTTTTTTTAATGTAACTTTAAAGTGAAGAGCTCAATTGCTCTGAGCTATTAACATATTATTTTATATGCTTATTAAAATGCATAGGAAAAGAAATTATTGCCGCGGAAAGCCGTTTCTTAATTTAATAGCATAATGAAATTCAGAAATCTTAGTAAATCTGTAAAAAAGAGAAAAAAGTTCCTTCAAAAAGCCTTCTAAACCTTTATTTATTTTAAAAAAGTACTTAACATAGTATCCTCTGACTTTAGAAATAAATAAAAAGCAACAATATTGAAAAGTAAACTTTTGTAAAATTACCATATTCAACAAAAAATCGCAAAATCTTAAAGGGAACACTTTTCTTGCTTGGAAAAGCATCTAACTGCAGAAAGTTCCCCGTGACTATTTTCATCAAAAATGCTAAATATTTAAAGATGTTTTTTTCGGAAACTACTTCTTTTTATTATTTTTTATTTTTTCCATTAAATTAAGAAGGGTCATTAGTAGGGATTTCAATTTTGAAAAATTGTTAATGATGACTTTTGGTTTTTCGATGCGCGTCCCTAAGTGTGACTCCCCCTTTAAGTCTAAAAAGCGAAAAAATAACTTACCTCCAATTTTGACTCTTCGATTTTTAAGGTTTTCAATTTTTTCTTTTCCAATAAATTAACAGTGTTTAAAGCTTTGCCGCCTCCAACGCTGATTGAAATAATAGTCTTTGATGAGATATCTTTCCACGACACAAACTAAAAAATATAATAAATTACAATCAGATTCATTTTTTTTGTTGATCTTGAAGCCCAACAAGATAGCACAAATTTTTTGAGTGCACTCATGGACATGTCATGGAAAAAAGATCAAAGGGAAAAATTATAATTTAGGTTTCAGGGTAACTCGCTTTTTTTTAGGCTACCCTGTGTTTCATTTTGAATTCGCAACACAGTTGATTTTTAAAGTTTTAACGCTTTCATTTGCTTCGTAAAGTATAAAACCTACTTCCAAATCTGAGCATTCTGAAGCTTCTAAATATTCCAAACGACCAAGTTCTCGAATTTCTGCAGGAATTTTTGTTATTCGAGTTCCGCTAAGATCCAATTTCTTAATTGATTTTGGTAAAAAATCCCACGGAATTCCATCATCAAGTAACAAATGATTAAAACTCAAATCCACATTCTCTAATCTTGTTAAACGTGATATAGATAATGGAACATAACAAATATAATTATCATCAAGTTCTAAAGATCGTAAGCTGGTAGGTAAATTTGAAAATATTTCTTCTGGTAAATCATATATTTGACATGAAGAAAGTGTTAAATTTGTGAGATTTGAAAAATCAATGTTGCTTATTGCTTTACCCGATTCTGCCCCGAAGGATATTTCCTTTGTTTGAGACGAAGATGCAATAATACAGGATTTCAGAAGCTCATAATGAATCATAATATCTATGTTTGTAATTTTAATTTTTTGAAGATATTTGGATTTAAAATTTGGGAGGTTTAATGAAGTAATATTTGCTAAAAATAAGGGTATAATAATTGGCAAAAATGAGAAAACAACAAAACTAACGATCATTCCAAGAAATGTCTCGACAATTTTTATGTGTTGAAGAAAATTGTGATCGAACAGCACTTTGTGAATCTGTGATTATCCCTAAAATGTTTGTTTGAAATTGCAAATTTTAGAAACTACAGTAACAAGATGAAAGTGGAAGAGATCAAATAATTTACAAAAACCTTGAAATCCCAATAAAACTTGCATTTATCTCGTTGTTGAAGGAAGGATTTTAATTGTTGACTATAATCGGAATTATTTGGGACATTTTTTGGACTTCCATTTTCTTCATGACAACACCATTCAATATATTTTTTGAATTTTCTAATTTTTTCGGACAAATATTTTGGTTCGGTTGTATCGGGTAAGACAAGATGAAAATGGTTGAAGGCATCTTCACGGAGATCTAAAAAACCTAACAGGGTTAAAAAAACTTTGGTCTTTAGGATTAGAAAATCCCAAAATTTCAGAATCGCAATAATACAGGTTTTTTTAGTTCCTTTATGCTTTCTGAATACTGTAGCTATTAATTTTTACCTGAATCCCCATTTGCATATGCTTCAATATCACAAACGAATTGATCATAAACTGATTCTTCATTATCACTGATAATCTGTTTAACAGATGTATTTTTAATCTGTAATTTTTAATTATGGTCTATGGTACAATTATTTGAAAAAAACATACACAACAAAGCTTTATTTCAAGATCATAAGGCTGTTTTTCCCATTCCATACAAATTCTTGAATATGGAATTCTAAATTTAAGGGCATTTGCAGGTGATTCTAGTAATTCTACAGTACATGGCTGCAAATTAGCATATTCATTTAAGTTCCCTTAAACTTTAAATCTCACTAATAATGGAATAACAAGTGTCCCCATAAAATGCAAATCTCTTCGATAAATATTTAGGACATATTCTTTATCCGGACTTCCATCCTTTGGTTTAATAAATCCTATTGTAACTTCTGTCAACTGATAAATGTTCAAGTTATCAAAATCAGATTGATGAACATCAAAATATGAAATATCCAAACAACTGTTAATTCCAGGTAAAAAAGATCTTCCTTTTCGATAAATTTCATGAAAATCAATTGAATATAATTTTGGGGGAATAATTTTAATACTTGATAAACAATAAAATCTCATAATTTAAGGGTTTGCAAAATTGAAAAAAAACTATGTTGAAAATTTTTGATTTGAAAAAAACTTCACTTTTTGTACCTTGATCAAAGCAAAAAAGAAGAAAAACACGCATAAAAAAGTGCAGAAAAGAAAAAATTGATTGAGTTCTCCATTTTTTTTGTCGTGTAAACAAATATTTTTATTTGTGTTTAAAATTGTTACATGATAAAAATTCATGGGGAGGGTTTTCACCATTATTATCATTTTTAATTTTTCATAGTTGACATTAACATTGTTTTGTTAGCCACCAAAAATATTAATCATCACTGATTTTTTATTGTTTAACAAAACATGTCATTTACTCGTTGTTTTTATCTTAAATTGTTTTTTTGCATTTAATTTTTTGCAAACGATAGCATAAACAAATTTTTTTCTATCAGATAATGCATAACACATTTTACAAATTTTTAAAAATAATGTTGTTTTAATAAACAATTTTTTTCATATAATTATTGTTCAACTGGATGCATTTCCTTATCGTCCTATTAATTTTGGGTTATGATTTCTATAGATATGACAAGCATAATCTAAAAATTTATTAAAAATGTTTCAAGAATAATTATTAAAATATTAAAAAACAGTTTTTTTCATTAAAACGCATTTTGATGCTTTTCCAATGTCTTCGTGGAGCTTTTTTGTTGCCTTTTTTAAAAAACTTTCAAAAATCGTCAACAACAAAAAAGGCAAGAACGCAGACAAAACGATGAACAACAAATTTCGAAAGATTCTTTTTGCAAACACATTTTTTTATTTAGAAATGACTGTTTTCTAAATAAAAAGTGTCATTTCTTTCTGAAAAGAAAAAAATTATTTTTGCATTTATATTTTTAACTGCTAAAAATCCTTCTAACAGTTATCATTTTGCATATTTTAATAACTTATTTTGCGATCATAAATGTTGTAATAAGTACAGAGTTTCCCAAAAACAAGTCTTGATTTTAAATAATGAGCAAATATTTTTTGTTCGATTCCATCAGTAACAATTTAAATCTTTACATTTTTATAGTTAACATTCAACAAGAACTTTTTACAAGTTACTTTCCATAAAAATGACAAATCTGAATATTAATTCTTCTTATTAATTATCAAAAATATTAAAAAAGGTGTTGGGCTTTGTTGTTTTTATTCTTCTTTTTTTTGTTTAAAAAATTGAAAATAAAAATGTCTAATTTCAAGCTCATATATTTTGATGTTCGAGTTCTAGAAGAACCAATATAAAAGTGCTGTCAAATTTGCGGATGTAAGAATGTCATTCGAGATTCTCGAATGACATTTTGACATAAACAAGGACATCAGCAGAACAGTTCACTTGTCTAATCCTTATATCTTTTACTGTCATCGGCACATGATCAGCGGCGAGCCTTTGAAATAATCGTATTTAGCCGAAATTGTGGAAATTCAGTTTACTTTCAGACAACAATGAAAAAAGGGCTTGGGCCGGGTTTTTTCTGGGCTCAAATTTCAAGCCCAGGCCCGGCCCAGGCCCAGACACGTTAGGCCCAAGCCCGGCCCAGGCCCTGGGCCTGGGCCGGGCTTTTTCAGGGCCTAAGAAAAGCCCAGGCCCTTGTCCATCCTTATTCGAGAAATGCCCAACCTTTAAACTTACTAATTTATTTATTAAAATAAAATTTGTGGGTCATTTTTTAGAAACAAAAACCGGAGTTCTGCCATACTTGGAAATTGATGAAATTATCGAAAGCATTGATCGATTTTTAGCTTGAAAATATAACTTAGCTGGAAAAGATGAATTCTGCAAGGGTTGTGCATTGTCCGGGAAATGTTACAGTATTTATTACGTTTTTTCATTAAACATGAAAATGGGATAAATATGCAATAAAAACACTGCAAATAGCCAAAAATGATTAATTTTAACATTTAATAGTTCTTTTGTTGGTCATGAGGCTAATTTTGATAAAATATAACTGTAGCGTTAAATACTGCAACTCCGGGAAATGGCGGGAAATTTCCTGGGAAAGTTTTTTTATTTTTTGGGAAATGAACAACCCACACATGTTTTAAAGTTTTAAAAATAATGTTTGTTTTGCAAAAAAAACTATACCGTTTAATTATTTAATGATATCAATTTTTTTACTTGATGCAATCCATTAATTTTGGATTATGCTTGATACAGATATGACATTATTATGAAACATTTTTAAGCTTTTTAAAAACTTTTCAAAAAATTATAAAATATTTAAAAAAGACAGATTTTCACAAAAATACGTTTTAACACTTTTCAATTTTTTCGCAAATCTATCTTTTCGTTTCGTTCAAAAGACTTTCATCAAGTCCTTTGAAACAAACGTTTGAAAAAAAAGCAACAATATTAACAAAAACGTTGAAAAACACATTTCGAAAGAATCTGGTGCGAACATTTTTAAAAAAATCGTCTAAATAAAAAAGGGGTGATTTGGATGTGATAAGGAAAAATCATTTTTGCAATTTTGTTTTTTATTGCTTACGATTCTTTTGACAGTAACTGTTTTGCATATTTTAATAAATTATTTGTGTCCAAAAACGTGTTTTCAGAAATATAACTAACTACAGATTACCCAAAACACATATGCCCAAAACACATATCCGTTATAAATTTTAAAAGTGCATAGTCTGCCTAGCGTTTCACAAGTACTTTTAACATGCTTTTGTTGTTTTCATGAAAAATAATTAATTTTGTGTATGCTAAACATTTCAAATATTATTCTTAAGGTCTTGTATGTTTATTAAATTTAATAATTACTACGCTTCTTTTTTTCGATTTTTACTTTTCAAAAATCAATAAATGATTGCTCATGCGAAAATTCAACAATTGTTTTATGTTATATTATGCTGGATGTCTGTACCCCTCCTTGGCAAAGAGAAAATAAAATTAATATTGAAAATAAGGTACAAATGTATGTTGAATATTTCTTCGCGTCACCAAAAGCTATGTTTTCATAAGAGATTATTTTGAAAGAATTTTAAAATTTATTAAAAAAGTTTCAAGAATAATTATTAAAATATTAAAATTATTATTAAAACACGTTTTGACACTTTTCATAGGTTTTTGCTGCTGTGTTTTAAATGTCTGCAAAAAACTTTCATAAAAAATAACATTATCGAAAGGAAAAAAAATGGAAAAAATATTGACAAAAATAGATGAAAAGCAAATTTTGAAAGAGCAAATACAACAAAAAGCACCACTTTTCAAAACAAAAACGGTTACAAAAAAGTCATTTTTTTTGCATATTTTAATGAATTTTTAAAAAACCAGTCAAAATTTGATGACAAATCAGATGGAATTTGTTTAAATTTGTTGTTTATAATGTTTCAAAGATATCTAAAATTTGTGGCAACAATAATTAAAATATTAAAAAATGGATTTGTTTATTAAAACTTATTTTTGACATTTTTTAAGGTTTTAGTTATGCTGTCTTTTTGTTGCCTTCAAAATACTTTCATCAACCAAGACTTTTTAAAAGAATAAAAAATCAAAAACGCATATGAATAGCAAAATTTCGAAAGATTCAGTGGGCAAACACGTCTGAAAAAAAACGTAAAAGCAGCAACTTTCAAAATTATAATGGTTGTAAAAAAGCCAAGTCCACTGTGCATTTTATTCAAATATTATTTTGACACTCATCATTTTTTTGCATATTTTTTAATAAAAAACGAGTCAACATTTGGTGACGATTGAAGTGGAATTTGTTCAAAAAGTATTAATTGTTTATATTTTTTTTAAAGTTTTCAAAATTTATTGCAACAGTAATTAAAATATTAAATAAAAGATTTTTTATTAAAACAAGTTTTTGACATTTTTAAGGTTTTAGCAGAGCTGTCTTTTTGGTGCTAAAAAAAGACTTTTTCAAGCAAGACTTTTAAAACAAAAAAAAGCAAAAACACAGACAAAATGATGAATCGCAAAATTTCGAAAGAGTCTATTGTTTAAAAGTGTTACACGATAAATATCATATTTGTTTGGGTTCCACTATTATCATTTCCAATTTTTCAAAGTTGACAACTTCATCGTCTAGCTGACCCAACAAAAATATTCATCGTCACAAAAATTTAATTTTTTAAAAAAACATACCGTTTATTATTATTGTTGTTAAAAATCATTTGGTGCATTTTATTTTATGAAAACTACAAAGTAAAAAAATCTCATGTTATTAGATAATTCACACATTTTTTAAATTTTTTAAAATATTGTTTAAAAAACTATTTCGTATATTTATTAATGTTGATTTGTCGAAAATAATCCAACAATTTTTGGTCATGATTACTATAGGTATGAAACTATTATGAAACAATTTTAAACTTTATTAAAAAAACCTATCAAAAAATTATAAAATATTTGATGAAGATATAAAATGCAGTTCAACACTTTCCAAATGTCTTCGCGAAGCTTTTTGGTTGAATTAAAAGATTTTCAAAAACCGTCAAAAGCAAAAAAAACCAAAAACACAGACAAAACAATGCACAGCCAGTTTCGAAAGAGTTTGTTGCGAACACATTTTTAAAGGAAAAATTGATAGTCTTCTTAAATAAAACGTGTCATTTGGTTGTGAAAAGAAAAAATCATTTTTGCATTTATTGTTTTCACCATTAATTAAGATTCTTTCAAGTGTCATCATTTTTGCATATTTTAATAAATTATTTTGTCTCCAAAATTGTTGTTTTCGGTAAAATAGTGTTCCATTTTAAACAATCAACAAATATTTTTATTCGATGCCATCAATTAAAAATTCTTCCGTTATAAATTTTTACATTTTATGCGCAAATTGACTTATTAAAAATTTTTTTACAAGTTGTTTTTTTCACAAAAAAAAACAAATCTGATTATTATTAAAAAGGTGAACGGAGAAAAAAATAAAGGAGAAAAAAATAAGCGGAGAAAAAAATAATTATTTTAAACTGCGGAGAAAAAAATAACGGAGATAAAAATAATGGAGAATAAAATAACCGGAGAATAAAATAAATAGCAAAAAAAATAATCGGAGAAAAAAATAACCAACAACCCACCATGTTTTTGAGGATAAATAAAGAGTGTGATTATGCAAAATTTTTTATGCAAATCAGTTTAAAAGTGCAACCCTTCAAAAATGGATAAATACTCGATTTGTCCACCTCAAACATCGCATTTCGCCACTCATCATCTCGTCGAATCTCTCCGTTTCTGTTTCTCTCTCTTCTCTTCTGTTCATCCTGGTGATATCAATCTGGTACCCCGTGGCGAATGCAGCTTTGGATGACCAGCACATCGAGGTAAGTTCGGCAGGGCTGGGAGGATGGCTCCCTTTAGGGAGCCATCCTCCCAGCCCTGCCGAGCCTCGCCCTTACTATATAATAATTTTATTAAAAAATAAAATTATTTTATTCTCCTTTATTTATTTCACCGATTATTTTTTCCTCCGGTTATTTTTTTATCCGTTATTTTTTATTTTTATATTTTTCTCCATTATTTTTTTCTCTTTTATTTTTTTCTCCTAGTGCCATTAAAAAAATATAATTTTATTTTTCTGCAGAAAAAAACCTGCACATTTTTTGCATGATTAATGTTTTGTCACAAAAAAACTTTTGTGTTTTAAGATTCAACACCATTTCTTTACAATCGATTGACTTCAATCAAATATAAGAAAAAGGTGTTGAACATTGTTGTTTTTATTTTTTCATTTTTCTTGCTCAAAAAATTGAAAATAAAAATGTCTGATATCAAGCTCATTTATTTTGATGTTCGAGGTCTGGGAGAACCAATACCAATGTAAAGTTCATCGATAAAAGGATCTCATTCAAGGAATGGCCAACCTTCAAATCTCGTAAATTTAAAGCTAACTGTTTAAACTATGTTAATTTTTTGTAACTGTTTAGAGACGAAAATAAAATAAAAACGAATTAAAAATGCAAAATTATGCGGCTAGACATTATAAATTTTAAAAGTTCTTAGTCTACCTTACATTTCACAATAACTTTTAACATACTTTTGTTGTTTTCATGCAAAAAAAATTCATTTTGTGTTTACAAAAATTTCAAATATTATTCTTAAGGTCTTGTATGTTTATTAAATTTAATAATTACTACGATTCTTTTTTTAGAATTTTAACTTTAAAAATTAATAAATGTTTGTTTTTGCGAAAATTTAACAGAGCTTTTGTATATATGTTGTATTTTATATTGTGTCATATATATATGTATACCATTCCACGGTAAGGAGTAAAAAAAATAAAAATAAATTAATGTTGTTTGTATGGTGAATATTTCTTCATACCACCAAAAGTGATTTATTCAAATGACGTTATTTTAAAAGAATTTTAAAATTTATTAAAAAAGTTTCAAAAATAATTATTAAAAAATTAAAATATGGATTTTTTCATTAAAACGCTTTTTGACACTTTGCAAATGTTTTCGCAGAGCAGTGTTTTTAAGAGACGGTCTACGAGGGAATTGAAATCGAGCGGCACACAAAATTTTTCAATGAAATTTTTTGTAGTCCATTCGATAAAACTAGGTGAAAAAACGTTATTCTGAGAGTTTTGGCTCAATCTATCTCGTACTTTTGATTTAACTGTAAAGTAAAGTTACTATATAGCCAAAAATGGAAAAATTCGGAAAAAATCCAAAAGTAAACCAATCAAAAAGTTATTATCCATGATTGTACATATAAATAAGGGCTATTAATTGCACACAAGAAAAAATTTTTATCTGACCCCTAATGTCGAAATTTTGGCTATTGTAATTTTCGACACAGAAGAAAAATTTGCATATTTAGCCGCCAGAACAAAAGTCATACCTCGTTGAATAGCCCTATATCTGGGCTTTCCAAAAATATAAAATTTGTTGAAATCGGTGGTGTACTTAGCGATAGCCAGTAAAAAAGGTGCGCGTGATCAATATCTCCAACATCAACCTTGGGGTAAAACTCATGTATGATGAAAGATATTGACATGTGGTAACTTGTACAATGAAATATCATGTTGTAAGAGTATTCTGGGTGACTTTCATGACATTTGGATATCGTTTAGACATATGCCATCAACATGAAATTTCGAAATTTAGCAACATTGGACTTCGAAGGGAAAATCAAGGTAAATTGAGTTTTTTGTTAAAAATAAAGGAGTTGATGCTTTTAAAACGTTTAAGAGGTGTAATATAAGTAATTATAAACAATGAATATTGATATATTGGTCATTTTTAATTTTTCCGGTTCGTTCGAAATTTACCTTATTTTTGACCATTTTTAGAGGTATCAAAACTGTATGAAATATCATACCTATCAACTTTTTTTGCCGTTACCGATAAAATATAACATGTTTAGGGTTAGTAGGCACAATTTCAACAGCTGGGGATACCCACTTTTTATTTCGGATCATTTTAAAAATCATGGTTTTTTTCACATATAAATTATCTCTAAAATTGGTGTTTTTTGCATTTACAAAGGTTCAAAGTATCTCAAATTTATTTTTTACGATTAATATTGCCAGTAAAAATCATTCAGGAACACATTTAATGTTTATGCAAATTTTTTAAAAATTTCGATTTTCCTGATTTTTCGAATTATTGATTTTATATTAATTGGATTTGTTTTTCTGCTTAATGTTATAAAATACTATCACTGAGATCAAAAAACTCGTTTTTGATGTTTTTTACGACGAAAAACATGGATTTTAGTGATAATTTATATGCGAAAAAAACCATGATTTTTTCAATGATCCGAAATAAAAAGTGGGTATCCCCAGGTGTTGAAATTGTACCTACTAGTTCTAAACATGTTATATTTGATTGATAAAGGCAAAAAAAGTTTATAGGAATGATATTTGACAGAATTTTGATACCTTGAAAAATGGTCAAAAACAAGGCAAATTTCAAGCCAACCGGAAAAATTAAAAATGACCAATATATGAATGTTCAGTGCATATAATTACTTATATTACATCTATTTAATGTTTTAAAAGCATTTTCTCTTTTATTTTTAACCAAAAACCCTAATTACCTGGGTTTTCCCTTTAAAGTCTAATGTTGCAAAATTTCAAAATTTCCCGTTGATGGCATATTCTTAAATGATATCCAAATGTCATGAAACTAACCCAGTATACTCTACTAACATGATATTTCATTGTACAAGTTACCACATGTCAATATCTTTCATCACACATGAGTTTTACCCCGAGGTTGATGTTGGAGATATTGATCACGCGCACCTTTTTTACTGGCTATCGCTAAGTACACCACCGATTTCAACAAATTTTATATTTTTGGAAAGCCCAGATACAGGGCTATTCAACGAGGTATGACTTTTGTTCTGGCGGCTAAATATGCAAATTTTTCTTCTGTGTCGAAAATTACAATAACCAAAATTTCGACATTAGAGGTCAGATAAAAATTTTTTCTTGTGTGCAATAAATAGCCCTTACTTATATGTACAATCATGGATAATAACTTTTTGATTGGTTCACTTTTGGATTTTTCCCGAATTTTTTCATTTTTGGCTATATGGTAACTTCACTTAACTCGGAAATCAAAAGTACGAGATAGATTGAGCCAAAACTCTCAGAATAACGTTTTTTCACCTAGTTTTATCGAATGGACTACAAAAAATTTCATTAAAAAATTTTGTGTGCCGCTCGAATGCCAAAATTTCAAATTTTCTGGTAGACCGTCTCTTAATGTCTTTGATAAACTTTCATAAAAAAGCAACATTTTCGAAAGCAGAAAAAAGCAAATGACAAAAACGATGGACAACAAATTTCGAAAGATTCATTTGCAAACATGTTTATAATATATAGGAAAGAAATGGGGCAAATTTCAAAACAAAAATTATTACAAAAAATCCAAGTGAGTTGTTCATTTTTTTCAAAACTTTTTTCGAAAGTTATTGTTTTTTTGTTTTTTGCATATTTTAATGAATTAATGAAAAACCAGTCAACATTTGATGACGAATCAGATGGAATTTGTTTAAAAGGTTTGAATTCTTTATAATTTTTTACAAACCTTTGGAAAATTCATGGCATCAATAATTAAAATATAAAATAACAGATTTGTTATTCAAATATAATTTAAGCATTTTTCAAGATTTTCTGAGCTGCATTTTTGTTGCCTTTAAAAGACTTTCACCAATTTTATAATGAATATGGGTGGTATTAAAAATAATATTTATTAAATTGCATTTTATTTCATAACAAACTGTTCATTGTTTTTTTAAATATAGCTTCAACAATGCGTTTCTGCTGTATGAATGTATCCTAACTCAGGATAAATTGGCCTTGATAAAGAATAAACAAAATAAATATTGTTCAAAAGAAATTTTTAGTGCTTATTAGAGATTTAACATTATTTTGAAAGAATTTTATAATTTATCACAAAGTTTTTAAGAATAATTTTTAAAATATTAAAAGATATATTTTTCTTTATTAAAATGCATGTTGACGATTTTCAAGTGTCTTCGCGAAGCTTTTTTGTTGCCTTTGACAGACTTTCACAAAAGCAACACAACGATTGAAAGCACAAAAAAAGGAAAAAGACAGACAAAAACGATGAACAGCAAATTTCGAAAGAGTATGTATGTTGCAAACACGTTTGAAAAAAATATGAAAAAGCCACTCCATTTTCATTTTTTTCAAAACATTAGTTCGACATTTATTATTTTTTGCATATTTTAATGATTTAATGAAAAACCAGTCAACGTTTGATGGCAAATCACGTAAAATTTGTTAAAAAAAGGATGATCATAATTCTTTGGACATTTGGCAAATTCGTTGCCGCAGTAATAAAAACATTAAAAAAAAGATTTTTTATTCAAACACATTTGTGACATTTTTCAAGATTTTCAGAGCTGTCTTTTTGTTGCCTTCAAAAGACTTTCATCGATCAAGACTTTTAAAAGAAAAAAGCAAAAACACAAACAAAACGATGAATCGCAATTTCGAAAGGGTCTGTTGCGAACACATTTTTTCGTAATAAAAAAGGGCCATTTGGTTAAAAAAAAGACAAGCCATTTTTGGATTTTCTTATCGCTAAAAACTTTTTTGACAATTTTATTTTTGCATATTTTAATAAACTATATCTAGAGCAAATAAATATATGTCACATGTTTCTGTTTTACAGTAACATGGATATGATATATGAAATGAACGTTATTTATGATAATGTTGCTTTTATAAAATCAACAGAAATTTGTAAATTTTTTTGTGAAATGTAGATTAGGCAATAAACTATAAAAATTTAAAAAGGTGAAATAGCCAACACTATTAGACAAAAAGTTTTGACAAATATTATTAAATTTTATTGCCAAAATTTGCAAAACAAAAAAAAACAAAAAAAGCAGTCATAAAAATCTGTGTCAATAAAACAGTTGAAAAAATTATAAAAATTTGTATCATTTTTTTTAACAAAAATGATACTTTTATACAACAATATTATTCCGTTGAGCATACTGTAAACACCATTCTTTAAATTCTTTTAATTCATAAAGATCTGCGAGTCCAACAAAAGCAGCAACATTCTCATTTTTAATATTTTCAGCCATTTTTTCAACAGCAAAATACTGTAATTTATATTTTTTTATTTTGTTAAATAATATGTTAAAATTTTACCATTAATTGTTGAATTTGATATAAATGTGCAATTTTAAAGAGGTCATCTTCAAACCCTTCACAATCTTTTACCGTATCAATTTCACAAAATTCAATCATTTTTTCAACAACTTTTGACTTGAATTCTTTAATTTCAACAAAATTCTCAATTTTTTCTTTCATTTCTGTTTCAAACATTGCTTTAAAAACTACCGATCGAGCAGCCATTATTGGTTTTGCAACCTTAAAAATTATATGCAAATTTAGATCATTTTAAGTTTTGAAACAAGCCTTAAATTCGATATTTTCACATTTAATTGTAAATTCAATATTTGAATCATTTTTCCATAAAGCTTGTAATTCATCACGAAGTTCAAATTTATGCGGATGTTGAAACGGAAGGATTTTAAAAACTTTGGTACGAAAACCAGTTATATCAAGTTGAAATGAAAATTTTTTGGCAACAGTATCTCCATGATAGGGTTCATTGAAAGTTATTGTTGAAGAACTACGGGTACATTTTACTAAAAACATGGTAGTAGTAAACACAAAAACAATGCTATGCTTTTTTATTTCTGGTGACTCCGACTCTGAGTCGCTGCAGCACTGAACTAAAGTCTATTCAAAATTGTAGCATTCTTAAAGGTAGTAGATCATCTTCATTAATTTTTCAATTTTCTCGATTGGAGGTTTAAACGAAAATTTTAAAAACTATCAAATAATTTGAAGAATTATGATAATATTTTTGTTCATAACCTTTTTTTCTGATTCTAAAAATGGTTTGAAGAAATTTAGTTAGATACAAGCAGTTTCAACTTTCTGGTATAAAAATATTCGAGAATTTTGTAAAAAAAATTTTAAATTTAATTTATGTTGATGTCATTTTTGTAATCAGAAAAATAGTTATAAAAGAAAATGTCATCGAAATTCTTCGATTCAGTGGTTTCAAAATCTTCGTGTCAAAACCTCCAATCAATAGACGGGAAAAAATTTAAGTAAGATGGGTCTCCCCTTTAAAAATGCACAAGATAAAAAACTTGCCGTCGAATTTCAAAGGACAACTTTCGCCATCATTTATTTGATAACATCCAGAAATCTCTCCTGGAAAAGGTGTGATTCCAACGATAACCTGTGTGCCTAAAGGGGTATTATACGAATGTCCCCCTTTCATGAAATGCCTAGGAACAATATCGATTTGACAAGTGGCAGTATATTTTGTGCCATCACATTGGTCAATAGCTTCAATGGGTAATGTCGACAGAAAGCAGCCAATATATGGCTCATTGCATGCTAAAGGCGATAAATAGCTTTGAGTTATTTTATCAAAATCATTAAATGTCCATGAAAACAGTTTTTTTGTTGTTTTTAACTAAAAGTTGTAAAATAACATATTATTAAATCGTACCTTTAATATTAATGATATAGAATTACATCAATTACTGCTTCGCCAGAAGCCATTATTTTTTAAAAAAGAATAAAATCAAAATCTATTAATTTAAAAATTGATAATTATGAGTAATAAAAATCTAAGGTCTAAATAATTGAAAAATAAGGATGACCAATATAATTTCTGCTTTATTGAAAAATGTGGTTGATTTTATTTGAGATAGGTCAACGACTTTCTCATTCTCTAGAAAGCTTTCTCATGCTTAAGAAATATCTAAAAAACAATGAGAAAAGAAAAAAATCAATCAAAAGATTGTTTTAAAAAAAATGAATTGAGAAAGACAGCATAATCGAAAAACTTTCATCATTTGCAACCCTTTTTTCATAAAAGATGCCGAAAAAACATTCACGAATTTGTGTTTTTTATGATTTCTTTTTAAATATTTAAAAATTTTTCGTAATTGATTTAACAAAGAAATTTTAGATTCGATAAATTAATAAATTGATAGATATATGAGATTTGGACTTGTTACTTTAGCTGAAGAACAATAATTATAAAATTAATTATAACGATTAACTGTACACAAGAATAATGTCAAAATTTTAAAAATACATATTTTATATTTTATTGCTTGATTTATTAATTATTCAATGGAAAGTATGATTTGTTGAATGTTTGTCTCTTTTTTATAAAACTCGTCTTTTTTTCACAACGTTTTTTTACAGATGCAAAAAGAATTAATAAGACAATTTTGTTTTTGCAGAAAGACTATGTGCACGACAAGGTCGATTCGAATTTGTTAATCCTTTTTAATATTTTAGGTGAATATGTCAAAATTTAAAAAAAAAGAACCCAAAAATGTTGTAAATTAGAAAATAAGTTTAAAAAAGCATTGTACACATCACATCCTTTACACACTTTTTATTTTGAAATTGAATTTTTTTACAATTTTGTGTTTTTTGAGTTCTATGTGCTTTCTGCTTGCTTGTAACCAGCTTCAAAGGGCATAATTTTTGTGATTGATTCAACGAAAAAATCTTTTTTTTAACTTTTTTGGTTCATTTATTTTTAGTATACAATTTTTAAAATATAACGTCATTAAAAAAATCAAAATTAATCACAATTAAAAAAACATGTAATTTTCACAAATATAAATAATAATAATGAAAAAAAATTATGCTAAATTTTTGATAAAAGTGACGAAATGAAAATAATTTCCTGAATTCCTAATAAAAGTGACAAACTGAATGGTTTATCCTGGGTCAAATCGCTTTCAAAAAGATCTATCACCAAAATCATATTTCAACCAAATTTTTCTTTTCATCGATTTTTCCATTTTTTCTTTCTTTCTGTTTTGAAGTGATGGAATTGTTTTTGATTCTGTTTTTTCATCCGTTTTGGATTTTTTCAAACTTTTCTTTTTTATCTGCTTTTTACTTTGACACTTTCTAATATCAAATTCATCAATGCCAATATATTGTTGTTCTTCTTCTTCCTCATAAACCTGCTTGGTGCATGTGGGGTGATAGCCCCACACGCAAGTTCCCCAACATCCCAAACATCGACATTGTTCACATCGATCAATACGATCACATTGCCAATCTTCACTATTGTTACAACAATCCCGCATAATTTTGGATAATTCATAATCCATATTCGAATACATAATATGTATATGCAATCCCAATTCAATCCATGTTTTAACATATGGTTCAATATAGTTTTTAAGTTGTAATTTATAATCCTCAGATACCTGAGAATTAAATTCAACGTCAAAAACTAAGCGGCTATCAAGAAGTTCAGGTCGAAAATGATCCTAAAAATGAATTTAGTTCCAAAAATAATGGTTGAAAAAAACTTGCATTAAAAAATTCCACAAAGTTTTCGAAATTAAACTCTTCCAAAACATTGAATATACAAAATAAATTTAATTTTCGTGGCATGACTTTCATGAGATTTTTAGGTGAATTAATTTGTGGAATCTTTTCGCATCTAAAATGTTACAAAGTACATTGAAAAAATCGCAAAAATTTTGTTCAATTAAAATTCAAACTCACATTCTAATTTCAGAGACATTTGGTAGACATTCGAAAAAAGTCTCCATGGATATCGAGGATCCGAAATCATCATCTTCAAATATCTTTGATTTATTTAACCAAATGAAATCTAATTTTCTGGAATTTGAAATAAATTTGAATTCTTTCAAAGTCAAATCTTGTTCGTGCAAATATAATTCTTTGAAATCACAACAAGAAATTTTTGGTAATAAATCCAAAGCCACGTTCATCTGGTTTTGGATCACTAGCTTTTCAGTAATCCATAAATTATCGGGCATTGAATTCAAATTTGTTTCTGCGAAACATATCATCATTGATCCTCTATTAATTCTTAAATAACTGTCTCTTTCTGGTGGAGCAACATTCAAAAGCTTGATCACAAAATATGGAAATTTTTTGTGTTGAAAATATTTGCAGCATTGCATTAATTTTAGAGCCATATGAGGATTTGCATTCTTCTTCAAATATTTGTAAACATCCGATGGATAAAGAGACAAATTTAAAGATGATTCTGGATACAAATTTTTGGGAATATCTTTTGAAGGGAGTATGTCAGTCCTTTTGAAAGATAATTTTAAACCATGCTTTGAAACAACATTTGTCCAAAAATCGCTGGTGGAAGCCATAATTTCCAGAATACTTAAAGAAATATTAATATTTCACACAAAATACTAAAACTGTGAATAAGAAAAAATTTTCAACTTGCTATTTATACTGATTTATTACAAGATAGTAGTTTTTTGTTACTCGATAAAAATTATTGCGAAATCAAAAAAGGACTCTCTTCATTCAATCTTGTTTTGACTTCCTTCAAAACTTCTTCAAACAAAAAAAGGAATGTCCTTGAAAGAAACAAACAATCATGGTATCAAACCACAAACTACAGAAACGTTTTTCTTTTTGTCTACTCTTTTATCACCAAAATAAAAATTAAAAAGTGAAGCCTTCTATTCACTCCAAAAAATCAAAAAAAATGTTCTTGATTCATTAATTTAAATAAATGTGTTTATTCAAATCTATGATAAAAATAAATAACAACTATGATTGTTCATTTGCCTCTCGCGGGAAATTTCCCGATTTTTTGCGGGAAATGATTCCGATTTCCCGGGAAATGTGACAGTAATATTTAATGATTTTACATTTAACATTTAAAAAAGCGATAAATATGCAATAAAAACATTATAAATAGTCAAAAATGATTAATTTTGATATTTAACCGTCCTTTTGTACTTTGTTATGCTCATAATGGATCTCAATAAAAACAATGCAGAAGCGCAAAAACAAAATTAATCACAAAAGATTGAAAAATAGAGAAATATTTTTAGGGTGAGAAAAATTTTAAAAGATTAAACTTCCTGGTAATCCAAAAATAGTCTTTAAAACACAATCTCAGAAAAACCATACAAAATGTTGAATCAATTTTGCTTTATAAATTTATTTATTTTGTTAAAAAACATTTATAGTTTATACAAGTATATAACAAAATTAAAGCTAATATATTTAATAAAATTAAAGCTTTTAAAACTTAATCATTATCAGAAAAAGACAAATAAATATTTTTGTTTGAATTAAGATCAAATTCGTCATTTCCTACCATATGAGCAATTAAATAATCATTTCTTTTAATCAACGAGTGATGTTTTAGGGTCGCAATACCAGTATTAACGCCACCCTTTTCCAAGCAGAGATACCAGTTAACACCTTTCATTTTTGTAACAGTGCTTGGTGATGACGGGATAGGAACTTTAACGTTGTAATAGCGACGCTTCATTGGATTTATATATTTCGAACACCAAGATCCATCACAATCAAAAGCAACACGGAAACCGCAATCATCAATGAAGAAACCAGTGATTGCTTTTTCACCATTTTTAACTTCAACTAAAAAAGACAACGATTAAAAATAAAATTTAATCGAATTTTGAAAATTAAAAGAAAATTAAAGTTACCTCGAGTTTCAGAGATCTTTCTTGCTTGTTCCACATCGATGATGCCATTAGCAACTATAAGACTATAATAAATTTGCACATAAATAATCAACAAAAACAGACCAACAAAATTCATCAAAAATTCTTTGTTCACTTGATAAAACTTAACATGTGGGAGGGTATCTGCGAGATCCGCTTTGATAGAGTCACTTTCATTTTCAGTTGAAAATTTACATTTATTCGCAGCTTGCTTTTTTGCTAATTGGCATACCTTAAATTAACTGTTTTATCACTGGTGATAAAAGAAAAAAAGGTTGAAAGAACTCCAGAAAAAACTGAGAAATATTGTGTTGCTTGAGACAACACCTCCAACGTCAGAATTTCTGACAAGATTCTCATTGCTAAATCTAATATATGTTTAACTTACAGATTCAAAACGTATCAAGGTAGCTCTATCAGTCCAGTAAATACTACTGCTACCACGAAAATATTTGAACAGTTCACTTGAAGATATGATAAAACCTTTTTCAACTAAAAAAATTGTTTATTTTCGGAAAAACGGTATCATAAACATACGAACAAAATCCATCAAAAAATCAAAACTCATTTTAGAGTATTCAGGATTTGGAAGAACCTCATTCATCTGACTTTTAATTGCTTCGCTAAGAAGAACATTTTCACGATTGTTATTGTTATGTGTCATAACTTCATGTTCCGCCCATTGATAAATCTGCAAAGTATTAAGCAATAATTTAACAAAAGTGAATAGGAGAACCTACAGCTTTAAAAATTTCCTCTCCAGAAAGAGTTTCAGCCAAAAATTGCACAAAAGATTTTTTAAACCCTAAGAATCCTGGAGCATTAATGAATTCATTACGTTGTCTGTCAAGTGAATTTTTTATAAAATCAGTAAAGCTTTGTAAAGAATATGTTTGTGCAAATTCAAAAGCTTCTTCAGCATTTTCAAGGGTAATGGATGTGTTTTTTGATTTTGATAAAAATTTATCACACAATTCTTTGAGAACTGTAACACCATAAAATTCTGCAACTTCAGTCAAACCAAAAACATTTTCATTTGTTAAATCACAGGCCCCGGTGTAAAGAAAATGAAGTAATTCACAAAAGCTTTCATAGGAATGACTATCAACTTCAACAATTTCATCTTTCTTTGTCCATCGACCAGAAAGCCATGAATCCATTGTTTCAGAGACAGATGCTAAGATAAATGAATGAGAATGAAGCATCTATAAAATACAATTAACATTGACCATTAAAGGAAACGCAAACCTTTCCACCGATGTTAAAAGTTATATTAAAATGTCCTTTTGTAAGATCTTGAGTTTTAAAAATTTCATATCTTTCATTTTGCATTCTGGAGATGCAGTTTTTAGGTGAAAGTGGATCCAGTGGCCCATAATAATCCATCTAAAAATTAAATATAAAATGCTGGAAACCTTTAATCTGTAAAAACCCAACAAAATTAAAACTACTACGACAAAAACGAATGCTGTTTTTAATGTTTCGCAAGTTTGGGAAATATTATTTTGAGAGAGAGAAAGTACAATTTTTGTATTTTCTTTATCTAAGATATCTTTCTTTCTCTCTGCAGTAAACGAAAGCTATCTTTGTTATTGTTTATTCTTAATGGATAAGCTGATAAAAAAGAATAAGTCATGTTTAGTAAAGCTATAATAATTATGTATAACTGTACGACGACAATTCAACCCAAACTGGCAGGTATTTAAAGCTAAAATATAAAACTAAAAGAAGGCGATGACAATAAAAGAGAAAGTGAGGAAAAGAAGAGAGAGAGAGATTAAGCTGCATGTTGCAAAAGAAATCACAACTTTAATTTTTCTCAATTTTTCTTGTTTTATATTGGCATTTTTGGGATAACAAAAGTTGTGATTGTAATTAATTAGGCCCATTTTAGCATAATGTGGCAAAGTTTTTATACAAGTGTAATTTTAAATTTTTAACAATCTCAAAAAATACATATGTTTTGTTTTTTCAATCCTTTTAAAAAAAATTTCGTCGGTGTAAAAATTGCAGTACTTTTCTGCAATACAGTCAGTTTTTTTGCTTATTTAATTACATTGGTATTTTTTCCCTTTTTGTGAAAATTATGTTATCAATTTTTGTGATTTTAAGAAAAACTTTAATGGTTTTGTTTTTCTTCGTGGATAGGTTCTGATCTCTTTAAATTTTTATCAAAGGAATCCAATTATAAAAGGCTTTCCTCTTCAAAAAGTTATGAAAATATCAGTTTTTCAACACCGGTTTTAAGTTATTATTTTCCTAAAAAATTGCTACCAAATGACGGCACAACTTCTGTTGTTGGAATTGATCTTGGGACAACTCGATGTTGTGTAACTGTAAATAGAAGAAATGGAGTTGAAGCAGTTGCCATCGATAATCAAGGTCAAAGACTTTTGCCATCTTATGCTGGATATGATGAAAAGAGTCCAAAATGTGGACAACTTGTACGAAACAGTATGCGAAATTTTGCAAAATCAAGTGTTTTTGATTAAAAACGACTAATTGGAAAAAGATTTGATGAGATTGTAATTGATCAAGAATGTGCATTTGGTATTATTCTTAATTCCTTTACATCATTTTAAAATTACAAAGTTTTTGTACAAGTTTGTGTAATTAATGATTGATTGCCCAAAAAGTCTGAAAAATGATTTAAAATTTCCCTGCTGACCTAAGTTAGGAGAATGCAACAAATTTTTTCTTGTTAACAGTGAATTGCGTCAATATTTGATGGGAATAGGTGTTTATCGCATTTTTAGCTTCCCTAAAAATGTGTCATGATTGAGAGAATAGCTTTCTCTTCCCTTCATACCAGCATCAAAAGGCAACATTTTTGTGCTTGGTAAAATGATAAATCTTTATAACTTTTTTGGTTTATTTATTTACAACTTTAAATTTACATTTTTTTCAATATAACGTTAATTTAATTAATTACAATTTAAAAAACCTGTAACTTTTACAAATATAAATAAGAATAAATTAATTATTATGCTCTGGACGAAATGAATGGCATGTCATAAATCGAATCCTTTTTGGAGCGAACAAATCACTTTAAAAAAGCTCTATCATTAAAATCATATTTCAGCCAATCATTTCTCTTTACCGATTTTTCTATTTTCTCTTTCTTTATATTTTGAAGTGGTGAAATTGTTTTTGATTCTTCCGTTTTTGATTTTTTCAAACATTTCTTTTTTATCTGCTTTTTACTTTGACATTTTCTAATATCAAATTCATTGACATATTGTTCATCTTCATAAAGCTCCTCAGTGAAGATATCCTCGTCAATCCAATAATGATGACCCCAGAAGCAACATCCCCAACGTCGACATTGATCAATACGTTCACATTGCCAATCTTCACTATTGTTACAAGAATCCCGCATAATTTTGGATAATTCGTAATCCATATCCAAATACATAATATGTACATGTAATCCCAATTCAATCCATGTTTTAACATTTTGTTCAATATAGTTTTTAAGTTGTAGTTTATAATCCTCAGATACCTGAGAATCAAATTCAACGTCAAAAACTAAACGGCTATCAAGAAGTTCAGGTCGAAAATGGTCCTAAAAACGAATTTTGTTCCAAAAAAATGGTTGAAAAAAACATGCATTAAAAAATTCCACAAAGTTTCCAAAATTGAACACTTCCAAAACATTCAATATACAAAATAAGTTTAATTTTCGTGACATAACTTTCATGAGATTTTTAGGTGAATAAATTTGTGGAATCTTTTCGCATCTAAAATTTTCAAAGTACATTGAAAAAAATGAAGTTTTGTATAGTTAAAATTTAAACTCACATTCTAATTTCAGAGACATTTGGCAAACATTCGAAAAAAGTCTCCAGAGATATCGAGGATCCAAAATCATCGTCTTCAAATATTTTTGATTTACTTAAAGAAATACAATGTAATTTTCTGGAATTTGAAATAAATTTGAATTCTTTTAGAGTCAAATCTTGTTCGTATAAATATAAGTTTTCAAAATCACAACAAGAAATTTTTGGTAATAAATCCAAAGCAACATTCATCTGAATTCGGATTGCTAGGCTCTCAGTAATCCATAAATTATCGGGCAATGAATTCAAATTTGTTTCTACGAAATGAACTATTGTATTTCTTTTAATTTCAATATAAATGCCTTCTGTTCCTACTGGCGCAAAGTTTAAAACTTTGACCATAAAATACGGAAATTTTTTGTGTTGAAAATATTTGCAGCATTGCATTAATTTTAGAGCCATATGGGGATTGGCATTCTTTTTCAAATATTTGTAAATATCCGAGGGATATGGTGACAAATTAAATGATGGTTCTGGATATGATTTTTCGGGAAGATCTTCCGGAGGTGTTGTGTCAATCTTTTTGACAGATACTTTAAAACCAGGCTTTGAAACAACATTTGTCCATAAATCACTGGTGGAAGCCATAATTTCCAGAATACTTAAAAAATATTAATATTTCACCTACAATACCAACAAATGTGAATGAAAAAAATGTTCAGCTGGCTATTTATACTGATTTATTACAAGATAGTAATATTTTTTGTTACTCGATAAAAATTGTTACAAAATCGAAAAAGGAATCATTTAAAAAAATCCTGTTTTAGTTTGTTTCCAACAAAAAAAAGGAATGTCAAAGATAGAAAAAAAACGACCAAAGTATCAATCACACCACAAACTACTAAAGTGTTAATAGCGTTTTTTCTCATTTCATCAAAATGACATCAACAAAAAAATTTGGGGATAGACGTTTTCATTTTAGAAGGAGCACTTTGATTGAAGCCTTAACACAGCGGCGGCAAAAGATCAAAGGATTTTGTCGATTTTTGGAGGGGGGGGGGTGTGGGAGCAAAAGCAAGGCAATAGGCAAGGGGTCGAAGACTTTGAGCTGATTGAATATCAACAAGGCATAAGTTTATTTAGATAATAAATAATACAAAGGCATAAAAATACAAGGCAAAGGCAATAAAAATACAATAATAAAATACAAACAAGCAAGAAGAGATTTACCACCACAGCGGTTGATTAACTCAAGAACTGCTCCTTTCTGCTGCTGCTGCCCAAGTCCAAACTGACTCTTTTGACGAGTCTGGGTTGCTTATATACTGGTTGGTTGACCTCGGATGAGCTCTGGGGGTTTTTATTGGATTTTCTGTTCTTGCAGATTTATATGCAGGGATTTCGCTGCAGAAATTCCTGACAGGGGGAACAGGTACCGATTGCCCACCTTTAAATATGGGCCATATTATATGGCCTTGACATCAACTATCAAATTTTGCTTTAGCATTTTTAAATTTATTAAAAATTTCGAAACATTCATTAATTTTAACGAAAACGTTTATGCCCATTATGTTTCAATGCATTTTTGATCAAATTGTGTGAAAATTAATGTTTAATTTTTTTAAAAAATGGTCAGTTCGGTTTCACCGATAATAAGATTTGAAACTGTCCAATGCTTTCCAGAGAAAACAAATGTTAAAAACGGGTTTTTTCCATAAAAAATAAAATGTTTAAAAAAACTAAGCAGTTAAGAATATATAAGGCATTTTTTCTAAAAATCGAGCTTTGCTTGGCATTTCGAAAAAAGTAAATTTTAAGCTTGAAAGCTAATTCGTTGCATACATAGCAAATCGAGGTCGGAGAATCTGAATTTTTAGTTTATTTCGAAATCAGAGCAACCGATTTCGAAATACAGGTGCACGCGCGTATATTACTGTCAGAATTGTTAAAATTAAGTTACAGCTATAAATTTGGTATCATTTGACGCGCCTTAAACAGTTGCCCTACTTTTATTTGATACGTGCGGGGTGAAATGAAGTCAGATTCAGATTCTCCATAAAATTCTGCATCGAATAGAATAAAATATCAATGACCGGTCAAATGAACAACACTACTTGAAACTTAATAATAAAAAAAATTAAAACTTTTCGGGCTGGGACCACAGTAACTAAGAAAAAATAATAACTTCTTCCTTCCCGTCCGCTCTCTTTAAATGAATGCTATGTATAATAAAGTTCGCCCATATTTATTCTTTCAAATTGAAAAAGTTTCAACAAAAACAGTCTGATCAAAAATTTTTGTATGTAAAATAATTTGTTTCAAATTTACACCATGGAAAGGCATTCGGACCATTATTAAAAAATTCCCAAGCTTTCAACATTTCGGCTTTGCTTTGAACAATACTCTAAAAAGCGTAATACACATAACTTTATTCTTATTTTGGAACAAACTTCGATAGAATTTGAAATTCGAAAAAGTTTTGCCTGTCTAGCAGCATAATTTTTCTTTCTTAATTCATTGTTGTAATATTTGTGTAACTTCATCGAAGCATCATGTATTATTTTATCACCCAATTCTTGAGTGGATTGACTTATTTGAGGCATCTCTGTAAGGGAAAGATAAAATTTAGAAAAGCAAAAATAATTTTTGGTTTTGGTGGTTAAAGAAGATCTTTCATTTGATTCTTTTTTTATTGTTTCGAAAGAAAGTTCGCGAACCATAAATAACTGATATTCACGGAATTTCGCTTTTTTCTTTTGTTCTTTGTCAAAAGAAAAAAGAAAAAATTTTTTTCAATCACTTGCAATATTTTTTCGCTCAAAAAATTCACTAACTGGACTCTACTGATGAGGGCCCACCAGTTAGTTTTAAATTTATTAAAAAATTAATATAAATTAAAAAAGACGTCTAGAGCACGCTGGGATAACAAATGTTTCGACACGAAAGAAAACTGTCGTGTTTTTTAAAAATTTTTGATGTTGAAGATATACAAAAATTAATACATTTTATATTATAACTTTTTATCACTGAGTTTTTAATAATTAATATATTTAAAAAAAATAATCTACAAGCCATGGGCATTATAATGATATATAATTATCGATGGTTATGAGTAAAACAGAGAAAAAAAATCTGATGTTTGTTTTTTTCCATGTATTGAGTGATCAACTTTAAATCGAGATCAGGAGTCCGCTGTCTATTGAATTTTAATAATTTTTGTTCGGTTGCATAAAGAAATAGCTAAACTATAATAGTACGCTCTTTTTTAAGCGAAAATCAAATATTTTTCTTCAACTTCTTCAATTTTTAGAGAGAAATGAGCGATTTGAAGCATAAATACCGTATAACTAATAAAAACGTAAGTTTCAACAAAAACAAACATTACCACTGAATTCTCCATGGTCGATTACGTATATTACATTTCAAATAATAGCAAAATCTAAAAAAAATTATTTACAATAGGTCTTTTTGGGTTACAGTATGATTACGTATTTCAGCTGCTTTCAAAGGGGAAAATGTACATTTTTATGCCGAAATATTTTACAGATCACCTTTCCAGACCTCTGTGTATTCATTTAGATCAAAAAAAATGAAATTAAAATCTTTTGATTTTTTACGAAATTTTCATGTGGAAGTCAATGAAACATGCGAGTAATTTTGCAGTATTAATTGTAAAATTTTTGATAAACAAAGCTCGAACGAATTCTGATTTAGTACGAATAGGTTCTTGCTTTGGTTTAACAGCTTCATAAAATTTTGATATTGCTTTTGTGAAATATGAATAATGATCAAAGTCTTTGTAAAAAGTTTTAATATTGCCCTGAAATTTTTTAGAATTGTTTTTTAAAAGTTCACATAAAAGGTATCAGCAAGTCTGAATTAATTAAATAATGGATGTACTGATACCCCAATTATACTAGTTGTTGCGAAATTGAACAGAAAAAAAAGTCAAACTTAAAAAAAGCCATTTTTACCTTGAACGACAAATGAACTTTGTGAAAAATATCAACAACATCCCAAGGATCAGTTGACGATTCAGTGGATGGTATTGGTGATAATTCTAATGATGGTGAAAGTGATGCAGCTTCTTTACTTTTCTTTATCACCAAATTTAATGTTTCGCATTTATTCAAACGACATAAACGGCACAAAATTTTTTGTGCTACAAAAGTCAAAATAAAATATAATATTTAAAGAAGGTGTTTTATTTGATTCATTTTTTATTTTTCGAAAGTTCGTGAACCGCAAATAATTGATATTCAGGAAATTTTTCTTTTTTCTATTGTATTTTGTCAAAAAAAAGTTTTTACAACATTTTATAATTTTTTTAAGAAAAACCTTTTGTAAACCAAAACGATTGAAAAAAGCGGAATACCCTGAATATCAGTTATTCACTGAAAAAAAAGTATGCCAAATACTCCTAAAAATAGGACATTATTTACTCCTTTTAAGCGTAAATATCGTCATTTTTTTCATTTAGGAGTGTCCATTTTTTGAACCCATTTAACATGGACTTACATTTACTCCAAAAAAGACCATATTTACTCCTAAAAGGAGTAAATACTGTCCTATGTTGTTTAGGAGTGTCCATTTTTTGCACTCTTTTTTTTCAGTGTTTGCGGTTCGCGATCTTTCTTGCAAAATAAAAGGAAAATCAAATAAAACATATCATTTAAAAAAACGATAAAAATAAAATTACTTGGAAGATCACATTTACCACTGTTAAATTTGCATTTGTATACTCTTTGAGCATTTATTGATCTGCACAGCCATAGCAAATGCTTACCTAAACATGCTTAAATATTTATATTACATATGTTTTAAATTTATCAAACCTGTAAATGTGTCGTTGAAGTGGATTTACCACAAACTAGACATGGTTCAGCAGAATTTGTGTTAATTGATGACATTAGGAATACCTTTTTTTAATATAACAATTTCCTCTGTTTTTTTCGATTTCTTTTTGCGTTATAAACAAAACAGTTAAAAAAATTTTTCATCGATACTTATAATTAAATCAAATTAAAAATGACACTGAAAAATATTGAAAACAGACTTTAAGACGCACACTGGTTAAAAAAATCAAGAGAGGGGGCGGCACAGTCCAAAATCAGATTTGTCTCAAATTTCGTCTATAGGTGAAGTAGCCATGAAGAGGGGCAAAGCATAACACTGCTAATCATATTTCAAAGATTAAAGCTTTGAAGAAGGAAAATGCATTTACATCTCAAAAAATATTCTTGAATGTCAGGAAAGTAAAATTTAAAAAATCATGATGGAAAAGTCAGTTTTAGTAAATTTATTTATAATTTATTATAATTATTATCGGCTATATTTTTCATCAAAAGTATTTTTTGCATATTTTTGTCATTTATTTAAACGAAATCAACTGTATTAGTTAAATCAAAAAGCGTGAAAAATTGGAATAAAATATTTAAAAAAATATTATAAAACTTCAATTACGAAATTTTTTTGACATAATGAAAAAATATTATGCCTCTTTTTTTCAATTCTTTCGACGATCGAAAATAGATGAAAAAATGGTGGAAATTATTCTGTTGAAATATAAAGGCAAAAAAAAGTATTTATTGAATTTTTTCTCTTCTTTTGCATAAAAACCGATTGCGTTTTTTTCTTTTCACTAATGTCAACGTTTTAGAATATGAAAAAAATGTTTTTGCCGCGAAAGGAACAAAATGTTGGAAGCAACAAAGAAAAACAATTTAAATTTTAAATTTTTGGGCATAAAAAAGTGGATGATTTGTTAAAAATCTTTCTTTTTTTTGAATATTTTATAAAAATTTTTCCATTTTTTAAAACCGCAAATAAGTTTGTTTTAAAATGAGTTTTAAATATGATTAGCCAAATGGTCAAAAAAGTCCCATGCATTGTGTACATTATATCAGTAAATATTTAAAATAAATTTTATCACATATTTGTTATTTTATGTTTTATTTAAAAGAAAATATTTTACATGAACCATGTATTTTTTAGTTAAAAATATTCTTATCATTTTACCACACTTACAGAATTTTGAAAAGTTCCATAATATTTTTAACATAAATTTAAAAGTTATAACATGAAAAGAAATATTATATAAAAAAATATTTAAAAAATACTTCTTTTGTCGACAAAAAACAATAGAAAAAAGCGAAAATCCCTGAATATCAGTTATTTGGGGTTCGCGATCTACCTTGCAAAACAATAAAAAATGAATCAAACGAAAAATCTCTTTAAAACATAAATTCAGGGAACCTAAAAAGGCCATCTGCTGGATCGAATAACATTTGTTTCATATGCAATGAGCTGCAAAACTTTCATTCCTTTGTCTTATGTTTTTTTGGGTCAGATGTATTACGCAGTTCTTGGCTTCAGAATTCTGTTAGCAGATTCAGAATCCTAAAAAAGTGAAAAAAACATGAATAAACATGAAAAAAACGGTACAAAAGTTTTGTAACCCACATTGTATGTGGTATAAAAAGGTGTTGGTTTTTTCATTTTTCATCTAAAATGCGATATTTCGAAATACAAAGATATCTTTGCAAACAGCACGGTTTCTAATCTAAAAAGCACACATTTTTTTAATGATAGGACTGCTTCCTTTTTTGCATTAGAAAATAAAATTCGTAATATATTTTTGAATATTTTAAAAATAAATTTTGTATTAAACATTTTTCAAGTTTATTTAGTTTAATATAAAAACTTAACAAATCGTAGTTTAAAAATTCTATCAATGTTGAAAAATTATGGTGCATTAAATATCAAAAAAAGTTGAATTTTTTAACACAAATAAAGAAATTAATTTAGCAAAGACAAACTTTGTTTCTTCGAAGCTTGAGTTTCCGTTGTCTTCCAAAACATACATTTTATTATTGTTTTGTTATGGCAAAGTGTTTTGTCTTATTTTCTAAAACATGTTCGACTATATCGAAAATGTAGTATTAATCATTATCGATTTATTTTAAATTTATTGTTAAAACCATGTTTGTGGATTTTTTTCTGAAAAAAATATTTTAATTTTAGATCAAAAATGTTCACTTTCAAGAACAAAGAATAATAATCCGCGTTTATGCTTTGTTTTCAAAATTAATTTATTGGTAAAGATGTTTTATAACAACATTTGTTTTTTTAATAATGTGCATTTATATTATCAGTGTGAAATCTTCTCAACAAATTATAATCATAGTTTTTTCCTAATGTAGAAATTATTCACAAACAACCAAATATTCAAAAAAAAGCAAGGGTCTAAATTTTTTGTACAATTTTTTTCAAAAAGAATTTTTGAAATAATTTTTTATTTTAGCAACAAAAGAAAATAAAAAATTTTCAACGAAAAAAAGACAGATAGACAACATTAAAAAAAATCAAAAGACTTTCGTCATTCGCGAACATTTTTTTAAGAAAAGTGTCGCTATTTGGCAAATATACATTGACGAATTTGTGTTTGTTTTAGATGATTCAGTTTTGAATACTTCAAACATTTTTCTGTAATTTCTTTAGCAACTTAAGTTGAGTTTTGATAATTTAATAAACTGACAACTAAATGTTATACATGCCCCAAGAAACAGCGGAAAACAGTAATTAAAGAATTAATTTATAAGGATTAACCACAATAAAAATATTAGAACTTTCATTTACATGATAAATTTGTTTTTGATATTTTATAATGCTAAAATAAAATTACTATGTTTGTCGCAGCAAATTTTTTTTTATTTGTACGTTTCTTGTTTAAACAGCTCATCACATCTTTAATTAAATTGCGAAAATTTGCATATTCGACTTTCTAAAAGAAATATTTTAATTAATTTTATTAACCCTGGCAAGTAAAATTTCTAAAAATGGTATTAATTATTGGACGATATTCCAATATATCAAGCATAGATGAATAGGGGGTTGGAATTCCAACCCCCCACCCCTCCCCCCCTGTCAAGCGAAAATTTTTCGAGAAAAATGAGCAAAGGGGGGAGTACGTGAAAAAGTGGAAAAATTTTGGGAAAAGGTCGAAGTACATGAAAAATCTTAAACTTTTCTTTTAAAATGAAAGGAGGAAAATGAATGTTTTTACAGCATTATTACCAAATAATAGCTGTGCAATAACTTTATTAATTAAGCATAATTTCAGTTAAAAAAGTAATTATCGTCAACATTTAACACATTTTGCTCAACAAAATAAGAGGGGTGTTACAAATAGAATGTTTTTGTACAAAATATTTGAAATCATCTGACAGGGGGTAATGTCAACAAATGATTACTTAATTCTTTTGATTACATAACATTTCTCTAGTTAAGAAACTATTAAGATTATTGTTAACATTATTTCCCTTACAATGGTAAATTTTCTTTTGCCCACAATGATTATGCCATGACATAAACGAATTCTTTTAAGGTTTGAACCTTTCATTATATTAACTTGAAATAAAATGACAATAAGTATGAAACATCAAGTGTACTTAAAGTTTTTAGAAGATACAGTCCAACTTCGTGATAACGTTTCTCGGTGAACCAAGATGGTAAACGAGACCAGATTAACGTGAGCTTCTTATGGAAGGGGTCAAAAACAAAGAATGTAATAACAAGGTTCGAATGTGAAATAATGTAGAAGCTTTTATTTTGTAATTTATTATAAACCCACGGCCGACATTGCCACAATTCAGATTTTTAGGCATTAATTAATTTAAAAAAGTGTTATTGCATAAACTATGGTTCGACATTGATACTAAATTCTTTAGAATTTATTTTTAATTAAAATTTACCTGCTAACATAAGTTACTGGTACGCTTTAAATATATGCTTAACCTCATTACTCTCTTTCTTTGATGTATTAACTGCATCGAACACATTTTAATATACATTTTGAGGACGTTCAAAAGTTAATTCTTAAAAATAATTGCATCCATTTTTGTGGCCATGATTTTCTTTTCCATTGCTAACGTAATCATTGGCAGAGTCGAAAATGACGGATTCTTCATCTTTCATCAGTTGCTTGCCTTCACTTTTGCCGCACTTTGGTGAGAAACATTCTGTCCGAAGGTACGAATTTCTCACTGATACGTAGTGTTGCGCGGTCAATTGACTGCGGTCAACTGACCAACACTACGGTTACGCTACAGTTGGTGACAAATGTGTAACTAACAAGTTACCAACAAATAGTTTATCGCCGCCACTTTGTTTCTGTGTCTAAACATTAGCTTCATCATCGTCAATTCCCAAGGATCTTGAAAAACAATAATAAAGCCCTCGTTATTAATTGCAATTTTTTCAATGGAAAAGAGTCCGAAAGAAATTATTTTCAAAATATGTGATTAAGTTTAAGACGAGCATCAGTTATTGAATTGCACGGTAATAAGCAAGTACTTTTTGTAAATTTGGTGAACGACGAGAACGAATTCGTGTTTCAACAAGTTGTAGGAATCATTATTGTAAAATTTATAAATATAACAAAAAACTTCACTTTGGCTTCATTAAGTTAAAATTTATTAGTGACGCATCCCAAACAAAAATAACATCATGAAAACCGTCAACTTATCGGTCAAAAGCAGAGAAGATTTTACAATAACAGAAGTAATATCAATTATTCACAATTAAACCAATAAAGCAAAACAATAGTCAAATCATAAATAATTAAACCAATTTAAACGAGATCACACCAACTACGGACGCTGATTTTCAAAAACGTAAAAACAAACTCAATCTTATTAAACTTCGTAGAACAATTAGAAGAAAAATAGAACAATCTATTAATTGCAAATGCAAAATTGCAACAAAAAAGAACATAACTCTTTTCTTTGTAAAACAAAAGTAGTAAAAAGAACAAAAAATCATGAAAAGTTACAAAAGAAACCAAAATTAAACCCCTACCCTTCTATTTTCGAAGTAAAAAAACTAACAAAATCAGGTAAAGAAAGTCCAAGTATCACAAAAAAAGGGCGACGAACCCCTGGCAAGCGAAATATAGGAGCAACTATAAGAAATTTTTCGGCGGCGCGAAGCGCCGCCGAAAAATTTTTTTCAATATGCAAAAAAAGGTCGACGGACCCCTGTCACTCATTTCGAAAATTTTGAGAAGGGAGATAGCAAAATTTTATTTTTCCAACCCCCCTATTCAAGTATGATATCAAGTATTAAATGAAGAATATCTTCGGCAGCTATCACAAGATTTTTTTTAATTTGGTGATGATTTTTTATTTTGAAGAATTTGCGCACAAAAAAGTCTTTTGAAATTTTGTGATCGATGATTTTTGTTTTGTTTTTTAGAAAAAATCAAAGGAATAATTTTTTTTTCCATTTTTTGCTCGAACTGCGGAGTTACATTAGAGCCGTAAAAAATCAAAAAAGGTGTAAACAATACAAAAAAGTCGCTTTTTGAATATTTAATAATACTATTTCATTTAAATCAGAAAGGAATGGTTAACTTTTTAATTTACTGTTGGATATTTTGTCATTAACGAAATTAAGCAACACAGTAATTTTAAAATAAAGTTTCGCTGAATAACAGTCAGATATAGTTTTTTTTGTTAGTTTTCATTTGAACTAAAGTAAAAGTGCAGAATTTATGAATATTGAAATTTTTAGTAATGCCGCTTTTAAGCGTTACACTTCGCCTACTCCCCGTTAACCCGGTAAAATGCGTGACATCAGAGACATTATGATAAGGTTGGCAACCCGCCCTTTATCCCCAACCATTTGCCTTTTACCAAACCCGATTTGAGCACACAAAGGTCTTTTGAAATTTTGTGGTCTATGATTTTTATTTCTTTTATTAGGAAAAACTAAATGACTGAAATTTGTCTTTTTTTGTTTATTTTTTGCATAATTTTCTGGGTGAACGGAGAAAAAAATAATGGAGAAAAAAATAAGCGGAGAAAAAAATAATTATTTTAAACAGCGGAGAAAAAAATAACAGAGATAAAAATAATGGAGAATAAAATAACCGGAGAATAAAATAAATAGCGAAAAAAATAATCGGAGAAAAAAATAACCAACAACCCACCATGTATTTGAGGATAAACGAAGAGTGTGATTATGCAAAATTTTTTATGCAAATAAGTTTAAAAGTGCAATCCTTCAAAAATGGATAAATACTCGATTTGTCCACCTCAAACATCGCATTTCGCCATTCATCAACTCATCGAATCTCTCCGTTTCTGTTTCTCTCTCTTCTCATCTGTTTCTCCTCGTGATATCAATTTGGTACCCCGTGGCGAATGCAGCTTTGGATGACAAGCACATCGAGGTAAGTTCGGCAGGGCTGGGAGGATGGCTCCCTTTAGGGAGCCATCCTCCCAGCCCTGCCGAGCCTCGCCCTTACTATATAATAATTTTATTAAAAAATAAAATTATTTTATTCTCCTTTATTTATTTCACCGATTATTTTTTCCTCCGGTTATTTTTTTATCCGTTATTTTTTATTTTTATATTTTTCTCCATTATTTTTTTCTCTTTTATTTTTTTCTCCTAGTGCCATTTTCTGCATGTGTAAACTTTACGAAAAGAAAGCGTATATATTTTCAATAAAAATTGTTTTCTGAATATTTAACAATACTCATTCTTTTTGTTCAAAGAAGAATTATTAACTTTTTTATTTACTGTTTGATGATTTGTAACACTTTTTAACAGAATGGAAAAACACAGTAATTATAATCAATTAATATTTAATGCACAGCTTCCATCACAATGTTTGATTCGTAAAAAAATCACTAAAGATTACAAACTTTTCAATTTGAAACCATTATTTATTTATTTACAAATGAAAACATAACTTAAAACATTCAAAAAATTTAACTGTTCACCACCAAACCAATCGTAGGTTCAATTTTTATAAAAGGTGGCAAAAGTGAAAAAAAAGAAAAAAAGGAAAAAAATAAAACTGCGTTGTTGCTTTTCTTTTTATGATTCTTTCAGACAGATGAATGCAGTAAAGTTTTTTTAGAGAAAGTAATGGTTTTTGATCACCACAACTGTGACACCGTTTAATGTAATAGTAGAAATAGAAATAATTTTATAACTAATTTGCAGCTTCTCCAAAAATATTGTGTGTTATTTTTCCAAAGAATTGCAATTATATATTAATAAACGTTTATCTAAAGAAAAGATATCACTGACATTAAAAACCATTAAACTTTTTTTTATTGTGTAGGCATTCTACTTTGTATAAGCTTCCTGTAAAAATTTAAAGAAGACACAAACATTTTTTTTACAACTCATTTTTATTTCAATATCACTAAAATATTCAAAAAAAAAAGAATTTCTTCCTGCGAAAATAAAAGAAAGACGCAAAAAAATTATGAAATTTCTAGCACAACAAAAAATTACGAAGAAGAAAAGCGATGCCTTTTTTGCCCACAGAAAATGAAAAAAACCAAATTTTTTGACAATGAAAAAAACAGACATGTCTCTTTATTTCAGTTGGAAGAAGAAACACACCGGTAAAAGACCCGACAGAAAAAATATTGCACAAATAAGAAACAAATTCATCGTTCGTGTTTGAAAAGAATCTTTTTTACCAAGAATTTAAAATTAAATTTAAATTTTTTAACGTTGAAGCAATAATAATTCAATTAATTGTTTTCTTGTTTGTGTAATTAATTACCTCAGAACAAAAAAATCAATACCTGCAAGCAAAATAAAATAAATAATATAATGAACAATTCAATTTTTTAATATTTTGGTGCGTACTTTTTGCAATTGTAATTGGCCAAGTAAAAATAATTCCTTTTATTGTATGACCTCATACACTATTACCAAATTTTTGGTCACTTTTTCATTTTTTTGGCAAGAAAAATAAATCACTTTCCAAATTTTTTTTAACGAAGCAGCTTTTTTTCTCAATAAAATGACTGCAATTACAAATATTGTTGAATTGCAACTAATTAAATATAATTTATTCAAAACTCAGAATCCTGAAATTGGCAAATTTGATGTTATTTTTGAAATTAAGGAAAAAGTTTGTCTCTTTTGTGTTTTTCGATTACCTTAATAAAGGGGGTGTTTCAGTTACTTTACGCTCATAAGAATCTTTTAAATTTGGTTTCGGAAACATTTGATTCAATGCTTTCTGAAAGATGGACTTCAAAGAATGAATCAATCAAAATTGAAGATTACACGTTTGATGAATTTTATCAATTTCTGACATTTTTATATTCTGGTGAATGCCAACTTACAACCGAAAATATTTATTCCATGATTGATATCGCCGAATTCTATCAAATTCAATGCTTTAAAAATTATTGTGATGCTTATATTTCAAACGAAAAGATGAATGATACAAATATTTTTGCCTTTTTAAAATTAGCAATGAAATATTCATTGACAGAACTGCATAATTCTGCTAAACGATATGTTGCAAAACATTTTGCAAATATTGCTCGAACAGATGATTTTTTAATGTTGGATATTTGTTCTGTAAAAGATATCATAATTTCAAGCATGGAAAATGCTAAACAAGAAGATTTATTTCAAGCTGTATGTTTTAATCTTTGCTTTGGCTTTTTTAGTAATTTTATTAGTATATTTGTAGGTATTCAAATGGACTGAAAAACAAGTTATGGATAATAAAGAAAAATCAGAAGAAGATCCAAATTACAATTTGAATGATGCAATCAAATCCGAAATTTCTCAATTTCTTCTATATATTAATTTTTCAAAAATGAAATTAACTTTTATGCTTGAATTTGTTGGTAAGTCTTAAAAATTGTTTTTAATTTTTTATAGATTAAATTATTATAGTTCCACGTGGATTTATTTTCGCTTCTTTGGATGAACTAAGTAAAATTTTACGTGGTGCATGCCCGAAGAATAAAGGTTTGATTGTTTGTTTGTGGTTATTTCGTTTATGATATTTTTTTTCAGTTACTGTAACTAATGCCATTGGACAAACACTATCCGGAAAAATTTCATCTGATGATAGAACTCTTATCAAAATGATTGAATCTTTTAAATTATCAGCCAATACACCGGTACATCGATATTTGTGGTGGAACCCAATAGCAGAATTTCCATCAAAAGAATCTTCATTGAAGAAACGAAGTGATGTTGATTGGTATTTAGTTTATTTTCCACGTGGAGATATCGGAATTACTCGAGAAATTAATGATTCATATTATTTAATTGCTGAAATGTTCCCTGAAAATGGAAAAGAATTCTTTGTAACCACGGATGCCAAAATCGAACTTTCTTGTGATTATTGATTTATTTGTTTGAGGAGTATGCTAAATAAATATTTTTTCTTGCTTCTTTTGTTCAATTGAAAAATTTTAATAAGTGTTTTTCGTTTAACACTTTTGACTAATTTTTTGGTCCACTAATACCAAACGGTTGATTTAAGTTATTTTGGAAGAAAGGATTCTGTAGATAGATTTTCCGCATTTTGATTTTATTTTCCTTTTATGATTAAACTAAAATTATTTTTTTCTTAAAGACTACATGTTAAATTTGATGTCTTGAGAAACAAAAATAATAATTATTATTACAATTAGCGCCCACATGTCAAATGTGACATTTTGCGACATTAAGCACCAAAAACTGTTGCAAGTTTTTATATGATGTTTTTAATTTCGTTTATTAGAAAATCACTAAATTAAACTTTTTAATAAAAGTGTGTAAAAATCTATTCAATTTTTCTTTAATAATGTTGAAAATGCTTCATTATTTAATTTCTAAATATGATTCCAAAATTTATCCTATTTTCCAGAACTAGCTATTATTAAAAACTTTTTTTAATGAAAAAAATTATGAATAAAAATAAAATATCAAAAATTCTATCCCAAAACATGAAACAAGTAACACATCCTTTTGAAAGAATTCGTTTTTTCGTAATTTCGAAATACCGGAAAAATTTTATAACGATATGACAATTTTTTGCAAAGAATAAAATAAATGAAGATTTCGAAAGACTTGGTTTTAACCGATCTATTTTGCTATCTGACAGAAAACATATATGCAGTTCTTTTTTGTGAAAAGATGACGACGCATTTATTAGAGCAAAATATTTCAACAAAGTTTTCATTTTTTCACTGAAGTTTTTTAAAATATTTGAATTATATTATTTTACTTAAAAATGTTTCAGTAATTTTTATTGTTCTAAAGATTACAAAACTATTGCACAAAGAAGAATAAATTTGTACGACATCCAAATAATTACAATTATTAATTATTCAATTTTTAAAGTACAAAACGTACACTCTGTAATATTTTAATTGTAATTCATATATTTTACATCGTTTTAATAATTTTTAACTGATTTCCTCAAAGATAACAAATTTCATTTTGTTCTAAACAAAACAAACCAAACCAGACATCTTTGAAATTTTGCCTTTTCAACAAAAAATACATTTGTTTTTATTCTTAATTTCCCAAAATTTACATTTTCGATTTTACTATTTTCAATAAATTTATTTATAAATGAAACACAAAAAAAGACAGACATTTCATTTTTTGCGGATTTTACTGGAAGCTGCAATTTTTTAAGATTTTACATTTTTAGGCTTGTTTTCACAAAAAACTGCAAAAAGGATAAAAAATGTTTTTATTTAAACTATACATATTTTAATTTTTTATTGTTCAAAAATATTACATTTTTCATCAAGCAAATGTTATATTTGTCAAAAATTTTATGTTAGAAAAACTATACTTTGAGAGAATTTTTAAACCAAAATCCCAAATAATTGGCATCATTATTTAAATTTTTAAAATCATTTATTATAACAATTGTGATTAAATTAATGAAATATTTTATGCCATGAGCATTTCATTTAAATTAAAATTTACAAAACATATTTTTATAATGAAACTTCTTCTCTAAACTAAAAATAATTTGTAGTTTTTTTCCAAGGACAGCTGAAATAATTAATAATGGATGAATCTAATCCCTTTACAATTAGATGGGTTTGTCGCAAACTTTCGTTTCTCATAATTCTTTGTTAAGTTTGTTACTTTTAAATTTAAAAATTTTGTAATCAATATCAATAAAATATTCAAAAACACATCACATTTTTACAAAAAAGCATTTTCAAACTGCATGAAAAGACAAATGATTCAATTTTTTTGTTCTTGATTTATTTTATACACGGTTTTTGATTTTTTATTCTTCAAGAAAAATGTTGTTTGGTTGTTTCTTTCTTTTTTCTGCTTATTTTCTTTCAACATTTGTTACACACTAAAAAAAGAAGAAAATGTTACAACAATTTTTTTTTCACATCGCCGACGACTCAACAGACAATGAAATTTTTCACACATCGGGACATAAAATAGTTGAATGTTAGAATCGCAATGAAATGTTGCACAAAATAGTCTTATTTATTTCCTTTTTTTGAATATTTTATTTTTCTTGTTCTGATAGATTTTTTAAATAGAAAAAAACAAAACCGTTATCAAATTTTTGTGACTGTAATCCCATATTATTTTTAAGTGTTTTCACATTATTGAATTTAAACCGGACCAAAAAAATCACAACACACTTTTAAGTCTGTTAGTCATTGTTAAAACAGAAAAACAATAAAAAATTAAATTAGAAAAAAAATATTACAGCTTCAACGTCAAAAAGTTACTTGAATTTTAATCATTTTATTTGGGTTTTTAAATCATGTGCTTCTGAACGAAATATCTGTTAGTAGTAATATCCACCCAAATTGAACATTTTTGCGGAGGCGTAGGTAATTAATCATTAATAAGGTGTTAAATGTTGATAAATTTGGACACTTATGTGACAGCTAGTCACGAAATGAGTGACAGCTTATAACGGTATGATGTGCGGTAAGATTAAACATTTTTTGGTGCTAATTGCGGATATCCGGATTACCACATATGTGACAAGGTGTTGTTGATACACAAAATGATTGATATGTTGTTACAAAATTATATACTGTAGCTTAAAATTTAACATCCAACAACATTTTACTTTTAATGAATGTATTATGTGTTTTAATATTTTTTTGTTTGTTGTCACAAAAAAATGATTGATTTATTAAGATTTGTTTTTAGATTTAAATAAAGCTAATTAAAATCTTGTCCATGTTTTTCAAAATAATAAATAAAAAGTATCCGTTTTAATATGGCTCTTTTCTGTCTCTTTTAAAAAATAACAAGGTCAAAATAAAACTTTTAAGATTGATTTCGAACGAATTATTGATAGAATAAAAAAAGCAACTGCTAAAAGATGACACTTTTTTTTCTCTCCCCTTCAAAAACGTTAGCATTGAAAAAAAGGAGATATTTCTAACTTGCTTTAAAACTGATTGATAGAATAAAAAAAGCAACTGCTAAGAGATGACTCTTTTTTCTCTCTTTCAATAAAACTTTAAAGCACAAGTTTGATTACGTAAAAGAAAAAAGCAATTGCTTTTGAAAATAAATTTTGATGAATTAGTTTTGAATTTTTTAAAAATATTAAAGAAAGTGCAAAACAAGATAAAAAATCACAACGTTTTTAAAAAAAAATAACCATTCAGGTACAATTTTTTACCGGAGGATATTTTCATTTGCAATTAGATTTTTCTTTAAAAATTGTTTCAACTTAGTTTTTTTTGCTTAAAAATATGATAATCTTTTTTATTGTAAAAACATTTAATAAACAATCAAAATTTTTTTGACAACATAAGTATCAGCACGAGTTGAAGGATATGAAGAAATTACTTGATAAGGATTTTAATGCATATTTAAACGCATGTATAAATAGTAAAGACAATGTTATATTCAAACCCTCAAATCATGATACCAGATACAAAAAGAATTACTCATCAAAAGAAAAACTCACTAACAAATTTAGACTATGCTACTTTTCTACCAGAACCAGTGTTCTGCGTCGTGGACGGCAACCCTAATAATGACCCCTGAAAATGAAAAATTCGAATTCTACGCCCTCGATTACCTATATATACAAATTAATACCCAAATCAGATATAACTTTTGTTTCTGTCCCACCTCACACACTGGTCGATTTTTTTTAAAAAACGGCAAAACAACATTTTTCAAAGAAGTCATTTTCCGTTTGGGACCATTTTTTGTTGATCAAATTTTTTAATAATCTTTAAAGTCTTTTTCCCAGACTTTGAGCAGAAAAACTATATTTTTTTCTTTTATATTCGGAATCAGCGTAAAAAATGCTACAAAAATATGCTTTCCCAGAATTTTTGAGCATATATATCAGATTTTCGATTTTTCACCTGAAATACACATATAATTTATTTTCTCTTTCGATATTGATGAAAGATATATATCTTTAATTGCTAAAAATATCTTCTAAAGTGATCATTGATGATTATTAGATACTATCTGATACTTTAGAAGCATATTTTTAGCTATTTTTTAGAATTGTGGTGATGGAAAAGGTAAGTTTCGGTTATAAAAGTAAGTTTTCTATATTCTTTTTATATTTGTATTAATCTTTCTTCATTTTTAGATATCAATTACATAGTTTATTTATCAAAACAAGTATTAATTAACCAAACAGAACAATATTCAAGCTACCGGTGATGTAAAACAAAGTACGAGATGTCAATCCTGTAAATGAAGTGGAACTTTGTTAAGAGATATTAAGCGTTCCTCGTAATCCAAGAATAAATTAATGAGGATATTACTTGTTAAAATGTTATCAGTGTTAAGCTCAAGTATATGGATAAAAAGACTTAAATCAGCAGGGAGATGACGAACAAAAATAGAAAGAGTATCTGATCTTACAACACCTAAATTACTTTTGATAAGATCTTTTATATATCTGTCGCTAAAAATTATTTTCTTAATCCAAGAAATAATAGTCAAAGATTGAAGAACAAACAATGTGATAAACCAGACCCATAAAACAATATAAACTTTTTCATACATATAATTTCGTGTGAGATTACATTTAATCTTATTAGTTTGGATATCAGTAATATCGTCATATTTTGGTTTTCTCACTTCAAATAAGCAGACAGTAATTCTTGGAAATGCATTTGTTTCTTGAAATGTTGTTAAATTTTTCATCAGCGAGAATCCATCAATCGTTGTTTCAGCAACAAAATAATTTAAAATCATGAACTGCAATGAAAAATGAAAATATTTTTAAGTGTACTGTATGTTCGACTTACACTAATCAAAATGGAGACAAGATTTAAAATTTTGTAGATAAAATAACATATTGTAAGCTGTTTAGGATAAAATTCCTTTTCATTGGTTGGAAAAAAATGCTTAAAACCATAAAATCTAAATTTGGATGGACGCCGGTAAGAAACATCACAGAATTTTTTATTAAAGATTGCAAGCTTTGATTTCAGAGGCTTTAATCGATGAATACACCAAGCTGCGTTACAGTAATCCGTCAAATTAAAATCTATAACAGCCATATTTAATTGATGTCAAGCATCAAAATGTTTTTTACTCACATGAACACCATGTAACAAATACCCAAAATGCCCTTGGAAAATTTAAGACAAATCCAATTATTAAAAGAGTAAGAGGAATACCCTAAAACGTTGTGCATATTTCTTGGAAGTATTTGGCATTATTTCTTACGTGATAAAAATTTACATTCTTCAATTTGCTAAAATCGTCATTGTTTGATGGATAAGGGTCAGTTAATGAAGTGATTTTTGTGCCATTAACTAAACAAATACCCTCGGCATATTTAAGCCATGAAGGATGATAATATGGTTTCTCCCAACAATTAATAGGGTTAATCCAATTAAAAAAATACAAAGCCATATTAATAATAACGGAGACAGTAAAATCATTTTGAATTTTATCAATACTATCATTATTATGATGAGGATGAAGTAAAAGTTCAAAAATTCTATAAATAGCCATGATTCAAATCATCAATATTTTTTGTTCATAAATAATTTTTAAATCAAAGCTATCGAATTACAAAATCTTTAAAAATAAAAAAGAATTTTTTACAACCCAAAAAATAAGCAAAAAGTTGCGCACTTTTTAGCAGTATTTCAAAGGATTTTTTTAAACAAAAAGAAGACGGATTAGCGGCACAAGTTGATGCTAAAAAATGCCCTGGCTAATGCATATGTGATCTTTTTTATAAATGAAGAACTTGGTTGCAAAAGAAGATACGGATATTGACCGGGCATTTAGCATTGAACTTTCAGTCGCTTAATTAACTTTTATTGGAATTTCGGGTTATTTGTTATTGTGGATTTTGTTTATTTTTTTATTGTATTGTTTTATTTGTGAAAATATGATTCAAATGAGAGAAGGGGATGAAATAAATCCAGAAACTCGTTCAACGAGGTCAATTAATGTTAGCTCTGAAAATTTATGGAGTCACAATAATGATATTAATCCCAGCATACCTTCTAATTTAAATCCCATTTCACATCGAGTTCCTTCAACATCTGAAAGTTTTCAACATCGTTCCCCACCGTCATCATCGTCAAAACGAACATCAAAGCCAACATTTTTTGGAGTTGATAATACTGATGTTATTTCATTTGGTAATAAATCAGTTATGAATGCAGATATTCCTGCTGATGAAGATGATGAAATAATTATTGAAAAAGAAAGTGATAGAGAAAATGAAAGACGAAATAATTTGATTGAGCAGCAATTTTCACATTCATCTCAACCAGGATTTTTAAGAAGAACCCTTCAATCTATTTGCGGTCAAAAACGGGAACATTCCCCCAAAAAAAGTAAAATTTCATTTACACAAAACACATTTTCAAAGTTTTTTTTAAATTTTAGGGAAACCGAGGGGAAAAGGGAAAAAAACAAAATATGCAATATCTCGTACTAAAAATGCTTTGCAGAATCAAACTTTAGGTAAATTCAACGGTTTTTTAAAATTTAAAAAAAATTATCTTAAAATTTTTTAAGACAGTATGGATGAAAATCAGACACTTTTTTACAATGCTGCAATAGAAAGAGCTTCAACAGCAGAAGAACAATTGAAAGCAGAGCAATCAGAGAATGCACCGCTTCGACAGCAAAATAAAATTTTACAAGATGAATTGGCTTCTGCGAATGCAAATAATGAAAATTTATTAGAAAGAATTGCATTATTGGAAGCAGAAAAAAGTGAAAATGCAAAAAGGCGTGAAAAAGATGCTCAAAAAATTCAATTATTGGAAGCTGAAAATCGTGAACTAAAAATTCAATCAATGGGTGTGCCACAACTTAGAAAAGGTTATGCTTCAGTAGCCCAATTAAATAGACAATTAAATGATGCTGTTCAAAAAATGCAAAAAGATCATAGTGATTTGGAACAGTTTACTTCTGAGCTGCAACAACTCTTTAATGCTATGGAAGAATGTACCAAAGTAGCTTTGGAAAAACCTACAGTAAGCAGCCAAACGCCTAAAGGTTTGTAAAAAATAATTTGAATATATTTTAACGTAAAACTTACATTTGCAGCTTCCGGCAGATCTTTTATCCCAAAAGCATTTGAAGAATACCAACCTAGAACACAACGACATTACGTTGCTAAAATTGTAAATGATCTTAACGAGGAGCCATTGTTGAAAGAAAAGATTTTGGCACGTTTGGTCCCAAAAGTTGATGAAAAAAAACAAAAAATGACAACACTCCAGGCTTTGGCAGCAGCAGTTTTGCTTGATTTTAATCAAAATCAGATTGAAAAGCTCAAGACTTTGTTGCGGTTATTAAAAATTGATGTATTGCCACCCATTCCAACAATACGTACATTAATTAAAAATATTCGTCGAGAATATCAATACGAATATTTTCAAGATGAAGAACAAAAAATTTATGTTCGTGTAATCACTTCAATCAAAGAACTAATTAAAATAAGAACTGAACGATGGTTGGAAACTGAAAAATTTGTTCATATTCCTGGTTTTGAAAATTGTGTTTTTTATGGAATTGGTTCTGATCAAGGTAAATCAATGTTTTTTACATTTTTGCGCTGTAAAAATTAAAACCGTGAAACAATGAAAAATTCATTTTTAAAATTCAGGTGGAAGATCAAAAAAATATGTTTTAAATTTGATGAATGTTCCAATCGGTCATGCCTCTCCCAACAATTCTGCTGTTTTTGGAGTTTCGATGGCTCCCAAAGATAATTATGAAACAACAAAATATTGTATTCAAAAAAAGTTTGATGAAATTGATGAATTGGACGGAACTGAAATGGAGTTTAATGTACATGGAACCGTTCAAAAAATGAGGGTTTTCTTGTAAGTCCAAAAAGTATAAAACGTGTGAAATTGTTATTAAATTTTTTTACAGTATTGTTAGTGTTGATGGTAAAGAAGGGTCAATATTATCAGGGCATTGCGGTGCAAGTTCTTCTAATCCCTGTCCAACATGTGAATGCACCAAAGACGAAATTAACGAAGGAAGATCTTCCCCTCTTCGAGATTCTGTTAGAATGATGGAGCAAGCAGAGAGATTCCAAAGGAAAAAAGAAGGAATTACCAAACCAACAGCAAAGCAATTAACTGAATTACGCAAAGAAGCGACATGCATTGTTCATCCGCCAATTTGCAAGATTGACAAAAAACAATGGATTTATGGGGAATTGCATGCAGTCGGTGGACCCGTTTTTGGAGTTTTACAAGAACTCGAGGACAAAGCCCTTAAGGCAGATTTGGAGGAACTCAAAATTACCGTACTCCAAAAGAAGGACGTCCGAAAGTTATGTACACAGCTTCAAAAAGAAATAACTTTAATAAAATCATACATCATTGAGCTCGAAAAAGCTGTTAAAATGGCAACAACAGTAAAGCCAAAATGGCTTCGACTATCAAAACATCCTTCCCAAAAAAGTGATAATGATTGCTGGGCAAAATATTGCGTCATGAATGTTTTGAGAGATAAGTCAACACAATCTCTGTAAGTTATCAAAAATTAAAAGGATAATTAAAATAAAATTTTTTAGTTATTTTAAATGCAGCAATTGCAACAAATTTGTCCATGGAACTTGTGATTTATTATTTATTTCATATGAATTACAGTATGCCGAAGAGGTTGAATATCTTTGCCCAGAATGCGAACCTATTAGTGATGATGTTTCATTAAAAGATCTTGACTCCCGCATTGAAGAATGGCAAAAAGATGCTGCAGAATTAAAGATTATTATGGCTGAAAAGGAAAAAGAAAAATCTGAAGCCAGTGAAAATACTGTAATTCCTTGGGACCAATGTATCAGATACCAAAAAATTGAAGAAAAATTAAGGGAATTGAAAATAAGAAAAAGTTGCCACCCTTTTCAAGGATTAAAAGGTAATTAATTTTGAAAAAAATGAGTGAAAAATTATTGTTTTTACATTTTTTACTTTATTTGTAGGAGTTGATGTACGAAAATTGGTTACAAATGCTGATAGCTTCATTGAAGCATTGGAACCTGAATGGCAAGAACCAACTAAAACGTTTCTTGACTGTATGAATGTGTATCAAGAACTTGCAGAACCAATTACGCTTACTGCAGAAGATATAGCCAGGATTGATAAAGAAGCAGTATTACGATCATATCGAGTACGCCTTATAAAATATATTTTAAACACAATTAAACATAAATATTTTGTAGCAAATTTGCGGCTCTGATATTCCACTGAAGGTTCATGACTTAACTACCCATACTCCTGAATTCATGAAGACTTGGGGATTCTATCAATTAGCAAGCGACCAACCCGTTGAACATGTTCATTATATCGATATGAAGTTAAAAATGAGAAATCCTCAAAGCAAAAGATCTCCTCAAGTGGAGCTTGAAGCATTTACTAATGCTATGAGCATTCGTAATAAGCTATTTGATCTTGGAATTAGTGCTGGTAATTTTGATGGCCGACTTATTGAAGAAAAGCGCAAAATGTTTGAAGCTTTAACAGATGACAGTTCAACATAATAAAAATCCGGATAATAAATCTTTCATTTGATTCTTATAATTTAAATATATTTAAATACTTGTTTTGATAAATAAACTACGTAATTGATATCTAAAAATGAAGAAAGATTAATACAAATATAAAAAGAATATAGAAAACTTACTTTTATAACCGAAACTTACCTTTTCCATCACCACAATTCTAAAAAATAGCTAAAAATATGCTTCTAAAGTATCAGATAGTATCTAATAATCATCAATGATCACTTTAGAAGATATTTTTAGCAATTAAAGATATATATCTTTCATCAATATCGAAAGAGAAAATAAATTATATGTGTATTTCAGGTGAAAAATCGAAAATCTGATATATATGCTCAAAAATTCTGGGAAAGCATATTTTTGTAGCATTTTTTACGCTGATTCCGAATATAAAAGAAAAAAATATAGTTTTTCTGCTCAAAGTCTGGGAAAAAGACTTTAAAGATTATTAAAACATATTTATAAAAACCCTTGTACATTTGGCCAAAATCTTGGCATTCAAAAAGAAGGTTTTTGCCGTTTTTTAAAAAAAATCGACCAGTGCACACTACAGTTTCTCACAAAATGCGTTCTATTAATTACCTACGCCTCCGCAAAAATGTTCAATTTGGGTGGGCATTACTACTTCTGTTGCTTTTTTCTCTTTTTCGATATTAATTTTTTATTTGTGAATATTTTCCATTTAAAAACTGCATATGCGCATGACAATATGCAAAGAAGATAATTTTTAACATGGCTTATCACTTTTTGAAAAACAAATTCAAAAGTTAAATTTTCTTTGGCGTTTTGTGTAGGGGGCGCAGCGTGAAAAATGAATTTTAGATTTGATTAATAATTTTTATATATTCTGATAGCTCCAGATCTTAGAATTTTAATGGCGTATTCAGATTTTTTTTAACTTCAGAAGTCGAAATATAATAGCGATTCTACGCCGCGCACTTCAAGAAAAAAATGCGGCGACAAAAAAAGAGGGGAGTGACAGCCTGCCAGGAAGACAAGTGGTGTTACGCGCGCGTTTTCCAGCCAAAGAGAAAAAAGAGGAATGGTTCGAGTTCCGCTGAGCGCAAAAAAAATTTGCGTTCATGGAAAAAAATAAAGTAAAGTTTTATTTATTAACCGTTAATAAAAAAATAAAAAATACTATATTTAAATTAAAATATTTTTTTTTTTTTTTAAAGTATGATAAATAATTGTTGAAAATTTATGATTTTTTTCAAGACATGGAAACATTTTGTTCACTTTTTGGATTTACTTATCTCATAAATCACAAACCGACAGCAAACTCTGTCTTATGTATTTTTTCACACTTTATTGAACAAAATTTTCGGCATTGAAAAGTCCACTTTTAAATGATTAGTTTTAACAATGCATTTTATAAAAAAATTAGTTCTTAATAACAGATGTTATGAAAAAAATTGTTGTAGTTAGAAAATGATAAATTAATAAAAAAACTGAGACTTAAATCTCAGTTTTTTTTGGGACAAATAAGAAATCTTTTTTTTCCCAAAATTCCGATATAATACTTTGTCTCATTCACATGTTCAAATATACTAGAATAAATTATGAAATTTTTAACCTCCAACAATCTATTGCGTATTTCTAAATTACAGTTGTTTGAGGAAAGAAACAAAGCAAGAAGGTTATAGCTTTGTAGTATAACATCCGGCAAAAAAGTAATGTTAATAACCATGGTTATAACCAATGCAAAAAACCTTAAAAAAGAAGAAAAAAAGATATAAAAAATGATACTTTTTATTTAATGCAGAGATAACAAATTTTTATTTATTATTTATTTTTGTTGCTAAAATTGGTAAATAAAACTTTACTTTATTTTTTTTCCATGAACGCAAATTTTTTTTGCGCTCAACGGAACTCGAACCATTCCTCTTTTTTTCCTTTGGCTGGAAAACGCGCGCGTAACACCACTTGTCTTCCTGGCAGCCTGTCACTCCCCTCTTTTTTTGCGGCCGCAGATTTTTTTGCTTCTTTTTTGTAAAAAAAATGATCGCTGCGCCCCCTAGTTTTGTGTCGACTTTTTTCTTTCAATTTTTGCAAATTTTCAATCAAATCAAAAAAATTTGAAGTTTCAATCTTGAATTTATTTCTGTAAATTCAATTTTATCTTTATCATCAAAAAATGGGTTCACAGAATTCAAATGATAGTTCCCAAAATAATGATTCATCACAGAAAAGCATCGATGATTCAATGACCTTCGGAAATGTTGAACCAAAAGCTAAAATTGGTTCACAAATTTACGCAAAAATGGAAGATGAAGATGATTATGGTATGTTTATTTATATCTGTGTTAGTTGTTGTTAAACATGCTAAACATGTTTTACACGTGTTTATCGTAATGTTATAGGAGAGTACCTTTCTTTAAAATATTTCTACAGTTCTGTCAGAAGCAAAGTTCTTTGAAGTGAGCTTATTGATGAATAAAAAACTCATCTTTTTTCGTATAGCTTGAAGCCAGCAACGAAGGTGTTATTTATATATAGTTTATATAATTAAACACCTCGTATATGTCTGACAGCAGCAATACAGCTTCTTTTTAATCTATTGATTTTTTAGTTCTTGCTGAAGTTCGTGGCCTTAAACGTATTCATCGAAATCCTCCTTCACATCTTTATTATGTTCATTACATTGGTTATAATCGTCGATATGGTATTTGCTTATCACTTTGTCATTGATTGTTAACCTTGATTTTGTTTCAGATACATGGTTGGAAGAAGATTCAATAGATTTCGCAAAAGATGATTCAATTACTGAACGTAGCCGAAATGAGAAGCATTGTATGTTTTAAACATTGTATAACTTGCTCATCATGACGTCAGTATTTTTTAGCATCAAAAGGATCTCTTGAAGAATCTGAACGTCGAAATATTGAATCAATATGCTTGAATGGATGGACAATTATTCCATGGTATTTTTCACCGTATCCTCCAATCTTCTCTCATTTACCTTGCATTCATCTCTGTAGTTGGTGTCTTTCATATTGGCCTACACATGATGGTTGTGTTTCTCATATGGTAATTGCTTTGCATTGTACTTGTATTTTCTTAACTGAACAATATTTCGTTTCAGATGAAATGTCCACTTTCTGGTCCACCTGGTAAAAAGATCTATGAAAAGGATAATTTGGCATTTTTCGAAATCGATGGAGTTGATGATGACACGTATGCCATGAATTTATGTTTACTTTCAAAGCTTTTCTTGGATCACAAAGCCTTGTATTATGATGCAAAAATCTTTCGTTTTTATGTTTTGTGTGAAAAATCGGAAGAAGGAACATACAATATTGTTGGATATTTTTCAAAGGTTTGCTATTTTAAAACATTACTTCATTTTGTTACAGTATCCTTATACTATAATAATACTACAAACTGCTTAATTAGTATGGTTACTGTAACATTACTTTTTTTAGGAAAAGAGTTCCCCGGAAAACTACAATCTTTCTTGCATTCTTGTTTTACCACAATTTCAAAAGAAAGGTTACGGTACTTTTTTGATTGAATTCAGTTATCTTTTATCAAAAGTTGAACGCAAAACTGGATCACCTGAGAAACCATTATCGGATTTGGGATTAGTAAGCTTATGTTGATATCTTTACATTAATTTTATATCTTTTTTACAGTTATCATATCGATCATATTGGTTATATGCAATTACGGAAGAAGTTCTCTCTGAATATAAGCATGATGAAACAATTGAATCTTTGATGGAATATGTAACAAAAGAAGTCAAAATTAATTTCAATTTGCGAAAACTTGTTGAACGAACTCGAATTCATCGTGATGATTTAATGAATACAATGGAATCATTTGGAATTGCAAAACAACTTGAAGGTGGTGGTGTTCAAATAATGCTTTCTTTAACAATGATTGAAAAGTATTTCAAGAATAAAAGAGAAAAACTTCATGTTGATCCATCCTGCTTGAAATGGAAACCAACAAAAATTAAATATTTTCAATATTTTTAATTTTTATTTCTTTAATTTAGAAATTTGTTATGAATGCTTTGAATTTAATAAAATAATGTTTTCATATTTTTGTTTTGAGATTTTTTTATGTTTTTGAAATAGTTTGCTAACAGTTTGGTTGATGATCTTTCTGTTGTAGCTTAATTTCTTTAAAATTTTTACTGAATATTCAAAAAATAAATTCTTTAAAAGAGCAGTCTGCTAGATCGATGAAAATCAATATTTTCTGCCGAAAATTGAGAAAGTAATAGTTGTGCCAAGTGTCTGTTTAACAAAAGTTTTCTTAAAAATAAAGAAAGCGATGATTTTATTCGCTCTCTGGTGAAGAAAACTAATTTGAATGAATGGTTTGTTTTACATTCATCGACAGATTTCGAAACATCATTTTTTAATGTTGAATAATGGAGCAAAAAATATCAGCAGTTTTTGTTACAAAAAGACATTTTTTCTGCATTATTAAACTTGCTTTTGCATTTAGCAGTGACTTATCCTCGTGTTTTCTGAATATTTAAAAAAATTTTTTTTTATCTGACATTTATTGTTATTAACAAAATAAAATGATTTTTGTTGATCAAAGATTCTAACATGTATGAGCCTCATTTGGTGGAATCTTTACCAATTTCTGGCAACTCATTTTTAATAAGTTTTGTAATTTACAAAACATTTTTTTCATAAAATAGAATTCGTTTGGGGTGATTGAACCTTTTAAACAATGTCAAAATTTTTAATATCTTTCAAAAAACGTTGTTTTAAATTCTTGTATTGGTTTTAAAGAGCTTTTCATTTTTGTATTTAATCACATTTTGAAATTTAAACATGGAATTTAAAATACAATAATGCAAAAACAAATGTTAAAATTGTTTAATTTTTATTCTGAATTTTTTACTTGTTGCTTTTAAAAAAGGAAATTTTTAAAAATTAAAAATTGCTATTCATTACTGTTTTTTGTGAGAAATTTGGATGAGAAAAAGTCCCGCTCTTTTTTAATCAACGAACAAAAATGAAAAATCAATAATGCTGCTGCAGAGTTGTTTTTTGTTATTGTTCTTGGCGCGTTGCGTTATTTTTGGCGCGCAAAAAGGAGGGAGGACGCTGAGATTTTGAGCCAGTATAAAAGCAGCTTTTATTCATTCATTCATTTTTCTTCAGACTTCTCATTTTTTCACTTGTCAGCTCTAAACAATTCAAAACTCATTTTATTATGGCCCGAAAAAAGCAAACTCCAAGAAAAGCTGCTGATGGTATGTTTGGTTTCATAACTTTATCCTAATGCAATTATTTAATATGTCTATCTGTCAGTGCTGGCGGTTATCCGAATTTCTTCGGTTTCCGGTTTCGGTTAACCGGACCGAAACCGGACCTATCCGGTTTTCGGTTTCGGTTGACCGGACCGAAACCGAATGCCTTCGGTTTTCGGTTCGATTTCGGTTTCGGTTGACTGAAAAACCGAAAAAAACCGAACGCGAATAGGGCCAAATTAGAAATTTGAAGGTTTAAAATGCCCCAAAAAATACCTCTTTATTAATTTCAGCCCTTAATATCTTATGATTTTTGATTTTAACCTAAAATGAGTTCAAAACACCATTTTTGAAGTTGAAAATTTATTATCATATCTAAACTTTCCGTTGTGAATTGGCAAAAAATGGGAAAAATCTTCAACCGAAACCGGACCTCCACGGTTTTCGGTTTCGGTTAACCGGACCGAAACCGAAGATCTTCGGTTTTCGGTTCGGATAACCGAAAAACCGGACCGAACCGGATCGAAACCGAACCGAAAACCGATCCGAAAACCGAAAAACCGCCAGCACTGCTATCTGTTATTTCAGACAATGCCCCTCGTAAAGAATTGGCAAGCAATGCTGCTCAAAACTCTGCTCCAGCAATCGATGGTGTCAAGAAGAAAAAATATCCTCCTGGCACTGTTGCCCTCCGAGAAATTCGTCGTTATCAAAGTTCCAACAAAACAATGCTCATACGTAAACTTCCTTTCCAACGTCTTGTTCGTCAAATTGCTCAAGGTGAGCTTAATAGCCTGTTTTCCTTTGTGTCACTTATTAAGCTCCTCTTTTTAGATTACGGAAATGAATACAAATTTCAAAATGCTGCTATTCTAGCCCTTCAAGATGCTACTGAAGCATACATTGTTGGGCTCTTCGAAGATACCAATCTCTGTGCCATCCATGCAAAACGTTCTACCATCACGCTCAAGGATATGGCTCTTGTTCGTCGACTCCGTGGACCCAAAGATCCTGGAAATCCTATTACTTATTGATCTTGTTTATTGTTTTTTCATTGTTTTTTTTCTCAATGTTTTCTTTCTTGTAAAATAAACTAATCTTTTCTTATTATGCTAAATATGTGTTTTGGGAGGAGGGGAAGTTATTAAGTTAGCAAAGATATGATATATGAAGAAAGAGAAACAAATTTCTGCCCAAAAAAGTTTGCAGTATTTGGCTTGAAAAGTTTCTTTTTTTTATGGATCAGTTCATTTTGAAGATAATAACAATAAAAAGAGACTAGAAAAAATTTCTGCCCATTTTAAGGTAATTTTATTTGCAAGAAAACAAATAAAAAAATTTTCATAGTGTAATTTTTGAATTGTAAAACAAGAAACATTTGGCAGAATCATAACGATTTATTAATATTTTCATTAATTTGTTGTAAAGAAATGTTTTATCTTGTTTTTGCATCTTAAAAGCGACATTTCAAAATACAAAAATATTTTAGCAAATGTTGTTTAATTTAGTTCGCCAAAATGCAATATTTATTCAAACAAATAACTTTTGTTCTAAAAATTGGAAATTAAATTTTTAATTTATTTTTTAATTTTTAAAAGATGTTATTGTTTCTCTATCTCGCATTTCTTGTTATTGTGAAAGTATAACTGTTAATATTGTTGCATGAATACGATATCGATCACTTTTGTAGAATTCATTAATAATTTAAAAAAAAAACGATTTTTCTGCATTATGAAGTTTGCATTAGAATTGATTCGTTCTCCTTTTTAAAATTTTTTTCTTTTACCTCACATTAACTTTCATTTTTCTTTTGGGCTGAAGTTCATTTCATTTTTATCTTCTATATTTACTGGGCACATGTGTACCCATATGGTAAACAACGATAAAAAATGTTACAAAATTCATTACCTGATTTAAATTTTACGTTTAAAATAGAAATAAAATATTTAAAAAATTTAGTTGGCAACTTTTAATCGCACATTTCGAAAAAAACAAATATTAAGAAATCATAATTTTTCAACTAAAAATACTTTTAGCATTTGTTTTGGTTTCATGTTTGGTCTTTTTCGCGAAAGAGAAACATGTGGCCGATGCTGTCCGCCAAACAAGCGAAACATTATTGAAAAAGGGGGATGTAAAAATTGTTTCTTTTCTTTGAATTGAATATGCAGTTTCATCATTTTTTTCGAAACTAAAATAGAAAAACAGCAATGCATTATTACAAAAAAAAATGCTTAAAAGTTAGTTTAAACTGAAAAATTACGAAATCCGTCTGTCTCATTTTCAAATTTGAATATTTAATAAATATTGTGCGTTAAATAACACAGTTATCTGATTGCACCTTCAATAAATAAAAAAGTGCTTAAATTTGAACCAACCAAGAGAAGAAATGTTTTTTGATCTTTTAAGATTCACGGTGTGTTGAACAGTCACTGTTCAACATTGTAATGACTTTTTACAACTTTTTTTCCGAACGATTGAGATAAGCTAAACGAATTCTGTAAAAACAGAAAAAAAGCTTATAGTAATATTATTGCATGTCACCACTAAAACCAAAAAAAGAAGATTCAGAATCCTTTGGATTCTGATTTCAATACAAAACTCATACAAAATGCATTAAAATTTTTGTACATGCTTAACAGTTTCATTTTGATTTTCACTGCATTTTTTAAAAGCCAATACACTGTTCAACACACCGTGTAAAAACGTTTTTCATCAAAAACAACATTTTCCAGGGTCTAAAAAAGAGAGATCAAAGGTACCATCAGATCAAAAAAAATCAAACACAAAATTTTCTGGTCTAAATGCTATTTGAAAATTTTTTCAATTTTTTACAAAAATATCTTTCTTTTGAGATTCTTATTGTTTTTTTAATTTTATATGATTGCTACTAAATATAAAGCTGTGCAATACTGTGAATAAAATTATAATTCAGTTTCAGTTTTACAGTAATTTTAGTATCAAAACCATTGGTGCATTTTAAATTGCAAATGTATGGACGAAATTTAAGCATTTTTACATTTTGCGTTCCTTTTTTCAGTCACATTTGTCCGCTCTGCCTTGTTTAGGTCATTCTTTTTCGGGTGAATGGCGTGCCCGTTCAAATGATTTTTATTATTGATTTTAATCTTTCTCTTATTTTATCCACTACTTTGTTTTAGTTTTTCATTCCCCCATTCATTATATACTTATTTGAATATTTAGTTTTTATTTTTTTAAATTTACTAATAAAATCAAGTTTTGGTTTTACGAATTTTTAGTTCTTTTATTCACATATAAGACGCCCATATGAAAAAAGTTTTAGGCAGGGGGGTCAAAAAGGCTAAAATAAAATGCCAATTGACACATACGCATTGGTTTGGCCTTTTGTGAAGCCGAAGGTTTTTTCCAAAGTTCAAGTTGGGTTTTCAATGAATTTGTGTAACTTTTTTCACTGCCTTGGGTCAACTTGAGAACTCATGGAATTTGTGTAACTTTTTTCACCGACTTGGGTCAACTTGAGAACTCATGGAATTTGTGTAACTTTTTTCACCGACTCGGGTCAACTTGAAAACTCATGGAATTTGTGTAACTTTTTTCAAAAGAGTTAAAGAATTTTACCAATTTTATTGAGTTCCAAGAAGTTGACGCAGAATTCGAAATTTTAAACGATTTCTGATGTTGAGATGGTACTTCTTTCCTTTACGCCCCCCCCTCTTTTTTCTTCCAATTTTTTTCTAAGTTTTTGCTCCCAAAAATTTGGCCAAGTCCAAAAATGAACTTGATCAACGTTTTGAGAACAAAAATTTGGAAAAAATTGGAAGAAAAAGGAGAGAAAATGACGACCGTTGACCAAGAAGAAAAAGGATGAAAAAAGCCTGAATTCGATGCCACTTTTGCCTTTTATACATTTTTGGAAAAGCATATGCAAATCTGCGAGATATGCATGAGGGGGGCGAAAAGGAAAGAAGTAGGCTGCGGCGTACTTCTTTCCTTTTCGCCCCGCCTTGAGCAACTGATTTTTTCAAATGCAAATTTTGTTTCATTCCAAAACCGAATGATGAAAAAAAGAAAAGGTTTTTTGAGGGGGGGCGTAAAGGAAAGAAGTGCCGTTGAGATTTTTTCAACTTCAGAATTCATCAAATTTTGAAAATTCAACTCATTTTTTTCCAACGGTTGGAAATCCTTCACTTTTCCAACGGTTGGAAATCCTTCACTTTTCCAACGGTTGGAAATTTTTCACTTTTCCAACCGTTGGAAATTTCTGGGTCATTTTGGGATGAAATGCAAAAAGTCAGAGCTGGGGGTCGAACCCAGGTCTTGAACCCTGACGCACTACCAACTGCGCCATTGAGACATGTACTTGGAAGCTCAAAAAAGGTTTATCAAGAGAAGCAAATACCGGTCACACTCTGCCAAAAAGAATGAACAAATAAAAAAAACATTTGCTTCTCTTGATAAACCTTTTTTGAGCTTCCAAGTACATGTCTCAATGGCGCAGTTGGTAGTGCGTCAGGGTTCAAGACCTGGGTTCGACCCCCAGCTCTGACTTTTTGCATTTCATCCCAAAATGACCCAGAAATTTCCAACGGTTGGAAAAGTGAAAAATTTCCAACGGTTGGAAAAGTGAAAAATTTCCAACCGTTGGAAAAGTGAAAAATTTCCAACCGTTGGAAAAGTGAAGGATTTCCAACCGTTGGAAAAGTGAAGGATTTCCAACCGTTGGAAAAAAATGAGTTGAATTTTCAAAATTTGATGAATTCTGAAGTTGAAAAAATCTCAACATCAGAAATCGTCTAAAATTTTAAAAAGACTGAAGAATTACAAGATTTGCGGAAAACTGTGGATTTCCCAAGTCGAGAAAAAAGGGGTGAAAAAATATTCCGAAAAACAGGCAAAACTGAAGTTGACCCAAGTCGTTGAAAAAAGTTACACAAATTCCATGAGTTCTCAAGTTGACCCAAGGCAGTGAAAAAAGTTACACAATTTCATTGAAAACCCAACTTGAAAAAAAATCTGTGTTAATTTACAGAAAATGGTCCAAAACTCTAGTCGAAAAAGGGGTGAAATTTTATTTTTAAAACGGTCATTTTCGACCCTCTGCCTAAAACATTTTTCATATGGGCGTCTTATATCAAAAAAAGTGATGTTTCCTCAACATTAATAATTATTTATTAGATATTACAGCTCTGTTTTCTGAAAAAACCTGTAAACACTTTTATTTAAATTTACTAATAAATATTATTAAATCAAAAAATTTTTCAATACCACCGAAAAAAGGTGTTAAAAAATCTTATGCATCAACTGAGGGTTGGAAACACTTGTGTAAAAAAATGGATCAAACAAAGTTAAATGCCCCAAAAAATTTTGTATTCTCTCTGCCTTTTTTATGCCATTTCTTTTTGCTCTGTCAATTGAATAAAAAAATGTTATTGATTTCAGTCTTTCTCTTCTTCTTTGTTTTTCCAATGACATTTAAAAAAAATCTTACAATATTTTTTGTTTATTCATTCATATTTTTACGTATTTGAATATTTTGTTTCCATTTTTTAATATCTTGAATTAATCAAATGTCAAACCAAGTTTATTTAAACAAATTTTTAGTTTTGTTTATTCAAAAGAAGTAAAAAATAAAATTTACAATATTTAAAAATGATTATTAAAGTTCTGGTATCATTGTTTGAAAAAACTAAAAAAATTATTATTGACATATTTGGGAAAAAATATTAAGTAAAAAACCTTTTCAGGACCCCTCGAAAAAGATGTTGAACACATAACAAAAATGATAACCGCGAAATTTGCTTCAATTTTGGGGGATTTTGAAAGGTAAAACCTTATGACTCAAAATATAAATGGTCTAACAAAGTGGAATGTGTCAAAAATTCTGTGTACTCTGCCTTATTTTTGTAACATTTTTTGGCTAAATAAAGTGTTCCTTTAAATGAAAAATATTATTGATTTGTTATTTGTTTTTTTTCTATTACTTATTTAAGTATGTTTTATTCATATTTGCTATTTGGCGAAATTTTACTTCAATTTTCGCATATTTTATTTTAAAAAAAAATTTTGAAACAACATGTCCAAATTCTTTTTTCCGCAATATGAAACTACCCTTTTGGTTGTGACCAAAAACCGCGATCTTTCTAAAAACACTCTTTCAACATCCAACTATCTGGAAAAAAAGAAGGAGCAACCACTGCCTTTTCCCTTTTTTTATTCTCATATTTTTATTCCTTCGCTGGTGGCCGACAAGCTCTTGCAATGCAAATGAAAATAAATAGTTAAATAAACATTTTTAATGCACCATACACAATTCACCAAAATTTTGGCTGCATTTTTTTGAATATTTTAATTGGACTTTCCACAATAATGGAAAAACAAAATATAACATTTTTTGGCTTTTTTTAAAAACTGGAACACGACAAATATTACAAACAAATGGATCATTTGTTATTAATAAATTTATAACTTTATAACAAAAATAATTTAAATAATAAATTTTTTAAACATGATTGACTGTTTTAAACAGGACCTAAATCTTTGTTTTTCATAGTCTTGAATTATTTTAAAATTGAAAACTTTTGTTTGATCACATTTTGAAAAAATTTAAACGTGGAAGTTTAACACAGAAAAAGAAAACAGCCTCAATAAACAGTTCATTGAATTAACGAAACTTTCATATTTTTTTAAACGGAAAAGGATTTTGAAAATCACTATCTTTCTTTTTCTTTTCGATTAAAATTCATTTAATTTAATTTTTCAATAATTACTGTGAACATCTGAAATTGTAGCAGGTTTTTCAAACTAATAATAAGTAAAAAAAGTTGGAAAAAGTAACTAAAATTTACCTTTAAAATGAGGATAAACTATGTTAAAAAATCTATGATATTTGCACCTTTGAAATCTATCGTTTAATGGATCTGAAAAAGCACTTTCGATAAAACGAAAAAAATGCAAAGAAAAAAAAGGAAAATTGTGTGACACAAATTCAGGGAACATAAAAAAGCACAGCTTCTTAATCGATTTCAAGACATGCTTTTAAGCAGGGAAATGAATCATGCAAAAACAACGATTTATTGATTCTTAAATTTATTGTAAAAAGACGGTTTTCTTTGCGTCTCAAAAACGGCATTTCGAAATGCAAAAATAATTTTGCAAACGTTGTTCTATATAGGGTTGCCGCCCCTCCCGAAAATCGAAAAATCCGGGGAACGGGGAACCCCGAAATCGTATTTTTCTTCCCCGTTTTCCCCGGCCGGGGGCGACATTCTTCGGGGGCGGGGGACGGGGGTTCTGTTTTCCCCGAAAATATGCCGGGGACGGGGAAAAAAGGGAGAGAAATGACAAATTTATGAAGTGTTATTTTAGAAATTACCTTATTATAAAAAACACTAAATTTAAAATAGGATTTTGTTCTCTTAAAAACATTAAAAAATAACTAACAATATCCATTTACGAATTATTTGTATTTTTTAACAGAATATTATTAGTGGCACGTTGAACGAATAAGATTCTGGCATCATTTCAACATGTTGTCAAAAATAATTCTCACAGAAAAAAACTAATAAAAAGTGAATGTTTTTTTTTTCGGGGAAAAATGTCTTCGGGGACGGGGGTTCGGGGACCCCCGAAAATCAAAAATCGCCCGGGGACGGGGAACGGGGAAACCCCCGAACGGAGGTCCCCGCGGGGACCCCCGTATTTCGGGAGGGGGCGGCAACCCTAGTTCTATATTCTCCGAGAAGTGGCCACTCTAATTCTTTTTTATTTAAAAAGCGAACATTTGCCAGAATCACACAAATGATGAACGTAAAATCGGAAACTAAATTCTTACTTTGTTTCTGAATTTTTTAAAGATGTAATTTCATTGTCATGCATTTCTTGTTAGTGCGAAAGCATGATTGTTAATATTGTGGCACCAATACCCCGTCAGCTTTTCCAAAAAAAAATCATTATAAAACCATTATTATGAGCCAATTTTAACATTAAAAAACTGACACATGTTTGTCTGTTTTGTAAACATTTAATTTTTTAAATATTTTTTTAGGCATTTTATAAAAACCAGGCCTGGACATGTGCTTTTTTTGAATTATTTTTAAAAATTTTGTAAATTTTCTGCAATTTCTCTCATTCTTGACACAAATGATTATGCATTTTTTTAAAATTTACTTTTTTAAGAGAGACAGAAATGGTTTTAAAAAATCAATTTAATCAGTCGTTGAAAATCTTTATTATTTTGTTTTATTACTGCAAAATACAATTGACAAAGTTCAGGGGACTTGTTAGTTATGAAAATATTTCAATTCAGAAACGCGTTTATATATATTAGATCATAGTTTAAAAATATTTAAATATTCACAAATGTATTCATGCGAAACGTTTATTAGATATTTCTACACAACAATTTTCCATTTCAACATTTGTTATAAAAGATATTGTTTTTGTTGAACTAAAAAACCGCCAATGGGGACGAAACATTTGTAAGCAAATGTTACATCATAGAAAACGGGGGCGATGAAAAGTAGCAATGACTTTTTACAAATAAAAACCACGTTTAAAAGTTTGTTAAACCAAAAAAATTACGAAATCTATATATCGCACTTTCAAATTTGAATATTTTATAAACATTATGTATTAAATTATCTGCCAAAACAGAGACACATTTTTCAAGTACAAATCCATTGATGTAATGAAAAAAATCTTCACCTGCATCAATAAGCAAAAAATTGTAATACTGAGGTATATTTGAGTTTGAGTATCTTTATTTTGTTTTATTGTTAGATCCAAAAAATTAGTTTAAAAAATAAATCAAAGATAAAAATGGATGAATCAATGAAAAAGCTGACCCGAAGGGATTGTGGAATGTTGGATTTGCAAGTAAACGGAAAATAGATTTTTCTTAATGAGAATACCAGGTCATGTCAAAAGTTTTAAGACGTTTTTACACTTTTAAAATTCTGCCCTAGAAAAGCGTTCAAAACTTTTAGAATGATCTAACAGAATAGTTTTTCGGTTTAACAAAATTGTATAAATCTTTTTTTCAATATGAAAATTGTTGAAGTAATCATAACGTCCAAAATTTTATTCTCATAAATTTGATCCCAAATTTCTGATAATCATAGATTACCCGGTTACACGCATGAAATTTTTGATTATTATTGCTTTTATTTTCAATTAGAATTATGTCCCTGTTTTTTTCTTTTTCGGTTGTAAAACATTAAACTTCAATTTTCTATATTGGGAACATTTTTTCAATGCATTTCATAAATTTTGAAAGAGAAAAAATGCTGCAAACGATTTTTTGTCAAAAAAAATTTATCTTTGGATCTTACCAAAAAATTTAATAAAATATTAAAAAAAAAAGATTGCAACTTTGCAAAAACCAAATATTTTGAAACATTTTGTGTTTAATTGCAACAAAAATAGAATCACTTTCGACAAAATCAACAGAAATGCAAAAGAGACAACGAAACTTTTACATTTTGAACATAAATTTATAGTTCACATAAAAAAGCTCGCTCTTACGCATTTGACGATCGATTTCGAAGCAAACATTTTCGATTGAAAAAACAGCAAAAACAGCAGTTTATTCAAAAAGCTTTAATACCTTACCGTAATCTTTTTAGAGATTTTATCCCCATAATATGCCATTTTTGTGGGTTTTGACCTAAATCGTGGTCTTAAAAATCCAAATTTGCATATTTTGGTACAACAAGTTTTGTAAAAATCATTTCTGACCAAAATCTATCATTTCCAGTGGAAATATTCCACCCCAATTTGGGTAAATTGAAGCGAAATTGACTATTATTTAAGGATGGACGAGGTTTATACGTTTATAACGGAACGGAGGAAACACGTCCCAAAAAAAAGTGGAACATGCAAATTTTAATATGTGAAAATTCGTCGACTTCATTCAAATTTTTTTTCACATTTGTGTGAAATATATCATCGTTCATGTGGGAATATGTAAATTTTCACATGGGAAAGTTACAAGAATTCATTCAAATTTTTTCGTTTTTTCACAAATTTTTGAATGAATGTTATCGTTTTTGTGGGAATATGCAAATTTATGCGTGTGAAAATTAGTCTAATAGTTCATTCTTTTTCTTACTATAAATTTGTATATATACTTGCAAGTGCTGCAATAAACACGTCATTCTTTGCTCTCAATTTCTTCTGCATCAAGTGGTCTCTGATCTCTCTCTCTCTCTTCATCAACTGGCTTCCGATATTCCTGGTGCTCAATCTCGTGGTGCTCAACTTCTGGTCGCTGCTCAGATAAGTTTTTTAACCCTTTTTCCCCCTCTCATTTTCGATGACTGACTGTAATGGTTGATTAGCAATTGGAGGTTGTGTTTGGTTTTGGAAAAAGGTTAGTAGCATTGAATACCAACGTCACAGTGGACTGATTCTTTCAAGCACAAAGAACCGTGTTTGCGGCTTAGGATTCGGAATCAGATTCTCCCTTGCGATAACTGCATCAGTTTCTTTGAAATTGGTGTATGTTATTTGTGAATACGAGGCTCATTGCGAAAACATTTTTTCCATTTCCATCACACTTCCTTCTGTTGATTGACCCATTCTTTCATCATCGATCCTTCCCCTCTCCTTCCCATCCCTTTTCAGTTTCAATCATCATCTACCTTCTGCAACTTCTGGTTCTCAATCAACACATTGCTCTTCAATCTCTTTTTTCATTGTTTTCTTTTATTGTTTTAATTGTTTTAATTGTAATTTTATTGTAATGTTTGTTGTTATTGTAGAAATAAATAAAAGCATTGATTCTTTAATTTGTTGTTTTTTTCCACTGAGTCAAGGCTGTCCGGAATTCCGGATCGGATTCCGGATTCCGTGATTCCGGACGATTTTTGGCGTTCCGGAATTCCGGATTCCGGATTCCGGATCATAATTTTTTGTTTTCTATATAAATTATTCCGGATCGGATTCCAGATTCCGTGATTCCGGCTGATTATTGGCATTCCGGAATTCCGGATTCCGGATTCCGGATCATAATTTTTTTTCCGGACAGCCTTGCACTGAGTTCTTCTTTTTTTTTGATCAGATGAATTTTTTGGGGGATATTAAGTGAGTGAGCTCATTTTTTTGTTTAAATTATTCTAGTTTTGAGGACTTTGTTGATGTTAACTAATTCGACTACAAAAGTGATCATGATTTTTAATATTAAATTAAATTTTTTTGCTCCCCCCCCCTGTATTCGATACATTAATAGTCTGAGATATCTGAATTGGTTTTCAACATTTATAGGTCATGAGTGGTTCAAACAGTAACTAATTACTCATTTCTTCAATGGCTTAATTTTTTTTCTCGATTTATTCGCTTTTACATAAATGTTTTATGAATTTTTTAAGGACGTTATACTAATTTAAATATCTCAGACTATTAATGTGTCGAATTAAAATTTGTAATTAATAAAATCTTCATAAGTTTCATTTATTTGTTAATTTATTAACAAGCAAAACGCTTAATAAAATATCATAAACTTTTTTAATGTTTTATGAATATTTTGTAGTAACCTAACATTTATATACAGTCGAACCCTGTTATAACGTCCCTCGATATACCGTTTACATCGTTATTACGTTTTTTTGTCTCAGAGGTCAAAATACTTTTTCAAGGTTTATGAAAGTGATTCAGAAAATATTGACAAAAACAATATTCTTTGGAAATTCTATTATGGATACATTTATTCATCCCTAACCTCATTGTTGTTCAAAAATTGATATTACATACAATGGATCTTCATACAAACAATGATATTTTTGTATCTGTTCAAAAATGGCGAAATGAAAATTTGACTTCAAAAATGAAGAGTCACTTTTTCGACTTGACTTACAAACTGTTGCAAAATTCCACAGTTTTTCTCATCTTTTACCAAAATGACTTTGTGTATATTTTTTTGTGCTTCTTAAAAAAAACATATTTTAAAATTGATGCAACTAAAAGCTTAACTTTTTTTTAAAAAATGATTCATTTGGTACAGATGCAAATCTTTTTTCACATTAAATAAGCGATTTCATCATCTTTTTGAAAACCAAAAACCGCAAAGAACAGCAATGCATTTTTACACATAAAAAATGCCTAAAAGTCAGTTAAAATTGAAAAATTACGAAATCTGTTTGTCGCATTTTCAAATTTGAATATTTTATAAATAATGTGTTTTGAATTGGAAAATCAGGTAAAGACACATTTTTCAAATACAAATTTATTGTTGTAGTGAACAAATCCACGACTAACATTAAGGGCATTAATAAATTAAAAGTTCTTGAATTCGCTTCTGTCACAAAAAGAAGAAAAATATTTTGAAAAAGTTTGCAATTGTTTAAGAAAGATTTAAAAGAAATATGTTTTTGTTATTTTTTATCATTAATCTGATAGTAATTTTTGAATAGCTTTTTGACCATTTTGTTTGTCAAAAGAAAATCTTAAAAAAAATCAACAAAAGTTGTTTGTTTACCTTTTACTTTTTAAGGTTTTGATTTCGCAAAAATAAAGAAAATTGAAGGTGACTGAAAATAAAACCAGTTCTTTGTAGAAATTAATTTTTTGCACCTTAAATACAGCAAAAATCAAAGGAAAAAATCTGACGGTAAGGGTTGGTGGCCACCATGGTGGGGGTTCAAAACTTTGAATTTTTTGCTGACGTCAGATCTGAACAGTCCCTAACCATATAATTTAATAAAATAATGTTTTATTGGTCCTTTTTCTTTTTCATTAACATGTTGTTCTCATATTTTGCAAATGTTGTACTTATATATACAATTTAATTTAATTAAGATTAAATATTCAAAAATACATCAATACCTTATCCGTAAACTCTGTAATTTTTGATGCATGAAATTTTAAAAAAAAGTTTCCAACAAAGTAAAATGCGAAAATAACACCGTTTGAATGACATAAAAGTTTTTCAATTTTAGTTTCTTTTTTTACATCCATCGTTTGATTTCAATTTTTTTCAAAAAAAGTCATTTTTTCACACTGTGAAACTTTCCTGATTTTTTTGAATATTTGAAATTTTTTTCCTTTATTTTAAATTGATTGTTATTAACAAAATAAAATGATTTTTGATGTTTACACACACTGTAACATGCAAATCTGTTGAGATAGACAATATTAATAAGTTTGGTAATTTTCAGATATTTACGTCATAAAATAAAATTATTTAACAAGATCGAACCTTTTACATAAATTTTTGTAATCTTTCAAAAAAACTTTTTATTTTTTGTTATCTTGTCCTGTTTTTGTTCAATTTTTGGTACCCATGTGTACTCACATTTTAAAATTTTCTACATGAAAATTTAATACAGAGAAAGGAAAAAAACAAGCGTCAAGATTGAAATGGGGATATTATATTTATTGTGACATTTGAATCTTACAGAAAAATTTTTAAAACTTTCTTTTTGATTTTTGAAAGTCATTTAATTTTAAATTACTCCCAAAATTTGAACTTTTAAAAACAGAATAAAATATTTAAGATTTCCAAAAACCAAAAATTTGGGAACGCGATTAAATAAAAAATATGTAATTTTGGCAGAATGAAAAGAAATTCCCTCGATAAATTATTTTTAACAAAGTTCAGAGCACAGAAATAGCTTTTAAACGAGAGAAAACACTTGGCAAAAATATCGCTTTTTTGTTTCTTAAATTTGTATCAAAAAAGGTTTTATTCTCATTTCTGCGTCGAAAAAAACGGCATTTCGAAATACAAAGATTTTTTTTGCAAACATGGTTCCATTTATTTTACTCTATTGCCTTTTTTTCAAAAGAGCAAAAACTTTAGCGATCACAAAAGTACGCTTTAAAAATCGAAGTGTCAATTCTAAGTTAATTTTTGAATGTTTTAAAAATATTTCTTTTTTAAACATTTTTTGGAAGTTTAAAAAAAATTAGCTAAACCGTTACATGAATACCCTTTCATGCCCATACATGAAGCATCTCTTACTAATACAGGGTGTCCCAAAAAAAATGGCAGAGAGGCTGATATACAAAAACAAAAATGTTTAAATATCTAACTATATGTGGACTGGTATGACCCTTGGAAGAGTAATTTGCTACAGTAATCTCACCTCTTCACAACTTTCGCTTCGAGACCCACGGCGTTCACAAATTAAAAATTGACCGTTTTTTGGGTGTTTCGTAGGTACACTGCCCTAATTTTTTCAGAAGTGATTTTTAAAATCTGTTAAGTGGATTTTTTAGACAACCGATGGAACTCGTCCGTGGGCAATATTTTGAGATTTTAACTCAACTCCCTGAATTTTGGCGAATTTTTTTCTGACCCCTTGCGCAAGATTTTTCATTTTTGGCCAACTTTGACTTATTGGTGTAGTTCACAGATTCACTTATTTAGGGACCCTAAATAAGATGCAAAGAAACATTTTTTGCTGATTTTTTTGGTGTAAAAAATAAAGCAAATATGATTGCATTAATCTGTTTTATTTTTTTATTATTTTTTGGTAAATGTGAAACAGCAATTGGTTAATATTATTTTACAGTAAACAAATGCTGGCGGGCCGTAGGCCCGCTTTAACCCCTAGTATAATTATTATTCGTAATCAAGAAAAATAGAATTATACGAATACCCGAGAAAACAAATTTGCATACTGAAACCTTTAAATTATTTATTGTTTGGGGGGTTTTTTAAACATATTAGAGATAAAAAACTAAAAATCGCCATTGGCACTTATGTGCCATTAAATTAAAAATACGGTTTTTAGTGTACCATTTTGGAATTAACTTTTTCAGCTTTTGTTGGATGATTTAGGCAATTATTAAAACTTCTACACAATTTCAAGGATATATAGGTTTTCAAACAATCTGAATCCGAATCTGTTACATTTGAAAAGATTTGGTTCCTCCAAGTTCCAAAATCTCATAATGTTTTTTTTTGGTATCCATGAACGTTTTTGAAGATAGTAACAATAAAAAAGAATTTAGATAAATTTCTAAAACACAAAAAATGCAAACAAATCACATAAAATATTTTTATTAAAAGCTTTAATCAAACATCATTTTAAACAAAATCAAAAATGGTAGTACATTAATGCACATAAACGATTATTAGATGGTTTGATAAAGAGGATCATTGATTAGAGTTTCAGGTTTTGCGCGACAAATAAAATGAAAATCGGGATGAAAGCCAGAATTGAAGTTACAGTATTTTACATTACAGGCAAATGTTGTGGCTTGATCACTCAAGGCAAAGGCAGCCGGATATTGAACAGAATAAGTTGAATATTGAGAAAGAAAGTTAAAATTTGTATTTGATTCAAAGAATTCGGTTTTTAATTGAGTAACAAATGCTTTGATATCTTGATTATTAATCCAAAAAGTTGTTGGATGAATGATCTTTTGAAATTCTTTTTCAGGATCATAAAATGTGGCAGTATCGCAGGTACGGGGTTCAGCGACAATGGCGGCTTCATCGTCACAACTCCAAGCCTTTAAAAAAGATGCATGTAAAAAATATTTAAAGTATCAAACGGATACCAAATTATTCAAATTTGATGCTTGTAAAGCAGTTTCAAGATTTTCAAGTTGATAAGTTCCAGCCGAGATCTCAGAACGAATTTCATTAATTTTATTCATGAGAATTTCTCGAAGTTCAATATCAAAAATGCCATTTTTTGGACAAATGACATCTTGGGAAGGTGGAATGTAATTTGGGGTTGAAACTTGATAAAGTTCTTCTCCAAATTGAATTTTTGGATCAACAGAGCACATGATTTGAGTTGTAAAATCTGCAGGATATGCATTGTGGGATTTATTTCGAACATCACATTCATAAATTGCACATCCAACTGTTTGAGCTTGCGCATTAAAAATATTGATTCCCCATGATCCATGTGTTCCAGTAAATACTGGAGAACGAGATAAAAAGTCGTTTGTATTAATTAAAAACTTTGGATATAAATTAAGACCGCTTTGAATAAAGCTTTCCGGATCAGTGACATCCATTCCAAAATAACTCCATGTATAATCAGGTTGAGGAAAGTCAATTGGGGAAGATATTCCATCCCAGGGAACTGGGACACTATCACATTGATTTTGTAAATATTGATGTATTTCTTCTTCTTTTTCACAACTCCATGTCTGAAATTATTATAATAATAATAATACAAAATCTGTTGTTTTTAAAGATATCTTAAAATATTATTACCAAATCAGGCATTTCTGTAGCTGGCAAAGCATATTCGCCATTGTAAAGTAAAATTTGTTCAGTTTTTAAAGCTTTTCGAGCATCATTCATGGCATCAAGAATTTTTTGTCGAAGAATTGGAGTCATTTGAAGATTACTATTTCCACATGTTGGCGAAGGAGATGAAGAAGGTGTTTGTCCTGTTATTGAAGATACAGTAATCAAAAGAATAATAATCAACTTGAAAGAGGAAGTCATTGTTCAAAGAATGAACCTGATTATTTATAAGAAAATATGATCTTTTTCACCCATTGTCATTTCCTTTTATACTCTGTTTCCGAAATTATAACGGGGGATTATATTTGGGGTATTTCATTTGCATAATACTCTTTTTGGTTCCGTGCAAACTCTGAATTTCTTTGTTTATCAAAGGTCATAAACGTTGATTTAAATAAATTTGAAAATTATTTTGAGGGGGCACATTTGCAACAAAATATATATATGTATAAAATGTTTTGATTTTAAATCCTTTTTAAGCTAAATTTTACGATTATTAAAGCATTTTTGCTCAAGTTTTACAAAATTTTCAACACTCTGGAAAAAATATTAACCTTGAGAATTTTTAGTTTTAAGAAAACAAAAAACATTTGCAGCTAACTAAAAACGTATGAAGATTTTTTGAATCACAAGTTCTGAACTAATATTTGACTCATTAAACGTCGGAGATATTTTCATTTTACAGTAACACCACAAAGTTCTGAAGCGATATCAAGCTCGGAAGTCTCTTTAAACAACTAAATAACAGGTGCCGATAACAAAAAGAGAATAAAACCGGATTTTTGAGAAACTTTAGCAAAGCTTGACACAGAAAAATCAAATCATAGTTAAAGTTTTACTTATTTTGAGATCTGTCAAAAATCGCGCTTATTTGCTTCACAATGAGGGTTTTTTTATTACTCTAAAAAACTGGGTTACCGGGAGTATAGATGTATGTATGTTAGAAATATTCAGTAGGCATACCAATACCCATAATGGAACCCTCTGGACACAAGAATACCTTACCGTAATCTTTTTAGAGATTTTATCCCCATAATATGCCATTTTTATGGGTTTTGACCTAAAACGTTGTCTTAAAAATCCAAATTTGCATATTTTGGTACAAAATGTTTTGTAAAAATCATTTCTGACCAAAATCTATCATTTCCACCACAATTTGTGTAAAGTGAAGCGAAATTGACGATTATTTAAGGATGGACTAGGTTTTTACGTTTATAACGGAACGGAAGAAACACGTCCCAATAAAAAAGTGGAACATGCAAATTTGAATATGTGAAAATTCGTCGACTTCATTCCAATTTTTGTTTCACATTTGTGTGAAATATATCATCGTTCATGTGGGAATATGTAAATTTTCACATGGGAAAGTTACAAGAACTCATTCAAATTTTTTTGTTTTTTCACAAATTTTTGAATGAATGTTATCGTTTTTGTGGGAATATGCAAATTTATGCGTGGGAAAATAAGTCTAATAGTTCATTCTTTTTCCTACTATAAATTACTATATATACTTGAAAGTGCTGCAACAAACACATCATTCTTTGCTCTCAATTTCTTCTGCATCAAGTGGTCTCTGGTCTCTCTCCTCTTCATCAACTGGCTTCCGATATTCCTGGTGCTCAATCTCGTGGTGCTCAACTTCTGGTCGCTGCTCAGATAAGTTTTTTTAACCCTATTTTGTCCCCCCCCCTTCCCATTTTCAATGACTGACTGTAATGATAAATTAGCAGTTGGAGGTTGTGTTTGGTTTTGGAAAAAGGTTAGTAGCTTTGAATACCGACGTCACAGTGGACTGATTCTTTCAAGCACAAAGAACCGTGTTTGCGGCTTAGGATCCGGAATCAGATTCTCCCTTGCGATAACTGCATCAGTTTCTTTGAAATTGGTGTATGTTATTTGTGAATACGAGGCTCATTGCGAAAACCTTTTTTCCATTTCCATCACAAATTCCTTCTGTTGATTGACCCATTCTTTCATTATCGATCCTTCCCCTCCCCTTCCCATCCCTTTTCAGCTTCAATCATCATCTATCATGTCCACCGTCTGATTAAGAATCAACACACTACTCTTCAATCTCTTTTTTCATTGTTTTCTTTTATTGTTTTTATTGTAATTTTATTGTAATTTTATTGTAATATTTGTTGTAATTGTAAAAATAAATAAAAGCATTGATTCTTTAATTTATTGTTTTTATCCATTGAGTTTTTCTTTTTTTTGATCAGATGAATTTTTGGGGGATATTAAGTGAGTGAGCTCATTTTTTTGTTTAAATTATTCTAGTTTTGGGGACTTTGTTGATGTTAACTAATTCGACTACAAAAGTGATCATGATTTTTAATACACGGTCTCTTTTTTGCCCCTATTTTGTCCGGTTAAGTTGCGTTTTGCATAAAATGGACCTAGAAATCTCACTTATATACCAAAAGGAAGCTAAAAGCTTACTGATTAATATTAACCGGGTGCCTAATGATTTTATAACTTTTAACGGATTCTGGAGCCGGATTCAGAATCCCCAAAAAAAATTGGTCTTAAAATGCAAAAAATTGAAGTTTTTGATGATTTTTGGCACAAAAATAGAGTTATTATTGAAATTTGACATATTTCAGATATTTTAAACCAAAAAACTAAAAAATAAAATTTTTTGATTTTTTCAGTTTTTCACGTAGTCCCCCCTGTGCCCGAAAATTCAGAAAAATTTTTTTTCGATTTTTTGATACAAAATAGTCAAAAATGATGGGAAATGATAAAATACGATTTTTAGAACAGTTTCTAACAAGAATCAAGCTTCGGAAGTCATTAAATTCCGAATCGGAATGATTTGGTTCTCGAACCTGTAGGTATAGGTTTAAAAATTTTTTTTGTTGCTATCACTGAAGATAGAAAGTTTCTTTTGGTATTTTCTGAATCACAACATGCCAATTAAAAGTCTGATCAGAGGAAATTTCGAAAAACGCTTTTCATTTGATTTGGCAGGCATTTAACTTTTATCATATCATTAAGTCGTTTTGGACCAAAATTTTTTTTCGCTATACTAACGCAAAAAACGTCTCACCGAAAATTTCCAAAACATGAAATCAGTTTTTATTTCAATTCTGCCTCAAAAAAAATTTTTTTGAGGCAATTTGGACGACCAAAGCTGAAGCGGATATTTTTTTTGTAAACTGAGGCAGATTTTAGAAAATGCTAGAGTTTGTGTAAATACAAAATTCAAACAGTATAATAGGTTATTTTAAAAGATTTGCCTCAGCTTTTTTGCAACCTCCTGGATTTCACAAAAACTGCCTCAAAAGTGAGGCAAAATTCTGATAAAATAGTGTCTCAAAGGTGAGGCACTTTTCGAACTAAAAATTGCCTCAAATGTGAGGCACTTTTCGAACTGAAAATTGCCTCAATTTTTTGCCCCGCCGAGGAACCGAACTCTAGACCTCCGGATCCAAAAACAAAGGCGCTACCAACTGAGCTGTTTGGTCAACGTAATTGTTTCCGTAAAAAATGTATACAACGTTTTGCCAACGAAGAACATTTTGTCAACGAATTTATTTTCTTTTTGGCAAAACGTTGTATACCTTTTTTAAGGACACAATTGTGTTGACCAAAAAGTTTTTGAAGAGAAAAAAAATATTTTAAAATTAATGCAATCAATCGATTAGAACTCTGTATTTTTATAATTAAATAATGTAAGCAACAACATTTATTGGTGTTCAGTGTACATTATCAAAACAAATTCATTGAACGAGGTCATACGTAATAATAGGTATCATGTTAAAGTTAAAAATTGTTTAAATCTTCAAAAACTTATTCATCCACATTTTTTAGATTATTTTTTATTTCAATTAAACAATTTTTAACCACTTTAAAATTGCAAACAAAAAAAAATATTTTCATTATAGAAAAAAGAGAATGTGAAAATGGTTTCTCTTTGTCTCACATTAAATGTGCAATTTCATCATTTTTTTGAAAACCAAAAAATCGCAAAAAAATGGCAATGCATTTTTACAAATAAAAAGTGCTTAAAATTTAGTTAAAACTGCAAAAATTACGAAATCTGTCTGTTGCATTTTCAAATTTGAATATTTTATAAATATTGTGTGTTAAAATGACAATCTAAATACATATTTGGCGGACAAAAATGCACGGACAAAATGAACACATGGCAAATGAGTTCCCCACAAGCATTAATAATTAAAAAGTGCTTGAATTTATTTCTTTCACAAAAAGAAGAGAAATGTTTTGAAACTCATTTACGATTATTAAAAGAAAATCAAATAAAGAAATACCGTTTTCATTTGTCATTTTTAACATTGTTTCATAACTATTTTTTTAACTGTTTTTGATCATTTTTATGAAAACTTTCTTTGAACCCATACATAAATAAAATTAAGTGATCAAAAACATTGTTTGTTTACCTTTAACTTTAACGATTTTTGATCTCCCAAAAATTTGATGGTTTATTCTTGGTTTTTTAACTGGTGTTTTAGCCATTTCTTTATAGAAATTCCTTCTTTTTACAGTCGTTAAAAGTCTCTGTTTGTTCCATTTTTAAATCAGTGAATATAGTTTTATTTAATTCTATTCAATTTTTTAGTTTAAAAATATTTTTAAAAAATGGATAAAAATACAGGTGCAGATCAACCCGGGCCCGGATATGACCAAGCTAAAATAAATCAGGATAAAGGAAATGAAAAAATGGATGAATCAATGAAAGATCAGACTCGAGGAGATTGGGGTATGTTGGATTTATTAGTAAACATTAATTATTACATCCAAAATCGAATGCATTTATTTTTGATATAAAAATTACTTTTTGAGCTTAAAATGCATTTATCATAAACGAAATTTTTCAGGTTCCAAAGAAGAAAGAGCAAAGGCCCCATCCGATGAAAAAACTCCTAACACAAAATATTCTGGTCCAAATGCTTTTTAATAAAATTTTGTTTTTTACAAACTGAGATTTTTGTAGCAGTTTTTGTTAATTACCAGTGAATATTACTGTAAATAAAGTCATAATGTATTTTTATTTTGACAGTAATTTTGTCGTCAAAAAAAGTGGTACAACCACAAACTGTGGACAGAACATCACATGCTATTTCGCTGACGAAAAAGTTTCTCTTTTTTCGTGCTTTTTTTTCAGTCACACATTTTTTTGTTAATGCTAAGGTTTAAAATCAATCATTTACGTGGTCTTTGGCTTATTCCTTTGGGCTGTCTCTCTTGGAAAATTTTTAAAAAAAAGGTTAGTTAGAATTTTGTTGCGTCCCAGTTGCACATATTCGAAAAGGTTTATAAGATCATTGCATGCCTGTTTTAAAAACAATGTATGCAATATTGTTTGAATATTTCAGAAATGTTTCAATGAATAAATAACTAACTGACTATAAAGAAGTTTTTACGTTAATTACATCAAAAATGGCTCCAAAAAATTCCTATTTTTGTTTGTAATCAAGAAACTTGTGTCGTTAAATATTTTTTTAAAAAAAGAATTGTAGATCCAAAAATTATAAAAAGTTCAAAACACTAATATGAAAAAAGCAACTGCAAAAAATAATTCATAGTGGAATCTAATTTTTTGTTTTCTGATACTAATTTTAAACAAGTGTTGAAAGGGAGATTACATTATTTATCAATAATCTAAGTTAACATCGGATCCGCACAAATGAAATTGAAAAGTACAAAAAGTGGTAGACTCGTTTCCAGCTAAACTGTTGTCGGTCAGAAAGTTTAAACAAACATCAAAAATACATCAAAAATGCGTATTTGGTGTTGTAATATCAAATTGTTTTTAGATGATTCATTTTTAAGTCATTGAGATCAAACAATACGGGACTTATTCTTTTAGTTTATTGATCAAATAAAATATTCAAAAATGTATGAAAATCAAAACTGTGTTTTTTACACTATTGAAAAAAACAACTAAAATTTTTTATTGTTTCTTTAAATTAGTGATAAGCTGACAAAAATATTGATTTTTTTTACAATATTTTTAAAGCAAACAAAAACACGAATCAAAAGGGTAAACAAAAACAGTTTTTTTTCTTCGTGCAAAAAAATATTCTTCTTTTTTTGAACTTGAAAATGAATGTTAATCTCGATGAAATTAATAGTACAAAATGTGTAACTTTTTGTCTAAAATCAATCCATTTAAAAGTCGAATGAACAAATCAAAGAAAATTTAGAAAATTTTTTTCAACACTCTCAAATAAATAAATTTGTTTTTAAAATACATTTTTAATAACTAATGATCTTTATCCATATCCATTATAGCATTAAACAAGGGTACTCTTTTATTTAAATTTAAATAACTTCTTTGAAAGTTACCACAATAAACATGTAATATTATGAAAAATCTTCAAAACATTCAAAAACGACTTACACATTTTTATGGACTATTTTTTTGTTTCAATGAAACAAGTTTCCCGGATAAATTTGAAATTTTACGGGGTGCCGGGCTCAGGGCAACTTTTCAAAGTCAACAGGGCGGGAACAGAATGCGGACTTCTTTAATTTGTCATTCATTCGCTCATTTTTTTAAAATTAATTTAATCAAAATTAAGGATTTGAATATTTTATTTCCATTTTTTAATATTTAAAATTAAAACCAAGTTTACTAAAATTATTTTCCATATCCATACTCAAATTTTTTATTAATTTCTTTGTATGGTTCAAAGATACAATAATTTTCTTATGTTTAATGTCATAATTTACGATGTTCTTATGTTTAATGTCATAATTTACGATGAGGAATGTTAAACAACAATACTCTTTTATTTTAATTTTAATAACTTCAAGACATATTATGAAATAATTTTAAAAAATTCAAATAAACAATAAGAATTTAGTTTTCGATTTTTTTAAATTTAACACACAATTTTTGTGTTTCAGAAATACAATTTTGATACTTTTAATAAAAAAGCCTAATGTTAAAAAAATGGAACAAAGTTTGCGAAAAAATCTTTATATTTCGAAATGCCGCTTTTTTCGATGAAGAAATGAGCACCTTTTTTACAACTAAAATAAATCAAAATGAATCATTGTTTTTGTCTGTGTGTCCATTCTTCATTCTTTATATTTATCATTTCGTATTTGAATATTTCGATTTCATTTTTAAAAATTTAATATAAAAATTACGTGAACTGAAACGAAATTTTTAGTTGTTTTATTCACATATGAAAGGTTTCCATTATTATAAGGAACCACTTGGATCAATATTTAAATTTAACTATTAAAGTTATGGGTGCGTTGTTTGAAAAATTTGAAACCATTATTATTCACATTATTTACAAAAAAATATAATGCATTAAAATGATTTTTAACCCGTGGAAAAAAGGTATTTAAACACAAATAAAAATTGATAACCATGAAAGATATTTGCATCAATTTTGGAATCCAAAAAACGTGTAAAAATTTGTGTCGAAGAAAAAAAAATTAAACAAAGTTAATTGTCTCAAAGATTTTTGTGTGTCATCTCTGCCTGATTTTTGCCATTCTTATGTTGGTTAAATAAAAAGCCCTTTTAAATTTATCGATTTCTTCTTTCTTTTTCTTCTTCTTTCCTTTATTTTTTTAGTTCGTTATTCATTCACTTTTTTAATACTGACATATTTGAATATTTTTGAAAAATTCAATGTAAAAACCAAGTTTTGTTTTAACGAAATTTTAATTTTCTCTATTGTATGAACTGCTTCTACGCATTCTGGTAAAGGTGACAATTTAAATATATTAATTCAAATTTTGCCAACATTGTTGTTTGTAAAAGATGAAAAAATAATTTTCGTTTTAACCAAAATTATTACTTTAAAAACAAGACCCAAGAAAAAACGGGTTAAATACAAAACAAAATTGATAACCATGAAAAATATTTTTGAATCAATTAAACTCAGCTTGGGGATAAAAAACGTAAAAAATTTTTGTCCCAAAAAGAAAGGGTCCTATAAAGTGAAGTGAAATATGCCAAAAAATTCTGTGTGTATGTCTGCCTTATTTACGCAGCTTGTTTTTCAACAAAATGGGCTGCTCCTTCAAATGACTATTATTGATTTCAGTTTTTTCTTGGTTTTTCTTTTAGTTTGTCATTCATTAAGTGATTTATATTATTTCTTATTTGAATATTTTGTTTTCATTTTTTAATATTTAATATTAAAATCAAGTTTTGCTTTAACAAAATTTTAGTTTATTTATTTGTTAAACGGTTTAAATTTTAAATCAAACTTGAACTACCAACTTGCTCAATATTAATAATTATAATTAAAATTATGTCAACATTGTTTGTAAAGTTGAGAATGTTGTTATTCACATTTTTATCAAAAAACATTTGTACAAAAAAACACTTTTTAACCCCCTCAGAAAAAGGTGTTGATGAACACAAAACAAAATTGATTACCATGAAAAACTTTTTTGAATCAACTGGAGCCAGCTGGGGGTTAAGAAAAAGGGTAAAAACTTGTGTCCCAAAAAAGTCAGAAATGCTTCGTTTTTTTACTGATAAAAATAGGTACATCAGCGTCAAAATTTTTTTTTACGTTTTTTTAAAAAAATAGTATGTTTCTGGTAGTTCAGAATCTGAGAAATCTAATGGCATATTCAGATTTTTTTTATTTTCAAAACTCGAAATTTAATGACGATTCTACGACGCGCACTTCAGATTTCCACGCCAGGCCAAAAAAAATCCAGCCGGTTTGCCTACCCTCTGTTGCGTAGTGGTGTAACGCGCTGCAGCCACGCAACGACATGCGGGGTTCGAATCCTCTCGCATGCAAAAAAAACTCTTTGAGTGTAAAAAATTAGAAATGGTTAGTAAATTAATGGGTAATATTAGAATTAATAAAAAATAATAATTTGATGTAAATTTTGGGATTTTTGAAACATAAATAAATAATTATTACATTTTTTGGTATACTGTAATGATTTTTTGTATTAAAGTATAAAATAACTTCATTTTTCAAAGATTTAATGCAATTGAAATACAAAAAAATAAAGAAATATTAAATTTTTTTCTTTTTAAAACGGGTTTTGAAAACCATAACAAATTGTAGCTTTTTAATGAGTCATCTTCTTTCGTTTTTAAAGACAGTTCATATTTTAAACTATTGTTGCTAAAAGTTTGACATTTTTTGTACTTATGTGAAAAGTTTGTTTGGGTACTTAAACTGTTTTATTATGTCAACAAAAAAATTTATTCCTTCATTAAAGAATGAAATGATATCGTTAAATGGTCAAAATTATGGTGATAAAGATGATCACTATAATTTAAATTTGAATAAAAATCCTTGTCCTCAATTGTGTAAAATGTTATGCTCTAAACCAAGAAATTTGTCAGAAGTTTATTGTAAAAAAACGAATAGTTTCAATTTCAATAGTTTTAATTATGATAGAAATAATAAGACTGTTATTGATTATCCTATCAAATCTTCCCATCAACACAAATATATTGATCCTTTTTCAAAAAAGAAAGAAGAAAAACGTAAAGAGCTTTCTTCGATCCTCAATAGCAGCACTTTATCCCTTCATATTGCTGCCTATGAAAATTCTATTAATTCTGATGATCAAATTCAAAGTCAAGAATATGCATTTGAAAAACAAAAAACTGAATTTAAAAAGATTAAAAAAGCATTGCCAGAGGTAATAGTCTCATAAAGGCCTTACAAATTATCATTCCCGTATCCTATTTTACAGGATTCATTTGAAATTCCAAGACAACAAGAGAATGTTCCAACGACCCCAGAAGTCATGCAGTTCAAAGCAGGCCAAAAACTGCTTAATCCAAATGGTAATACTTCTGGATATGAACAGCAATCAGAAGAGCAATCTCCAGAAAAAGAAATTACTGATGCTGCAATGTTTGATCTTGTGTTCAATGGAATTCATAAGTAATTGAAATTCCTTTTTTTCTGCAGGTTCATGTACATGCTTTCAGGGCTGATCTTCATGTTGTTCCCTTACCTGATAAAATTACTGCTCCAATGACACAAGGGGTACATGTTCTTTGTTATTCTATTCCTTCGGATGATCTTCAGGTTAAAAAAGCGCATCAAGATAGTTTGGGTCTGTGGTGCAACAAAGCTCGAACAAAAAATTATCATATTAATAATGTCAATGGGAAGGTTCAAGCAGCAAATGTAACCAGAAGTTCGCATATTGTTACTCAAGGGCAGTGTTATTTCAATACTCATGCAAAATATTTAGAACAAAATATCAAAGTTCATAAAAAAGTATGTCTAACTTAATTTGTTTTTTATTTATTTATTTAAAACCAAATATTCGAAAAATTATTTTTTAAGGTTTACTCAGCTACAACACCTTCAAGTACCACTTTAATTGTTGCAGTATATGATATTGAAAAAGATCTTTATCCTGCTACAGTAATTCCAAATGCATCACCCGTTTCAAGTCGAAGCACTTTTTCAATTTTCCAAAAGCGATTTGCTGAAAGTCCCCTTCCATTTGAAAATGACAGAAAAGTAAACAATTTTTTTGCTTAAAACAATTTTTTTACTTTTCTTTATAGAAAGTTGTTAAAAGTAATGTCACAAATATTGGTGGTGATAATATGGATTCTGCTAATTCCTCTCTCATTGGTTTCGATCCTAAAACATTTTTCGATCCCGATCCAACAGTATCCCTTATTTCACCAAAAATCCCCCCACAATCTTCAACAGATGCAAATATGATTGACTTGGAAACAAAATTACAACAAGCGGAAAATAAATTACAAAAAGAGAAAAATAAAAGAGCAGATCTCTCAAAAAAGAATAATGACCATTATCAAGAATTATATAATTTACAGAAAAGATACGATAATCTGATCAAAAAGAACGGGGAAGAAACAGCTGGGTATGAAGCTGAAATTGCAGATTTGAGAAAACGACTTGATGTTTCCAAAAATGATTATGATGAGCTGTTTAAACAAAGGGAAAAAGAAAAAATTGAAAATGGTACAAGGATTAGAGAATTGGAAAACGAAGTTACTATGTTTAAGGCAGCTCTTGAAGAACAACAATCAGCAAAAACCAATATGTTTAACATTAAAGTTAATGGAAAATATGTTCCACATGCAAAACTCGCAATGGCAAGACTTACCAGTATGGGAATTGCTAACCATACTGTTGGACCCGCAATGGCATGTATGGCTGAATTGTTTGGATATTCTTTGAATGCTATTCCATCTGCAACTACAGTAGGAAAAAGCCCATTCTTTACGCAATCTTTAAACCATGAACAACTCAGAAGAGTGATTAATGATGCCGCTGTAAGGAACATTGCAACAACTTCATGTTCCGATGAAACAAGAAAAGCGGGATTAGTATGGCAAAATCATATGATATGTACCTTGGATGAACAAAATGAAGCAAGAAAATATTGTCTCGGCAATGTGCCAGTTATTGATAAATCTTCAGATGTTTCGTTAAAAGCTCTTCAAATGATTTTGGAAAATTTGAACAATGATAATGGCAATGAATATTGGGAAACTTTTTTGATGAGTCTTGGCAGCAGAATGTCAGATGAAGCTGCAACTGAGAAATTGTTCACAAAACGGGTTGAAAATTTAAGAAAAGTATTAATTGACAGCCAAGAACGATATGATGATTTGACTGAAAATGAAAAAAATGATCTTGCAAAATTGTCCTCCTTCTTTTGCCAACTTCATGTACTTCAAAATCTTACCCCTGTTGTTACAAATGTATTGTTGGATCATGAAAGAGAAACAAGAGAAAATCCCAACATGCAACAACCAATTGTTCTTCTGCTTTTAAAAACACTTTCAACACATTTGGGCAACCGTGCTGCATCAAAATGGAATACCAGTACAGCTTGGAGGGATTACTGTAAAAATAATAACATTAAATTTGGGCAGATTCCTGACTTTATTGGGAACAGATTCAATATCCTCTTTGCAATTGCATCAGCAGTTTTTTATTTACGGGAGCATATTATTGAATTTATTGAAAAATTTGAAACTGATTTGAGCAAAACTCCTGTTTTGCAATGGTTAAAGGATCCAGTTGTTATTTCTCATTTGCATATTCTAGCTGCTTTCAATGTTTATGTTACTGCTCCATTGTTTCGATTAACGGAACATTCCACTTCAATTCAATCATTTATTTCTCATGCTGTACCACTTATTGCATATTTGGAAAATGTTAAAGAAAATCCATTGGTATTTTTTACAGGCCATGCGCCTTTTGATGACATTGAAGAAGCTGAAGAAATTACAAAACGCAGCTTAGCACATGTTGAACATCTTGATGAGGCTGCATTAACTGATCCTGCAATGATGATTGATCTTATTGAAGATTTAGCGGATGCAACAATTACATATTTCAAGAAAAAATACAAAGATTTCTTGCCTGGGGGGATACATTATGGTACAGAAGCAGATTTAAGAACAGTTCCCGTTCATAATACAGGATGTGAACATAATTTTGGTATTATTTCATGGGATTACCGACATGCTCCAAATAAACGCTCAGCTGTTCGAGCTATCAGAGTACAATCAACAGTGAATAAAACTTTTGATTGGTTCGATAAATTATCAGCCGAAGAAAAAGAAAAGCTTTTGAATGAAGCGTTGATTAATGCTCCAAAATTTGAAAAGGATGCCGCTGCACAACAAAAATTATTTGAAGAAGCAAGATGGGATCGACTTCTTGAAAAACAAAGACAGGATGAAATTGCAAATGCCATTAAAGCTCGTAAACAAGCAGAAGCAAATATTATTGTTCAGAATTACGGTGGTTGCTGGATTACTTTGCAAGAAATGGAAGATTTTTTGGCTATACCACAATCAGAATCTAAAAAAAGAAAAGCCGTTGAAGCACAACTAAAATGTCACAAACTTTCACCTTCAACTGAAAAAAAGCATTTAAAGCTTTGTGTTTTAACAAAGGCAGATGAAAATGGTAAAAGAAAGCCAAAGACAGTTGCAGAATTAATAACAAATTTATCAGCAATTATTCTTACCAAACAAGTAAATAACGAAGAATCAGAAGAAGAATTATCTGAATAATCATTTTTAAAAAACATTGTTTTTAATAAATGATGGATATATTTTTTAAGTTGCCACGATAAAAGAAATTACATTTTTTGTACTTTGATTTTGCGCAACATCATCCTTTTTCTCCAACAAATAAACCACAAGTTTAAAAAAGAAGAAAACTAAATAAAACTAACTATTTTTATGTAAAAAAATAACTTTTTAACATCGAAAAATATTTTTGAAAAACAAACAAGCATTATTACAGTAAACCAAAAAATGCAAAAATTATTTATTTATGTTTCAAAAATCCCAAAATTTACAACAAATTATTATTTTTTATTAATTCTAATATTACCCATTAATTTACTAACCATTTCTAATTTTTTACATTCAAAGAGTTTTTTTTGCATGCGAGAGGATTCGAACCCCGCATGTCGTTGCGTGGCTGCAGCGCGTTACACCACTACGCAACAGAGGGTAGGCAAACCGGCTGGATTTTTTTTGGCCTGGCGTCTCTTTTTCAAAAAAAGAAAAAAAAGAATGAGGCGGATGTACCTAGATAAAAAGCAATAAAAAATTATTTTCTTTGTTCACCCCTTTTTTTCTTTCTTTTCTTTCAAACTTTTTTTTGTGTTTGGTGATTCTTTTTTTTCGATTATTGTTCCTTTGACAAAGTTGGTATTTAAAATATAATGGTATCACCTGATGGAACACCTTCTTCATCACCTTCGAAATGTGTGATCGTGGATATTGGAGGAAAAAATTGTAGAATTGGGAATTCAGATTTTGAGAAACCTTTGATGGAATGTTTATCTTGGGAGAAAAAAGTAAGATTCGTTTTATGAAATTTTTGTTAAGTTTTACGATTTCTGATGAAATAAAAAGATGTTTGACGTCTGGAATAAAAAAATTTTTACATATTATCCCTTGAGGGAAATAAGCAAATTTTTTTGTAAAATATCTTCAAGATAAAGTTTGAAGCATAATTTTATTCTTTCTAAGTTGATATGAAATTTGAGAAATTTAAAAGTTTAGTCTATTTAAAATTTAAAATATGCAAATTTTTTATTAAAAAAGAAAATTTGAATAATGGAAGAATTATTTAATTTTTTAAAATTCATTTAAAAATTTGCATATTTCATTTTCTCATAACTATGCATCTTTTTTTAGGAGATTTACAGTATCCAAGAAACTGGAGCCCTAAATTGTAATGCTTATTACGAGCCAATTCTTCAACGTGGAATTATTACAAATTGGAATTTTGTTGAAAAACAAATCAAAGAATTTTTAAATCAACAAAACATTGATTCATCAAAAACTGCAGCAATTTTTACTCAATCAATTGCTGCAACTGATGACGATAAAGAAAAAGTTATGCATGTGAGTTGCTTTTGAAATAGGTGTCACTTTTTATTGGGTCATGTGAGGTGAAATCATATCAGTGATATCAGTTGTAATGTAACTCTCAAAAAATGAATAATGTAAACTTTTAGGTTTTATTCGAAAAACTTGGATTTCATTCAATTTGTACAATTTCTGATGCATTTTTATCTTTTATTACTACAGGTAAATAAATTTAGCTGAATTTAAAGGGGGAGTCCCACTTTATGCAAATTTTTCTTGCGCCCGTGATTGATAGTCGGACAAAAATGCATTGTTTTTTATTCACCATTATCAAAAAAGGAGGTGAGAAAAAGACAATGCATTTTTTAAATGTGCAAATTTTTTGTTCAGAACAAAAAATTTGCATATTAAACTTCGTATTAATGTTGTTCGCTGAAGTTTTGTTAAATTTATTCAAATTTCAGGAAAATCAACAGGTATCATTATTCAAATTGGCCACAGTATCACTGAAATTATTCCCATCATCAACAGGGAACCTTTACTACAGTATGCCACATATTTCAAAACATCCGGATTTGATATATCCTCCGAGTTATCATCCGAAATTAATTCTTACACTTTTCCATCATCAAATTTACCTTTGAAACGAGATGAAATAAAAGAAAAAATGTGTTATGTTCCAAGGGATTCCACAAAAGAGCTGTCAAAGTACAACAAAAATGCCAAAGCTCTTCCACCGATGTTATTGGCACGACGAAGAAGTGGCACTGGAAATGCCTTTAAAAGAATTGAACAACAAAAGTCACAATATTCTTCGAGGATTTATTTTGAAATTGCTGAAATTTGGTTTGGCAATGATTTTGTGAAAATTATCAGTGAAATGATTTCAAAAGTGCCATTGCAATATCAAGATTCAATGTATGCCAACATCGTCTTGGCAGGTGGAACGGCACAAATGAAAGGATTCAAAGAAAGATTTATTCATGAAATGGTTAAAAAACTTCCAAATACTACTTCTTTCAATGTGACCCTAGCCAGAGGGGATATAGGAGATCCGACAAATCCTGGATCAGCAGATATCTCCAATTCGGCATTGGCATCATTTAGGGGTGGCGTTATTTTGGCAAAAAATCCTGGATTTTCAAAGCTGTTAACAAAAAGGGATGAATATTCCCCCGATCAATTTCGTCGAAATCAAATGATTCGAACTTCAAAGAGAATCAAAAATACTTCACTTTTGCTTTCGAGTTAAACAAAAACTTTTGTATTTTTTTCAAACAATGGGTTTATTACTGTGCAAATATAAAAATGAATAATTAATTATAAAAAAAAAATTAAGAAAATAAAGTCCTGACATAAAAAAAGATAAGACCTGATAAAAGAGTTTTTTATGAGATTTGTTAAAACTAGGATAATATTTTTGATGAAGAAAAATTTGCATATTACTGTTTTAGGATAGATATATTTTTTAATTTTTTTTTTAAAAAAATATGTCTATCTTTTTTAATGCAGAAAAAACATATCAACTATTACTGTACTATATTATTCGTTCATATGCAAATTGTATAGAACGATCATTGATGATAAAAATTTGCATATGAAGTCAATACAAAAGTACAGTAATTAATTTTTAGAATTTAGTGGATACCCACAATATTCAGAAAACGGATATATCAGATCCGTAAAACATATAAAAGATATTTAGCAACTACAAAGAGTGTCTCATATGCAAATTTAACCTACCAACAGCCTAATCCAAGTTTTTGGATATAACAAATCCCAAAAATGACAGTGCAAGGCAAAAAAGTTGATAATATAAATAAAATTGAGGCAATGAAAAAAGATGTTAGGAGATAAAAAATAATAACATGAGATTATTGATAGGTTTTCAAAAATTTAAAGATATCCAATAACAAGGGCAGAAACAATGTCACCAGATTGAAGAAATTGTTGAGATTCAGATTTTGAAGGAAGTTTGAGCAATAAATTAGCACCACGTGTTGATAAAATGAATGAGGATAATTGATTGTGGGAGGTACAAAATGCTATTGGAATATCATCATTATCAGTTGATGAGGAGGAGGTCTTATCAGTGGATAACCAAGCCCGACGATATTCTGGTCGAGCATCAAGTCGAATTTGTTCAGCTAACTGAAATGGATAAAGGGATATATGAGATCGTAAAGAAGAGATATTTGAAATCCACAAAGATGAATTTGATATATCCATCTTTTTGGATTTCATAAAAGATTTCAAAGAACGGATATAATATCCACATTGTGGATATACAAAATCCATAAAGAAGGATATAAAACATCCACAACATGGATATACCGAATCCGTCACTTGGATTTGATATATCCGCCAAATTGTGAAAACACAAACTTACTCGAACTTTAATTTCAGTTTGAAAACAATTTTGATAACCACCAAGTTTTCGAAGAGCTGGAATAGCAAAAAGCTGGCAGGCAACCCAAGCTGAAACCGGATTTCCCGGTACGGCAAAAATATATCGAAGATCATTATTTTCGAATGTTCCAGTTGCAAATGTTGATGGAAGTCCAGGCTTCATAAAAACTCTCCCAAAATGAATCGTAAATCCAAAGTCATCTTTCAGAACTGCTTTTACGAGATCCTATAATTGAACAAAAATTTGCATAATGTAGCTACAGTAAGCAAATGACGAACCTTTTCACCCATTGAAACTCCACCACTCATAACAATAACATTGGAAAATTTGAATGCAACTTTTATTGATTGAATTAATTGTTCACGACTGAAAGTTTGGATTTTGTAATTTAAAAAATCGATGGGATTTGATATATCTCCATGGATATCCTTAATCCACGTGGATATATGAAATCCTTCGATAAAATTTAAACAATTTAAGTTCAAAATGTGAAAGAAAAAAGGACATTATAAAATCAGATTTGGTATATTCCAACGGATATCCTTAATCCAACTGGATATATCAAATCCCTGATACTTATCGATATTAAAATGGATATCACTTACGTATCTCCAACAACCCCGCCATCAATAGTTTTAAAGCCATGTGCATTTAAAAGTGCCAACAACTGTGGCCGATTAGTATCTCGAATTTTTCCCTCAGGGGTTTCTTCAGTTGTCCAATCAACCAGTTCATTCCCAGTTGACATGACACAAACTTTTGGCTTTCGATAAATTTCAACAAATCTTTGTCCACTTGCTGCAACAATTCCAATTTCAGCAGATCCCAAAATGCAATGTTTTTCCAACAAAATTTGTCCAACCGAAACATCAGATCCAATTTCTCGAATATCTTGATTCTCTTTTGGTGGCTTTAAAATTCGAATAATTTGTTCTTCAACATTATTGTGTTTGACTAATTCTGTATCTTCAACTTGAACAACGGCATCTGCGCCAGAGGGGATCATGGCACCTGTGGAAACTCGAGCACAAGTTCCAGGTGTAATTTTTTGGGTTGTTGTAGAGCCAGCTGTGGTTACGGTAATTACTTCTCGATCACCAATTCCATCAGAGGCTCAAAAAGTTTATTAAAGGTTAAAAGGGATAATGGAATGATTTTTATGATATTTAAAATCCTCAAAAAATAAATTTGGATCAAAAGAGGCAAGCTGGTTGATCCCCAAATAAGCAATGTCTCATGTCTTGGGTACGGTAATGAATAAAAAAGAATGAGATGAAGCTACAGTAATTGCAAGTGATTGAACCTGGGCAAAATAGCTACTTAAATTTCTTTAAAGAGATACAGTAATTAAAAATCAATAATTAAACATCAAAATGGACCATGCAAAAAACAATAACATAAAAATACCGTAACTTTTACCACCAAAAAAGAATGTCTTTTATAGGTGTCAAAACTGTATGAAAAGTCGAGTGCTTAATTAATAAAAAAAGTATTGATATCTTGCTCAAATGTATTTAAAATAGCAAAAAATTTGCATAATCTCATAAACCAACACACGTTTAAAATCAAGGATAGGTTTCAAAGCTTTAACAATGTTAGCAAACTTTGATTACTTTTAAAATCCTAAATTTTGTGATAAAATTTGAATAAATTTTTCTTACCAATAACAGCATATCCATCTTTGATTGAAGTTCGAGCAGGTGGAATGGGATTTTTAGCAATTACTGGCTCATATAAAACCATTCCAGGTCGAACTAAATTTGCTGGAACAGATTTTGACATAACTGGTTGAGCAAATTCTACAACAATTTTTAGGGCATCTTCCATTGGAATAGCAGGCCATTGACTTTGTCGAGGTCGTAAAATTAGTGATGATGATGTGGATTCTGAAGTTGAAGTTGAAGTTGAGTTTGAGGGTGCTCCTTGGGATGTTGGGGTAATGGAATTTGATGAGGACATTTTAATATTTTTTTGTGAAATAATTGTTGTTGTTGTTCCAGGTGCTAATAATGGAAATGTTCCAGCTGCTGCTGATAATGTTGATGATGTTGATTTTGTGGTGGTGGCAGTGGTGGTGGTGGGTCTGATGATGGTCCACGTTTCAATCATAAAAGATCAAAAACTGGAAACAAAAAGGGAAAAGAAGAAAAAAAGGCAGGGGGAGACTCCAATGAGATGAATTTCTATAAATTTTTTTGGTTTTGATTACCTGAAAAAGAACAATATAAAATGAAAAAAATGTGTTAAAAAAATTTTTTTTCTAGACTAGGTTGGAAGTGAAAATAATCAATCATAGGGTTAATAAGGGTAGGGAGCACAGCGTAAAAAATAAATTTTAGATTTAGCATATAAATTTTATATATTTGGATAGCTCAAGATGTTCGTAATCTAATGGTGTATTCACATTTTTTTTAACTTCAGAAGTCGAAATATAATAGCGATTCTACGCCGCGTATTTTAGTTTCAAATGGCAGAAAAAAAATTTCGGGGGGTGACCTCAAAAAATGTTGGCCGAGTGGGAAAACGCGCGCGTTCAACGAGCAAAGGTGAAAAAAAGGGGGATGGTTCGATTACCGTCGCGGGTAAAAAAATAAATAAGTAAACCAAATTTTAGATTTTACAATAAAATGTTTTTAAAAACATTGTGTTTTATTTAAAAAATATTTTAAGCACAAAATAAAGCATTTTTAAAGGTATTTTCGTTAAATATTCTACTAAAGGAAATGTGACTAAAAGTTTTTTGCACTTTTTTTTCATCGTTAACGTTTTTGTAAAACACATTGACCATTTAAAAATATTTAAATATAGAGGATTGTACAGATCTACCGTCGGATGTTTTAAGGGATTTAGCGAAAATTTGAAGTTCGTTTTAAAATAGGAAAGAAATAGAGGAAAAAACTAGACGGAGAGAAAGGAGGGATTAAAAATGATAATAAGTAAAGCATCATTTTCTTCTATAATTTTATTTTAAAAGACAGTTTTTACTTATTCAGAATCTGACGTCGAGTGTTTTAATGGGGAGGGGGTTAGCCAAAATCTGATGCTCACCTTAAAAGCGGCAAACATCAAAGGAAAACATCAGACGGAGAGTGAGAGGGGTTTGAAAATTTGGGCAAAAACCCCTACATCAGATCAGGACAATCCCTTACAATCAAAAAAAGCAATGAAAATGGAAGATGTTTTTCTTTCTGGAGTAAAAAAATTAAATAAGGATTTTCAATTAAATACTATAGATTTTTTTTAAACTTTAGATTTTTGAATTTAGTTAAAGCCCTGCCCCTGCGGGCTCAAAAGCAAAGAGGCTAGGAATGGGTTTGCAAAAAGTGGGTCTCGAGCCATGCCTAGTTACTGTGATAAAATCATTTAAGTTGTGTTCAGCAAACCTTGATGGTATTTTTTGCCCATTGAATTTTTGAAGGGCAATAAAAAAAATGCCAAGATAGACGAACCTGAAAACTCGATGGCAAAATAATTTAGAGAAGTTATGTGTAGTTATTCTGTCAGCTTCGACTATATCAAGTTATTAAATATTTTTAACTTCTGAATTACCTACAATAATTTCCTCAAAATAATTTTACTATAATAAATTGTTAAAATGATTGCTTAAAAAATCGTACCTTTTCTAAAATATTATTTTTCAAATTTCTTTAAATATATTTTTTAAAAGTTTATTTAAAAGACACAACGGCTTACAAACTAGCTGACAATTCATAAAAATAAATCCAAGTTTTCTGTCAAACCAATTCGTTACAATGCTGAAAAGAAAAAGATAATAAATGCAAAATTATAAATTTTGTTTTTGATATAATCATAGATAAACAACATCTTATTATTTGCTAACAAATAATATTTTTTGAAGCTTTAATTATTTTTTAAATAAAACACAATGTTTTTAAAAACATTTTATTGTAAAATCTAAAATTTGGTTTACTTATTTATTTTTTACCCGCGACGGTAATCGAACCATCCCCCTTTTTTCACCTTTGCTCGTTGAACGCGCGCGTTTTCCCACTCGGCCAACATTTTTTGAGGTCACCCCCCGAAATTTTTTTTCTGCCATTCGTTTTTCTTTTTTTTTGAAAAAAAGAGCATCGCTGTGCCCCCTAAATAAGGGGAACAAAAAAAGTTGTGATAAATTAAGTTTTTATGTTTCACGGTCGCACGAGAAATTTATCATCAAGAACAAAGAGTTGTAAAATAAATATTGAATAAACATTTATCCTTATCATCTCTGATAATGATAGCTAAAATAATGATTATCATCCATGTCACGGATAGTCATGTCCTTGTTCAACAACAAAAAAAAGGTGGTCGAACAACATCGAAAAAAATGAACAAAAAAAACCAGACATTTTGTATCACAAGTTTTTTTGATTTTATTTTAGCAGCAGCAAAAAAAATGTGCGAACTTTTTTTTTCAAAAATGATCGCAGTCGTTTATTTTATATTTTATTGATTGAAAAAGAAAAAAAATATTTATTAGGGTCAGCTGCGGTTTGTTTAGTTAAGTTTAGTGGGCTGGAAGAAAAACTTATTTTTTGGTTTTGCTGTATCTTTCTTTGGTCCCAATTCCTATGGGATTAATAATTAAGGAAAAAATAAAGAAAATTAACTCAAATTGAATTATTTAATACTAACAAAAACTTGGACAATTTTAATGAATGAAGTCAAAAACGTGAATGAATTTCTTTAGAATGGATCAGAAGTAGTAAAAATTTAAAAAGTGAATAAAAAATCACAAAAATAAATTTTTTAAAAATACAAAAAAATTAAAAAAAATAAAATTACAGTAATTTTTAAACAAATGTTTTAAAATTTTCTGTAACTACAAATCAAAAATTCTTCCAAAAAAAAGACGCGTTCATTACTATTTTAACGTAGCTTCATTTATACGTAAAAATAGCACATAATTCTTTGACTAAATTAATACAAAAAAGTATTAAAAAATTGCTTCCATTTTTGCCCGCAAAAAATAAAATACAAAACACAAAAATTTCAAAGAAAGAAAAAAAACTGCTGAAAAAAATGAAAAAAAATGTTTGCACTTTTTCAGAAGCTTTTTTTCCAAAACCACGTAATTTCAATTTATAGACATTTGTACCAGGAGGCACCATGAAAATTGTAAAAAAAAAAGTGCAAAATTTATGCAAAAAGAAAGAAAAAAGATAATGATATACCTTGAAGAAAAATTTTTACAATCTGCACTTTTTTTCAGTTTTATTGGACATCTTCAACAACTTTCAAGACTACAACAAGAAACAATGATGTGAATTAAAAGTGCAATTTTGGCTATCATAAGTGAGGAATTTTCATTGTAGCAAAAATTAATACAAATAAGGTTAACTTTTAATTAAAAATTTTATGCTTTAAAAAACAATAGCCTAAAACTGGAGACGGAATATTTTGCATTTATTCTTCCATAATTGAACAATCTTTGCAGTTTCTGCTTTTCAAATTAGTCAGAATATAAATCTAATCCCTTTTTTACCCTTAGAGAAAGACATTGACTACAATAATATGTTTTATCAATTTATCAAAATATGCATATTTTTTGGGAACAGTGAATCGATAAACCTGGAGTCGAAGAAGGTTAAAAAATAACTAGTCAAAGAAGGTCAAAAAATGATTATGCAAATTTTAAGAAACCATTTAGAGCTTTAAAAAATTAAAAAACAGAAAGGTCTAAATTTAAAAGTATACTGTACCTGCTCAAAGACGTTTAATTAAAAACAAAGAAATCTTTTTTTGCACTTTAAATTTATTTTTAAAAAATTTGCAAAAAATATGTGTCCTTTTTTGTAGTAAAAAAAGCGCAGCAATAGTGTGAAAAAAATAAACATTTGCAAAAAAATGAAAAAAGAACTGGACTTTGAAAAAAAAAATCGTATATTTTTTTTGTTTTTATGTGAGTCAAAAAAGTCTGTGCTGCTTTTCATAGGCCCAAAAAATTTATAAATAAATATGTAAAAGAGACAGACTAAAAAGAAGAAAAATGAATGAAAGGAGGGGGGAGACACGATTACCAACAACAACAAAAAAACAACGACCCCGAAGCCAAGCCAAGCCAAAGAAGTCAAGTCCAACCCCAGCCGCCAGAAATGCAATTGGAAAATGAGCAAAGACGTTCGTTTATAAAAAACATGAATGAAAGAAAGAAAAGAACATAAAAATTTATGGGGTTCAAAAAAAATGGAAGAAATAAAAAAACTAAATTGTAGATTGAAAAAAGATAGGAAAAAACCAAAGGCAAAAAAAAGAGGTGCGCGAAAATTTATTTTTTAGGATCATTTTTTCTTCGGACAAAAAAAGACTTTTTTGAAAGAACAAAAAACAAATGCCGCTCTTTTTCTTTGTCAAAAAAAATTAATTTGAATTTTAAAATAGGAAAAACCATCTTTTTTAAGGACAGAATCGAAGAGAGAGAGACACATAAAAAAAGGACTCAATTTCAGTTCTTTTTTTTGCCTTTAAAAAATTAAACAAAGACCTGCGCAAAAAATAAACCTAAAGTAAAGAAAGAAGTTTTAAAAAAAAACATATAAAATAGGAAAGGGCAAAAAAGAGAGGGAGAAAAACTGCCTTCTTTGTTTTTTGCAATTTCAAAGGTCATTTGAAATTGCAATCTTCGGTTTTTTGGGGTAAAAATGAAGGAATAGTAAAACAGAGGAAATCATTGAAGTAACATATGTCAATTAATATCAAATTTTTGTATTTCCTGCTGAAAAGAAATTCCTGGACACTTTAACAGTGATAGGCAAGAAAGTGAATCGAACACAAGGCCGCAGGGAGAAACAAATTTTGGGGTGGGCATTTTCATTTCAGAGGGCACGCCTTTGATCTTTTGCCGCCTTAACACGAGAAAATTCTTAACAAAAAAGATCTAAGGATTTTCTCGATTTTGGGGAGGTGGCACAGGTACGAAGGGGGGCTTGAATACAACCTTGATCGAACACCCTCAAAGATAAAATCACGTATTTGCTCGAGATTTTATGAATCCCTATAGACAACCTTTAGCAAAATTATCAGTAAGAATGAAAAGAAGAAACGTTTCTGGTTTAAAGCTTAATGTGAGATAGCTCGATCAACATTTCAATGACAGATTCACCTAAAAAAAACTCCCAAAATGATTAACATAAAAAAAGGTTGATCGAAACTAACGTCAAAAAAAGGTTAAGTTTTTCATATCGTCCTTACCCTTTTTCCAAATAAATAGTTCAAACTGTTCGAAGAACAATATGAAATTGTATATTCATCCTCAAACCGCTTAAATTCAGCAGGTAAAACGTTTTAAAGACCAATTACAAGATGGATTCATGACTACACAAAAAAAATTTATTGCGAGATCATCAAAGAACAAAAACCATGCAACTTTGTAAAAACATTGTAATTAATTAAAAAATTTCCAAAACATGTTTTTACAAAAAATACAAAGACAATTAGTAAAAAATTGTACAAATTGAAAATCAAAATTTAATACAATGAACAAACTACATGAATAAGATTTGATGCAAGAGGGCGAAAACGTTTAAGATTTCTAAACGTAAAATGATCTTCAACTCTAAGACCCTCATAAATAATTCGGAGATAAAGTGGATCAACACCACAATGTTTTCCAAAGAAATTTTTTAAAAGTTCCATCGGCATATCCAAAGGAAATTTGAAGAATACAGCATTTCCATATTGATCAACAACTCGAACAATGACAAAATCTTCAGGCTTGAATAAATTTTTGCATTCAGGTGGAATAGTTTTAGTATAAAGAACTCTAAAATGACAAGACAATTATATTAAGGAAATACAATGTTAAAATATTACCCTTTTCGCCATCTACTTGCAACATATTCAAATCTTTGTGGAAAATCGAACCAATAAAATATACTAACACCATTCAAATATTGATAAGCACGAGGACATTCATAAACTCCATTTGAATTAATTGTAAAAGCTTTAATATCCTTGAACATTTTAGACTAAAAAACAAACAACTATTAAAATTTATAAGTTTGTAAACACCTACTGTCATAATTGGTGCCATATTAAAATACCGAACAGTGATTCTCATGGTTTCAAGACGATTAAGTTTTTCCTTAATTTCTTTTGCAAATTCAGCATTTTCTGGTTTACAAAATTTGTAGACATCTGTATCACGATCAGTTAGAGTATGAACAACAGTAAAAGCAAAATCAGGTGCATTCGGGAATAAATTTGCATAATTTATAAAATGTTGAGGTTCAAAGATGAATCTTTGTTTTGGTACCTTTTCATCATCACAAAAAACCAATCCTATAAAATAATTGTTAGAAGAACCACTTACGGTACAGTATGTAAAAAACCTACCAATAGTGTCTGGGCGAAGTTTGCTGAAATAATAAATGATAAAAAACAAAGAGCTAATTTCTTTAACAAAAACTTACCAAACAGGTTTTGCTTCAAACTCAAACATTTTACAAGAAAGGAATTCGAATTTGAACTTGAGAAGATCAAGCAACTAAAATACACATGTATTTATATAAAAATACTTTGTTTGTTTACAAATATTACTATAGTAATAAGGGACTGTCCAGATCGGACATCAGCAGTTTTAGGGGTACAGGCTGCACCCCTAAAACTGAGCGTTAGATTTTGATTGAGCTACACCGAGGCAGACCAAAGCAAAAATCTGCCGAAAAGCTGGGTGGTGTTAAACGTTTCTACTGACGTCAGATCCGGACAACTGCATTATTACAATTTAAATCGGTTCTACAGATTAGAAACAGTTGTATTTTAGCATAATAACGAAAAAAACTTGCTTTAAAAGTACCATTCGGAACAGATAATTCCAATCGCTCAACAAATTCTAAAGCATCCAAATGTGGTAAAAGTTCTTTGAATTCATCAAGAGAGGAGACTTTAATTTTTAAATGCTTCAAGCCTAAAATAATAGGTTTACGACTTTTGTTGGAAATAAACAAAAGAAAGGGTTATTTACTTTTAAGCTGTTGAAGAAAAGCAAAAGATGATGGAGTTGGATTTTCGAGTTCAACACATTGAAAATTTTCAACAATTGCAAGAGAGATCGGTTTGATGAAAGGGAAGTTATCAAAAGTCCACTGAAAGTTTGAATATTATATGTAATTGTTAAAAGGTAAAATCGACAAACATCATTTCTCTCAGGCACAACAATCTTATCAATTTCGTGATTCAATTTCCAAAGATTAGCTTTAATTTGAGCTTTTTTCATCTCCAAAGTGCTAAACCATTTAATAGCAGCAGCAAAAGGTTCCCTTCCAGACATCATAAAATTTAATAAAGATGTATGCTAAAAATTGAATATTGTTTATATGCTCTAAGGTAGAAAAAAAACAAACCAGATCATCATCACGTTTAATAATTTCTGCACAAACTTCATCAATAATTTCTTCATTCAATTTTAACATGACTAATAGTATTATTGAAGTGATTATTTAATACTCCAATATGAACTAAAAAATTTGTAAATTAAAAATTGTGTTGAAAATTTTCAAATCGTTTGAAAAATTTCGGCAGAAAAAAATTGGCATTCAACCATAAAATCTTTGTTTTGCAACAAAATAGTTTTTTCGAAAAAATGAAAGAGAAATTTTTTTTGAATAGATGTCTTTTTTGAGAAACTGAACTTATTCGGTGACGAAATGTTTAAGAATAGTGATGCAAAAAAGTGATATTTTTTACCGGCTTTGAGAAATGTTATTATTAGAGAATGTCAATTGTTTAACTATGCAGATTTGCTTCAAACACATTTTTTGGAGATTATAGTGCTTTTTATTCATGGATAAGTTAATACTAAAGTAATCAAAAAACAAAAATAGTTTTCCTCGTTAATTACAAACAATATCAGGTATTGTAAGTACCATTGTCAATTTTCAAAAAAAATTAATTTGAAGTAATACCTTTTCTTTTAATTTTTTTAAGACAGAAACACATAAAAAAAATACTTAACTTCAGTATCTTTTTACCTTTAAAAATGTTTTAACTGATTTCAAGACGAATTAATGACAATACGAAACTAACCCGAAACACATTTTGAGTTCATTTTTATGTAAATTTATTGTTCAGTAATATTATTTGTTCCATGTCATCCCATGAGACAAGATTAAACAATATTAAATAAATGTTTTTAATTTCGAGAAATTCGAAGAATCATGCAACTTTGTAAAAGCAATAGAAAAAAGTCGTTGAAAATTTTTTCAAAAAAGTTTTTTTATAAGACGATATGTAAAAGGTTGTACACATTCGAAAAAATTTAATAGAAATACTATTGTTAATGTTTTTAATTTATTGAATTATCGATATGAAAAATATTCGATGTTATATGAGGGCGCAAACCTTTCGCGCGTCTCAATGTATATCCATTGTACATTAAAAGACCATTATAATAAACATGGAGACCAGCTGGATCAACGCCACAATGTTTTCCAAAGAAATTTCGAAAGAGTTCCATTGGCATATCCAACGGTAATTTGAAGAAAATATAATTTCCATGGGGGTCACGCACTCGAAGAATGATAAAATCTTCAGGTTTGAACAAATGTTTGCATTCAGATGGAATAGTTTTAGTATAAAGAACTCTAAAATGACATGAAAATTATATTTAGGAAGTATAATGTTAAAATATTACCCTTTTCGCCATCTACTAGCAGCATATTCAAATCTTTGTGGAAAATCAAACCAATGATATAAAAAAACAGCACCCGAATATTGAGAGGCATGAGAACATTTATAAACTCCATTTCGATTACGTGTAAAAGCTTTAATATCCTTGAACATTTTAGACTAAAAAGTTACCAATAAGCAAATTTTAAAATTTATAAACACCTACTTTCATAATTGGTGTCATATTAAAATACCGAATAGTAATATACATCCTTTCAAGATGACTAATTTTTTCATTGATTTCTTTTGTAAATTCTGAATTTTCCTGGTTACAAAATTTGTAAACTTCTGTATCACGATCAGTCAGAGTATGAACAACATAAAAATAAAAATCATTTGCATTCGGGAATAAATTTGCATAATTCATAAAATGTTGAGGTTCAAAGATGAATCTTTGTTTTGGTACTTCTTGGTCGTCATAAAATCCCATTCCTTTAAATAAATAAATTGTGGTACTTCTGCAGTTTTGCACACACTTGCTACTTCCTTCCTTGAACGGCGATTGTTTAGAAGAAAAACAACAACGAAAATCATCGTTCAAGGAAGGAAAAAACATGTCGAAAGAACTCGATAAATGATATTCGCTAGCCTTTTATACTACTGTGAAGCATTAACATAATTTGCATTGATAAATTTAAATTTACGAGTGAGCGAATGCAAAAAGTACAGTAGTGTAGCACTGTTTTGCTGTTTTTACTGTAGTTTTGCATTACTTTATCATTTCACGAACAATTCAACAGAGATGCAAATTTGACAAAATCACCAAAAAGTAAAAATTGATGCAAATTTGACAAAATCAAGGAAGTAAAAAGCAAGGGGGTGCAAACTGCAGAAGTGCCAAAATGGTAAAAGAATAAATCGAGAAAAATAAGCAGACAATTGGAGATTTAAATACAATACGAAACACTTACATGGAGAAATTTAAAAAAAAACGAGACGCTGACAAACATCTCACAATAGCCATACACGGCTTTGTATGGCGTTTGTATCTGGATTGTTATTGTCTCGTCGTTCAATAAATTTCTCCATATATGGCAATGTTACTGTTTCGTATTGTACGGTAATTGCTCATTGTAAAAAATTTTTTACTTACTTTTAATATCTGGTCGAGGTTTGCTAAAATAAATAAACGATAAAAAATAACGAACTAATTGTTTAACGAAAACTTACCAAACAGGTTTTGCTTCAAAATCAAACATACTACAAAAAAAGGCTTTGAATTTAAACTTGAGAAGATCAATCAACTGAAACATACTACCGTAAAGTTATATTTTAGGTGTGAGCACGCCGGCGCACCAAGGAAAAGATCAAAGTTGGCGCCTAAGCACCCTATAGTTTACAAAATTTCTGAATATCTCCTGACGTTTGATCTGAACCTAGTTAGGTTCACAGCTTTAAACAAAATAACAAAAAAGAACTTACTTGGAGAGTTCCATTTGGAATAGACAATCTTAATTCATCAACAAATTCTAAAGCATCCAAATATGGTAAAAGTTCTTTGAATTCATCAAGAGAGGAGACTTTAATTTTTAAATGCTTCAAGCCTAAAATAATAGGTTTACGACTTTTGTTGGAAATAAACAAAAGAAAGGGTTATTTACTTTTAAGCTGTTGAAGAAAGGCAAAAGATGATAGTGGTGGATTTTCGAGTTCAACACATTGAAAATTTTCAACAATTGCAAGGGAGATCGCTTTGATGAAAGGGAAGTTATCAAAAGTCCACTGAAAGTTTGAATATTATATGTACTCCTTAAAAGGTAAAATGGACAAACATCACTTCTCTGCATCACAATGTTCTGGTCATATTCGTGATTCAATTTCCAAAGATTAGATTTAATTTGAACTCGTTTAATTTCGACATTACCAAACCATTTAATGGCAGCGGCAAAAGGTCCCCTACCAGACATCATAAAATTTAATAAAGATGTATGCTAAAATTTTAACATTGTTTTTGTTTATATGCTCAAAACCTTAAAGAAACAAACCTGATCATCATCATTTTTGATAACCTCAGCACAAACTTCATCAATAATTTCTTCATTAAGTTTTAACATGATTAATAGTATTATTGGAGTATTAATTTATTACTCCAATATAAAAAAAAATTTGAAATTTAAAAATGTGGTAAAATCATTAAAATTTTTAGCAGAAAAAAATTGTCATTCAACCATAAAATCTTTTTTTATAACAAAATTCTTTTTTCAAAAGTTGAGAGACAAAACTTTTGTAGAGAAGCATGTATTTGTCATGCCCACAAATACATTGCTTTTCTTTAGTAATACCATTCATTATATTTTTCAAAAAACTGAAATTATTCGGCGGTAAAACTGGTAAAAAAAGATGGAAAAAAGTAGTATTTTTCTTACCTTATCCAATTGGCTTTCATAAATATTTGTATTAGAGAACGTTAATTTAACATTGTTTTACTTTGCTGATTTGTTTCAAACACAATTTTGGAGATTTTGGTACTTTTTATTCATGGATAAATTAATACTAAAATATTCAAAAAACAAAAATAGCTTTCATCGTTAATTACAAACAATATCAGGTATTGTAAGTACCACTGTCAATGAACTCTGTTATAGAAATTAGTCAAAAATTATGTTCAAGTAAAATACTGTAGCAAGACAAAAAGTTTGTCCATTGTCAAAAAACTTAAAAAACAATAACAAATTTCGTCGTCACTTGAATAATTATCGGGTACTTTAAGTAATACCATCGTCTATCAGTTTGTCATATCGCAAAAATTTTTTGTTATAAATGAAGTTCAAAAGATAAATTAATTCTTTTTGTGACTTTAAATTTAATCAAATTCAGTAAGTAAAATTTGCATAACATTTGCAAAAGCTTAGAAACTATTGTAACTTACAGATGCATTTCCTTGATGAACTTTAAGGTTCAAATAATCAACAGTTTTGAGATTTTTTAAAGCTGTAATTGTTGTTTTAAAAGTTTCAACGGATGATGCAATTATTTCAAGTCTGGTTAAGGCTAAAATTTGACGCACAATAAAATTGTAAAAGAGTTTTTGTAAAGATTATTACTTTTTAAATGACCCAAAAATGGAAAAGTTGTGAGAGTTGGATGATCAAAAAAACAGTGAAGTAACCGATGGAACAATGACAGTTAACAAGATTGGTTTAATCAATGGAAAGTTTTTAAATGTTACCTAAAATTTTTTACGTTACCCTACAGTAATCATTTTTTTAGCATTCAATAATAACAGTTTTTAAAACACTCGGAGGACTTGAACCCTTGTTAAGCCATCCCTGAATCACTCGATCACGCGTACAAATTTTTTTTATATAAACAGATTTACCACAAAATTAAAATAGACATAAAACCTCTACAATTCTTACAGGTATTAAATTTGTTGTTCTTTTTAAAGGGGGAGGCGCATCGCCTGTAGTTTTTTTGATGCAAAGTCGATTGCATTTCTCGACGCGAAAACACCTTTACTTGGAGCTTGTTTTTTTCTTCACTGCAGCTGCAAAAAAAGAATAAAAAAAGCAGCTCCAATGAGTCCCTGATTTTTGTAAAAAAAAGTTTATTCACGCTGCGTCTCCTCCTTTAATACCAAATGTCCGGCATGAATTCATTACCAAATTTCTCTTGAACAAGTTTTTCTATGATTGCAGTTATGATAAATTTTTTTCGATTGAAACTGATCCAAAAAAGACTTCAATTTTTAAAAATTTTTATAATTGCAAAAACATATTGGTTTTTATTGTGCAACAAAAATAAAGTTTAAATTTATTTAAATTTTCTTACCAAATAAAATTACAAAATGTACAAATATGAATTTTTATTTATTAAAAATTACCATAATTTTTCATTACTGCTTTTATTTTCGGCTTCTTCTTTGCTTGAATAGGCAGGTTTTTTGTATCTGTAATAAGTCAAAGGTCTTGGATATCCATATGGTTGAGCATAAAGTGGAACAGCCCGAATTCCCTCAGGGGGTGGAGGTGCTCCGGCAGCGATGGCAAGGGAAGCTGGGATCATTGCTGGACCTGGTGGTGGTGGTAATGGAGCATATGCTGCTGGAGGGGGTAGTGGTGGTGGAAGTGGGGCATATGCTGGTGGGGGACATGTTGCACATGGTGGTGGAGCAGGGTATGCTTGTGGAACGGGAACTGGTTGGGCATAGGCTACTGGTGGAGGTGGTGGTGCTGCGAATGCAACAGGTTGTGGAGGAGGTGGTGGAAGTGGGGTAAGGATCGGAGCTGAAAAAGTAGTTTTTATGATTATGCAAATTTATGAAGACGTGACTCACCAACACCAGGAACTTGAAGAAGGGCAGCAAAGACGTTCATTGGAAGATTTAAAGTTATACCATTCATGTTAAGGGAAGTCATTGGTGCTGGGGCTGGTGGTAGTGGGGCAGGCATAACAACTGCTGGAGGCGCTGGTGGAGGTGGAAGAGGTTGTGGCATTGGAACTGCAACTGGCAAAACTCTTGGTTGTTGAATTTGTGGCGGCGGTGGTGGAGGTGCTATAGCTGTTGGAGGGGCCACCCTTGAGGCAATTAAATATGTTGGAGGTGGTTGAGGAACTGGTGGTGGGGGTGGTGGAGGTGGAGGGGGAGGTGGTGGTGGAGCAGACAATGGACCCCATGCAGGTCCAACTGGAAGCACCCCTGGAGTTTTTGAGGGAAAACTTGCAGCAGTAGCAAAATATTGCCCTGGCAGAAGTTGCGAAGTTGCAGTTGCAAAAAGTGCAAAAATTCTAAACTTTACGGGTTTTTAAAATGAAACTAAAAATTTAACTCACAAAACTGCTTTGAAGCTGCTTTTCATTTTTTCAAAATTCCAAAAACAACAATCGAATTTTCAAAAAATTTTCAGCATTTATATACCTTTTAATTAAAACCGAACACCCTTTTTAAGCTAAAGCTTTTAATTCCGGAAAAAGCATTTTCTTCTTTTTCAAAATTGAAAAGCGGTCAATTTTTTTACCGGTTTTTAATTAATACCTTTTTCGCAGCAAAATGCAATTGATACCTACCTGCTTTTTTTAATTTTGAGGTATTAAAAAAAGCAGCCAGTTTTTCTCTCTTTAGTTTTCTCTTTAATGATTTAATTTTTTAAAAAAAGAATAAAAACTGTTGGCTATTTCCTAAAGATACAAGAATTGGATATAATGTATCTCCTCATATCAAGACAATAGTGATATTGCAAGGTTTAGGAACGTTCTTATTTATTGGAAAAGCAACAAGAACGGCTTCAACTTGCTGAAATGGAATTGAACCTGGGACTGATGAATGAAAGAAAATGTGTCAAAGACAAGCGTCAAACCAACTGCGCTATTGAAACACGAGTGACGTGCGTCAAGGAAAGGACTATCTCAATGATAGAAATTTGAGGTTTTGAATTTGTTGTAAAAATTAACAGTAATATTTAAGTAATTTGTGGTAAAATGTTACTGTTTGCTATAAAAAATTATGCAAATTTTCCATTTTGTTTTATTAAACTTATACAAAAATTTTATGCAAAATTTATTTTTTAACATCAATTAATATTTGTCATTTTTAAAAATTTAGCAGTAATATAAATTTTCCCTTTAGCTTCAAAAATGTCAAAGAAGAATTTGAATTTTTACAAAAAACCATCACCATTTTCCCCCTTCTTTTTTACACTTCCACAAAAAGTAATAATCCTTCTTCGTTTTATTGCACCCATCAGCTTTTATTTTTTTAAAAAGCCTTTTTCTTCCGAAAATCCTTCTTTGATGACTTCCAAAATTGGCATAATGAATTTTTATGGCACCTTCCTTTTTGTCATTTTCTTCCAAAAATGCCTTCACAAACGCTTTTAACGCCATCAAAAAAGCTGTACTTTACTATTTTCAATTAAATAATGTTTCTGCTGCTTCTGCTTCTCACATCTTTTAATCATTTGTGGATTCACACTTTTCTGCTTCTCTTTTCATTATTCAATTCTCGAAAAAAAAATGAATGTTGCGCAATAATTTTTTTGGAGGATGGGTGCAATTAAGTCTATCTCTCTAGAGAGAAAAGATGAAGGACGAGAAGGAAAAAAACAAAGCACCCGTATAAAAAACTATCACAAATCGAAACAGCAGCAGCCAGCCACTGACTGAAAGAAGAAAGCAGAGCAGCAGCTGTGAAACTGTTTTTTAACCAAAAAATTTAAAAGAAAGCATTTTTCTTGTATAATCTTTGCTCAATTTTGTAACTTTCGACGCAACAAAAAATAATAATCATTTGAAGCATTAAAATTAAAAAATGAGATTTTGTCTCAATGGCATGCCGAGATCTCGCAGTTATGTGTCTTCGAATTTCAAATCCTTTAATGGCATACTTTTAAAAGATGGCATTGTTATGCAATTAATTTCAATGTTTCTTAAAAAATGGCACCTTTTTATGGTTTTTTACGTAAGAAACAGTAGATTAACAAAAGAACAAAAAATGATGATGCAAAAATTGGAATAAAAAACTAACAAAAAATGTCATGTTTTAGAGAGATTAATTTGTCAAAAAGAAATTTTTTGGCATCATTTTTTCTAGAATCTTTTTTATTATCGACTTCAAAATTTTCATATTCCAAAAAAACTGGGTGTTGGTTAAAAAATTTGCATAAAACCGTTTGAAGCTGCGTGTTTTTGGTATTTACTGTTTGTTTTTGCTGTTATATTTTCACAGTTTAGCGGTTTTAGAAAATTATTCGGGTATTTTTAAATGATGCCAAATTTGCATAATCGATCAATCGCAGAAATGTCATTAGAATTACGATAATAAGAGATTAAAGTATCTGCCCCCAATTAACTGTTACAGGTTTTTATAAGAAAAAAAAAGGTGTGAATCAAATTCATTAAAAATTTAAACAAATTCTTTGCAAAAAAATATGTTTGCAAATTAACGTCTTAATTTTCCAGAAAATTTTATAATTAAACTAATGTCAATTTGTCCCAAATTACTTAACAAATGACATTTTTCAGCAAACAAAGGTCACAAAAAACCTATTTTCTTACTTCTTTTTGACACATTTTTTTTCTTTTTTTAAACTTTTTCAAGTTTCTTCAAAAATATTTCATTCATGTCTGACCTGAAATTTTAACAATCTTTGTACCCTCAAAAATAATAATTACCTCAAAAACCTCCTAAAAATCACTTGAAAAATACTACAAAATCCTATCACTTATTTCTCTTTCTTTTTTTCTTGTTTGTTTTATAAAAATATTTGTTTGTAAAAAAAACTTTTTTTAGAAAAAAGCATTATTAGTTTAAAAACCACGCGCGCCCGAGAGAGAAAAAAAGCTGTGAAACAAAAAAAAGAAATAATGTAATCTTCTCCGAGACGTATTTTTTTTTGCTTCAACGCGGCTAAACTTTGCGCGCCAATAGTTTTTTATTTTGATAGATTTTATTCGTTCAAGCAGGAGTTTTTTTATATTAACTAGTTTATCCAACAGATTTTTCCGTGTCCACAAAAAAATGATGATGTCTGTTTTTTTATATCAAGGATGAAAATAATAGAATGGATAAGTCAATGTTTTTTAACTGGGGGTAGGACAAAAAATGAGAGTGAGATATGACGGATCCACTCAAAATCATCATCATTTTTCCCTTCCCCAAAAATTTTTTTTGATTCCCTGTCAAAGAAAATAAATGCGTGTAGAAAAAAATGGATACTCTTTTTTGTTTTAAGCTTCAAAAAAAGCTTTTTTGTTATCTTTTTTTGATGAGTTTTGTTTCTTTCAAGAACGGAAATTTAGTATCTAAAAATTGAAACAAAAAATGTATCAAAAAGGAGAGGATATATTTTTAGATGGGATATATGGGATTTTTCATGGCCTTTATAAAAAAATTTGCATAAGATGTTATGCAATCCACCTGCATTTTTGGTATTAGTTGTTTCAGCAATCGTTTTTAAAGGGAGTGTACCAGATAGAATAAGTTTTATTTTTTCAACACACGTCCTCCCACCCCGAAAGCTCTCTACTAATCGAGTAAAATTTTGAAAAGTTGCGGCTGAAAAAATTTTTTTACTCGATTAGTTGAGAGCTTTCGGGGTGGGAGAACGTGTGTTGAAAAAAATAAACTTATTCTATCTGGTACTCTCCCTTTAAATTCTGTTTTGTTAATTTTTATGGTTTTTCAACATTTTTCTATTTTATTTAAACCAATTCGCCACTTTTAAACATTTTTTTTGCCTATTTTTACTTCAATCATTAATTATCACAGCAGTTAAAAAACACAAAAAGATGCTTTAAATCTCTTTTCACGATTGTCCCCTGCTAAATAAATCTTTTGCAAATTTTTTGAGGAATTCAATCATAACTTTGATTAGGGTTAAAAAAGTTATTTTGTTTTGCTTTCCCGTTGATTTAAACAGCTGTTAAAAATATTTGAAGTTGCTTTTTTTAGTTTTGAAATTTTAAAGTTTTTACGTTTCAAATTTGTTTTTGTTTAAAGTTTTAATGTAATTCTTACAGTAATTTTTAGTATTGTTAACACAAAAATAAACAACAAAACAAAATTAAGCATCGTTTTTTCGCTAGAAAACTATCAATTTTGGATACTGTAAATTTCAAAGTTGTTATACCTAATTTTTACTAGACAAAAATTAATTGTATTTTTTACTCATTTTTTTCTGTCTGGTTTTTCAAATTTTTAAAGCCAAAGCTTATTATTAAACTTCAAACTTAAAATTATTAAGAAACAAAACTTTTTTTCTTTCACTAAAAAGCAATATCTATCTAAAATATGCCCTAAAGGCTTTTCACTTACTTTTTAAATTTGCTTCTTCTTTTCATTTTTGCCATTTTTCTTTCCTTGTTTTTGCATGTTTAAGTATGCTAAAAAGCAATAGAGAAAAAAAACTTTTTCATTCCCTTTCAACAGCAACAAGAACTTACTACTTATTTTTGCTATTTTTCTTGCAAGCCTTAATTAATAATATTCTTCCTTCTTTTTTGCATGTTTTTAAAAATGTCGCGTTCGTTTTTGTTCATTTCTTTTTTTTTTGTTGCTGCCTATTTTATATTTTTGGCAGAGTTATTGCACTCATTTTTTTTGTTCAATTTTCAATTGCGCAATTTTGCCATTCTCAATTTTTTTTTCGCGCATTTTCTTACTCACTTTTTTTTCAATTGCAAAAGTGTAAATGTTGAAATTTAAAAAAGTTTTTAATTGTTTTAAATTTTTGTGTCTTTTTTACATTTAAAAGTTTTTGTTGAACAAAGTCTTCTTTAATTTATTCCATTTGAAGAGGGTAAAATTTGCATAAACTGTGAAAAGTGATTTTCAATTACGAGTTTTTTGTTGCATTTTTTGGCTTTGTTAAATTACAGTAATTTTAATTGTTCTTGTTAAGGTTGTCTTTTTGTGTTAAAAAATTTGACAAAGTTGATGAATTTTTTTAATAATTTTTCTTTGATTGAAACTGTTAAGATTAAATGAAAAAAAATGTTTGAAAGCTTTAAATTACAAAATTTAATTATTAATGGAAAGTCGATGCTTAGTAAATCAGAAAAATATTTGTATGATCTAAAATTAAAAGTTTTTATACCTTAATTTTCCTTTTTTTACTCATTTTTAAAAATTATATTAAAAATTCAAATCAATTCTTTTTTTAAAGTTAAACTGTTTTAAAAATAAAAATTAAAGAAAAAATTTGAAAATAGATTCTCGCAAAAAGGAAAGATAAAATCTAGCTCGCAAAAAAATTAGAGTCACGGTTTTTTAATTTTTCGCGTCGATTCAGACCAAGGGCGTAGCCAGGGTAATCGATATTATATCTGCGTAACGATTTGACAAAGGGCACGTGCCCGTTGTCAAATCGTTACGAAGATATAATATCGATTACCCTGGCTACGCCCTTGATTCAGACTTTAATCAAGCACAATAATTGCAACTCTAAGGTCGTGATATGGATATTGGAGTAGATAAAAATGAAACTTTTTTTACTGTAGTCGTGACCTATTTCTCGTTCAAGTAATATGTGATTCAAAAAGATCTTCAAATTTTTATTGTGCTTTCAAGATGTACATTTTTTTCAAACACAAATTGCCTTCTTTATTTTAAAAATTTTTTTAATATTTAAAAAATTATATTATATAGCAGTGAAAACAAAAATAAGAAAAAGATTCTTCATTTTTACGCAAATCAGTTTTTTTTTCAAGTTAAACTTTTTAAAAATGAAGAAAATCTTAAAAAAAATCTCGCTTAAAAGAAAGATAAAATCTAACTCGCAAAAAAATGGAGTCGTCGTTTTCTTTTGATATTTTCGCACAAATTTACGCTAAAATCAATCACAAAAAAATGTGCCGTGTTTCTGTTTTTGTTTTCGGCTCCAAGATTTGGGATAAAAACACTGGGCTTAAGTTTTTGGCATCGGATATCACCGATTCAGAAAAACTAAACCACATAATTTTGATTAAAACTATAAATGAAAAATGATCAACAACATTCTTTTAGCAAACGGAGAAAAAACTGTTTTGTTAAACTGTATAAAATGATTTAAAATTCTTTGTTGAAATTGAAGAACACATTTTTTGTTGTTCAACAAAAATCGGTAATAAAAAATTTGAGGATGAACTCGTAAAACAATATTTTTTTAATAATTGTGAAAAAATCAGATGGTTCGCAAAAATCTTCTAAAATTGTATTTATCAGAATTTTCTGCTTATACATATGAAATCTGCCTTTTTTAGTTGTTGCAAAAAATATATTAAAAATTCAAATAAATTCTTTCTTTCTCGACGGATTGATAGAAAAAATAGATAAATAGAATAAAAAAATCAGTTTTAGAGAATGATTAAAATCTAACTCGCATAAATTTTTGATAAGATCAAATATAAAAAGAAAAAGTTTTGTCTTCTTAATTTTTGCCGACAATGGAAGTTGAAATTTAGAGGGATTCGAATTTGAAGCATAGGAATACAAAAACACTGTAGGCAAATTTAATTTTGTAGTTGGTTTATTATTTACATTTCTCGTGTTCTGTTTTCCCTTAAGGCATGATCCAATATAATTGAAAATTAAACACAAAAAAGAAGAAACAAAATAACCTTGAACGAACCTTGATTTTATCTCTGCCATTTTTTCTCAAGAGTCTGTTTATCACTTTTTTCTCTTTAATTATTTTTCTTTAAAAAATTAAAATCTTTTTGAATTTTTAATAAATTTTTGAAGGATTAAAAAAATCTGTATTTTTATTGAAGATTAAATGTTAAATGTCAACCCATTTTGTTTCCCGCTAATGTCTAAGATTAAAACAAAGAAAAAGTTGCGGTTCTTTCTTTTTTAATTTTTAAATTAGATCTCTGTCATTTCACGCTTTAACCTTAAAATCGCTGTTTTTAATCAGTTCCAAAACTTTATAAGAAATGAGCTTAATCAATGTATTATTAAGAGGAAGAATTAGGATTGAACAAAAAAACTATATTTAAATTTATGTCAAAAAATAAGACTATCCAATTTCGACAACTCTTTTCGATTTTTTTCCTATCGCTAAATACAGTAATATAGATTACAGCAAACATTATACTTTTTCTTTTACTATCAAAATAGGTGATATTCACCAAAAGTGGTTTTTTATCTTTTTGCTACTAATAACATCTTTTAATGTTTAGTCTTTTTTGTCACCTTCAAGTTCTTTTACGAATTTGCATAAATTTCTTTTAACCTTTTAAAGACTCAAACCGCTTTTATTTTCTTCCGGAAACTGTTTTCTGAACACTTTTTTGTGTCTGAAAAGAATTTTCTATGGCATGCTAGTGTTGTGCAAAAATAAAAATAACATAAAAGAAAATAAAAGCGTTCTTTAAATTATTTTAAAATGCGTTCAAACACATTTTATATTTTATTTTTGTGGACATTCATTCATGGGTTTTTGTTGCTGTTATACTTTTTTCCCGAGTTTCTTTTCTCCCGGAGCGGCACAAACAACAAACTAAAACATGATGAAAAGAAAAAGAGAGAGAACGGGTGCCATAACTGCATTAGCGGGAAGGCTAATTGTTAAATTGCGCAAATGCATTTTCCTTTTTTCTTTTTCTATTTTCCTGTTTGAATTGCTTCAAAAAAACTGGTTTAAGTTTTTCCTTTTCACTCTTTTTAATATTCATTTTTGTGCTATTTTGCTTCTGCTTTTTTTATTGTATGAGTTTTTGGCACTTTTCTTTTTCTCTCTTTTGTGTCAATCTTCATTGTCAACATTTTTGGCATTGAAAACAGAAAATGAATAACACAGATGACAGTTCATTTAAGTTTATTTCAAAAAAATTTGTTCGAAAAATTTGCATAAGTAAATATTCCTGCAGGCCATGATTGACAGGGAGATTTTGGTGGGATCTTGTTAAGCATAAAAATGCCATGGCATTTCAGTAGCTAAACTAGTATTGAAGAAGACCTTGAGCAGCTGATTTCTTTATTTTAAAGAAATTTGAAGTTTCTATTTTGTGACAAAATTTGTTACATTTTTTGAAATTTTGGACAAGGTGATTCCAAATATTACGGAATTTTTATGCAAATTTTTTGATTAAAATAATGTTTTTAAAAAACTTGATAGTGAGAGTAACATTTTTGTTGCAAATTATCCAAAATTTGTTACTCTCACAAAAGTGTAGTAACACAAATTTGACAGTATTTTTACAAAATTATTACTGTCATTACCTTCAAAAAAATTAACTTCATTTTAATATTGTTTGATTTAATTTCACATTTTTACTGTAATAGTTTACCGTATTCAATATTCAAATTTTTTGCGCAATTATTTTTTTAACTTTTTTACCGCAAAACTCATTTATCTTAATTTTTCACAAATTTATTTCAACTTTTTTCTCTCTTTCTTTCTTCAACAAAATGCCAAACTTTTTGTCAGATCATCACTCAAAAGATAAACGGAAAAAGGGGGCAAGAAAGAAGAAGGATAAAAACTTGAGTCAACTTGTCAAATTTGGTGACAACCGGCTTCAACTCATCTCATCTCTCCTCTCTTATTCTTCTTTCTTGCCTTGAGGGGCTGTTGTTGTTGTGTTTTTGCATTTCATTTTTCATATTTTTGAACGATGACATTTTTTTACCCATCAGTTTTTCTGGTCAAAACTCTTGTTTTTCTTCAAGTTTTTTGAGTTACAAAAAAAAGAATTTGTGCCAATTGTCTTTTTTTCAATTATGTGTTTTTTCAGTTTTTGTTGACAGATGTTAAAAATTATAGTTAGTCCGTTTTGCGCGAAAAACATGAAAAAATACAAAAGTGGATAACGAGGGTTTACAAAAAAAAAGAAGGGATCAAGAGAAGATGGCAAAACAATGAATATAAATAAATCGAATTAATGCACTTGTTTTTGTTTAGTGGATTGGATGTTGTATATGGACGGTTTGACAAATTAAATAATTTTATTTTTATTTTTGATAATTTGTCAAATTAGAATTTTTTATGATTGTTGTTGAGAGTTTTATTTTCTGGTAATGAGAACAAGAGAATTAGTGAATGTAAGGATCAAAAAAAAACTAGTTTTGCCTACTGTAAATTTTTTTGATTGATTTAGATATTAATTTACATAAATTGTTTTTGCTTCTTTAAACCAAGTTTGTATATAAATAGTTGTTATTTTTTGTAAAATAAGAAAAATGCTTTAAAATTTTTGTGTAACAATGTAGGATTCCGATGTGAGATTGTTTGTTTCATTTTTGACAGTAACATTACTGTAAAATGACTATAACTCATTTTTGTCGATGAAATTGCAAAAAGGGTTACTATCACTTGACTGTCAAATGAGAGTAACACATTTTGACTGTTTCTTGCCGAAAATGGATTACTATCATTTTCTCAAATTTTGACCGATTTATAAACAATGTATCTATCAGGTTTGCTTTCTTGTCATTAAGAACAACCTAAGTTTAAAGAATTTGCATTATCAAGTTCGACTTCTCTTACAAGTTCTTCTTTCGACTTTGAATACAGGGTGTCCCAACGAAATTGCTGGTTTTGTTTTTTGTATAATATTTTTTAAAGTTGATTTTTTGAAAAACTGATTGCACAGTTATGTTCAGAAAATTCTGAGAATTTTTTTGATATAAAAAATTTTTCGAGTCGTGATATTCAAATTTTATGGGAAGATAGTAACAAAAAAAATTTATTTTTGTTTGTTTTGGTTACTATCATCGCGTTTATTGGAGCTGGTTTTTGGAAAGAGAGAGAAAAAAAATTAATTTTTTTTGCAATGTTTTTGTTACTATCATTCATCAAAAAGCAGCTCCAATAAATTTTAGTGATAGTAATGCAAAACTTTTGATTTTGCAATTTTAATTTTACTGTCACTACTTTTACTGGAGGATATGCAAATTTTAAAATATCGAAAAAAATTTTATATTAAAAAAATTCTCATAGGATTCTGAACACAACTGTGCAATCCGTTTTTGAAAAAATTAACTTGAAAAATTGTTATTCAAAAAACAAAACCAGCAATTTCGTTGGGACACCCTGTATAGCATTTTTTACTACTTTGGTATTTTTTCTTTTTGCTTTTCAGTACATATTTTGAAGCAAATAAAAATATCTTTAACAACATAATCTAATTTTCAATATTTTTGCTTTTTTGGAAGTATAAAAAAGAGGCGGAAAAAAGCACTCTTTTTTATTCTATTTTTTGCAAATTTAAAAGTCATAACTTTTTCTTTTCTTTCTTCTTTTTTTGGAAGCCAACATTTTTTGAAAAAATAAAACTTCTTTCATCGCTTCCTTCCTTCAAAACTTTGGCTTCTACTTTTTTTCATGGAAGAAGAAGCCCCAACTTTTTTTATCTTTCCTTTAGGCAATATATATTTGTGGTTAGCATAAATGGCCAAAAAATGTGAGAGAAGAAGAAAGAAAAAAGATGATGGTCAGTCAAAAGTCATTGACAGCATTTTTATGCCACTTTTTTAAAATTGGTCACTCAAAAAAATAGATAGAAGGGGGAAAGCTTTCTTCTTTCCGGAAAGAAGATTGACAACTTTTGATAATATTTTTTTCATATTGCTTTTTTTGATAGAAAAAAAATAATGTAAAGTTGTTTTTAATGTTCAAAAGTTGTTAAAAAAAGTAAAAAGTATGTTTCATAGATAAAGATTGAGAAAATATTCCTTTTAGAATTTTATATAAGGATTTTGAGAAAAATGACAGTAACTCATTTTTGGCAATTTTTGGCAATAACCTTGCTAAACGTGTTACTCTCATGTGATAGTAATGTTACTATCAAATGAGAGTAAATGCAAGTTTTTTGTCAAACATGTGTTACTTTCATTTTTCTAATATTTAGTGGATGCCATAAAATTTACATATGCCATTATTTTTTGTAAAAACTTAAATTATATGATCAAACTAATTTCTTTTTTAAGGTGATAATGTTTTTGGGAAACTAACTTCATTTTTCACTTATCTGCCACCTTATGTTACTATCGCTGCCATGAATCATCTTCAAAACTCTAAATTTTCAAGAACAACATTTAACAACAATTTAACAGTCGTACAACAATCTGCTCAAGGACCCCTTCCTTTTTCAAAACTCATTCCAACAGTTTTTGTACACCTCGAGAAATTTTCTCACTCTTGACCCAAAAAAATATTATATTCAATCTCAATGCCATTCAACAAAAACATGGCATTTTTGTGCCATTGAAAAAATTAGTGTTAATTGTTTTGTGTCTTCTCAGCAGGGGGTTCTTCTTGCATCAAGAAAAGGGGTTTTAAGGGATCAAATTTTTCTTCATTTATTTTTGATTCAACAAGTTTTTCATTGTTTATTCTTGAATTGGTTTTTTGGATGTTATCTGTTCAACAAAAAAAAATGTTCAATTCAAGTTTAAGCAACAGCAGGCATTTATATATTTTGCCCTTAGAGATTGAAAAAGATTTCACCTATTGTCCAACACAGCAGCAGGGAGAAAAAAGATGCCAAAAATTATTAAACGCTTGAATGAATTCATTGCGCGAGAAATGCTGCAAAAAAGAGTATATATAAGTTTTTTTTTCATTATTATTTATTTATTATTCGAGTCAATGAACATCACTTTTTTGGTTGGGTTGAAGTTGGTGATGTTTTTGATGGTGGTGTTATTTCAATGTCATCTGCCCCTTATCCTTCTACGTATTTTTGATTTTAGAAAGAAGAAGGATATGCAAATTTATATGGGTACGATGTCACCAGCATAGGAGAACATAGAAAAATTGCGCGAATGCCATTGAAGTGTATCTACCAAGATGCAAAACTAGGCGAAGAGGATAAGATTTGGACAGCAAGGTATTTCTAAAATATTTTTCTACATTTCTTTGCTTTTACGCTTCAATGAATTCTCTATATCCGCCACTGCCGCCAAAGATGGAAAAAAAATCTTTTTCAAAGTTTCCATTTTTACGTTTTTCTTCTTTTTTGGGTTTTGGTTCATTATTGCCAGTTTTTCGTTTTTAAGAAAAGTCCAATGCCACCGCCATCCCGGTGTTCTCTCTTCTTGTGTCCAAATCTGTTTTTCCGCCAATCCAAAATTGGCAAAGAGGAAAACCTACTTTTTTCTATTTCTTAAAAAATTGTTGTTGCAATTTTTTTCCGAAAAAATCTTTCTTGCTTGCGGGGAATAATTTGCTTTCAGTTTTGTCACAAAAAAATTCAAAACATTTGTGGTTGGTGCAAGATATCTGGTGAATTTGGCATAAAGATTTTATGCAGATTTTTTATGATTTTTGCAGTGCCAAAGGCAAAAGGGAAAATTTTTGGTAATCAAAATTTGAATATCATTTTTTTTTGATTTGAAAAACCGGCGTATTATTATTACTGAAATTTTCGAATTATTTTTATAAAAAACACAGTAACTTATTTTCTAAAAAATGTTGCATTTTTGTGTTACTTTCAAAAATGACAGTAATTTTCTCCCAACGATTTTTGTTTACTATCAAAATTCAATGAAATATTTTAAAAAATGCCGCCTTTGATTTTGACAAAACACTCATTTTATCCCAACCCACTTATCCTGAGTTTTTGATATCATTTTTCCGGGTAAAAAACAGTTGTTTATTCCTTTACTTAAACCCATTTTTGATCCATGAAAGTTGTCCTCAATTTTTGCCTTTCATTCTTTTGTATCCCCCTTAATGAAAGCTTTCGAAGCCGATTTCCCATTAAAAACTTGACTCCTTTTAAAAATAGAAGGAAGGACAACATTTTTATTCCCTTTTATCTTTTTTCTTCCATTACCAAAATCAAAAACACTCATGTTTTATCCATTTTCACACCTTTTTTGGACACCATCTTTCTTTTCTTCTTGCAAAAAAAGAAACATGAAAAATGTAATGAAAAGGGTCAAGTAGCAAATTTATGATGATTCCCTCCAAAAAAACACATGTTCTCATCTTCACTCTATTGTTTCTCTCCATCTTTTTCCTGTATTTGAGACCAATCATTTTTGGACCTCCTGCTTGCGCAGATACACAAAAAAAGATGAAGATGGGTATTGTTCAAAAACAGCTCCGCCTTCAACTTTTCTTTCTTTGTTTGCCAGGATGAAACAAGAAAAAATATCTCGCAGCTTTTGTTTCTGCTCATATGCAAATTATTTTTATGAACCTTTTGAGATATACATCATCTGCTACTACCTTTTTTGCGCAGTAGGGAAGCAGCCAATTTGTAGAATAATTTTTTTGTTCTTTTTCAAGATTTTATGAAATGATAGTAATCAAAAGTTGTAAATTGTTGTTTAAAATGTGTTACTGTCATTTTTGATAGTAATTCAAAAATGTAATTTCTCGTTACTCTCATTTTCGATAGTAATACAAAATCGAAATTTATTATTAAAATTTGTTACTCTCATTTTTGATAGTAACTGAAAAGTGAAAAGTACTGCCCAAAAATGTTACTCTCATTTTTCAAAAAAGTGATTGTAACACAAATGTGTAACGTTCCTCAAAAAGTATTACTATCCTTTTTTCCATTTCAGCTAAAAAAACTATTTCTAAACGTTACTACTTTACTTTTTTACTATTCTTTTTTTTTGTTTTTTAGGCAAAAAACTAGTCTTTTTTCCTAAATCCCTCAACCTCTTTTTTGTCTTCTTCGTCGTCTCTAAAATGAAGTGTTAATTAAAAATTCTTTTTGACTTGGATATTTTTATTTTTTTTCTGGCGACATTGGTTAGTATATTTTTTTTATTTTTGGATAGATGGATTTTAAAAAAGTAGTTTTTAAGTATCACGCAAACTTTCATTATAGGGAAAAAATATACGAGCAAAAGTTTTTTTATTGCAAAAAATAGAAAACAAATTTTGTTGGTTGAGATTTACGAGCTAGAATAGAATTAATGAAGTTTTGGCATTTTTAGGAAGGGCACTCTTAGGGTAGTAATTTGTAGGGAGGGGGGAAGGGCATTTTTTGTTAATTCGTATTTTAGATAGTAATCAAAAATTGAAAAGTATTATCAAAATTTGTTACTCTCATTTTTTTAATAAAAGTTTCGAACTCACTTGCCTCTGGCTATTACTTTAGTTTAAACCCAATTTTGACCCACTTTAAATTCGCATGTCACTTTGTCCACTTTTTTTCGCCCCCAAACTGTTCCTCTTTTTTTCAATATCCACCTCTGTTACCTACAAACTTAAGTTCAAGAATCAAGATCGATGGTAAGGTTAACAGAGAGAAAAAGAGGGATTTCACTTCTTCAATGAGCGAAAGAGATTATCCGACACTCTGTTGTCGAGAAAGAAGGAAGGAAATAATAATAGATTTTTATCTGAATGGGTGAAATACATAGGTTTAAAGAAAGAATGGAATAAGTATGTCCATTTATTGACTGTTTGACTTTATTCAAAAATAAATTGTCGGATTTGTTTTGTTTATTTTTAAGATTTGTTTTACCTGTCGGATTATGTATATCCATTTTTGCCTTGAGGGTATTTGAAGGATAATGGGTTTTTGGAATGTGAGGAAAAAGGTTTTTTTAAATGTTTAGTTCTTGAGTTTGTCACATTTTTGCAAAATGATAGTAACAGAATTTTGATAAGTATGGTTAAAATTTGTGTTACTTACATTTTTGATAGTAATCAAAATTTGAAAAGTATCATCAAAAAATGTTACTCTCACTTTTGATAGTAATTGAAAAATGCAATTTTTTATTTATTTTCGATTACTCTCATTATTGATAGTAACACAAAAATGGACATCTTCGACATTTTTGACTTACTTTCTTCAGTCTTAAACTCAGTTCAAACTTGTTTTTGAACCATCATCATCATCTTGTACATTTTTAATCCTCTTGTTCTCTTTTCTGTACAAGATTGTGCATTTCTCACCACTTTTTGTTCTATTCCTTTTTTGAAGATATATATTTTCCACTTTGTTTTCCTCCTTCATTTTCTTCTCCTCTTGCGCATACACGTAAAAACAAATACTTAAAATTCAAGATGACAAACTTACTTACTTTTTTTCCAGTGATGAGAACGACAAAAGCTGTGTATTTTTTCTTTCTTTGAAACAGCAGCAACAAAAACATCGACGGCGACGATTGTTTTTCTTGTTTGAATATCTTTTTTTATTATTTGTTAGTAGTAGTAGCCAATGTCCACCTGAGTTGAGTTACTTCCGTTTTTTCTTCTTCGTGTTTGTGTTCATTGTTGTATTACTTATGTGTGTTGTTGAAAACCTTAAGTAAACAATCGAAAAAAGAACAAAGATAGAGGAACAATCTTGTTGAATATTTAAAATATGGTTTCGATTTTTTGTGTTGTTGCCATTTTTGGTTGTAATTAATTTTATTGAGATTTTATTGTTATTGTAATTACAACTTTTGAGATTTGTATTACTCTCTGCTGAATACAGTAACAAAATTGTGACAATAATTTCATTTTTTTGTTACTATCACTTTCTGTTGAAACTTTCAAAATTTCATTTACTCTCAAAAATGAGAGTAATACATTTTTGACAATAACTTTTACTTTCTTCTGTTATTTTTATTTCGATTTTCATTTTTCCACACATTTTTCTGCTTTTCGAATTCCAAAAATAACTTTTTTCCCACAAACTTTTAAGCATAATTATTCAAAAATTTGTACTATTTTTTTCTTACTTTTTTGCACGAACAAATTTTTTGAAGTTAAAAAAATATTTTATGCAAAGTATGCCTGCCTCCTGTGGTGGTAGAGTTTTTCTCTTTGGCATTGTTTTGATGTTGAAGAAAAAAAGAAGCAGCAAAAGTCTTTTGAAATTATTCAAAGAAGGAAAAAAAAGAAAATCCTTAACATTCTTTCTTCAAATACAAAAAAGATGAAGAGGGAAGGAAAAGATCGAATTTCAAGTCAAATCCGAAATCTCTCTTTTTTGTTGTTTTTCTTCTTTAAAGTCAAAATATCTTTGTAGAGTAGTAGAAATAAGAAAAATTAGATACTTTTACCTCCTAATTTTGCTAGGTTGTGTTCTTTGAACTCAAATTTGTATCTTTGTGAGAATCTTTTGCTTTTAGTGATGTTCTGATAGAATTTCAGTTTTATTCAAATTTTGGTTTTAATTTATTTGAGTTAACTTAAAAGTAGGTTAATGAAAATGAAATAGTTGTAACATAATTTCGGGTTAAAAATTTAAAATGATGGTACGTCTATTTAAACAATAAAATGTAATTTTCGGTTACTATCATTTTTGAGAGTAACAGATTTTGACAACATTTTGCGTTTTCAAGTTACTATCATTTTTGAGAGTAACATGTTTTAAAATTACTATCGTTTTGATAAAGTTACAAAATTTCAACAATTCAGTTTAAGACGCACTCTGGCTGGAACTCAAAAAAATCAAAAGGAGGCCGGCACAGACCAAAAATAGATTTGCCCCAAATTTTGCCCATAGGTAAAACAAGCATGGAGAAGACGATCCTGCCTTCTGTTTTTGCTTAAAAAAATTTCTTACGGTAGTTACAGTACATCAAAGGTTTAAGCCGATGAATTTTCAGTCTGATGCGAAAAATCAGCAAATTAATTTTTTGTCATTATTTTGACCCTGTATAGGTTTTCGACCATGGGGAATCCGAAAAAGACACTTTTGGAAGCACCAGAATACCTGGAACATCGATTTTTTTATACCCTGTCTTATTTGAGCCAAAGAAACATAGCTTTAAATTCGCGTGCGGGGTGAAAAACCATGATTTAATAAAACTACAACATGTTTTACATCCAAAAATAAAAATAATATAAAAAATTACGGTAACTAACATCGTTTAAAAAATTAATGAACACCCGCGATCGTGATTGTTCCCTTGTAAAACACGAGAAGAAAGAAAAATTTGTTGTTTTGGCAAAATGACGCACAACAAAAGTGTTACTTTTTCTTTTTGCAAAATTTTTTACAAGGGAAAAATCACGATCGCGGGTGTTCATTAATTTTTTAAACGATGTTAGTTACCGTAATTTTTTATATTATTTTTATTTTTGGATGTAAAACATGTTGTAGTTTTATTAAATCATGGTTTTTCACCCCGCACGCGAATTTAAAGCTATGTTTCTTTGGCTCAAATAAGACAGGGTATAAAAAAATCGATGTTCCAGGTATTCTGGTGCTTCCAAAAGTGTCTTTTTCGGATTCCCCATGGTCGAAAACCTATACAGGGTCAAAATAATGACAAAAAATTAATTTGCTGATTTTTCGCATCAGACTGAAAATTCATCGGCTTAAACCTTTGATGTACTGTAACTACCGTAAGAAATTTTTTTAAGCAAAAACAGAAGGCAGGATCGTCTTCTCCATGCTTGTTTTACCTATGGGCAAAATTTGGGGCAAATCTATTTTTGGCCTGTGCCGCCCGTTTTTGAGTTCCAGCCAGAGTGCGTCTTAAATTTTGTTTATTATCTCAGGGCTATTTCGATTTAAAGAAATTATGGTTACTACCATCTTAAACTTTTTATAGAACACTTTCATCCATTATAATTTTTGGTCTATCTAAAAAACCATTCGGTTTCGTTCCTTCCTTCATCATTTTTTTGTTGACTTTAATGTTCAAAAAACTTTGAGACTTCCTTTCTTTTTCTTTTTTTATGTGTTATTTATTCTTCTTCGATGATGATGATGACCCTGCATTTTTTGTATCCTTATAAAAGCTAAAAAAAGTGTGAAAAAAAAGTTTATGCAAACGAAAGAAAAAAGATCTTAAGAGCTTTGTTGAAAAGTAACTTTGTCGGGTCTTTAAGAGTTCTTTTTTTTGTCTGACTCCTGTTGATGTTTGCTTTTTTCCGGAAGAAGAAGGAAATATAATGAGTGGAGAAGATCCTTAATACCATCTCATTGGTCCTGGCTTTTTTGTTTTGTTTATACAAAAGTTTTTTATGGTGCCAAAGATGCTGCAAAAAATGTTGCAAGTTTTTTTTGTGGATTGCTGTTAGCAAAAAGTCGTTTTTTCGGGGTTGCTGGTTTTGGCACTTTTTATGCAAATTTAAAATAATTGGTCACATAAAATTTACAATTGTCTATTTTGATAGTAACTAGTTTTTGAAGTTTTTGGCATTTTTGATAATAAAATTTTTAACTTACCATCACTTTTGATAGTAACAAATTTCATCAAAACTTTCTATTTTGTGTTACTCTCAAAAAAGAGAGTAACTTTTTGCTCAACGTTCATCATTTTTCTTTACTATCATTTTAATCTTAAATTCACTAAATAAAATCAAAACTTTTATCCCGTGTGTTTTAATCACAAACGTTCTTAGTTTTTTATCCATCTCATTTTTTTCAACAACTATTTGCAAACATTTAAGTTTAAAAACCGTTCATTTGCCTTTAACCTCTTACCTTTTTTCTCTCTTTTTTTATCTTCCTTGACGTCATTCAAAAAGACTATAAAGTAAATCTCAAATAAAAAAAATTACTTTTAGTAACAAAGTTACTTTTTTTATACACTGCAATTAAATCTCCACTTTTTTCTGCAAAAAATAAGATTATTGACTTTATTTATTTTTATACATTTCTTTCGAGCTTTTTTTTGACGTGCTTCAAATATAAATATTTTTTGTAACTTATTTATTTATATAAAAATTGTTTTTTGCAGGCAACAACTTTTGCTCCCTTTTTTACAAAAAAAACTAAAAAAATAAAAGGGCAGTTTTCACCATTCAAAATTCAACAACAGCAACAATGATTCCAAGGTTGCTGTTTGCCATTTTAATATTTCTGCCATCAATTTCATGTAATTTGGGTAAAAAGAAATGTGAACAAATTACAATACCGCTGTGTAAAGGGATTGGATATAATCAAACATCATATCCAAATAGCTATGGACATGAAAAGCAAGAAGAAGCTGGCCTTGAAGTGCATCAATTTTATCCACTTGTTGAAGTAAGTTTTATTGATATGAAAAAATGATTATTAAAACTGAGGAAACCAAAATTTTTGGATTTTAATAAAAATGAGAGTAACATTTTTTAGCAAAAGTTTGTTAAATTTGCTTACTATACTTTTTGATAGTGACCGATTTTGACAATTTTTTGTGTTACTATCATTTCTGATAATTTGCAAATTTAAGTACAGGGTGTCCCAACATAATTGGAGGATTTTACTTGCTTGGCAAATTTTTAGTTTTAGAGTTATTCAAAAACTGATTGCACAGTTGTGTTCAGAAAGTTATGCCATTTTTTTTGACATAAATTTTTTTTCAGTATTCGAAAATTTGCATATGCTCCAATAAAAGTGATGATAGTAACCAAAACAAACAAAAATCAATTTTTTCTGTTACTATCCTCCCTTAAAAATTTGAATATCACGGATGACCATGAAAATTTTGTCAAAAAAATGGCATAACTTTCTGAACACAACTGTGCAATCAGTTTTTTAATAACTCTAAAACTAAAAATTTGCCAAGCAAGTAAAATCCTCCAATTATGTTGGGACACCCTGTACTTTCATTTTTAATTAAACATTAATAATGACACTTTTTTGGCACTTTTTGTATCTTTAAAAATTTCAGGTTGGTTGTTACAAGCATCTCAAATTTTTCCTTTGTGCCATGTATACTCCAATTTGTCAAGAAAATTACGAAATGGAAGTAATGCCATGCCGAGAAGTTTGTATTGAAGCCCGGAAGCGATGTGCCCCAATTATGCAACAATATGGCTTCAAATGGCCTGTCACACTTTCATGTGACACGCTTCCAAAATCCTCTGATCAATTAAAAACTGGTGAAATATGTGCTGCACCTCCAGATGCCATTTCTGAAACTTCATCTTTTGAACAGCATTCAAAAGATAGCAACATTTACAAAAAACAATCAACAAAAAATTCCAAGCATTTTCCATCTGAAATAATGGATGGAAAATCGATGGCATCAGGAGTTGACGATGACGGCATGCCAATCATTGGCATTGATATTATTGATCCACAATGCGAATGCCGTTGTGTGAAACCTTTCCATGTCACCGAATTTGGACATCATAAAGTTCTTAATGTCTCAAATTGTGCATATTCATGTCGATCTCCGGCACTTTCTCGGAGGGCAGATCAAATTTTCATGGATAATTGGATTACGGCATGGGCATCTGGGTGTTTATTTCTTTGTGCATTTACGGCATTTACATTCCTCATTGAAATGGAAAGATTTCCATATCCAGAACGACCGATTTTCTTCCTTTCAGTTTGTCAAGGAATGGTGGCCATTGGATTCCTTCTTCGAGTTTATCTTGGACATGAAGCAATTGCCTGTGATGGTAATATCCTTAAATCCGGCACCATCACTTCCAACTCCTGTTTACTTAATTTTATTCTAATTTATTATTTTGGAATGGCAGCAGCAACTTGGTGGGTCATCCTCTCCTTGACATGGGTCTTAGCAGCAGTACCAAATTGGTCAACTGAATGGATTGCAAAATATTCAACATATTTTCATCTTTTTTCTTGGTGTCTTCCATTAATTCAAACTTTATTGGTTTTATTCTTTGAAGGAATTGATGGAGATTCACTTTCTGGAATTTGTTATGTTGGAAATACATCAGTTATTAATTTGAGATATTTTGTTCTACTTCCTTTAATTGTTTATTTCATTGTTGGAGTTTGCTTTTTAATTATTGGATTCTTAAATTTATGGGGAATCCGATCATCCTTGAAAAAAGCTGATTCAACAATTGATAGAACTTCAAAGTTGACCCAGTTAATGTCAAAAATTGGAATCTTTTCTGTAAGTTTTTTAACTTTACGGGCAAATAAAATGCAGATAGTTCATTAAAAATGAAATGATAAATTAAATAAACAGTTTTGAGTAACTGCTAAAATATAGTAACAAATTTTTAATTACTCTCATTTTTTGATAGTAACACGTTTCTGACAACAATTTCAACATTTTTGTTACTATCATTTTATTACACTAAAATATATTAATAATCCTTATCAAATCATGTTTACTATAAAATTACTGTAACAATTTTAAACAATAATTATCATTTTTTGTTCTTATAATTTTGAGTACAGTTTCACTTTTCGACAACACTTTTCAAAATTTCGTTTACTTTCAACATTGACAGTAACAACCCATGAGGGCATTTTATGTTTTTTAATCTTATTTTGTGGTGAAAATTTTAAAAATCTTATTATCAGCAATTATCAATACCAATTTTTTCAGGTCCTTTACACAATTCCTGCAATTTTTGTTATTCTTTCAATCTTTTATGAACAACATTATCGACCAATTTGGGAGCAATCACAACTTTGTCCATGCATGGCACAAATAAAAGAAAATATTGATACAACAACAATTTTATCTTTGATAAAAACAGCTTCGATGCTTATTGTTGGTTGGACTTCTGGAGTTTGGGTATTTTCAATTAAAACAATTCAATCATGGAAGAATTTCTTTTGTTGCTGTTGTATGAAACCTGCGACCCATCATCAACTTCGAAATCATAATTACCAACTATCCCATGATGGTCTACCGTATATGGCTGCCTCAACAGAACATAACACTTTGTCAAGAAATGTTATTGCTGCCCAAGGGGGATATATCAATCATCACAGCAATGGCACTTCACCACTTTCAAAATTTCATCAACAACAACAAAATGACATGATTTTTGCCAATCGAGAATGTCTTTCTCCACTGATCTATGGTGGTGGAACTCTTAAACATTGCTCAGCCCTCAGGGGTGGAGGATGCATGGGTCCTGAAGATGTATAATATCCACTGATGGATTTGATATATCTGATGGATATATCTGATCAAAGTTATCGGATTTCACATATCCATTGGATATATCAAATCCTTTTTTCACTGACCAAATTTATCCAGCAGATATGTCCAATCCCTTTTTTGGATATATGATATCCCCAAATCTCAAAAATCCCAGAGAATATTTCTTAGATCTATTAGATTTATACGGTAGTTGTTGTTGTTGTAAATTTGTAATTGTTTATTTTATAAATTGTAAAAAATGATCTCATTTAAATGCGTGTCGGGAACGCGTTATTATTATTCTAATTTTTTGTAAATATTGTTCATTATTCTAATTTTTGCCAGTCTATTTTTGTTTATTGTATTTTTTTCCTTCACTTTTTATTTGTGTTTCATTTTTGAGCTTGAATTTTTTATCTTTTTTCTATCATTTTTCTTTGATTCCCATATTTGAAAAAAATCCAACGAGCTTTAAAAAAATTTTTTGATGTTCAAAAAAATTAATAAAATTTATTTTTAACAAAAAAACTGTAGAAAAACATAATACAGGGTGGTCCATTTAAAGTGCGCACTTGTTTTCTGATGGCAAATCGTTCGCAGAAGGTCCCAGAAGCTCATATTTTGTGGGAAGGTCACTAACAATGTCGAGCATCTTTTGCGCCAAAAATTTTGGCATTCGGAGACATTTTGCCAAATGGCGCCAAATTCAAAATTTTTTGATTCTAAACGTAAAATAGGGTGTGGGCAACATTAACTGAGTCATTATCAACAATTTAAGCTGCCCAGGACATCATTTGGGTCAATATTCATCGTTTAACCTCAAAAATTCGAAAAAACGTTTTTTTCATTTAAACGCCTAATTTTTGGTTTGTATAGGTTTTCGATGATGGGGAATTCGATTCTGATATTTATTTTCATTCATTTTAACGTATTTTTAGTTTAATCAATACTTCTAGACAAAAAAGTTTTAAACCACATTTAAACTAAAAATACGTTAAAATGAATGAAAATAAATATCAGAATCGAATTCCCCATCATCGAAAACCTATACAAACCAAAAATTAGGCGTTTAAATGAAAAAAACGTTTTTTCGAATTTTTGAGGTTAAACGATGAATATTGACCCAAATGATGTCCTGGGCAGCTTAAATTGTTGATAATGACTCAGTTAATGTTGCCCACACCCTATTTTACGTTTAGAATCAAAAAATTTTGAATTTGGCGCCATTTGGCAAAATGTCTCCGAATGCCAAAATTTTTGGCGCAAAAGATGCTCGACATTGTTAGTGACCTTCCCACAAAATATGAGCTTCTGGGACCTTCTGCGAACGATTTGCCATCAGAAAACAAGTGCGCACTTTAAATGGACCACCCTGTATTTGTGGTTTTTTGCATACAATTTTCAAAAAGATTATTTCAAACAGATCTTGTTTTACAAACATTTTTTCAGTGACCATGGGAATGAATTAATTTTTTTAAGGCAAAAGTCATCTCATTAATTAAAGATACCAAATTAAAGCAAGCAAAAAATAAAAAGCAGCAATTTTTATTCGCTTGAACGCACGTCAGCTGTTTCTTATTTTTGTCATCAAAAAAAGTGACCGCCAGAAAAAAGAAATATCGGTAATTTTAGAAGGTAAGAAAAAAACAACACAAAAATAATATTTTTATGGATCTAATTACAAGGCGCTGCGAGTTTTTTTAAACAAATTTTTCCCTTTTTTCATCCCGTCATTGCTATTGCTTTTTTAAAAAGGTGACAATCGTTTTTCCGGCTGGTTTGTCTCATTTATTTTTTTGCGGGCCTTTTTTCACGATTTTTTGAAGGCAGCGGGATCCTTTGGTATTTTTTTTATTTCTCTAACATTTTTTTTGTTGTATTTCCTTGACGATCAGGGTCTTGTTTTTCTTGCCTGATTATCAAGGAAAATCAACGAAAAAAACGTTGAAGAAATAAAAAAGTATCAAAGGGTCCGCTACCTTAAAGTTAACATTATTAAAGAAATAAAGCTGACAGTAATAATTAAGGAAAAACAAAAAAATTAATGAACAAAATACCAGCAATGAAAAAGCATAAAAAATCACAATGTACAAATCAAAATTTTTCTATAAAAGTGTAAAGTGTTTCTTAAAGAACAACAAATTGTGCAACCTTTGAACAAATAAGCATTAATTTATTGCATCATTCTTATGTTTTTCACAGCAGACATGTGCGTTCTTCTTGTGGTCTTACGACACATCATATATTTCAAAAAAAATTTTAAAAAGTTAAAAAACGTTAAATTCTGTAGAACTTATCGAGTTATTATTTCTTGTATTTTAAAATTCGTTATTAAAACTTGATAGAATATATTTTGGTTTCAGATGACAACAAGGAATGATGGGTGGTTGTCCCAAAAGCAAGAATCCACTTTTCATAATGATACTGTAGCAAATCAATTCTCAAATTTCAATTTAAATCAAAATCATAAATGTTTTAATTTATGTTATTCAAACAATAGCAAATCAATCAATAATAACAAAGACCATGGTAAAATCGCAAATGCTGCTGCAATCCTTTAATCAAAGGCGTAGGTAGAAAAAAATTTTGGGGATTTTTCATTTTAGAGGGAGCACGCCTTTGATCTTTTGCCGCCTTAACACGGTGGTTGCGGCAAAAGATCAAAGGATTTTCTCAATTGTGAGGGGGGCAAAGGTACCGAATCCCCCCTAAATACGGCTTGCATCTAATACTAAATAATTTGCATAAAAATCGAAGAGACCAAAAAGTTGTTAAAGGGTTGCAGCAACCTTTACAAAAGCAGATACAAAAAATATTGATGATGAAAAAAGAAATTTACGATTATGGAATAATAAATCATTTTTGAATAATTTACATTCAAAACCCGTTAAAACTTTTACGGCATCAAATGAAGCGGATGAAAATGTTAAAACAAAGAGATGGAAAAATGAACATATCACTTCCACTTCCTCCAATACCAACAGCACTTTATCCCTTCATATTGCGGCATATGAAAATTCTATTGAAGAAGGTGGCGATACAGTATCATTATTATTGGATGATGACTTAAAAAAGAATAAAAAATTATCAAATTTTATTAAATTGCAGCAAAGAGTTTCAATTAATTCAACAGTGGTAAGTGAATATTCAAGACAAAACATTAATTGTTACCTATCTGACTTTAATTTTTCAAGCGCTTCAAAAAGGCTGAATTTATGTAATTTGTGGTTAAGTGGTAAAATTTTTAAAATATGATTTTTTAAATTATTTTTATGTTTTTTGGTTTACATGAAAAATAAGAGAACGTGAACCAGTAATATGTTATTTGTGGTAAAATTATTTGGGATTGGAGAAGGCTCCTCAAAAACAATAAACACTATCAACATAATTCTATTTACCAAAATATTACTTTACCACAATCTAAATATTACTAGTTCACTAAAAAATTTTCTTTGCTTCATTTTTCATTCAAACCCTAATCATTTTACAAAAATAGAAAAAATTCATTTTTTTAAATTTTTACATTTTACCACATTACCACAAATTACTTATTACTAAATTACAAATCGACACTATTTACATTTTTATATCCCATTTTCTTTACTTTTCAATATTTTTAATCCACATGACAGATCCCCATCAAATTATAAACACGGTACAACAACACATTTTACAACAGTATTAATTTACCACTTTACCACAAATTACATATACGTTCTCTTATTTTTCATGTAAACCAAAAACCATTTTAAAAAATTTAAAAAATCATATTTTTAAAAATTTTCCCAGGTTACCACAAATTAATTAAATTCAGCCTTTTTGTGGCTGTTAAAAAATTATGGGTAAAAGTCAGTGTTTTTATAGGTAACAATTAATGGTATGCCAATATCCAAAGCATTTGACATAAAGAATGATAATTAATTAATAAATTGATTGATTGATTATTTTTATAGAATCCATTTGAATTTCCAAGGCAACAACGAGATAATATACCTGATCCTTCCATTATGAAATATACAACATCCCAAAAATTACTTAACCCGAATCAATCAGGTCCATCAAAAAATGGTCAAAAAGGGAATCAAGATTCGCCTCCAAATTTGCGTACAGGTTCTGCTTATTTTATTTTTTTTAACTCTTGTGTTTTTAATCAACGGATCACTCAACAAAAAAGATGTTTAAATCGACATATTTTTTTGCTTTAAAACTATCAGAATCTGGAACACTAATTTTTCGAGTTTATCAACTTCAAAAATCCCTTGAAACTATTCTTTATCTTTTAAAATTATTCTTTACACCTTTGCCAAAAGCAATTATGAGAAAATAGAAATCTCCTAAAATTTGCATAAAAATTGAAGAGAAAATTTCAATTCAAAAAAAGAAATTCTTTTTGGGATTTTCGATTAAAATTCCTGTTCCCTCTTCATCTTTTCTTGTTTTTCTATATTGATTTTTGCTTTTTAAAACAGGAGATAAAAGAGTTGCACAAAGTTTGCCGCTTTCACCTGTAACAAAATCTGTAATAAATACAACTCAATCAACACCTCTCAAAAGCCTTGAACAACAATTAAAGGTGAGCTGAATATTAATTATGCACGGTCAAGGCCGTAGGGAGAAAAAAATTTTTGGAGGGGGTATTTTTATTTTGGAGGGGGCACGCCTTTGATCTTTTGCCGCTTTAACACAGCGGTGGCGGCAAAAGATCAAAGGATTTTCTCGATTTTGAGGGACACAAGTACAGAATGCCATCCCCCTAAATACGGCCTTGATTACGATAACAGATTTTTAATTTTGCCATTAATATTTTATTTTCAGATTCGAAGAAGGCTACAATCAATTGTTGATCGGCTAACAAAATCATGGAGACCTGAATTGGCACAAAAATTATTTGCAGAAGAAGAAATTCATGAACTTTGTTATCGAGCAAGAGAAACATTTTGGATGCAACCAGCTTTGATTGAAGGTAGGTTGACAAAGACCTTTTTGAGGGGAGAGAATACGGTATCGGATTTTGACTGCAAAGCTCTGTAACATTTTCGATTTATCACTTGATTTTATGGTTGCTTAAAACATGTCCGCCGTTGGGAGAGGAAGAGATAGCTAGATAAAAAATATTATCATTTGATATTTCTTGAGGGGGATAGTGATTAGAAAAGGAAACCACCAGACATTACAATTAAGTTATGACTAGAGATATGTCTTACCAGTATTTCGTTGGTCCAAAAACACTTCTCAAAAAAGTTCAACGATCACACTTGGGCAGATGAGTGCGACCAAAATTTGAAAAAACCGCGACCCTAAAATTGCACAGGGGGGAGTACGTGGATTTTTCCAAATATTTTTTTTGCTTTTTTTTGAAGAATCCAAAGGGTCTCCCCTTTGTTTTTTTGCATTTTTGTCAATAAAATGTTTATGTTCAACGATGTTAATACTTTTTACATAAATCAAAAGTTTAATATAGTCGAACCTCGATTTTACGTCTTTTTTTACGGTCCCTTGAAAGACGTAAAATCAAGGTTCGACTGTAGATCAGGGCTTGAAAATGAGGCCTAAAATTACGGCCGGCCTCGGCCCGAGGCCTCAAAATACTAGGCCGGCCCGGCCCCAGGTTGAAATTTAGTCGGCCGGCCGGCCCTAGAGCCGGCCCGGGCCGGCTTTGCTTTTTTCATTTCAAAAGTTTACCTTCAAATATTTTTTTCATTGGGGGAGAGTTTTTTAATTTATTGTTATTAAAAACACAAAATTTTGGTTAATTTGTTACCTTTCGCTCAGAAAAATGAATTAGCAATGATGAAATCATTATGTCTAGTAACTATAAATAAAAATTCCCTCGATATTTGTTTAAAATTTTAAGACCGGCCTCGGGCCTCAAAAAGCTCGACCCGGCCGGCCCTGGGCCTGAAAAAACTAAGCTGGCCGAGGCTGGCCGGCCTCATTTTCAACCCCTGCTGTAGATTATAAAATAATAGATCAACAAAAAATGCGCCAGTTTAAAAGTCAGTAGCATTTTAAATTATTCTTCTTTAAACTGTTGTGATTCTTGGTTATTTCGAATATGCTTTCGAATAGCCAGATATGATTTTTGGTTGATCGAGTATAGAAATGTATTTTAAATTTTATTTAAGCAACAACAAATTGAGCTATTTCTTACCCAAATATGTTCTTCGCCTGTTACTTTGGGTATTTTTTGGTTCTGTCAAATCCACAGTTTTTGGATTTGACAGCTAATAATTTGCATAACATATTCCCTTGTCCCGAAAAACATTCACATAAAATATGCGCCTTCAGCTCTGGCGTCTTATGAAAACCTCAACGGTGAAAAAAAGATATCGTACAGACAATAATGATTAAAATTTTTGCATTTTACCGCCACCCATCTGTAATGAAATTACTGGGTCTGCGTAAAAGCAGCTGAAAGTTTCACCAGACAAAATGAAAAATGAGGATAGCAACGAACTGTAAATGCAACGGAGGGTAGGGTGGCCGAATAATCTGCGCAAATCTGAAACCTGCTTTTAAAATCGCGCCCCTGTGTTTAAAGAAGAAACTTGAACAAAACTTTGGGTCGCGACCCTTTGGATAAAAAAGAAATCTGAATAAAATTGGGGTTTCGCGATCCTCTGTTTGAAGAAGAAATTTAAATATAATTATGGGTCGCGACCCTTTTGTTAGAGAAAAACTTTAATCAAAATCAAATTCGCTACCCTTTTAATTTTAATTTTTTCTTTAACTTTTTAAAAAATTCCTTAAAAATAGGATCGCGGTTGCTCCGCTACCGCGACCCTTTTCGAAATTTTCCGCGACCCCGCGACCCTGGGAGCGATAATCGCACCCTGGCCCACCCTTTGCCCAAGTGTGTCAACGATCATGGCCGTGGAATTTTTATTTTAGAGGGAGTTAAAGTTTCATTAAAATGTGATATTTGAAGTTAATGAATAAAATGACACATCATCACTAATTTTTCGATAGCTAAAGCCGAAAACGTTTAATATCATCCTTCAAAATTTGTATTTAAAAGACAAAAAAAATGGAAAAAGAAAATTTACCCAACGTGGATTCGAACCCACCCCAACTTGTCTCGTAGCAAAAAAGTGTTAACCACTGCGCCAAACAAACAGCATCTTTTCCAAGACCTCACAAAATGAAAGTCAATGAAACAATAGTTTTGGTAATTACTTTGATTTGTTCTTAAATAAAAATTCTAAAGCCATGGCACCTTTTTGAGAAGTGTTTTTGACCAAGGCAATTCTGGTAAGACAAATCTCCAGTCAAAATTCAATTATCATGTTTGGTCGTTTCCTTGTATTTCGAAAAAATGGGATACTGAATATGTTTTTAATTAGCAATTGTTCCCAACCTAAAGAAAACACTTGTTCTTTCTTCTACAGTATGCAAATACATTTTTTTTAGTGAAAGCCCCGATTCGAGTTTGTGGTGATATACATGGGCAGTTTGAAGATTTACTTGCAATTTTTAATTTAAATGGATTTCCCCCAAGGCAAAGATATCTTTTTCTTGGAGATTATGTTGATAGGTAATATAATTGGATTTCATATATCCTCTTCTAAATGATATATTCAATTTTCTAGAGGGCCATATTCAATTGAAGTTATATGCTTACTATTTGCTTATAAAATTTTATACCCTGAGGAAATTGTTTTACTTCGTGGAAATCATGAATCTCGACCAGTATGTTCCCTTTTTTCGGTTACGATATCCAATTTGTATTACAGTATGAAATTTTTTTAGGTAAATATGCAATATGGATTTTATATGGAATGTAAGAAACGATATTCTTTAACTTTGTATGAATCATTTCAATATGCATTTTATTGTATGCCATTTTGTGCAAGAATTAATCGAAGAATTTTATGCATGCATGGTGGAATTTCTGAAGATCTGACAGATTTTAAACAGGTTTGACTTTAAATGTTATACTTATCGGGAGCAAATCATGCTGTATAGCTTCGGAGCCGATCCCTCTATAAGATCAAAGGGGAAAATGCCGTCTTGTTGATGTACTTGAATCGAAAAACTCACCCGTCGCACATAATTTTTTTATTAATAAACAACTTTTTAAATATAAATTTTTTAATGAATTTAAGAACCATCATTATGCAAAATTTGGATGCCAAAAGAGGCAATGCCACAAAGTTTATCGGCTGCTGCCGTACCAAATGGCACAAAACCAAAATGTCATTATTTAAACTTTGGTTTTGCACCATTTAAAATTTTTCCAAATTATTTAATCTGCCACAGGGGCTTTTGTGCCCAGGGATAAGTTTATTAAATGAGTACAGACAAGTAAATACAAAGTCAATGCCGTAGGGAGAAAAAAATTTCGGGGTGGGCATTTTTATTTCGGACATGGCATGCCTTTGATCTTGAACCGCCTTAACACGGCGGCGGCAAAAGATCAAAAGATTTTCTCAGTTGGTATGTGCCCCAAATGTGACGTTTTTTTCTCAGTGTATCACGGCAGATTCATTTGTGTTTTTGCGCGGAGTTAAGAGTTACCGCAGAACAAAAAAGAGAAAAACAAGAGAAAGAGCGACAGAGAAAAAAAGAAAACTGTTTTTTAAACTTTTTTTGCGTCAAAATTTGATTAAAACGTCTGGGAAACGGTAATTAGGTCAAAAATAAAAAATCTGTTCTATAATTCCTATAGAAAATTTGATTCTCTATCACCTTGGCTAGGTAGATTTAAAAAATATTCAAATTAAAAAATGGGGCTGCTCGTAGACTTTTGTCAATTTTGACCAAAATACACAATAAAAATGAGCTTTTTTTGCTTACATTTTTTCCTAAAAATGGTCCAATTTTTTCAGGGGGCTAATTAAAAAATGTAATCTATAGTTCCGATAGAGAATTTTGTGGAGAATCTTTTGGTATGATTCACAAAGTAATATCTTTAATTTAAAAAATGGCGCTGCTCGTAGACTTTTTCTCATTTTTAAACTATGAATAAAACCTTTATATTTGAAGCTGCAAAACAGTGTAATGGCTTAAAATGCTTGTAATTGTTATTTAAAAAATGTTAGAATAAAAAATAATAATATTTAAATGTAATTTAGCTTTTAAATGATATAAAAAAATGCTTAACTTTTACTTCAACATTGCAGCTTTTTTAAATAGTAGAGGGAAAAGCGTCTCCCAACACGAAAATGTTTTCTTCTTTGCAAACGTCTTTTCTCCGCTTTGAATCTGCCGTGGTATCAAATCACCACTAACTAATACTTTTTTTTATTTCAGCTTGAAAGAATTGAAAGACCATGTGATATCCCAGATCTTGGAATTCTTGCTGATCTTACATGGTCTGATCCGGATCCACAAGTGAAGGGCTTTGAAGAATCTCCACGTGGAGCAGCAAGAATATTTGGAACAGATGCCCTGAAGCAATTTTGTGATACTCTTGGACTTGAATTAATTGTTCGTGCCCATCAAGTCGTTGAAGATGGATATGAATTTTTTGGTGATAAAATGCTCGTTACAATATTTTCTGCTCCAAATTATTGTGGACAATTTGAGAATTGTGGTTGTGTATTGCATATTTCACGAGATTTAATTTGTTCTTTTAATATTTTTCGTGCTCATGAAACTGGTAAAAAAGGTGGAAAAAAACATAAAAAATAAATAAATATTTATTGTTAAATTTAATTTTGCCTGGGAATTTATAATCATGTGGATACAATAACAGATCAAACATCTTCGTCTTTCATTATTTGTTTCAATATCTAATAAAACCTTAACTTTGTCAAATTTTGTTATATCTGTTCAGGTTTTGAATTTCGGGATATTACTAGAAAAGAGAAAATGAAATCTTTCATAAAAGATATGGCTGCTTTTAATCGCTATAAATAACCTTTTATTATTACCTTTTTTATCTAATTGGCTAACAATAAGATGCAAAGAAGAGAACAAATTTAAAAAATATACTGTATTTTTTCAAAGAAGCAAAATTGTTGTGAAGACAAGTAACATTGAGGAACAGCATGCCAAAATTTTCGATCTTTCTCGAAAAAATTTTTTTTTGCTGTTTCTTTTTTTGAAAGGATCTTTTTTCAAGCAAAAATTTGGAAGAAATTAAATAAATTTTTCCTTTTTCGTCATTGCTTAAATATAATTAATTATGGCTCTTGTTTCTGTTGATAGCGTATGTTTTTTATTAATATAATCAGTTGCTTATTTTAAATAACTAACTTTTTAGAATTCTTTGTATGGCTTCAATGCAATCGTTGAAATTGATCAAACACTCTTTTCTCAAAAAAAACTTTTTACAACTGAAACAAAAACTGTTGAAGGAATGCCCGATGTTAAATGGTATCTCAAATTTTATCCTATTGATCCTAATGATGGTACAAAGTTTGGAATTTATGCTTGTATTGAATCTGAAAAAGAAATTAACTATAAAATTTATAGTAAGACTTAAATCAGCAGAGATATTAACAGTTTTTTTAATTTTCAGCCGTTTCTGGTACAAATGTTGGAGGAAAAAAGGAGTTTTGTATTGAACAAGAAAGTCATGCGAGATTATTTGATCCCCGATACAGTCGCTTTACTAATGGAAAATACACATTAAAATTCCAAGGAACTTTCTCATGTGCAGAAAATGGATTAAAGAATATCCCAAAAATTCGTAATCCAACAGAATTATGTGAACGTTTGCAACAAACTGCTGATGAAGATTTCAATATTCTTGTTGGGGATCAAACATTTGCGGTAAGTTCTTTTGTTTGTTAAGACGTTTTGCTTTATAGATGATGGATTATATGTTTTTCTTTCAGATCCATAAATTTCTCATTAGTGCCGAATCTACCGTATTCAAAAGAATGTTTGAAGATAAATTTAAAGAAGCTGAAGAAGGAAAAGTAACCATCACTGATTTCAATGTTCAAGTTGTTAAAGGTTTTGTTGATTACTGTTATGGTCGGGATATTTCCACCGTTCTTCAAGATGAAACTGATGAAATCAATCTTTTATATTTTGTTGATAAATATGATTGCAAAACTTTGAAAGTATGTTTATATTTGTTGTAAAAATATTTGGAAGCTTAAGTTACGATTTTAAATTTTAGCCTCAATTGGAAAATTACTTTGCTTCAAAATTATCGAAAGAAAATATCTCTTTGTATGTTGCAACTTCTGATAAAACCAATGCTCTTCAACTTCGTCAAGCTTGTGTTCAATTTGTTCGAAATATACTTTACCGTAATGATTCTCTTACTGATGAAGAAATGGAATCCTTTGATATCAAATTTACCAAAGATGTTTTTGCCGGTAAACAAAATGATTAATCTATGTTTCTTTTTGTTTTTATCTTTATACAGTCTGCCAACTTAACTTAGAGCCACCCCAGAATATGAAAATATTGGGATTATGAGTTAAGATAAAAACATATGGATTTCATATTCGGAATCAGTATGCCAAAAAACCTATAAACCCACAAAATTACCTAAAATGTCCGTCTGGTAATATTTTAACAGTAATAATTGGTAAAATTGGCTGCCAACTTAACATAGAGCCACCTCCGAAAAAATTTGCATACAGCATGATATGAAAAAAATGGCTATCATGGGTTGATAAATATGCTTATTTTAACCCATCTGTGAAGAAAAAACTAAAAAATCTTCATTGGCACCTATTTGGCGCAATGTTGAAAATGGCATTTTTGCCATTTTTGGCATTTTTTGAGTGCCTGCAAAATGGCCAAGAAGCAAGTTTGACAAAAAACTGCCAATGCTATTTCGTAGTCCTATATGTGACTAATAAGTCCCCAAAGTTTCAGAGCTCCATCTTATCTAGTTTTCGTTAGCCATAATTTTGAAAATCTAGACTTCAGCCATTTTTCAGCTTTTTTGAACAAAATTTCACGTTTTTTTACATTTTGCAGTAACTTTGAAATTGTGGCTACAGAAAACCAGATAAGATTGACCTATGAAACATTGGGGATTTGTTAGCAATATATAGGACTACAAAATAGAATTGTTAATTATTGCCAAACTCACTTATGTGCCATTTGGTGAGCACCCAAAAAGTGGCAAAAATGCCATTTTCAACATTGCGCCAAATAGGTGCCAATGAAGATTTTTTAGTTTTTTCTTCACAGATAAGTTAAAATAAGCATATTTATCAACCCATGATAGCCATTTTTTTTCATATCATGCTGTATGCAAATTTTTTCGGAGGTGGCTCTATGTTAAGTTGGCAGCCAATTTTACCAATTATTACTGTTAAAATATTACCAGACGGACATTTTAGGTAATTTTGTGGGTTTATAGGTTTTTTGGCATACTGATTCCGAATATGAAATCCATATGTTTTTATCTTAACTCATAATCCCAATATTTTCATATTCTGGGGTGGCTCTAAGTTAAGTTGGCAGACTGTACTTTGTTTCTCTTTTCATTTGTTTTGTTAATATAAAAGTTTTTCTTTGAAGACTGGGATATTCATTTGTGTCTTGATTTTATTGAAGTTATATTCTTTGAGATTATTTACAATGCTGTTGTTTTATTTCTTGTGACATCAAAAAACCTAACCTTTTGTTACCCAAGGAATACGGTAACGAACTCTTCCGCAGTCTTCCAGCAGCAAGAAATATATATGCAAACAGTCTTCTAAATCTTCCTTACTGTTGGAAATCTGCAGAAGAATTTGTCAGTGATAATATCTCTTTTTCAGATTCTTCGCTTGAATTAATTTATTATGGCTCTTTATTCAGTTGTTAGCGTATGTTTGATTCATACTTTATTCATTGCTCTAAATAATATTTTTTTAGAATACTTCACATGGCTTCAATGCAGATGTTGCAATTGATCGAAAAATGTTCAGAGATAAGATTCCGTTTACAACTAAAGCAAAACCTGTTGAAGGAATGCCCGATGTTAAATGGTATCTCAAATTTTGTCATGATGAAACAAGTTATAATAATTACTTTGTAATCTATTTATGGTTGGAATCTGAAAAAAAAGTTCAATGCAAGATTTCTGGTAAGACTTTTCTGATATTTTTGTTATTTTAAATTTAAAATTTTTAGGTTTTGCTCGCACACTTGACTACAGCACCAGCCGTGCAGAAAGAAAATCCTTTTGTAATAATTATGGACAGCAAAGAACTTTATTAAATCTAATTGGTTTATTTCTAGGTGTATCTGGTGAAAATGGCAGTGGTATTTCTTTCAAAGCAGAACCACTTGGTTACATCTTGGATCCTCAGTACAATTATTTGGATGAAAATGAAAAATATCAAATTGAAATCCAAGTCAGCATTTCATACACAAGTGATCAAACTCCGAAAATTTGTAATCCAACTGAATTGTGTGAACGTTTGCAACAAAATTCTGATGAAGATTTCAATATTCATGTTAGTGGTGAAATTTTTGCTGTAAGTTTATATATTTTTTCAGATTATATGCTAAAAGGTTGTTTATTTTCAGATCCATAAATTTCTCATTGGTGTTGAATCTACCGTATTCAAGAGAATGTTTGAAGATAAATTTAAAGAAGCTGAAGAAGGAAAAGTTACAATCACTGATTTCAGTGTTCAAATTGTTAAAGCTTTTATCGATTATTGTTATGGTCGGGATATCTCTGCTTTTCTTCAAGATGAAACTGATGAAATTCAGCTTCTCTATTTTGCAGATAAATATGATTGTCAAAGTTTAAAGGTATGGATTATATTTTATTAAAGTAATAACCACTTTGATTTTTAGCCTCAAATGGAAAAGTTTCATGCAAAAAAGTTATTGAAAGAAAATATCTCTTTGTATGTTTCAACTGCTGATAAAACTAATGCTCTTCAACTTCGTCAAGCTTGTGTTCAATTTGTTCGAAATGTACTTTACCGTAATGATTCTCTTACTGATGAAGAAATGGTATCCTTTGATAATGGTTTTATGAAAGATGTTTTTGCCGGTAAACAAAATGATTAAGCTTTTTTCTATGTTTCTTTTTGTTTTTATCTTTATACTTTGTTTGTTTCTTTTTTCATTTGTTTCCCTAATATAAAAGTTTTTCTTTAAAAACTGGGGTTTTATTTGTCTCTTGTATTTTTCTTGCATCAAAATTATCGATAGAAAATATTTCTTTGTATGTTTTAACAAGTGTTCGTCCCAGAAGGAAAAATTCAAGGATACTGTAGCACATATCCTGGAAGCTTGTAATGAACAACATTTTTTCAAACTAAAAGTTACTAAACATCAGAAAAATAAAAACCGTTTATTATTTGGTAATAGTTATTACAAATTGTTCAATTGAAGAAAGAAAAAACACGTTTTCAAATAAAATTTAAAAAAGGCGAGTAGTTTAAAAAATACCAACACAAAATCTTAAAACATTTGATTTATTTAACCATATTTGTGACCTCCACAACAATTGAAGAAGCAAAATTGAAGGATTCCATCATCCCCTGGGGCAAAACCATAAATTGTTTTGATGGAACCTTCCATTTCAAGAGCTTCCTTAATTTCAATGAGACGATTGATACTTGTTCGGGTATCTGAAAAATAAATTCTTAGGATCCTTTTAATAAACCTTTCTCTTTAATAACATTTTTGACATGTTATTTAGCAAAATCACGTTTGATTTTTTTGATTTTTTTAAATTTTTAACTTACCAGAATCATTAGTTTCCATGAAACAGAATCCACTTTTACTAACATTTTCAGGATCACGAGAAACAAGAACAATTTTATCGTCAAGATGATTTCGGACAAGATATTCTTTGACATCTTTCAAAAATGCCGCATCACTCAAGGCAGGTGAAACTTCACCAATACCTAAATTGAATGATTAAAATATTCAACTTGTATCAAACCATCGTTAATAATTACCATATTGAATTGGATGCCATTGATCATCCTTGCCACAGGCAATCATATTTGGTTGTGCCTTAAAGGTTGAAAGACTCTCAATTTCTACAGGTTTTGCAATTCGGGCATCACCTTCAGAAATTTCAAGCATGACTTCTTTGGGAGATAAAGGAAAATGCCGATGGGCAATTCCAACATTCACTTCATTCTCATATCCATGACTGAAATATTTATCATTATTTCTGATCATAATAAATATTATTTCAAAGAATCTTTTACCCCCGAACAATTTCTCCAACACCTTGAAGTTCATCATTTGAAACCAATTTTGAAACAGTTTCAAGATTTCCAAGTGAATCATAAATTTTTGGAATGTAAGCAGAAAGAATAGCAGTCATTTTTGAAACAATTTAGGCTTTGTTGAACGAAGATATATATTTAATCTAAAAATGGGTTTTTATTCTATCTTTAACAGTTTTGAAAAATCACGAATGATAAAAACTAGAACTAAAATTTTTGCAGGCCGTGATTATTTTTTATAAACCGCTTGAAAATTTATTTAAGTAAAATAATATTCTAAAACTAAAACTGATGAATAATTTGAAAAATCCCGAAGAGTATTTATGGTCTCAAAAGTTCTCAATCAACACCGAAAACTCCGCCCTTCTTGTTTTTATTAAAAATTTCTTTTTCAAAAAAGTTACATGATATTATTTACTTTTTGAACAAATATTTTGCCGCCAAAAAATCGCGTCGGATGGAAATGATACAATTTTAAAGACTAAAAATAAACTAAAGATAAGATGTAAAAAATAGAACTTTGATTTTTGAAATGTTTTGTCAACAAAATTTTTATTACAACATTTCAAGATAAAATGTGTCATCTTTTTTGAAAGGTATACTGTAGGAAGACTGTCTTTGTGTAAATTTGTTGATTATAAGACGCTGACTTTAAAAATATTTCTGACATTTAAGAAAAAACAGAAAAAATGAAAGATTTTCCTATTAAAATAAAAAAATGATTCTTTTTTAATTAAAATGCCTCAATTTTTAAATCGTAGGATTTATTTTTAATTTTTTAAGTTTTTTAAATCTTAAAATTCAATCTGAAAATTTTTAGGCAAATTTTGTAGAAATTGCCGTTTTTGCCTTTTTTTGATTTCAGAAAATGTAGGCAAAATTTTTTTGCCTCCACTTTTTTTGGAGGCAAATTTTTTTTGCCTCCATTTTTTAGAGGCAATTTTTTGGAGGCAATTTTTTTTTGCCTCCACTTTTTTTCTTTGACTGGGATCCGAACCTTTGACCTTTGGTTCGAACGCCAACTTTTAACCACTCCGCCATTTGCGCAAACAATAACAGGCGTCAAATTTGAAAGAAGTGAAAACGAACTTCTGCGTTCCTTTTTTTGTATCTTTTTTTGTCCTTTTTTTTCTTTTGTTAAAAAAACGTATTATTTTTTAATTTTTTATTAAATGTAATAATTAAATAAATAAAAAAGCATAACATTTTCAATATTAATACAAAATTATTTTATCAAATAACAAGAAGTAATTCTCTTATTCATCATTAGTGCTGTCGTCATTGTTTTTTGCAGTTTTGGTTTTCTTTGCAGGCGGGGAAACAAGAGTTTGAACAATTGCTTTTAAAGATGGATCACCGACAACACTAATTTCAGTAAAGCATGAACATTTTGAAAGGAAAAGGGTTGCAACTAAATTTGTATTAATTTGCGTTACGTTGTTACTGTTTTGGAAACATACCTTTTTCAGAAACAAAACACAACGCTGCTTTTTCCTTTTTTTCAGCAAGTTTTGCCAATTCATGACCATTTTGTAATGTCATGGTGGAAGCCAAACAACAATTGAATTTTCTTGCAACACTGGTAAGATATAATGTACGATCATCCTGATTTGTTGTTGGGGCTCCAGGAATGTACAAGCTAACATTAACAACAGGATCTGGCAAGGCTGTTAAAAGTTTATCTATAATTTTTTTGTTAAAAATGCGTTAGAATCATAGCTTTTTTATACCAATGAGAAGAGGATCTTCCATAACAATTTTAATTACAGCAGTTGGTGTTAATTGCGGAATTTCCGGAGCAGGATCCCCATAATTGCCAATTAATACTATAACAGCCTTTTGCCCATGAGTTTTGAAGAAATCCAAATGAGGTTTCTAAAATTGTCATTACAAAAAATTTAGAACCGAAAAAGGCATACAATTGGATTCTGGACAAGAATAAAATCTTGTTGTTCAATCATTCCAACATCAAGTTTATCAATAAATTTTGCATTCTGGAATGCATAATCTTCAGTCAAATGTTTTGCAATGTTAGATTTAATAGATTTCCAGTTATAACGACCCATGGTTTTGCCCTTGTTGTGATCAATTCTAAAAAATGGAAAAGTTCGTGGAATCAACTATAAAATATACGATCATGCCTGATAGCTGTAAAAATTTTCATTAAATCTGCTTTTGTGCATTGCGGATCATTAGTAAAATATAAAATAGCAGCTTCTTCACTTTCAAATGCATGTGATCCTCTTTCAGACAAAAAATGAAGCAAATCCACTTCAACTTTTTTAAGAAGCTAAACATTTTAAGTATTTTTTAAAAAAGTAATAAAATAAAAAAACAACCTTTGCAACATCTTTTGCAGGTTTTGTTTCCAATTCAGCTAATAATGATAAAGCTGCAAGAGGATTCTTTTTGACAGAATTTACAAAGCATTTCCAGAAATCACTTTCCAAATGCATTTCCTCCAATGGAGCAATTTTAGCTTTTAAAGCAATAAGACGTGTCTTTTTGAAAACTGAAGAAGCCATATTTTTTGGTTTCTTCTCTTTCTTCATCTGTGATGAGGAAGTCGATGTATCCATTTGACTTCCTTCATCATCATTTTGACCTGAAGTGGGCAGCCAAAAATTAAAAACAAATGAATAAAGAATTGTAAAAAATTGTATAGTAAAATTGTGAAATTCCTACGTACCAGTATCATCTCCGTTTTTAAAATCAACCAAAAACTTATAAAGTGATTTATCATCAGGATTTTCAATTCTTTCATCGGTTACTCGATTAACCAAAAAAAGGAGTTGGGTGTAAGGACCTTTGTAAGTTTGATCAGTAACAATCTAAAAGAAAATGCCCCTAATTGTTTATAAAAAAATAGTCAAAATTTACTTCAAGCTTATCGGAGAGTTTTAGGCCATGAATGATTTCATCCGGAGCATTGTCATCAAGAAAAACTGCAAAAAGATATTGACCATCCCATTCGATTGAAATAGGATCAAGTTCGCCATCACCAACAAATGATGAATCTTTATTAAAAAGAAAGATTACTTCATCTTCAGAACCTTAAAAAACTATTTCAGCCAAAATACTACAGTAAATCAAATCCTACCATCAGCATTTTCACGGAAAAATTGTCCTTGAGTATACACAAAAACAGTAGGATTCGCACCACCTACAAAAATAAAGAAGTCTCACATAAATTGGAAAATTGAAAACAAATTATTCGTTGGCGGGAAGGAAAAACAACGCAAAAAAAAGGGTTGGCATTTTTTCCAGTCAATCAATTTTCATTCAACTGAGGAAAAAAGAAATTTGATTTTTGTATTTTGGTCAGTAAATAAAAAGCAATAATGTGTTAGACAGAAAAAAAGTTAAACTAAACGGACCTTGAGAAGCCTGGGATGCGGCAGGAGTTGTAACGATGGAAGGAGAAGGCTGAACAGAAGCAGGTGCAACATTAGCATTGGGACTGATAAGACGTTGCGAAGATGTGAAATGCATAAATGAAGGTTCTTGGGGGCCATCTTGTTGCTGTCGAGGGAATTCAAATCCATTAAATATAGAAAAAGCAATGGTGGAAGAAGAATCACAAAATTTCTTGCTTTTCCATGCAGCTTTTGCCTGTAATTTTACAAAATTTTTAGAATTTTTTAGATTAAACCATTACTGAAGATCCTGATGCTTCTGCTGAACTATTTTTTTGCTTCAAATCAGAAGCTTCAATGGCATTTTCATAAGCTGCAATGTGGAGGGACTATGTTGAAGAATTCTTCACAGAAGAATCCTTCGTCTTCTTTATCCCTTTTTCATCAACATCTTTATCAGAAAAATAAGAATGACTCAAATTTAAAGATGGATTTGATTTTCTCCAACGACCACTTTGCATTGATTTTGAAACATGATAATCATCTTTAGATAAACCTGCAATCCCAAGAAAATTGTTTAAAAGAACGTATTTTGATTAAAAAAAAGAGCAAAAAAACATTTTAAAAACATATTATGATAAAAATATTTTAGATTTAATTAAATTAAAAGGGCTTTTAAAAATAAAATTTAAAAAGTATTTTCAAGGGATTGCAGACTTACCGTAACCAGGATGACGATTGTTAGTACAAGATGAAATCCCGGACATATTATTCAAATTTGCACAATTATGCCTTTTATTCATATTCAAATTACTGTATTGATTATCAGTGGAAGAAAAAGAACGAGTTGAAAATGAAAGCAGTTTATCTTTTTCTTTAACAGAAAAAGATTCAGAGGCAGTCATTTTGCCTATAAAAATGTTTGACGGCGACTTATAAAAATTTTCCACGAAAATGGGCTGCTCATTAAATAGCTATTAATCAAAACACGTATTCGATCGAAAAGAAAGAACATCATCGGTTGTCACTTTTCTTTTGTTCGCAGCGAAAAAGTTTTATGGCTTTTTTGAAAAGAAAGGCAAAAAAGAAAAAGATGGAAAGGGGAAAAAATAAAGAAAGGATTACGGTATAAAATGAAAATTTGGCATACAATATTTAATTGGCAAAAAACTTTTACAAAACTTTTTTATGAAAAAGATAAAAAACAAAAGCATTCTACTTTTAAAAAATTTAAATAGCTTTTTATTTTTTCCACTTCTGTCGATGAACCTTTTTCAAAGAATCAAAAACTTAAAAATTGCCGAAAACGGCCTGAATAAAATTAAAGCAAAGTTTTTCCATTTATCGAACCACAATGGCAACAAATCAACATATCATTCACACATCTTTTACCAAAATTGTCACAAACAGAAGATGATTTAATTTTTGATGTGGATAAATTTGCTGAGCGCTGCAAATCCGTTATTTTTGCTGATCCTGCAGAAGTGGCATCGAGATATGCAAATTTTTTGGAAAATTTGCCTAAATCTGTGAATGTTGTTTCTGTCAATGATCTTATGGAATGTAAATGCTGCGTTGCTTGGTGCTGCTCCAAGCTTTCACCGTAATTTTTAATATTTTAATGGTTTTTAAAAGGTGTTTTCCTTTCAGTGATCTAATTCGACGAGAACGTTTGAAGTTGCCAACTTCTTCTCAAACAAAAGAAAGCATGTATTATGTGTTGTTAAATTATCAATTCTTTTTAATTTTGCATAGTTTAACTGATGATCGATTCCAATTCGTTATTAATAGGAATGCAGTTTGTTCAGAATGTTTTTGCTATGTTTATTTGATTAGTAGAAATCGTTTTGAATCTTGCTGCCGCCAGATTTTGGATGGTTTTAAATTACCCCTTCCTCATGGCAACAGCGGACGTCGCCCTGAACATGTTGAATCTTTGAAGCGGCTTGGAAAATTAGTTAACACTGTTTACAAGATTGCAGAACCTCATCCTAGTGGAACAGGATACTTGATGCCCCCTTCTTTGACTAAAGAGTATGTAATTTGCTTGTTTATCTCTCATACAGTAATCTTTTTTTAGTTCACTCGTTAAACGTGCTGGATACGATACTGATAAAATGGTTAATCCAACTCGAGAAATCCGTAAAATTGCCCCAACTTTACATCTTCATGCTGTTAGTTCTTTTTTGGATAATGTTTCTGTTTACGTCTAATTTTATAGTCCAACACTTTAACCAAGTGTGAAAAATGTATTAAGTTGAAGAATTTGTGCCAAAGTGACGTTCTTTCGCCGGAAGAAAGAGCTTATGCTCGACAACATTATAACAAACATCTTGAAAATATTGATGTTGACAATCGTACATCTTATATTGCACAAGATGCATCCCGAAATTCTACAGATATTCTTTCTATGGCTCATGATGGTATGGGCATGCATCATTCAAAGTATCCTTATTGCTTGGAAAGCAAAGGAAAGACTATCACTGATGCATCTAGAATGCTGAATCCAATGAATATGGCAGTTGTTCATCGAAAATGTAATAAAACCAATGTTAAAATTTTAAAAATTCTGACAGGCAAAACTTTTTAGACAAAGATTGTGAAGATGAGATTCATTTATATTGGAATCCAAATCGATTAGCTCCGACGGGTGCCAATGCAATCGTTACTCAAATTATCCATGCAATTTCTCATTGTGAAATTGTTTCAAATGTTATTTCAATTAATTTGGATAATTGCAGTGTGAATAAAAATTATGTTATGATGACTGCACTTGGAATGATGTTATTGTGGATACCGGCATTGACAAAGGTAACTAAACAATGACATTTTTGTTTTATTCCCCTTATAAAAAACTTATTCAGATTTTAATTTGTACAAAAGAAGTCGGGCATACCCACAATGATGTCGATCAAAGATTTGGAACAATTGCAAATGCTTTAAAAAGAAGGGAAGTATATTCACCTCAAGGCTATGTCACATTGACGGATGAAATTTTCAAAAATGTTAAAACCAATAATGTTTTGTTACCAGTTTATGACTTTGAAAGTATTTTGAAGCCGATTAGTGATCGATTTGGTCAAGTTCATCAAAATCATTACTTTGAAATTTCGAAGGATGCTGATGGTGAAGTAATTGTTAAAATTGCTCGTTTTATTCGTTCTGAACAATTTATTATGAATGAAAAATCACCATCTGATTCCTTCCGACTTTTTAAGGTAAAATTTTCATTTAAAAAACCAAAACGATTTAAAAGAACTTAATTCAGGAAACGCCAGATTTGACAAATCTTCCTCAACTTTTACCAGTATCTCCAATTGATTTAGAAAAACACAATAAGCTTTGCCAAGAAGCCGCCAAAGGCACCATTCCTCGTACCGGAGTGCAAGAATTGCTTAATTTGCCCGATTTTCTTCAGCAGCTTCCTCCACCTGAAAGTTTTGAACAAGTTTTAACTCGTATTTGAAGCAAAGTTATTCCTCCGGTGGCTAATGTTTATCTTTCAACTGATTTGAATAATGTAAATATGGATGATTTTATTTCACGAATGGTTGAAAAAATAAATCCAACACTTGTCGAACGCGCTCCACCACAAGATGTTATTAGTGTCCCCCAACCTGATTCAACTCCTTCAGATTCAAGAATAACGGATCCATCTGAAGCAGAGACAGCAGAAGCACCACCGGCAAAAAAGAAACGAGGAAGGCCCCGAAAAGTTTTAAAATAATCAAAAAATTACTTCTTGTTATTTGATAAAATAATTTTGTATTAAAATTGAAAATGTTATGCTTTTTTATTTATTTAATTATTACATTTAATAAAAAATTAAAAAATAATACGTTTTTTTAACAAAAGAAAAAAAAAGACAAAAAAAGATACAAAAAAAGGAACGCAGAAGTTCGTTTTCACTTCTTTCAAATTTGACGCCTGTTATTGTTTGCGCAAATGGCGGAGTGGTTAAAAGTTGGCGTTCGAACCAAAGGTCAAAGGTTCGGATCCCAGTCAAAGAAAAAAAGTGGAGGCAAAAAAAAATTGCCTCCAAAAAATTGCCTCTAAAAAATGGAGGCAAAAAAAATTTGCCTCCAAAAAAAGTGGAGGCAAAAAAATTTTGCCTACATTTTCTGAAATCAAAAAAAGGCAAAAACGGCAATTTCTACAAAATTTGCCTAAAAATTTTAACGATTTAAAAATCGTAGGAAATCATTCAAAAAATCATTGTTTTTATTTTGTTAGGAAAATCTTTCATTTTTTCTGTTTTTTCTTAAATGTCAGAAATATTTTTAAAGTCAGCGTCTTTTATCAAAAAGATTAAAATCTATAAAAAACTTGTTATTTAAAATGACATGACAAAAAAATGAATCATATTGTTGTCATTAATTTTTAATACACGACTGTCATTTAAAAAAACGAACTTTGATTGATTGTTTGTTTTGCGAGTTTTATTTTTGTTTGAAACAACTTTTTTGTCTTTCCAATGTATACCATAGATTTTTTACATTGCTCAAAGGTACGAATTTATGTTTTTTTAATAAAGAGTAGAAAAAATGGAATGCAAAAGCGAAAAAAACCTTATGTTTCATTTCACGATAAAAAGTCTTCTTTTTCAAAAAGATTGTTAAATAACAAAAAAACAAATTAATTGAGTGACATTTGTTATTTTTTTGTTTCGCGATAAGTAACACTAGTTAATAAATAAAAGGAATTCAACACATTTAAGGCAGTGTGAACTTTCAGGAAAAATTTTTCAAGATTCAAGGATTCTAGATTATATTATTCTCGCATCATACATTCTATTACAATATTTTGTAAAAGTTTTTATATAAGGCTATTTCGAGATTACAATATACTGGAACATGACTTGTATAACAAAAATTCTGAAAAAATTCTTTAAAACAATATTTCAAGATCATAACGATCTCCAGCATTACTTTATATTCCAGAAATACAGGAAAAGAAGTTCTAATACAAGATTTCTAGAATGATAAATTCTGAAAAATAACTTTCTTTTACACAAATACAAGAAAAGAAATCCTAAAACAAAATTTCTCGAATGAAAAATTTTGGCATTGGCGGAACAAAAAAAGTTTTTTGAAAACAACATTTCTGGATTGACACAATCAAGATTCAAAAATCCTACCACGATTGTTTCTTCTCTGACTTTTTTGCCAACAATCTTTCCACAGTAACTCTTCCTTGAAAAAATGCCTCTTATTTTTCCCGAATTTTGACGTTTTTAAATAATTCCCAGAAATTTGTCCCGTGAGGATGCTGTGTCTGTAAATTAAACTTCGAGGATACAGAATCTGAAAAGAATTTTTGGAAAAAAGGCAGAGTGGAAACAATCGTGGTGGGACTTTTGAATCTTGATTGTGTCGATCCAGAAATGTTGTTTTTAAAAAACTTTTTTTGTTCCGCCAATGCCAAAATTTTTCATTCGAGAAATCTTGTATTAGAATTTCTGTTCCTGTATTTCTGGAATATAAAGTAATGTTGGAGATTGTTATGATCTTGAAATATTGTTTTAAAGAATTTTTTCAGAATTTTTGTTATACAAGTCATGTTCCAGTATATTGTAATCTCGAAATAGCCTTATATAAAAACTTTTACAAAAATATTGTAATAGAATGTATGATGCGAGAATAATATAATCTAGAATCCTTGAATCTTGAAAAATTTTTCCTGAAAGTTCACACTGCCCATTTAATTTAATTATAGCGCATTCCGGCGTAATTTCGTTGATATAAAAATTGCTCATTTTAAAACCCATTAAAAAGATGATTCAGCATTTATGCATTCTCTTGGATTACAATTTGGTTCAATTGATGATCTTGTTATAGCATTATTCTATGATGGACATTTTTAATATTATTAAAAAAATTTCTAAAATTGATTAAGACAATTAACATTTTACTTCTACATGGTTAGAGACCGTCATCGATGGTTCAAAACATTTTGCCAAAGAAAAAAAGTGATTCTTTTTTTTTCCAGATTTTTCAGACAAAGTTTGAATTTTTCATGTTGAGAACACCGAAGGTTAAAGCGGTTTTTTTAAATTTGTGAAGAAAAAAGTTTTTTTTCTTTTTTGTTTGTCGAAATTAATTGCAAGCGAAAAAATGAAGCATTTTTTTCGAATCACTTTTTCTTTTAGGAGTCAACTACAGATAATAAAATATGAACTTCTAATTTATTTTATTAATTTTTTTCTTTTTATTTTTGAATTCCCCATATATGAAAGTATCTCAAAACACATTTCACATATCCCAAAGCTAACAATTTTTTTTCGTCGGTTGTCCCTATACATGGTCATTTTATTTTTTAGAAAATCCATTAAAATAGTTACTGAATTTGGATATCATGAGTTTTGAACCGTTTACTCCCAATTTGAGGGATTTTTAATAACCATAAACAGCTCAATGCAAAATCAATAAATAAGTATTTAAGAGCCAGAGCTTATAAACAATGAATCTTTTTTTGCCCTAATTTGATATAAATGACCCCATTATTAGATAAACAATACTTTCTCATCCTTCCTAGTTATTCATTAATTTTTAATTTATTGAAAATTTCATTACTAGTTCTTCCCAATCTTGACTGTGAGCAGTTGCCATCTTTTTTTGACAATTTAAAAAAAAAATTTTTTTCACTATGTCTATTCTGTCTGAAACAACGGTAAAATATTTTTAATAAGTACATATTTTTAATTTCAAAGAACTTTAGATCACATCACATGGTTTTCAAATTACTGGCGAAATTGATAAATTTCGGTTATACCAAAATAAAACTTTTACAACTAAAACAAAAACTGTTGAAGGAATGACGGATATTAAATGGTCTTTAAAAGTTTATGTCATTGATCCTGTAGCTGATGGATATTTTGGAATGGATCTTGAAGTTGATTCTGAAAAAGAAATTAATTGTGTTATAAGCCGAAAACCAAATTATTCGAGTATGCCTGCTTTTAACAAAATTGCCTAATTTCATCTATAATTTTTAGGATTTGAAGTTTTTAAAGGACACAAAACATTACAAGTTGAAATTTTTTCGTTAGATGAAGACTCTACTTGCAAAATCTTTATGATGCCTTTTTCCGTAAATGTTGCATTTTCGTATGTTGAAAGTGGATTAAAGAATACCCTAAAAATTTGTAATCCTACTGAATGGGGTGAACGATTGCAACAAAACTCTGCCAAAGATTTTAATATTCTTGTCGGAGATGAAAGTTTTGCTGTAAGTTATTTGCTTACTAACAGTGTTTACTCGCCGCCACCGATAAATTAAAAAGTTCAAAGGGAGCTGCCGAAGATCAAAGGGTGCCGCTGGCGGCGGCGGTGGCGATGTTTCTAAAGTGTTGAAAGACTGCTTATTAACTTTACTCACAAAAAAGCCAAGCATGTTTTCGAAAAATGGGGGAAGGGATTAAGGAATAAAGTACTTTATTCTATGGCGCTTTTTAGATTCATAAAGTTGTTATTGCTGCTGAATCCACCAAATTCAAACAAATGTTTGAAGACAACTTTAAAGAAGCACAAGAAGGTCAAGTTTCAATCCCTAATTTCAATGTACATGTTGTTAAAGCTTTTATCGATTATTGTTATGGTCGGGATATTTCCACTGTTTTTCAAGATGAATCTGATGAAATTCGGCTTCTCTATTTTGCTGATAAATATGATTGTCAAAGTTTAAAAGTAATCATTTTGCAACTTTAAAGTGAGAACCACATTTATTTTTAGCCTCAAATGGAAACTTTTCTTGCATCAAAATTATCGAAAAAAAATATTTCTTTGTATGTTTCAACTTCCGATAAAACTAATGCCCTTCAACTTCGTCAAGCTTGTGTTAAATTTGTCTGGAATTTAATGCGTAGCGGCGATTCTCTTACTGCTGAAGAAATGGAATTTTTTGAATTTGATTTCTTGAAAGAAGTTCTTGCCTTCAAACCTTAGTTCTTTTTATTATTTTTTGGTCTCTTTGTGTATTTGCTCTTTGAAGCATATACGGTGATATACACGCCTTTTTATAAATAAAGTTACAATCCGTTCAACAACAATACTGTATAAAAAATGTATAAAATAATTTGAAATAATTAATAACTCGTTACATAAAGATATACTGTAGGTATTTTTCTATGCTCATAACTATGATGATAAATTGAAACTCCTAATTTATTAATTTTTATTTTATTATAACCGATGTCAGGATTCTATTTTTCCCTTCAAAGATATTCCCTTGATTTCTGGAATTTGTAAAAAGCTCTTTCTCATTTTTATGGATCCAAAATGATTTTATTGAAAAAGAATGATGTATTTTAAATGCAGTTATTTAAGAAAACGTGACGTAGTAATCAAGCTTATGAAAATATTTAAATTAATTAATTAAATGAAGAAAAACGAACTTAAGAAAAACAAAAATTTAGCAAAATTTACTGATCCATTTTAAACCAATTGTTGAGTTGCACCAATTAGAATCATATATTGTGAAGAAAAGTATGTTAAAAATATTGCAACACTGTGAAATGGAATTACTTTTCCGACATGATTCAAAAGAATCAAAGAATCTGAAACGAAGAAAAGTCCATAACCAATGAAGCAAATTAAATCGGCCTAAAAAATGTTAAATAAAATTAATGAAAATAGACCCAAAAAATTAAGCTCCCAAAAATGGAAAGATTCTTTGATTGTTTTCAGCTATCGACAAAAGATCAAAGGCATGCCGCCTCAAAAGCAAGAATGTCTGCTATAAAACTGTTTTTGTCCCTAAGGGCATGTCAGTTTTTGTAATGGGTTGGATACTGTAATCTGTGAACCTTCTCATAAAAAAACTTACAATTTGTTTACAACTTTTTGAACTACCACAAATATAAGTTGAACCACAAAGAACAAAAGAAGTACACAAAATAATTGAATAAATTAAAAATATTGTTGTTGTAATTGGGGCAACAGAAAATTGTGGAATAATAAAGAAAAAAGTCATAAAAATTCCATACAAAACAGCAATGAATAATAACTTGTAAGATAATTGCTTCATCCGAACAAAAATCTTAGAAACATAAAATAAATGTCCAATCCCAAATGCAATTGCCCCAAGGGTATGTCCATCATCATATAAAGCAATAACAAGATCACCAATTGAACCAAACAATAGCCCAAGAGAATGCATAAATGCCGAATCACCTTTTAATGCGGTGTACTCAAAGAAGACAATAACAGATAAAGCAATACATGGCAAAGTTTTGCTGTAAAATTTGCATATGAGTTTTTGGATTTAAAGCAAAAAGTTTCAGAGAAGACTTAAGTCTGGTAATTTGCAGTTTGCATAATTCTTTGATCTTGTGCCGACATCGGCGGTAAAGATCAAAGGTCTTTTTTCAAATTAACCATTCGATCATCAAAAAACTTACAGTACACAATATAACCAATCTTCTTGCTGCAGAGTAAATCCTTCAGTTTGAACAAAAAATGCAAAAATTAATGCAATATACAGTATCAAGACACGAGCCATTTGAGATCAATTTGTTTGTAACTAAAACTAATAAAAGAATAATATTTTTTAGTTTATTTTCAAAAACTTATATATTAAAAAAAATTTTTAACGACGCAAAAGTTTGCGAAATCAGAAAAGTAAAAAAAAAGAAAAATTCAACTCTAAAATAGCATTAATAAAATTAATGATGACTAATTTTTATCATTACATGACAATTACACGATATTTTGTTTTTGAAACTTATCATAGCCAAATCTTTCTACGTTAAAAAGTAATTAATTTGTTTTAATGAAATTAAGCCGGAACTTGCTATCATCTAATTGAATGTGTTAAAATCACTTAATTTTTTAAACGAGTCCAAAAAAACATATGTCCCTCAATTAATTTGTTTTTGTTGTTTCACGATCTCTTTTATAAAAAGTCGTGTAATGAAAAAAAAATAATTTTTTTGTTTCTCTTTTTTCTTCTTTTATTAAAATTTTGTCTAGATCATGAACAGGGCTGTGCGAAACTGAGTTTTGTTCTGCGAAACGAAACGAAATAGGAATTTCATTTCGTAAGCGCGAAACGAAACGAAATTTTAAAAATCATGCGAAATTTCGCGAAATGCGAAACGAAACGAAATTTTTTCCAAATTTTTTTTAAGATATCGAATCACTGACGAACTCTTCTGCAGTCTTCCAACAGAATTCCAACAGCGAGGAATATAGGGAAGAATGTTTGCCTATATTCCTCGCTGTTGGAAGAATTCAGGAAGACTGCATGAAGACTGTTGGAATTCTTCCTCGCTGCTGGAAGACTGTTTGAATACTGTTGGAATTTTAAAAAAATTTTGGATTCATACATTCTTCCAACAGTCTTCCAGCAGCGAGGAAGAATTCCAACAGTCTTCATGCAGTCTTCCTGAATTCTTCCAACAGCGAGGAATATAGGCAAACAGTCTTCCCTATATTCCTCGCTGTTGGAAGACTGCAGAAGAGTTCGTCAGTGATTCAAAAATTCAATCACCAACTACAACAATTTTTCCACAATTTTTTTGTAAACGAACTTTTATGTTGATCCATTAGTGATGGTAATAGTCCATCAATAAGGTTTTCATTTCCAACTTTAAGAGCTCTTTTAACTTCCAAATAAGGCTTTTACAATTGAAAAGACCCGTGAAATTGAAGATCTCATCTTTGCAACTAAACTTTTTTTTGAAAAAAAGCGGCTGAAAAGCATACAAAAAAGTGCGAAATTTTTTAAAATTTTTCGCGAAACACGAAACGAAACGAAACCAGAAAAAAGTGCGAAATTTCGCGAAACGCGAAACGAAACGAAAATTTCGCACAGCCCTGATCATGAAACATAAATTCATAACAACAAACTAAAAATTCTACAGTATACCATCAAAAAACAAAAAAGTTTTTTTTTCAATGAAAAATAAAAAACTTGCAAAATGAACAAACAACAGGCATGAGAAATACGGCCGAAAAATCGGCCGGCCGCGGCCGCGGCCTAAAATTTTTGGCCGGCCGGCCTGCGGCCGGCCGTGTTTTTCCTATACTAATTTTTTTGTTCAAAATTTTAGTCATTTCATTTTTTTTCCACTTTTTTCCAACATGAAATTTAACAATATATTTACATTTTGACATCAGATATCAAAGAAAAACGATTTAAAATAGTAAAACCTTAAGATTTGTACCTTTTAAAATCATTAAGCAATCATCTAACCATCAGTTTTTGTAACTGTATTTTTTGCGGCCGGCCGCACGGCCGATCATGGCGGCCCGGCCGGCCTCGCGGCCTAAAAAAGTAAGCCGGCCGGGCCGCGGCCGGCCGGCCGTATTTCTCATCCCTGACAAACAATCAATCAAAGTTCGTTTTTTAATGACAGTTTGTATTAAAAATAAATGACAAAAATCTGAATCATTTTTTTTGCAAAGTCATTTCACAAACAAGTTTTTTCATATTTTGATAATCAACAAATTCACACCAAAAAAGACCTTTTACAGTAAGCCTTCCAAAAAAGATGACAAATTCTATCTTGAAATTAAAAATAAAAAACGTTGTTGACAAACATTTCAAAGATCAATTTTTTACGTCTTATCTTTGTTTTATTTTTAGTCTTTAAATTTATTTATCAAAAATTATATCATTTCCGTCAAACGCGATTTTTTTGGCGGCAAATATTTGTTTTTAAAAAAAAAGTAAATAATGTCATGTAACTTTTTTGAAAAAGAAATATCATCAAAAAACGAAAAGAGGCGGAGTTTTAGGTATTGAATGAGAACTTTTGAGACTATAAATATTACATCTTTTTCCAATGCATTCATCAGTTTTAGTTTCAGATTAGTGTTTTATTCAAATAAATTTTCAAGAGGCCATAAAAAAAGCCTTTTTTGCGAAAATTTGAGTATTGGGTTTTAACATTCGAGATTGTTTAAAACTGTAAAATGTAGAACAATTAAAAAAATTATTTTTAGATTAAATATCTTCGTTCAACAAAGCCTTAATTGTTTCAAATATGACTGCCATTCTTTCTGCTTACATTCCAAAAATTTATGATTCACTTGGAAATCTTGAAACTGTTTCAAAATTGGTTTCAAATGATGAACTTCAAGGTGTTGGAGAAATTGTTCGGGGGTAAAAGATTCTTTGAAATATGGTCAGAAATAATAATAAATATTTCAGTCACGGATATGAGAATGAAGTGAATGTTGGAATTGCCCATCGGCATTTTCCTTTATCTGAAAATGAAGTCATGCTTGAAACTTCTGAAGGCAATGCCCGAATTGCAAAACCTGTAGAAATTGAGAGTCTTTCAACCCTCAAGGCACAGCCAAATATGATTGCCTGTGGCAAGGATGATCAATGGCATCCCGTTCAATTTGGTGAGTATCAACAATATTTTGATGCAAATCGAATACCGTAATCATTTAATTTAGGTATTGGTGAAGTTTCACCGGCTTTGAATGATGCGGCATTTTTGAAAGATGTCAAAGAATATCTTGTCAAAAATAATCTCGATGACAAAATTGTTCTTGTTTCTCGTGATCCTGAAAATGTTGGAAAAAGTGGATTCTGCTTTATGGAAACTAATGATTCTGGTAAGTTAAAAATTTAAAAAAATCAAAAAAATCAAACGTGATTTTGCTAAATAACATGTCAAAAATGTTATTAAAGAGAAAGGTTTATTAAAAGGATCCTAAGAATTTATTTTTCAGATACCCGAACAAGTATCAATCGTCTCATTGAAATTAAGGAAGCTCTTGAAATGGAAGGTTCCATCAAAACAATTTATGGTTTTGCCCCAGGGGATGACGGGATCCTTCAATTTTGCTTCTTCAACTGTTGTGGAGGTCATACAAAAGGTTAATCCTCTTTGACATGTAAAATTCCAATATTGTTCTTTGGACTATATTACAAAAGTTTACCAATTATTTGTTGCTTTTTTTAAATTTTTGACCGAGATTTTGTATTTTTTTATACTTTTGATTTTCGAATAAACTTTTTGTACAATGTCTGACGATAATGTTTGGTACGATTATAATCACTTTTGCGCGCAACATGCGCAAACAAAGGGGAAATTGTTAGCTTTTTTACAACTTTTTTTACACTAATTTTTGTTCTTTTTTTACCTTAGGTATTATTTTTATCTATTATGGTTTTATTATTAATATATATTATTTTTATTAAAAAAACCAAAAAGTTATATTTCAGTTGAAAAAATGAAAACAGAAACTTGTGCAAAAAACTTTGAAAAAAGTAAAAAACACAAACAATTTCCCCTTTGTTTGCGCATGTTGCGCGCAAAAGTGATTATAATCGTACCAAACATTATCGTCAGACATTGTAATTATTTTAGTTTCTCACAAAGGATTTTCCTTTAAATTCATTTAATCAGCACTTTTAAAAAGGTTTTATTTAAAAAAAGTTTAAAATTTAAAGGGAGCGTCCATGTTAGAATAAATGAATTATAGACAAGTCCTCTTAACACGAAAGTTCTAACAGCGATGAAACACGTGTTGTGTGTTTTTTTCGAAGGATGGATGAAACACACAACACATTTTTCATTGCTGTTTCAACTTTCGTGTTAAGAGGACTTGTCTAAAATTCATTTATTCTAACATGGACGCTCCCTTTAATTTAAATTTTAAATCGATTTTCGATGACTTAAAAAAGTGAAGGCCTAACTCTTTTTTTTCTTTTTGCATTTTCAGCAGCTCACTCATCAACATAGTTGAACCGCTTAGGTGGATCCCCCGGATGTTTCTCATGAACCTTAAATAACCAGATTGAAAAAATCCTTTTAAGGTCATAAATGGTGAGATATAACTAGATGATGGCATGAAATAACTCAAATATCTTAAAAAACCCTTTAAATTTTTTTATTGATTATTGGTTTTTAAAATTGAGGAAAAAATGAATGAAGGACAAAAAATAAGGACTCAACCAAAAATTGCTTTACCAAGAATTTCATTTCATTTAATTATTTTATTAAACATTTTTCAATTTTTAAGTGAGATGGAACAACCTTCTCAATATTTTTTTGATGAAAGTGAAACTTCTGACGATGAATCATTTTCTGAAGACGTTGGAATTAGTATTGAAGAAGCCAAAAATCGATATAATTTCGATGAAGAAGCTGTTCAATGGTTAAAAGAAAATCAAATGAATGAAGAAGATGAGGATCTTGTTATTGTATTAAATTTTAAATGTCAAAAATGGTTCCAAAATCGTCAAATTATTTATGATATTTTTGTAAGTTTTACTTTTCTTTGCTGTTTTTATATTTTAAAAATTTACAACAATTTTAATAACTTTTTTTTAGACATCAAACGATGGACTCCAAGTTGCTCCAAATATGTTTAAATTTACAAATTATACAAATCTTCGAACTGCTAAAGACCGTATGATTGAACAACATCCAAGTTGTTTTTACAATAGTACTAATTCTATTATTGTTATTGGGAAACATACTCTAACTTCAATTCCGGTCATTACATCAACTTTAATAATTTCAAGTTCAATTACCCGTGACAAATTGTATTTAAAGGTATTGTCCAAGGTAGAACAAATCTTTTTTAATCTTTTAGATGACGTATCTTAACACGAAAGCAATATGCTCAGGAAAAACAATGGACACGCGAGTGAAACATTTGTTTTTTTGTGCTCTCTCTTTTCTTTTTCTTTGTTGCTGCCTGAGCATATTGCTTTCGTGTTAAGATACGTCATCTAAAAGAATAAAAAAGATTTGTTCTACCTTGGACAATACCTTTAATGGAAATTGATTTTTTCCGTATCTGATTTTTCATTGATTTATGAAAACAATTTATGGTTTTGCTCCAGGGTATGATCAAATCATTCAATTTTTCTTCTTAAATTGTTGTGGTTGTTCAACATTATTCTTTGAATTATATCATTTACATAAATGTTTTCAATTTTTTGTTGTTTTTGCATTATTTGTAACGGATTATGTACTTTTTTGTATCTTTTCTTACAAAAAAGTACACATAAAAAATTGCTGTATAAATAAACTTTTGTTTATATATCAATTTAGTCTATGAGCTCCAACACATACAGTAATTTACTTTATATCAAATTAACAACAAAACAACACATGGCTTCCGTAATCACAAAAAGTCCACGAAAATTAAAGCTAAAACTAAAAAAAATATTATCCAATTTTGCTCATTTTAAACGTTCGCAGTTTTCCAGCTGACAGTGTCGAGGTAATTAAAGAAACATTCATAGTTTTGGTTTTTCTGAAACTTTTCGAATACATAACAGCCATAAAAGTGCCATCAGCTGCTCCAAAAACAAAGGAATAACTATTTACATATTGGGTCAACGAAAGATTGATTGTCTAAAAACGGCCTAATTAAATTTGCATGTCTCACTTATTAATCATCCACAAACCGATCGCAAAAATAAATCAATAAAAGCTGGGATTGAACTCAACGAAATTTCGGAGATAATTGTTAAAAGTGCCAATTTGTTAGCCTGAAATTGTATATATTACTGTAATCTAAAATTTGCATAATAATCTACCCTTTTTCGATTTGAAATTTGTCCAGCTCGAAGAAAGCCATGCATATGTTTTTGAGATTTTTTAAGTTCGTAAAAAAACCAGGTGCCAATTATGGCATTTATAAATCCAGTAACCAACTTGGCCCAAACTGAAAAAACACTGCCATTCCACACTACACACGTAACAGACCAGCAATTTGTTGGGGCTAAAAATGCTGTTGTTATGCAAATTTGATTATTGTAAAAAGTTGACAGCAAAACCTTTGGCAAAATGGAAAATGCCATTTGATTACTATTATCCAAATATGCAAATTTTTACAGTAGTTTTTGGATTTAAAAAAGATGAATAGTTGGAATTTTAAAAAAATTTGCATATTCAAGGGTGTAAAAACATTTGTACTCGAAGGTAAGTTTTTAATTTTGGAGATTCTTTTAAAATTCAAGTACGCAAATTTTGCACAAAAAAATCTTCGGATATTCATTTTAGATTAAATGATTCATGAAACACAAAAATTAGCATATTTGTGGTGGTTTTTGATCTAGGGGAATTTCACTAAAGTTTAAGAATATGTACCTGGCACAGCAATAAAAGAAGCGGCCCAAACAAAATATGCCACGGTTGCCGCAAAAAGTAGCGCCATCAAAATCAAAGAAACAATAAAAAGCCAAAAATGAATATTTGTTCTTGCCAAAAATCGTCTAATTATCAAAGTTCGATGAAGAATTAAAAAGAAAATTGATAAAGAAGAAATTGGAAGAATCATTAAAACTGCTGCTGTGGTTATGTAAATTATATATCCATTGGTTCTTCCTTAAACAATAATATTACAGTAATCAACATATACCCTGAGGGCATGAACTTACCACTCCACCACATAGCTACCATATACCCACTATTAATTAATCCAAGCATAGCCATGATTAGGATTGTTAAAAGATAAATAAAAAATGGTGGTGAAGTTTCGCCAAGTTTAAAGAGTCTCATTTTTGTGAAAAGTGTATTTGAAAGAAGGATAAAAGTTGAAAGATGTAAGAAAAACATTGTAATATGTTGCACCAAAAAACAAGGTAGATCATATACGGTAATGCTTCAGGCATGGTTTTTGGGATTTTTATTTTGATTAAGAAATAAAATTTAGGTTCCTTGAGTTTTAGTTCCAATCGAAATTTCTGTAAATAAAATATTTCCGACTCAATTTAAATTTTTCTTGGATACCGTATTGGAGAATAACAACACAACTTTATTCCAAATATTAATAAACAATTAATTTTTTACCACTTTTATACCATATTTTTTCTGCAACAGTAAATAACAACTTACGCACTCTGTATATTTTTGTTTGTTTTTATTTAATTTTTGGCTGGTGTTGTTACAATTTAAATAGAAATATATTAAAAAATTAAATTAAAATTAAAATATGTGTGTCACTTTTAAAAAATATTTTTGTAGATAATAACAATAAAAATTTTAATGCAAATTATTCAATAACAATTAACCTCCAATTTTTGATTTCTTATTTTCTTTGTAAAAACAACAAAAATTACTGTACTTCGTTTATAATATTTTGTGTACAAGTCAAAAAATAGGAACAAGAATGTTTAGTTCGACTGATAAAACATATTCCGTTCCAAATGGTTTTTAAAAAAATTAATTTATGGTTACTTTATTGCAATGTCAAACTCACGTGTATTTTAATAACATTTTCTAATTTTAAAGGGAGCGTCTCAGATAGAATAAGTTTATTTTTTTTAACACACGTCCTCCCAACCCGAAAGCTCTCTACTAATCGAGTAAAAAAAATTTTTCAGCCGCAACTTTTCATTTTTTTACTCGATTAGTAGAGAGCTTTCGGGTTGGGAGGACGTGTGTTAAAAAAAATAAACTTATTCTATCTGAGACGCTCCCTTTAAATTTGCTGAAATCAATGAACTTTATTAAATTTAATGCAAAACTTTTTGATACTACAGTAAGCTTGGTAATAAATTATATTACACCGAGAGAGATATTTATTCTTGCAAAATTGTATTTCTGCTTTTATTGACCTTAATCCCAAAAAAACAAATATCCCTCCAAGTGAACTATTTTTTAAAGATCCCTACTCATTTTCATACGTCATAAAAAATGTTTTTAAAGCTTTTTAAATAACACAAGAATACAAAAAACCAAAAAAATACGACATAAAATTTAAAAAAAAACAACAAAAATTTGATTTGATTAAAGTATTTTTGCTTATGACAGTTTTGCTTCTACAAAATTGATTAAAGGAAGAGACCCATTGCTAATAAATTTTTATCCCTTTCATTCATTGGAGGTCCTAACATAAAAATTCTAAAAACTCCAAATTGAAGAATTCTTATGACATTTTTTCTCATAACTATTTTTTCTGATTCCAAAATGGTAGGAACTTTAAAAAACGGTTAAATATGAGCTCTGTTCAAAAGCTAAAACAATTGTTTTCTCAAAATATTGATCTTTTAAGAGAGAGTCTGTCAGAAAATTTGCAATTTCCAGGAATGATGCGCACAAGATTTTTTAGAATTTGGTTTTTTGTTAATAAATCGACTAAATAGGTTGTAAATAGACGATTTTGAAAATATAAGACTCATCTGGTGTGTAGTTTTGATATAGGAGTAATTCAAAGTTACATATGTGCAGAAAATAAGAAAACTCGGCATATTTTTTTGCGTAAAGTTATAAAATTGATACTCTGCATTTATACTAAGTTGGACATGGGCTATTTAATGGTATATAGAACATATTTTTCCGATGACGAAATCGGGTCCAAAATTCACTTTTAAATTTTTGAGCTTAGATATCGTCATGAAATCTTTGCTTAGTTTCTTAAGCACATATCCCACAATGTTGCCCAATATGTCTAGTTTATGTGTGGAAAGTTTCAGCCAAATCCAGCATCCCCTTTTTCGTAGACTGTAAATCAAAGTTGCTGACTCAACATCTCCAACATCATATGACCCACATAAGTTACGAAATAGTTGAGCAATCCACTTCCGGTCACTTATATTATCAAATACTATGCTAATAGACTATTTTGGGCGAGTTTCATAACATTTGGACATCATTTCGAAATATGCCACCAATTTGAAAATCCAAAAATTAGCAACATGAAACATTCAACTAAAAATCGCAAAAACTTGTTGTGGCTTGTAGTTTAAAACGTGTTAATGTTTTTAAAATGTTGAACAGATGCAGAAATATCATGTAAAAGCTTAAAATACTGGATTCCGCGACCTATTGATTATTCCGGATGTGTCGCAATTTGCCTTATTTTTGATATATTTTCAAAGTATCAAAATTTTATCAAAAATTTAATATATCAATATTTTTAGGTGTTTACAACAAAATTTAGCATGTTTACGTTCTACTTTTTAAAATTTCCAGATTAAGGTAGTATTACTGTAGTTTTTAGATAAACACCAAAATTGTGGCAAACGCTGTGTTGCCAAAAGGGGGTGATTCATCACCATACACTATTCCTTTCTCTCCTTTCCTTTCTTTCGCAAAATATATTTATTCCGCGGTTTTCATTCAATAAAGAGCAGACGCAAAAACCCTTCTCTCTCTACACCAAAGCCAGGTCACAATAATCACCTTTCGTGATATGGGGGCTCAGTAATCGACGTCGCCGTGGCTTCATAGGGTATCTGCTATTGTTAAAAGATATTGTTGATAAGATTTAAAAAATTACTGTTGTTAATTTTTTAATTTATTTGTAATCGATTGGCTGTTTATTTTGTAAATTAGTCAAAAATATTTATCTCAATATTCTTATTACCATCAATCTGATTCAGTCTTGCCAACATTTTAATACTTTTGGTTATTTGCATCATTATTATTTCGGTGGTCCATGATCTTTCCTGATTTTGTTCCAATATATCGCTGCTGAAAATTTTGGTTACAATCAATCCCGTTGGTCCTATTTCCGTAAGACTCATCTTTTGAATGAGCATGGTCAAATGCAGGCTTTGGTTTCCGTAAGGCTAAAAGACAGAAATAGGAATTTTAAGGCTAAGATTTAGCATTTTTTGAGATTAAAATTGTTGATTTTTCTCATTTTTTTGATTGTAACAATTTTTCCGTCTTACAACTCTGTCGAAATATTTTGTTTTTTAACATTTGTGTTACTAACATTTAAGGAAATTTGTTCCTGTTTTCGGTTCGACATTGGCTTTTTTTCGTTAAGACGCACATCTGGCTCAGCTAGCAAAAGGTTGTCTGATAGACAAAAGAAAGATGCAAATAAAGTGGCTATTTTTTGCGCAGCAAAAAATGAATCATTGGTAAGAACTTTGATCTTTTAAAATAAGATTCAAAAGAATGAATAACCGACGCAACCGGAATCATAACATCTGTCGTTGTTATTTTTTTCATAGGGAATCATACTGATATGTTGCGTTATCATAACAAAGCAATTTATCCTACTAACAATAAATAATTGTGACTTTATTTAAAGTCTTGTTCAATGTTTTTTGTGTTTACTAACAAAATTAACATTTGCATTTTTCTGGTTTTAGAACCACCGTAAACTTTGCATAGTTTTTTGCTATTGTAAAAGAAATTTATTGTACTTTTAAATAGGAATTGCTTATTATTGTGTTTTTGATTGTATGATTTTCCCTGTTATTGTTGTAAAAGTAGTTTAGTTGTGTTCTGCAAAAATTGTAATATTGTAAACTGATTTTATTACATTGTTACCCCATTTGACTATGTAAAACTCAATCCTTGATTGTCTTAATTTTTACATGTTTCACTTTTTCTGGCGGGAGTGTGGCAAACGCTGTGTTGCCAAAAGGGGGTGATTCATCACCATACACTATTCCTTTCTCTCCTTTCCTTTCTTTCGCAAAATATATTTATTCCGCGGTTTTCATTCAATAAAGAGCAGACGCAAAAACCCTTCTCTCTCTACACCAAAGCCAGGTCACAATAATCACCTTTCGTGATAAAAATATAGTAATCTGGAATTTTTTCGTCGGTTTTATCTAATTTTAAAGCAAATCGACCACGGGGAATCCGATGGTGATGTCCGTTTTCGTTGAAAATGGCTTTTTTATGCATTTATGTGGCAAGAATATGCAAAAATACCTGTTTTTGACAGATATAGCTTCTTTGCCCGCCACCTGGAAAAATCATTTTTGTACTATTTTGTAGTCCTTAAAAAGGTCTTGTTATGGTACCAATATTATTTCACATACTCCATTGGATTTTTGAGTTTTGCCCCAAAAACCGAAAATTATGGTTTTCAGGTCACTCAAAAAGTAGGTTAAAGTTGATATAAAAACCTGAGACTTTCACAGTATGTTCCCCTGGCATAGTAGAACATTGTCCAATGGTTAGTTTTGTTTAATCTGACGTTTTGGATTTTTCATTCAAAGGTTTTTTATATGCCAATAAACAGCTCATATTTGAAATATTGCTTAATAATAAGCAGACATCCAAGAGCGTTGAAATTGCCCAAAAATGACGTAAACATGCTAAATTTTGTTGTAAACACCTAAAAATATTGATATATTAAATTTTTGATAAAATTTTGATACTTTGAAAATATATCAAAAATAAGGCAAATTGCGACACATCCGGAATAATCAATAGGTCGCGGAATCCAGTATTTTAAGCTTTTACATGATATTTCTGCATCTGTTCAACATTTTAAAAACATTAACACGTTTTAAACTACAAGCCACAACAAGTTTTTGCGATTTTTAGTTGAATGTTTCATGTTGCTAATTTTTGGATTTTCAAATTGGTGGCATATTTCGAAATGATGTCCAAATGTTATGAAACTCGCCCAAAATAGTCTATTAGCATAGTATTTGATAATATAAGTGACCGGAAGTGGATTGCTCAACTATTTCGTAACTTATGTGGGTCATATGATGTTGGAGATGTTGAGTCAGCAACTTTGATTTACAGTCTACGAAAAAGGGGATGCTGGATTTGGCTGAAACTTTCCACACATAAACTAGACATATTGGGCAACATTGTGGGATATGTGCTTAAGAAACTAAGCAAAGATTTCATGACGATATCTAAGCTCAAAAATTTAAAAGTGAATTTTGGACCCGATTTCGTCATCGGAAAAATATGTTCTATATACCATTAAATAGCCCATGTCCAACTTAGTATAAGTGCAGAGTATCAATTTTATAACTTTACTACAAAAAATATGCCGAGTTTTCTTATTTTCTGCACATATGTAACTTTGAATTACTCCTATATCAAAACTACACACCAGATGAGTCTTATATTTTCAAAATCGTCTATTTACAACCTATTTAGTCGATTTATTAACAAAAAACCAAATTCTAAAAAATCTTGTGCACCCTATTTTAACGAATCTCACAGACTCTCTCCTAAAGAATAATATTATTTGTGGCGAAGGTTTTTATTGGGATCAAAGATTAGGGATCTTCTAGATATGACGTCATGGGGCGGAGGTAATGTCCGTGCCGCCTATGATGTGCGGCAAAAGGTGTGTTTGATGTGTAGGGGGTAAGGGTGGTTTTCGTATAACGTCATATCTGGAAGATCCTATACAAGCTTATTTTTTTGCACAGCTATCAAAACGATTTTGAAAGTTGAAATCGTCTTTGCTTCATTTTTATTCGAATTGTGTGCGGACAAATGGCACAAATTGTCGACTTCGATGTTGGCATAAAAATCATTTTTACATATTTTAATAATTCCGAATGTGTTGTCCTAATTTGCTTTTTTAATATTTTAGTGTAAATAATAACTCCAATTTTACAAAATCACAACAAAAAAGATTATATTTGAATAAATAAAACTTTTAAGTTTTAAAAGAATAAAAAAAGTTAAAAATCGCACATTAAAAAAATAACAAAAAGCTTTGTGTAATTGTCATTCAAAGAAAAATAAAAATTAAATACATTTAAAAAAGTGACAAAATATACGTTTAAATTTTAATTTATTAATGAATGCTGATTCTTTTCTCGGAGACTCTAATTTTGAAAATATATTTAATAACTTTCAATTTACAAACATTTTTGTTGTTTTTGGGATAACGAAAAACACAATTATTCAAAAATTCAAACAAATCATTTTAAATAAAAAATTTGCATCTGTTTAAAGAAACCAAAAACTCGATTGATTTTTTGAAATAAATTTTGAACACATTTTTTCGATGAAAGGAAAAAAGAAAAAGAGAGCAGTGTTGTTGCGCCTCCGCCTCCGGAGGCGAGGAGGCGCCTCCCAAGTCGCCTCCGCCTCCGGAGTCGGAGGCGGAGGCGGAGGCGCGTTTTGCAAAAGATCAAAGGTGAGAATGCCGCTTTGCGCCTCCGGAGGCGCCTCCGGAGTCGATTTTTCGCCTCCGCCACCGGAGGCGGAGTCGGAGGCGGAGGCGACTAAAATAAAAAAGCACAACACTGAAAGAGAGATATGTTTGTGTACATTTGAAAGAAATTTCTTTCTCTTTTGCAACAATTTTATTTTTGGACCAACAATTAGCTAAAGACCAAAAAGGTTTTTTTCAACTATATATTTTTTAATGTTTTATTACCACAACAAATGTAAATGTGCCATAAAATGGTTAAAATATAAACGAAGCTCAAAGAGATTTGACAAATATTGAATGCTATGAATTTGAAAAATTCATAATATTCAACATTAAAAATGATAAACAAATTGGAAAAATTACATTGAAAGGAAAAAATTATTTAATAAAAAACATTTTTTCGTTGTTAAATAATATGTTTAATTTATTTTTAATGATTTTTTTGGAATCGCACAATTTTGATGTAATAATTTTTATATTGATTTTGTATTTCAGAATTTTGTTCTTATTAAAATTAGAGTTACTCATGATTACAAAAAAACACCGGAATTTAAATATTTTTTTAAACATACTTTTGTGTAAAAGAAGCAGCAACAAAATTCGTTGAATGAATAATGAAAGAACGATCTTCCAAAAAAACACGAGAGACCACTTTTTTCGTTTCAAAGAGTCTGCGCTTTAAAATGTTTGCAATCGAAAGAAAAATTTTTGAATTTTTTGTTTAGATTCAAATTTAAAATTGTTTCGTAAACATTTTGCTTCGGACAACACAATGAAGCAGTTTTATTATTGAATAAGTGCATTAATTATTTTAAACATTTTTCTCCGTGAAATACTTCACAGTTTTTGTTAATATTTTGTGTTCAATTTTCTTTTTTTGATAAAAAATGTTTTGAAATTGAGTTTTGGAATGTTTGAATTTCATAAGAGAGCAAACCTTTTCCATTATTGACGACATTTTTATTGAACTTTTAAAAATACAGTGGAATTAACGAAGTAAAAATTTGCAAATTAGAATAATCTGAAAATCGAACACTGGATAAACACTGCAGTTTTAAGAATTAAAAAATTTCTATCAAACTTCTTTTTTGTTCTATATAAGGCATTTTTTCTAAAAATCGAGCTTCGCTTGGCATTTCGAAAAAAATAAATTTTAAGTTTGAAAGCTAATTCGGCGTATATATAGCAAATCGAGGTCGGAGAATTCGAATTTTCGGTTTATTTCGAAATCAGAGCAACCGATTTTGAAATACAGGTGTTCGCGCGTATATTACTGTCAGAATTGTTAAAATTAAGTTACAGCTATAAATTTGGTATCGTTCGACGCGCCTTAAGCAGCTCTACACGAATCATAAACTTTTAAATCATTAACACTATTTTTTACGGGTCAAAACAGCGTTTAAAGTGAAATGTGTGTAGTTTTTGCGTCGCCCTACTTTTATTTGATACATGCGGGGTGAAATGAAGTCAGATTCAGATTCTCCATAAAATTCTGCATCGAATACACTCTTTTCTTTTTTTATAAGGGTTTCATCTTGATGCAAATTTTCAAAAAGCAATATCTACAACATCATTTATTCGATGCCACTTGATCTAAAATTATTATTTTTGGCCAAAAGTGACACTAATCGATGCAGAATTAAATTGCGCACCTACACGATACCGGTTTATAGGAATTCGCATTTTTTTTGAAAATGGGAAACGAAAAAAGAATGAAGAAAAACAATGCTTTTTGCCTGATTTTCACGAAATGTCATAAGAAAAAGTTAGTAGGCGATGCGACTCCCCCTTTAAACAAATATGTATATTTTGAAGACAACAGAAATAATTAAAATTGTTGTGAGAAATTAAACTAATTAAATTAATTTATTCTTTGATTGTTTCAAAAACACAAGCTTTTTTTAATTTTAACTGAAGAATTTCAAATGTATTAACACGCTCAGTTTCTGAACAGTCATACTCTTTTCTTTTGATTTCAATAATTTCAAAAAATTCCATGTTTGAAAATATTTGTTAAAAATTCAAAAATTAATTAAAGATTTTACTTCCATCTTTTAATGCAATTTTTATATGATGCTAACAGATATTTTTTAATAAAAAAACAATAGAGTTGAATAAAAGCAACAACATTTGCAAAAATATTTTTGGATTTCGAAATCCCGATTTTTTTATACACAGAAATGAGCACAATTTTTTACAACAGATACATACCAAAAAAGTGGTTGTTTTTTGAGCTTTTTTCTCTGAATAATATTATGTTTCGAAATCAATCGTCAAATGCGAAAAAAACGTACCTTTTGCATTAATTTTCGTTCAACAAATAAAAGTTTAGTTTTTCCATTGCGTTTCTACTGTGCCAGAAAGGTTTTTTTATTCGCTGATCAAACGAAAAACTATTTAAATATTTAATACCAGTTTTTAAAGATGAAATCAAAATTATGTAAATTTTTTGATAAAAATGTTCGCGTCTTTTTTCGTTTATGATTTTTAAAAAAAGTCATCTACTTTAGATGTTTGATACAATAATTATTAAAAATTTAAACATTTCATTTTTAAATCACATATTTTCGTCTCTCTAAAAATGAAAAAGAATGATTCATATTTTGAAATAAATTTGAAACAATTTCATTGAAGAAAAGAACAAAAAAGAAAAAGACGTTTGTGTTTGTTTGAAAGAAATTTCTTTTTATTGTTGCAACAAAACTTTTCTTTAAATTTTAACAGCGACTTAAAAGATTTTTTATTTTTATTTTCGATGTTTCATTTTCGCGAATAAAAAACAATGAAAAACGAAAGCATGTAAAAAATATTCCTACAACTTATTTCCTTTGAATAAAACCGATAATAAAAATTTTCAAGTTTCTGTTTGTCAAAAATGTTTTAAAAAAGTGATATAAAATAAAATAATATAAAAATACTAAATACTATCTTTTAACAACAAAAGACATTCAAAAATATGTCTTGACTGCAATTGAAACCCTGTCAACAAAAAACAATCGTCTTTGTTTATTTTTAATGTTTAAAAACAATTTACAACCTTTTTTAATTTTTAATGCAGCTCCAATTAACATTGAAAGGAGCAGTTTCTAAACAATAAGAATCTTTTATTTTACTTTTAATAGTTTCAAGAGATTTAATTTTAAAAAATATTTGTTAAACATTCAAAAAATAGATTATAGATTTTATTTTCGTCTTTTACTGCAGCATTTTCAATGATGTTAACAATATTTTTTTGAAAAAAGAATAAGAGTGCACTACAACGCGTTTTCCACCTTTTTGATCATGCGCTGCGTCTCTTCTTTTCTCTGTTCTTTTTTTAACTCTGTCGTGAAAGAAAAAAAAAGAACAGAGAAAAGAAGAGACGCAGCGCATGATCAAAAAGGTGGAAAACGCGTTGTAGTGAGAGTGGAATAAATGGAACAACGTTTGCAAAATATCATCGAATTTTGAAATGCCGCTTTTTCAGTACGCAAAAATGAGCATAATTTCTTAGAACAAATATGAGATACAACAAATAGTTGTTTTTATGGGCATTTTCTTCAACTAAAAACATTAGTTTCAAAATGCTTGGTCAAATGTAAAAAACGTACTTTTTGCATTAATTTTAGTTCAACGGGGAAGAGTTTCGTTTTCTGTCTTGGGTTTTTTAGAGTGCCGGAAGGGTTTTTTTATCCATTGATTAAACGAAAAATGTTTTCTATTTGGTTTTTGCAGAGTTGCACCCATATTCTTTTAAATATTTTATTCCAGTTTTAAGGGCAAAACCTGAATTATGTAAATTCTTTTGATAAAAATGTTTGCAGCGTTTTTTTAATCCTGTTTAAGATTAAAATAAAATTGCAATAGCAAGTATGGTTACAGTAATTATAAAAAAGTTGAATTGAATGACATTTTTAAAAGAAAAGAAACAGTTTTTTTTAAAATCCTCCTCATTTTAAATGTTAAAGAATAAAAAATAAATAATTCGTGCCCTGAAGATATAGACTGTTATTTTGGCCAATGATGTGTAATTTTGAATATCTGAATTTCAAAATACAAATAATCTAACAGAAAGTATCAAAGACTCGAATATTACTGTAAAAACAAAACGTTTTGTTTGAATGATTATGAAAATTCAAGCACTGTCTAAAATAGATAGTATTTTGTTCAAAAATTCATTTATGTTTATTATGGCTTCAAATTAGTAAGTTTATTAATAAAGAAAACTGGCGGCAAAATTTATTTCGTTTATGTTACGGCACACTGGTCCAAATGAGACTTTACTCATAACGCCAAACGAAGGTGGGAGTTGATGAGAAAAAAAGAGAAGATTTTTGCATCTTTTTTTAGATTCTGCTTTTTTGAAGCGTTATTTTAAAATTCTAACGCGGTAATCTTTTTTGCCGGGCAGTTTTACCTATGTATGCAAAGTTTCACGCTTCTACATTTCCTCAGAAAGCTCAAACTTCCCCTTTTCGGTGACGCATTTGCACAAAACTAAAAAATTTGATCGGTAATTTGCTCCAGATTATTTTTATAAGCGTTTTTTAAAAAAATCGAACGCCGTAATTTTAATTATAATAGTCTTAAGAAAGTATATAAAAAGTTTCAGCGCTTGAGGTTGCGCCGTTGATCTCAAACTTCCCCTCAAAGACGATGATGTCATGCATCATCAAACAGCAATAATACAGAAAATTGTTTTAATTTTATTTTTCTTTGCTGCCATTGTTTCTAATACTTAATAATATTGATGTTAGTGCTCTTTAGAATATATATAATGATTATTGATGAGTTTAGAATATATATAATGATTATTGATGAGTTTAAATTTTGGTAATTTGCACAATATCTCATACAACACTTTTGTTGAAAATTGTCGCATTTTGGCGTTATGAGTAAAGTCTCATTTGGACCAGTGTGTTACGGCTTATAAACAGATTAAATGATTTTTTAATAGTACTAATCAGTGTTAGATGAACCAAATCTAGACAAAACAAAATTAATTAATATAAAAAATTTTGAAAAAAGAGCTTCTAACAAATTTTTTTGTAATAACACTATTTCGTTACTTTTTAAAGTTAAAACTTCATTTTTTTTCGTTGAAAAAGATGTTTTAAAAACGTTCGTTTAATGTCAAAAAAAATAATGGAAACACTTTTGACTTTGTTCATTTTGTGTGTGCAAACACGGCTTTCTTCTTTTTTTCATTTTGCTGGAATATTTAATTTTTGCGGCTTGAATTTCGTAGCTCTGGTTTTTCTAAATCCAAAAATTTTTTTGCAAAAAGTATAAAGTATACTTATTTTTGAATGTTTAATATCAATTGAATAAAATTATGCTATATCAATTTGCTTTTTGTTGAAAAATCAAAAGAAAGCAATTACAAAACATGAGAACAACTGATTACCAAAAAAGCTCCAAGCATTATTTTATTGAATACCAGAGCCTTCAAAAATAAACAACATTATTTTAAAAATATCAAAAGAAAGATAATTCAAATACTTCGATTTTTTTAAATTTTTGTGTAAAAACGCATTGCTTTTCCCAACAATTTCTTTAAATTTTTGCTGGGTATATCTTTTTTCCTCTGCATCTGAAGGTCTTCTTTTTGCAAATAGTGATATCTTTGCAAAATGTATCAAATTTATTTTTGAATTTTTAATATGACTTTACGAAAATTGCGCTATATCTGATTGCTGCTCCTTAAAATTAGTAATTCACAAAATATAAGGGATTGTCCAGACGTGACGTCACGCAAAAATCAAAAATTCTCATACCCCCCCCCCTTACCGTCACATTTTTTCCTTTGATCTTTGCCGCTTTTTATATGGACTGTCATATTTTGCGTACCCCACACCCACTCACAAAATGCGTGACTTCACGTCTTGACAATCCCTAAGAACAAAATGTCAATTAATAAAAGACCGATGGTTACCAAAAAACATTATTTTATTAAATTTATACAATTCACAAGAAAATCACATTATAAAATCAGTAATTAAAAATATTGAAAATATTTAATTTTTGAAGGTTTCCATTTCAAGCAGGATGGATCAACATGAAGTTTTTCTCTTTTATTCTTGAAATACTTTTCAATCATAGTTAAAGAAAGCATTATTTGAACTCCACCACCTTCAAGTTGTTTTGCAATTCCAAATGATTCCATTGTATTCATTAAATCATCACGATGAATTCGAGTTCGTTCAACAAGTTTTCGCAAATTAAAATTGATTTTGACTTCTTTTGTTACATATTCCATCAAAGATTCAATTGTTTCATCATGCTTATATTCAGAGAGAACTTCTTCAGTAATTGCATATAACCAATATGATCGATATGATAACTGTAAAATGATTAGTGATTAATTAATGGAAGTACAAAGATAAACATACCAATCCCAAATCAGATAATGGCTTCTCAGGTGATCCAGTTTTGCGCTCAACTTTTGATAAAAGATAACTGAATTCAATCAAAAAAGTACCGTAACCTTTCTTTTGAAATTGTGGTAAAACAAGAATGCAAGAAAGATTGTAGTTTTCTGGAGAACTCTTTTCCTAAAAAACAGTAAATGTTACAGTATTGAAAACAGAAGATGCATTAATTTTCTATCGATGTTTTGACAGTAGAATCGGGATACAGTAGTTAAAGGAAGTCACATGTTACCGATAGGGACATCAATTTACAGTAAACCGACAAAACAGAAACAACGAAAAGAAGAGAATAATGAAAAAAGAAGCAGCTAGTTATAACAAAAGCATCTGGAATCATCAAGGACAACAAAAAAACAATACCAGCTCTAAAGAAACTAACCTTTGAAAAATATCCAACAATATTGTAAGTTCCTTCATCAGATTTTTCACACAAAACATAAAAACGAAAAATCTTAGCATCATAATACAAGGCTTTGTGATCCAAGAAAAGCTTTGAAAGTAAACATAAATTCATGGCATATGTGTCATCATCAACTCCATCGATTTCAAAAAATGCCAAATTATCCTTTTCATAGATCTTTTTACCAGGTGGACCAGAGAGGGGACATTTCATCTAAAACAACATCTTCTTAAGATGGAACATGTACAAATAAACAAAATACCATATGAGAAACACAACCATCATGTGTAGGCCAGAATGAAAGACACCAACTACAGAGATGAATACAAGGTAAATGAGAGAAGATTGGAGGATATGGTGAAAAATACCATGGAATAATTGTCCATCCATTCAAGCATATTGATTCAATATTTCGTCGTTCTGATTCTTCAAGAGATCCTTTTGATGCTAAAAAATACTGACGTCATGATGAGCAAGTTATTCAATGTCTAAAACATACAATTCTTCTCATTTCGGCTACGTTCAGTAATCGAATCATCTTTTGCAAAATCTATTGAATCTTCTTCCAACCATGTATCTGAAACAAGATCAAGGTTAACAATCAATAACAAAGAGATAATCGTATACCATATCGACGATTATAACCAATGTAATGAACATAATAAAGATGTGAAGGAGGATTTCGATGAATACGTTTGAGACCACGGACTTCAGCAAGAACTAAAAAGTCAATAGTTAAAAAGAAGCTGTATTGCGTGTACAATAGATCTACGAGGTGTTTAATCATATTAAATATATATAAATAACACCATCGTTGCTGTCAGCACCTTGCTGACTTCAAGTCATACAAAAAAATGTGATCATATTATTCATCGATAAACAGTTTATCATAAACTCATCTCAAAGAACTTTGCTTCTGACAGAACTGTAGAAATATATTTTAAAGAAACGTATTCTTCTACGGCACTACGATAAACATGTGTAAAACATTTGTAGCATGTTTAACAATACCGAACAGTTGTAAATAAACATACCATAATCATCTTCATCTTCCATTTTTGCGTAAATTTGTGAACCGATCTTAGCTTTTGGTTCAACATTACCGAAAATCATTGAATCATCGATGCTTTTCTGTGATGAATCATTATTTTGAGAACTATCATTTGAATTCTGAGAACCCATTTTTGTTGATAAAGATAAAAATAAATTTACAGAAATAAATTTAAGATTGAAACTTCAAATTCTTTTGATTTTAAAAAAATTTGCAAAAAAATAAAAGAAAAAAGACGACACAAAACGCCAAAGTTAACTTTTGAATTTTTTGCAGTTCAAGTTTTTGAAGCTTTGAATGTCCGAAATTTAAAAAGTTTAAATTAAATTAATTATTTATCTGTTTTTATAATTTGGCAATTAGTGAATCAGATAATGATCCATGCATTCTTTGGATTTGGTTTAAACTTAATAATGATAAAGAATGAAGGATGGTTGTCTTTGAGATTACAGTAACAAAAGTTCTATGAAACTGATGTATGTTTCTTCAAATTAATAAAATTATGTCAAAACAAAAAAAAAATATTCAAAAATGAATAAGAAGAATATTGTTGTAACATTGGGCAGTACTATGACGGCGTGTTTTTGGGCGAAAAATTGCATCTGTCGAGGCAATGTAAATAAATAAATGTCCCTTTTTGTGTGTAAAAAATGATGAAAGAAACATTTCCTTTTTTAATTCAGTTTTTCGCTTTTTGGTGACGATTCGATGCGGTTTTGGAATATTTAATAAATATTGATGGAAATTTTTTAAAGTAATATTTATTAAATATTACTTTCCATTTATAATGAACATGGCAAAATGACAAAACCTATGTGACCTTTGCACATGGTGCCCAGGAACAATTTTTATATATGATGATACAGCTTCATTAAGCATTGCTTCAAAGATGAACATCATGAATTGATGTGTCGAATCAATTCATGATGTTCATGAATTGATTCGACACATTAGCATATCTTTCAGTGAATTGAAACTCTTTACAAATTCTGGAAACAGTATTTGTAAAGCATTTGTGGACAATAAAATTTATTATTTTGACAATACTTTGTTCATGCAGAAAATATATTGCCCTAAGTGCCAAAAGCATTACAAATTATGTGAGTTTTCTGTTTTGTTAAAGAAATTTACATGACTTCTTTTCTTCGGGTACTGTAAGTTTTGGGTATTATCCAATCGGATTGACGGAATCAAAACGTCGATTTGCCTAATTATAATTAATTAATTTTACCATTTACTCATGTTTATTCAATGTACTGTAATTGCAATGTAAAAGCTCTGTTGAATAAAAAAGTGTACAGAATCGTTTTCTCAAGGGTTGATTTGCTTTCAGGCAATATTTTTTCAAAATCTATTTTTTGTATACGCTACCTGTTTTTTTGTTTTTAATTTAACAATGCGTTGACTAAGAATAATGCTGTGAATCACAAAAATGAAAATATGATATATTTATTTGTACTGGATTAAAACTGTATTACCAAAAAACCCTGGATATTTCAAAAATATTACAATCAAAAAAAATCTGTTACTGTTTTATTTGATAATTTCACTTAAATGAAAGTTTAGATTAGATATTTGAACAAAAAATAAAAAATTTTAAAATAGTTTTTTATGCAACACTTTATATTGGTCGTTACATTCAACTATACCGACGTGCATCTGGGCAAAAAACTGCACCTGTCGAGTCATCGGAAATTGAAAGAAAATAATGTCTCTTTTTGTGTGTAAAAATATTCTAAGAAAAGAAGCAGAATAAACAAAGGAAAGAACATTTTTCTTTTTGAATAAATGACCGAAAACAGTGCATAACATAAAGCGGAAAATTGAATCATTTGCATTTTTTTTGTGCAGATTTAAAAAAAAAACGCTTTTTGGGGCGGAATGGTTGTGTTGGAATATTTAATAAATAACGAATATAAATTTATGAATCTAATGCTTCAAAAATTTAATTGAAATGAAAGTTGTTGACATTATTGACAAGACTAAACAATAGAATTCGTTGAAGAAATAAGCATTATTAATTTTGATATTTCAGTGAAAATAAACTACAAATAAAATTTTGTACATGTCATTGCAAAAATCACTATTAATATGTTTACTGATTTTTTTAGCTTTTTCTTGCTCACTAAATATTTAAAATTGTTTCATATTGGTTGATTTGGAAAAAGTATTCTGTAAAAAACGTAGATTTAAAAATTCATTTCAATTTTGATTTTATAATTATGGCAGCAAACCACAATAAAAAAGCCATTTAAAATATTCAAAAATGTGTTCTTGCAAAAAACCAAAAACATCATTTGCTTATGTTCTCTTTTGCTCGTCGAATTTTTTTTCAAAAATATCGATTTTTTAAAGAATAATATTATTCATGGCGAACGTTTTTATTGCTGGGATCAAAGATTACAAGTTTATGTTTTGTCCTGCCGCGCCGCAACGTGGGGGAAATTCAGGAGGGGGAAAACCGAAAAATCGACGTATTTTTCCCCCATCCCCCCCCCCCCCCCCACGTTGCGGCCCTGCCTGCCGTCAAATGGATGTTGAAAGTTAAAATTGTCATAACCACATTTTTATCTATATGGTGTACAAACAACAAATGATTCACATTGTCGCCGTCGCGACTTTTGTCTCGCTATTAGCGAGTCGCTAAAATTGAATTTGCAGCAAGGTTTTATAACTTCGAATTTGTAATTCTAATTTTCTTTTTAATATTTTATTGTTGAAAAAATGCAAACGCCATAATTTTCAAAAATAAAGCAAAAAAAGTAAAAAAACGAAGCCAGTGGAAATTATTTCAGAATCTGGCATTAAAAATTATCAAAAATTTTGAAGTTAATTTTCGAAAAGTAAAAATAATTAAAAAACCATGTTTTTTTAAGAATATCCGTAAAAATACATATATTCATTTATAAATGAGTTGATTTTCAATTTCGAATGGATTTTCTTTGTTCAATTTTTATTTGTTCTCATTTTTACAATTTTTATAAACAACTGTTTCGTTTTAGTATTTTATTATTTTATTAAAAATTCAAACAAATCATTTGTAAATCAAAAACTTCCATCTCTCTAAAAAAGGCGAACATGGTTTTTTGATATACAGGGTGATCAAAGTAGTTTTGCACTCGAAAAATTGATTGCAAATCGAGAGGGTTGGATTACTAGGACTCATATTTTAGTTGTAAACTCATGAATGGGTGGGATAATTTTTTTACCTAAAATTTTGGCACACTGCGCCAAATTCAAATTTTTTTCATTTTGAATGTAAAATAGTGCTTTGATAATATTATTTGGATCATTATCAACAATTTTAGATGTCTAGGACTTTTGTAGGGTCGATATTTATCGTTTAAAGGAGGAGACGCAGCGCGAATAAACTTTTTTTTTACAAAAATCAGGGACTCATTGGAGCTGCTTTTTTCTTTCCTTTTTTGCAGCTGCAGTGAACAAAAAAACAAGCTCCAATGAAAGGTGTTTTCGCGTCGAAAAATGCAATCGACTTCGCATCAAAAAAACTATTCACGCTGCGTCTCCTCCTTTAACTTCGAAATTTCGAAAAAACATTTTTTTCGTTTAAACTCGTCATTTTCGGTTTTTATAGGTTTTTTAATACGGGGAATTTGATTCTGATATTTATTTTTAGTATAACCTGATGTTTTGACTTTTATTACTAGCAGTGTCAATTAAACTGAAAATACGTTAAAACCAATAAATATTTCTTAAGCTTCTTTCTTTTGAATAAAACCGACAACGCAAGTTTACAAATTTTACATACCCTCACATCGAAACGAAAGCCAAATTTTGTGAGACATTTTGGCATTCGTTTTTTAAAATTCTCTCGACAAAAAAGGTCAATTTCTCGAGGATAAACACTTTGCCAAGCGTCTCACAAAATTGTGCTTTCTCTTTTCAAAAAATTTTATGTGTCCTGTTTGTCAAAAATGTTTTAGAAAAGTGATAAAAAAAATACTATCTGTTATCAACAAAAGACAATCAAAAAGTACAGGGTGGCCCAAAAAAAAGTGCAATTCAATTTTTAAACAAAGGGAAAGGGACTTGAATAACTTGTGTTGGGTGGGATTAATACTTGATGGGGAAACACATTTGACCCTACAGTATGACCTCTCCAACATTTTCGTGTCGGGAGTTTCGCCGCCGCCAAGTTTTGAAAAGTACGTTTTTCGACCTTTTCGTAGAATAAAGTTCCTGGGAGAACCAGAGGGACTGGAGAAAAGGTGATGGTATATTCGAATAGCCCAGATGTCAGACTAGTTGACGCAGCAAAGTTTGGGTCTTCAAAGCTTTCGTGTCGAGATAGCCAAACAAATGAAAAAATCGATTTCCAATTTTTTCCATTTTTGGTCAATTTTGACGAATCGCCCTAATTTTTTCAGAAGGAATTGGAGGCTCATATTTGTTGCCAACAAACTTCAGCATCTTTGTGGTTGATTCCATACCAAAATATTGAAATCTAGAAAATTGACTTTTTAAGCAGACATAATTTTCGTATGTTAGTAAGTATATGTAGTATATACCGTAATTCTATTCAATGTTAAAGTATCCAAATTGGTTATAAACGCTTAAAATGTATTTAAGAGCATTTTCCTGGTCTATTTTCATTGATATATAACAAAAAACAACATTTAAAAAATTTTGTGTAAGCATAGTAACTTGCTATTTATTAGTATACAACTACAAGCAGCTATTTTTGTGCATTTGGGAGTATCAAAAAAAAGTCAATTTTCTAGATTTCAATATTTTGGTATGGAATCAACCACAAAGATGCTGAAGTTTGTTGGCAACAAATATGAGCCTCCAATTCCTTCTGAAAAAATTAGGGCGATTCGTCAAAATTGACCAAAAATGGAAAAAATTGGAAATCGATTTTTTCATTTGTTTGGCTATCTCGACACGAAAGCTTTGAAGACCCAAACTTTGCTGCGTCAACTAGTCTGACATCTGGGCTATTCGAATATACCATCACCTTTTCTCCAGTCCCTCTGGTTCTCCCAGGAACTTTATTCTACGAAAAGGTCGAAAAACGTACTTTTCAAAACTTGGCGGCGGCGAAACTCCCGACACGAAAATGTTGGAGAGGTCATACTGTAGGGTCAAATGTGTTTCCCCATCAAGTATTAATCCCACCCAACACAAGTTATTCAAGTCCCTTTCCCTTTGTTTAAAAATTGAATTGCACTTTTTTTTGGGCCACCCTGTATATCTTGAAGACAACTGAAATCCTGTCAACAAAAAAACAATTGTCTTTGTTTATTTAAAAAAATTTAAAACCTTTTTTAATTTTTAATCTGAACAACAAAAATCTTTTTTTTATTTTTAATTATTTTAAGAGATTTAATATTACAAACTATTTAATAAACATTCAAAAAATAGATTACTGATATGACTTTTTACTGCAATATTTTTAATGATGCTGACAGTTTTTTTGAAAAAAGCATTACAATGGGTGACAAGGGAACCGGCAATGATTTAGCGGTAGCCAGCGCTTTGCAGCGGTACGCATTTTGCCAAAAGCGGTCCGCGAAATTCAAATATTGAATATTTTGAGTTCATTAAATCTACAGTGTTTGAGTAAAAGTAGAACGCAGAATTGATTTGTTCAAATCTATTTTTTGTGTACTGTTTTTGTTTGTTTTAATTTAACCATGCATTCACTATGAACAATGCTGTGACTCACAAAATGTAAAACATTTTTATTTTCTTCGAATTAAAATTGGTCTGTGGCAGACAGAATGAAATTTCGAAAAAGATTGCAATCACAAAAATTTCATTAACACTTTTGTATGTCCATTTCAGTTTAATAAAAATTTATAGAAACACAAAAATTAAAAATTCAAAAAAAAATTCAAAATTTTTTCATTTCAATATTGTTGTAACATCTGAATAGAATATGATTACTGCCATTTGTGCAAAAAACCATTCCCAGGTCGTCGACAGAGTGAAAGAAAAAATGTTGTAACATTTTTCTCTTTTTTGTGTCTAACACAAATGTTGAAACATAAAACGCTGGATAGGAAAGAAAAGATCAATGAACAAGAAAGACAAAGAATAAAAAACCAAAAACCGTGCATAAAAAAATTGAATCATTTTGCTTTTTTCGCAGTTAAGAAATTGCTTTTGACGAAGGGTTGACTGGGTTGGAATATTTAATAAATATTGAGTATAAATTTTTTAATATTAATTTGTTTACGAAGGCACAAAAACATAATTAAGTGCATATGTGGTTTGCAGTTGGACCCAGTATAAATTTAAATAAAATGAATGTCTATAATTGCATCAAATTAATTATTTTGAACGGCCGTGGAAAAACATAACAATCAAATTTTAATTTGCAAAAATTTGTAATTACAATATTCACTTAAAAGATGTTTTTTTAATTTAAAAAAACATTTGATAAAACATTTTATAAATTTAAATAACGATGCCAATTATTTGGGATTTTGGTTTAAAATTTCTTTAACACGCTGCTGTATTTCTGATAGTAATTTAAATGATTACTTTATTTATTAAAAATATGATCGATTTTTAAACAATCAAAAATTTAAAAAACACTCCTAAAAATATCGTTTTTAGCAGCTTTTTTTCTGTTAAAATTTGTCTAAAAAATTATGCGTTCCCTAAACATTTCAGCCACGAAATGTCTCCAAAAACTGAAACGTCTCTCTTTTTTCCTGTTTCATTTATTTTTTGAAAAGAGCGAAAACCCCTTAATCGCAAACCATGGAAGATAATTTCAAATTTTAATGTTTAAAAAGCAACACTTCATAAATTAAATAATTACTGTCTCGGTCAATCTTTTGCCCTCTGTTAAAATTAAAGTATTCTATTTGGTGTAGTAGTTCCACGCTTTTAGAGACAAAAATTCACTTAAACATTCGCAAATAAAAAAACTGAACTAACAAGGGAACCGTACCGACTATAACCCGTAATTTGAGATAAGATATATTTTATCGTGTTCCCCATGTGTTCAAATGTATTCATGCAAATTTCTAGCGGCCCCGATTATCAAGTGTCATTTTCACCTTATTTTAGTAATGTACTGTAATTTAGTATCTAGTTCAATCCTTATATCTTGAAATCATCTTCCTCTGTTTATAAAAGTTTGATATGGTCAGAAATGTGTCATTCATCGTTTACATGACCCTATTTATCTGCTGCTAGCTTTTTGAAACTTGTAAAACCAAAAACACACTTTCAAGATATAAGGATTGAACTAGATACTAAATTACAGTACATTACTAAAATAAGGTGAAAATGACACTTGATAATCGGGGCCGCTAGAAATTTGCATGAATACATTTGAACACATGGGGAACACGATAAAATATATCTTATTTCAAATTGCGGGTTATAGTCGGTACGGTTCCCTTGTAAAATATTTAAAAAAACAAAAAAAAGGAAATTTGCATTAAAACATTTTGTGCAAAATTTTCCTATTTTTCGAACCAAATGTTACATTAGAAAGTGGCGCCATTTTTTCTAACAAAATTTTTATTCTTTTTCTGTTTAAAATGAGTGTTTGCAAATCTGTCAAAATGCGTTCTTCTTTCAAATTTAAAAAATATATAATTACTCTTAAAACATTTAAAAACGTGTTGTAGTCGTTATGCAAATTAAATGCTTTATTGTTTGAATATCAATTTTTTTATACTGTTTAATTGTCTCGGGTAAGATTTTCATGATCTTTAGGATATGAAAATTACTTAACCATTTGTAAAAAACGAATGAAATTCAAAAATTTGAAAAAATCAACTAAAACACAAAATCTTCAATTTTTTTGTAAATGCTTATATTTTTCGTACCATATTTTACAATCGAAAAGCGGCGCCATTTTTTGCTTACAAAATTGTTGTTTTTTTTCTTTCAAAACTGTAAATGTAAAGCTATCAAAACGGCCGTTTTCATGTTTATCAAGAACCATAAAAAATGTTTTATTGAAGCCATAAAAATAAGACTTTGAAAAATAAAATGATCATGGAAAAGTCAATTTTGGTTTAGTTATTATTGGTCTTCTTAACTTTAAAATACATTTTTAATGTGTATGTTTTTTCTGACTCTTTTTTACAAAATAAAATGTCCCTATTAATAACATTAAAAATGGGTAGTAAAATCTAAACAAAATATTTAAAAAATATCAATGTTTTTCTTGCATTGCGTTTTCACATTGCTTTTGGAAATCAAAAAATCGAAATATGATATTTTCCAATACGGCAAAATTTTTATTACAAACTTGTACGAATTTTGGAATTTTAATAATAAAAATTGTGCCCTTTGATCGTTTTAAAAGTGGTTTTAGCATTAAATTGAATTGCCACTTTTAAATAATTTTGTGATTCTTATTTTAGAATGTTTAAATTTTAAATTAAAATATTTAAAAAAATAAAAAAATTTGATGCGATTCCCTTCAACTTTGTTGTGTCGTTTAAATGCAATAACACAGACGCTCCTTCTTCGTTCACAAAAACAAAATTTGCGTTATTTATCTTTTTTCAACTTTTGCATCTGCTAAAACTTTGTGAGAAAAAAACGCGATCGATTTATGTAAAAAAAAACAACTTCCAACGAATGCTTTCATCATCGATTTTTTCTTCTTCAAAAGTTTTGCTTTCATTGAAATTCAAAAAAGTGAATTTAACACAATGCTCTTTCCCCCGATATAATCAAAAGAAAATATCCGTGATGCAACTTTTTTTGCATAGTATTTTTTGTTATTTAATTGGAATATTTAATAAATACTTGTGTTTTCACTAATTAATTTTAACGATTGTAGAAGCATTTCATCAATCAGAAATATGTCGAGCAGTATACATAGACCATTTTAATTAATTAAACACTTTAAAAAATAGGAAAAATTTATTGTTCAACAAATACTTAAAAATAATTTTATGTTTGGTTTCACAGTAACATCCTGCCAAACATGTGGATTTCGATTGCATTTCCAATTCGGTTTTAAAATTATGATAATCAGACAAGAAACAAAAAAGTTAAAATATTCAAAAATGAATTTAAAATAGCCAAAACATCAATGTGTTTATATTTTAGGTCTAGGGTTGTCATGGGGTGGCGCGCCTGGGCGCGCCCGCCCGGGCGCGCCCGGGCGCAGAGGTGTTGCCGTCCGGGCGCGCCCGATGGTTGCGCCCGGTCCAAAATCCAAATAAGGGTAATTTTTTTCCGAAAAATTGACTAAACAATAAATTATTTCCTTAAATAATTTTCATTTTTAAGCCAAAAAACGATAAGTGGAATAATTAGCTAAGTTGTCTTTAATTTTTAGCATGTGTTACAGTATCCTGAGGATACTGTAACACATGCAATTTAAGAAATTCACGTTTTTTTATTTTTAAAAATTAGTAACGACAAAAATAAGTAAATTCATGCTTAAATAATGCTATTTGTAGCTAAAATACCCCTTTTTGGCATTTTTATACTGTACATATTAGTAAATTTGAATTTGGAGGTCACGGGCGCATGCGCCCAGGCGCGCCCGGGCGCGCCCGGGCGGGCGCGCCCACCTTTTTCGGAAAATCGGGCGCGCCAGCAACCCTATTTAGGTCTTTTTAAAAAGCAGAAAAATATCAACGAAAAATAATAAAAATTTTGCACTATTTTTGTTTGCAAAATTTTTTTCTTTTAAATTAATTTATTTTTTGATTCCTTGTGTGCAACACATTTTTAAAACAGAAAAAAACGTTGAAAAAGTACGGCTTTCGATTTTTGCAATTTAACTGAAGATCAGATAAATTTTTTAAGTAAGAAATGTATTCGTTTTATAAATGTAATGCTGCCATTTTTTTACGATTTTAAACGCAATCTTTAAAAAAAGAAGGAAATGTAAATTTTATTGCTGTAGGGTTTTCATAGAAAAATTAATTATTCAAAAATAAATCATAAAAAACAGACACAAATTTGTGAATGTTTTTTCCGAACAGCGACATCTTTTATGATAAAAAGGTTCGCGAATGATGAAATTTATTTGATTATGATGTTTGTCTGGTTTTTTTTGCTAAAATTTTTTAATTTCTCTAACTGCTAAAATAGAAGCTCTTTTGCGAAAATGAAAAAATATTTACGAAAAAAGTTTATAATACTAATTTTTTTTAAAATATTTTATTTTTTTGTTCTTTTATTTTTTATTTCTTTATTGAAGTAAAATTGACATAATACTTTATTACAATAATTTTGTTATGACAATATGCACAAAATTTTATTAATTTCTTTGGCATTTTATTATGAAAAATTAAACTTTCAAAAAACTTAATAAACGTGGACGTTCTGGTTAATTTTCGGGTGTCTTCGGCATCCAAATATGTACTTAAACTTTAAAAAAATCACAAACGAATTTTAAATTACTTGTTTGACAATTACAATGTTACAAATAATTTATTTAAATATGCAAAAGCAAAAAAATTTTAAAAAATTTGAAAAAAACATTAGTTTAAAAAAATCAAATTTCTTTTATCTAAAATGTCATCGAGGAAATTTTTGTTGAAAAAAATGGTGCGTTTTTTCTTCGAGGAAATATGGGAACAAAATAGTCTTTCAAAATTTTCAAGCAGTATTTATTTGTTTCTTTTTTCACTTTTTCAATGTATTTTTCGCAAAAATGATTGTGTCGTTTTTATATTTTCTCTTGGATCGATCGATCGATCGCAAGGTACAAAATTATCGTTGCCGCCATTTTCGGCATCGAAATTACATTTACAAATTTTAATACTTTGAAATTTATAAAAGAAATTTTTTTTAAATATTTTATTGTAAAGCCACCATTTTTTTGCAAAAACCATGAAAATAATAGTTGAATAAATAACCCAGGTAGGCACTCCAGTAACTTTAATTCAACGTTAAAAAAAGAGCAAAAAGTTTTGTGTACTTCAAATTATTTAAGAACTATTTCGTAATTAAACCCATTTAAATTTCTATTTATTAATATCGTCTCTTCCAATATTCATTTTTTTATTCGACGAATTCTGCTCTTGTTATTATATTTTAATAGTTTTCATTTAAATTTTAACTATTATAATAGTCAAAAAATTATATGTATTAAATATTCAAACAAATTAAAAAGCTAAATTTTCACCTATCTTAAAACAGAATGATTGAATTTTTGAAATAAGTTTCGAATATAATTTCACCTATCTTAAAGGAGATGTTTCATTTGCTGCTTTTTTTGATTTCGCAATAAAATTATGAAATTGAAAGAAATTGCAAGTCATGCGTTTTCGTGTTGAGAACGGCATACTGTAATTTGTTTTTTTTCTTTTTCAAAAAAAGCAAGCGAGATTGCTTTTTTTCTTTTTTGTATATACAATTTCTGCAGTAATTTTTTATATTTTCACCATTTTTTATGTTTTATGTGTAATAATTTAATAAATAAAGTATTTATCTTTTGTTTGTAACTGTTTTTTGCATTATAAGGGAAAGGTTTTACCTGATCGTTTATTTTTTTGTATATCTTTTAGAGTTGCTGCTGCTGATGGATGGATGAACAGGTAAGTTTAATCCTATTAGGTACGTTTATGTATTATTTTTCTATAACAAGAACTAATCTTATTCATTTTTTAGGCATGTGGAAGAAGAAGATATGGAAGAAGGAGAGAGAGTGTATGGATATAACAGCAACAAAAGAGGTTATATCAATATTAATGCGGTTTTGTATGTTTTGGCATATAATATATGTAGCCTCTCCTCTTTTGTGGTGCTGAATAAGCTTCTAATGTTGTTAAAATGCTGCATGCCCCCTTATCTTTCTCTCCTACAGTATTTTTAAATGTCTTGGGGTCGTGATCATCAACCTTGAAGTTGTTGATCACCTTAGGCTTTGGCTCCTTGATGTTTGTATTTGTCTTTCCCATCATACTTCTCCACAAACTTATCCTGTAATGTTTTGAAAGTTTTTAACAACAGCTTCATTGCATCCTGCAGAAAATCAATGTTTTTGGCAGAGTCTCTTTTACATTGTTAAAATTGTGGTTCACGGCTTTTCATACAGAATGTTTTTAAAACTCTCTTCTGTTTTAACAACACCGTTTTCTTTTTAATGATTGTTTTTAATGTCTAACAAATACCTTCAACACATTACGCTTTCACCTGCTTAACTTTATCATTACGAAAATCCATATTATTGAAATATTTATTCAAGCATTCTTCTTTTCTTCATTTTTACCATATACTGCACGTCATAGATCAAACAAAATTTAATTTTTTAAAGTTCACATCAGTTCATTTTGTTTCAAAGAAAAGCCTTTACATCTACAATGCAGTAATCAAAGCATTTAAAAACAATTAACCACATTTGCAAGTTTAGCTTGCTTGTTATTCCTTCTATGTTTATGTAATTTTGATTTGGTATGACAAATTGTAATTATTTTTAGTTAAAAAACTCATTCATAAAAGAACAATTGAAAATCAGTAAGATATTATTTGTGTAAGAAAAACTGGTATCATTCATGTAAATTTGTCAAATGATAATTGCTGTAGGTCAAATGTCTTAAATGATCGTATACATCAGGTTCAGAAAAACTGCAAGAGGCATAATATCACCAATTTCGCGGTTGAGCTTCAGAAAAGTTTAAACAAATAGCAAGTCGTTGCTATTTGTCCGTTGTTGACGATTTTGCTAAACAAGATTCTTCCACGTTCGAAAAATACAAGCAGTACTAAATAGTATTGCAGCCAAAATTTAATTGGAGCAAGCTCCACTAAAACTAAGGTATCCGAAGATACCCCGCTTTCACGTAGGATGAACGATTCTCTCAAAAATACTCCAAAACGGAGTACAAAGCATTTGAACAGCAACAAATGCATCGATGACAATCACCAACTTCGAGGTTAATGATTATACATCCGCTAAACAAATGTAGTTGGAGTTAGTTCCTTCCTAAAGATGCTGTCAATCAAGATCCTTCCATTATTAAAAACACAAGCAGTACTAAATAGTACTTTATTTATCCGAAAAGAAGAGCAAAACATACAATAACAAATGCATGGGCAGTATATAACAAGAAAAGAGTATAATCATATATATTTGTTGGTATATATGGTTATCCTCTTTCTTTCACTCTTCCATATCTTCTTCTTCCACATGCCTAAAAAATGAATAAGATTAGTTCTTGTTATAGAAAAATAATACATAAACGTACCTAATAGGATTAAACTTACCTGTTCATCCATCCATCAGCAGCAGCAACTCTAAAAGATATACAAAAAAATAAACGATCAGGTAAAACCTTTCCCTTATAATGCAAAAAACAGTTACAAACAAAAGATAAATACTTTATTTATTAAATTATTACACATAAAACATAAAAAATGGTGAAAATATAAAAAATTACTGCAGAAATTGTATATACAAAAAAGAAAAAAAGCAATCTCGCTTGCTTTTTTTGAAAAAGAAAAAAAACAAATTACAGTATGCCGTTCTCAACACGAAAACGCATGACTTGCAATTTCTTTCAATTTCATAATTTTATTGCGAAATCAAAAAAAGCAGCAAATGAAACATCTCCTTTAAAATTTCGAATATAAAAAAAAAACGACATATTTTTTTCATTTCAAAATGAGAGACACATATGTGTTTGGTTGTGGAAATTTGAGAGCAATTTCTTTTTTCTTTTTTGCAATATTTTTCTTTCAAATTGGCCAAAAAGGTTTACTCCTTTTTATATTTTTTAAATTTTTTAATTCCAAAGTGAGCATAAATTTATCAAAGAAAAACAGAAACACGAAAAAAGCTAAAACATATTTTTCAAAAATATCTAAGGACATAAACTTTGAAGAAAGTTACTCCAAAACGTTAAACAAGAATAATACTGCCATCATTGAAAACAAATATAATGTAATAAAAAACAATTTCGTCGTAAACTATTCGTTAAATTTTTTTTTATAATGGTTTCCTTTTCAAACCAATATTCGATGAATTACTTTCGCTTTTTATTTTGTAATACGGAATTTTATTTTTCTTAACATTAATTTTTATTTTTATTTAATAAAACAAAAACACCAAAATGAAAACTTCAAAAAATCCACTGTTTTAAAATCGTTGATTAGTTTAATAAAAGCATTATGAAATACTTAACGAAAAACGAAAGAACAATTCTTCAAAAAAACCATAAAATGTTCCTAAAAATCATCCTTTTTTCTTTTTAAAAAGACTGTGCTTCTTTTGCGAAATTTGAAATTTTACTAAAAGTGACTAAATTTAAACTATTTTTTAAGTTTTTTTCGTCCTTTTTGAATTTTTTTAGAACCTTGTCGTAATATATAAGTTATTACAGATTTACAAATAGATAAAATCTAGACTAGTAAAATTTTTTTTAAAATAGTTAAAAGCGTCGTGAAAAATTCAAAAACAATATTTATTAAAATCCATTTAATTGTTAATTTTTCAATGTTTAAATTATATTATTAACAATCTATAATTTAAACATTGAAAAATTAACAATTAAACGTTTCCCAGTAAATTAAAAATTTAAAGATTAAGTAGCAAAACTTTAAAAGAAAACAACAGTGTTTGCAACAACCAAAGGTAAAATAATTATAAATTAGGCGCTCAAATATTTTGGCACAAAAAGAAGTAACGCTGCATCACTTTTTGGATATTTTTTCTCAAGATACACTTTTGCATTCAAAAATGTCTTTTTTCCCCTTTTTTTGCTCATTTTTTGATGTTTTTAAAACGACAGTGTACAGCAATATCAATAAGAATGTATTTGTTTTTCTAAAAAAAGTGTACAGCAATATCAATATCGTCAAATGCAAAATAATATTTCAGTAATTAAAATGGTATGAAACTTCTTTCCAACATGACATCATATCTGTTAATATTTAACGATTCATGAAGAAACATGGAAACCAGAAGGAAGAATACCTCGAAATTTTCCTCACATTAATGCAACCTGTGCTCCTCCTTCTCAACAACAACCTCAATGAAGAAGAAAATTTGTTAGATACAAGTTGTTTTTGAATTTTTCCATATAACTGTTTGAACCCCCAAAAAGCTTAAAAGTTATATTTTGACGAATTTACTGTAATTTAAAGAAAGTTTTTGTTCCACATTTTTATAATTGACTGCGATACAAAGTCCTCATACGAGTAAAATTTTAACAAAAAAAATCTCATTTAATATCCCCTCAAAATATCTGATCAAAAAAGAAAAACTCAATGGATAAAAACAACGAAATAAAGAATCAAAGCTTTTATTTATTTTTACAATTACAGCAAATATTACAATAAAAATTACAATTCAATACATAAAAGAAAACAATGAAAAAAGAGATTGAAAAGCAATGTGTTGATTCTTAATCAGACGTTGGACATGATAGATGATGATTGAGACTGAAAAGGGATGGAAAGGAGAGGGGAAGGGATCGATGATGAAAGAATGGGTCAATCAACAGAAGGAATTTGTGATGGAAATGGAAAAAAGGTTTTCGCAATGAGCCTCGTATTCACAAATAACATACACCAATTTCAAAGAAAATGATGCAGTTATCACAAGGGAGAATCTGATTCCGGATCCTAAGCCGCAAGCACGGTTCTTTGTGCTTGAAAGAATCAGTCCACTGTGACGTTGGTATTCAATGCTACTAACCTTTTTCCAAAACCAAACACAAACATCCAACTGCTAATTAACCATTACAGTCAGTCATCGGAAAGAGGGAAGGGGGACAAAAAAGGGTTAAAAAACTTATCTGAGCAGCGACCAAAAGTTGATGTATCACGAGATTGAGCACCAGGAATATCGGAAGCAATTTGATGAGGAGTTGAGAGAGAGCAGAGACCACTTGAAGCAGAAGAGATTGAAAGCAAAGAATGATGTGTTTGTTGCAGCACTTGCAAGTATATATACAAATTTATAGTAAGAAAAAGAATGAACTATTAGACTAATTTTCACATGCATAAATTTGAATATTCCCACAAAAACGATAACATTCATTCAAAAATTTGTGAAAAAACCAAAAAAATTTGAATGAATTCTACTAACTTTCCCATGTGAAGATTTGCATATTCCCACATGAACATTTTTAAAAAAAATGTGTTCACACAAAAATTTGAATGAAGTCGACGGATTTTCACATATTAAAATTTGCATGTTTCACTTTTTTTAGAACGCGTTCCTTCCCTTCCAGAACAGAAGTGATACTGCCATGAGGCTGTCATCCGACACAAACAGAAGAATGACATGTAACTTTATTATTTTGTGTTTTGTGTTTGTATATTTCTAATAAATGTACTTGTAATCATTGTTATTGTTTTCTTTAGCTTCATTTATTTCTTAAAGTTTAAAAACAAGCGATTTATTGCTTTAATTTTTGTTATTGATTTTTGAATACGGGGTTTTATTTTTATATTTTTAACGACATCTTCAAGAATCGTGACCATTAATTTTCGTTGTATAATATTCTGATTGATACCATACTTTACAAACAAAAATCAAACAATTCTTGAATTAAATATTCAAACAAAACACATTTTTATTCTTTTTTGTTTCGTAAAAGTTACATTTTAAAAATCGATAAAAGGAAGCGGCGAAATGGAGACTGGATAAAAATTCCAATGATGGGAGAAGAGAAATTTCTTTTGCAACAGCTGTCTCTGTTTTTGTTGGACGTTTCTTTGTGAAAGATTAATCTATATTGTTGAACTGAAAGAAATTTTTTTGAATGTTTTATTTATTTTTTAGAAACAGCAAAAGATATAAAAATAGGATTTTGTGTTAAATATTTTTAATACATATAATGTTAACAATTGTTGGTGTTTATTCATTTTTTATTATTTCTGTAAAAGGTTAAACTCGCGGCGTTTGATGGATTAATTTTATTTATTGATTTTTGAATATAGAATTTTGTTCTTTTTAATTTATTAACGATTCTTGTTACAATGTCGAAGCATTAACTTTAATTTCCGCTTAATTATATTCTGATTAATACCGAACTTTACTAACAAAATCAAATATTTCTTGAATTAAATATTTAAACAAAAAACATTTGAATTCTTTTTTGTTTTGTAAAAGAAACGATTTTAAAAAACGATAAAATGAAACAGTAAAATTTGTGCAGTCAAAAAACGTTTCGACGATAAAAGAAGAGAAAAATTTAAAAAAAAACTTATTTCGCAACAGCTTTTTGATTAAGTTTTGGCCTTTTTTTAAATGTTGATTAAAGGGAGCGGCCGGGATAGAAGAAATAGATTTTTGTTAGTCCATGTGGTCCCAGCCCGAAAGCTCTCTACTAATTGAGTAAAAAAAATTTTTTTGGAGAATTAAAATTTTTTAGTAGAGAGCTTTCGGGCTGGGACCACATGGACTAACAAAAATCTATTTCTTCTATCCCGGCCGCTCCCTTTAAAGGATAAATTGTGTTTGCAGAGCTGAAACTATGTTCTCTTTTTTTAATGTTTTATTTATACTGGAAATATGTATTTATATTTTAATAATACAAATTAGTCTTAAAATACAGTATCTTCTGATAGTTAAAACAAACTAAAAAATGATGATTCAACAATTTAAATTTTTATGCTTTTTAAATTCAATCAATTAAACAGTGTTTTCTAAAACTCAAATTCTCGAAAAACAGAATTCTCTTTAAAAAAATATTTGCACAGCACATGTTTTGTTTTAAAAAAGTGTGTAAAATATTATTTTGGGAATTTTCCGAAAAGAAAGAATTTAGAAATCAAAAAACGAATTTTTTATTTTAAATATATATACTTTCAATAACTTAGGAAATATACAGAATTTTGTGTTTTTTAAAATTTTAAAAAGAACAAGAAATATCCCAAATATTCAAACAGAAAGATTGTTATGAAATTGTTAATTTATGACCTTTAAAGGGTCACTTCTTCGAGAAAAAAAATATAACAACGCATTTCTTTTTTGCGTCACTTTTAAAAGAGATATAAAAATCAAATATCTGGTTTAAACTTTAAACTTTAAAGCTCCATCGCAAAGACAAAAAAAGCTTTTCTGACTCGTTTTTACGAAATTTATGCATCACCGTTTTGGTTTGATTGTTTTATGCAAATTAAAAAAATAGAATTTAAATGTATTTTTGAAAAGTATGTAACGATTAAATAAAATTCTTCAGACTTTTGTAACATCTTCAAAGTTTTGTCGTTAATAAATGACAAAACACAGTTTTCATCTTTGCATGTAAATTTAAAAATGTTACTTCTCCTTTCACAAAATATTAATTTATACAACTGCAAAAGCGTTAACACGCAAATTTGCATTTACAAGAGCAACAATTTTCTTAAATTTACAAAAAAAACTAAAAATGTCTCTGTCTGTTTTCTTTTATTTTCGGAAAAGCAAAAACTAAATCCGCGATAATGTGTCTTTCTTTTTCTTTTCATTTATCGGAAAAATGGCATTGGTCATTTTCTTTTTTTTGTTGTTTTTTATGAGCTGTTTGAACAGTTTTAAATTTTTAAATGAAAAGCGTTTAATGCCTACTAAAAAAGTTTGAATAAAATCCAGGTTTTTATAAAACAATCAAAAAAACCATTGGCAACAAATTAGGGGCAATGGAAGAGGCATTAAAAATGAGAAAATTAATTGGATAAGCTTCAGCGAAAGCAAATATTATTTATTAAAAAGCATTTCGTTGTAAAATCATAAAAAAAATTTAAAAAAATTGTGAAACGATTTTGTCGAAGCAGAAAACAGAAGGAAAAAGAGATATGTTTGTTTTTGTTTATAATGAAATTTTTTTTTCATTTTGCAACACTTTTGCTTTTGCAGCGGGCAAAAAGATTTTTTCTGGTTTTGCACCTTCTTTCGAAAAAAAAATGTTTTTCATTTTCTCTTCTTTGGATTGATCTTTTCTTTGTTGCTGTTCTTGCAAATTAACTGTTTAAAAATGAAAATTTTTATATGCTTATTATTTATTTTCTTTAAATAGCAGAAATATAACGTTTTAAATTTTCCCAAGAATTAATAAAGTTTTTTGAGGAAAGACGATGATGCATTAAAAATTTAATTAAAATGTTCCCGTTTTTCTTCTAGTAATTTTTTTTAAATTTCTAAACAGATGCAGTACATGGTCACTGCATTCATATTATTATTGTATGAAGTTTTCTTGAACAATGGCATGATACCGGGTCGATGGTCAGAAAAATTCAACAAAAAAATGAAATAACTGTGATAACAAAGTTTTCTCAAATTCATATTAAATATTCAAAAAATTTGATTTGTTTGCAAAAAGTGCATCAATTTATTTTGAAATGAGCAGAGCTACGAATTTATTCCGCAAAAAAGAAAAGGGAAACAGCGGTGATTTTTTTGCACAAAAATTGAATGAAATCAAAGTGTTTGAATCATCTTTCTTTTTTCAGAAATAAAAAAGTATCAAACCCTCTGTCCCCTTTTTTTAAAATTTTTTAAAAATGCTTGAATGCAAAAATAACTTTAAATGCAAATTCAGAAGGCCGTAACTTCTGAAATCATCGTTGCATCATTTATATTTTACTTTTTATGGTACAGATTGTCGTTGCCGAGATCGAGGAAAACGTTTTTACAAACTTTCAAATTTTGAAGGCTGTAGATATAAATTTCTTATTTAATATTCTATTGTAGCAAATCCCAATGTCACCTTTTCCAAAGACATTAAAAAAAGTGAAAAATTATATTTGAATAAATCAAACCTAAAACATGAAAACTTTCTCCAAGGAGATGACATTAAAAAGAGCAAAAAGTTTTACGTAATTCTCGTTCGTTGAAAATAAAAATTATTACAAAACCATATCATTGTAAGAATATCGGTTAAAATATTTATTTATAAATGAATATTTTGAATTTCGCAAGGTCTTTCTTTATTCACTTTTTTTTGTTCTCTTTTTTATATTTAATATTATTAATTAAGCAATTGTTTCGTTTTTAAAAAAAGTTATAAACACGAGTATTAAATCTTCAAATCAAATATTATGAAACAAACTTCTTAAAAAAAACAACACCAAAAAAAATGCTTTATTTTTTGAAATAAATTTTGAAACCATTTTTTCAAAGGAAGAAAGAGAGACACGTTTGTGTAAGTTTTAAAAGGGGGTTCTTTTTTTTCTTGCAAAGACCTTTTTCCTGTTTACATTTTGTTTAATATTTTATTGCTGTGACAAAAATGTACGTTTTCCACAAAAATAACAAAACGCTAAAAAATATATTAAGAAGTAAAACCTAAAATATTCAACCTTTTTAAGAAACAAGCATTAAAAAATAGCAAAAAATTTTGTGTAATTGTCATTCAAAGAAAAGTATAAAAAAATCATTTTGTTGTTAAAGTATGGTTTAAAAAAATTTTTATTAATGCCCTTTCCTTCGTCATATTTTTTTCTGTTCTCTTTTTTATATTTGATAGTTTTCATTTTTTAAAAACATCGTTGTTTTCGTGATAATAATAGTATTAAAAATTCAAACGAATCATTTTAAGAACCATATTGAAACACAATTTTATTTGTCTAAAAAGCAGATAAAAAAAAATTTCTGAAATAAAGTTCGAAAGCATTTTGTTGATACAAGAAAGGGCACTTCTTTCCTTTACGCCCCCCCCCCTCAAAAAAAAAGAAAAAGATTTTTTCCGCTCTATATTTGCTTATGTTATTATGTTATTATGTTATTTGCTAAAATGTGTCTACATATGCTGGATAAGGACACAAAAAAGCTAAATGACATAAATTTTGAAATTTATTATATTCCAAAAGTCAAAATAGAGCAAAAAAATGGATAGTAAAAGACTTCTTCTTTGTGGATAGGAAAAAATGGAGACTTTTGCGTCCCCTAAAAATCTTTTTGCTGGCAATAATTTTAAAGTTTTTGGTAAAAATAAAGAAAGATTTTTCGTTTTTGGGAAATTTAACTTGCAGTTTCAAGAATGAGTTTTGAATGTTTTGATTACATTTAACATTTTAATCGTATGCTAAAATTGCTGTCATAAATATTATGGTTTGGAAAAAACGCGTCAAATTGAAGGAAGATGGCAAATCCATTAATTATTCTAAATGTTTTCTCCAAAAAATACATCACGATTTCATTGATTTTCATTGATGTTATTAATTAATATAAAAAATCTACAGTAATAAAAAAATCAAGTGCTTTTAATTGTACTTTTTAATAATAAAAATAATGATAAACTTTTCAAATGTTACGGTTTAAATGAAAGGAAGTCAAAGAGTGCAATGATTGCTTTTCAAAAAATGTTAAAAATGGTCATATAATTTTCATGCTTTTTAACACGTTTTATCTTATGTTTGTTCTTTTTAACAAAAACAAGTTATGTCTTTTTGTCATCATTTTTCTGTTGTTTGCCTAATTATGTGAATAATTTTGTAAATATTTTCAATCATCTGTAATTTGAAATACTTTTGTAAATAAAAAATGTTTTGAGTCAACAATGTGTTGCTTCAAAAACCATTATATAATTTCAGCCATTTTTTGCAGATTTCTTGTTGTTTTCAGATTTATTATAAAAGTCAGATAATTAAAACTATTTAAAAAATTCAAAAAGCAGTCTATCAAATGAAACACTATTTCACTTATGCGCTTTGATAAAAACACAGTGCAACGAAAAATGAACCAAAAAAATTGTCTTTCTCTCTAAAAATCGATTCATCGCCTTTTCTTTTTCTTTAAATTCAGCACTTTGCGATTTTTATGCGAATGTTCTTTCCAGTGCATTTCTCAAAATAAAGAAACTCTTCAACATTTGTCCTCAAAAAAGACAGCAATCTAAATTGCGATATTTGTTGCACACTCGCCAATCACGAAAGAATGCATCACATTTATTTTTTTTAAAGCTTATTTGAATTTTTTAAAAACTATTACATTTTTACCATTTGATCATGCAGTTAACAAAATCAAAACGTTTCTCTCATTCATGAATAAAATTTGTAGTATTAGAAGCACATATTATTAAAGAAACATTATAAATTTAGTAATTTTGGTCAAAATCATTTTAAAAGAAGAAAAATAGTAAATTTTTTTCTAATTTTTTGCATTTGTATATTATTGATTTGTTTCAATTACCTCTGCAAAATCTAAAAAAAACATGATGATTATAAAAAACGAGTTATTATTTTTTTGCTTAAGTTTTCATGGCATTATTTTGTCCAAATAATTTAACACTTCTTTCTTTAAAAAAATCAGTAACAATTATTTGCAAATAAAATGTTCAAAAAAATATAGTGAAAGCAAAAAAGTTGGCTTATAAAAAAAGCAAAAAAATATCAAAAAAACTGGATAACACTTTTTTTTGCACTGATTTGAATATTTTAAGAAAGGCTTTAGTTTTACTATTTATTCAATTGTTAACATTAACAGAACGTTTTACTCATTTGTTTGTGTATAAGTTTTATAATATTAAAATTGATTTTTAAGCAAACATTAGAAATTTAGTAATTTTATTATGTATTTTTATTTTCTTTTTGAAAATTAATAATAAAATTGTAACAAAACGAACGTTTAAATGATTACAAATTTGATTAAGAAATTTATATAACGAGCGTAAGGTTTAAATACTTCTCGTTCATAAAAAAAATTACTAAACCATGCCACTACTACAAGATCAGCTAAAATTTTTAATTATTAATGATTGCTTCGAATTTCGCGTAGCTTTTTGTTATGCGATTTTCTTTTTTTTACTCTTTTTTATATTTGATAGTTTCCTTTTTTTTTGTAAAAACACGAGTATTAAAAATTCAAACGAACCATTATGATCTATTTTGAAACAAAATTTCATCTGTCTAAAAAGAATACAAAAAAAATTGCTAAAACAAACCATTTTGTTGATATAAGAAAGAAAGAAAAAGAGAGACGTGTTTCTGGGGGGTGTTTGTGTTTGTTTGAAAGAGACTCCATCTTTATCTTTTTTGCAAAAATTTTTATTTTACAATCGGGGAAAAATATTTTTCTAGTCTTATATTTTCTTAAGTTTTATTGCGAAAATATTTTCGGAAATACAAAAACAAAATCGGCGAAAATGTTATTTCTTTCTCTCTTTTGAATCGGCAAAATGGCATTGCTTTTTTTGCTGTTCAAAAGATACAACAATTTGAAAGTTGAGTTATGAAGTTGAATCGTTTTTTAACAAATGTTAAAATTTGTTTAATTGAAATAAACATTTCGACACTGATATTTTTAAAGCCTTTATTTGCAATATTCAAATTTCAAAACATTAAAAATTAATTAATTAATAGAAATTTCACTACTATCATCTCGAACAGGACCATGTTGTTGTTGAATTGAAATAGCATTTTCCGGTTTTGTAGATTTTAATTCCCGTTCTTTATCATCAGTAGCATCACTTCCTCCAGGGCATACAGAAATTTTTGGCATTGAATGTGGAATTCTCATAACAACAGGAGCTCCATCATCATCTTTTTTGCGTAAAAAAACATTCATTGTTCCAAATGGAAAATGTTCATCAAGTTGTGTAAAATCAAATCGACTCATTTCAACTGCATCTTCTTCATTGGACAAAATGGATGGAACAATAAATGGCTTTGCCTGCAGGGGATCAGAATATCCATCAGGAAGGGTTGAAATTGAATTGGCAATTTTTAGAACCAATGCATCCCCAACAATTAAAGCTGGGCCTTTTGGAGAATGGGTTGTTAATTCTTGCAAGGCTCGGGAAATTCGTGAAATTATTCCAATATCTGATTCTTCTTCATTCGGGGCATGTCTTTCATTTAATCGAAGTCTAAAAAAGCAAAAAAAAGGATAAATGACGCTTTTCAATATTTCAAAATTGGAATTATACAAACAACAAAAAGTAGTACGGTAATAATACCAACAACTACCGTCAAGGTCGTAGAGGGGGGAGAGGTCATTTGGGGCACGTGCCCTCCAAAACTGCGAAAGTCCTTTGACCTTTTGCCGCCGCCTAGTTAAGGCGGCAAAAGATCAAAGGTGTGCCCCCTCGAAATGAAAAGGCCCACCCGAAATTTTTTTCTCCCTACTACTGTATACTGTCAAACATATATATATAAACATACCCTTGAACATTAAATCCACATTTACGCAATTCATCAATACTCAAATAATTTCCAAACGCTGTAATTTTATTACCATATTCAAGGATAATTTCAGGTTCAGCTAATTCTTCCAAAATATAAACTTTTGCTTGCATTACATCTGCAAATGTGCAAGCAGTTTGAACACATCGAAGTGAAGGGGCACAAATAATATAAGGTGTTTTAAAAAGCTGATTTCGAAGTGAACAAGCAGAAGCTTGGGCAGCAAATTTCCCAAAAACCGATAAAGGTGGATCAGTTTGCAATGTTGAGAATTTTAATGCTGGAATTGTGTATGGCATATTCATATCAAATGAATGATACTGTAATTAACATATTTATATTTATATATATACTACAGTATCCAATATATATATATTGGATACTGTAGTGCCAAAAAAGGCAGATATTTACCTTTCCACTTTGGGTTGCCATTCGAAGCCAATTTGGACCAAAAACAGATGAAACATTTTCAAATGCTCGTAAAACAAATATAATTTTTCGATGATTATAGTCATCTTTCAAAGATGAATGCCACAATGCATTTGTCCATAATGATTCAGGAACCTTAAAAAAAGGATTCGATTCAAATTATTTAAGAAATATAAAAAGTCAACAAACCCCCCGACAAATTGGTGGTGATCGAATTTCAACTGATGCAGATGTTTGATCAGGATTAATTAATTGTTGGGATGCTGAAAATTGCATTACATCAGGCTTTGATGATTTTTCATCTGTTTGTTGCCTTGGAAATTCAAATGAATTCTGTAAATGATAGATAAATTCATAAAAACATATTTTTTAGCATTTATTATACTTGAATAATCGATGTTGAGATAATTGATGCATTTTTAATCAAATTCGATGATTTCTGGATTTTACTTGAACCTTTATTTTGTTCACCGAATCCAATATCACCTTCATCAGAATTTTCATATGCTGCAATATGAAGGGATAAAGTGCTGCTGCTGCTGATTTTAGAATCATTTTTCCATTCATTTTTAACTTTTCCTTCACCTTCATTTTTGGCATTGAAAAAAGATTTTACAGTTTTCGATTCAATCAAAATTGATTTATCCCATAATTTCAAATTTCTCTTTTCTCCAATTTTTTCAACAATTGTTGAACCTATTTTTTAATGTTGTCGCAATCCTTTTCATAAATATTTTTTGTTAATATCTCAAAATCTTCTACACTTATTTATATTAAATTTCACAAAAGTTTTTTCGTTGTGATCCTTTTTTCGACATTTTCATTATACCTTGAAAATGTCTCAGACATCATTTAAAAAAGTTTTCGGAAAACAATATTTTCAAAGGACTGCTGCATATTAATAAAATTAACCCTGATTTTTGTGATTATTCAATGATTTGCTATAAGAATTGATAAATGAGACATCATGTTTTTTCCCATTTTTATGACTTTGATTCAAATTAAAATTTGAATATTGGCTGCTGTTATCGATATGATTATTAGCTTGTTCTTTCAAGCACAGCAAACCATTCTTTGTTGCCATCTAAAATATATGTAAATTTTTTAAGAAATATTACTTTGAAATCAGTTTTATAAAATTTCACTCGTTAAACTTTTAAACCGTTTTTTAACAAAAAATTAACATTAAAATTGTAATACAACTGACTCTGGGGGAAATAAGAAACCCATGACTGACAATGTCTTTTATTTTTCTTGGTCCGATATCACTGACACCGCCTTTCAGTTCATCCGTCTCTATCAAATGTCATGTCTGATGAAGTGTCTCACATTTATATCCGTGCACTTTATTTACGATATAAATATAAGAATGATGCAATGATTTTTTTTATCATTATGTTAGTCGGGGAAGACAAAATAAAAAAGAATTTAGTAAAAAAAGAAATGGAAGAATACCAAGCAAATGTTGTGATAAAAAGTTATGTTTCTCTTTTTTGGCGCTTGAATAATTTGATACAAAAAATAAACGCGGCTTCGCTTTTTTGACTTTTTCCGAGTCGTTTTATAGTCTTCTAAAGTGCTTCTTTACAGCCTGCATTGCGCCTGGTTGATGAAAAAATCCGGCAATCAGTGTTTTCCCGATCCCGATTCCGATTCCGCTTATCGATTCCGATTCCGATTCCAAACAATGGAATCGGAAAGAATCGGAATCGAAAAAAGAATCGATGGAATCGATCGGAATCGGAAAAAAAAGAATCGATTCCAAATGCTGATGATATTTTTTACTTTTATGTTACACATATACATCTTTAAACTCATTTTTTAACAATGCCTAATTTAAATACTACCTAGTTTTTATTTTCATCCTTTTGTGATGCTTTAAAAGCGGACTTGACAGAAATAAATTCAAGAAAAGAATTTTGCTGAAAAATTCAGTGGAATCTGAATCGCAATGGATAGGAATCGGAATCTGAATCGCAATGGATAGGAATCGGAATCGGAAAGAATCGGAATCGGAAAAAGAATCGATGGAATCGATCGGAATCGGAAATCGGAAAATGCAAAAAGAATCGATTCTAATCGGAATCGGAAAAAGGTGGAATCGGGAAAACACTGCCGGCAATGTTGTTTTCTTTTTCCAAATTTTTTGAATGTTTTGTTCATTTTTTTGATTTTATTTTTAGAATTGAAAAAATTCACACAAGTATTTTAAAAAATCAATTTAATTGTATTTAATTTTACTTTAAATACAATGACACTAGCACAAAGCTAGATGAATTACAACATTAAATTTGAAAAAAAAACTTTAAAATTGTCTAAAATTTTTTGACAGATTAAACTGAATCGTACACATTAAATTTTATTTGAAAATGTTCAGATTTCATATTTCGTCATGGCAACGATGGATAAATGAGAACTTTCTCACTTTTTATCCATCTTAAATTAGAAATTATTATATTGTTTGTTAAAACTCTTTTTTAATAAATTATGTAAACATCGAGTGTATAACTGGATTTTTTTTACTTTCAATAAATTGGGGGATTCCACCGAATCTTGTGTTTTTGAAATCCAAAATTATGCTGAACATGAAATATCCAAAATATTTAAAGGGAGCGGAACCTTTGGTACTTTTTTATTTCTCTAACGTTTTTTTTCGTTTGAATTTTCCTGACGATCAGGCAAGAAAACAAAAGAAAAAGACCCTGATCATGAAAATTCAACGAAAAAAAACGTTAGAGAAATAAAAAAGTACCAAAGGTTCCGCCTCCTTTAAATAAAAAAAATGTTATGCAATTGTTTAATTTATGATCAAGGGTCACTTCTTCGAAAATAATATAACAACGTATTTCTTTTTTGTATCACTTTTAAAAAAAGATACTAAAAACAAATGTATCTTCTTTTTTTTAAAAGCTCAATCGAAAGGACAAAATTAGTTTTGTCTTTCACAACATTTTTCAATTTCCACATCACCGTTTTTGGTTTAAATTTTTAATATTAGTATTTTTCACACAAATTAAAAAAGCGGACTTTGAATTGATTTTTCAAAAGTATGAAATGAAAAAAAAGAAAACACAGTTTTCATCTTTTCATCGAAATTTTAAAATTTTATTTCTACTTTCACAAAATATTTGTTTTTATAACGACGATAAATTTTCGCGCATAAATTTCACAAGCAATAACAATAATAAATTTCAAAAAGAAACTAAAAATGTCTCTGTCTGTCTTTTTTTATTTTGTGAAAGGCAAAAACAAAATCGGCAAAAGTGTTTGTTTCTTTCTTCATTTATCAGAAGAAGGCATTGGTCATTTTCTTTTTTTGTTGTTCCTTTATTTAGTTTTTTGGACAGATTTGAATTTTTAAAAGAGAAGCATTTTATGCCAACTAAAAAAGTTTGAATAATATCCAGGTTTTTTAAAACAATCATATAACCATCGGCAACTATTGATTGCGAAAAATTACATTATTAAAAATAAAAGAATCTTTGTTGCAACATAATCTTGCTTTGAAATTAGATTTGCATTTGTCAAAATCAAACAAAAAATTTGTTGAATTTTTTTCGTGATCGCTTTTTGTTGATTTTTATGTTGTCAGAAATACTTCTACAATTACGTTTTAAAGTGCTTAGTTGAATTTTTTTAACAATCCGTTATTTTTAAACTTAAAAGTAAATATAAATGTAAGCCTTTAGAATTAATACAAACAAATTCAAAAAACTAAAATAATTTTTTTTAAACATGCAACTGAACTAACAATTGAAAGAAGCTGAATGAAACAAAGAAATTAACAGTGTCATTTCTTCCGTCATTACTTGTCTGTCAAAAAAACACTTTCTTTCTTTCTAAATAGGAAACAAAAATGGTCGATTTTTTGAAACAAATTTTTATAATATTTTATCGGTGCAAAACTGAAAGAGAAAAATATGTTTGTGTTTGATGGAAAAAAACTTCATTTTCTTTTTTGCTTTTGCACCAGTCAAGAAACGTTTATTAGGTTTTTATTTTTTTAAATATTTTATTCCAAAAACAAGTGTAAATGTGTCAAAAAACCGAAAACAGGAAAAGCGCTTACAAGCATTTGTTCAATACCAAAGTTTGACAATGAATAAGGCATTAAAAAAGATAAAAATAATTAAATAAACTTCATTGAATAAACAAATGAAAATTTAAACCGAAAAGATACCGAAAAAGTTAGTTCTTGTGCTGGCTCCAGGCTGGATTCGAACCAGCGACCTCCTGATTTCCGGACAGATGCTCTACCAACTGAGCTACAAGAACACAAGAATTTTTTGATATTTTTTGCACATGACAGAGATGCAATGCCCGGGTCTGCTCAATGGCTAACCTCGAAACAAAGCACATGTCAAATTTTATAAATAAACATTTCATTGAAAAATTATTCATTCAATTTATTTTTATAGATTTCTTTAAGCCTTGTGCTTTTGTGATTTTTTAATATTCAATTTCGATGGATTTAAATTAAATCTTATTTATGTGAAATAAAACAAAACATTGAAATAAAAGCTTCAAAAAATACGCACTTTTAAAAAGGATTTTTTGTTGTTTAAAAAGCTTTTATGAAAAAATTCAGTGAAAACCAAGCAAGCGATTTGCAAAAAAAGTATAATTTGATTTTTAAAAAAGCGTTTTTCGTGTTTTTGTGTTTGTTTGAAAGAGACTTCTTTTTCTTTGCAAAAATTTTAGTGTTTTAGATCGTCGAAAAACAATTTTTTCGGTTAATATTTCCTTATGTTTATTGCAAAAATGGGTCTTAATGTGCCGAAAAAAAGCTGAATGTCATAAATTATGAAATTTTAATATTCCAAAAGATAAAATAGAGCAGAAAAATTTGGAAAGTTGGAGACTTCTTTTGTTGTGGATAGGAAAAAATTGGAGACTTTTGCGCCCCCTAAACATCTTTTTGCTAGCAATAGTGTTGAAGATTTTGGTAAAAATAAAGAAACACTTTCCGTTCTTGGGAAATTTAACATACAGTTTTATAAGAATGGATTTTGAATATTTTGCTTACATTTAATCTTTAAATCTTATGTTAAACCTGTTTTCCTAAATATTTTGCTTCAGATAATGCATTGAAATGAGCATTTTACTAAAATTTTTAAAGGAATTTGTTAAAAAACATTAATAATGAAAAAATTAAAGCTAAATAATTTTCCATTAAAAAAATAAAGAAATAATACAGCTACCCAAAATTCCCTGTCCCTTTGAAAATAGAAGAAATAAATAATGAATGCCCTCAAGATATTGATCTTTATTTTTAATGCAGGTTTTTTCATTTAAGAATTTTCATATCCAATTTTCAAAATGTAATAAAAAATGTTAATATTTTGATTTTAAACAATGAAAACAAAAACTTTTCGATTGAATAAAAGTGAAAATTTTAGAAGAACTATAACAAAATTGTTTAAAAATTCAATTTTATGAAAATTACTGTATGAAAATTACACATTTATTAATAAATAATGATCGGAATCTTCTTTCAAAGCAAAAAAAGTTTTTAATAATAATACCAAATCAGTGTTATTTGAACAACAAATTTTCAAAATATTCAAAAATGAAAATTAAATAATGATGATTTTTGAATAATATGAACTGCGAAAGACAAGAGCTTTCCACAAACTTTTTTTATAAAAAAAAATTTAGTTATTTTTGCTTCATTTTTTTGGTTGAAAAGGATGTTTTCGTCGTGGAATGCAAAAAGAAAGATGATTCAAATACTTTTATTTCTTTCAATTTGTGTGCAAAAAAGTAGTCCTTTTATTTTCAAAAAATAAATTAGCTTTGCCCAATTGATGTAATTTTTGTAAAAAATATATATTTTTTTAAATGTTTGTCAAATGCAATATTTAATTTTGAATTTGACAAAATTGTGTTATAATAATTTGCCTTATGTAAAAGTTAATAAATGAAACATTTACTTAATATGATTACAACATGTTGAACAGGAAGTTAACAAAACTGCTTGCACATTTTATATAATTTCATAGCTATCACAAAACACAACATTATTAAATGTAGAAAAAATTGAGGAGGAAAAGAGTAAACTTAAATTTGAAGCATAGTAAAAACAAACAGAACTTTTTAGATGCAATATCTCTGTTCAAAAACTGAAACGATATTTTTCTCAAAAATATCGATCTTTGGAAAGACTATATTAATCATAGTGAAGAACTTTTTTGCGATTCTGATCCCATCGGTTTTTCTCTTTTATTCTTAAAATGTTTTTGGCGTCGACCGATAATGCATTGATTAAATAAAATGTTCTTACTTGTCCAAAAATAAATAAAAATTACTTTAAAAATTTTGAATTGCAAAGAAAAAAATCATTTAAAAAACTAACAAAAGCTCGATCGAAACACAAAAAAATTTAAACAAAATTTATTGTTATTGAATACTAATGATGAATCAGATTATCTTATTCATGGTAGATACCATTAATAAGATAATCATAATATTATTCATCCAGACAATATCCAACAACATAAACGTTTTCATATTTTATACATGTATGTTTATACAACTTTTTTGTGGACAACAATTTCCAAGTTCAACAAAATATTCAAAACATTCCCAACATATTGGAAATTATCCAGAAAAATTACCCGCATCAAAATGTTCACCCCCCCAGTTTCTTAAAAAAGCTGATTGAAAACATTGACACTTTAGAGTATTTCGAAATTTAAAGTTTGTGTACAAAAAAACAAATGAAAAATTGAAGAAAAATAGTGTCTCAAAAGAGTAACATCAAAATGCAGTGTTTCAGTGTGAAAGTTATTCCTGCACTTTGTCGGTTTTTTTTGTCACAAAAATTTTTATGATTAAATAAATACGATTGAGATTCATATTTAAATCACAGAAAAAATCTCAGTTTTTCTGAAACCCGGCATAAACTTTATTCGAATTTTCAGAAAAAGTGCCATTAATATCTTTGAATTATGGTTTTTTTGATTTGAGAAGCTTTATTTTTTATTTTATTTATAATGTAAATTTTCATTTTATTAAGATAATAATATTATCCGAGATAACCTCGAAACCAATCTTCCTTTAGTTATTTTGTAAACAAATTAGAAAAAAAATTTTTTTCTTCAAATATTTATTAAATATTAAAAAAAGATCATCAAAATATAATAAGAAGAAAAAGGTTCTGCAGCCTGACCCAAAATGTGCGTATAAATGTATTTCCCTTTTTAAGAACTCAAATATTCTGAGCACAAAAAGAATCAACGCGACCTTTTTCGAAACAAAAAAAGAAAAAATTTTGTTTCTTAAAATCTGTCGCTTGACATCTTGCATTGCATTGCCTTGCTTTGTCTGCTTTCTTTTAGAGAAAAAAAATCGACAAAGCTGCTGAATTTTTTATTGATTTTTGGAAGATTTAAAAAAAATGCACATGTCATTATATTAAATTTAAAACCGTTTTTACATTTTAAAAATGCAGTTAATTAGATTTAACAATATCTCTGAACTTCAATGTTCGTTAATTTACATTTAAATATAATATTCAAATTTATACATTTCACCAAATTTTTTTTAGTCAAAAATGGAAAAATTAAATTATGTATTTCTTAAAAAAAAAAGATCTTTCTTAATTTCAACATTAAAGAAAGCAAAAGAACATTAGAATTTGTGATCGTTGAGCAAAATGTCTAGACATATTTTATCTCATTTGAAGAATGGATTGCATTGTTAGCGATAAAAATAAAAAGATAGATTGGTTTTTTTGTTACATTTGAAACAGTTCAAAATTTAAAGCTTAAAACAATTTTTGTTGATTCTGTCATTGAAAAATTATGATGTTTTTGTGGCATCATTTTTCTTTTGTAAGCTTGTTTATGTGAATGCTGTTTTTAAATATTTCCAATCAACTGGTATTTAAATCACTTTTTAGGTTAAAAATTGCAGCTGTAACATGGATTTACAGAAAGACATTAAAGTTATAAAAAAAATTTTTAAAAGCAATTTTGCCGATGTTTTTTTAGAATTAATTAGAAAATAATGAGAGCATTTAAATATTCAGAAAACAATCACTCAAATTAAATATGTTTTTGCCCTTTGCATTTTGTTTAAAACACAACTTGTAGAAACAATAAAGAAAAATGTATTTTTCTCTCAAAAAAATTCATTCGATGCTTATTCTTTTCGTCACTTCAGCACTTTACGATTTTTATGAATCTACTCTTTCCATTGCATTTCTGAAAAGAAAGAAACACATCAACGTCTGTTCCCAAAAAAAGATGATATTCATAATTGCGAAATTTTTTACACACTCGCCAACCACGAAAAAAATCATCAATTTTATTTTTAAAAGTTTATTTGAATATTTTAAAAACTATTACTGTTTTACCATTTGATCATGCAGTTAACAAAATCAAAACGTTTCACTCAAACATTGATAAATTTTTAGGTTTTAAAAGCAGATGTTAAAATAAGAAGACATTATAAATTTAGTAATTTTAATATGTTTTTTATCTTTTTGAACATTAAAAATAAAATGTGAACGATAAAAATGATTATAAATTTGATAAAACATATTTCATTGTTAAAACTTCCATTTTAATTACCATTTATTAACGGGGAACAATGTATCATCTATAATTTTTAATGTATTCTGATAGATAAAAATTTCGTTATCAGTTACAAATTTTATTATAATTTAATATTCAAACAATACCTGTTCAAATTATTCTTTTTTGCCAATTTAATCAAGCGGAAAAAACTAAAAAGAGAAATATTCAGGGTATTACAAAAAATTTTGAAGAGGGAAGAAGAAGCATTTCTTTCAAAACAGCTTTTTTGCTTTCTTTTCGACTTTTTTTATGTCGCTCATAAAATATTTTTTATTTGAATATTTTATGAGCGACATCAGATTTAAGAACAAATATTCCAACAGTGAACATAAAAAAAGAACGTTTCATGCATTTACGTGACATTAACAACTATTAACAAAACATTATGAATTAAGTAATTAAATTATAAACAGTTTTTCATTTGACTGAAAATACTATATATTAATTTAACAATGTAATTTGTTCGGTCCATGAATACAATATCGCCTTCCTGGGTGGCACATAAAAATATTTTCTTTACTTTTTGTAGAGTTTTAGTATAGCCTACGCTTTAAATGGATAATTAAACGGCCCATCGTCGAAATTGTTTTTACAAATTTTAAGCCTCGGAAATTTTTTTTCAATATTTTATTGTTGCAAATAATATCACCATATTTTCTAGTAACGTAGAAAAAAAATTTATTTGATTAAATCAAACCAAATTTTTGCAGTATCCAGGCATTAAAAAAGAGCAAAAATAAATATGTAATTCTCGTTTGTTGAAAAGAAATTATTACAAAACCATGTCACTATAAATAAGAATATCAATTTAAATTATTATTTATAAATAACATTTTTAATTTTACCACTCTTTTTCTTTATTCAGTTTTCTTTTGTTTTCGTTTCTATATTTAATATTTTTAATTACGAAAACGGTGGATTCGTTTTTAAAATAACCAAAAAATAAAAATATTAAAAATTAAAACTAATCATTCTTAAATAACAAAATTTCTGTAAAAGAAGACAAAAAAATCATTAGTTTTTCTTTTGAAATAAATTTTGAAACAGAGATATGTTTTACTTTTGTAACACTTTTACCTTTTACAGCTGAAAAAAACTAAACTTTTAGTTGCTTTAAAATTATTTTTATTAAAAAAACTTCTCAAAAGAGTTCATAAAATAAACATCAAAAATGAAAATATCAATCCAATTCTGCCAATAAAGACAGGTTAATAAAAGGTTAATAATTTATTAATACAGCATTCAAATATGCACCCGCTTCGCAAAGGTAGTTTAACGACCAATAGAAAATACAACAGAAAAAGAGAGAAAAATAAGAGAAGAGAGAAAGCGAGAAAGAGAGACGATTGAGTTTCATTTCGCCAAAGAGGCAATCTTTCAAATCTTCTCAACATTAGCAAAACGAAGTCCAAAATTTACATATTTTATAACTCGTCAGAGCAAAAAAAGAAAACTTTACTGTAATAAAATTATGTCATTGTTGAAATTTTTGTTTAATAAATAATGATTGTTGTTGCTGGAAAAATTTTGACAGATTTCACCGAATATGATGTTTTCAAAATCCATATTATTTATGATTTAAAAAATCTTCCAAATATTCAAATAAATAATGCTTAAGTTTTTTAAACGGTTCCTACTTGAAAAAAAAAACAACTAATGTCAGTTAACTGACATTAATTTGAAAGCTCACTCGCGCGAGCATGAAAAAATATAAATTTTGAAAAGACACTAAAAGTTTTGGTTGGGCCCTTTTTTGTGATTACGAAATACGAAAAAACAACGTCAGCGAAAATGTTTTGCCTTCTCTTTTTATAAATCGACAAAATGGGATCGGTCTTTCCGTTTTTTCCATTGCATTTTATGTACTCTTTAGAGGAATTTGAATTTTTAAGCAATAAATTTTTACCAGCAAATATTTTAAATAATATCACAGTTTTTTAAACAATCGAAAAACAAGTTAAAGCAAGTGAAAATACTTCTTTAACTCAGCTTAAAGCAGTAATAAAAAATATATTTTTTGTTGTAAAACGAAAAAATGCATGAAAATTTGGTCATTTTTTGCATTTATTTAAACCCAAAAGTGAAATTTTGTATTGTTTTTTATTGAATTTTGTTTCGCATTCAAAAATATTTTGTTAGAAAAGTTTTAACAAAATTTTATTGTGGCAAACATTGAAGTAAAAAAAAAGTAAATATAATTGTGAACTTTTAGAGATTTTTTATGTTCTGAAAAATAATTTTATCTTTGAAATATTTGTTCTAATATTGATTGAACAAAAAATAAAAAGTGCTTTGTTAATGTAAAAATACTATAGTTTTACAAATTTAAAGGTCTTAATTGTGGAATGATATTTTTTATTAAATTTATAATGTGCTCTTTGCATGTCAGTGGTTTAAAGAACTTCTTTAATTTTTATAAAAAAGTTTTAATTAAATCATTTGTTTACCGATTAAAACAATTCTCTTATAAAAAGTAACGAAATATTAAAAATAAAATTTTCACAATCCTGACCAAAAAAGCTAAAAAAAAGGAAAACTGAATGTTTTTGCCGTCCCGAAAATAGCAAAAAAGATATTTCGAAATTTCAGCATTAAAAAGAACGCAAAAAAAAACTAGTTTATGATCAATGGTCGAAACAACGAAAAATTCAATGTCTTTTTAAAAGCGATTCTTTTCTTTTTTCACCATTCAAAAATAGTTTGTCCTTGTTTTTATGTTTTTTTAATATTTAGTTAAACATAATATAAACATGTTTTTTCCAAAAAAATAGCTTGGAGTGAAAAATTATTGTTTAATACTAAATAAAATAAGTGGCTGTTAATTAGACATTCATGCATTAAAAAATTGCAAAAATGGTGTTATTGTCGTCCACTGAAAAATATATTAAAAATCATTTCGTTAATTAAATATTCGTTTACACATCTGTTTATTATTGTGTGCATTTCAAAATTCTTTTTTTGAATTCCCTTGGGCTATTAACATGTAATAATTTTAAAATGGTTTTGTTTCCTACTATTGTTAACAAAAAAACCAAAAAATAAGTTTTAAAAATTCTAACAATACCGTTATATTCCGTTTGTTTCAAAGAAAACAAAAAATTTTTGGATTTTTTAAAAAATAAATTTTGGAACCATTTTATCGAAGTAACAAAAACGAAAAAATAAATGAAGAAATTTCTTTTTCTTTTGCAACATTTTTGATTTGGCACTATGGAATTTGTTCTTCTTTTTGCCGATGAGAATGCGATATACTTGAAGGAGATATTTTCCACTCGAGAAAAATTTTTCGTTTTTTTCTAACATTTTTTTCAAGCTTGTTAATAATTCTTGTTATTCTTAATTATTTTAAAGAAGAATAATGTTTTTTAAATCATCAAAATTGATCAAGCCGATGCTGAGATCTGCAAAAATCTGATAAAACAGAAATGTTTTTGTACAAGGATGACACTCATCAAATTGTTTCGACACGAAAATACGTTTTTCATGTATATCGTTTTTCCATCGGCAAAAAGACACAGTGTTGGGGTATCTTTTGACCAAAATTTTTTTTGAAACAAATTTTGCAACAATTTTGTGTGTGGAAGAAACAAAACATGCGTTTGTGTTTTTTTGGAAGAAACTTTTATTACTTTTTTGTTTTGCAGCAAAGGCCCAAATAGACTTTTTTCCCGTTTATGTTTTTTAAATAATTTATTGCAAGAATTAAATAAAATACTTTAATTTTAAAATTTCCACCACTTTAGCAGATGTTTTGTTGTTTTTAGATTTCTTATAAAATTCAAAAAACTCAAATATTACATTTTTTACCAATACATTTTGCAAAAAAGGCAGTACAATGAAAAAAAATAAACATATATTTATTGTTCACTGAAAAAACGATTCATTGATTTTTTCTTTTTTTTTCAAATCAACGCTTTGCATTTTTTAAACATTTTTTTCCGTTGAATTGAACAAAACAAAGAAACACAAAAAGCATCAAGTGATTATTGTAAAAAATCACTTGATGGCCTCCACAGTGACCAATAAATTTAGATAATTTCCTGAAAAATTCCAAGCTTTTATTTTTAAAACACACCTTTAATCAACTGTAATTTAAAACGCTTTTATGAATTAAAACTGTTTAAACCGAAAAGAAAAAAAAAGCTTTCCCAAAAATCTTTTTAAAATTTGTTACCGTTTTTTGCAGAAATTTGATGTTTATTATTTTTTTATTTAAATATTCAAAACTGTCTCTCAAATGAAGTCTTTTTTCACTTTGCTCAAAAAACACAACGTGATCAAAATACAAACAAAAAAATTTATTTTTCTCTCAAAGAAATCGATTCAATCCTTTTTTTTCTTCAAAACGACGCTTTACTCTGTTCTATGACAGAAGATTTTTCTATTTCTTTGCAGAAAAAAACATTACAACATTTGTGCCCACAAAAACAACGGCATTTAAAATCACAAAAAAGGTCAGCAACGAAAAAATTGCAACAAATTTAAAGAAAATCATAAAATTTTCTGTCAGTCTGTTGATTTTACAAATACTTTGGTTTAAAATTTGTTTTGAATATTTAAAAACCAATATAAATTTTATTCATTTTTACTTGATTAGAATTACAGAAATGAAAATCCTTTTTCAATATATATGCTAATCAACGAAGATGACAATAAGTGATAAAGATTCAAATCATTTTTAATAAAAATGTTTTTTAATTTTTTGTTTTACTGTTCTACAAAATTTATTTTACAAATGTTTTATTTTGCTTTTGTTTATAAACACAACAAAAACATTTAAACAAAGTTTATGCTTCTTTGGCAAAAAGAAAATGCAACAGTTTCGTTGTTCGACGTTTTGCCAAAGCAGCAAATTTTTCCTTCTTCACGTTTTTTACAAATCACGATCGCGCTTGTTCATTAATTTTTTAAGCAATGTTAGTTACCGTAATTTGTTATAATTTTTATATTTTTATATTTATAAGATGTTGTAGTTTTATAATAATATATTTTCATCCCAGTCGATGATCTAAAGGCATGTTTCCTTGTGTCAAATGAAACAGTGTGTTAAAAAATCGATGTTCCAAATATTCTGGTGATTCCAAAAGCATTTTTTTGGATTCCCCATGGTCGAAAACCTATACAAAAGCAAAATAATGACAAATAATTCATTTTCTGATTTTTCGCATCAGATTAAAAATTTGTCGGCTTAAACCTTTGATGTATTGTAACTACCGTAAGAAATTTTTTTGAACAATAACAGAAGGCAGGATCGTCTTCTCTATGCTTGTTTTACCTATGGGCAAAGTTTGGGGCAATTCTATTTTTGGCCTGTGCCGGCCTCCTTTTGATTTTTTTGAACGACAGCCAGAGTGCGTCTTAATATAAGCAAAATTTTGCCTTATTTTTACAAGGGAAATCAGAAAATATTTATTTACTCACAAAAATCCCTGAAAATTTCATTCCACAAAAAGTCCTTTTATCCCCCCTTCAAACAATCCGTGAGGTTATCCTCATGCAAAGCTTAACTTCAAAATGTCCGGATAATTTTTAAAGAGCAGCAACTTAAACGAGGCAAATTCCTTTAAAGAATATTCCATCAACTGTTTTTCAAACTCTTCTTTAAGTAAAAAGTGTTGATGGGGTTAAATCTTGGAGGTTTACTTACGCCATTTTTTGCAAACGTTTTGTTGCTATTAAAATTGTTATAAAAAAGGGTGAAATTATAAAAATATTTCAATATTCAAAAAACCGACGCTCAAATGAAACACTGTTTTCCCCATTAAATCTTTGTCAAACAATGGAAATGGAAAAAATGAAGAAAAATTTGGATATCTTTAAAAAAATCGATTCATCCCTTTTTTCTTTACAACAACACTTTACGCTTTTTTATAAAAGTGTTATTTCCATTTCCTTTCAGAAAACAAAGAGAAACACTAAAAAACATCTTTGCTTGTAAAGAATTTTAGTAAAATATTGCACACTTCCCCCAACAACAACATATAATAGTTTTCATTTCAATAAAACATTGTTTCGTTTTTCTTGTTAAAGGACGAGACCCATCGTGAATAAACTTTTGATACGCAATTTTGATTGCATTTCTCGACGCGAAAACACCTTCATTGGAGCTTGTTTTTTTCTTCAACGCAGCTGCAAAAAAGAAAAGAAAAAAGCAGCTCCAATGAGTCCCTGATTTTTGTAAAAAAAGTTTATTCACGATGGATCTCCTCCTTTAACCAAAAAATATAAGTAATAAAAATTCAAATGATACTTTAAATGAATAAAATTCCATCTTTAATATTTTATTGTTGGCAATGATAACTCTAATATTATTAGAGCATACCAAAAAATGAATAAATAGGAAAAATTAAAAGCATTAGAATATATTGGAATCCGGCATTAAAAAATAGCAAAAACTTTGTGTAATTATCGTTCATCGAAAAAATAAATATTTTTAAAAATTTCGTTATAAACAATTCATTAAAATTTTTATTCATTAATGTCTGCATTTTTAATCTTCCAAATTTTCCTTCATTCAGTTTTTTTCTGTGTTTGGTTTTTATATTAACCAAAAAGCTCAACAATTAAAAATTCAAACAAAACATTTCGAAATAAACTTGCTTATTTTTCAATGAACTTCCTTCTTTCTAAAAAGAAAACAAAATTGATTGATTTTTTGAAACAATTTCTGAAAGAAATACGTTTTTGTTCGTTTGAAAGTGGCTTCTTTTTCGTTTGAAGCAAAATTTTTAACAATTTCATCAAGTCTTGAAGAAATAAAGATTTGATGAAATTGCTTAATCGGAATATGTTTTTCCCTTTTGCATTTTGTAAAAAAAAACGCGAAGAAAAAAGTGAACAAAAGATTTGTTTTTCCATCAAAGAACTTTTGATTTTGCGTCCGTAAAAATACTGCATCAAAAACAGCGTAAAAAAGTTGCATTCTAGCAGACCACAAAAGAATGGATCATTTTCGTTTTTTGACGTTTATTTGAATATTTTAAGAAATACTTTACAATTGTTAGTTTTATTATTTATTCCAACTTTTATTAATTTACTCAGAAACTTTTATTAATTTACTCAGAAATCATTCACAGGATAATATTAAAAACCCATCAGTTGAAATTAATGATACATTAAAAAACTAATTTTTACGGTATAAAAATAATACATAATTATAAATTTAAAAAAAATTAGTAAATTTAAATTTACAAAAAAAAATTTGCGTTTTCAAATTATTGATGTGATTAGGATTACAACACCATGCAAAATTGGAGTTGAAAACCTTTAATAAATTAAAACGATTTTGTTGGCAATTTTTTAAACAATTTTTAACTCGTAAATCCAAACTTCAGCGCTTGGTAATGTTAATTCAGGTCATGCAAAAAAAGTCGTTTCCCATTATAGCATTTTTTCTGTTCTTTTTTGCGTCGAAATCTTACCTGAATAGAAGTGTTGGAAAATAAAATTTTGCCTTCTAAAACCTTACAAATATCGGAATGAGTGACAAGGGTCCGTCGACCTTTTTTGCTTATGTGAAAAAAAATTAACGGGATACAGCTTTTCTCATTTGAATGTACTCAAAATCTTAAAGATATTAAAACAATTAATAAATACTTCAGTTTAAAGGTCCAAAGCAATTAAAAATATGCATTTTCGTTTTGTGCTAAAAAAATACATTTCTAAAATTTTTTAATGCCCTGGTCTGCAATTCAATATGTCGCGAGCAGTTTCTAGACATTTATCCTATTTTATTTTAATTTTGGTAATTTTAAAATATCTGAAATAATTGTTAAATATTCAAAAAATTTATTATCGATTTTACCCTCATTCTTTAATGCAACATTTTTTGGGGATCTTGACAAATTTTATGCTTACTCGCATAAGAGAAGCATCAGAGTGAATAAACCGGAACAACATTTGCAAAAATATTTCTGCATTGCGAAACACCGCTTTTTCAAACGCAGAAATGAGCTCTTTTTACAACAAAAAAAGACACAGCAATCGGTGTTTTTTGGGGAGCATTTTCTCTCAGGGCTAAAAATTTGTTTCAAAATCTATCGGCAAATGTGAAAAAACAAACTTTTTTCCTAAATTTTTATTCAACATGTACCTAATTTTTGCAAAAAAAATCAATATTTTTGAATATTTAAGTAGAATTTGAAACAATTGTGTTATAAAATTTTGGCTTATGTCATTATATAAAACGTATAAAAAGCATGATTCATGTTACATGAAAACTATATCAGGAAGTTAAAGGTTCAAAGACATTATTTTATAAAAGTCCATAGCTATCAGTGAAACACAACTATATTAGATGTAGTAAACCTAAATATCAAGCAAAGTAAAAACAATGATTTATTTTTTCAAATTTTTTGAAATTCAATATCTTTTTTCAAAAACTAAAACTTTCCCAAAAATATCGATCTTTTAAAGAATAATATTATTCATAGCGAAGAACGTTATTTCTGGGATCAAAGATTACAATCTTCTTTTTTTTCCAGTCCACGAATTGATGTTGGAAGTCAAAATCGTCATTGGTACATTTTTATTTAGGTGGGCAAACATTTTGAAGAATAAATTTGTAGCTCTGTTAGCTCAAAATACATTGATGTAATTTTTGCAGAAAAACAAATTTTTTTTTACAACCCCGCGTCGCAGCTATCGTTTAAAATCATTTTTACAAATTATAATAACTTCGAATTTTGGAAGAATCATTTGCTATTTTAATATTTTATTGCTGGAAATGATAACTCAAAATTATTCAGAAATTTATCATTAAGTGAAAAATATAGATAAAATAAAATCTAATGCATCAATGCTATTGTGGAATCATCAACCACGCATTAAAAAATAACAAAAACTTTGTGTAATTATCATGCGGTGGAAAGTAAAAGTTGTTTATATTTCGTTTAAAAAACATTACTATTTTTATTTATTAATGACTGCATCTTTTTAATCTGTCACGTCTTCCGTCCTTCATTTTTTTCTGTTTTCGTTTTTATTTTAACCGAAATAACAAAAGTGTTATAAATTTAAACAAAAAATATCAAAATAAATTTTTTCCTTCATAGAAGAAGACAAAAATGATCAATTTGTAAGGATGGAGGATCTTCACGTGCATCTTTGATTTATCAAAGAACACATTCATCAAGATCAAATCCATCTCTCGAATACAAACTATACCATAGTCATTCATCCGTTAGAAATTCTTTGAAATAAATTTCGAAACCATTCTAGAAAGTTTCCTTTTGGATGAAAGAGGCTTATTTTTTTTTTTTTTATTTTTTTTTTTTAGTTTTGAATATTTTGTTGCAAGAAAAAGGGGGAAAGTGTTATAAAAAAAGTGAATACAAGAAGAAAAAAGTTCACATGAATTTGCAAAAACATTGAAAACCAAAAACCACTCAGCTTCACCTGCGTTAAAAAAATAAATTAATTGGCTAATTTTCATTAAAAATTAAATACTTTTTGCCAAATTTAGACACAAAATATCCTTAAATATATTATTAGCCACACGTGACCTGAATGATGATAAATTGTTATATTTCTGATTTGTCTTTCTTTGTGTTATCTGCCTTGAGGTATTATTAAATTCTTTTATTAAAAACTCTAAACAAAATCCGATATGAGAGAGAAGAACAAAACTTGAAAGAAGGAGAAGACTAAACAGAAATATAAACTGACTTAAAATAAGAAACGCTTTTTTATGGGCAATGTTCCATTATTAAATGTTATTAGCATAAAACACTGTAACACTTTATTGTGAAATCCTTAATTATACGTAAAAAGCCAGCAGAAATTATATTTTAAAAAAGTGTTATAATTCTAGGTTTTAGGAGAAGCTATATCAGTGACTTCTGTTTGAGATATACCGTTTTTGTAAAAATGATATATTTTTTGAGGATTCTTTAGAACGAAAAAAAACAAATTTTACGAATGATATCATAGATTCTCGATACCCTGTCATAATAAATAAGATAATGACAGAATCCAAAAAAACACGGATTTGTCGTGCAGCTTGCACGTTATGAGCATCATTTAAACCACCATTGGCATCCATCCAATCCGGAAGCCTCAAATCTAGACAACCATCACATGTATTTTGATTTCCCGATATTTCCCAAATTTTAATACCAAGAATGCTGCGAATAAAATATCGAATAAACGACACAAAATCTCCCAAAAATAATATTGAAGAACAGAGAGTTTGCAAAATGATAACACTTGAAATCCGCAAAGAAATCAAAAAGTCTTTTCGATTATGTTTACGTTGAAAATTTGCATTTTTAGCGATTTTAATTAAAATTAATATTGAAAAAATTATTGATAGTAGCAAACAAAATGTAGGTTTGGAGTACTGAACTGCAATAAAGATCGTAGAACATTGTTTATAAAAACTTAACAGTACATCATTGGCCGGATTACAGATTGCTGGGAGTTTTTCCAATTTACACTGCTGCAATAAATATGTTAATCTGTTTTTGGATAGGCCAAAAAATAGAACATTAGCTTCCATAAAACAAGCGAAAAGACTAAAAACCAAAATAACAATAATTATATTCAACTTTTTCTTTAACTTGTTATAAATTTGCATAAAATATAGGGCAACAAATCTGGATCCAGTTAAAAGGAGTATCGCTACATATGGATTATTAATCGATGACGTCATGACAAATGTACTACCAAAAAACCCAAAATCCCCATTCCAAGAAGAATAAAAACAATTTGCAGAAGAATTTGCATAAACGAATCTTTTAATTTCATTTTCGCAATTATATTCGTACGTTGAAAACAAATCCCAAATCGCTTGAAAAAGGATAAACCACCGATAGCTTTCTTTAATTCGTCCAAAAATGGATATTGCAATTATCAGAGATGTAAGTCCATAACAAATATCACCAAAATTATAATAATATAAAAATGCTGCAGTTTTTGCAAAAGTGCAACGAGTTTCATCATAATTTGAAAAATTTCCAACATATAGTTTACAAATGTAACTGTTATTTGTTTGGTTGGTAGACTTAACCTTTTTTAAGTCAAAAGGAAATGCGTAAAAAAATTTATGGTAGTTTTTCTAAGCAACTTAAAACGCCTTTTTTTGTTTTTTAAATATACGTTTATTCTGTTTTAATCTGCTTTACTGTTCGAATTAATTATATACACTTATGAAGCAAATCTGAAAATTAATGTAGTTTCAGTAATGTACAGTTGCCTAAAGGTAAATTTTAGAATTCGAAAAAAAAGATATTACTGGAACTAAGTAACCCCACCAATAAATGCCATTCCGCGAACGAATTTGAGTTATTTTCAATAAAGCTGCTGTTCATTTTATAAATATAGCAATAAATCTCTAATACAAAGTTACTGTACTTTTCTTTCGAAAAAGTACATTTGGTTACAAAAACAATGTCTTTCGGAACGAACAAAGATCACTGCTTGTGTCTTCGTCAGTCATGCACCATTTTTTCATAATACCAGCTTCATTTTTCGAAAATACTGTAATATGAGGTTTTTTGGTCACTTTTTGGCCCTAGGGAAGTTTTTGGCAAAAGATAAAGGCTTTTGGCATATTGATTATTGTTCCCCATGCTTTTTTACATAACATAAACACTTTGGGCACAGATTCATCTTCAAATAAAAATATGCTTCCAGCTTCATTTTTTGAGAATACTGTAATATGAGGTTTTTTGGTCACTTTTTGGCCCTAGGGAAGTTCTTGGCACAAGATAAAGGCTTTTGGCATATTGATTATTGTTCCCCATGCTTTTTTACATAACATAAACACTTTGGGCACAGATTCATCTTCAAATAAAAATATGCTTCCAGCTTCATTTTTTGAGAATACTGTAATATGAGGTTTTTTGGTCACTTTTTGGCCCTAGGGAAGTTCTTGGCACAAGATAAAGGCTTTTGGCATATTGATTATTGTTCCCCATGCTTTTTTACATAACATAAACACTTTGGGCACAGATTCATCTTCAAATAAAAATATGCTTCCAGCTTCATTTTTTGAGAATACTGTAATATGAGGTTTTTTGGTCACTTTTTGGCCCTAGGGAAGTTCTTGGCACAAGATAAAGGCTTTTGGCATATTGATTATTGTTCCCCATGCTTTTTTACATAACATAAACACTTTGGGCACAGATTCATCTTCAAATAAAAATATGCTTCCAGCTTCATTTTTTGAGAATACTTTAATATGAGGTTTTTTGGTCACTTTTTGGCCCTAGGGAAGTTCTTGGCACAAGATAAAGGCTTTTGGCATATTGATTATTGTTCCCCATGCTTTTTTACATAACATAAACACTTTGGGCACAGATTCATCTTCAAATAAAAATATGCTTCCAGCTTCATTTTTTGAGAATACTGTAATATGAGGTTTTTTGGTCACTTTTTGGCCCTAGGGAAGTTCTTGGCACAAGATAAAGGCTTTTGGCATATTGATTATTGTTCCCCATGCTTTTTTACATAACATAAACACTTTGGGCACAGATTCATCTTCAAATAAAAATATGCTTCCAGCTTCATTTTTTGAGAATACTGTAATATGAGGTTTTTTGGTCACTTTTTGGCCCTAGGGAAGTTCTTGGCACAAGATAAAGGCTTTTGGCATATTGATTATTGTTCCCCATGCTTTTTTACATAACATAAACACTTTGGGCACAGATTCATCTTCAAATAAAAATATGCTTCCAGCTTCATTTTTTGAGAATACTGTAATATGAGGTTTTTTGGTCACTTTTTGGCCCTAGGGAAGTTCTTGGCACAAGATAAAGGCTTTTGGCATATTGATTATTGTTCCCCATGCTTTTTTACATAACATAAACACTTTGGGCACAGATTCATCTTCAAATAAAAATATGCTTCCAGCTTCATTTTTTGAGAATACTGTAATATGAGGTTTTTTGGTCACTTTTTGGCCCTAGGGAAGTTCTTGGCACAAGATAAAGGCTTTTGGCATATTGATTATTGTTCCCCATGCTTTTTTACATAACATAAACACTTTGGGCACAGATTCATCTTCAAATAAAAATATGCTTCCAGCTTCATTTTTTGAGAATACTGTAATATGAGGTTTTTTGGTCACTTTTTGGCCCTAGGGAAGTTTTTGGCACAAGATAAAGGCTTTTGGCATATTGATTATTGTTCCCCATGCTTTTTTACATAACATAAACACTTTGGGCACAGATTCATCTTCAAATAAAAATATGCTTCCAGCTTCATTTTTTGAGAATACTGTAATATGAGGTTTTTTGGTCACTTTTTGGCCCTAGGGAAGTTTTTGGCACAAGATAAAGGCTTTTGGCATATTGATTATTGTTCCCCATGCTTTTTTACATAACATAAACACTTTCGGCACAATTTCATCTTCAAATAAAAATATGCCACCAGCTTCATTTTTAGAAAATACTGTAAAATGAGGTTTTTTGGTCACTTTTTGGCCCTAGGGAAGTTTTTGGCACAAGATAAAGGCTTTTGGCATATTGATTATTGTTCCCCATGCTTTTTTGCATAACATAAACACTTTCGGCACAATTTCATCTTCAAATAAAAATATGCGTCCAGCTTCATTTTTTGAGAATACTGTAATATGAGGTTTTTTGGTCACTTTTTGGCCCTAGGGAAGTTTTTGGCACAAGATGAATGCTTTTCGCATATTGATTATTGTTCCCCATGCTTTTTTACATAACATAAACACTTTGGGCACAGATTCATCTTCAAATAAAAATATGCCACCAGCTTCATTTTTAGAAAATACTGTAAAATGAGATTTTATGGTCACTTTTTGGCCCTAGGGAAGTTTTTGGCACAAGATAAAGGCTTTTGGCATATTGATTATTGTTCCCCATGCTTTTTTGCATAACATAAACACTTTCGGCACAATTTCATCTTCAAATAAAAATATGCTTCCAGCTTCATTTTTTGAGAATACTGTAATATGAGGTTTTTTGGTCACTTTTTGGCCCTAGGGAAGTTCTTGGCACAAGATAAAGGCTTTTGGCATATTGATTATTGTTCCCCATGCTTTTTTACATAACATAAACACTTTGGGCACAGATTCATCTTCAAATAAAAATATGCTTCCAGCTTCATTTTTTGAGAATACTGTAATATGAGGTTTTTTGGTCACTTTTTGGCCCTAGGGAAGTTCTTGGCACAAGATAAAGGCTTTTGGCATATTGATTATTGTTCCCCATGCTTTTTTACATAACATAAACACTTTGGGCACAGATTCATCTTCAAATAAAAATATGCTTCCAGCTTCATTTTTTGAGAATACTGTAATATGAGGTTTTTTGGTCACTTTTTGGCCCTAGGGAAGTTCTTGGCACAAGATAAAGGCTTTTGGCATATTGATTATTGTTCCCCATGCTTTTTTACATAACATAAACACTTTGGGCACAGATTCATCTTCAAATAAAAATATGCGTCCAGCTTCATTTTTTGAGAATACTGTAATATGATGTTTTTTAGTCACTTTTGGCCCTAGGGAAGTTCTTGGCACAAGATAAAGGCTTTTGGCATATTGATTATTGTTCCCCATGCTTTTTTACATAACATAAACACTTTGGGCACAGATTCATCTTCAAATAAAAATATGCGTCCAGCTTCATTTTTTGAGAATACTGTAATATGAGGTTTTTTGGTCACTTTTTGGCCCTAGGGAAGTTCTTGGCACAAGATAAAGGCTTTTGGCATATTGATTATTGTTCCCCATGCTTTTTTACATAACATAAACACTTTCGGCACAATTTCATCTTCAAATAAAAATATGCGTCCAGCTTCATTTTTTGAGAATACTGTAATATGAGGTTTTTTGGTCACTTTTTGGCCCTAGGGAAGTTTTTGGCACAAGATGAATGCTTTTCGCATATTGATTATTGTTCCCCATGCTTTTTTACATAACATAAACACTTTCGGCACAATTTCATCTTCAAATAAAAATATGCCACCAGCTTCATTTTTAGAAAATACTGTAAAATGAGGTTTTTTGGTCACTTTTTGGCCCTAGGGAAGTTTTTGGCACAAGATAAAGGCTTTTGGCATATTGATTATTGTTCCCCATGCTTTTTTACATAACATAAACACTTTCGGCACAATTTCATCTTCAAATAAAAATATGCCACCAGCTTCATTTTTTGAGAATACTGTAATATGAGGTTTTTTGGTCACTTTTTGGCCCTAGGGAAGTTTTTGGCACAAGATGAATGCTTTTCGCATATTGATTATTGTTCCCCATGCTTTTTTACATAACATAAACACTTTCGGCACAATTTCATCTTCAAATAAAAATATGCTTCCAGCTTCATTTTTTGAGAATACTGTAATATGAGGTTTTTTGGTCACTTTTTGGCCCTAGGGAAGTTCTTGGCACAAGATAAAGGCTTTTGGCATATTGATTATTGTTCCCCATGCTTTTTTACATAACATAAACACTTTGGGCACAGATTCATCTTCAAATAAAAATATGCTTCCAGCTTCATTTTTTGAGAATACTGTAATATGAGGTTTTTTGGTCACTTTTTGGCCCTAGGGAAGTTCTTGGCACAAGATAAAGGCTTTTGGCATATTGATTATTGTTCCCCATGCTTTTTTACATAACATAAACACTTTGGGCACAGATTCATCTTCAAATAAAAATATGCTTCCAGCTTCATTTTTTGAGAATACTGTAATATGAGGTTTTTTGGTCACTTTTTGGCCCTAGGGAAGTTCTTGGCACAAGATAAAGGCTTTTGGCATATTGATTATTGTTCCCCATGCTTTTTTACATAACATAAACACTTTGGGCACAGATTCATCTTCAAATAAAAATATGCTTCCAGCTTCATTTTTTGAGAATACTTTAATATGAGGTTTTTTGGTCACTTTTTGGCCCTAGGGAAGTTCTTGGCACAAGATAAAGGCTTTTGGCATATTGATTATTGTTCCCCATGCTTTTTTACATAACATAAACACTTTGGGCACAGATTCATCTTCAAATAAAAATATGCTTCCAGCTTCATTTTTTGAGAATACTGTAATATGAGGTTTTTTGGTCACTTTTTGGCCCTAGGGAAGTTCTTGGCACAAGATAAAGGCTTTTGGCATATTGATTATTGTTCCCCATGCTTTTTTACATAACATAAACACTTTGGGCACAGATTCATCTTCAAATAAAAATATGCTTCCAGCTTCATTTTTTGAGAATACTTTAATATGAGGTTTTTTGGTCACTTTTTGGCCCTAGGGAAGTTCTTGGCACAAGATAAAGGCTTTTGGCATATTGATTATTGTTCCCCATGCTTTTTTACATAACATAAACACTTTGGGCACAGATTCATCTTCAAATAAAAATATGCTTCCAGCTTCATTTTTTGAGAATACTGTAATATGAGGTTTTTTGGTCACTTTTTGGCCCTAGGGAAGTTCTTGGCACAAGATAAAGGCTTTTGGCATATTGATTATTGTTCCCCATGCTTTTTTACATAACATAAACACTTTGGGCACAGATTCATCTTCAAATAAAAATATGCTTCCAGCTTCATTTTTTGAGAATACTGTAATATGAGGTTTTTTGGTCACTTTTTGGCCCTAGGGAAGTTCTTGGCACAAGATAAAGGCTTTTGGCATATTGATTATTGTTCCCCATGCTTTTTTACATAACATAAACACTTTCGGCACAATTTCATCTTCAAATAAAAATATGCTTCCAGCTTCATTTTTCGAAAATACTGTAATATGATGTTTTTTGGTCACTTTTTGGCCCTAGGGAAGTTCTTGGCACAAGATAAAGGCTTTTGGCATATTGATTATTGTTCCCCATGCTTTTTTACATAACATAAACACTTTCGGCACAATTTCATCTTCAAATAAAAATATGCTTCCAGCTTCATTTTTTGAGAATACTGTAATATGAGGTTTTTTGGTCACTTTTTGGCCCTAGGGAAGTTTTTGGCACAAGATAAAGGCTTTTGGCATATTGATTATTGTTCCCCATGCTTTTTTACATAACATAAACACTTTGGGCACAGATTCATCTTCAAATAAAAATATGCTTCCAGCTTCATTTTTTGAGAATACTGTAATATGAGGTTTTTTGGTCACTTTTTGGCCCTAGGGAAGTTTTTGGCACAAGATAAAGGCTTTTGGCATATTGATTATTGTTCCCCATGCTTTTTTACATAACATAAACACTTTGGGCACAGATTCATCTTCAAATAAAAATATGCTTCCAGCTTCATTTTTTGAGAATACTGTAATATGAGGTTTTTTGGTCACTTTTTGGCCCTAGGGAAGTTTTTGGCACAAGATTAAGGCTTTTGGCATATTGATTATTGTTCCCCATGCTTTTTTACATAACATAAACACTTTGGGCACAGATTCATCTTCAAATAAAAATATGCTTCCAGCTTCATTTTTTGAGAATACTGTAATATGAGGTTTTTTGGTCACTTTTTGGCCCTAGGGAAGTTTTTGGCACAAGATAAAGGCTTTTGGCATATTGATTATTGTTCCCCATGCTTTTTTACATAACATAAACACTTTGGGCACAGATTCATCTTCAAATAAAAATATGCCACCAGCTTCATTTTTAGAAAATACTGTAAAATGAGATTTTATGGTCACTTTTTGGCCCTAGGGAAGTTTTTGGCACAAGATAAACATTGCCTCTGCAAGTTTGTAAGCAAGCTGCTCTCTCTCAAATTCCACAACATCCTTTCTTTTGCCTATGATTCATCGCTCTTGTATAAAAGAGCGATGGTTCTCTTATTTTCTCATCATTCTTTCTTGTCTCTGACAAGACAACCAGCTTCGGTCGGAAGCTCAATAAATGCATTCTTTTAAACCACTTGTACAACAAAGCCAAAGAGCTTAACGCTTCTTTTAACAGCTTTACCTTCGTTAAAAAGATAAATTAATTGGTTAATTTTTATTAAAAACAAAGCAAAAAACATATTATTTGTTTTATTCATTTTTAACAAGGTCATCAAATCATTAAGAAATAAGCATCCATTTCATGATATAATAATGGTTAATTAAAACGTCCAGATTTCATTAAATAAAAATAAACCTGATTTTTTTGTTCTTCTGAATATTAATATTTGTTATTCTGTTTACAAAAAAAACAATGTAATAAAAACTTAAAACACATTTTTAAAACCATTTTCGACAGAATAAATGAAAAATGGTTTTCAAAAAAAACACAAAATGTTTTGGAACAAAAATATTTTAAAAAAATTTTTTGCCCAGTTTAAAAATTTTTAAAAATTTTTTTTTACCATCAAGTCCAAAAATCATACAGTAAATGACAAAATCATTAGAAATTTTCAACAAATATAAACAAACAAACACAATATTTATTAAAATCACATTCATTGTCAAGAAATCCGCTGAACAAATTATCTAATAATGCAAAATAAAGAAGTGCTTGAAATTCATCAATTTAAGTTTCAGCTCTTTTTTGATTAATAAAAACTTTACGAACGATATCAAGCAATATTTTGATCAAACATTCAAAGAAAACACATTTTAAGTTATTTTGTTAAAGAAGCATCTTTTTAAATTGTCAAATAAAAGAAGGAAAAGAAACATTTCTTTCGCAACAGCTTTTTTGTTTCGGCGTTTCTTGTGAAAGGTAGTTGATCGAAGGATGAATTGCATTTGTTGAGCTGAAATAATATTTCCTTTTTTGAAATTTTTTATTTATTTTTGACCAGAGTGTTGTTTAAAAAAATTTAACAAATATAAAAACACAATAACGTTTCTTATATTTTGTCACACAATGAGAAACAGTGGACAAAATCATGTTCAAGACAATTTTAATTTAAGCTTTAACCGTAATCACAACAACTATTATTTTTTATACCTTAATTTATCTCCAAAAACTAAATTATGTTTTTAGATAGAAAAAAAGGATACATTTTGTTCAGCCAAATTTTTTTTATGTTATTTCTTTTTGAAAATTACAAATTTTATTTTTATAAATAATGTATAAAATTTGTCTGCTCCGGTTTATAAAAAGCAAAAAAGGTTTTTTATTAATAATACCAATCAGTGTTAGATGAATTAGAAATTTTTAAAATACTCAAAAAAAATGAGAACAAAATTCGTTAGTAGAAATTGTAAAAATGGCAGTTTTAACAAATTTTTTATTTTATTTTTGCTTTTTCTGTGCTCCTATCGGTGGACGGTCAAACAAATAATGGTCAAAAAAATAACCGGACAAAAAAATAATTTTTTAAAAGGCCGGACAAAAAAATAACGGATAAAAAAATAACGGACAAAAAAATAACTTTATACATAATTATACACAAAAAGTGCTATAATAGAAATGGGTCATTTAAAAATAAAGAATTTGAAATTTTTGAAAATTGTCATTTAAATTTAAAACTTCTACAAGTTTTTGCTCTTCGAATTTCGACAAAACTCAAATATAAAATGGATGGTGAAAATATTACAACGTATACTGTTGGTGATAAAATGCAAATATCAAATCAAACTTATAAGAAACCTGTCGCACAAGTTGGAGGCTATGAATTTAAATGGTCCCATGAAGCTAAAACTACAGGTCTTCATTATTGGCAGTGTGTTAAGTAAGTTTTTAATTATTTATTTGAAACTTTTTTGTAATAGTGTTTTTTCAGTTATAACAGACAAAATGTTGCAAAATGTCGAGCAGTAATTTATACAGATGGCAAGATTTCCGGTTCTGCAATTGATCAAATCAAAGAAACTCACAATCATGCTGGTGATGCTGTTGCAATGATATGCCAAGAACTGGTAATTCTTATGAAGCATGGCATCATGCTTTAAAAACTTCTCTTCCATCTGAACATCCCGGAATCTGGAGATTTTTTGAAGTAATGAAAGAAGAATTCATTTTATCTCGAAATGCTGGACTTGAACTTGATCCTCGTAATTCTCGAATGGCAAAATATCAACAAATTTCTGCAGATTTACAAAAATATCAACAAGAATTTATGGCTGGAAATACTGCAATAATCCGATTCCTTGCTTTATGTTCAAATAAAATCAAATTTTAAAAATTTTTTTATTTTCATTTTTTTGTATCTATAACTATTTTATTTTTTTGTATAAAGTTATTTTTTTGTCCGCTTATTTTATTATCCGTTATTTTTTATTTTTATATTTTTGTCCGTTATTATTTTGACCTTTATTTTTTTGTCCTAGTACCCTCCTATCTTTCAAAATACGAAAGAACAAAATCGGCAAAAAATGTGTTTCTTTCTGTCTTCTTATATCGCAAAATAGGATCGATATTTCCTTTTTTGTTGTTCATTTTATGACCTCTTTGGAGAATTTTGAATTTTTTGGTTTAAATTATTTGTTGTTAACTTGAAATCTTGAGATTCTGCAAGCAAAATCATTTTTTATAAATCAATCAAAAACCTAATTTAATAAATAATGAACAATATAATGAACAACTCGATTAATAAATGAAATAACTTTCGTAAACACAGAGTTTTGTTTCGTGGTTTAGTCGTTTTTCATTTACTTAAACTAAAAGCAAAAGTTATTGCATTTTTGCTTATTATTTACATTTGTCGTGTGTTAAAATACTCTGTTAAACATAGTTTTACAATTTGTTATTTTCATCAACATTTAAGTAAATAACACAAAAAATTTAGGATTAGATTTGTTAAGAAAAATAATTTCGTTTCTGAAATTTTTGTTGTATCAATGTTAGAATATGCAATATAAATAAATAAAATATAAGTAAAATTTTGAAAATAAATAATTTCTGAAGGGAAATCAAAAATTATTTATTTACTCCCGAAAATCCCTCAAAATTCCAAGTTCACAAAACATCCTTTTAATCACCCTTTAACACATACCTATGAGGACATCCCTATGCGAAATTTCAACTCAAGTTGTCCTGTGGATTTTAAAATGGCAGCAACTAAAACCACGGAAATCCATTAAAAAATTTCCTATCAACTGATTTTTGATAAACTTTTTTAAATAAAAAGTGTTGATTTGGTAAAAATCTGTGAGGTTTACCCAAAACCATTATAAAATTTTCGCCATTTTTTGCAGGCGTTTTTTTGCTTTTAGAATTACTAAAAAAACAGGGTGAATTAATAAAAATATTCAAATATTCAAAAAACTGCCGCTCAAATGAAACACTTTTTTCACCATTGCACCTTTGTCAAAAAAATGGAGACGAAAAAATGACCAAAAATTTGTTTTTCTCTCCAAAAAATAAATTCATCCTTTTTTATCAAAAAAACGCTTCACTCTTTTCTATGAAAATGTTCTTTCCATTGCAATGCTGAAAACAAAGAGAAACACTAAAAACATTTTTGCCCATAAAAAGTTTTGTTGAAATATTTCACATTCCACCGACAACGAAAAAATGAATCATTTCATTAAACTTTTATTTTAATATTTTAAGAATCATTTAATTTGCTATTTTATTTCACCGTTTATTCTTGACATTTGTTTTGTTTTATTTAAGCTTTAATTTTTAATATTTTCGTTTAATACATTAAAAATTAAAGAAAGAAAAATAAATGAAATGTTTACACAGTGTAAATTACACTTTTTAAAATTTAGTGCAAAATAATAAATTGTTATGATATTTATCATTTGTATGTTGTGGATGGGTCTAGGGTCTTACTAGCATGTAAAATTGAAGTTAAAAACCTTTATTAAATAAAAAACCGGATGAACTGATTTATCAGATTGTGGCTTTATTTTGTAACACAAAAATTTTGTACAAGTCTTTAACTAGAACTGAAATAATTTGGGTTATAAATAAAAAATTCAAAAATAGCCATAAAACGATTTATAAAAACATTCAACGAAACTAAAAATTGTGAGAAGGACTACGCGCCAGCTGTCGCTGTTTTTGCCAAAAAAAAATGCATTAAAAAGTGCACATCTTCAAAAAGAGATGAAAAGTACCCCATGTTTATTGCTTTGTTTTGGTCTTTTTTTGATGAATTGAATTTATTGAGCTGGAAAAATGTTTATTTTTTTAAATATTTAATTACTTTCAAACTGTGTTTTTATTAATTAGATACTTTTTGCCAAATTTAGACACAAAATATTCTTATATATTTTAATACTCACACCTAACCAAGATGATGGAAGTATCGATTTTAATATTTAAATTAATTAAAAATTTAGTAATACAGCGTTTTTGAATCTCAATTTTTTCGTAAAAACTTAATTCTGTTTTTAAAATAAAATTGAACAAAATTTATGTTAAAAATTCTTGTTTGAATTTTCCAAATACACAATCATTTAAAAAACATCTTATCCATGAAAAATATGACGTTTTTGTAGCTGTTAAAAAAAGCAAGAAATTTATCTACAGATTTTTTGTTCATGACATGAATGTTGAAGTTTAATTAAAAATGGAAAAACCTTTAAAGCCCAAAATAGAAAACAATTTTTTCAGTTCAAATGTCTCCCTGCGAGAACATAAAATAGTAATTTTTACTTTTACTTTTTTTTTCAAATTTTTGTTTACTAATGAGAGTCAAGAAAAAATCTCCACATTGTTTCGCGCTCTTATTATTTTATTATCATATTGTTGTTTTGGAGTTAATAAAATACAAATATTATTTAAATTATTCTAACCAATTTATGCTTTACTAACAATATCAAATATTACATGATTTAAATATTTAAAAATCAATATTAATTCTTTTTTGTTACTTTGATCAAACAAAAAGAATCAAAAAGAGAGAGAAAAAGAAGACAGCCTAAATTTCTGAAAAACATTTCCAATAATGGTAGGAACATTTCTTTCGCAACAAATTCTTTTTTGTTTTGTTTCAGCGTTTTGCAAAATTTTGATCAATGGATTGGTTGCATTTGCTTAGCAACTGAAAAAATGCTTTTTTGAATGTTTTATAGACTTGAATATTCGATTTGTTAAATTTTGTTTGCCAAACTCGGAAACATAATCCCCGGTATATTTCTATTTTTTAACTGGTAAAGAAGACTATCACATTTTAAATTATTATTGAGATTCGAAATCTGAAAATGGTGATGAATAATGACTTTTTTTAATTTAATGCCTTGTCATCAGCTCGTTGATGTTTTAACGCAAATTTCTATTAATTTTTTCAGGGTGTCTTAAAAACATTCAAAATGATAGACATATTTATTCGTTTAAATATTTATAAAATATTAAAAAAATCAACAATGAAATATTAACAGACAAATAATAGAAGTTTTTGTTGTGTAAAGTGTAAATTTTAGCACATTCACAACCCTGAAGAAAAAAAGCAACCAAGACAAAAGTGAACGTTTCTTCCGTTTTTGAAATCGCCAAATACACGAAAAAAGCAGAATTGTTGAGAATGGTTTTTTTAATATTTCAATGAAAATACATACATTAGTTTTTCTTTCAAAAAAAGAACAAATGTCAATAGAATGAATGATTTTTGCCGACTTTAAATTTTTTTGTGAGTTCTGATAAAAAAAACAAATATACGTTTACCAACTGAACGGTTTTAATGAAAAATAATGAGAGAGTGAAATCACAATGTGTATTTATTTCAACAAGTTTTTATAAATGGTGGCCTTACAATTTTGAGGTTTCTTATTTTCAATATTTTTGAGTCACTAACAAATTTATTTTCTTAATGGATGTTTGGTTTTCACGATAATGTGTTTTATGAAATTGTATATTGAATTTTACGAACCTTTTTATTTTACAACATCACATGAACAGTTTTTATAAAAAATAACAAAATATTTATAAAAAATGTAGTTTTAGGTTGATGGTGATGACGAACAAAAAATGTTTTTGTCGTTGTTAAAAATTTTAAAAAAATAGATATTTCGTTTTTTTTAAAAAATATAAAAATCCCAATTTGGGAACATTGGTTAAGGTAATTGGAATTTTTTTATCAACAATAAAAATGAAGCAACGCGATTTTTTTCATTCGGAATATCATTGAGAAAAAGTTGTAATCTAAAATAATTTTTGCTGATTCCGTCATAAATAAATTGTATGGTGTTTTTGCATCGATTTTTTTTATTTATTTTTATTAAATTAAAAATGTTATCATGTTGTTGAAAGTTTTTGAGCAAATGTAGCTTTATTTTGTCTCAAAAAAATTTCGGCAGTTCTATTTTTAATGAAATCAACAACAATTTTATGCAAATCAAATATTTAAAAAAATCCCCTGAAAATGAAACAACCTTTTTTGAAGGATGCAACTAACAAGGGAACCGCGCGAAGTGATAGTTGAATTTTTAAACAAAATATACTTTTTTGGGATGGTTTTAGGTCCCTAATGATCATACTAAAATATTACGTGCCCCTTTTTAGGTTTATGTACTTTTTCGGCACTTTGAAGTTCTGCGATTTGCCTTACTCCCCCCTTTGGATTCAAAAATGAAAAAAATTTGAAATTTTTTAAATTTCGCAAATTTTGCTCTAAATTGTTCCTGAGGGTCGGTAATAAGCGTATGCAAAATATTTTTTCACCAGAAGGCCGATAAATTTATTTTTGAACGCTTCAAAGTTCTTGTACCATAACATGACGCATGCTAAAATTGCTTTAAAAAGTGGATTTAAAACGTTTTTAAGCAAAAACATTTTATGGGTATCAATAATATGCTTATTACTAGCATTTCCATTCATTTTTAACATTTTTTAAATTTTTTTATTTTTTTCACTTTTTTGAGCACGTACTCCCCCCTTTGGACATGAGGGTACAAAACTTCAAAGTGCCGAAAAAGTACATAAACCTAAAAAGGGGCACGTAATATTTTAGTATGATCATTAGGGAGCTAAAACCATCCCCAAAAAGTATATTTTGTTTAAAAATTCAACTATCACTTCGCGCGGTTCCCTTGTAAGAAAAAATTGAAAGAAACAAAAAAATTGAAAAAAGGCGATAAAAATCGATTGCTTTTTTTACAAATATAAAAACAAAACCTTTTTCAGCGTATTTTTTTGCTTCAAAAACAATGTTTTTGGAAACTCCTAAAGTCATTTTTTCGTACACTGCTTTTTGTGTTGTCCGTCATGCATCATCCTTTCCATTTGTTCCACAAAATCGAAGACTAAAAATCATCAAAATTCAATTTCTTCATTCTATGATGCATTTTACAAATGCTGAAATTTTAAAACATGTTTTTTGAATATTTGAGCATCGACAACATTCTATTCACTTGTTTATAAAATAATAAATCAGAAATACGCTTATAAAATATCTTTGTTCTATTCATAATATCCAAGATTAAAACGTTTATGAATGATAATACATTTTTAATTGAATTGTTTCACCATTTTCTCATAAAATTATAAAAAAATGTTTAAGTTTCATCTTTTTGATGTTTTTCTTTTTGGTTTTTCTTTTCGAAAAATTGGCAATGTTAACGTTTTTGATTTTTTAAATAAAAACTGTTCTCAATTTTGCACAATTATTTTTCTTGGTGATCGAAGAATAAATGTTTTTTTTGGTTTCAATGTGTTTGCAAACTGATTTGTGACATATTTTGTTATGTTTGCAAAGGTTTTCATCCAATTTTTACCCAAAAAAACTTTTATATTTTCTTTTTAAACAAAAATTAACAGTAATTCTTTTTTCTTTTTTGAAGATAAACAAAAAATGTTTTTAAAAGAATGTTTTTTTGTCCAAAAATGAATTAAAAATACTGTACTTATATTTATAAATCTTAAAATGTAAAAAAACAGAGCTAATTTAAAACAATAACAACACCTCGATCGGAACACTGCAAGTTTAAACTAAATTTAGCGTTCAATATTAATAAAGCATGCGAGAATTTTATTAATGGCATTACGCCGTCAGTATTTATGGTGGTGGAGAGTTTTTATATTTTCTAAAACGTTATTTTAATTTAATTTACTTTAAAAAGCATTTTTTAAATGAAATAATCCCAAAGTATACCAAAATATTCAAAACTTTCCAACATTTGCCGATACCTATCATCTAGTAAAATTATTCACTTCAAATATTCATTCATCGATTTTCAGAAGAGCCAAAATAAAAAAAATGATGATTTAAAAAACATTGACACTTTTAAAAGTTTCGAAATGAAAAGTTTGTCCGCAAAAAATACACAAAAAATCGAAAAGGATGTCTCAAAAGATACACCAAAATGCGCACATTTTTACTTGAAAATTATATTTGCATTTTTTGGGATACTTTTTCAATTGTCACAAAAAAATATTATTAACAATCAGGTGTCAAAAATGCGGCCGTGCATTCTTCGGCGCCATTTTTGACCCCTTATTGTTAATTAAAGTTGGAAATAAAATCAAAGTAATAGGGTTTTTTCTAACAAGAATTTTCCCGAAATCTATATTCTATCTTTAAAAAAATTTGCATAAACTTTGTTGTCTTGCTAAAAAGGCTTTTGGAAATCTTTGAATTATGTGAAGTTATAGTACCACATCATTGAAAATTGAAAACTGAATTTTACATTGCATTTTTATAAATATTTTGGAACAATTAAATTTTTTTCTTTTATTTAATGTACTGACGCGGTGTATCAGCTGGTTATCACCAAAATCTGTTTTCTTTTACTTTTGTCATCAAAAACATTGAAAATGAAAATAAATTTTCATTCAAATATTTATTAAATATTAAAAAATAAATAGCAAAATCACAAAAAATAGTGGTTTCAGCCGGACGTAAAATTTGGCTAAAAAAATTTCTTTCATTTTTTCACAAATATTTTGGTACAAAAAGAATTAGTGCAGCATTTCTTTTTGACCTTCACCAAAAAACTTTTGTTTTCAAAAATATCTATTCACAGTTTGCAGTGCACTGCTACTATTGAGAGGGTAAAAAACAGCAATGCTCTTTCTTTCTCATAGTAAAAGTCCAATAAGACTTCTTAGCAATTGAAAAGGTCAATCAATAATCTCAAAAAATTGCTTGCGATAACTTGTCGTTCTTTCTCATTTTAGGTATAACATTTGCTCTTATCGATTCGTTTTGTCTCCCATATGCATCTCTTTTACTTTTACTTTATTTAATAATTATTTTTATTTTAATAATAAATCATCTTTTTTTATTTTAACTTTTCAAAAATTGTTGGTAAACTAATAAATATTGTTGTTATCGTAAAAATAAATTTCTCCAATAAAAAACACCTATATAGCCCACATTTAATAGTCTTACACGTTTTGTCCTATATTTTTCTTAAGAATAAATTGTTTTAAAGCTTTGATTTCAGAAATGAATAAAAAGAAATTGATCGAAGATGAACAAAAACATCTTCCAGATATCAATGATACAATTGTCAAAAAACTTTTGCATTCTTCAAAAAATAAAGCTTTTCCTTTTGATGAAGATTCACAAAGAAACTTCAATGATTTGTTTGAAAGAATAAAACCAGAAAATCTTAGAAAGGCTGTGCTGACATTAAGCTTGAAATTACAAGAATCATTTAAAAAATCAGATGGACTCGACAGCATGCATGATATTGCTAAACAAGTGCTTATTGTTTTGCAAGATTATGTTTCAACCCATGATGGGCAGTTGAAGGTTGATTTCGTAAATGGTAAAGTTCAAAATGCAACTTTTGTAAGTTTTAACTTTATAAAGGGGAAGACGCACCAAACATAAATTTTTTGATTTTATTGGAGGTCCCAACACGAAAATTTTTAAACACCTGAATTTTTGCAACTTTCGTGTGCAATTTTGTTCCTAAAAATGAAAGCCCGGCCTTTGCAAAGTAAAAGGCATGGGATCCCTGCCCCACTTAGTAAGGAATTTATGATAATTTGAAACTTTCCTTTTTTTAGGAAAATTGCTTTAAAATTTTTGTTAAACAGGATCCTCAAAGATTTTCGGTAATATTGGATCAACTATTTTCTATTAGATATCCAGAAAATAGATCGAGAAATATTACAATTTGTGTTCACGTTAAACAATTACTTAGCAATCCAGAAAATTATGAAACTGGAAGGAAATGGGTTGAAATATTCAAAATTGATATCAACAAATTTAATGAAAAAAATGGAACATATGTTGATGCAATTTATGATTTGTGGCAAGAATCAGTAAAATATACAGTAAATCAAATTCAAAATATTTATCCCAAACATTCCCTTGATCAATATCGTACAATTATTATTAAATTTTTTGGAAGATGTAATGAAAAGCCTTTGAAACCTTCTGTGATGACGTTAATTTCTGATGTCAATGAAGCATTAAAAAAGAAGCGGGAAAAAATGAAGAAAGAACAGAAAAGTAAAAAAAATGTCTTGAATGATGAAATAAAAGCCCGACTTGAAGATCCAAAATTTATTCGTGAAATTCTTATGCTAATCGTTGAAGATTATGAATTTTATGTTAAAGACAGAGGAGCATCATCGTATGCAAATGATTTTCATCAGAAAGTACCAAATCAACTTTGGGTAAATTTTTTTGTTTTTGATAGGGATGGTAAAATGTCAAGGGTTAAAAGTTTAAAGTTGCATTTGGTACAACTTTTTTTGATTTTCAATAACTTTCATAAAAAAAAGTGTGTCAAGCGCGACTGTCCCTTTATAAATTGCCAAAGGGTACCAGGACAAATTTAAAAAATTTTTTAAAGAAGAACAGGGCCGTAGGGAGAAAAAAATTTCGGGGTGGGCACGCCTTTGATCTTTTGCCGCTTTAACACGGTGACGGCAAAAGATCAAAGGATTTTCTCAGTTTTGGGGGATTCAAAAAACTCCAAATCAAAAAATTCTGATGACATTTCCTGTCATAACTATTTTTTCTGATTATGTTTATTTCAGAATAACTGCTTTGAAGCTATCAAAGGTGTTGACGTTAATCAATCTACTTCTGCACTGGATCTGCTTTTTCGTTTTAGTGATCCTGAATCATCTGAAAGAGAAGCTATTGTAACGAAACATGTCCAAAGCCTTAGAAATCGTGATGAAACTTATATTTCTGGAGTTCATTGGACTTTTAACTTTAATCTTCGTTATTTAAAATGTTTTGATGAATACAAAATTGTTAGTTTTTCGTCGTTTTTTAATTAGTTTTTTTTAAATTACGATTTTAGATCGTTTACAAAATGCATCTTCTTTACAAAGAAAATGCGGTTCTTCCGTTAATGAAAGATTATGACAAAATTAAATATTTGCGGGTTTTGAGAATGGCATGTTATGCTGTTGAAAAGCAATACGCCGTAAGCGAATTAGCAGAGAAATTTATCAATTTTATGACGGTTAAAAAGTTAAATGATATTCTTATTGCTGAAAATTATGAACAAATCAAAACGAAATATGGAAGTTCAAATCCTGATGAACATGTAAGTTTTTGAACATTTTCAGCCTTTTTTGGCAAACAATAAGTTATACATTTCATATACGTGTTATAGAATGAGTTAGTTTCCAAAAAAATTGAGGATGCAGCAAGACAAACTGATAATGATCATCACAGATTAGGACATGCTTTGCAGATGATTGATAGTGAAGATACTTTTAAGAAGGGCATCGATATTTTTAAAAATTATGAATTTTCAAAGTTAGAATCATACAGATGCATTACAAAGCATACTCTTCGGAAATATACAAATAAGGTATGATTTTTCTCACTAAAAACATTTTTTAAAAAGAGATTTTTAGATTTTTTGCAAGTCATTAATTTACAAAAAAGGAATAAGCACGATTGGAGATTTGCTTAAAACTTCCGAGGATAAAATGTATTACTTACGGCATCTTGATAATTATTGTTCTCGTTATAAAAAAGACGAATTTTTCAATGAAGATGAACGTCAAATTAAAAAGCTTCATACTTTGGAAGAATTGCTTTATATTTTTCACAAACTAGCAACAAAATATAAAATTGAACCTGAACAACATGGTTTTTCTGCTTATCACATGTTATTTTATTACAGTATGAAAACTGTCTATGATTCTTGGAGTGATAATATTTTTGGATTCTGCGCTTTGGTATGAGAAAATACAAATTTTTCCGTCAATTTTAAATTATATTTTTTAGCATATTTTGAAAGACAATCATTACTTTTGTGCACCATATAATAAATGCAACCTTTTTGAAATGATTCAAGAAAAACAAAGATATGCCTGTTGCTGGGCACAATACTTGAAAGTTGAAGAACAATTTTTGCCATCTTACTTGAAAAGTTGCGAATGCTTAAAAGTTTGTGGGCATTTGAATAAAGTTTCAAAGTACTTAAATGCCAAACAATTTTATGAAATGTAAATTTCTGCTTTTCTTAATAAAAACATTAAATAAAGTTTTAGATTTTCTGATGATAGTGAAATTAAAATTTCATGTATGGCTTTACCATTTGACAACTATGAAGATTTTATTACAAGTGGAAATAATTTTGCTAAAATGTAAGTATTTAATACAGATTATCCTGATCTTACGTAAACACTTGTAGGAGTTGGTGGGGGTGAGCCAAAAAATATTTTTTTTTAATTTTATGCGGCATAGATCATAAGAAAAAATCTTATTTTTAGGGTGGATGGGTTTTAGAAATTTGCATATATTAGCCACCAAAAATCAACGGTATTAGTTTTTAGGATTTCTGATTCTGCAAGTTTTTGTGGAAACGAAGATAGTATTATTGATTGTGTTTTTCAAGGCAAAAAGTACAAATTTATAACGGTTCAAACTTCAAAAGGTCTTCGATCTTTCATTGATGAATATTTATCGAATTTAAAGATTGTTGGACTTGATTCCGAAACTGGAATACCGAAAGATCAGTAAGTGCTTAGTTTAAAGGAGAAGACGCATCGCAGATAAATTTTTTTGCCTTTACTTCAATTGGAGGTCCCGATACGAAATTTTTTAAAAACTCCAATAACAAGTGGTAACAATTTTGCGATGACGAAAAAAAATTGGTTGGATTTAGCTTTTTTGTATACAAAATCCATGTTTTGCTACAAAAAAAACTCAATCTCAGCTTATGCCCAACCAATCTTTTTTTGTCAACGCCATTTTGGAAGCAGAAAAAAAGTTATGAAAGAAAATATCATTAGAATTTAGTGATTCCGAGTATTCAAAATTTTCGTTTCGGGATCCTCAATCGAAGTAAAAGCAAAAAAAATTATTTGCTTCTCCTTTAATGAAAAAATATAATATCCTTTATTTCAGGATTACAGTAATCCAACTTTCAACAGAACATTGGTTTTGCTTGATTGATGTTCAAGAAATTTGTAAAGAAATTTCACATGAACATCCCCTTTGGATGAAACTTTTTGAAATTATTTTTGATGAAAACGTTATCCGTGTTTAAATATTTATCTTACACATTTGCATCTGTTGAATTGGATGATTTGCTTGAAAAAGAAGAAAGCAAAGTTCTTTGTCTTCAAGAATTAACAAATTCAATTCTCGAATCTCAGAAAACTGAATTAAATGGATTTTTTTCTGAAAATATTAAAAGAACTTGTCGTTTATCACAACTTTCAAAAGAAGTATTGGGTTATGACATGGATAAAACAATGCAAAGTAGTGACTGGAGACAAAGACCTTTAACACCATTTCATAAAATTTATGCTGTTTTGGATGCCCTGATTGTTGTTCAAATTTATCAACAACTACGATTACGTAGAAACTTTTTTCATTCTTTAATAAAAATTTTATTAACCTAATTTTTTAGAAAACTTGAAACCGAAGATGAAGTTGCTAAAATTATTCAAAAAGGATTTATCAATCATGTCAGGGAAAATATCGATTGGCCATTTTTGTATTTCTCAAACTCTGTATTTGAATGAAAATTCTTGTTAAAAAACAAATAAAAAATTTTATTAATTTAAAAAAACATATCAAATATTTAACAAGCCATACCAGAAATTTGCATATTTAAAAAAATATTTCAATTATTCAGGATTTTTGAGAATAATGTAAACAGCATGACAAAGTGCAAAACAAACAAAGCATAACAAAATATTAACACAAACATCACCATTAAAAGATCCAACTTTGAGGTACACTGCCAGAGGGGGTAAAATCAAGGCAATAACAATATAAAGTAAATCATTGTTTGAAAGGGTCATTTTTCTTGGTTAAAAAATAAAACAGCTGCTTTTTTACCAACAATATGAAAAATAAAAATTTTTCAACGAATTTTTCTAATATGAAAAAATAGGAAATGTTTGCCTATTTTTAAATGTTTGGAAAAAAGAGGGAAAGAAAAAAAGTAATGTGAAAAGTAATACGTTGGGAAAAAATGATTTGTCAACAAAAAAATGCTTTGAATTAGAAGGCAAAAAAAAGCAATGATTCAGATGAATTAGAAGGGGGGAGAAAAAGAAAATGTAATAGCAGCAGCCAACAGAGCCCAACAAATGCTTGAAAATGATTCAACTTTTCATTAAACGTATTAAAGAAAAAAATGAATAATATCAAAAACAATGGAAAAATAAATTTAAAAATGTTTCGGCTTTGTTTTGTTACAAAAGTTTTGTACACGTAACTTTCGTGTGCATAAATTTGTTAAAAATAAGTCTTACAATTTGCTTCCTAAAAAGCAGTGTTCCCTCGCCGCCACCGCCGGCAGCTTGGCGTCGCCGCCGGCGGCGGTGGCGGCGGCGTCGGCGGCGATGTTTCATGAGCGGCGGCATCGCCGCCGGCGGTGGCGGCGACGACAAACAAAAAAAATAACAGAAAACTGTTCATTCCGTGTAATAACAAGTATATTTTAAGATATTTTTAATGCTGATATAGCTTCTAACACTATTTTGAGCCATGCTTTGTTCAAAATTATCCATGAAAGCAAAGGAAAATGTTGTTTTTCATGCAAGTAATATAAATTTCTAGTCTTGACTTTTAATATTTGTTTGAAAAAAAGAAAATCGCATTATCTACATAACTTCACATTTGTTTATTTCTCAAAATATTAAACATTTAAGACAAAATTAGGGTATTTTTAAAGAATAACTTTTTTATCTTTTGAGAGAATACTCCAAGACAAATATCGCAACTATGAAGTGCCGAAAGCTTACCGTTCTAAAAAGGGTCAATGCTTGGTATATTTGCTTCTTTTTTTAATTAAAAACTTGATTCCTATTTTGCAGCTAAAATGGGACCAAAATATACTCAGTTTTAAGTCAGCCCTGTTTGGGTTTCCGTATAAACCATAGTCGGCAGCTTCGGCAGCGCCGCCGATCGCCGCCGCCGCCGCCGCCGGCGGCGGCGGTGGCGGCGGCGGCGATGTTTGAAAAATATTGGAACACTGCTAAAAAGACGGCCAATGATGTGCTTTATTCGCTTTTTTAGATCCAACAACAAAAAAAGATTTGAATGGATTTGCATCAACATAAAGACTATAATAGTCAGGTTTATGCTGCAGAAACATGAAAATCAGGAATTAAAAACAATAGGTAAACCGCCGCCTAATTAAAGGCTTGCACATACATATACTGTAGTTACTACTAAAGTTTTCATTGATTTGTAATAATTTTCTGCACCAAAAATGATACAAATTGTAAATAAACATTTGGTTATCACAGTAATATGACATATCTACAAATCGATATTAATTCAGATTTCTTCAAAGTTTTTTCAAATAATATTACAGTATTTGATATAAGCATTGTTCGAACATTCAAATTGACATATTCGGTATGCTTAAATTCAATGAATAAAAATTACATTGAAATTTCAACAAATGAGATTTTAAAACTGGAATGGTTGGATTTTATTTCTCTGGAAGCAAAGGTTTTATTTAAAATTTGAAAATTATTATATTTAAAAAGCTTTTAGATACATCAGTAGATGCTTAAGAAAGATTGACAAAAAGTAAAACCCCGAAATACTGTGCATCTTCTCATTTCTATGTTATTCTTTCTGTCATAAGATCCGTGGAGGCCGCCAAAAAGGACAAACTTTATAAATTGCTTAAAAAACCATATCGAAGGCGCAATTAAAAGAATTTCAAAGACATGTCTAGACAAGAAACTTCCAATTAGAAAAAGAACATTTATCCAAAAAGGAAAACACAAACAACAAAAAAATTATGCATCTTTAACATTCAAAGCTTGACGAAGAACATCAACCATAAAATTTTGATCAAATGAATTAAAAACATCAACAGGCAAAGAATCATTACGGTAAAGCAAATTTCGAACAAATTGAACACAAGCTTGACGAAGTTCAAGGGCATTGGTTTTATCAGAAGTTGAAACATATAAAGAAATGTTTTCTTTCGATAATTTTGAAGCAAAGTATTTTTCCAATTGAGGCTGAAAATCATATTGATTAATATTTAATAGCAACGAAACAATTACTTTTAAAGTTTGAGAATCATATTTATCAGCAAAATAGAGAAGTTGAATTTCATCAGTTTCATCTTGAAGAAAAGTAGAAATATCTCGGCCAGAGCAATAATCAACGAAAGCTTTAACAGCTTGTACATTGAAATCAGTGATTGTAACTTTGCCTTCTTCAGCTTCTTTAAATTTATCTTCAAACATTCTCTTGAATACGGTAGATTCAGCAGCAATGAGAAATTTATGGATCTAAAGAACGCCAAAGAATAGTATTTCATTCTAACATACAAAAACTTACAGCAAACGTTTCATCTCCAACAAGAATATTGAAGTCCTTATCAGAATTTTCTTGCAATCGTTCACCCCATTCTGTTGGATTACAAATTTTCGGAGGTTGGTCATTTTTGTATGAAATGCTGACTTGGATTTCAATTTGATATTTTCCATTTTCATCGAAAAAATTATACCGAAGAGCCCAGATGCGTTCTTCTTTGAAACAAATGCCGCTGCCATTTTCCCCAGATACGCCTAGAAATAAACCAAGTTGTTAAACGGTTTTTAACGATAAATGAACATTACAAAAAGGTGTTCTTTCTGTTTCGTCATCCTCATTAAGTGTAAGAGCAAAACCTAAAAATAAATGAATCAATTGTGAAAAAATTTATCATTAAATTCGTACCAGAAATTTTGCATTGAACTTTTTTTTCAGATTCCAACCATAAATATATTCCAAAGCGATTATCATGTTTTGGATGAACAGGCCAAAATTGGAGATACCATTTAACATCCGGCATTCCTTCAACAGCTTTTGCTTCAGTTGTAAACGGAATCTTATCTTTGAACATTTTTCGATCAATTGCAATATTTGCATTGAAGCCATGCGAAGTTTTCTAAAATATTAAAACAAAAGTATTAAAACATGTTAAAGAAAGAATAAAACATACGCTATCAATTGAATAAAGATCCATTATTAATTATTCAAGCAAAGAAATACTGTTACGCGAGAAACAATATGAATTAGGAAAATCTAAAAAGAGATATTAATTCAGCTTGCAAAAAAAGTAAAAAATTTCGTTGAAAAGAAACAAAAAAGTTTTTGAACGTATTTAAATTTTAATGCATGTTGCGCGCACGATTTCTTTTCTTTGCAACATTTTTAATTAGTGTTTTGAATCAAAGATTGGATAAATCAAAATCATATTTAATATTTGATTTATCCAATCACCCGCGACGTTTCTCGTGCTTTCCCACCCGCACCCGCGTTTTCCTGGAAAACCGTAAAATAGTCAACAAAATTAAATGTAATCTAAATCTAGCATTTCTTTCTTAACCATAATATGATATAATCCACTGACATTAAAAACAGTTTTTTAAACAAATATTTATAAGCAAAAAAAACAACAATGAATTTAAAAAAACAAATTCTCACAAAAGTTGCTGTTTAAAGAGAAAGAAAAATATCTTTATAAAATGCTTTATCAAAGCCATCCAAAACTTCTTCGGGAAGACGTTCATTTTTCTTATACAAAGTTTGAACAAATTGAACACAAGCTTGACGAAGTTGAAGAGCATTGGTTTTATCAGCAGTTGAAACATAAAAAGAAATATTTTCTTTAGATAACTTTTTTGCATGAAAAGATTCCATTTGAGGCTGCAAACAGTCATGATTATTATTTAAAAACTATCCAAAAATTACCTTTAAGCTTTGACAATCATATTTATCAGCAAAATAGAGAAGTTGAATTTCATCAGATTCATCTTGAAGATCAGTGGAAATAACCCGGCCATAACAATAGTGAACAAAAGCTTTAACAACTTGGACCTTGAAATCAGTGATTTTAACTTTTCCTTCTTTAGCTTCTTTAAATTTATCTTCAAACATTCTTTTGAATACGGTAGATTCAGCAGCAATAAGAAATTTATGGATCTAAAATGTGTCCAAAAGAATTACTTTATTTTAATAAACAAAAAAACTTACAGCAAAAATTTCACCACTAACATGAATATGGAAATCTTCATCAGAAGTTTCTTGCAAACGTTCACACAATTCAGTTGGATTACAAATTCGTGGAGGTTGTTCATCTTTGTATGAAATGCTGACTTGAATTTCAATTTGATACTTTTCATTTTCATCCAAATAATTGTAAGTAGGATCCAAGATGTAACAACGTGGTTCTACTTTGAAAGAAATACCTCTGCCATTTACACCCGATACGCCTAGAAATAAACCAATTAGATTAATAATTCTGCACTGTCCATAGAATTTACAAAAGGATTGTCTTTCTGTACGATTTGATGTGCTGCCGTCACGTGTGCGAGCAAAACCTAAAAATTAAATCTAAAATAACAAAAATATCAGAAAAGTCTTACCAGAAATCTTGCATTGAACCTTTTTTTCAGATTCCAACCATAAATAGATTACAAAATAATTATTATAACTTGGTTCATCATGACAAAATTTGAGATACCATTTAACATCGGGCATTCCTTCAACTGGTTTTGCTTCAGTTGTAAACGGAATCTTATCTTTGAACATTTTTCGATCAATTGCAATATTTGCATTGAAGCCATGGGAAGTATTCTAAAAAATATTATTTAGAGTAATGAATAAAGTATGGATCAAACATACGCTAACAACTGAATAAAGATCCATAATTAAGTATTCAAGTAAAGCTTTTATATATGAATAATAATAAGAAAATTAAAATCTGAAAAGAGATATTAATTCAGCTTGCAAAAAAAAGGAGGAAAAAAATCGTTGAAAAGAAACAAAACATTTCGAGAGTATTTGAATTTTAATGCATGTTGCGCGCACGAAATTTTTTTGTTTGAAAAAAATTTTGCAAAGAAAAAAACAACAAACAATTTGATTTTTGATTTTTCCTGACATTTACTTTGTCAATTATTATGTGATTATATCTTACAAATTAAAGAAAAAATATATATGTTTTAAGAATTTTTTACTACCGATATTTGCTTGTGCTATTTAAATCTCATTAAATGGACGGAAATTTAATGAGATTAAAATAATTTATTCCTTTTAAGTTACAAAAAGATCAAATCATGATTTCTTTCTGCTTGGTAGATATGCTTCTTTTTTGTTCAAAATGAGTTCATTTAACATTGGATTGTTTGGTATACTAAAGGTTGTACAAAATGCAAAAACATTTATTTCAGTTTTTTTAAGGATTTTTACTTTTAAAAGATACTGTACTTTAAGCTCTGACAAAGAATGATTTTGGACATCGCTGCAATTTATTCAATTATCAATATTTTTTTTTATTGATAATTGAATAAAAGTTTTTCACAAAGGTTTTTATTTTGAAGACGGGAAGATTTTTTATTTATTCAACTTTTTGGTTGACTTTAATCTTAATTATTTTTTATTACAACTCGAAAAAAAATTATCTTATCTTCTTTCTTTTTTCCAATCAAAGCTCTCAAAATAAATAACTTTAAAAAGCTTTCGTTAAGATAAAGGAGAAAATAATTTAAATGATTTAAATCACTTTGCAACAAATATGCTGCCACACAACGCATCGTCTGTTGCTTTATGAGAAAAAAAAGATTAGCAGCTGCTATGTAATTAAAAAAATGATGACTGGTTTTTTAAACAAGTTTTATCTTTCTGTAAACAAAAGAGTAAAAAGACAAAGTGATAAAAATACAATAAAGAAAAATTAATGATTAGGTACAAAAGCAAAAACATCTTTCATGAAATCTTTTTCGAAGGAATCCATTTCTTCTGCAACAAGAGGTGTGCCATTACGAATTAAATTCCAAACAAATTGAACACAAGCTTGACGAAGTTGAAGGGCCTTGGCTTTATCCGAAGTTGAAACATATAAAGAAATATTTTCTTTCGATAATTTTGAAGCAAAGTATTTTTCCAATTGAGGCTAAAAATGAAATGGTTTCATTAGTTTAATTTAACAAAATTTTTACCTTTAATGTTTGACAATCATATTTATCAGCAAAATAGAGAAGATTAATTTCATCTGAATCTTCACCAACAGAAATGTCGCGACCATAGCAAAAATCAATAAAAGCTTTAACAACCTGGACCTTGAAATCAGTGATTGTAACTTTTCCTTCTTGAGCTTCTTTAAATTTATCTTCAAACATTCTTTTGAATACGGTAGATTCAGCACCAATGAGAAATTTATGGATCTAAAAATAAACACCTATTAGCATATCATCTGAAAAAAACAAATAGACTTACAGCAAAAGTTTCAGAACCAACAAGAATTTTGAAATCTTTAGCAGAATTTTGTTGCAATCGTTTACCCCATTCAGATGGATTACAAATTCTTGCGATATTCTTTAATTCGCATTTTGTATATGAAAATGTACAATTGACAGAAAACGGTATCTTGTTGCGCTTGGAAGTTGCATATTTTGGATCAAAATCTGTACCTAATGAAAATGTTTGAATTTGTATTGTTTTACGACCTTTAAAGATTTCACATTCTAAAAAAAGGTGATGTTGCATAATGGAAAATTTTTCAAAGGCAAACATACTGGAATAATTTGATTTTGGAGTAACGAGGCAGCGAATTTCTTTTTCTGAATCAATTTCAAGATACATTCCAATATATCCTTTTTCTGAAGGATCATTAGCATAAAATTTGAGATACCATTTAACATCGGGCATTCCTTCAACAGTTTTTGTTTCAGTTTTAAATGTTTCATTTTTGTATAACAAATATTTCTCGATTTCTCCAGTTATTTGATAACCATATGATGAGACCTAAAAATATTAGAAATAAAAAATATATATGTAGTTATTAAAAATATTTTACCGTTGTTTCAGACAGAATAGACATATTGAAAAATTTTTTTGCTTTGAAAATTGTTAAAGTTTTGCAGCTCACAGTCAAGAATGGGTAAAGTTGGTAATGAAATTTTCAGCGAATTAAAAAAGTGAATAACTAGGATGAGAGAATACTGATTATAAAAATAGGTCAAAAATACAGCAAAAAAACAGATTTAAAATCAATTTGCCCAAGCTCTCAATCCCTTTTTCCTAATTTATTGATTATTACAGAGAGATTCCTCTTCCAGCTTTATGGAAGAGGGATCTCTCTGGAAATGTACTAATTTTTTTGAAAGGTTATTTTGAAAAAGTATTAAACGTTATAAAACCATAAAATATTATATTGAATTCCATTTTTAAGATTTTCTGAAAAACTTAATGTCCATAACATTGAGATTTCAGTTTAATGTTAATTATCGTGGAAAGTTTCAACGTTTGCTCGTAAAAACAGACATCAGTAAGCAAACATATATGTACTGGCAACAGCTGCTACTGCTACTAATAAAATATTTGTGTTTGATTTTGGTTTTTCGAGGATACAGATGAATTTTCAATAAATTTTTTTTATATCCAACTTGTCACAAAAAGATCAAATCATGTCTTCCATCAACTTATTAAAAAGCTTTTTTGGTTCAAAATTAGTTCATTTATGACAAACATATCTTATATTTTTAGAGATTTCACATATATGAGTCGTTTTTTTGAAAAATACAGCATTAATCCCTCTAAAATGCCTATGATCAATGCCGATGAAGGAGATATCACTGCTTCTGAAGCCTCAATGTCACAAAAAGTTGATGCCCAGGTATTTTCAGTTATTCGAACAATTTCAACAAAACCTGTGTAGTAATTCAACAAAATCCAAATAAAATTGAATTTCAATAACGAACAACTTTTATTCAAAAATAAACAACAATTTTGAAAGAAAAAACAAAATAAAGATAACAAAAACATTCAAAAAAACCAAAGCAAACAACTTCAAAAAACTAGGTTAATTTCGAACATTCAAAACAGGCAAAAATTCATCATTTTCGATTTTGAGTAAAATTGATGGAAGTGAATCATCAAAAATATCACCAAAAACTTGAACACCCTCAACTCCAAAAATTGCAATTCGAACATTAATAATTTTTGTTAAAATCCAGAGATGAATAAATTCCAGTTGATAACTGCACAATGCAACTTCCATCAGCTTTTTGTAATTTTCATCATTTTTGTCAACTAAAAAAATATTACTGTAATTAAAATATTAAAAAGTGTTAAAACATACCGTAACTGTGAAGATTTTGAAAAATGTATTGTTTTACGGATTCTTGAATTTTGAAGGTTGATTCTTCAGATGAAGTTAAAAACATGGAAATTGCTTGAAATCCGATATTTTTGGACATTGTGATGCTTGAAGTCATTGAAGGTTTTGAAATGCCAGAAATTTCATTGATGCCATAAGTGGAATGCCAGAAGGCTTGGTTATTTGAGTTATAATCAAGTCCAAGAAGGGCAGACATTTCTCGGAAGGTATGACTTGATGGAATACAATGACAGAAACTTTCATCAGAGGATAAAAGTTTTGGTTGAAGAAATTTGATATCAGCAAATTGAACAGGTTTCGGTGCAGGCTGTTGTACGGGAACTGTTTGAACAGGTGAAAGTGGAATTGGAAGTTGCATTTGGATTGGAGTTGGAATTGTTGTTACAGACGATACTGTAACTTCTTCTTCAACTTGTTGCATTTCAATTGTTGATGGACTTTTCTTTGGTGCAATTGGTTGAGTTTGAGGTTGTAGTTGAATTGGAGAAAGCTCTTCACGATTATGCAAATTTGAATTTAATGGTGAAGCAGGAAAATGAAGTTGAATTGGATTTGAACGTCTTGGAGCAGTTGTTGTTTCAGAAGTTACAGAATCCATTGCATTTACCACAGTAATATTTCGATTTGTTGATGAAACTCTTACAGTAGATCGAGGAATTGGATTATAATTGACAATGGATATTGTAGAATTTGATCGTGGTGTAGGAGTTGGATCAACACCATAATTCTGAAGAAGATGCGAAAAAACTGATGCAACTGAATCATCTTGGGCCATTCGAGGATTCTTTGCGGCTGCAATTTGTTGAACAGCTTGAGTTCGACTTCTAAAAATAGATAATGAAAATTTGCATAAATCCCCTCTGGCAGTTGTCATAAAGAGTAATGACAATAACAAACTAACCTCCGAGCTAATTCAGTTGCCGCAGGAGATGGTTTTACAAAAAATGCTCTTGAAAGAAGTGGTGATGGAGTTGCCCCAGGGGAATTTGAATCAGTTTCACTTTGATTGACTTGAGCAAATTTTCGTTTTCTTCGAGATTCTGTTGATCTTGAGACATTTGAACTATTTTGATTTCTGAAACATCAAAATTTGCATAAATTATGATAATCATATTTCGACTTACTGTGCTGCTAAACTTGGCGTTGGCAAAGATTGTCTGGCTTTTGTAACACCATTTTGAGAAGATCTTGGAGGACGACTGAAATTATGTAAAATTTGCATAATTATTTTCTTCTTCCAAAGCAACTTACTGATATTTTTGTTGAATTTTATCAATGAATTCTTTGGTATGTCCACAACTTGGATAATGATTTCGTTTTTCAAAAAGTTCCATCATTCCATTTTGAAGATGTTTGACAGTAATTTCAGAAGGTTGATGTCCACGATGTTTGTATCGGGTACATTGAATACATCTGTATAAATCTTCATTCTTGTCATTTTGGTTATACAAAGTATATAAATTGTATTTTCTTGAATCATCAAAACTTTGAATCCACATTCGTCCACCATGTAATTTATCATTCCCAAAAAAGTATTCTCGATTTTCAGAGATTTTTTCAAAGCCATTTGAAAGAGAATGTTCAAAAGTGCCTTTATTTGCTTCACTTGCAGTTGAGAGATTTTGAATATTTTCCTGAAAAATGAAAAATTAAACTCCTGTTTTGTGAAATTTTTCAATTCGGATTTAAAAGCTTTTTGCGCACTATAAAATTTGGAGTATTTTTTTTGAACATTCCCCTCAGGCAAAATATCCATGGTCTATATTGCCCAAGGGGATTATCGTCAAAATTTCTCATGTAAGTAAAAAAATTATAAACTAAAAAAATTTGTGGAGAAAACTGAGATTCTGTTTTTGAGAATGTTTAAAACTTGAATCTAGAAATTGCACTTTTTTTAAAAAACCGAAAAAACTCAATGTTTCAGAAAACCCAAACAATAATTCCAAAAAATTGTTGTTTAAAATCTTACCTGATTAGTTTCATCCCCTTCAAATTCAGAATATTGTTCAGTAATATTTAAATTCATTTTTCACAATTTGCAACCAAGATAATTCTATTCAAATATTTAAACAAATAAACCAATTTAGATTCAAAACCAAAATCAAATAGCAACTATATATTTAAAATGATAGAATTTAATTCCCAAAATGAGAAAACAAATATGACCACCTAAAAGTTATAACAACTTGATATATTCAAAAAAAAGTGGAAAGAATTTTTTGTTTTTCGTACATGCGACCACCAAACAATTCCAAGACACTACTTTTTTTGTTACACTCTGTCTTTTTTTTGAGCGGGAATAAATGTATGTGTATATATTTGCAGAAGAGAGCAGCTGAAAAAATGGAAAAATAGGCTCAAAGGAGAATGGATGGACAAACGAAAAGCGAAAAAAATGAATGAAAAAGAGAAACCAAACAAATGTGTTTTTCATTTAACCATTTGTAGGTGAAAAATGAGGTCATTTCTAAGGGCATACTTATGTTTGACTCTGAAAAAGGGCCACCAAGCAGAGGTCCCAAAAAATGTGATAAGCAAGTAGTCAAATCTTTTTGATAAGTGGAACTTTTTGGTTTGTGTAAGTATATTCAAAATAATTGTTGTCTAAAAACGGTAAACGATTGTTTGGTGCGTGTATTTATGTACTGGAATCAAAAATATTAGGACAAGGCTAAATTATTTTGTGATTCTGTTACAAAAACATAATTCTGAAAAATTGTTTCTTTCCCAATAAATCTCGATTGTTGTTTCTATATTTTTCAGTGGAAAAAAACAAGTTAAAAAACTGAATTTAGAATTTATATTCTAGACCGGTTTAATTTAATTTAAAATTCTTTGGACTTCAGTTTTACATTTTTGAATTGAACATATATGATACTTAAAATCAAGCACTAAAATTTTAAAATTAGTGTAAAAAGAAAAGTCTGAATCTAACCGATTAGATTTTTCGCATTCCGGGTTCAGTCAAAACAGAAATTTCTATTATTTTAATTCAAAGTTTTTAATTGAAAAATATCATGGAAAGAAGCAAAACATAATTTTTGACATTCCTCAGCATGTATTTATCGGCATTTTAAATATTCTTGAAATATCCGAAAACCAACTAAAAAACATGATAGCTATTAAAATCAATTAACTGGAAAATCTCTTACCAAAATCGAAAACTAAAGTAAAAACTTTTGAAGCAAGATTTTTAAGGAAGGTTACAACCCTGCAGAAACAATTCAAATGTCGTATTTTATTTTGAAACTTACAGTTTTCAATATAACAGATATTTTTCAAAACAAGTTTTTTAGTCATTTAATTAATTTTGAACAGTTGGTTGAATTTTTGGATTTCTACCCTATCGGGTCTTTAAATATCAAAAAAATTGTAATCCGGAAATATATTGTATTTATAGCGGCGAATTTCACTATTCAATCGTTTCATTGAAATTTTAATTCATCTTTAAAGGTGACGGAACCTTTGATACTTTTTTATTTCCCTTTCGTTTTTTTTAGTTGAATTTTCCTCACGATCAGGGTTGTTTTCTTTTGTTCTTTTGTTCTTTTGCCTGATCGTCAGGAAAATTCAAACGAAAAAAAAACGTTAGAGAAATAAAAATGTACCAATGGTTCCGCCTCCTTTAAGATTTTTGGAATAACGACTAAAAATTAAATAAAACATGGAACACTTTTTTAGTCAAAAATAGAAAAAAAACAATTAAGTGCCAAACAGATAATTTTTTGTTTGCTAGAAAAGCGCAAAAAAGGGACCTCAAAATTTCTCAGCGTGTGATTATCGGTTCTCTTAATCCTTGAAATATCCGAAAATAAACTAAAAAACATCCAATTTTTTTGCAACCAAAACAACAGAGGATTAACTGAAAATTCTCTCAACAAAATGAAAACAATGGAAAGCAATTATGGCACAAGATTCAAAAACATTTTTTTAAACGACAATTTTTGATTTTTAGAACCATTCTAAAAATATTTTTTAGTTGAATGAATCGTTTCCACAATTTGTCTGGCTTTTAAAAACAATTATTTGAATAATTTATATATTTTTTACAGTAACCTAAAAAAAGTTTAATATTATAAAAATTTAATAGGTCAATTTGTTATTTTATAGTCTTTACAGATAAATACGAAAGCATGCCTGATTTATCATATTATACAATAAGTAAAAAGATAATTTGTTTAGAAAAATGGCTAACCTTTAAATTAGAGAATTAAAACAAACAGCAAGTTTCAAAAAAATTTTATTTTAGTAGTTTACGATTATTTAAAAAAAACTTTTTAAAATTGAATCCATTCTTAATTGTTTTATTTTTCAACGTCAAATTTTTAACAGTTTTTGAAATGGAAAAACGTCGTTAAAAATGTCTAATAAAAAGCATGTTATTTCTTTCTTATCAGTAATATTTTTTGTGGACACAAAAGAACAAAAATTCAAAGCTCCTAGTATAACAATAGTCAATGTCTCAAATTGACTATTTTTATACAATTTTTTTTTAATGTTCATCCCCGGAGGTGTCATGACGTCAAGAACATTTTTGTTCATGAGACCAACAAAATCGAGATCCTCTACTACTACTGATCATAAAAATATGTAACATCTAAAAAAGAGATAAATTATGCAAATTTTGATATACTGCCGACTAATCCATTTTTATAGAATATCCTGGATGTGTGTATATTATCTCTTCGGATAACTATATCACAATGGGATGTGGAAATGATGGTGGAGATATTCCAGCTTGTTATGACGAGGATGTTGGATGTTCCATGCAAGGCGGAGATTATGTTTGTTGTTGCGCATCTGATAATTGCAACAATTGTCCCGATCATCTACAAGATTGCCGATATCCAGCTGTTCCAAAAACAACTACAACAGCCTCTTTGCCAATCAATGATTCAAATCCGGCCACAACACATAAACCTTCAAGTGGTGTTTCACCGAGAATTCAATGTTTTGGATTAATTTTATCAGCTATTTTCATTGTTGCTTTGCCCATGTTTGTTTAATTTAAACTAATTTAGTTCTGACAAATAAAAATAAATGTTGAAAACTTATCAATTACATATCAGTGATATACCATTAGTTTTTTTATGATATTAGTTTTGATTCCGTAATAAAAGTTAATTTTTGGAAACAAATCAGCCAAAAAACATGCCGTGGCAGCCGAAGATTTAGACTTCGGAAAAAATCAAAAAAATGGTGCAATACAACCAAAGCCGTTCAGAGAGGCGGTATTTGTGGCACGAGACCCAACCCCAAAATCGTGGAAATCCTTTGATCTTTTACCGCACCGTATTACGGCGGCAAAAGATCAAAGGCATGCCTCCGCCAAAATGAAAATGCGCACCCAAAAAAATTTTCTCCTTACGGTCTTGGAAACAACAGTGTTCAAATTTGCATGAATGATGAAAAGATGTTGGCTGTGTTTCTCATCAAACAAAAAAATTTGCTTATTTATGCAAATTTTAGTTAATAAATTATTTTATTCATTTAAATCTATTTTAATCACATCAATTCATTGTTGAAGAAAGCAAGCAGCGTTGGAAGGTTGTGCCTGCAGTTGATGGTAAAGAAAAGATGAAAATGAAATTGGTTTTATTTTTTGCTTTGATCTTTTTGTTTCAACAAATCAATGGTGAAATCAATGAAAATGTGTGTCAAAATTGGACTGAAATTTTACAAGATCAAAATATGATGGAAATGGCAACAAACTCTTTCTATTTGGGAAATGAACCTTTAACTGTTTGGTTGTATTTGAAAGATCAATATATTTTTCCAATAAATGCTAAAATATATGGACATCCAAAAGGAAATAATCCAACGTATGTTTTTAAACATCTTTTTTTCTAGTTTTTAATTTTTTAGTGTTTTTCTTCAAATTCATGGTAGACTTGATTGTCAAATAAAGCTTAAAGCGAGCAGCAATGGGCGTAATACTTATAAGTTTGTGGTTGATAATCATCGTTGGTGTCTTAATTCATGTCCAATTTATCAGCAAATGTATACTCCCTTTAAAATGTGGTCTGAAAATGGTCCTGTTGAAATTTTTGTTGATTATGATCTCGAAATGTTGATGTACCTGAAATTTGAGCTATCTAAAAAAGGTTTTTTGTAATTTTCGACTACCATGACGATTTTCGAAAAAAACATTTTCTCGGATGTGGCTAATTTTTTGTATATACAGTAAATCGGGGGGTCCAAAAATTTGCATATTTTCTTTTTTGACAAATTTGATATCATTCGACGCGTCTCGACAAGCTGAACATTTTTCATGGATGTAGACTTTCTCTGACCACTTTAAACGGTTCAAAATGGCATTTGAGGTTAACGGGGTCATTTTTATGACCTAGAATCGCCTTAAAATCGCAAAACGGGCGCATGTTCAAGGCCATAGGCAGGAAAAAATTTCGGGGTGGGCATTTTCATTTTGGAGGGAGCCGCCTTTGATCTTTTGCCGCCTTAACCTGGCGCCGGCAAAAGATCAAAGGATTTTCTCAGTTTTGGGGGCACGTCCTCCCCCCCTGTCTACGGCCTTGCATATGTTTCTGTGTTATATTCTTATTTTTTATATATTTTAGCACATATACACCAAAAATGAGCAAAATCGGCAGTCGCTTTTGGTGTTGTTCTTTGAATCAAAGATGCTGCATTGTAGCGGGATTAGGGTAGGTCAAAATTCAAAACGGACGTCAGATTTGAGTTCCTCGACCTCGATTTACTATGTATACAAAATACTAGCCAAATCCGAGGAAAACTTGTTTTTGAAAATCGTTGAATTTTCGTAAATGGTTGAAAATTACAAAAAACCTTTTCTAAAGGTTTGCCCCTGAATACTCAATCTCCTCCGATTAAATTTTATCTTCCTGAAAATCAAATGAATGAAATTGCTGCTGCAAGTTCTTGTAAACAAAAAAAGTAAGTCTTTTAAAAAAATTTTAGGTTGTATCAGGTTATTCACAAAGTTTTTTACGTTTTTAATGGTTAAGAACACTTTTCCAAATGTAATCAATCGCAAAAACTTTCTGAACTACCTGATAAATTATATAATAATTTTTAGTTGGTTAAAAACAACTTTTCCAACTTCTGATTACACCCATTTTAAATCTGATCCAAATGAAGTCTTCAAAAATGAAAATGGAACTTCCTCTGTTCGTCTACATAATAATGGGGATACTGTAGCTTGGATTGAGGTCAAAGATTCAGCTCCTGAACATTTTGTTATTATTCAATTGGAAGATGGTAGTAAAAAAGCTTGGGAAGAAGAAAATGTCACGTAAGTTTTTTTTTATTTTAATACAGTATATATGATTATTCAAATTTATTTTTAGGATTGGTGTAGAAGCAAATGGTCTTCAAGCTGTTAGTTTTGATCTTGAAAAGAATTTTACTGAAATTCAAAATGGCATAAAAATTTATTTGAAGAAAGCTTTTTGTATTCCGGATCACAGTTTTTTTACACAAATTCGTTATATTTTTAATGTAAAAAGCAAACATGAGTACAATTTTACTGCAACTGTGAGTTTTTTTTTAAAAAGTTTTATCATCTTAAACGTTTCATGTTATAGTTTTACGTCACCGATGGCACCAATCTTGTATTAAAGTATTTGGAAGAAGAAAAAGATGGAACTCCAAAGCCATATCCTGAACCGTATAATTTTGAATTCTTTACTATTTTGCTTGAAGCTTCACCAACAACAACAACTTCATCAACTTCTACATCAACAACAACTTCGTCAACATCAACTTCTCCATCAACGATTGAAAATAGTCAAAATGGAATTGATGAAACTGCAAAAATTTCAGATTTGTCACTAAAAAATGAAATCCCATCTGAAGCAGCAAAAATTCCAGGATTCTTTTCAGTTTTAATTACAATTTTAATGGCTCAAAAACTTTTTGCTCTCTTTTTTAATCTGTAATTGTATTAAATTCTCTTATTTATTATTTATAAAAATTATTAATATTAAAACTGGAGATATTATATAAAAATTTTTTTGGGGGATCATCTACGCTAATCGATGGGTACGGTACTTGAGAAAATGTATGAAATACTTTTCAGATCTGATTTTAGCATTTTCGAGGGTGGACAGGATATGGAACTTCTGTCTTTTATAATTTGTTTTTAACATCAGGATGTCCTTCATTCTTCTATTTTTTGGCACGCGCCCCCAAAATCGAGAAAATCCTTTGATGTTTTGCCGCTCCCGTGTTAAGGCTTCAAAGATCAAAAATGTGTCCTCTCCAAAATGAAAAGCCCACACCAAAAAATGTTTTCTCTGCGGCCTTGGATACAAAATTGCTTAAATTTGGAATAATGATGAAAAGATGTTGGCTGTGCTTCTCATCAAACAAAAAAATTTGTTTTTTTTTGCAAATTTTAGTTAATGAATTATTTTGTTCATTTTTATCTATTTTGATGACATTATTTTATTCTTGAAGAAAGCAAGCAGTGTTGGAAGGTTGTGCCTGCAGGGGAATGGTAAAGAAAAGATGAAAATGAAATTGGTTTTATTTTTTGCTTTGATCTTTTTGTTTCAACAAATCAATGGTAAAATCAAAGGAAATGGATGCCAAAAATGGACTAAAATTTTACAAAATCAAAAAATGATTGCAATACCATCACGTTCTTCTATTTATTTGGGAAATGAACCTTTAACTGTTTGGTGGGATTTGACGGAACAAGTTTGTTTTCCAATAAATGCTAAAATATATGGACATCCAAAAGGAAATAATCCAACGTAAGTTTTTTAAACAACTTTTTTATTCTAATTTTTACATTTTTTAGTGTTTTTATTCAAATTCATGAAAGACCTGATTGTCAAATAAAGTTTAATGCACGTGGAGATGGGCTTAACACGTTTGTTTTCTGGCTTAATAATCATCGTGATTGTCTTTCTTCATGTCCAATTTATCAGCGAAAATATATTCCTTTTAAAATGTGGTCTGAAAATGGTCCTGTTGAAATTTTTATTGATGATGATGAAATGTTTCAACTTATGCTTTTACATGCTTATGACGTTCCTGTTAATCTCGACTTTAAATTTTATTTTCCTGAAAATTACTTAAAAGAATTAAATGACTTAAATTATTGTAACCAAACAAAGTAAGTTTTTTAAAAAGTTTTATTTTTTGATAATTATTAATTTTTAGTTGGTTAAAAACAACTTTTCCAACTTCTGATTACACCCATTTTAAATCTGATTCAAATGAAGTCTTCAAAAATGAAAATGGAACTTCCTCTGTTCGTCTTCATAATAATGGGGATACTGTAGCATGGATTGAGGTCAAAGATTCTGCTCCGGAACATTTTGTTATTATTCAATTGGAAGATGGTAGTAAAAAAGCTTGGGAAGAAGAAAATGTCACGTGAGTGTATCGATAAACAGGATATATGATTATGCAAATTTATTTCAGTATTGGTATAGAAGCAAATGGCCTTCAAGCTGTTAGTTTTGGTCTTGAAAAGAATTTTACTGAAATTCAAAATGGCATAAAAATTTATTTGAAGAAAGTTCTGTGTTATTCGGACTACAGTTTTCTTACTCAAATTCGTTATATTTTTAATGTAAAAAGCAAAAATTACTATAATTTTACTGCAACTGTGAGTTTTTTCTTTGAAAGTTTATCATCCTAAAAGTTTCATTTTTAGTTTTATGACGTCAATGGCACCAATATTGAATCGAAATATTTGGAAGAAGAAAAAGATGGTATTCCAAAGCCATATCCTGAACCGTATAATTTTGAATTCTTTACTATCTTGCTTGAAGGTGCACCAACAACAACAACTTCAACAACTTCTCCATCAACGATTGAAAATAGTCAAAATGGAAATGATGAAATCTCAAAGGTTCCTGCTTTGCCTCTAAAAGATGAAATTCCATCTGAAGCTGGCGAAATTCGGAGATCCTTTTTTTCAGTTTTAATTGCAATTTTAATGGCTCAAAAACTTTTTGTTCTCTTTTTTTAACCTGTAATTGTAATGAATTCTTTTTTATTTGTAATTTGTATAAATTATTATTATAAAAATTGCATATGTAGATTTTTGTTGTCGGATCCACTACAGTAATCGATGGATACCGTACACCGATAATTTCACAAAATGAGTTATGGGTTGTCCAGATCCAACTTTAACAGTTTTAAGGGGGGATAGTATGCCGAAATTTAATTTTTAACAGCTGCAAAGATCAAAAGAATATGCAAATATGACGGTAGGCAGAAGAAGAATGATTTCATTAATTAGGATATTTCTTCTGTCCTGGAGATTCTCTTATTTTGATTTGGAATAAATTTAATTAAATTATTGAAGTTTCTGTGTTTTGTAATTTGTTTATGACTTTATGCCTGGAGCCAACACAAGAACTAACTTTTTCGGTATCTTTTCGGTTTATTTTGAATGTTTATTTCAGGATGTCCTGCAAAAAGATACTTGTCAATGGCTGAAAATGCGGCCAGCTGATCCTTGGCCGACTCATTTATCAGATTTTGATTGATTGCGGTCCACTATCGTTTATTCGACGCTCAAAGCCATCATGAGCTTTTTAAAAATTTTTCCAACCGAGAGAATTTTTTATTTTTTCTCTCCTTATTTTTTGTTTAAGATTTGTTCAATTTTCAAGATCTCAGCAACGGCTTGGCCGATTTTAATGATTTAAAAAGCAGCAGGTATATAAAAAATAATTAAATCAGAAAAAAAGCATTAGAAAACTGGAAAAAAAAGTTTTAAAAAAACGAAAAATTTCTCTCGGGTGGAAAAAATCTTATTACTTTATGATGCGTTCGGGCGTCGAACGCGAGGAAAAGAAACGATAGTGGGTCCCACAAAAAACCTAACGTTTTTTTTGTCTTTACAAAAAACCGGCTGTAATTTATTAGCCTTATTTTTAATTTTTTTTACTTTTAAAACTTTTCCTTAATGTTTAAAAACCATTTTTTAAAAAAGCAAATGCAATTAGCGTTGGTGGAAAATCTGCTTATTATATTTATTTTTTGTGGCACATTCTTTGCATTCTGGGTAAAACAAAAAAATAGGTATGTAGCAATTCAAGTTTGTTTTAAAAAAACTTAAAATTTCCTGTTTTCATTTATTTTCATTTAATTATACCCCTGATAATTGACAATTCACTTAAAGTACAGATTTTTGCCAAAGCTTTTTTATTTTTATATCTTTTTGTCAGTTTTATTGTTTTCATTCCAACAATAAAAATATATATTACTAAAACTTTGTGTTTTGTTACAACATTGGAAAAAAAGATGAGCAACTACTGCAAATAAAACATTTTTTAGTCTTTTTACGTCCTATTTTTTTCCTTCACACTTTTTTTCCGGGTGTCAAGTGCATCATTTTTTCGGGAAGAACATTAAAAATAGGAAAAAAATATTTCCAAAAAGTTACGTTAGAAAAACTTTTTTATTAGTTTTTCTTAAATGGTTTCGAAAGAAATTCAATTTATACAAAAAAGTAAATATTTTTTATCGTTTAAAACAAGTTTTTATTATTCTGAACTTTAACGAGTTTAAACTTTTTAACTAAATTTGAATAAAAATAAAACAAAAACGGAACAAAATGTTGCAGTTTTATTCTATACAGTATTCTCAAATGACTAAAATCGTCATTTAAAAAAAAACTTTAACCAAAACTAAAATTACTTGCTCATTTTTTTTGAAGAGATTATTTAAATTTTACTTTTTTGATAAATGTTTTTAGGCGGCTCCTTTTTATGACCCAATAGATTCTCTTTTATGTCTTAAATTTAAAATATTGCTATCATTTTTTACATTTTAGACCTCCTAGAAATAAAATAATGACTTTTTAAACCAAAATATTTTAAACTTTTAAGTCATAAAAATGATAAATAACTTTAAGTGTCAACAAAGGAAAATCATTTATCATTGAAAGCAGTTTTCGGAGGTTTAAAAAAATTTATGCTTCAAAGTATTCGAACAAAGTTTTCTAAAATGTTTTTTGGAGTCTTTTAAAAATTCAATGTTGAATTTCGAATTTATTCATCTAATTACAGTATTGAGTTTCAATAAAATGTGATTCATTTTTATAGAAAATACCGTATTAAAATTTATCCAACCTTGAAGGAAGTAAATTAGTTAAAAATTACATGTTAAAAAATGTGTAACAAGAAAGACATGATACTCCTTATTTATACTTTTTAAAAACTAAAGCTTGTTTAAGAATACTTTAAAAAAATTACTAGTAATAAGCATTTTCAAAACTTTGAACAACACTAATATTTGTCGACTCATTGAAAAACTAAATAATAATGTTTACAAATATTACAATTTTAAGTTTAAGTTTATGTTTTTCCAAAACAGATAAAATGAGGTTTATAGCACTTGAAGATTCAATTTTTGAAGGCATTGAGCATGTCGAAATTCAAAGTCAAGAATCATTGAGCCAAGTCTTTTTTGTTGGGAATGCTTTTTCCGGTGCCATCAAATTTTTGGTTGGCGAGATTTGTTTTTTATCAAAAACATCAAAACAAAGAACATGTTTTCGAAGATGCCAGATTGAATGGAAAAAAAGAAGAGTTCTCTTAAAGTGCTTGTTAGAAAACTAAAAATAATTTTTGACTTTTGACTATTTTTAAACTTTAAAAACTTTTTGTTTTTCCAAAATAAACTTTTACTTCCATTTTTTAAAAATTACAGTAATAATTTTCTTTTTAATCCATCCTCCCCCACTACAAAGAAAATACCTTTTGTTGCTGTTTTTTATTTGAACAGAAACAAAGTTGAAATTATTTCTGCCAAAAATAGCTCTTCCAATTTATTTGAAAAATGTATCTAATTATGTTTTTTGTAAGTCATATAAAGCTTTTTAGAAAAGTGCACATTTTAAGCAAAAAAATAAGAGATAATGAATTAATTTTTTAAACTGCTTTTATCCACTTTTTTGATTTATTATTGTTATTTAAAAAAATTAAAAAGCTTTTAGTTACTTAAATTTTTTATTGGAAGATTTTAAATTTGTCACCAAGGATCTATCTCTTCTTTTTTGTTGTTCTTTTATTTTTTGAGCTAATTTTTTTGTTTTTTTAAGTGGGTTGCTTTTAGCTTTTTTGACTTATTTTTTTACTGTAATCTGCTTCGTCATTTATAAAAGCTCAAAAATTAATACGTAGCAACTACCTAACAGTTGCTTTTTGATTTATGAAAAATTTGCATAAATTTTGCAAAATCAAAAAATTTTCTATCCTTGATTCTATATTTGTTAAGTTTTTTGCTGACCATTGATGCATCGATTTTGAAAAAAAAGAAGGAACATATAAATTTATTTTATGAAAGTGCAACCGACCCCAAATTCTATCAGACATAAAATTCCCAAAGGAAAAATTAATCATAATCGATGAAAAATATTTTAATGCATTTCTTCGAAAATTTATTTATTCTTCGTTTTTTTAAGTTTTTAAACGCATTTTTTTCATCGCTTCTGGGTTTTCTTCAAAGAAAAAATTGGGTAGTCTTTGGCCACTTGGGTTAAACCTTTTTTTTCTCAAATAGATTCAATTTTTTAGATGTTTTTTTGAGAAAAAAAAGAAACTTTTTTGCTATCTTTTTTCTTGCAAACATTTTTTAGAAGATAAATGATACGGAATGCTTTTGTCTCTAAACTTCTTCAAAGTTTAAACGAAGAAAAATTGCTTTTTTGTTCGACTTTGAAATTTTGACAAAAAAATAATAAAAATTTCGAATTTGCATGCTTTTTTTTGATTTTTGTGAGTTCTGTCATTTTAGAAGAAAGTTTGAAGTGTCAAAAATTCCAGCGTTCCCTTTTTTTTCATTTCTATTGGCCACATGACTTGTAAAAATGCATCTCTTTAAGTTAGATATGAATGAACTTTTGAGTAAAAAACAAAAAGAAGAAGAAAGACTGCAAAAGACATTCCATTAGACTTAAACTACTTTTGTTTATAGCTAAAAGTTTAAAGTTGACAACAAAATGCTTTTATAAATTTCTATCGAAAATTTATAATTTTCTTAAAAAAGTATAAATACCTCAAGTCTTTAAAATAATTTTTGGATTACCCTTTATGTAAATTTAGATATTTGGGATTATCAATACCTGACATTTTCTTGAACTAATACTATCCGTCAAACCTTTTCCTTTGAAGTTTGCCGCTTTCAAAGTAAGCGCAAGATTTTGTTTAACCGACCCTTAAAACATTTGACGTCAGATCTGGACACTTTTATTTCTCTTTTGTTCATTCACAAAAAACCTATGTGGTACACGTGAAATATTCAGTGTCTGAGAATTTAGTTAATAAAAATTTGCGATAAATTTGTCACCTTTTTTTATGTGACAGATGGAAGACAGATGAAAGTATTCTTTTCGGCAAATCTCTCTTTTGTGACTCCCAAAAGAAAAACAATAATGTTTATTTAATGAAATTGAAATATTTTTTTATGATCATTTTTGTGATAAAAGCTTTTCAATTGGATTTTAACAAAATGATAGATAAAATGTGACAAAAAAAGAAAGCAATGTCTCAAAAGTGCAAAAAGTGAATCAAAGTGATTGGTTTTTCAGTTTTTAAAATTGTTCTTTTTGCGTCATTAAACTTTTTAGGAGAAGTTTATAAAATGTAAATCGAAGTTTTTAAACTCACTCACTTAAAAGTGATTGTTTTTCATAAAAATGGTTTTAGCTTTTAGTGGTAAATTTTCAAGTTATTTTTGTACAGTAATTTTGAGCAGAAATTTTTTGAATAGAGAAGGAATCCGAGTTTCAGAAGGATAAAGGATTTTCCAGATCTGACGTCGGAGTTTTTGCCTAAATTTTCAAACTCCTAGTCAAATTTTTTCTTTTGATCTTTGCCGCTTTTAGAAGAGCGTCAGATTATCGCTAACCCCATCCCCCTTAAAATAGTCGACGTAAGACCTGTAAATTGCCTAATTTGGAAACTAAAATTTAAAATAAAATTATTTATTTTATTTTATTTTTGCTCTTTTTGATTTGTAATTAATAAATTTCTTGGAATTGATTAACAATTGTTGTCTTTTTGTAGAAGTCAAAAATGCAAATTTTTTCAGGTGCTGTTTTAAGAAAAATAGGGTTTCTTTAATCAAATGCAATAAAAAAGGGCTATTAAAAATGCATATTTCAGTTCTGTTCAGTAATTTTGTCATCGCCAAATAAATTGTTTTGCAAAAAGTTGACAATGACGCTTATACAAAATTCCACCTGCGATTGCGACGGCTTACCTAAAAATTTAAGCATGTTTTATTTGCAAAAAATAAAATCCTCTAATAGAATTTTATCCTTTTAGGTATTCATGTTCATCACTTTTTTGTTTCATCTTTTAAAAATAATACCGAATAAGATGAGCTAAAGAATTATAATAAATTTATTAAAGATGTTTTTAAAAAGTAATAAATATCATCTATTTTTGGACTAATTGGGGTTTTTATTAAAAATGTCAGGTGATATCATTTACCAATTATCATTTATGATACAAATAAACAGTTTATTATTAGTTTCTGAATTTGTTTTTAAATAAAACAACAATAAAAATAATATTCATTAAAAAGATGTGTGTTTTGTTGGCTACAGTATTCCATTATACTACAAATAACTTTGCAAAGTACAGTAGTATTTCTAAAAATCTTAAAATAAAATGTTTTTTTAAACATTACTGTAGTCACAAATATATAACATTTGTACTATAAAAAATTTTTATAAAAAGTTTTCAGAGAATTAAAACCTATATTTTAAACAGCAAAAACACTGATTTTTGCGTTTCAGTGCACTCAAAATTACTATGTTTTAACAAATCGTGTTAACAAGAATTTGCCTTGATTCGAAATGTGAAAATTTTTGTAGTTCATTATTTTATATAAAATTTTTAGCCTAATTATTATCTTTAAAAATCTTCCTTCTTTTTAAAAGTTTTAAACATTGTTATTATTACTATTTCCACCTTCATTGAGCTACTTAGAATTTTTAAAAAAAAGGCATGTTTTAAGTTTTTAAAGTTTAAAAGCATTTAAAAACCCGACAAAATGTAAACTTTTTCAAAAAATTGCATAATTGTTAATTTTTTTCTTTTTAAACTGACGTTTTTAAACCCCTTTTTTAAAGCTTCAGAAATTTTTGGGATCAACTTCCTCGAGCCTTCCACGATATTTTATAACATGTGCCACGGCATTTTTTGATGATATATAAAAAATGCCGTGGCACAACTTCCTTATCGTTTTCAGTCTTTCAAAGTTTAATGTCTCTCTTAAATTTGAAAAACAATGTAATTAAACTTCAATGACCTCAAGAAAAAATGACCACATATGGTGTTGACAAAAAATAAACTTTTTTATTGCCAAAGTTTAACAAATTTTTGTTTCAAAAAGTTCTCGGAAGTGTTTTTGCATAAACTTTTTACTAATCCTAAAAACACGTCCAATGACACCATGTGCCATGGATGGTGTTATTTACTCAAAAATATATTTTTAATTAATTGCCGCTTTCGTCCACAAACAAATCTTGTGATGATATATCCTTCCAAAATCCCTACCAAAAAATATTTGCTTAAAAGTTCAGCTATTTTTGAAAAAGGCGTGGCCATTTTTTCTTTTTACTTTTATAAACACTCTTTTTTTCTTGTGTCTTTTAATATGGTTTCAAGTGCTCCCCTGAGGCAAAAGTAAATGAAAAAAATAGAGGGATAGAAAAAAATGAAGGAGTTGTTTCCAAAAAAATTTGTTTTTTGCATGAAAAATATTTTTTGGTTCAGGAAAATATTTGTTGCAGTTTTTTAGAATTTAATTATGAAGTTTCAAATATTTGAGTTTAATTTTTTCTAATATTTGTCTTTAAAAAGAATATTTTTAAGTTTTCCATGATGTAAAAGTACAGTAATGAATTTCGTATTAATGTAGATCTAAGTTTTAGGCAAACAATGAATAAAAACATGTTTTTCTCAAAATCTACACTTTCTAAATTTTAAAAAGTACAGTAATTAGCTTTTTATAAAAATTGAAGTTTAAAACTTAAAACTTTAATCAAAGTTTTGGAAGTGCTACTTTTTTGATTGAAATAGAAAAAAATTAATTTCCTGTTTTTTTTTGCAAAAAAAACAAAGTTTTGCACACTTTTCTATCTCTTTAAATTAAACTTTTTTTTATAAACTTTTTTAAACTAAAGTAGTTTTTTTCAGTCTTGTTTAAATTAGCGCCATTAAATTTAAAGAAAATGTCAACCCTTCTTCTTTGGCAAAAAACAAAATGCCAAATTTGGGATTTAACAAATTTTTTAGTTTTTTTCATCCTTGTGATAAGTTCAAGAATACTTCCTGTTTTATATTTTTAAATATGTGATATAAAATTTATATAAAAAAAAGAGGGAAGAAGATCTTGTGACGACAAAAAATATATAAAAAGTAGTGATGTCCTGAAAATGACATCTTTTTTTTGACCTTCCTTTTGAAGTTTGAGAAAAAAAAGTAGGACATGCCAATTTTAGAAACATTGGATTTAAATATTTTTTTGAAAGTAGAAAATATTTCTGGCATGTTTTATATGATGTATGTTTTATAAGCGAAATTTGATGTTGTACTGTAACCAATTACCGTACCAAAAGTTAATTAAAAGACATAATTTTTGCTTCTATCGTAATCAATTACCGTACCACTTTTTTGGTCTTATAACGAAATATATGAGAGGAATTGTCTCAACAAATTCACCCTGGTTTTCAGGTTCGTGCCTGAAAATCAGGGATGAGGGATCAAATCCTGATTTCCCCTTTAACTTTTTTCATCAACATGTTGTTTTCGAATATCTAGAGATATCTGTTAATTTCGACATTTGATGACAAAATTTATCATTAACTCTTGTTTTTGTTTTTGCCAAAAAATGTTTTTCAACGATTTTTTAAAAACATTTTACATCTTTAAGTCTCAAATATTTTTTTCCCTCACAACATAAAACAAAATGTACATTTTCGAAATTGGATTAATAACATCTTTCAAATATTACACATATCCAAAATATCGGATATATCTGATCCTCATCTAATCCCACTCCATTAATTTTTTATGACATTGATTATTATCGCGATTTTTGATTATTTGTTTGATTCAAAAAATATATTAAGAACCATTCATTTTTAGTGTTTTTAAAAGTGCAAAAAAACAGCTGCTAAAATCGGGATGGAGTTGAATGAAACTTCTTCTTCTGGAAATGAAGATGTTCTAATTTGTGGATTTACAGAAGAATGTGATTTTGGAAGATTTCTTTTTATCACAATTTTATCATTTATTGCACTTTGTGGAGTTTTTAATAATGGATTATTAGCATGGATTTTTATGAAACATCAATGCCCAAATACTCCACCAACTTTATATCCAACATTTTTGGCAATTCTTGATGGACTGATTTGTTGCTTCTATATCTTCCTTTTTGGTTTTGATGTTGTTATGATTTTTTTAAGAATTGAAGTAAGTTTTGAAAGGAATTTGTAGTTTTGATAGTCTCAACAAGAAAACTACAGTAATCAAAAACACCTTTAAAATTGTTTTCTTTAATCGAAATTTCCCTTTATTAAACTTTTATATGGTAATTACAGTAATTTCAAACATTTTCGATTACTTTAATTTCGGTAATCGAAAATGTTTTTAATTACTGTAGTTACCATATTTGAGTTTAAAAAACTGATAATTTTGATTTCAAAATTAAAACAATAATTTAATCTGTTTTTTAGTCCCTATTTGTCATTTATCATACCTATATTGTACCAGCTTTTGTTCTATCAAAGATTACACAATTGGCAATTCCCTATCTCCTTATTTTTGTTACTCTTGAAAGATATGCATGGATTTCAGAACACATGTAAGTTTTGATTTTTTGATCCCTGACTACAAAAATCAAATAAATTAATACCGTAATTTTTTACAATTTTTAAGCAAAAGTGCATCGAAGCATGCAAAAATAACTTATTTAAGTGACAAATCGTGTGTAACAAAAAATGTGACTTTTTTAATGAAAAAACAATTTTCCACGTCATTAGCTTTAATAAGCTTTTATCTAATGCTTAATTTATCTATTATTAGTTTAATATAAAATATGAAAATTCCGTGTTCAAAAATCATTGCGGAGGAAGCTTTTTTATAACTGAAACCATGAAACAAATTTTTAATTTAAGAAACCTTTTACTAATCAAAAAAAATGAAAAGTTCAAGATAAGATTATAAATTTAAAAGTAGAAACAAAATTAATAATTTGTAGGTGTAGGAATTATACTTTTTTTGTTTAATCTGTTGTAAATCCATTCAACCCCTGAGGGCATATGTTCCGTTTTTTATCCCATTCAAAAAAAATTTTTAATCTTGAATCACTTTTTTATTACTTTATTTTTAGCAAAAAAATTAATAAAAAAAAGAACAAAAAAATTTTTTGAAAAATGGCAAAAATGTTTTTGAAAACAAAAAAATATTTGCAATAACGCTAAAAACCATTAAAACTAAAACGATTACAGTAATCCAACTTTCAGGAAGAATTCATCACTTTTCTCAACTCGTGGTCGACCAATTAGCGTAATTTGTTGTTTGTGTTGTTGTGTTTTACTTCGATCTCCACCCCTCTGGGCATTAACCGTTGATGTCTATCCCGATTGTCCAGATTTCTTTCGAAGTTTAGCAGTTGCACCGTATCCATGGGTTATGGTAAGTGTCACATTTTCTTAATTAATTTTTTGTGGTCTGTGATAATATGCAAATTTTTAAAAATATCAACACTTGTTTTTTTGAAGTGAAAAAATCTTCCTTAAAAGTTCAACTCTAAAAGTGGTCTCTTGAGTTTACAAAATTTGCATATTATCAATCAAGTTTAAGAAATAGTATTTTTTTTTTTATTACGTCTAAGCGATGCCACTCACTTTCCGTGTGGTAATACCGTAATACAGATGGATATGTTTAAGCTGGGGTCCCTCCAGCAGCCATTTTTAATGTCTTTGGTTTGACATAATATAATCCCTTGGTAACCCGGTAGGACCGGGGACGGACGCGGGTAATCATTTTTAAATGTGACCACGGGCGTGACTCTATTTGTATATCCGCCTTTAAAAATACATCCATTTTCAGGAAAGCGAATTCTATGCCTTTTACGATTTCTGGTTGATGGCATTCATTCAAACCCTTCTCCCCTTCATTGTCCTTGTCTCCACAAATATTATTATCGTTAAACGTCTCTCCGCTGTTCATGCCATTGAAAAACAACACATGCAAAAACTTCAACAACAACAAGTTCTTCCTCCAACTCCCAAATCTTCAACATCCCTAAATCCTTTCCATGAAATCCGCCGAGCTTCGATGAAAAAACTCAGTTTTTCAAGAATTCGAATGCCAGCTTCTGTCCGAAATGCCGTCTACACAACAATGGCCATTGTTGCATCCTATCTTATTTGTAATACTTTACATCTTTGTCTAACAGTTCTTGAAAGATCAAAGGCTTCAATTTTGGAGGATAAAGAAGATCCCCTCAAGGCATCAACATTTTATACATTCTTTGGGGATTCTGTTAGTGCCCTTTACATGGTTACCTCAGCTATCCGAATTTTCATTTATTGCAAATGTAATCCAGTTGTGAAGCAACAAGTAGTTGAAACTTTGACAAATCTTTTTGCCAACCAAAAATGCCATCATGATGATGTAACAAAAGTTAAGCCAACTCAATGCTTTATCACCATCGAAAATGATAAATTTAGTTCACAATGTCCAAGTGAAGAAGTTTAAAAATCTGATAATATTAAAACTATAAATATGGATAAAATGTCTCAAAAACATGCTTTTTCTATCTCAACAATTTTGCTCCTTTTTACACCTTTATTTTTTGTATACTGTAATATATTTAATAAACTAATAACCAAATCAAAAAAAAATATATATCAAGTTTTATGAACAAAAATATCAGAAATTTTTCGAGGTTTAAATTTCAATGCATGCTTGTATGCAGCTTCACAGGCATCAGATCGACAGCAACAAACCATTGCATATTTTGTAACATCTTTTGAATCGTGATTACTTCGAATTACGCATCGAAATTCTTCTTCTTCAGGCTTGAAAATTTCATTACAAATTTGATAGACATGCCAATCATAATGTTCCATTCGATGATCAGGTTTAAGATGAGATAAATTTGGTTCACGAAGGCAGCCTAAAATTTGAAATGAATTTTGAAAATGGCATTAACGTAATAAAGCAAACAAAACTACAGTAACCATATTCTGACGGTACTAAAGTGTCTACTGTACAAGCTCAACATATTTTTAAGTGATCGGAAGGTTCATAATAACAGCAAATTTAAAAATTGTTAAACTTACCAATATCAGCTTGATGACCTTTTTGTATTCCCATTACACAAGATTGAACTGAACCTTTTTCGGGCTTTTTAACACATTCATGTCGACCATCATCTTCTGCCGTTGAAGAAATAACACATTTTGAGGGTTCTGCTTCAGGAATAAAAACTGGTGAAGTTTCAATTAAATGCATATTTTGAGCAAAGTGTCCATCATTGCACGGTGTTTTTGAAATTTGTTTGGATTTGCTTGTTTTATACGATGCACAGGCACACAATCTTCCAGCTGAATTATTCTTTTGACTTTCTTCATATGCACACCAATACGTTTCAATTTCATTAATATTATCTGTTTTAAGATAATCACCAGTCCAATTATATTTTTCATTCAATTTGGTTAGACGAGTTGCACTTGCACCGATTCGTGTCACTTGATAATCAGAATTGTTATAGAGTTTAGACATGACCTTTTCAAAGCAATACATATCCCATGATGGTTGTGGTTCAGTTGAATTTCGTTCAAAGCACAGATACTGAAACAAGAGATAAAAAAGATGATTTGGCGAGATCGCTAGCAGTACCGTTGCGACTCCGACTGCAGTCGCGACTGATGAGTCAAGTCGGTAGTCGCAAAATTCGAAAAAAATATCAAGGGAAAAAACCGCTTTTTTCGAATTTTTGCGGCTACCAGTAACCGAAAATGAAAAGTACAACACTGGCGGGGACTTCCTGTTTCAAAAAGTCATACCTGATCTTCAACACTTCCTTTGGCAGCTTCATGAATTGTTTCATTTTTAACAAAATCATCACATCGTTCAGTACCTTCGTCATCAGAAGAAACACATTTAAACATTGCTACAGTAACACGATACCAAACAGGAAGATATTTCATTGTTTCAGTCCCATTACATCCAAGTACACGTGGATCCACAGCACTATTAAGTTCACCTTCAATATAAAGAGGTCCATGACTTGCAACTTTGAAAAAACCTTTAATTTTGTCTCGGATAGGTTTACTAACTCGATAATTTTCATCTAAAGTATATGATGATCATTAATATCGATAAATAGAACTTACCAATCTGAATATTAACAAATTTATCCAAAACTTTGTCATAGAAGTATACGCAATACTTATCGCTTCTTGAATAAACATTATTCGCATAAGGTCGTAAGCATTTTCGAAGTCGAGGAAGTTCTTTCTTAAGTTGGCCAAAAACAAATTCACCATAAACTGCATGAATCACTAAAATTTTCGCTTCAGCTTTCTCAACATCATCAACAAATCGACAACAAAAAACAAGTTCATCATCAACATCGGTGTAGCACTGCCGTTCAAGATTGTGACATCCATTGCTTTTTTTAATCTTTTCAAACATTTTTTCACAAATATCACCCGTCTTGTTAACCAACGAAATTGAAGTTAGCAGTTTTGGTTCTTTACTTGGACGTTTAACAGAAATTCGCACATGACATTCATTCTGTAGAATTAAAGCTTTAGCACTTATTCGTTCTTCGATACTTTCACTTTCAGTATATCTCCAGGTAGATTCATCAACGGTGAAATTAGCAGACATAGAAACTTGAGGACAAGTTAGCCCATGTTGAGTCAAATTTCCAACTATTCCACATAAATCTTCACCGGAGTAACAACAACAAAAGAAATGCATTGTTGTAAGAGAGATTTTTACAGCACATTCTTGATTATTTAATATTCCTCCTGTTGATACATTTGAAGAGTATGGCGCCCAGGAAAAGCTACTAGCACATGAAAAAGTTGAAGTTTGATTAGATGGATTTAGCAAGGTTCCACTTTCATAAATGAGATCTCGGCTATTTATATCCGTGGTATTGACGATTGAAGAATAATGTTGCATGTAGCATCGTTGAACACCAAGTGGAAGAGGAATCTGAAAAAAAAGAAGAAAAATTGTGTTAGAATATATAAAACATTTCGGTCACATTTTGCCAACAACAATTTTTGCTATTGATGAAAAGCAAAATTGATCCGAACAATTTTAATTAAGATTTATCTTTATTGTTGTTTATTTACCGTCAATATCAATCGATATATGCTTCCCTCAAACCCCAACAATCAACAACAACAAAAACTTACAAAACGACCATAACCATCTTTACAAGTAAAATTATTTGGTTGTTCTTCTTTGAACCATCGCTTTGGTCGATTTCGTTCAAAAGATTTGATATATTTCGTCATTAATTTAATCTTCCATTTACTCTAAAATTTACTTTATAGATAAATAATTACTCCAACATAATATAACTTACATCTTCAACAGTATTATTAGGTGACAAACATTGAAATACAATTTTTACATCATCTTCAATTACAGATTCCCCATTTTTACCATCAGAAGAAACTGCTCGAAATCCTTCACAAATTTGTTCAATCTGTTCACGAAATGGTGATTGAAGTTCAGTGATAATTTCAGCAGAACCATTCTTGAACATTATAGCATTGTAAAATGGGAAAGCAGCAGCAGATACATGGATCGAAGAAATTAAACACAAAAAAGAGAGTAAAAAGTACAGAGATTTCATTGCGAAGAAAAAATGTTAACATTAACCAACACGCATAAACCGCTGCAATGAAAAAAGGAAAGGTGTTGTTCTAGAAGGAATAAAAGAATTTGCATAAAAAGGTTGATTCAGTTTTTTCTAACACGTGGAAAGAGATTATCCAAATTTGTAGTCAGATATTTCGAGGAAGAGGAAGTTAGCGTTCACCTCAGAAGCGGCAAACATCAAAGAAAAAAATTTGATGGGGCTGAAAACTTTTAGTCGATGTCTGATCTTTGGGGGAAAAATCAAAGTTTTACAAAACTTATTGATCGGGAAACTTGAGATTCTGTTAATTTAAAAATGTTGAAAGTACGTGCCATAATTGATAAGATTTGAAGACTACTAAAAGTACTGAAAGGTGAAAAAAGTACCTAAAAAAGTATGAAAAATGTGATAAATGTTAAAACTTTGACATGGCAAACTTTATTGTAGCAAATAAGTAAACATCCAATAAATAAATATTACCGTACTATTAATCAAAACTTTATCTATTTCTTTAGAAATTATTCATTTTTGGGCTTTTCTTTTGATCATTGATTTCTTTTTGGATTTGATTTATCATTTGTAGGTTGTTTCTTTGAAGTTCCAACTTTCATTTTCTTTTCCGATGTTTCATCTTTCATATTTCTTAAATCACGACGTTTTCGAAGAAAAAGAGATAATACCAAAATTCCCAAAAGAATATTGATATAAATAATTAAACAAAAATGCCATAGATTTTTAGCTTGAGCTATTTGAGGAATTATTGATAATACAAGAGGTACAGTAATCATTGATGCTAAAAATGGAAACAATTAGATTTTTAGACTGCCAAAAATCAAAAAACAACAATCACAAGCTTAAAATAGCGATATTCTATAACCAAATTGTAAGTTTGATCAAGTAACCCATTCTCAACCAAAATATGTAAATTTTGATTCATCAACAATTATCAAAAATCTCAACTGGAAAACAGAAAAACTAACAATATTTTTAACACCCTAAGAAATGAAAGCCAACCCCATAACCCAAACAAAATTTAAACAAATCAGATAAAATAAACTTTATTGTAGCACAAATGCAGACAATACAAAATAATAAAAATAAACAAAAATAACTAAAAACACATTATTTCTTGCTCTTGTGCTTTTTGCCATGACGCTTCTTTGGAGCTTTTCCAGCAACATCTTTTCTTGCCATTGCAGCTTTTCTTTTAGCACTACCACGAAATGCCAGAATAATGATGGCCATAATCACAATGGCCAGAAAAACATCAATTCCAACAAGTACCCGAAGTACCCAAACATAGACTTCTCTATTTGGGCATTGAATTGGAGGAGGAGCTTCTGAAGTTGCATTTGAGGATGCAAGTGGCACGATTGTAGGCGGTGGAGGAGGTACTGTAATTGTTGGTGGCGAGAATGGTGCTAAAAATTTAAGAAATGTTAGGTCTTGCAAAAATTAATACAAATCCCTTACCATCATATCTTCCAACGGCTTGATGAATTTGAATGAAGGCATTCTTTGATCGCCAGAGCTTTCTTAAACTTCCAGATGCAAGTTCTTCAAAATGAACTTCATAAGCAGTATCATTTTTCCAGTATCCATTGAATGCACGTTCTTCAGATGCACGTTTGAACCAGACGAAGACGGAGCGGCCAAAGCTTGAGAAAGTTGGATAAAATTGAGCATCCAAGACACCATCAAAGATATCCTTCAAGACAGCTTCATCAAAACCATGAAGGACCATTCGATCAATCAATCGAACATCAGAGAGATTCCGTTCATCGATGAGGAAGTAATGAGCTTCAGCTGAAACAAGAAATAATTAAACAAATTCATGCCAAGCAAGATAAAAAACATACGTGAGCTTTGTTGTGTCCAATACAGAGAGACAAAGGTGCCATAGAGAGGATCAACACAGAAGAAGTTTGGAGCATAATATTCAGTTGGATAATTATCAATCAAAGTGAAGCTGATTGGAGCAATTCCAGTTGAGCCATTTCCTTCAAACTAAAACATACGATTTTGAATATATTAATGTAATAGCAGATATATGCTTACCAAATCCTTATGAGCAACAGTATATGCACACACATGTTCATCATTCTTAATGAAGAAATAAGCATGTCTCATCCATTTACGATTGATTAGCAGTTCCATGTTGAGAAGATCAGTACCTTGCATTACTGAAAGAGAATGTTATTTTATATATAGGACCATGATAAAACAAACCTCGTGGACGATAAGTTCGACAGCGATCTTTAACATCAATAATACGAACAGATGAAGCACTAAAAATGGCGATTGAGAACAAATTACATAATGCATAAATATAAAGCTTACAGTTGTGATTGTTGGAAGGTATTAGCACGATCAAAGAGAACAACAAGTTCAAGAGCTTTAGAATTATTAGCATACATGGTGTAGGATGGAAAATAATATGTTAAGACATCAATGTTGTAAAAAGGAAGAGTTCCAGGTACAAACATTGGATCAACAACCATAATATCTTGTTTGAGAAGCCATTTTCCAGCATCAGCAGGTGAAGACAAAAATCCATTGTAGTTTCTATAATAAAATCACTGTGACTAAGGTGGATGAGTTCAGAAAATAAACTTACGCATTAAACCAATCCTCCGACATAGAACCATCACGACATTCACCAGCATCAATATCCTTGCACATATTAATCAATGATTGAGCACGTCCAGGTTTTGAATAATAGATCAATTCTGCATTACGTCTAAACATGTAATCAATTTCATTGGTAGTACTATTGACGACTTCAATTAATCGATCATCACTCTCCTGTCCATTTGCATATCCAAGAACCAAAACAGCAATAAAGAGCTTGAAAAGCAGCGACATTCTTTCACCAAGTTCACGGAATCAAAATGACATGAATTTGCTGCATTTTTTCTCCTTTTATACGATTTTAGTGATTGTCAAAAATCTATGTAAATTTTAACAAACGATGTGATTGTTTGCACAATCTGATCGTTCTAGAACGTTCTCCTTTTTTTAAACTTTTTAGCAGCGACAAATGATTTTAGTTTCTTTTGTGCATGAATGCCAAAACTGTTAAAAATATTTTTAACATGTTAACAGTTTTTGAAAAATAAATTTTTTGTATTAAAAATTACAGGTTGGTGTCAGTATCAATGATTTATTTTGGATTTTTAATTTAAAAACAAACATAAGAGGTATAAACATATTTGTTAGAACCCCTCCCTTGACATGTCTAAAATCAGTGTTGTGCTTTTTTATTTTAGTCGACTGCGCCTCCGAAAGCGCAAAGCGGCACATTTTCTTTGATCTTTTGCAATATTCGTCTCCGCCTTCGACTACGGAGGCGCAACAACACTGTCTACAACGTGTCAATTGACACTACAAAATTTGCCTTCAAAAGAATCATATTCATACATATATAAATGGTTAAAAAAAAATTAAACTTTATTCAACATTAAGAGTAAAAGCCTGATCAACAAATCTTTGACACATATACGGTTTTTCATTCGGGCAATCAAAACCTGATGCAATACCTTCTGAACCTCTGTCAACATGGTAACTACCATAATATGCAGTGCATATATCAGTTTCCTGTTTACTCGTAATTAAAGATTTTGTTCCATCCAAAGTATAAGCTTCATTTTCAGATTGTTTAAGACCACCCCAGACCAAATCCCCCGATCGCGATTTTCCATAATAAGCAGTAATAACTACAAAATTTAAAAAACAATATTGAAATAAATAGGTTGAATAAACATACCACTGAAGAAAAAATATTCGTTGTAATCAGCAGCTATAGCAGGAAAAGCTTCTTTACTTCGACATCCAGCAACTGCATTGTAATAATTAGCTTTTTGACGATTATAAAAAATGCACATTCGATTTTTAGGATTCAGATGCCATCCAGTCGAACATTTAATTTTTGGATATCGAGGAGTTTCACACAAAAATGGATGTGATTCTTCAACAGATCGAATACTGAATTTTGCATTGTTTGGATTAAATACTGTAGCATACGATGAACACGGATCATTATCCAGAAAGTTCCAATCAACACCTTCTTCCCATGGCAAATTAATCTTTAAATTTTTTCCATGAAAGGATTTATTCCTAAAATAAATAAAATTAAACATAAAAATTATTGAACAAGTCATACCAGTAAATCATATCATAAAAGAAAACAATATCACTTCCTTTAGGTACAGATAAAGATTTAGCCCAAGGAAAAGCCGTTTCATCAAATATATCTTTTCCAACAGGTGTAGATTCATAGAAAGCATCTTTACCGTATCCAACCCAAAATCTTGTAGTTTCATTTACTTCAAATGTTAAATCCCGATAAATTCTTCTAATCCATTTTTTGAAGACAATTTCTGAATCTGCAGTTGCCAGCCTTCCTCCATATTGATAATAGCAGGTAGAATAAGCATCAATAAATTTCATTGGTTGAGAGATTAATACCAAACAAGAACCATCATAATGTCCAGGAATACAATTCTTTCTTTTAAATCCTTCAATTGGAACAGAATATTCTTTGTCACATAATTTTTGAGATTTGATTACAGCAACAAATATTGAAAGGAATCTGAAAAAAAATGTAATAAAAATAGGAAAAAACCATAGGGACAAGAATTTCATCATGTGCATAATTTGCAGAAAACTTAATTTTAGGATGATTAGGGTTAATGAATAAAAACATACAGTACTCTTCGGAACATAAACATTCTTTACCAACAAAAAATAATTATGGCATAAACTGATTCAACATTCCTAAATTACAGTAATATTAATCATAAATAAAATATAATTAAAGAATAGAACGGCAAATCCTGATATCCAAAACATTCATGTACAAAAAAAAATTTAAAGATCCTTTTATTTTTACCAATGATTACAGTACATTTAAATAAATCAACAACAAACAAATCATAAAAACTTTTACTTCTTTTTGATGCATATTCTTTTCAATCATCTTTAATGAACCAAGAACATCTTCAAAATAAAGCATTGTTTTTTGAACGAGTTGTTTACGATATTTATAAGAAAGCAGTATCAAAAAATGATGAAAAAGTTCTATCAAAATTGTAAGAAAGAAGCATTGGCAAATCCAGATGCAGAAGTTGTTTAGGATACGGTATTAGGTTTAGGATCAAAAAGTGAAGAACCACTTGTTGAAAGATCATTGTTGTTGAAGTGGTAGTAATTCAAAAAGTATTAAAGTGAAACAAATTTTAACTTGAATGAACAATATCTTTAGTAGCAATAATTGGTGTAGAATCTAAAACAAACAAATATAATAAATACAAATGTCATAAAAACAAAACTTACCAAAATTAAAGTGATGGAGAAAGCACATAAATTTCAATTATTCTTGATTCCAAAAGATAATGCAAGAAAAATGATGGTATCGTTAACAATCAATTGGTTGAGTTTAGCTTGGTTTAGCTCAACGATTTGAACTTTCATTTTTCAAGTTCATGTCCGCTCGAGAGTCTGGCACGCTAACCACTCGGGCACCCGCATTTTAGCTGTCCAAAAAACAAATGTTAAAAAAACTTACACGAAAAGCACAAAAGCAAGATGGAGATGATAAACCATATCTCAGATAGTGAAAGATAAGCAATATTCCAATGTTTGAGTACCAATTTTATTTGCAAGAAGAGATAACACATGTTTTAATAGTTGCTAGCATTAAATTGAGATACACACTTTTGTAAATTTGTTGTTAAATCTGGTTTACAAAAGTGTGTAAAAAAAGTCATAATAAATATACGATGAAGAAAAAGAGAGAGATAAAAAAGAACTGCAAAATGATGATAAAAAATGATGACTTTTTTGAACGACCATTGAACACAATAAAAACTTTGCAGAAAAATAAAGTGTAACATTTATGCAAATTTACTTTATTATTCGTATCAAAATCTCACAGATCTACGTAGAGTAAACGAAAACAAAAATGTTAATTATTATGGTAATATTTGATTTTACAGTAATTTCTGCTTCCGGTTTGAAGTTGCGTTGCGGCAAATATCAAAAGAATAATATAGCAGAAAAAAGTAAATTTTTGTATGTTGTCGTATTTGGATAATCCAAAACAGCAGTTTTCGATGGCCAAAGATTTAAACTTTAAATACAGATGATAAATAAGAATTTTAAAATTGTCCAACGTTTTATTATAACAAAAATTTTAGATTATTTAACGTGCAATTGACAGTAAAATGATGTATCTTAACACTTTTAATAAAAAAAGTCTGTATTTTATTACCGGCTAATATTTAAATATTTTATAAGTAACATTGAACACTTTTAAATATTCAAATATTTAACTTAAATAATTTAAGTGTTATAGTTTATTCGATTTACAAAATTTTAGTCATCAAAAGCAACGAACCAAAATTTTAGCAATTAATTTTTTGGTTTGCTAAACTGAATGTTTTTAAAAAAATTGAAACAACCATTTTTCTGCAAAACAGTGCCCACTTTGTTTTACTTTTTTGAGTTTTTATGCTGAAATGTTCTTTTTTTGATCAAAAAATAAAAAATTGGATGACGTTTTAAAGAAAAAATATAGTTTTATTAATGTTAAAATTAATGTAATCTTCTATTTTGTTAAAATATTTTATAATTATTACTTTTTACAGATTTTTATAAAAATGCTACCAATTAATTATTTTTGTAGGCTTTTCGGAAGCAATTTTTCGCAATCTCTCAAATTCGTTAATCAATACAACACTCTTTAAAAAATATATATATTCAATTGGAACAAAAATCAGTAAATCTGTATTGAAAAAGAACCATAAATCTGGAAACAATATTCTGATGGACAAGGCCGTATAGAGATGGAGGGCATTCGGGGCACATGGTTTACCAAAACCGAGAAAATCCTTTGATCCTTTGCCGCCGTCATGTTAAGGCGGCAAAAGATCAAAGGCCTGCCCCCTCCAAAATGAAAATGTCCATCTCGAAACTTTTTTCTGCCTTTGGCTTTGCAGATGAAAAACAAAAAAGAGACATACACATGACACAAAAATTACATGTTGTTAGGGAATTAATTTTGTAAATTAATTTGCATCTTTATCTTGCAACATCTGTGGAGAAAAAATGGAAAAAAACAAGATTTATGTTAATTTCAAGAATTTAGCTTGTTTTATGAAAAGGAGTACTTTTTATTTAATACTTTAAAATCCCTTTTGTTTATTAATTCCTTTGTGCTCGTTTCGTTGTTATGTTTGAATACAGGGATCCCGTTTCGGATATCAAAGAAATTAAACATCGGTCATTTATTTTATAATGAGCCATGCTTTTGCAATCTATGTTTTCTACAAATACCTTTTTTGTTACGTTCGATAGCTTTTTCTTTCAAGTTTTAAGAAATATTTAAATATTCAGACATTGTAAAATTGTAAACATTAAACACACATAACATTATTTTGATGAATATTTATCACGACATAATGAATCTTGATTGATTCATTCATCTCCAAAATGACAAAATATCAAAACAAAAAGTTGCATTTTTTAAATAAAAATAAAACAAGTTAAACAATAATTCTGAAAACTAAAATTTTCAAAACGAATTGGTGTAATAATTATTTTTGCTCTTTTTAAACATTAATTTCAAACAAGGAAGGGTTTTCTTTTGCGAAAAGTGAAAGTAGCATTACAAACAACAACGTTTCTAACTCCAGACGAAATTTTTATGGCATTACAAAAAATTGACAGATATTTCGAAATATCGCAAACCAAAATGATTGAAAGAAAACTATTTTGTTTCACCAAAAAGCTCAAAAATTTTTTGCTCTCTGGTTTAAATTTTGAATATTATGTTACTACTTGTTAAACGTAATTTTTAATGATTCAAAAACAGACATTTTTTTTTCTATATTCCTATTGCATTCATTTTTAAAAAATTGTTTAAAAATGAATTATTGCAATTTTATATATGATAAAACAATCAAAAATTCAAAACTAATCAAATCTAAACTTAATTCTTTTTTTAAAATCATTAATGTGGTAACATTTGAAAGATTTAATGGGATTCAAATCGCTTCTGTAAAAACCATTTAAAACAAACGACTACGTTAAAGAGAACAAATTTCGTTCACACATCTCCCACAGCAACTAACAATTTATTTATAAAAAAATCAAGAACAAAAAATGACAAACATGTATTTATAAAAAGAATGCAGCAAATGATCAAAAAGCATTATTGTCAGTGCTGTTGCGACTCCGACTCCGAAGTCGATGAGACGACTACGGAGTCGAAGTTGGAGTCGGAGTCGATGTTTCCAAAACATCAAAGATGAGAATTCATTCTTTGAATCTCACCGTAGAGGTTTTCATAAGACGTCGGAGTTAAGTCTCCATATTTGTTCCTAGTACTCCTTGGGACTAAAGAATATTATACACAAAAAATTAGCTGCCAAATCCAAAATCTGTATTTTCCCATATAACACCAATATGTACTGCACATAGAGTTCAATAGAAGTTAACGTTGGATAATTTCCAGAAAATAAGTCCACCATTGTTTTAAACATTTTAAAACGATAAAAATAGTATAAACTATTGTTGATAAACGTTATTTGACGGTCATAAAATGTTAAAAATCCTTCCAGAAATATATGTTCAACGTTAACTTCTATTGAACTCTATGTGCAATATATATTGGTGTTATATGGGAAAATACAGATTTTGGATTTGGCAGCTAATTTTTTGTGTATAATATTCTTTAGTCCCAAGGAGTACTAGGAACAAATATGGAGAGTTAATTCCGACGTCTTATGAAAACCTCTACGGTCAGCCAGCTCTTTCGATCGATCTTTCGACTCCGGAGTCGATCAATCGACTCCGGAGTCGGAGCCGACGAAAAGTAAAAGCACAACACTGGTTATTGTTAATTAATAAAATCTTGCCAACAATCTAAAAAAAATTGTTAAAATCTTCAAAAGGCTTTACATTTTTTTACTCGTCTACTAATACAGCAATTTTTTGAAGGGAATAATTTTAAACGCAAACTTAAAAAAGAAAAGTTTAAATTTTAAACTTTAAAAATGTAAAAAGTTTTGCAGTACATTTTTTAATTATTTAATGCAGCAGTGATAACTAAGGTTTCCAAAATTTTCCTGTAGAATACCTTGTCATTTAATTTGTTACCGGTATAAATATTAAAAAAAGCAACTTAAAGGGATTGTCCAAGGCAGTACAAAACTTTTTTTATTTTTTAGATGACGTATCTTAACACGAAAGCAATATGCTCAGGAAAAACAATGGATGCGCAAGTGAAACATGTGTTTTTTTGTGCTCTCTCTTTTCTTTTCCTTTGTTGCTGCCTGAGCATATTGCTTTCGTGTTAAGATACGTCATCTAAAAGAATAACAAAAGTTTTGTACTGCCTTGGACAATCCCTTTAAAAAATATAAAATATTAAAATATTTAGGCATATAACATATGTGATTTATGAATTTTTGTCATCAAGCAAGACTATTTTTTATTTCGATTTAAACAAATTTGACACACACTATTTTTGTTGTGAGAGTTTGTGTAACATTTTGCGCTATTTTGACTGCTTTCTTTTTTTTTTGAGACTAGATGTTATAGGGATCCATTTTTGTTTCCGCGATAAAAAAATTAAAGGAAAATTGAATTTATGTCTTCAGTAAATAAAAAAGATGTGAATTTTAAACATTGTGTGTTAGTGTTTTTAATATTTTGTTACTTCTTCTTTATGGTCATTATAACTGTAAATTTTTTAGACATTTGATCAGTTTAAAATCGGAAAAAAAGCTTTGCAAAGATGTCGAAACGTTCAATAAAAAAATTAAAATAATTATTTTGGGTGTTTCTAATTAGTAAAAAATTTCTCGCTTTTTGTTTCACTTCAAACTTGTTCAAAAGAATATTTTTATAAAAATACCATAAAAAACAACAAAACATAATCAAAAAAAAAATTTAAAAAATAAGTTGTGATTCAAAAATTTGTTCAAAGGATTCTTCGAGGAATTCATTTTCAGGGTTTTTAACAGAAGTTTCAGGATTTTCATGGAGTCAAGATTTTTGATAAGTTCATCATCAATTTTAGCAGTTTCATTGTTTTGTTGTTCATTTAATTCATTCTTATTTTCAAATGGAATTGAAGTTGCTTGAAGTTGACCATCAGTTGAAGCCTCGGTTGCTAAATCTCCGTCTTGGATTTTTACTTCAATTCCAGTGTCTTCAATTTGAGCAATTGATGTAATGGCAGCTGTAGGATTTGGGATTTCTGGATCAACAGCTTTAACAGTTTGAACAGCCATTGGTGAGAAGGACATGCATTGTTGACGATGTCTTGCTCTTCTATTTTTAAACCAAGTCTACAAAAATTTGAATAAAGTTGAAACACGTATAGTTTGATTGTCTACAAGAAAAACAATGCTTACTTCAACATTATCTACAGTAAGGCCAGTCGTTGCTGCAATTTTTTCTCTCCGGTAACAATCAGGATAATGGGTATTCTTAAATTCAGATTCCAAGACCTTGAGCTGTTCATTGGTATATACAATTCGAAATCTTTTTTGTCGTCGTAGGCTAAATTCATTTTTATTTTCAAATGAAATTGGACGTGCATGAAGTTGAACATTAGTTGAATCATTTGCTGATAAATCACAGTTTTCAATTTGAGGAGCTGACAGAGTAGCGAATGGATTTTGGATTTCTGAAGAAGTATTCATTGGCAAGAAGGATCTGATTGGATTACGAAATTGTTCTCTTCTGTTTTTGAACCAAGTCTAAAAAAACAAAAATTTGCATGATTTGAAAATCAAAAAAAACTGGGCTTACTTTAACTCCATCTTCAGTAAGGCCAGTTTTTGCTGCAATTTCTTCTCTCCGGGAAATATCAGGATAACGGGTATAATTAAATTCGGATTCTAAGACTTCAAGTTGAGCATCGGTATATGTTACTCGGAATCTTTGATTTCTGAAATCAGAATTCATTTTAAAATGTGAAAAATCAACAAAACATTTGTTTTTGTCTTACGTTAGGTATCCATTGAATCGATGATCGGCTGGAACAGAAGATTTTTGATCATCTGATAAATCAGAGGATGATAAATCCCAGGTTTCTTCCTTTCCATTGCCATTAATTTGAGGAGTTGGTGTACGATGTTTTGCTCGTCTAATTTTAAACCATTTCTGTAAAAAAAATTTGAATAAAGCCGTGCAAGGTTTGTTAATTTGCATGAATGACTTACTTGAACCCCTTCTACAGAAAGGCCAGTCTTTTCTGCAATGTCTTCCCTCCGGGAAACTTCAGGATTACGAGTATATGCAAATCCAGATTCTAAGATTTCGAGCTGTTCATCAGTAAATACAACTGTTTGTTGTTCACAAAATTCATTTTTATTTTCCAATGGAATTGGAGATCCTTGACCATCAGTTGAATCAGTGACTGAAACATCTTCATTTTTGCTTTTTTTTTCACTTCCATTGTCTTCAGTTTGAGTAGTTGATGAAACGGCAGCTTTAGAATTTGGGATTTCTGGGTCAACGGTTTCAATAGTTGGAATAATCATTGGAGAAACGTATCTGCTTTGATTACGACAATGGGCTCTTCTATTTTTATAATATTGCTAAAAAAATTAGAATAAAGCTTAGTAGTGCAAGGTTTTAAAAACTGCAAGACAAACAATGCTTACTTGAAGGCTTGTTCCTAAAAGGCCAGTTTTTCCTGAAATTTCTTCTTTCAAAGAACCATCAAGAAACTGAGCTTTCACGAATTCAGATTTTTTTATTTCACTTTGAGAAGCGGTGTACACGTATTTACTTTGACTTTTAATATCATATTCTGCAGCAGAAATTTCAAAAGGTTGTGGGGGTGGAAGTTCAACAGTTTCAACAATTTTATCATCAACATTTAATGGAGCAGATGGAGAAACAGGAACTTCAGCAACAGATTCAACAACATCTTCTCCATCTTTTTCATAAACTGCATCAGTTTCAACATGTCCAAAGGTCATTTTAAATGAGCATAAAGCACGAAGTTCATTTTGGTCAGTTAAAATTGGTGAAATGGCATCGACGACATCTCGATAACTTTTTAACAGAGCAGTTTTATCTTCATTGGGTAAATCAGAAAATAATCCAAAAAATCCGGAACATGAATATATTCCCTAAAAATGAAATTTTGTGATCAATCAAAGTTTACAATTCTGGTTTAATTAAAAACCATACATTTTTAGCTTCATGATAATTTCTCTTTAAAGCTAAATATTCATCATTTGGTAATAAATTGGGATGATAAAATTTTGATGGAATATCTTCTTGTCGTGCTTTGAAATATTTATACAACAACCATAAACAAAAAAGTGCATGCAAAAAAAGTCCAGCCGAAATTACAAACAAATCTTTAGAAAAAGCTGCGAAAAAAGTGTAAATAGCGGGTAACTCAAATCCGAGAAGAACATGAGACGTAATAATATCTCTAACAGAAAATTCATATACCGGAGGCCGTTTAAGTTTAACTAAACTAGCCATGTTTGAATTTAGCAAAGAAAAATGAATGCCAATTTATCCACAACCAGCAAAAGTTAAATGAATGAATGCAAAAATGAAAAGAAGAAACTTTTTCAATAACATAAAATTATATTGCAAAAATACTTCAGTCAGTTTTCCCATTCTCTCAGAGCTTTTTTCTTGACCTCGGCTATCCTTTATGGACCTAGTATGCCAACTCAAAAAAGAATTCCGGACGTCCAAGGGAGAAGAAAATACTCAATTGTATTATGCATTAATGAAGATCAATAATTTTTGTCTTTCTTTCACGACCACCACCACTGTAACCATCAGCCAAAAATTTTGACTAACTATGGTTTTTTGTGTAAGAATGTGCACAAACAAGGATATTGATGTTTGCATTCATATTGCTCGCTAGATAACTGACTTTCTGAAAAAATCGAGCAATGGGCGGACACTCAAAAATTTCAAAATTGATTTTTCGAGCTGAAACTTGGCTAACAACATCCTTAGGGGTCAAGGAGGTGTGATCAAAAAAAATTTTTTTGATTCGTCGTGCCACGGCATTTTTGTGCCGTTCGGTCGCCCTGGCCTTAGTTTTGATCCTTTTTTTACAAATGAGGTATATTCTGGTAGCCCTTGATCAGGGCTATCAGATGCACACATTGGGATTTTCATTGATGGTCCCACCACGAAAATTTTTCATTTTTAAAATTATAAAGGGGGATAAGTACCCCAAGAATTCGGGTCCGCAAAAATTTTTTTTTCTCAAAATGTTCCTTTTTTCATGACTCATTTATCGGCAGAAAAAAATTTTCGATTTCGAAAAATTTTTACGAGACTTTTTCAAAAAAATCGAATTTGACCTCAAAAACGATAGTTTAAACGAAATCGGAGTTCACCATCGAATTCCCCGTGGTCGATTTGCTATATGGATTTAAACTCAGAGCGATTGGACAAAAAAAAAATTTTGCCGACGACCCCCCTACGGCTACCAGAATATACCTCATTTGTAAAAAAAGGATCAAAACTAAGGCCAGGGCGACCGAACGGCACAAAAGTGCCGTGGCACGAAAATTTTTTTTTGATCACACCTCTTTGACCCCTAAGGGTACTACATGCAAAGTTTCAGCTTCCCAGACCCATTTTGAAATTTCGGAGTGTCCGCGATGCTTTCATTTTGCTCGATTTTTTCAGAAAGTCAGTTAGATAAAAAAGGTCCAGGAACACGATTTTCGTTGTAGTTTTTGTCCTAACTGGTCTAGTCGTCAACATGCAAATTTCTGAGGTAAAAAATGAAAAATTGGCAGTTTTGAAGATAAAACTATTAAAATGGTACCTTGCGAAAGCCCTTGACAAGCTGAGTTCACAGCTTACGAGAAATTATAAATTTTGCACCGGTGCAAAAAAACATTTAAGTACACCAATGCAGTCTTTTTGAAATGCAATGTTTTAAAAATAATTTCCTGTATTATCTTCTCTGATACATGCTTTCTTTTGCAAAAATCAAAAAATAGACAATTTGAAATATTTGATGTTCTCTGTTTTGTTTGTAAATGTTAAAAATATTTTTCAGGATATACAAAAATAAAATAATTAAACACTGAAAAATATAGACAATTTTGCACCAATTAGTGACACTTATAATAATAAGGTTTATGGTATTTCAGATACCCATGAATAACAAAATTATGATAGTAATATAAGTTTCGACTTAAAATTTATTTGAAATATAAGTTTATGCATTTTACATGTTAATCAAGAATTTTGAAACCTAAAATATTCAAAAAAGAAATATTTTAGCGCGATTATGTTTACTTTTTCAATATTGATTTTAAATAAAGATGTCTGTGCTTTTGCGAAAATTAAAACCACCATTGAAAAGAAATGTTTTCCTGTCAGACAAATATTTTATCATCTCTGAAAAAAATGTTTACAAAAGTTTCGAAATATCGCAAAACAACATAGAAGCAAACCAAAAAAGTCATTCAGTTTCAAAAAAGCCACAAAAACTGTTTCAAATTTTATTTGCTTTAAGTTTTTAATATTTTGTTACTCCTTTTTATGCAGGAACATTAATGATTCGAAAAACAGACTTCTGCCAAACATTGGTTTTCTAAAAAATGCCCAGAATCAAGACATGCGGCAATTAACAATTTTAAAATAATGAATAACTTATGTTATGTAACAACTTTACTTTTTAAATTCAGGATTAATACTCATTTGCATGCTTTTAAAGCTCATTTTCTTTAAAACTCAATCAACGCCTGGCACAGGCGCACCGAATTGATGCCAGAAGGGTGTAAAGTGTTTTTTCTAGGTAAATAAGGTCCAAAAACCTCATTTTCGTTGTCATTTTGGTTCTAAGTGACCTAGTTTTCGTTATGCAAATTTCTGAAGTCAAAAATGAAAAATCGCCATCTTTGAAGATAAAATCACCAAAATGATACCACTGAAAGCCCTTGACGAGCTGATTCCAAATATATAAAATTTGTTAAGGTTTGACCCCTTTTTGAAGGCGAAAACAGGCACAGAACGCCAAAAATCGCGTTTTTTCACCTTTTTGTGATTGCGAAATCTCCAGGACCACTCCGACGAAGAATTTTATTATACTAAATTCTTCCTTAACTACTTGGGCATCAAAAACTAACAACTTTTGGAACATCCATTTGGTCCTGAATGGTGTTATCTATGCTCGAATATGCTCAACTCTAACATGGTCAGCATGAGTCGCGGGGCTTATCTCAATGTACATGTTAGATTTTGACTTCCGGTGACTTGTATCATGAAAAACCATGTTAGCAGAGCATGTTGGGTTAGTTTCAGCTATTTTGGTAACGATTTCGTAATAGGGGAATCATTTGAAACTCCAATATTGTGCAATATCATCCGTTGAAGTATTAATTCAAAAAAGGTCAATTTTTCTTAACAAATTAAGGAAAATGTGCTTCTACAATAAAAATCAGATGCCAAATTAGTATTTTCAAGCATTAAACAATGAAATTGTGCAATTGCTGATATTTGGGAACTATTCGAAAAATAGGTGTTTTTTGGTCCATTTTCAAGGTATTCAAAAACTGTAAAAATTATCATATATCAACTTTTTGTGCTTATTACAATGAAATATAGCCTGTTTAGAGTAATTATGCAAATTTTCAAGTACCGGAAACGTCTAGTTTTTATTTAGCAGCATTTTAAAAATTTGGGTTTTTTTGCAACTAAAATTATCAAAAAGTCAGTTTTTTCTACATGAATCGTATCAAAAACATTTTTTCTTGGTTTTTTTTGTAATAAATTCAGCATTTTCAACTATAACCCCCTTTTATTAATCAAATTTCAAAGAATCCAAAAATGACAAAAATCGAATTTTTTCAAAAAAGGGGTTCAAGAGACGATTCAAATCTTGCGGCACGTGAAATTTTTATATAAAATTTTCTGTGGTCCATTCCAATAAACTAGGTGAAAAAACATCGTTTAGAAAGTTTTGAGCCGATCTCTCTCGTACTTTTGATTTCAGTGTAAAGTAAAGTTCCTGTATTGCCAAAAATGGAAAAACTCGGGAAAAATCGTAAAGTAAACCAATCAAAAAGTTTTAAACCGTGATTGTACGTATAAGTAAGGGCTTTTGAATGCATACTTGAAAAAATTTTTGTCTGACCCCTAATGCCGAAATTTCGGGTACTGCAATTTTCGACACAAAAAAAAAATTTGCATATTTAAGCAAAGACATATCACATCGAATAGCCAAGTTTCTGGGCTTTTCAAAAATATAAAATTTATTGAAATCGGTGGAGTACTTAGCGATAGCCAGTAAAAAAGGTGCGCGTGATCAATATCTACACCATCGACCATGGGGTAAAACTCATGTATGATGAAAGATATTGACATGCGGTGACTTGTACAATGAAATATCATGTAGTAAGAGTATTCTGGGCTAGTTTCATGACATTTGGATATGTTTTTGAAATACGCCATCAATGTAAAATTTCAAAACTGAACAACATTAGACTTTGAAGGGAAAATTAAAGTAATTTGGGTTTTTCGTTAAAAATTAAAAAACTTATGCTTTTAAAGCATAAAATAGATATAATAAAAGTAATTATAAGCAAAAACATTCAATAATCGGGCATTTATGATTTTTCAGGTCGCATCGACCTTTACATTATTTTTGACAATTTTTTGACGTGCCATAATGGCATAAAATAATATACGTATTAACTATTTTTGCCGTTACCAATCAAATAAAACATGTTTAGAATTAGTAGGTACAATTTCAACACCTGGGAATACCCACTTTTAATTTCCCATCATTTTTTTTCATATTTTAAAGATAACAATTACCCAAATTTTTAAAATGCTGCTAAATAAAAACTAGACGTTTCCGGTACTTGAAAATTTGCATAATTACTCTAAACAGGCTATATTTCATTGTAATAAGCACAAAAAGTTGATATATGATAATTTTTACAGTTTTTGAATACCTTGAAAATGGACCAAAAAACACCTATTTTTCGAATAGTTCCCAAATATCAGCAATTGCACAATTTCATTGTTTAATGCTTGAAAATACTAATTTGGCATCTGATTTTTATTGTAGAAGCACATTTTCCTTAATTTGTTAAGAAAAATTGACCTTTTTTGAATTAATACTTCAACGGATGATATTGCACAATATTGGAGTTTCAAATGATTCCCCTATTACGAAATCGTTACCAAAATAGCTGAAACTAACCCAACATGCTCTGCTAACATGGTTTTTCATGATACAAGTCACCGGAAGTCAAAATCTAACATGTACATTGAGATAAGCCCCGCGACTCATGCTGACCATGTTAGAGTTGAGCATATTCGAGCATAGATAACACCATTCAGGACCAAATGGATGTTCCAAAAGTTGTTAGTTTTTGATGCCCAAGTAGTTAAGGAAGAATTTAGTATAATAAAATTCTTCGTCGGAGTGGTCCTGGAGATTTCGCAATCACAAAAAGGTGAAAAAACGCGATTTTTGGCGTTCTGTGCCTGTTTTCGCCTTCAAAAAGGGGTCAAACCTTAACAAATTTTATATATTTGGAATCAGCTCGTCAAGGGCTTTCAGTGGTATCATTTTGGTGATTTTATCTTCAAAGATGGCGATTTTTCATTTTTGACTTCAGAAATTTGCATAACGAAAACTAGGTCACTTAGAACCAAAATGACAACGAAAATGAGGTTTTTGGACCTTATTTACCTAGAAAAAACACTTTACACCCTTCTGGCATCAATTCGGTGCGCCTGTGCCAAGTACAATCTGAAATGCTCGTACTTTACAGAAAATGAGCTTTAAAATTGAAACAAGTATTTTGTATAAGTTATAGCAAAAAACAAATATATTTAATGTTCAATGTTAATATTGGAATTCTTTCAAAATGGGAGAAGCTTGAATATTTTTGACCTATTGCCTTTTTGATAATAATATTACTTGTAAAACAATCAAAATCAAAAATTCAAAATAACCGAGTTTAAACATTACTTTTCTTTTTCAAATTCATTGATGTGGAAAAATTCGAAAAATTATTTTGGAATAAAGTATCTGCTTTTTTTTGTTTGGTCTTCGCAAAAAATTACGATTATTGCGAAAACCAAACCATTTCGTTAAAAAATACATTTTTGCACAAAGTTGCTAATAACGCGTTTTTTTACAAATCAATTGAATGTAGTAAACGATCATAAAACCTTGCAGATTTTTTTTGTTAAAAATAGATGCGAGAGGTTTTTAAAGTTTTATGGAGATAAGTTTTGGTTTACTTTCGACTATTATTTATTTATTGCTCCTTGTTGTTAATGACGAAGGATCCCTTACAAACTTTAAAAATTGTACCTAAAAAACCATCAAAATGCTATAAATTCATAAAAACAAAATATGTAAAAATCAAACACAAACTATGAAATTTTAGGAACATTTTCTTCAATGTTTTCAACTTTATGAACCAAATTTTTTTTGATGAAAAAAAATCGGCAAAATGTGTCTTTGCTAATTTTATGACTTTCTATTTTCATTTTTATTAAAAAAGCTTTTTTTAAATAAAAAATTAACTTTTAAAATGTCACTGTTAAAGCAAGCGAAAAACTATTTTTTGAATATTTAAAAAAATTTTAAAAACTTTTTCATTATCAAAATTGTGAATAGAATGTAATTTTTATATTTTTGTGTCTTGCATATTTCCTTTAGGAAACGTGAAACAGATAGAAAAAATAACAGTTATTAATAATTTTGAAGAAAATTAAAGCGTCATAAAATTTTATATAATTAAAATTGACTGACAAATTTTAAAAAATAGTTGTTTTGTAAAATTTTGTTGTATTAGCGTCTATCGGCTATTTTTCATTATTTATGACCAAAAATTTTTTAAAAACTGGTTTTTATCAACAAACTGAGCTAGTGATTTATTGAATTATTACATAAATATTTTACAAAAGGTTTATATATATCAACATTGGAAAATAATATTATTATGAAAAAGTTAAATTTTAAATTACAAAAATTAGAAATCAAAAACAAAGCAAAAAAAACATTTTCGAACACATGCATTTCATGTATGCTTTTAATAATAGGTTTCACGTTCAACCCAACCTCCGGGCCACCGACGAATGCAATAACGACGAGCTTCATCATAGATAAAAATGAGGATGGAGAAGGGCAAAGCACAGAACCACCAAGAGAATCTTAAACCATACATTCGAAGACCTCGATCAGTTCCAGGACAATAGCATAGGAATGCAGCCAAGATTGTTTCAAAGACAAGGCCAAAGTTCAAAGTCCAATTTGACATTCCTTGTTGGACAAGAGAATTTCGGCGAGTTTTGGAGATAATTAAATCTGCCCATTGTACGACAACGATTGAAACAAAATATGCAGTTTGGCAAGTATTTTCGAGAATTTTTCGATTTGCATATGTCTAAAAATTTGTCATATTCTATTATGATGTATCCTTGTGCCGTTGGGGGTGTCGCATAACATTTTGGAAGGGCCGCCTTTGATCTTTTACCGCCAGCGGCAAAAGATCAAAAGAGTTTGCCAATTTTGAAGGAGGCATATGTCCTAAATGCCACCCTTCTTTGCTGCCTTGATACTGTAACAAAAGTTTTGTAAAAATATTTACCCATTCTTGTCCATAACTATCAACAACACAATTAACAGCTCGTGAATCCCATTCTGCCCGAAGATTAAAAAGATCCCATGGAAGGAAGCCATTATCAGCCATAATCCAAAAGTATGTAAAGAAACCAGAAGAAGCTTGAATCATACCAATTTGACCGTAAGCAAGGGAAATCAGACGTTCATTGACAAGTTTATCATGTACTGGATCACGGGGAAGACGTTTCATGATACTGTAATAATTTAAAACTATTATTTAAAATTTAATAATATAAAAAACTAACTCAGATTCAGCTTCTTCGTATGCAAGTGAAATAGCTGGAACCATATCAGTACCCAAATCAATGCAAAGAATTGTTACAGTACCAAGGGGAAGAGGAATTCCAAAAAGAATGTGCATTAAGAAGGGTGAGATTTCAGGAATATTTGAGGTTAAAGTATATGCAATTGATTTCTTTAAATTATCAAATATTAATCGACCTTCTTCAACTCCAACAACAATAGAAGCAAAATTATCATCCAAAAGAATCATATCTGCAGCTTGTTTTGAAACATCTGATCCGGCGATACCCATTGCAACACCGATATCAGCCTTTTTCAAGGCCTAAAAATTACAAGAAATTGTTTGGAGTAATAAGGGTTTTTAGTGATGCCCTCAGGGGTTGGTTTGCTCAAACATCGATTTTGGGTACTTTTGAAAATATGATAATAAAATTAATTGTGCCAGAGGGGTTAGAAATTTTATATGTCACATTTTTAAATCTCGAAAGTTTCGATAATTTCGATTTTCGGACTTCTTTAAGTTTTTTTATGATAGTTTCTGAAGCACGTAAAATTTAAGCTCCGAAATAAAATAAACACTTTGATTAGGTTGTCAAAAAGTACCCTAAGGGGATGTTTAAGGGGTCCTGGGGGCGCCATTGAAAACCCTGGAAGTAATTATAAGTAAACTTACAGGTGAATCATTGACTCCATCACCAGTAACAGCAACAATTTGTCCTTGTCTTTGAAAGCCTTCAACAATCATCAACTTTTGTTGTGGAGAGGTTCGAGCAAAAACAATTTCTCGATGATGCATAATAACTTCAGCCAATTGATCAGAAGACATTTCACGAAGATCTGTACCATGAATAACTGCAGCATTGGCTTCTCTGGGATTAACTTGTTCAACAGGGATTCCACGCCGGATTGCAATATCTTCAACGGTTTCACTGCCATCCGAAATAATTCCAACAGATTTTGCGATAGCTTTTGCGGTAATTGGATGATCACCAGTAACCATAACAACTTTAATCCCAGCTGAACGACATTTTGCAACGGCATCTGGGACAGCTGCCCTTGGGGGATCAATCATTGACATAAGACCAACAAATCGAAGGTTATCAACAGGGAAATTAACTTCTTCAGAATCAAAAGAAAATCCACGGGGAAATTGGCTAGCATCAAGACGGAAATCACAAAATCCAAGAACTCGTTCACCCATTCCACCAAGTTCAAGATAGGCGGTATTAAAGTCAGCTCGAAGTTTATCATCAAGTTCAACTTCTTTGCCATTGAGAAGCATAGTGGTGCAACGATCAAGGATTCGTTCAGGGGCACCTTTCATCACCAAAAGATACGCTTGATTTCCGTCATCTGTTTCATGAACAGAAACTTGATACTTATTTGTTGAATTAAATGGAATTTCAATAACTTTTGGATTCTTGGCACGAAAATCAATAACATTTCCAAGGGAAAGTTCTGCAAATTTGAGTAAAGCAATTTCAGAAGCATCTCCAGTGCATTCTCGTTTAAGGATCGGAATTTCATCTTGATTTGGTTTGAATTCAGCTCGATTACAAAGTGCAGCAATTCGAAGAAGGGCATTCTCAGTTTCCCCACGTTCACGGACAACATCTTTTCCACCATAATTTTCAGTTGTATCACATGTTTCAATATGCTTATCAAACCATGTATGAGCAACAGTCATTCGATTTTGGGTAAGGGTACCAGTTTTATCAGAACAAATTGTTGAAGTTGAACCAAGTGTTTCAACAGCTTCTAAATTCTTTACAAGACAATTCTTTGATGCCATTCTTTTTGCAGTTAAGGTTAAGCAGACGGTTACGGTAGCAATTAAACCCTCTGGAACATTTGCAACAATAATACCAATAAGGAAGACAACAGCTGTAAGCCAATGATATCCAAGAATAAAAGCAATAATAAAGAAAGTAACTCCAAGAAAAACTGCAACGCCAGTAATTAAATGAATAAAATGTTCAATTTCTCGAGCAATTGGAGTCATTCCTGAATCAATATCGGATGCTAAATGAGCAATTCGACCCATGACAGTTCGATCTCCAGTATTGACGACCACGCCTTTGGCAGTTCCTTCAACAGCATTGGTAGAGAAGAAAGCGAGATTTCGGGTTTCAAGTGGATTTACATTGGTACATTCAGGGGATCGGGATTGTGGTTCAGCTTCACCGGTAAGGGAAGAGTTATCAACTTTGAAACCGAAGGCACTAATAATCCGGATATCAGCTGGAATTCGATCTCCGCCTTTCACTTCAACAACATCTCCAACAACTAATTTCTCAGTTGCAAGTTGAACTTTTTGGCCATCACGAATTACAAGGGCAATCTGAAAATTGAGATTTAAATTGCTCACAAAGCCAAATGTTTTAAGGTTAGGCCAATATAAAAATTTGCATAATTTTCCATTTTTGGCATTTTACATCTTTTAGGGTCAATTGTTTATGGGGATTCCGATGGTAGAGATATCCCTATTTGTAATCCCCCCGGAAACGAATATGCAAATTTTCAAAGTAATATACCAATGCCCTAAGGGCTTTTTTTCAGTATATCAGTGGTATGCAAATTTATTGACTACACCAAAGTGGTGAAGCTCCCTGATTTAAAAGTTGTAGACTTACAGTAGGAACCATATTTTTAAAGGATTCCATAATCTTTGATGATTTACTTTCTTGATAATATTGGAAGCAGCCCGTAATAATAACAACAGTCATAAGGACAATACCAAGATATAACTAAAATGTTCTTTGTTGATAATCATATTTATGCAAATTTTTTCTAACTTACATTATCTTTTGATGGATGTTCAAGGGTGAAGTAATCGACGGCATAAGCGATGTAACAAAGAATGGCACCAACCCAAAGAAGCATAGCAAAACCACCAAAAAGATTTTTACAGAATTTAATCCATTCTGGAGTTGTTCGAGGTGGGGAAAGGGCATTTGGACCATCTCGAGCCATAACTTGATCAGCTTTGGCAGTTGTTAAACCCTAAATATAAAATAATATTGATATCATGGTTACTGACAATTAGTGATTAGGCTTACGGCATTAATATCCGAATCATATCGACGCAACAATTCTTCAATGGAAATTTGATGTTCATCCATCGAGACTTCCTGCTTGAGATCGTCAAGATCAGCTTTTCCATTTTTCTTCACTACCATGATTGAAAGTGAAAGTCCTGGAATGGGACTGAAAAGGAAGAAAATTAATTATTTTTAGGTTAAAACAAGCTTACAAAATTCAACAGTAATCAAAACTCGGACAAAATAAGCATTTAATAATTTGGGTACTTTTTTACTTTTACCACTCCCCTGGGGGAATAAGAAAAAAACTGAAGCTCAAAAAATTTGCATAAGTTTTTCCTTATTCAGTTATTTTCACTTAAAAATTGTAAGCTTTTAGTCCAAAAGCTCACAATTCTTGTGACATTTTTATGCAAATTTTAGGTCCAAGTTCAAGGGAAGTGCTAAAACAAAAAAAGTTTCTTCATTTTATTAGCATATTCTAATTATAATAACTAGCTAAAAAATAAAACATTTTGTGACAAAATCGTTTTAAATTATATTTTTAAGCAATTTTAACCATTTTTAAAAAAGAAAAACGACCAAAAAATGCAAGCAAACAAAAAGAAAGTGAAAAAAAGTATTGAATATTATTTTTGGGCACCCCATTGGCGCAGTCACTTCTCTTTCCTTTTTTTCTTTTTTCTGCAACTAAGCAAAAGCAACGCACAAACATAAAAAATAAATGAAGAAAAACGCGGCAGCTGAAAAAAGCTAAAAAAGAAGCAGCACCAAGTCCTTCCTTTTTACTGCTGCTGCTGCTGGTGTTGCTAGGAGTTGAAAATGGCCCTTTCTTTCTCTTTTTTACTTTTTTGTCGTCATCGTCGTTGTTTTTGAAGCTTGTGACGTTGACCGACCAGAAACTGCTTCTTTTTTCTTCGACATTGAAAATGGTTGACTAAGGATTTTTTTGGGAGTGTTTTTATTACATTTTTTTAAAGACTAAAAAATATATTGATAAAAGCAATTTAATGTACTGGTAAATTATACATTTTATTTGTCAATTGAACTCTTTTTAATGCTGCTTGTAACATTTTATGGAACACATTTGGTTAAATATCGGGTTCCATAAAGTTTAAAACAGTTTTTAAATATAAAAGAAAATGCAAAAGATTAAAGAAATGCACTCAAATTGGTAAAGGGAATTGCCAGAAAACCTATTTTTGTGATTTATTTAGTTTTTCATTTTTTTGTGTTTTGACATAGTGTTTGTTTCATTACAACCGGGTAGTTCGTGTAATTGTATATTACATTTAGATGCCTTAATAATATAATTTTGCATCTGTGACAATGAAAAATACATCCAAAAAACAGCAATCATAAAACTAAAATATTTAAACAAATATTTTTGTATATGTTACGTCCGATCTGAAGAATCGTCCGATCTGAAGAATGGACGTCCGAATTGAAGAACCATTTAATAAAATTACTTGTTTAAAATAATAAACATTACTTTATAAGAACAAAAGTTCGAAAAAATAACGAAACTAACATTTTAAATTATTTTTAACACATTATTTAATATTTGCTAAGTTTTATTAACCATTAAGAAATACTTGCTATGATTTTAGCATTGCATTTTAAATCATCGATTTCAGAAGTTGTTCTTCAGAATGGACATCCTTTCTTGAAAATGAACGTCCATTCTTCAGTTTGGACGTTGGTTCTTCAGAAATAGACGTCCGATTTGAGAAAAAAGTAATTTTCTTAAATGGTTCCTCAGTCCCGACATCCGTTCTTCAATTCGGACGTCCGTTCTTCAGTTCGGACGATTCTTCAGATCGGACGTAACATATACAAATATATTTACCAGGGAACCAAAATTAATTCATTTCAAACAGAGATTTATTTTCGTCGTGAAAATTTATAACATCTTTGTAAACAGACACTTCTCTCTCAAGCATTTATTTCGGCATTGCGCAAACTACGTATAAAAATTTCGAAATATAGCAAACACAGAAAAGCGAAAATCAAAGAGAAAAAACATGATTTTGTTTCAAAAAAGCCTTAAAAATTGTTTATCTTCAATTTTGAATATTTAATATCCACTTTTGCAAACATGATCAGGAACGGTTTAAAAAATGTATATATTCTTTTGCAAACCATGCGTTTTACTAATTGAAATTATTTTAAAGTTAACAATGAAAACATTACAAACAATACCGAATTATAAGATACACATTTTTATTTTAAAAATTAGGAAAAAGCAAAATTCTCTTTTAAAATAAGTTTATAATTTTGAGGCAGGTCAATTTTTAAAAACAAAATATTAAAACAAAATAGTATCGTAATCATACAATTTTAAACAAACAAGATATTAAACCTTAACAGATTTGTCTATTTTGAATTTCATTTGAATGCACTTTTACAAAATTTATAATAATTAATTTCATCGATGCCAATCCAAAGTTTACCCATTTTTGTTCGCATTATTTCATTATATTATTCATCTCCTTGTTCTTAGCTTATACACTTTGCTTTCAACAACCGTTCATCATGTCTAATTTACTATTTTATTCCATCTTTTGTTTGCTCAGATTTTATCACCAACTATATTTTTATTACTGTATGCAAGCCTATCAATATGATTATCTTTGATTTCAATTTGTGAATGAACCATTATGGAGCGCAACAGACGGACAATGACTATTTATATGATGGAAATAAAAAAAAAATATTCAAAATTAACTAAATTTCCAAAATAAAATATTATTGATCATCTTATTGAAATGTGTCTCTCGTGTCTAAAAATGATTAGTGCTAAAAAATTGTTAATGAAAAAAAATTTTTGCCATCACAGCTAACACAGAAAGACAAACAAATAAATTAATATGTGTCTGTGTCTAAAATGGCAAATATTTTTTATAAAACGACCGCAGCAAACGATCAAAAAATGCTGCAATTTTTTTGTGTTTGAAAATAGAACTTTTATTCGAATTCAGTTTGTTTAATCATACATTAGGCTAAAATATTTTTAATGATTTATTTCTTCCTTCACAATTTTAGTGAAGAAAGTTCATTAAAAACCTCAAAAATTTGAAATCAAAAAAATCAATTTTACTTTGCAAAAAAACAAAAAATTCAAAAATTAAAGAAGAACCAAATGTTTTTAGAATCCATTTTTTACAATCTAATATTTTTGAACCAAAAATATGTTTCTTTTTTGGGGGGAAAAGGGCGGCAAAAGCATTCGAAAAAGTTTCTTTTTTTGCAGATTTTTATCTTTTTTAAATAAAAGATGAAATTTCAAAACGCCATCATTTAAACCAACGAAAAACAAGTCTTTGAATATATGTTTTGAATCTTTAACAGCATCTTTAAATTAAAATTTTGATTAATAAAAAATTAATATTTTAATTATACTTTTTTAAAAACCTTTTTCCAACTTTGGGAAAAAGAAAAATTAATAATTATTGGAGAAGTGAAGGTGCCAATAATTATTAATTTTTTGAAGCAAGTTTTTCCGACAAAATCGTAATTGATATAAAATGTTTTAATAAATTTACCAGAATATTGTTTTATCAAATTAATTAAAACAATCTTGTGTCAAACAAAAAATCATTGAAGTCATCACTAAAAAAGTGGTGGCCTATGAAAAATGGCTCCTGCCAAAACTGTGATGATTTTTCGCAAATGAAATAATTTATCTGCGCATTTTTACTACGCCTGTTTCGAATTCTTTTTTTAGAATGCTGTTGCATTGCTTCTTTGTTTAAAACAAATCGATAAAAATTGTAAAATTGTAAAAGGCAGTTTTTGAAAGAAAGTTTTTTAATGTGCATGAAATTTCTTGATCGCAACCCTAAAATAATTTTTTTAAATAATTTCTTGATCGCAACCCTAAAATAATTTTTTTAAATAACATTTTTATGTCGTTTGAAAATATTGTAACGTTGCTCGGTACCTGAAATTAAAGACATCAAATTTAAAAATTCAAACAAACTATTTTGCTTTGTTTGAAAAAACCTATTATTTTTGTTATATAAAAACGAAAAAGAAGGAAGAGCCAGCGTTTATTAAAGAAAAAGAAAAATGCCGACCAATAATCGATTCTGTGAATGTTGTAACTTATCTTTTTTGTGCAGATCAAAAAAGGTTGTGTGTTTTTCAAAACTGACGCAATTTTTGAAAGTTGTTTTTCTCTTTGAATCTTTAATAAATTTGAAGGAAAATCTATAAAATTAAACAACAAATTAATACTTGATTTTTTTGTAAGATTTTTTCAATGCTTAACTTCATTCTGACCAATCTGAATCGAATCCATTATTAAAAATAAAAGTTACAGAATCTCTGCCGCACATAAATTAAAATATAAAATTTTGTTGAAACTTTTATTATGATAAATGAAATGGCTTTGTATGACATTTATGTTTGTCATCTATTAAATACATTTTGCCAAAAAGGTTGTTGATAATGCAATTATATTTTTCAGCAGAAATGACAGCGCTTTCATGAATTGGACATTGCTTTTTTTAGTACAACATTTTTGTACAAATATTTTAAAAATACTAAAACTTATTACTCTTTTTTGTTATTTATCTTTAAATATTTTTAAATCACTAGTAAAATGTTGTAAAAAATGTGTCAAATTATTATTGTTTCCAACATCTTCGAGCTTTCGAATTGCAATAACACTAAAAATATTTGTGGCAGAATAACACGTGGGCAAATGTTCCGACATGCTGGACGTTGGCCCATGGCGCAAAAAAAATTTTAAAAAATCGATTTTACGTTACAAAAAATTCAAAAATTAAAGAAGAACCAAAAATTTTTAACGATCATTTTTTCAATGTAATATTTTTGAACAAAAAATGTGTTTCTTTTTTTTTTGGGAAAAGGGCGGGGAAAGTGTAATTGCTGATTTTCATCTTCAAAGGCTTTTTTAAATAAAAGATGAAATTTTAAAACGCCATCATTAAAACCAACGAAAAACAAGTTTTTGAATATATGTTTTGAGTCTTTAACAGTTTCTTTTAAATTAAAAGCTTTGAGAAAAAAAAGTTACTATTTTATTTATTCATTTTAAAGAACTGTCTTACAGTATGGGAAAGAGGTATTTTCCAAACATTTTTTTATTTTTAAAGCAATTTTGTTCCAACAAAAATGTAATTGTATTATAAAAGATTGTGATAAATTAATCAGAAAATTGCTCGTGATATCTTTTTGCAAATCATGATTGAATAAAAAATTTCCAAAAATTTAAGAAAAAAATACTCAAAAAGTGGTGTTAATAATACCCGATTGCAAAGCAATATTGGTGACATACAAAAGACGAATTTGTAAATGAAAGCGACAAAGATTTTTCATAGTTGAAAAAATTTTGCTTTCCATTATTTTCAAATGCGAGTAACTTCTTTGTTCAAAGTAAATTGATAGAAATTTTACATAAAAAGCAGCTTTTGAGGCAGACTCTAAATTAATTTTTTCAATAATTATTGCACATTCGATTGATTCACCATGCATTAATTTTATTCCTTTAAATTCATTCTGATAACATTAATTAACATCTTTTTAAAACCAAAAACTGATAAATGTATGTTCTTAAACTCAAAGTTGCAAAAAAATTTCTTAAAGTTTTATTCCGATAAATTTTGGTTTACTTTCAAAACCAAGGGAAAAGGGCGGCGAAAGTGTCTTTGCTGATTTTCGTCTTCGAAGATCTTCAAAGTTTAAAATTTTTAAGCTGTTTAAAAGACAAACATTTTAAAACGCCATCGTTGAAACCAACGAAACACAGTTTTGAATATTTTGAATCTTTGACAGCTTACTTTAAATTGAAATTTTTGATATATTTAAATTCGATATTTTAATTCATGAGAACTGTCTTTTAAGGTCGGGAAAAAGAAGAAATCAAGCTGATTGGGCAAGGAACCGATAATTATTGACTTTTGAAGCAAGTTGTTCGAACAAAAATTTAACTCAATAAAATTTTTTGATAAATCGTCCTAAAAATTTCTTGTTTTTTTTTGAATATTAATTGAAAAAATTTCGTGTCTAGCTAGAAATTTTTAAAATCAAACACTTAAAAAGTGGTGATAGTAATAATCCAATTGCAAAAAATTATTGGTGATATACGAAATACGACTCTGTATTTAACAGTGGCAAAATTTTGTATTTTGCATGCTTCTTTGCGAAATGTAAATTAATGGAAAAAAGTTAAAAGGTAGATTTTTGTGGCAGATTTTTTGTGCTAAAATTTTCGTGTCCACAACTCTTTATTAATTTTTACAATAATGATTCCATATTCAAAAGACATTGCATGGTTTTCATGTTGTTTATAAATATCATATTACAATACATTTTTCTCTGTATTTCAAATTGAAGATAATAAATTTAAATATTAGAAAAAATATTTTTTGCGCCAGCAATAACAAAAGAAAGCAATTACATTTTTTTAATGAAAAATTATAATGAAAAGAAAGCGAACGAATCCAATGCATCTGGATACTACATATCAAAAACAACGATTGTTTAATTTTTAATGTCACATGCAAAAATTATAATTTTTCTTTTATTCACTTTAACCATCTCAATGTTTTCTGTATCAATATCTTCTTTATTACGTTCAAAAATTTAGTTATATAAAAAACATTTAAATATTCAAACATTTCTGAACTGCATCATTTTTTGCTGATCTTAAAAAATATAGACATCATCTTCTTTCACGAATTTGGTGTTTTTTTTCAATAGCAAATTATTGCGAAATTTTCTTTTCAAAGAAAATGTGACCTGTTGTAATGCAAAAAAATAGTAAAAAAGTCTTTAAAGGACGTTTTTTGTAACAATCGAGAATTTCTTGGCACTAGGAAAAATTTTTTGTCTCAGAATCGGCTGAAAATGTGTTCCTAGGGTAATTTTGGCCCAGGAATTCGAATTTCGTCATAATATTTGACATTTTTCAGGTGGATTCTGAGATTCAGAATCCACGACCCAGAATCTGGATTCAGAAGCCAAGTTTTCAGAAAATCTCAAAAATGATACTATTCGAAAGCCCTGGACGTGTTTAGTCAGGAAAATGCAAATACATTCATATTTGACCCTTATTATGGGTTTTATGCCCCCGGGAAGTTAAAAAATGCCCTAAAATTACGGTAATCGGGCTCCAGAATCTCATTTTACAACTTACCGAAAGCTCATTCATGTTTTTTTATAAACTTTAACTAGTTGGGCATCAAAAAATAACATAAGGTTGAAAAAGTAGGGGGAAGAAAAAAAATTTTTCCTGTGCTACTTTTGTCGACTTCAACATAATTCATTATCTCCAACATCAATAAAAATTCAGAACTTTGGAAAACGATTGTGAATTGCCTTCCGGTGACTTTTATGATGAAATATAATATATTTGTAGCATTTTTGGAAAGTTTCAGTCCACCTATATCAAATATGTGCATTTGGGATCAGCTTAAAATATCTGCTTTTTACCAAAATTAACACCAAAATACAAAAAATCGCAAAACTGATTTTTTGGTATAAAATCTTTTTTCTTGTGGTTTGTCAATTTAAAGTACATGGTTCTGCAATAGATAAACGCATAAACAATGGTATTTGAAGCAATAGGGGTTTTTTACGAATTTTTAAAAATACCTCATTTTTGGTCATTTTTCATGATTTTCGGATTTCATGAAACATCTAAGATATGAACATTTTTGAGTGTTTACCATGAAATATATGCTAAATAAAAATTTTGGGCAAAGTTTCAACACACTAACACCCCTACTCTATATTTGGGATCAAATATTATTTTAGCAATGTTATCACAACTTTGTAATTATCCCTATGTAGTTCGTTTTGGGTTTTAAGGGTCCAAACTTTGCCCAAAATTTTTATTTAGCATATATTTCATGGTAAACACTCAAAAATGTTCATATCTTAGATGTTTCATGAAATCCGAAAATCATGAAAAATGACCAAAAATGAGGTATTTTTAAAAATTCGTAAAAAACCCCTATTGCTTCAAATACCATTGTTTATGCGTTTATCTATTGCAGAACCATGTACTTTAAATTGACAAACCACAAGAAAAAAGATTTTATACCAAAAAATCAGTTTTGCGATTTTTTGTATTTTGGTGTTAATTTTGGTAAAAAGCAGATATTTTAAGCTGATCCCAAATGCACATATTTGATATAGGTGGACTGAAACTTTCCAAAAATGCTACAAATATATTATATTTCATCATAAAAGTCACCGGAAGGCAATTCACAATCGTTTTCCAAAGTTCTGAATTTTTATTGATGTTGGAGATAATGAATTATGTTGAAGTCGACAAAAGTAGCACAGGAAAAATTTTTTTTCTTCCCCCTACTTTTTCAACCTTATGTTATTTTTTGATGCCCAACTAGTTAAAGTTTATAAAAAAACATGAATGAGCTTTCGGTAAGTTGTAAAATGAGATTCTGGAGCCCGATTACCGTAATTTTAGGGCATTTTTTAACTTCCCGGGGGCAAAAAACCATTAAAAAGGGTCAAATATGAATGTATTTGCATTTTCCTGACTAAACACGTCCAGGGCTTTCGAATAGTATCATTTTTGAGATTTTCTGAAAACTTGGCTTCTGAATCCAGATTCTGGGTCGTGGATTCTGAATCTCAGAATCCACCTGAAAAATGTCAAATATTATGACGAAATTCGAATTCCTGGGCCAAAATTACCCTAGGAACACATTTTCAGCCGATTCTGAGACAAAAAATTTTTCCTAGTGCCAAATATCGACAAAAATTCTCAAATGTTACAAAAAACGTCCTTTAAAAGTCGCGGAATTGTTTCTTTCAGCCTCTTTTTTGAATATTTAAAAGGTACGATTCATTTTTTACTTTATAAAAAAATATATCAGTAATTAACAAATTTAATATTGAATTTAATTTTTATAGTATTTGCAAATATTGGAAATACTTGCTATTTGACAATAATTAAAAATTATAAATTCATTGTTTCATTGTTTTGTTAAAGTAATTATTTTTTATCTTATATACCGTTTGACATACAATACTTGGTTTCATTACAAATGGAGAACTCTTCCACCCAAATTTATTGACAAAACTGTTTATTATTTATATCTTTTGTAACATTGACAAAAAAACGTGCAAAAATTAACAATCTTGAAAGCTAAAATATTCAAAATCATTAATATTATACACTTGCTTTTTGAATAACAACTTCAAAAAAAGATGCGCTTTCTTTTGCAAAAATTGAATGCATCATTGCAAAAAATATTTTAAAACCTGACAAATATTTTGACATTGCACAAAATATAAACAAAATTGGAAATATCGCAAATCAGGAAAACCAAAAACCAAAGAGAGAAAATATTGTCACAACAACAGCTATTAGCGACATTAAAATCAATCAAAAGACAAAAAAATGATCAATATGTTTTTTGTAAAATGATTGTTGCAAATAAACAAACGAAAAACCACTTTTTTAAACATTTTTTTGAATTTTTGACAGATTCTTTTTTAATCAAAATTATGGTAAGCAAACGTTTAATTTTTATTTTGAAAAACTTTCTTTCAAGAACATGGACTCGATATTCTCAATAATTATAAATTTTTACTGAAAGATTTTGCTTGTCACAGCGGCATAAAATATTTTTTAATAAATAAGTCTGAGAAATCAACCCAAAAATGCACGACGGATTATAAAATAAAATCAAGAAATATCTTGTTCAACAAAAATTAATTAAATAAACACTTAACAAATCGGTGATGATGAAAAACATTTCACAAGTTAAACAAAGATGGAAAACAACTTTGACAGTTACAGTAACCGTGACACAAATTGTGACGATATCATAACAGACTAGAGTATGTTTTCACCAGAAAGGACAGAGCTTTCATGAATTTGCTTTTTTATTGCACATTTTTGATCAAAAATTTTAAAATATTCAAAATCATTACCATTTTATGTTAATTATCTTAAAATATTTTCAAAGCATTTGTAAAATGTCGTTAAAAAAGGATATCAAATTATTATTGCCTTCACATTGAGCAAAAGACATTTCAAAATAATGTAACAAAATTTCGTGGTTTAAATACGTTAAATTTATGTTGCAATTAAATGACAAAAAAATGCCAAAATATTAAAAACGGTTGAAGCGTTGAAAAATTGATGAAAATAGAAAATAAATGTTTCCAACTTCAATTTTTTTGTTTTTTATATTTTTGGTCAGACGAAAAATGATGAAAAAGAAAAACCATCAGGTGGCGTTTATGTTAAAAAAAAGTTTAAAAAAGCCAATCAGAAATCGAATGTTGAAACAGGCCCGGTTTGTTCAGATCAAAAAACGGTTGTATTTTTATTCTTTTTTTAAAAAGAAGCATTTTTTTAAAAGTAGGCTTTTTGAATCTTTAAAAAACTTGATAAAAAATGTTTAAAATCTAATAAAACAACAAACATGTACATTTTGGCTTATTTTCACCATGTTAAATTCAGTGTTCGCCAAATAGTGATATCACCTAAAATCATTATTAAAAATAAAAGTAAAAAAATTAGCGTTGCACAATAAGTAAAGTATATAATTTTGTTGTAACGTTTACTCGAAAAAACTTAATTTTTGCCATTTACTTTTTTTTGCTTTCAAATAAATTTGGCCACCAGATTGTTGACATTCACCACAGTTAAAGATTTTTGCTTAAAAAAGGTGAGACACATATTCTTTTTAAGATAATCAGCACCGATTATTGTTACAACAAGAAGCATTCTTTCTTTTTTTAAAGCGATTATTCATATTGAAAATTTGGTAAAAAATTGTTTAGCAATACTTTTTTTTGTTACAAAAATGAAAAGTGTCTGGCAATTTCTTTTTTTAATGTCTCATTGTTTTTGACATAACGAGTTCCTGTTTTTACAGAACAAAGTCCATTTTTGTTCAACAGCCATCGTTTTTTTACATTGTCGTTTTTCTATAGAAAAGCAAAATTGTAAAAAACGAAACATTTACTCGCACAATGAAAAACAGCAAAACAAAATTCAATCAGTTTTATCCAAAAAAAGCGCAACCTTAAAAATCCAAGCTTAAAAAGAGAGCAAAAAGTTTGTCTAATAATTTTTTGAATATTTTTGTAAACAATTTTGCAAACTCTTGAACAAAAATGTGAAAATATAAATGTAACTTTCAGGATTTTGCTTATCAAAAAGTGAAAAGCTTTACCATCCAATAATGAATTACAGACCGTTAATTATTGATTTTAAAAGGCAGATGTAGTCATTAGAAAATTATTTGTAAGAAAATCGAGAAACAATTAATTTTTTATACAATCATTGCTCCTTAGCAGGATTTTAAAATGAAAACGAATGCTAAATTGGTATGGAAAATATTTTAATAATGTTCATTATTTGTGTTGAAGGGACCAAAAAGCAAAAAAAAGCTTGGATATTTGTAAATTATCATATTTCTAATTACATGTATATTATTCAGAAAACAATCGAAAATTCAAAATTAGCCAAATGTAAACATTATTCTTTTTTTAAATTCATTAACATGATAATAAAAATATAATTATCGTCTTCGTTGCGGTTTTTTAAAAATGTATACAACTCTTTTTTTCGCGAATTTTATATTTTTTCATTGAAAAATTGGTACGAAATTTTAATTTCGAAAATATGTGATCTGTTTTAATGCAAAAAGCAAGAAAAAAGTCTTTTTTGTAGAAATTCTTTTTGTCGTCATTTATGAAAAATATTTATATAAATTCTATCTTATATTTCTTTTGGCTTTTTAAAATATTTGATTCTTTTGTTTCGTAAAAAGTAATAGAAATTTTTGATGATTAAGTTCAACTGATTCGTGAAAAAAATGCAGTTAAATTAAGCACCTGTAAAACATTACAATTCATTAGAAATAATTAAAGTAAAACCAGTATCTTCAACTGACATATTTTTTCGGAAATAAAAAACAATTGATTAGTAGTTAAAGAGTTCATAAATATTTGTTTTACAAAGTAATTTTGTTTGAATATTTTATGGGTGCAATTTATTTTTTAATTTATAAATAAATAATCAGTAATAGACAATTTTACAATGGAATTTCGTTTTTAAATTATATTTACAACCGATGAAAGCAAATGCTCTTCACCATTAATGAAGAATTTTAAATTTATTTTCTGCACAAAGTAATTATTTTTACCCCTTACGCCGTTTGACATACAAAATTTGGTTTCATTACAAATGGAAAATTCATGCATCTCAATTCGTTGACAAAACTGTTTTATATTTCTTTGGAGACATTGACGTGCAAACAACTTCCACCCATTAGGCTTAGGTGACACAGCGTCAAAGCTTTTTGCCGACTGTGTTAGTGAAAAAAAAGATCTGACAAATCTACCAAAAAAGTTGCTTTTTGCGATTTCAAAATTAATTTAAGAACTATCATGTTTAACAAAAATTAATTAAATAAACACGCAACAAACCGGTGATGACGAAAAACATCTCAAAAGTTATAGTCAATTTCTATTATTATAGATTAATAGAAATTGATTTTCACAGTTACAGGGACACACAACTAAGCATGGCACCGGGCCGGGCCTCCAAAAAGTCAGCCCGTTGCCATGCTTACCCACAACTATGATAATTTTGTTGATGATGCATTTATATTTATCAGCAGAAATGACAGAGCTTTCATGCATTTGTCACTGTTTTTTTAATGCAACATTTTTGTTTAATAATTATAAAAACACTCAAAATGACTACCATTTTTTTTGACTTTAAATATTTTCAAATAATTTGTTTAATTGTTGAATAAAAAGGATGTCTAATTATTATTGTATTCATGATGACACTACGGCGTGTTTAGCACACTTTTGCTCAAGTCGTTTTGCATGTTGCGCGCAACTTTGCAAAAAAAGAAAATTTTTTAGTAATTTTTACCACTTTTAAACGATCATTTAAACACGCAAATGCAATTAAATACATAATTATTTTTTTCTAACATTAAAATATAGGTTGACAGCTATCCAAAAACACCAAATATATACTTTTAACAAAAAAGTATATATGAAATCCAAGGTGCTGAAGTTGACCATGTTTTTCAACTATACCCCAAGGAAAAAATTTTTGTCCTACGTTAAAATTTAATATTTTCTCGTGATTCAGGTCCGTAATAAGGTCAAAAAAAATGAGGAAAAGTATGGAGAGGTTTTATGCATTTTTTTTTTCATACCGTTGGAATTTGTATTTTTACCTTGTTTCAAGTACTACAACATCATAAAATTCTCAAATATTACTCAAATATTGCTCAGAATAACTTCATTTCGATTTGTAATAATCAGCTATAATGATTATAATCAATATAGAATCTAATGAACACGTAATATCCTCTACAAAATCAATTAACGTCAACAGTATCTGCAACATCGTAAATTCAACGGACGACTTCGCCGCTTTCAATTTTCTGGTTATTATTAGTTGTCATTTTTTTCCACAAAAATTATAGTTTTTGATGATTTTGTAAATTATTTTAAAGGTTACTCAAATATTGCTATTTTCTATTTTAATTTCGAGTAATCTGCAACAACACCAACTCTACTTTTACATTTTTTATAGTTCGTTTTTTCAAACAATTTTTTTTAAATTTTCGTGCAAGTTTGTTGCTGTTATCAAGTTTTTGTTATAGTTATATATATAAACTGTATCTTTAGGATGTCAACAAACGATGAAGTCGTGGGATGTGAAAGATTTGAACAACTGATTGATCCTAATAGTACTGTTCCAACAAACCGATTTCAAGTTGCAGCAAATAAACGTTGGAATCGTCAGAAATCTTCTAATGGATATAATACTGATGCAGCTACTTTGAAACGACAGCAAAATCGATATGATGCTAAGCAAAATGAACTTGAAGAACGAAAGAAATCACTTGATACAAAAGAAAATACTTTGGTTGAAAGAGAAAAAGCTTTGAATGAACGAGAAGAAACTTTGGTTGAAAGAGAAAAATCTTTGAATGAACGAGAAGAAACTTTGGTTGAAAGAGAAAAAGCTTTGAATGAACGAGAAGAAACTTTGGTTGATCGAGAAATAGAGTTTTCCACAGGAAAGATGATAGCTCCACCAATGAATACACCGAAAAGTAATCCTTTAAATTTTAAAACTAATTCATAAAACTATTTTGCAGGAAAATTCCGGGGTCCTAGTAAACGATTAAAGCCTTATGATGAGCTGCGTCGTACGCAAAAACGAAAACGTCAAACTGAAGCTACAAGATTAGGAGTTCCCCTACCACCTGATCCTACAGATGCTATCAATGTTATTGCTGAATGTTCGATTCCACGAGAAACACAGCGTAAACTAAATGCTATTTCGCCTAAACTGTGTAAACTTTTAATGCATTTTGATAACCCATTAATTCATTTTTATAACAAACATTTGTTTTAGTTCCATCTGAATATAGTTACGAAAAAGAAAAACGAAAAATTCTGAACAGTGTTGACTGGAAAAATGCTCCAACTGTTGGAAATAAGAATGACAAAGTTTTGTCTTTTGCTCAATCACTGATATGGAGAGTGTCCAACATTGGTACAAATATTTTACCACAAGTTCCACAAGTTACAGTTGGTCTTGATAGCGGTGATCGAATAGATAAAATTGGATTCTTCTTAAACAATTTATTTAAACCTCAAAGAGATAGTAATTTCTTTTTATTAGCAGTATCTCATGATCCTGAGAAGTATGAATATATCAAGGCGTTGTTCATAGAAATTTTCCGTGATATCTCCTTACTCAATGATTTTTCAATTAATGGTGAATTTATTATATTCGAATTCTTTTTCGTAGCTGATCTCAAAGGAATTTGTACTTGTTTTGGGCACCAAGGACCTTCAGCTACCTATTTTTGTCCCTTTTGTTACGCTACAAAGAAACCAATTGTTGGCCCAGTCAATATGCGAACCCTTGATGAATTACTCGAATTAGGAAAAAAAGCTGAAAAAATGAAAGAATTGCATGGTGAAAAGTCTAAGCGATTCAAAGATTTTTGCAAAGATGAAAACTTTTCAATTTCACGTATGCCATTGATTGATTTCATTCCTCTTACACATGTCGTGCCTCCCCCTCTACATGTTAAAATTGGAGCTGTCAATTACACATTGAAAGAAGCGATAAAACATGATAAAGAAGCGTAAGTCTTAAATCTTCCGTCTTGAAAAACGAAACAATTTTAGTGTCATTAAATTATTAGAAGACTGTAATATTGAAATACAATTTCCATCTCATAACCTTACTGGTGGTGATGCATCTAAAATGTTAAGATTAATTGCTGAAGGAAAGGTTAGATATGATGGGTTTGGCTCAAAGCTATTTGAATTATTGTACGAAATTGACGAAGAATTTATGGAATGTAGAGATTATGATGATGATGAACTTGAGATTTTTGATGAAATTATTCAAGCAATAAGAGTTGTTATTCATGAAAACTATCCGGTATTATATTCTTCACAACACCTACATGACTTGGTTGATCATGTTCCTTCCTTTTTCCGGTTACATAGATCGTGGGGCCGGTATGGTGAACATTCCTTGGAAAGAAGCCATCAGAACGTAAAAAATGAAGCGAAACATTTAAAAAGCGGCAACAAAGAAGAATACGCACATAAGCAATGTATCTTAAAAACGGCATGTTTTGATAGAAATATTCAAAGCTGAAGTGAAAATGTTTTTATAATTTATCGTATTGTTTATCTTTTATTAATAAAATGAGTTTTTTTAAAAGTTACAGTATACATACATTGATAACAGCGAAAAGAAGGCAATCTGAAATACAGTAATATGCTCAATATCTGATGGTATTGCAGATCTTGAATGTAACAACATCATTATTATTAATCCATTTCTGCATTTCAGATATCTTCTTTTGACGAATTTTATCGATTTCTGTATACGCGGTGATGCTGTAGATGTTCATGAAATGGATATCTTTTGCAGTTCAATACTTGAGCTGATTAATCTTTCTATTTCTTGTTATCCAATAATTTGATGATTATCAATTGATTTATATCTATTCTGAGCAATATTTGAGTAATATTTGAGAATTTTATGATGTTGTAGTACTTGAAACAAGGTAAAAATACAAATTCCAACGGTATGAAAAAAAAAAATGCATAAAACCTCTCCATACTTTTCCTCATTTTTTTTGACCTTATTACGGACCTGAATCACGAGAAAATATTAAATTTTAACGTAGGACAAAAATTTTTTCCTTGGGGTATAGTTGAAAAACATGGTCAACTTCAGCACCTTGGATTTCATATATACTTTTTTGTTAAAAGTATATATTTGGTGTTTTTGGATAGCTGTCAACCTATATTTTAATGTTAGAAAAAAATAATTATGTATTTAATTGCATTTGCGTGTTTAAATGATCGTTTAAAAGTGGTAAAAATTACTAAAAAATTTTCTTTTTTTGCAAAGTTGCGCGCAACATGCAAAACGACTTGAGCAAAAGTGTGCTAAACACGCCGTAGTGTGATGATCAAAGGGGTTTTCGAAATAATGTAATAAACCTAAAAATATTAGTGCTTAAATACATTAAATTTCAAATGCAATTAAGCGATAAAAAAATATCCAAAATATTTATTAAAAACGGTTGATTTTTTAAAAAATTGATGAAAAAAGAAAACAAATGTTTCAAATATCAAATTTCTTTGTGTTTTAATGTATCTTTAGTCAGACAAACAATTATGAAAAAAGAAAGCCATCGGCGGTGTTTATTTAAAAAAACGCGAACCGAAAATCGAATGATGAAATAAATGTTTTTTGTTCAAATCGAAAAATTTTTTTTAAAAAGAAGTATTATTTTAAAGTTGGTTTTCTTTTGAATCTTTAATAAATTTGAAGAAAAATGTCAATAAAATTATTATTAATTTAAACAACAAATTCATACTTGCATTTTTACAATTAAATATGAAATTCAATATCCTTATTTACAATAAAATAAAAATAAAGTAAAATTAAAGTTACATAATTACTATTGTTTTTTTGTCTGAAAATCATTTAATTAATTATTTATTTGCATGCCCGAACGCATACTGATTTAAAATAAAGTTTAAGCAAACCAAACAAACGTAAAACAAAAAATAAAAGTTACAGAATTACTGTAGCGCAATTAAAATATAAAACCTTGTTGCCAACTTTTACTCTAAAAAACTTAATTTTTGTATTTGTGATTTGTTAATTTTTCTTTTCAACATTCAAATAACAGCAGTTAGAGAATTTGCGAAAAAAAGTGTAAAACATATTCTTTTTGAAAAAAAACAAAAATTTTTGTTTCAACAAGACATATTCTTTCTTTTTAAACGGATAATTCATTCATTTTCTGTTTTACACTAAAAAACTGTTTTGCAATATGTACTTTTTTTGTTACAAAAAAGAAAAGTATGTGGCAGTTAAAATGTTTCGATACAACCAGTGTATTCGCGCCGTCGACGGCGACGGCGGTATTTCGGAAAACTTCAAAAGACTTTGCCGCACATCAAAGGATGCCGCCGACAGCGGTACTTCCAAATTTACCCTGACGGCGACGGCGGTGTTTCACAAAAAACGAATACACTGGATACAACACAGACAGTCAAAAACATAAAAATGAGACATCAAATGGGAACACCGAAAAATTACGAAACAAAAGTCAAACAGCGCAACTTTAAAAATGCAACCCTAAAAAATGAGCAAAAACTAGTCTTATAATTTTTTGAATATTTTATAGAACGTTTTGTTACAGACTCTTAAATCAAAAGATGTAAAAAAATAAAAAAACTGTTAAGTGCATCTCACTTCAACACCTCTTAAACACTCCACAATAATTATTGATTGTGGTGTCCTAACATGAATTCACGAGATGATATTTGGTAATATAATGGTTTTACGAGTCAAGAAAATTATTGTGTTGTAAAACTTAATCAAACAATGTGATATTTGGTCTTTAACTATTATTTTTTTGTCTGACAGTCATGAAAAATGGCCATATTTATTTTGAAAGAAATAAATATGGACAAGGATTTGTTATGGTTAATGTTTAAGAAAACTTATAAAAAGAAGGTTAGAAATTACAAAACACAGCAGATAAAAAATTCACACATATATACTAAAAACTGATTTATCCTAGAATGTAACTAAACAAATATAGCTTCCAAATAATTTCAAACAAGTTCAAGATTTATTAATTGTTGAAACATTTCGTGAAGAATTTTATTGATTCATAATTGCATCAAGATCATTCAAAGTTTTCTTAAATGCATCATCGTCACCCATATTTGCAATTGACATTTCATAAGCAGCTTTTAACATTTCACTTGAATTTCTTCGGTACTTTTGAATCACATCCAAGCTATTACCAGTACCAAATGCACGTAAATGATAAATGAGATATTCAAGAACATACATTAAATTTGCATTTACATAATGGAATGAAATTGCATAATCTGAACAACATCCTGGACCCTAAAATCATAATAATAGAAACGGATTAAAACATGTATAAAGCAAGACATATGTGTAAAATAAAAAATATCACAATAGCATACTTGTTCCATCGGATAATAATTATATTGCCAAAAATTAGGACCAACATGTCCAGGTATTAAATGATGCTCAGGAACAAACGGCAAAAACCGATGATGACCTTCTACATCACGAGAATCACCAGCTGTGACACCAATATTTTCCAAACATTTTCCCATTTCTATATCTTCAGAGCCTCCTTCATCAGGTGAACATTTCTCTGGATCCGGTAAACCTTTGGTAACAAAAGCATTCAAAGCTTCCCGACTTAAGACATATCCAGCTCCACCACTCATATATTTTTGTTCGGATGAATTAAATTTACAACCAAAATATACAGGTTCATTAGGATTATGTGACATAAGCATGAATCTCAAATTCTCCACAATTACATATGTATCATCATCAGCTTTAAGGAACCAATCATATTCATTCTAAAAAAAGAAGTGTGTTAATAAAATTAATGAGTATGGTAAATAATTTGACTATCAGGGATTGTCCACATCTGATGTCAGGTTTTTTAGAAAGTTTCAACTCCAGTCTCCATTGTGAGGCCTTTTTCCTTTGATCTTTGCCGCTTTAAAGGTGGTTGACAGATGTTGAATTCTCACATCTTCTTAAAAGCCCGAAGTCAGATTTCAGGACAAGGCCGTATTTAGGGGGATGGACATTCGGTACATATTCGCCCTCCCCTAAAATCGAGAAATATCTTTGATTTTTGTCACCCCCGTGTAAAGGCGGCAAAAGATCAAAGGGGTGCCCCTTCCAAAGTGAAAATGCTACAGGGCCCGTTCGTGGTGGGTGTAATGGGTGTAACTACACCCCCCAGACAAACATTTGTATGAAAAACAAATGTTTGTCTGGTTTTTTCAGAGAAAAATATTTTTTTTGCCAAAGTTGCGCTCATTTTTTCATGAACAGACAAACATAAATGCCAAAAAAGACATAATTTGCTTGAAAAAAGAGCAAGACAGACATACTCTGGATTTTTGCCAGATCGTTAAAATTTTGTTTTTCTAAAAATATTTCAAAATCATATACATTACTTTTAAAAATATTGTGTTTAACAATGAAAAGAAATCAACCGACAATTAATTCATTTTTTGCAAAATCTGATGGGGGGAATTGGCAACTTCGGCACCCCCAAAACACTAAGATTAGATACCTACTCATACCAGACTCATAAAAGCTAAACCCGAAATATTTTTCTGAATATGGCCTTGTTTCTGGCCCATCACTTTTAAATGCACTTACCGAATAATGTTTATGGATGTATGAAAATGCAGCTTTTGTTTTAGCCCAAAGATGTTCACGTCCTTCAGAAACGTTTAAATTAATAGCAGGAAGAGAATCATCAGCTTCAGAAGACATGAATAAAAATTTGTTACATCTTCGGACCCATGTTGCTTTGACGTGAATTGCTCGATTGGCATGATTTTGTTTTCCCGTTAAAATCCAGCAGAATACTTTCACTTCCTTTGCAATTGCTTGAGCTAATTCATTATTATCATGATCTGAAACATACAAAAAAGATTTAACATAAAAAATGCATATATAATTTAAAAACTTACGTTGATGTGTTCCATTTGGGTGAAAATGGTATGCTTCTTTTGGGGCATCTTCATCATTGACATCAGAATAAGTATGAGCATCAAAATGATCAGAATCTTTTTTCGTCGTTTTGAATGATCCAAAAATTGCTGCAACAAAAAATCCAATAATTATTCCAATAAAAATATTTGCAACTGCTTGATTTCCAAATCGAACAGCCATAATTTAATAAACAAGAAATATAGAATACCTTTGATTCTTTAAAACATAATTTATTCAAACTAAAAACATAACTAAAGTACGTAAAAAGTAATAATACATGCTAAAAAAGCACTGGAAAGAATTAGCATGTAAAAAATGAAGGAAATCTTTAACAGTAACGATCGTGAAAATTTTTGTAAACCCTTTTTTTTAATTTTCATTCAAACACGTTTTGCCAGAGTTTTTTCATTTACGAAAAAGTTTTTCTTGTAAGAAAAAAGAAAACAACGAAGAATATTAATGTTTTTTGCCCAAATTTTTTTGCAAAAAATATGTTTCGGATGAGATAACTGCTAGATATAATTCAAAAAAAGTTCAAAACAAGAAAATTTATCGATAAAAACAGAAAAAAATTGTGTATGAAAACAATAACAGAAAAAAAGAATATCAAATTTTAAACAAGAGTATCAATATTCATAACAAAAACTAATCAGATTTCATTGATTTTTTGTGCTTGGACCACAAGTTTTCAAAAATATCGAACATTCGTTTAGCAGCCATTTTTGCTTCTACTGCAGATGGACGATCTTGAGGATCCATGGAAAGGCATCTTATCATAAAAAAATTGAGCTAAAATAATAAAAAATAAGTAACAGAAATTTATTACCGTAAAAAAACTTACTTGACGAGAATAAATTTCTGTTGGAAATGGAAGAAATTTTGCTTCGTTGATTTTTTTGTGCAATGAATAAATATTTTGTTGTTCACCATAAAATGGAGATCGAAAAGTACAAAATTCATAAAGTATACATCCAAGTGACCAAATATCTGATTTGAAATCATATCCATCTGTGCCATTTCTTTCAGGAGCCATATAACTGAAAACAAAGATAAAAGGCGTATATGTAAAGTTTTTAACGAAACTTACTATTCTGTTCCATCTTTGTCATAAACCTTGTCATCCAAAATACAAGAGTATCCAAGATCTCCAATTTTAACTTTTCCCTTTGAAGTCAAAAAAATATTTGCAGGTTTTAAATCTAAAAAAATATTTCTTATTTATTAAGATAAAACAATTACCTAAAATATACAAACCTTTATGTAAAATTCTTTGATCATGCATATCTTTAAGACCATTACAAATTTGATAAAAATACCACCAAATTGAACGTTCAGAAAGTAATCGACCCGCTTCTTGCATTCGCTGAAATATGTCATTAGCATATCTATGAATAAAATAAAAACAAACCTGAAATAGAGAAACAACATCTCCGCCATCACAATATTCAAGAACAAAATACAAAGAATCATTTTCTTCGAAAATTTCGTAACAGCTAATAACATTTGGACTTTTAATTCGATTCAATAAATCAGTTTCATTCTTCAACATCTGATAAACTTCTTCACTGAAAAAAAAGAGTAGAAAATATAGGTACCAAATGGTGGAAAATATTTCCACCAAATTAGGAGTCAATCTTCGGAATTCTCCCATGTTCATTAGGTACTACAATTTCTACCAAAATGGTGGAAAATTTTCCACCATTTTGGTGCAAAAAACTTCTACCATTTTATTGGGAGAAATAATTATCATAAAAAATAGGAGAAACTTTTCCACCATTTTGGTGGAAAAATTTTCCACCATTTTAGGGGAATGATGTACACTTTTTGGAGCTAAAATAGCACCTTTTTGGTGGACATTTTTCTACCAATTTAGGGGAAATATTTCCACCATTTTGGGAGAAGTCAGAAACGATTAGCTTTTCAAAAATTGAACTTTTAAACAATTTTTTCGCATTGGCAAATGGGATATCCCAAAGCCATATCCAAAATTTATCCGCTTTGCAAAAGCGGCAAGCATTACAAAAAAATTAATACACACCACAAAAACACGACACGAACACGGCACGACGCGATGGGGAATAAAACCCGAAATTGCATCTGTTTTTTCTTCATTTCTTTCCTGAACGATACAACGCGAAGGAGAGGTGCACTTTTGGCTTCTTTCGTGACAGAGATGCAAAGAAAATACATTTCTGAAGAACAGAATTTTCAGCTTCGGTTTTCCACTAAAAATGATAACATTTCTTCTCCGAATTAGGAGAAAAATTTCCACCAAAAAGGTGTTATTTTTCCCCCAAAAATGGTGGAAAAATTTCTGTTTTCCCCCAAAATGGTGGACAAAGTTTTGTTTCTACCGAAATGGCGGAAAATTTTCCACCAAAATGGGCGCTATTTTTTTATTTTCTCACAAAATTAGGGTAAGCATAACTACCAAATCTTTCGGGGAAGTGTTTAGGAATTTCCACTTTTTTTTCAGTGTTCATCGATTTCATCTTTCTAAAAGAATATATATACAGTCGAACCTCGTTATTACATGCCTCGTTATTACGTTGACCTCGATCTTACGTTGTTTTTCTGCGGTCCCGGCGCAAGCTAAAGGAAAATAACAGAAACCGGACCTCGATCTTACGTCCCTCGTTATTACGTTGACCTCGATCTTACGTTGTTTTTCGGCGGTCCCTTCAACAAATTATAAGGGAAATGAACCTCGTTATTACGTTTTTCATTTTTTTGGGTTATTTTGGAAAGTTTTACCAAGCAAAACGTTAACTTTCAAAGGTGAAAAGTGTACCAATGGTATAAAAAGCAAAAAAAGAATAAATGTTTTTGTCGGAATCGGGAAAATACATGAGCAGTATTTTCCCGATTTCGATTCTCGATTCTTATGTAAGAATCGATGGAATCAGAACCAGAAATAAGAATCGATTCTTGTCAATGGAATTGGAAAAATAAATGGAATACAATCGATTCCAAAAACGAATCGGAAAAAATACAACCGGGAAAACACTGAACATGAGTGATACAGAAAAAGTATTTTTGCTTGTCATTGGAAAAATAATAATGTACAAAGCTGCCATTGGACTACGACCCAAACAAGAAAATTTTTGCATATGGAACAACGTAAAAAAGCTGTTTAAAACTAAATAGATCAATTCTTATCATAAATGTTGTTTTAATTTGTTATTGTTTACGTTTATTAATCGATTTTAATCGAAAATTGCAAAAATTTTGCCAAAATACTCTGAACCTCGATCTTACGTTGACCTCGTTGTTACGTTGTTTTTCGTCGGTCCCTTGAAGAACGTAATAACGAGGTTCGACTGTATATTAATTCTCAGTTTTGAAATTTACAAGAAAAAAAAATTACTGGAATCTCTTTCATTGCAACAACCATTTTGGAATTCTTATATCGAGCTAAACGTACGGTAGCAAAGGCTCCCTTACCAATAACTCTTCCAAATTGAAATCCTTTTAATTTGTTTTTGGATGAATGAGATTTTTCTTCAGCGCTTTCCATTTTGGTTGTCAAATTTTGATGAATAAATTAGAAAAAATTTTAAATGAACCAAATATAGTAAAATTTGACTTCTTTTTTCTTGAACTTAAAAAAATGTGAAAATCGATGCAAAAAAAGGTCTGAAAGCTGACACTTTTTCATTAAAACTTTTTTTTTTAATTTAAAAGAAAAGAAAAATGTGCCAATTTTTTTAATGAAAGAAAAAGTTACATCGAAACGAAAGCAGAAAAATGTGAGACTTTTCGTTTTATTTCGTTTCCTCTCATAAAACTGCCACTGTTCGTTTGTTGGTTGGTTGTTGGTGTCTGCGTGTCTTTTTATTTTAAAGGAAGCGCTTTGTTTGGCAAACTGTGTACAACGTCAATCATAAACGCCGCAACTTTTTTTAATGATTTTTTGCGTAAAAACTAAGCAAACTTGATTGTGTTAATACTTTTTATTCTATTAACTTTTTTGTTTAATCCAAAACAGCAATTGCTTACTGTTGTAACAATAAACAAGTGCTGGCGGGCCGTAGGCCCGCTTTAGCCCCTAGTTTTAAAAAACAAAAGAAAAGGCTTTTCTGTTTTTTTTCGAAAGCCTTTTTTACACATGGAGTTCATAAACATTTTGCCAAACTTTGGCTCACATTTTTCTAATTTTTTCTGCAAAAGAATTTGATGTGAACACGTCTGAATCAAGCGGCGTTTTGCAAAAACAACGGGCGGGACCGATTTTTGCGACTGGATAGCGCAGTTGTTTGCGCAAGCGGCTACAGTCCAAAAATATATGGAAAAGGTTCAAACCCCATCGGGTGCAAAAAAAATTATTTATTCAAATTAGGATTAAAATCAATGAATTATAGCTAAAAATTAATTATTACACTATTTAAAAAAATTTAAATATACTTTTTTAACATTTTCGAGCAATTACAGTATGAAAGCATAAAAAAAGTTTAAAACTGCCTTTAAAATATTAAAAATGATATAATTATTTTTTAAAATAGTTTTATAATAATTAACTGCGTATAAATTATTGATTTTAATCAAAATTTGAATAAATTATTTTTTATGCAACCCGTGGGATCCGAACCTTTTTCAACTATTTTGGACTGCAGCCGCGCACATTTACAACTGCGCTATCCTGTCGCAAAAATCGGTCCCGCCCGTTGTTTTTGCAAAACGCCGCGTACACAGTTTTTGATTCAGACGTGTGAAGTGTGGATTTGAGGCAAATTTTTAATAATTTGTTAGCAAAAACTTTTGTCAAAATTTTAAAAATCTAAAAAAAAGTATTTGATTTTCTTTATTTTTAGTGGAGTATTATAGGAACGCATCAAACCTGCATCATGTTAACATAATAGGTCGTTCAAATGTCCAACGTTTTGCAGTTGAAACAATTTTTCATTATTGAGTAAGAAATAAAATAAAAGGAAGCATACATATTTTGGATTTTAAAAATAGTTGAACAACTTGGTATTTAATCTGCTAAATTTTTAATATAACAACGAATAATTTTAAATATTCAAATAGAAAAGTTTAATACATTTAGCTACTTTTAGTCATTAAAAACAACAAAACTAAAAACCTTTTTTTGCAACCGATTTGTTGCTTCAAAAATGAATGGATTGCAAAAATGAATGTTTTTTAATATTTTAGCGCAACATAGCATTCATTTTCTTTAATTTCGTCGTTGGTTTTTTAGAGCAGAAATGTTCGTTTTTGTTCAAAAAACAAAAGCAAAAATGAAATACATTTTATATTTTTGGTGATGTTTTAAAAGACTAATATTGATTTGATAAATGGTAAAAATCAGTATTTCTCTAATCTTTTGAATATTTTATTACTGTCATCAAATTTTCAAAATATGTTATCAGTTTTGCATTCTTGATTTTTTTGGAAGCCATTTTCAAAATTTGAATATCTGAATGCCCACATTTATAAAAACCTCTCTCTCTTTTCAACGCTACATTTATAATGAACTTTCTATTTTTTTAACTGCAACAACATGAGTTAAATTGTTTTGGAGAAAGAAGTGTGAATTACAAATGAAACAGTTATGTAAATAAAATATAAAAACATATAAATGTAGCCTAATCTTTTCCTTGTTTGTTAGATCAACGATGTAACATCATTAACTATTTTTTAAAAAATAAATCCAATTTTGAAGGTCAAATAAGCTTTAAAAAAGTTTTTCAAATTCAAACATTCTACATTAGAATAGTAGAATTTCCACTATATCGAAAACTGTTCAAAAATTTGTTCGGATGCGATAAAAAAAGCATTCATTATTTTTTTAATGTTCAGGACCAACGCCGAATTTTTCATAATTAGCGACTTAATTCAAAATCAATTATGTAGATTAATGTAACAGAGGCTGTAAAAAAATAAACAATGCATTCAATTTTTTGACAAACAAAAAAATTTTAAATATTCAAATATTCATAGTTTTATGTTTGAATTACGAAAATTTGGTCATCAAAACCAAAAAATCTTTTCTTTGCAATCGATTTATTCCTTCGATCAAAAAATGAATGTTTTTTAAAGATTAAAACAAACGCTTTTGCTCAAAATAGCCTCACGGCGGAATTTTTTCCCTGTATTTTGGAAATAAGCGCTTTTTTCGATCGGCGCGTACTCAGCCGCATTACTTCCAATTAAGATAATTCAAACTAGAATCATAGATATGGATATTGGGAACATTTTAGAAAAGAAATTTTGTAAAAATATGCATTTTTAAAAAAGTTCTAACAAAAGTTAATTTTAGCAAAAAACTTGATCGCGCACCTTTTTCGGGGCATAACTCTTACAGTATGCATCCAATCAACATGAGTCAAACTAAAATTGTAGATAACATGTTGGAGAAGATATTCGGAAAGTTTCATGCAAAAATATTAAAAACTAAAAATGTTCTAACAAAAGTTTGAGCATATTTTTTCTATTTCCGAAAAATTCCGCCGTGGCCTTCATTTTCTCTCAATTTTTTGTTGGTTCTTTTTTGTGTAGAAATTTTCATTTTTTGCTCAATTTTTGGTAGCTATTTTAAAGGCTGTAATTGATTTCTTTAATGTAAAACTAATATTTTTTAATCTTTTGAATATTTTATTACTATCATCAGATTTTCAAAAAATACTATTAATTTTGCATTCTTGATGTTTTTTTGGGAGCCATCCTCACCAGTACAATACCAAAATTACCTTTTTTTAAAAATTCTCTCTATTCAACTTCAACAAAAATGAGTTTATTTGTTTTGGAGAAAGAAGTGTGAATTACAAATGAAATAGTTTGGTTTTTGTATGTAATTGAAATATAAAAACGTCAATCTTTTTTTGTTTGTTTCATCATTATTACAAATTTTGTAATTTGTATGAGAGAATGACCGTTCTGCTCTATATTTTCTTTTTAGAAAAAATCAAACAATATTAAGTCTTTATAAATATTTTATGCTTTTCCATGTTAATATCTTAAAATACAAAATTTTTTTCGAAACATTTACACCATTTATTTAGAAAAATAAATGAATTGAAACGGTAGATAAACCTGGTAAATATAATAAATGCCCAATAATTATAATTATAATACGGTTTCAAATGAAAAAGTTAGTATAAAAAGTGTTTACTTTTTGCATTTTTGAAATGAGATGTTAAACAATAATTCTGAAACCTAAAATATTCAAAACCATTTACATTTATTTTTGCTTTTTTTAAAAATAAATTTCAAACAAAGATGCTTTTTTCTTTCACAAAATGTGAAAGCACCATTAAGAACGAATGTTGTTTCTTTTTCACAAACGAAACATTTTTCGACATTGCAAAATAACATTGATAGATATTTCGAAATATCTCAAATTGCGATGATCAAAAGTCAAAAAGTGAAAATATTTTTGTTTCAAAAAAGCATCAAAATGTCCACACAATTATTTATTCTCAATTTTGAATATTTTATTGCTCTTTTTAAAAAAAATGCATTTTTATTGATTCGAAAAATGGATAATCTTTTTCCAAAGATTCAGCATTTACCGATGTGAATTTACTATTATGCACACTTTTAAAGTAGTGATTAGTCATAATAAATTCTAAACAGTAAAAAATTCAAAAATAGCTAAATAAACAATGAAATAAACCGAAAAGATACCGAAAAAGTTAATTCTTGTGCTGGCTCCAGGCTGGACTCGAACACAAGATTTTTTTGCTATTTTTTGAACATGACAGAGATGCAATGCCCGGGTCTGCTCAAATGGCTAACCTCGAAACAAAGCACATGTCAAATTTAAGAAATAAACAATGAAATAAACCGAAAAGATACCGAAAAAGTTACCCAGAAATTATTCTTTTTTAAGTTCATTGACGTGGTAAAATTTACAAGCTTCTTTTTTAAAAATGAAAGATTGTTGCACACTTAAATGTCTTCTATAAAAGGCAGTTGCGAAAAAAATCAAATGATTTCGTTAAAGAAAACAACGTTTGTTCACAACCAGCTAATAGCGATACAAAAAATCAATCGATAGCGAAAATGGCAAATAAGTTTTTTTTACAAAATTGTTGCAAATATAATATGCATGTTTTGTTGGAAAAGTGGATTGTCTTAAATTTTTTATTCTGACAAGTTTTGGTTTACTTTCAACTACTAATTATTTAATGATCAAGTTTATTCTGGGCTAATTCTTCAACTAAGTTGAAGAATTAGCATTTCAAGCAGAAAGCAAGTTAACAAACCTCAAAAACTTGTACAAAAACAATAATGCTGTATAAAAAACAAAAAATTCAAAAATTATAATCAAACCAAAGAATTTTACAAACATTTTCTTCATTGCAAAAAATTTTTTGTACCAAAAAATTTGTATCTTCTTTGATGAAAAAGGGCGGCGAAAGCGTCGTCTTTGCAGACTTTCAGCTTCCAAAGTTTAAAAAAACACAAAAAACAATCTTTCAATTTTTTGAATATTTTAAATATAAAAGCTTTTGTAAAAAAATTATGTAAGAAATATCCCTTACTTCTATAAAATTCCATCCCCGCTAAATTCTATGGTTGTAGGACAACTAAAACTTTTGTAATAAAAATGTCAGACAAATGTTACAATAAATCCTTGTGCTGTTTAATGATTAAATCAAGCGGAAGAAAATTAATTACACATTGGAAAACATTTAGTTGTTACTGGGTGTGATTAGATTTCTTTTTTACACAACCGCGGCAGTTTTTTTTTCAGCAGTCATAAACAGGAACATGTAAAAAACTAAACAAAAACTGTCACAACTGCTGCATTTTTAAATTTGCCCAAAACTATTCTTGTAACTTTAAAAATGCAACCCATAAAAATTCGAAAAAACCTATTTAATAATTTTTTGAATACTTTAGAGATTTTACAGATTCTTAGAAAGATTCGAAAAATAAAAGTACTGTTTTAAACATTTTTTTATGTATTTTTATTATAAAAAATTTTAAAACTGACCCAATAATTATTGATTAAAAAAGCAGGTTGTAATCACAAAAAGATTTTTGGTAATAAAATTGTTTGACGAGTCAGATTGAAAAAATGATTGTTCTGTTGCAAAATTAGATCAAGAAATATTGTTTTAAACAAAGGATTTAAAAGTTTTTTTTTTCACAATTTTAATGATATTTTAAGCAAGAAAGTTGGTGAAATAATTAAATTTAAATTATTCGCTGTAGCAGATTATAAACAATTATTTTAAGTTTAATGCAAAAAGATGAAAGAACAAAGTTTACACTGATCGAAAAACCAAAAAATAAATGCATTTTCATCATTTTCGTGATAATTTATTATGGTATTACTGTTTATTATGACGCAATGTAAATTCACACTTGTTTAATTTCTTATAAGCTAATAAATATTAAACAGTTTCTAACCTAATGTTTTTCTAAACACTTTCACACTTTTTTGTAAAAAAACGTAAACCAAATATTTCATTATTATTGAAGATGATTAAATGCAATTTGTTCCTTGTTTGATAATTTGGATAACTTTTAAGACTATGGTTCAAAATTCTTCTTAATTAAAGGGATATAAGATGAATTAAGAAAGACACTTGTATATAAAATATTCAAATACATATGTAGTTTCTGTGAATAAATTTTAAGACAAAAAATGGTTCTTTTCTTCTAAAAAATCCATTTTTAAAACTTCTCACTTTATTTTGCCGTAAAGATTGAAACATAAAAAAGCTTTTGCAAAAGCATTTTTTCGACACTTTTTTCAAAATAAAGAAAGCAAAAAATTTGACTGCCTTTTACAACCAAAAAGGAAATGCACGTTCCACTTTACATTTCCTTTTTGTAAAATCCAAAAATAATAACTTTTTTAAAATATTTTGAATTTTTATAAGAAAAAGTTTTTCGAGAAATTTGCATCATTTGTTTCTAAATATAAATGAATTAAAATGGTAGATAAGCCAGGTAACCCAGTAAAATACATAATAAATGTTTGTGCATCATATTTCATACGGCTTCAAATGAAAAAACTAGTAATAAAAGTTTTTACCTTTAGCATTTTTTTACTTTAATTAAAACACGATAAAAAACAATTCTAAAAAATCTAAAATATTCAAAACCAACAATTTTGTGCATTTTTTTTGCTCTTTTTTCAAATTAATTTCAAATAAAGATGCTTTTTTTTTTACGAAAGCACCATCAACAAACAAATTATTTTTTACGAAGAATTTTTAATAGTGCAAAAAAAATAGACGGATATTTCGAAATATCGCAAACCAAAATGATCAAAAGTCAAAGTGAGAAAAAATTTGTGTTTCAAAAAAGCATCAAAATGTCCACACAATTATTTGTTTTCAATTTTGAATATTTTTTGATTCTTTTAAAAAAACAGGTTATATTTGATTTAAAAAAATGGATATTCTTTTTCCAGTGATTCTGTCGAAAAAAATTCCCTTGCTTTGAACATTTTTGAAGAAATGAGTAACATCCCTATATTACCGTTTAATTTTATTTATAAACAATACTCTCATGCTGGCTATAAAATTTAAAAAAATACAGATCCGAAACAAATAAAAAAATATATTTGATGTTCCATTGTCATGTTTTTGCTTTCTTTCAAAATTAAAAAAGCTTGAATAATTGTGAAATGCAAACATTCTGATAATACACATATTACTTGAAAAGCAATAAAAAATTCAAAAATAACCAAATCAAAACATTATTTTCATAAATTCATAGAAATGATAACATTTATTTGCTTTTTTTTTAAAATGAAAGATTATTTCGGATTGAAACGTCTGCTTAAAAAAAGTCCAGTACAAAAACCAAACGATTTCAATAAAAAAGCAAATTTTGTCTGACCTGCTGTCCAGCAGCTATACACAAATCAATCGATAATAAAAAATGATAAATATGTTTTTATAAATAGAGTGCTAATAACGATCAAAAAAGGCGACATACGTTATTATAAAAAATAGATTTTTTTTAAAGTTTTGGTCCGATAAATTTTGGTTTACTGTCAACTATTAATTATCATATATTTAATGATATTTAATGTTTTTTGAAATGATAATGTTGTGTTATATCATAATTATTTCGTTGATGCAAAAAAATTGTTAACAATACTTAAACATTTGTATTAAAAAAATCAAAAAAAAGAAACAAAAAATTAAACTTTAAAGGGAGCAGAACCTTTGGTACTTTTTTATTTCTCTAACGTTTTTTTTCTTTTGAATTTTCCTGTCGATCAGGCAACAGAACAAAAGAAAAAAACCCTGATCGTCATGAAAATTCAACGAATTTTTTCGAAAAAAAAATAAAAAAGTATCAAAGGTTACGCCTCTTTTAACCTCGAAAGTTTAGGAGCATTTTTTTCAACGTAAACCAAAAAAAAAAAGACATTACTTTTTGAACTACAACAAACACGAGTTAAATTGTTTTAATAAAATCGTATAAATCACGAATAAAATATTGTCTGGTTTTTGTGTGTCAATGGAATATGAAAATATAAAAATGCAGCAAAATTAATTTTTTAAAAAAGGAAGCCTATTTTGAAGGTCAAAAAAATTAATTTAAGCTATAACATTTTACTATATCGAAAACTGTTCAAGAATTTGCACAGTTGCGGTAAAAGACACCACTTATTTTTATTTTTCTAACGCCTTTAATCAGAATAAATATAATTTTATATTGATCAGGAATGCTTTCTGATGTTGCCAAAAATTTGAAAAGTTTTTGTTAAAATACTGTGTTTTCAATGTTTTATTACGTCAGCCAGTTTATTACTATCGATTTTTAACAAATATTTTTAAATATTAAAAATATTCAAAAATTCTGAATTTTCATCCTTTTTGTTGCGATAAAAATTGATTTTTAAGCAATTTTCATTTTTCGTTTTTTTAATAAAAAATTGTTGAGAATATGCTTTTCAAAACGTTTTCATCGAAAAAAAACAAAAAAATCTTTTGGAGCAGAAAGGTGTTTTTCATCGTCATTTTTGAGAGAAAAATGACCGTTCTGCTTTATATTTCATTTTGAAGTTAATCACAAAAGATTTAATTTTTTCGATATTTTATACTTTTCCATGTTATTTTAAAGAAAAAGTTTTTTCAAATAATTAACTTCTTTTTTTCTCCAAAAATAAATGAGTAAAACTGACCGCAAACGTTAAACCTATAAAGCATAATAAATGTTTAAACTACATTTTTCATACGGCTATAAATGAAAAAGTTAGTAATTAAAGTTTAGACTTTTTGCATTTTGTTAATTTAAAATGAAACATGTTTAACAATAATTCTGAAACTTAAAATATTCAAAACCAACATTTTTTCCAACATTTTTGCACATTTATTTTTTGCTATTTTTAAGAATTAATTTGAAAAAAGATGCTTTTTCTTTTACAAAAAGTAAAAACACCACAAAAATAAATATTTTTTAACCAGACGAAACATTTTTCGACATTGCAAAAAATAAATATTTCGAAATATTGCAAAACAAGTTGATTAAAAGTCAAGTTGTGAAAATATTTTTGCTCATATTCCATTTTTGAGAACAAACAAATTTCAACTTCTTGTGAAAAAAACACAAAAAAAGAATTGTATTTCTTTTTAAAGGTCTCCTATTTTCCACAAAAAAATACACAAAAGCAAAAAGGTGCAGCAAGAAAGTTTCTTTTTCTCCGCAAAATGTTCTCTGTCGATCGCAAAACTGGTCATTCATGAAATGTTTTTATTTGAATTTTTTATATTTTCTTGGATTTAAGACCTTATAAGATATACATTTTCATGATTATAAGGCAATTAAAGCAGATTTTCAGATTCCCATCACCAGTTCTCACTGCTTCGATAAATAAAATTTAAAACAATGGGATTGTTAAACAATAAAATGCTTTGTTAAAATAATACTGTGAGTAATACACAAAATTAAATTATTTTTTTGTCTGCAGCATATTGTTTCTATATTTATCAAAAACAACAAAATCATTTTTATGGCAACCGATTGGATGTTTCACTGACATTAATGTTTTTTAAACATTTTTTTGAAGAAAAAAATAAAATATTGAAAAAATCGATTATCTTTCAATTTTTTTAATATTTTATTACTGTCATGAGATTTTCAATAAATTCAATAAATTTTGCATTTTTGACGGTTTTTGGAAAGTCATAATTAACAATGAAGACTCTATGATGGAGTATTAAATGTATTCATTTATAAAGAACTTACTCTTTTCAACTGCAACAAATACGAGTTAAATTGTTTTAGAGAAAGTAGTGTAAATCACAAATAAAACAGTTTGGTTTTTGTATGTAAATGGAATATAAAAGCATATAAATATAGCCTAATCTTTTCTTTGTTTGTTAGATCAATGGTGTTACATCATAAATTTTTTTAAAAAATAAATCCAATTTTGAAGGTCAAAAAAGGTTTAAAAAAGTTTTTCAAATTCAAACATTCTACATTAGAATAGTAGAATTTCCACTATATCGAAAACTGTTCAAAAATTTGTTCGGATGCGATAAAAAAAGCATTCATTATTTTTTTAATGTTCAGGACTAACGCCGAATTTTTCATGATTCCACTTTTACATTTATGAATACATAAATGTAAAAATGCAATTTAATCTCTTCTTTGGTAGTCACATCATTAAACTTTTTAAAAAATAAATCCAATTTTGAAGGTCAAAAAATTGAAAAAAGTTTTTTTTATACTGACACATTATACTTCATCGAAAACTATTCAATAATTTGTTCCGATGTGATAAAAACAGCATTCATTTTTTATTAACAGTGAAAAGAATAGCAATTTTTGAGTTATTTTTCTATTGTTTAATTTTCACATTTCTGAAGTTAAAAATGTTGTTAATTATTTGTTGACATCGCAACATTATTTGTTAAAGCACTTTGTTTTCGTTGTTTTACGTTAGACAATTGGTAATTACAAATTTTTATGCAAATATTCAAAAAATCCTAAAATTTGTCCTTGTTGTTGCTATAAAAAATTAATTTTTCTCAAATTTTCTTTCTATCTCCTTTTTCCAAATTTTGTAATTTAAAAAAAACTGAACAAAGTTTTTCTTAAAGTCAAACATGCTACTGCATCGAAAACTGTTCAATAATTTGTTCTGTTGCGATAAAAGACAGCATTCATTTTTTTGTTTTAAAACGGTGATAAGTTTAGCAACTTTCGAGTTATTTTTCTACTAAAAATATTTCATTTTCGAAGTCAAAATAAGTTAATTCTTTGCTGGGTTCTCAACAGTTTCTAATAAAATACCATTTTTTCATTGATTTAAATCGCCAGTTTATTTCTACTGGTTTTTTAGCAAATTTTTAATTATTCAAATATTATTAAATTTTATCCTTGGTGTAGGTAGCACTATAATAATAAATTTTTGACGGATTTTATGTACAAGTATTTCTCCCTTCTTTTTTATTAAAACATTGTTGCGAAATTTTTTTCGAATTCTTTTTTATCGAAATGCAAAAACAACTACCATTTTTGGGGAAGAAACGTTTTTTATTTTCATTCGTGAGATAAAAATGCCCGTTGTGCTTTATATTTCTTTTTAGAGTAAATCAAAAATTGTTAACTTTTTATAAATATTTTATACTTTTCCATGTTAATATCTTAAAATAAAAATTTTTTTCGAGAAATTTACTTCGAAAAATAGGTGAATTAAAATGGTAGACAAACCTGGGAAACCCGATAAACATAATAAATGTCCAATAAGAATAATAAATACGGTTTCAAATGAAAAAGTTAGTATAAAAAGTGTTTACTTTTTGCATTTTTTGTACTTTAAATGAAACACGTTAAACAATTCTGAAACCTAAATATTCAAAATCAATTTTTTTTGTTAAAGCCATATGCATTTATTTTCGCTTTTTTATGAATTAATTTCAATTTCTTTCACAAAAAGTAAAAGCACCATTAAAAACAAGGGTTGTTTCTTTTCACAGACGAAACATTTTTCGACATTGCGAAAAAACATTGATAGATATTTCGAAATATCGCAAATTTATAATCAAAAGTCAAAGTGTGAAAACACCTTTGTTTCAAAAAAGCATCAAAATGTCCACACAATTGTTTGTTTCCAATGTTGAATATTTTGTTGCTCTTTTTTAGAAAAAATGGATTTTTACTGGTTCGAAAAATGAATAATCTTTTTCCAAAGATTCAGCATTTATCAATGTGATGTTACTTAAAACAATTTTAAAGTAGTGAATATTTTAAATTACTTGTTGAACAATAAAAAATTCAAAAATAACTAAACCCAGAAATTATTCTTCTAAGTTCATTGACGTGGTAAGATTTACAAGCTTCTTTTTTAAAAATGAAAGATTGTTGCACATTTAAATGTCTGCTATAAAAAGGCAGCTAGCTGCGAAAAAAATCATATGATTTCGTTAAAGAAAACAACGTTTGTCCACTACCAGCTACAAGCGATACAAAAAATCAATCGATAGCGAAAATGGCAAATATGTTTTTTTTAAAAATTGTTGCAAATATAATATGCATGTTTTGTTGGAAAAGTAGATTCTCTTAAATTTTTTATTCTGACAAGTTTTGGTTTACTTCAACTACTAATTGTTTAATGATCAAGTTTATTCTGGGCTAATTCTTCAACTAAGTTGAAGAATTAGCATTTCAAGCAGAAAGCAAGTTAACGAACCTCAAAAACTTGTACAAAAACAATAATGCTGTATAAAAAACAAAAAATCCAAAAATTATATTCAAACCAAAGAATTTTACAAACATTTTCTTCATTGCAAAACATTTTTTGTTCCAAAAAATTTGTATCTTCTTTGATGAAAAAGGGCGGCGAAAGCGTCGTCTTTGCAGACTTTCAGCTTCTAAAGTTTAAAAAAACACAAAAAACAATCTTTCAATTTTTTGAATATTTTAAATAAGAAAGTTTTTGAAAAAAAATTATGTAAGAAATATCCTTTACTTCTTTAAAAATCTATCCCAGCTAAATTCTATGGTTGTAGGACAACTAAAACTTTTGTAATAAAAATGTCAGACAAATTTTACAATAAATCCTTGTGCTGTTTTACGATTAAATCAAGCGGAAGCAAATTAATTGCACATTGGAAAACATTTAGTTGTTACTGGGTGTGATTAGGCCAATCATAGGTCTCGATAGTACAAAACTTGGATTCAACGACCTTGATTAATCCAAGACAAAAAGAATCCCTAACGATATCTTCTTTATGGTACATAAAGTACAAAAATCAAAAATTGTGTTACTTAAATATCAGAATATTATTAAATTATTAATGCAGCAATTTGTTATAACATTGGAGTTGATAAATGACTCATTGCTAGTTAAACGATTAGGATGCAAAACTCTTTGAATATTTATGTTTGAGCTCGTGCTTCTTTGAATGGCTTTCCAAAAAAAACGTGAGTGTGTGAAAGTTGATGTAAGTTTTTACTATTTAATGAATGATTGTTCAAAATCTTAATTTTTAAAATTTTTACAGCAAAATAATTTGGCCTTTAATTTATTACCTTCTGAATTTATAATGTTTAGACGATATCTCATTTTAGTACCGTTCATTTTAGTAATAACTCATTTTAGTACCAAAAATGTTTCATTTTATCACCACTTCGACAAAAAGTGATTTCTAAATGATAAAAACTATTTATTACTAGTAAAATATTTTTAGGAAGATTAACCAAGTATCCTTATCACAAAAAACTAGCATCCGCTTGAAAAATAAGCTTTTTGGTGAAGTGGTAGTAAACAGAGATGGTACTAAAATGAGTTATTACTAAAATGAACGGTACTAAAATGAGATAGCGCCAATGTTTAGGATTTAACATTGAAAACTTTTAAATGTTCAAATATGCAAGAGTTTTGTCGAATTTTTGAAAAAATAGTCGTCAAAAACAACGAAACCATTTATTTGCAAAAGATTTGTTTTTTCACAGACATTAATGTTTTAAAAGATCAAAAAAAATTATTTTTGCGAATGAACAACATTCTTTTTCTTTCATTGATTCTTTTTAGCGTTGAAGTATTTTTTGATCAAATAATCAAAAAGCAAAAAATATAAAATATTTAAAAGAAACGAAACAAACGAAGGAACCATTTTTTGATTTTTAGAAACTAAAATGTAAAATTCAGATATTTCTTTTTGAATATTTTAATAAGTAAAGATATCAAAATTGATTTCGAAAAGTAAAAAATAATACCACAGATGTTGTATAAATGAATTACAAATCATGTAGTTATCTGAAAATGTTCATTAATTTAAAAAATGGTAAAGTAAATATTAGCAGAAAAAATGAATTTATTAAACTTGGGACAGTTTCTTAAAGTTATATTTCGACTTGATTTATTCATATTATTGATTGTTCATTTATATCATAAATGAATGCTCTCAAAATGTTGTTGAACCGGATTCCTTCTTCTGTTTCAACATTAGTAAACTGTTTATGCTAATTATTCACAAACGTTTAAACAAAGTGAAAATTGTAAAATCTTCCCCTTTGAATCTTTAATAAATTTTATGTGTGTAAAATAAAAAGTACAAAAATTCATATCTGACTTTTTTCATAACATTTTTTAATTCATTATTTTAGTGCATTTTGACTACTCCAAATTTGATGATAAACGATTAAATATAACACTAAAAGTTACATAGAAGACCCAGTTCTTGTTGAAAAATTGAATAATGTTTTGTAATTGAAAAAACATGGAGCGTATTGCAAGAAAAATAACAAAAACAGACACATTCCTTCTAAAAGGCGATGATTCATTTATTCAATTTTAGTTTTACAGTAAAAAAGAAAACTGTTTGGTAGTTTTTTAGTGTGTTTTAGTCTTTCACATCGATTTCTTTTTTTACACAACCACGGCAGTTTTTTCTTCAGCAGTCATAAAAAGGAACATATAAAAAACTAAACAAAAACTGTCACAACTGCTGCATTTTTAAAGTTGCCCAAAACTATTCTTGTAACTTTAAAAATGCAACCCATAAAAATACCAAAAAACCTATTTAATAATTTTTTGAATATTTTAGAGATTTTACAGATTCTTAGAAAGATTCGAAAAATAAAAGTACTCTTTTAAACATTTTTTTATGTATTTTTATTATAACAAATTTCAAAACTGACCCAATTATTGATTAAAAAAGCAGGTTGTAATCACAAAAAGATTTTTGGTAATAAAATTGTTTGACGAGTCAGATTGAAAAAATGGTTGTTCTGTTGCAAAATTTGATCATAAAATATTGTTTTACACAAAAGATTTAATAGTTTTTATTTTATAATTTAAAAGATGTTTTAAACAAGAAAGTTGGTGAAATAATTAAATTATTCAATGCAGCGGATTATAAACAATTATCTTACATTTGACAAAAAATATGAAAGAACGAAATAATTTAATGATCGAAAAAAAGCAACATTTTCATTAAAACTTATTATCGTATTACTGTTTATTATGAAGCAATTTAAAACCAAACATTTTTAATTTACCTAAACACACTTTTATGTAAAAAAATGTAAAATAAATATTTCATTATTATTGCACGGATTACATGCAATTTGTTCCTTGTTTGATAATTTGGAAAACTTTTAAGACTATTGTTCAAAATTCTTCTTTATTAAAGGGATATAAGATGAATTAAACACTTATATATAAAATATTCAAATATTTAGTTTCTGTGTATAAATTTTTGGACTAACATTGGCCCTATTTAAAAAAAATCCGTTGTAAAAACTTCTCATATTATTTTGCCGTAAAGATTTCAACATAAAAAAGCTTTTGCAAAAGCATTTTTTCGAATTTTTTTCAAAATAAAGAAAGCAAAAAATCGGACTGCTTTTTACAACCATAAAGGATAATTCATTTTTTAATATTTAAATATTTTGAATTATGAAAAGCTTTCCGTTGAAATGTTTATAGCTATTATTTTATATGCGTGAATCCTCTTTAACATTGAAAAATGGGAAGAGCCCAATATTAAAATTTTCTTAATATAAAGCTATTCACTAAACACAAATATTTATTTAAAGTTTTTATACAAAAAACGTTTTTTTGTTAGAAAAAGGCCCGAAGCAGACTAGATGCATACAAGAAATTTTTTTTAGCAAAAATTCATTGTTTAAAAGAATCCTACAATGAAAAATATAAAAACAAATATATGAATAATAGTTATTGGAATAACGTATTTTTATAATAATTCATGGATGAATTGATTTGTTCGCCTCATATTTCTTCATTCTCAAGAACGGAAATTTCCAAGGCAGAATTTTTTTATTATTAATGTAAAAATTAATATTTCTGTTATCTTTTGACTATTTTAAAAACTGTTATCATCATCAGATTTTCAAAAAATGCTTTTGAATTTGCATTCTAGATGTTTTTTCTGGAAGCCATCCTTATCAGAATAGAGAACAGTTGCAAACATTTCAAACTAACTCTTTGATTTCAACTGCAACAAATATATGTAAAATCGCGAAATTTTTCATCGAAATGCAAAATCAACAAAAAAGTTTATTCGTGCAAAAATGTTTCATAATCCTTTGTAAAAGGAAAATGCACGTTCCACTTTACATTTCCTTTTTGGAAAATCAAAAAATAAATAATTTTTTTAAATATATTATATTTTTATAAGAAAAAGTTTTTCGAGAAATTTACGACGCCATGGCATTTGACCCCATGACACTTGACCCCTGACAGTTGACCCCATGACATTTGACCCTATGACTTTTGACCCCCATGACGGTTGATCCCATGACTATTGACCCCAAAATATATAAATTTTTTTAAATAAGTTATAACAAAGGCTGTGAGGATGACTCCCTTCGGAAGCCATCCTCCCAGCCCTAATTTTACCAAACGCCATATGTATACTTTGTAATCATAAGGAGCATTGAACACGACTGCGGTATCCAGTTGACCGTTGATATCACCTGGCGGAACAGATTGAGCCATGATTCAGAAAATCAATGTTCTAACGGATCATCAACGTGAGATTTCATGCGTTGATGAGTGGCAGAAATGCGACAATTGAGATGGACAAATGAGTATTTATTTATTTTTGATGGGTTGAATGGAATTTACATAATGTTTAGCATATTCACACTCTTCATTTTCTAACACAAATTTTTTTGGGGTCATTTGTCATGAAAGGGTCAATATTCATGAGGTCAACTGTCATGGGGGAATGCGAGGGGTCAAGTGTCATGGGGTCAAATGTCATGGGGTCAACTGTCAGGGGTCAAGTGTCATGCGGTCAAATGTAACGACCTCAAATTTACTTCATTTTTTTCTAAATATAAATGATTTAAAATGAAAGATAAGCCAGGTAACCCAATTAAATACATAATAAATGTTTGTGCAAGGCGTCAAATTAAAAAACTAGTAATAAAAGTTTTTTCCTTTTGCATTTTTTACATAAATTGAAACACGTAAAGCATCAATTCTGAAAAATCTAAAATATTCAAAACCAACAATTTTGTACATTTATTTTTGATCTCTTTTCAAATTAATTTCAAAAAAGATGGTTTTTCTTTCACTGTAAGTAAAAGCGCCATCAACAAACAAATTATTTTTTACGAAGCATTTTTAACAGTGCAAAAAAAATAGATGGATATTTCGAAATATCGCAAACCAAAATGATCAAAAGTCAAAGTGGGAAAAAATTTGTGTTTCAAAAAAGCATCAAAATGTCCACACAATTATTTGTTTTCAATTTTGAATATTTTGTTGATTCTTTTAAAAAAACAGGTTATATTTGATTTAAAAAAATGGATATTCTTTTTCCAGTGATTCTGTCGAAAAAAATTCCCTTGCTTTGAACATTTTTGAAGAAATGAGTAACATCCCTATATTACCGTTTAATTTTATTTATAAACAATACTCTCATGCTGGCTATAAAATTTAAAAAAATACTGATCCAAACCAAATAAAAGAATATATTTGATGTTCCATTGTCATGTTTTTGCTTTCTTTCAAAATTAAAGAAGCTTGAATAATTGTGAAATGCAAACATTCTGATAATACACATATTACTTGAAAAGCAATAAAAAATTCAAAAATAACCAAATCAAAACATTATTTTTATTAAATTCATAGAAATGATAACATTTATTAGCTTCTTTTTTAAAAATGAAGGATTATTTCGGATTGAAACGTCTGCTTAAAAAAAGTCCAGTACAAAAATCAAACGATTTCAATAAAAAAGCAAATTTTGTCTGACCTGCTGTCCAGCAGCTATACACAAATCAATCGATAATAAAAAATGATAAATATGTTTTTATAAATAGAGTGCTAATAACGATCAAAAAAGGCGACATACTTTATTATAAAAAATAGATTTTTTTAAAGTTTTGGTCCGATAAATTTTGGTTTACTGTCAACTATTAATTATCATATATTTAATGATATTTAATGTTTTTTGAAATGATAATGTTGTGTTATGTCATAATTATTTCGTTGATGCAAAAAATTGTTAACAATACTTAAACATTTGTATTTAAAAAATCAAAAAAAGAAACAAAAAATTAAACTTTAAAGGGAGCGGAGAAATAAAAAAGTACCTTTGGTACTTTTTTATTTCTCTAACGTTTTTTTTCTTTTGAATTTTCCTGTCGATCAGGCAACAGAACAAAAGAAAAAAACCCTGATCGTCATGAAAATTCAACGAATTTTTTCGAAAAAGAAATAAAAAAGTATCATAGGTTACGCCTCTTTTAACCTCGAAAGTTTAGGAGCATTTTTTTCAACGTAAACCAAAAAAAAAAAAGACATTACTTTTTGAACTACAACAAACACGAGTTAAATTGTTTTAGTAAAATCGTATAAATCACGAATAAAATATTGTCTGGTTTTTGTGTGTCCATGGAATATGAAAATATAAAAATGCAGCAATATTAATTTTTTAAAAAAGGAAGCCTATTTTGAAGGTCAAAAAAATTAATTTAAGCTATAACATTTTACTATATCGAAAACTTTTCAAGAGTTTGCACAGTTGCGGTAAAAGACACCACTTATTTTTATTTTTCTAACGCCTTTAATCAGAATAATTATAATTTTATATTGATCAGGAATGCTTTCTGATGTTGCAAAAAATTTGAAAAGCTTTTGTTAAAATACTGTGTTTTCAATGTTTTATTACGTCAGCCAGTTTATTACTATCGATTTTTAACAAATATTTAAATATTCAAAAATTCTGAAATTTCATCCTTTTTGTTGCGATAAAAATTGATTTTTAAGCAATTTTCATTTTTCGTTTTTTTAATAAAAAATTGTTGAGAATATGCTTTTCAAAACGTTTTCATCGAAAAAAAAACAAAAAAATCTTTTGGAGCAGAAAGGTGTTTTTCATCGTCATTTTTGAGAAAAAAATGACCGTTCTGCTTTATATTTCATTTTGAAGTTAATCACAAAATATTTAATTTTTTCGATATTTTATTTTAAAGAAAAAGTTTTTTTCAAATAATTAACTTCTTTTTTTCTCCACAAATAAATGAGTAAAACTGACCGCAAAAGTTTAACTTGTAAAGCATAATAAATGTTTAAACTACATTTTTCATACGGCTATAAATGAAAAAGTTAGTAATTAAAGTTTAGACTTTTTGCATTTTGTTAATTTGAAATGAAACATGTTTAACAATAATTCTGAAACTTAAAATATTCAAAACCAACATTTTTACCAACATTTTTGCACATTTTTTTTTGGTTATTTTTAAGAATTCATTTTAAAAAAGATGCCTTTTCTTTTACAAAAAGTAAAAGCATCATTAAAAATCAATATTTTTTTAACCAGACGAAACATTTTTCGACATTGCAAAAAATAAATATTTGGAAATGTCGCAAACCACAAAGATAAAAAAAAATTTTTTTGCTCATATTCCATTTTTGAGAACAAACAAATTTCAACATTGTGTGAAAAAAACACAAAAAAAGAATTGTATTTCTTTTTAAAGGTCTCCTATTTTCCACAAAAAAATACACAAAAGCAAAAAGGTGCAGCCAGGGGTGTGCGTTTGGATAGCTTTGACTAACACAAGCCTAGTTGTGTACGCTTAAAAAAGGACTAGGCTAAAGTGAAGCCTAGTCCTTTTAGGATGGCTTTTAACTACGCTGCGTTTAACTAGGCTAAAGTGAAGCCTACCTTTTTTTGGCCAAGTGCGAACTAAGCTTCAATGAAGCCAAATTTTTTTTCTTGTAAAAAAAAGGTTGTACAAAAAGTTTTTTACTTTTTTCTTCGTGATATTTTTCCAACTTTTTTCGTTTTAGTAGAGCTTATATATGTATTTTAATTTTACTATGTTTTTAGGGTGATAAGTTATACTTGTTTACATTTTAACGAACAATATGGATAGTAATTTTGATGAAATTTCTCAGCATGAAGAATTTGATAGCTTCTGGAATCCAATTGAAAATCTTTTATCGGCTTCAGAGGAGATTGAATTCAATGATACAATGCATTTTACCTCCGAAGGTCATCATGATTTATTTGATTCCTCAATTCCTTTGTCAGAAGCTTCACAAGTTCAGCCATATACTCCAAGAACACAGCAAGATGGTACTCAATTATTTATCAGCTTCTTTGTTTAACTATAATGTCTTTCTTGGATTTCTTCAACATGTTCATAATTTGGGATATAAAGTAGGAACTGAATCAGCAAAAACTTCAAAAGATGAATTTATCTATGGTCCAGCTTCTATTGCAAAGATTATGGTAACCCTTTTAATACATAAAAAGTTTTAATAATCATGTTTTTAGCCACATCGAACAAATATTCGTCGTACGCTTGACCGTACAGTATATGAATCTGCATTGCTTTCTGATTTTGTAAGAGCTGGGCTTATATCACTATGTTGGATACACATTTCATTTTATTACTGACGACTGGAAACTTGTTTCGTATGTATCACCGTTATTCAATTATTTTTTAATTTCTGTACAATTTCAGGGTTATATTCATGTAAGCATTCAGGATGATGCGATTTTTTTGTTTATTGATTATTGAATTGGTGGAAAGATAACTCCTCAAGATTTCCAAGATTAGCTAAATTAGCAAAAAAATATCATTCAATTTCTGCTGCGAGTGCTGCTGTTGAACGATTATTCAGTGTTTTGAATATGTTAACACCTGATGAAAGATTAAGCCTTACACCTGAAGCTCTGGGAAATATTATTAAAATACGTTCGATTTTACGTTTTTTTCCATAAAGATTTTCTTTAAAATTTTGTTTTGTTGATTTGAAACACTTTTATCAATAAATGGTTTTTGTTTTTATTTTCATTAAAGTTTGATTGATTTATGTATTAGTAAAAGCTAAAAATGTTGAACTCAGATGTGCAATATTATTAAAAACGTGAATCTTAAAATTTTGTCAAAATGTTTTTTTAAAATCACTGCTGTAGAAGATAAGTTGTTGCACAAATGGTAAAATATCGATGCAATTTTAAAGCCGAGATTGAAAAGTAATTTCTTTTTTAAAATTAAAAAAATACAAAAAACAATCTTAAAAAAATTTTTGGATTCGTCAAAGCCAACACAAAAAACGTTGGCTTGCCTTTGACTAGGCTAAAGTGAAGCCTAGTTCCTTTTTGATGGCCTTTGGCCAAGCGCACTTTTTTTTAACAGAAAAAAGTTTGTCAAAAGCGAAGCCTAGTTAAAAAAATTGCGCTTGGCTTTTGACTGCCTTCTTTTTGACTAACCGAACGCACACCCCTGGGTGCAGCAAGAAAGTTTCTTTTTCTCCGCAAAATGTTCTTTTTCGATCGCAAAACTGGTCATTCATGAAATGTTTTTATTTGAATTTTTTGTATTTTTTTGGATTTAAGATCGTATAAGATATACATTTCATGATTATAAGGCAATTAAAGCAGATTTTCAGATTCCCATCGCCAGTTCTCACTGCATCGATAAATAAAATTTAAAACAATGGAATTGTTAAACAATAAAATGCTTTGTTAAAATAATACTGTGAGTAATACACAAAATTAAATTATTTTTTTGTCTGCAGCATATTGTTTCTATATTTATCAAAAACAACAAAATCATTTTTATGGCAACCGATTGGATGTTTCACTGACATTAATGTTTCAAAAGATTTTTTGTGAAGAAAAAAATAAAATATTGAAAAAATCGATTATCTTTCAAATTTCATATTTTTCTTTCACCGAACAAAACATTTTTCATCATTGCAAAAAATAGATATTATGAAATATCGCAAATTTATAATCAAAAATCAAAGTGAGAAAAATTTTTCGTTGTTTCAAAAAAGCATCAAAGATGCCAAATATTTTGTTTTCAATTTTTAATATTTTGTTGCACTTTATTTTAAAACATGACTATTATTTAATCAAAGAAATGAATATTCTATTTTCTAAGATTCAGTCAGGTTGAATTTAACATACTTCAACAATTTTGAAGAAACGAATAGTATCCGTATATTACAAATTAATGTTTTTATAAATATTACTCTCATTCTGCTAAAAAAACTTTAAAACGAAATTTTTTGTTGATACAAAACAAATAAAAAATATATTTAATGTTCTTTACCATATATGAGTTTATTTAAAAACGAGAGAAGCTTAGGTATTTGTGAATTATTATCAATCTGATAATACATTACTTAAAATACGATAAAAAATTCGAAATTAACAAAATCTAAACAATATTCTTTTTTAAAATTCATCGACGTAGCTGCTGCAAAAAAAGGTTAAATCTATAACCAAAAATTTGTAATTTTTTTGATGAAAATGGGCGGCGAAAGCGTCTTTGCATCATTGAAAAGTTTTTACAACAAAAAATGAAGATTCAAAATGTCGACGTTAAAATAAATTTAAACGAAAAACACCGCTTTTTGAATATTTAAGTTTAAAAGTTTCTGATTTATCAAATATTTGAAAATATGTCACGTTTGTTTTTCGGAAGCGTTCCTTGGCAGCAGAACGTCATGCTTCTTCTTCCAATAATTATTGAATTTTAGATGCCAACTTTTGTAGCACCATAAAATTAGGTGTAATAAAAATATCTTAGAATTTTTACAAAAAAAAATGCATTTTTTTGGTTACGAAAAGAAGCATTTTAATTGCAAAATGTAAAATAATTTGATATTTTTGAATGTCCCTCGGTCAATTCAGGGTCTCAAAAAACACCATATTTGGACCTGAATTAATTTTGAAAAAAATGATATTAAATGATGTGTGTGTGTAAACAAGATTGAAAAGTTATAAATCACTGTACTCAAAAATGGCATATAAATTTTTTTGGAAAATTGTTTAATGCAGAATTTACACTGAATGACTTCCCAAAAAGTGGAAGTTCGAAAGATGTTAGAGGTCTATTATTTAATGGACTAATAAATTGAAAATCCAGAATTTAATTTATTACAGCAGAAGCGTTCTGTATCTGTTACTTTGACAAATACATGCATAAAAACTAAAAGCGCAAGATTTAAAATATTCAAAACAAACATTTTTTCATGCTTATTTTAACCTTTTTAAAGCATTGATTCCAATCAAAAATGTTCTTCTTTTGTGAAAAATTAAAACCACCATTGAAAAAGAAATTTTGCTGTCGGAGAAATGTTTCGAAATTGAATAAAATTGCAACAGAAAAGTTTAAAAATATCGAAAACAGAGAAGGACGAAAACCGAGAGAAGAAAAAATTGTTTTGATTCAAATAATTTAAAAAAGTTGGATCATTAAGGGTTAAAAAATGGATATATTCTTTTGCAAAACATGCATTCCTAAGAACGATTTCAAAAAAAGAACAACCAATTATTAAAAAAACGTTAATTAATGTATTTAAGTGCTTTAAAATAAATTTACAACGTTTCTAATGTTGGCGAAAAAATTTTTACTATCAAGTTTTGATCATTGTTCAGTTTTGGAAATGCACAAACAATTTCTGTTCATATCTCCAAAAATTTTTATAGAATAAAAAATTGAAAATTAAACTAAACAACCTCTTAACATAAGTTATTTATTAGCATAGTTTCACCCAACTGAAAAATCTATTCTTTTTTCACAGATGGTCTTTGAAAAAAACTAAATGGCAATGCCCTTATTGATGTAAACTAATTTATGTGCCCAGCTGTCACAGCAGCTGGCAACAACATAGGACTTTTACATTTTTAAAAATATAAATAAATGGACATTTTAAAAAGTTGCGGTTGAAACAAAACATCGTTTTAAAAATTTTGAATATTTAAGTTTGTCAATTATTTGGATTTAAATAGTAACAAACAAAATTCAATTTTTTGATTTTTGTTTTTGAAATGTTTCTGTGCTTCAGAATTTAATAATCAATAATTATTAATTTCTGAAGCACGTTTTAGCAGCATATAATGTTTGATTACGTTGTTTCAGACAAATTAAACTAAACGTTTTTAATTAAGTCAAGAAATATCGTCTTTTCGAGAAATCTAATCCACTAAAAAAATGGTTGCATAAAACACAAACTGGCGACAACTCAAAAACGATTTTGTCGGACTATGTTGCCCAAGATTGTCTTTTGCATCAACGCAAAAATAATTCTAGAACAAACTGTTTCAATTGGTTTTTTAATATTTTAATTTTAATACTGAACTAAATGCTTTCGGACAAAAATTAAATAAATACAATTTTAAATTATAAAATTTTGGTGTGGGAGTTCTCTTTAAAAATGTTTTTTCACCTTTTAACCAATATTTAAAAAAACTTAGAACAAAATTATGCAAAATGTTCATAAAAGGATAAAAAATATTAAAAACAATCATTGATTAATGGCTTCAAAATCGTTAACACCGTATAACAGCTGCATTTGCAATTTTGTAGCTAAAATTTGTTTTTTTGCAATATCCCAAATTTATTTTTAAAGTAAAATTGTTGTATGGTATGCTCAAACAAATATGCAATCCCGATAATAGCTTTATATCAAAATAGTACGTTTGTTTTTTATTTTTTATTATACTCTTTTTAAACAAAATACAAAACAAAAGCTTTCAAAAACATTTAATTTATTGTTGCAAAAAAAGCAATGCAAGTGTTTCATGTGGTGAAGTAAAAATATTCATAAAATTTATTTAACGAGTTGATTTTCCCAAAGAAAAAGTTAAAGAATCTAGTTTATTTGCTATAATTTTGCTTACAACTTCAATGAATTAAGAATAGAACAAAATATTCAAAAAACTTTTCAATTTTTGTTCACATCTTTTCATTGAATATTTGATGGAAAAAAACATATATAATTTTAGGATGATTTTCAAAATAAAATTCTTTTTCAATGTGGAAATCGATGAAAAAAAAACAAAAAATGTAGTCTAAATGAAATCGCGAACTTTCACTTGAGCCCTTTTTACACAAAATTGCTATAAAAAATATCGAACTTTTTTTTCGGACATTTGATTTAAAAACATATTTCAGAACGAAATCTGCAAGTGCTCAGTCGATGTTTTAATTTTATACTTTCAACACATTTCAACAAAAAAGATGGTTGAAAATAGTTTTGAATATTTATTTCTTGCTTATTTAAATTAATTTTTTTGTAAATTAAATTAAACTAAAAATAATGTTATCAAACAAGAGAAAATGTGACCTGAATTTTAATTGGAAAATTACAGTTATAATAATAATTTTCTAATAACCGGTATGTTTTCACTTGTAATAATCATTCACATATCAAATACGGAATCGTAAACAAAAATCGAAAATAATTTTCATCCCTGTAAAAAATATTAATGAAAACTGGTAAAGTTTTAGTATAGTTTTTCAAAATTCAAAGGTTAATAATCATAATTTCTCTTAAGGGTTTTGGCACAGGACTATTATAATAAATTTACATAACAACTGTGAAATCCAATGAAACTGTGTTGGTTCATTTGTTCAGTATATGTGTCATTGACAAAAACATGCATAAAAACAACAGTTAAAAAAACTGAAATATTCAAAACAAAAATTTGCATGTTTTTTTAACCTTTCAAAATTGAGATGTAAACCAAGCAGCTTTTTTTGATTTACATTTAAGAAAATTAAAAAATAATAATTTTTTTGTCGGTGAAATGTTTTGACATGGCAGAAAAATGAACAAAAATTTCGAAACATGAAAAATCAAGAAGGACAAAAAAAGCAAAAGTTTTTGTTATAAAAATAACATCAAAGTTTAATCCAAAATTGTTGGTTGTTTAAATTTTAAATTTTGTGTTGCCCGTTAAAATTTCAATGATGCATAATATGCATAAAAAGTTCTTTTGTAAAAAATGCATTTTCTTGGAATGATCTCAGTTATTCAATTGGATGAAATTCATTAATGTATTTAAGGCTGTAAAAAATTAACATTATGTTCAATTTTGAACAAACAAAAAAATTATTTAATGATTCAAAATGAATTTTGTTTAACAATATATAATCTTGGAAGAAGTTTAGTTTTCAAAATGATAACATCCGTAAATTAAGATTTTTCTCCGAAACACGTTTTTTTCTTAAATAATTAAAAAATATTTAAAAAACTTTTCAAAAGAGACCATCCGGCTACCTAAATGCTAAGGGAAGATACTGGAAAATCGCATCAGCATCATAAATTTTTAGACTAATAATCGCGCATTTCTTCTAAAAAATCCATTGTAAAAACTTCTCAATATTTTTTTGCCGTAAAAATTTCAACATAAAAAAGCTTTTGAAAAAGCATTTTTTCGACACTTTTTTCAAAATAAAGAAAATCGGACTGCTTTTTAAAAACCAAAAAGGATAATTTTAGAACAATTTTTTTGTATTCATTTTTTAATATTTAAATAATATTTTGAATAACAAAATGCTATCCGTTGAAATGGTTATAGCTGCTATTTTATATACATGAATCCTTATAAACATTCACAGGGATGAAAGATATCAATATTAAAAAAAGCTTAAAATAAAGCTATTCACTAAACATAAATATTTATAAAAAGTTTTTATAAAAAATATCATATTGTTGCTAGAAAAAGGCCGGAGCAGACAAAAAAGATGCATACATGAAAATATTTTTTTAGCAAAATTTCATTGTCTGTTTTTAAAAAATAATTATACAATAAAAAAGTAAAAACAAATAGTTATCCGTGTAACACATTTTTTAACAGTTCTTGGATGAATTTAATTGTTCGTTTCATATTTTCGTGGTTTGCAAACATGTTCCCGGGGTCCAAATTCAACATATTTCAATCCTGTTTCATCTTCACAAATTTTGGCCCAGACACATGTCTTCTTTGTACTACAAAAACTACATCTGTAAGATCTTCCAGATGACCAACCAGGCGTAAAACAAAGGTTCTTTCTCTCAGAAGTAAAAACAATTAATTTTTTATTTGGTTCACTAAAAAAAGGCATTAAGGAGATCTGCAAAACCACAATTTATTCTTAATTGTTTGCCTGCTGATATTGATGAAGAATGCTTTCAGAAAATGGTTAAAGACTTTAATTGGTGCAAGCCATTTGCCATTGCCATGGATGGAACAAGTCGTTGATCATTTATTATCAAAATCCTGGTATTCAAGAACTTACGCTTTATTCTATTAAACAAGCTTATTGCACAACTGAAGATTTTCCTGCTGCTGAAGCTGATCGTCGATTTGATATTCAAGATCAACCTTTACAACAACAAAATCCTCGACCACAACAACCAATTAATCATCAACAACAATTCGTTCATCCATTTTTTGGAGTTCAAAATTTTGTAGAAGTACAACAAATGCTTCATCAACCTTTACGTCCACAATTTTATCAACATCCACAAAATCTTATTCGATTTCATCAACCACGGAATCAACAACCTTTTAATTTGAATATGTCTTTGCCTATTCAACATCAACAATTCCAACAATTTTCTCCTCAATTTTATTATAATCAACGTCCTCCTTTTTAATTTGTATTTGTTTTTCATTTTTGTGTTGCATTTTGTTTGCTCATGTTTTACATAAAGTTTTTTACTATAACTATTACTTTACTGTTGGTTTATTATTTACGCGGGCATTTATTAGTAGCGTCCTTATTTATGTTATTTATTGGTTTTTTTTTATTTGCCCTTAGAGCTTTTTTCGTTTTTATAAAAAAAAGCGTAACCCAAATGGGTGCAGTCCATAATATTCTCATGCCGACAGAGAATGGGATATCCCTGTCCCACTTTTTATTATTAAAATTTTCATTAAAGTCAGTGCCAACGTTGATTCTTTCGACAAAAAAATCAATGCAAATAGATGACCATAGACTATAGTTTTGGTAGTAAAAAATAAAATTATGAGGACAGATAAAGGTCATACAAAAATAACAGAATATAATTTATTTTTTAGTTCCTTCACTTTTTATTTTTACCCTTTATTCCAAATTTAAAAATGGTTTGTTATTTTTGCAATGATTCTTTTCATCTTTCACAAAATTGCAGAATTTATGCTTCAGATTTTGACAGAAAACAAATAATATATTCCAAGAAACACTGTCTTTATTGTTTATCTCCATTTAAAAAATGCTCTTGTTTTTCTTCATCTAAAAAATTTATCAAAACGAAATGTTATTCTTGCTTCTCTTATGGCCATAATGATGTTTTCTGCCCGGAAAGATTTCTAGGTAAATTTTTACAAATCTTTGTTTATAACACTTTACTTTAATTTATAGCAACAAAATTTTTTCAACCAAAAATTGACAACGACTTGCTTCAACGTTTTTATCAAATGTTATCCCTGATCGAGCAATTTAATTTGACATTTTCAACAACACAAGAAACGTTCAATTTCGTTAAGCCAAAGATGTTTAATGTTGTTTTTGCACCAGAAATTGACTGTGTTGACCTTGAAGAATACAGAGATCACATTGTTTCTGGAACACACACCATCAATCTCTATGCTTTTGATGTCTTTTCGGAAAAATTTGATTCAAACATTCTCAAAAATGTTATTTTTAAACCAAAAGATGTAACATTATCAAACATGACCATCTCCAAATCGGATTTATTTCAATTTTTATCCGACGGCACAGAATCATTTGAATGCAGTAATTTAACCATTTCTCCTTCTGTAACATTCGTAGAGATCCTTGATAAACTTCCATGTATGAAAAAACTTTCATTAGAAAAAATGCAATTTGATATTCCTTCAACATGGCCTGAGGATATGATACGGTATCTCGGGAACAAAAAGTTGAACCAACTTTCACTAATGTTAAAAAATATGGATTTTGATGTTATTTTGCTTGCTAAATTAATGAAGGTAAGGTCATAAAGCACATCAGGTGCAAATTTCTCATTTTTTGATCGCATCTATTACCGTAATCCAATTATTTTTTAGAAAAAATTTGAAATGAATGCAAAAATTTATCTTACCTTTGATGTTCCTTTTAATGATGAAGAAACTTATCAAATGATTGCAAAAAAATTTTCAAGACATTTCATTCCTTCAAATAGTTTCCTCCATCCAAGTCATGAAATTTCTCCAGAAATATTTATTAATATTTCTGTTTTAGCAAGCGAAAAATATGAATACTACACCAGCCGTCGTATTAATAGTTTCAAACTTTATCCAGAAATTTTATGATTTTGTGATTTTTTTATGTATTCAGTTGTTGGGATCGTTCACAACATTTGTTTTTATTGTAATTTGCTTTTGGCAAAATGTATAATTTGAATTGCGCGCCAAGCTGCTTATCTTTTATACTGTACATTGTCTCTCTCTCTTTCCTCTCTCATTCACTTTCACTTGTACTTTTATTGCCTTGTCTTGAGCACATGAATGCTCCTTCAATAAATATTATCATTGTATAATCATTGCCGCTCGTGATTATAACAATTTGGTGACGAGAGTGGGATTCGAACCCACGCTCCCGAAGAGGGCGTGGGTTCGAATCTGCGTTTTTCAAGAATTATGTTTATAAACTTGTTATCAGTGAATCTATTGATATTCTTTATATTGCTTGGTGATTAGTTGTTGATGCAACATGTGTCCACTCCCTCCCCAAAACTCAGAAAATCCTTTGATCTTTTGCCGCCACCGTTTAAAAGGTGCAAAAAATCAAAGGCCTGTCCACTTTGAAATGAAAATGCCCACCACGAAATTTTTTTCTGCCAACTGCCTTGTATTTAATAGCTTTTTTATCATTTTTTTAATTACAGCCTAATTTGTTATGTGCATTTTGTTAAAATTACAAAAAGGATTTGTATTTAAATACTATTATACAGTGCAAAAAAAGCACTCTTTTTAGAAAACATTCTTTTCGATTTTTCAAAAATTTGTACAAATAATAAATTTTATTGTCTGTTTCAAATCGTTGTACAATAAAAAAATAAAAACACATATATTTTGATATCAATTAATTATCGGCATAACATATTTTTTGATAGTTCTTGAATGAATTCATTTGTTTGCTGTATATTTTCGTAGTTTGCAAATATGTTCCCGGGATCCACATTCAACATATTTTGAACCAGTTTCATCTTCACAAATTTTTGCCATGACACATATCTTCTTTGTACAACAAAAACTACATCTGTAAGATCTTCCAGATGACCAACCAAGCGTATAACAAAGGTCCTTTCTTTCAGAAGTAAAAATAATTAATTTTTTATTTGGTTCACCTTTGGTATTTGGACAAAGTTCAAAATTATAAGTTGTCTTTAAAATTTTTGGTTCATATTTTTCTTTTAAATATTTTCGTGGAGTACAAACGTGGTCTTCTGGCTTCAATACTTTAAGAAAATCTTGACCATTTTCATTTTTGCATAGCCTAACAGTATAGTTTTTATGCCATGGCAAGCAACCAAGACATCGAAAACTCTCTGCCGATTTTGTTGTACTAAATTCATAACATTCAACCCCGGTTGGTGTCGTAAATACAATAACCGTCGTAATTTTGGTGTCATTGTTTTTTGAAATTGTAATAAAATCATCAGAATGAATAATGTTTTCTTTCAATTTGAAACTTTCATATTTAACAGGTTCACAGTTATGGTTATTGCGTCCCAAAAGAATATATCTTTCACCATTTTCATGAATTTGAAGTCTTGCAGTGCTTCTACATAAAGGTCGTTTACAACATCTGAAAACTTCATGAGAGGGATAAAATGCATAACAATAACCAAAATTTCGGTCATCTGCATTAAAAATGAATAATTCTGCATCTGCAACACCATTTTTGTTTAGACCAAGTTCAAAATTTGAAGCTTTGATAATTCTACTTTCATCAATTGTTTTCTTTTCTTTGAATTTCAAGTTTAATTCATTTCTTTTAAGCATATTATATTTTGGAGTTTTGATCGATAAAACTTTAATGGGTTCACATAAATGTTTTTGATAGTCATGATCAAAAAATTCTTTTCCGTCTTCATCTTTTTCGAACTTTATCTGATTTGTTTTACCCTTTTTTAAACATCCTCGACATCTGAAACTTGCAGCAGATTCCCAATAAGTGAGTTGGAAACATGAAGTTCTGTTTTTTGGATGATAGATTCCAGCATAGATTGAGTTTTGACATCTTTTTGGTCGATAGAAGAAATAATCGAAACATTTTTGAGGCACTTTTTTTGCATACTTTTCTGGTTGATACTTTCTTGATCGACAAATATGCTTTGAATCATTCATTCGAAGAAAGCTTTCACCATTTTCGTTTTTACACAATTCAGCGCTAAAATATTTACCAATTTTCTTTTTATCCTTTCGATCATCATTTTCAGCCCAACGGCAATTAATACAGTAATAAATATTTTGATGTAAATTGAATTGTGTAAAAGTATAGCACAAACTTCTTTCAGGACCATCAAAAACAAAAATTTTATTCCTTCCAGAAATAGTATTTTCCATTAATTCAAATTTCGGTGAAGGCAGAATAATTTCTTGCTTTGATAAATTTGGATATGGTCTTAATTGACAAATATGCTTCACTTTTGACAATACAACATAATCTTCACCCTCAGAATTTTGAAACAATTTTGCATTTACGCTCAATTTTTTACACATACATCCACGACAATAAAAAATATTCTTTTTTTCAAGAAATAAATAATGATAACATAGGCTTTTGTCATTTTTGTCAAAAATGAACATTCTTTTCTTTTTCACACCACTTTTATATGTCGCTGTAACAACTTTAAAATCAGATGATAAAACAAAATCATTGAAAGTATAGTAATTTTTTGGGATCAAACGAAACATAGTCACATTGATGATTTGCAGCTCTTAATTCAATATGTTCATCTTCACAATTTTTATTCCAAAGTTTTGCAGTTGTGTTGCAGCGGCGGCAATTAAATGTATGTTTAACTTGTAGCATACGAAATTCCCAACAACGATTTCTGTCATTTTCATTAAACAATATTAGAAGCTTTCCGAAGAAAGTGTTACAATTTTCCAATATATCATAATTCGGTTTCTTGATGATTTGAATTTCAAAATATTTTTCAGGAGAATACGGTATCGGAGAACAAACATGTTTCCTAACTTCTAATTTGACAAAATCAAGTCCGTCTTCGTTTTGAACAATTATTGCCTCAATTGATTTATTTTTACATCCAATACAGTAATATTGCCCTTGTTTCATGGAATATTCATAACAATGTAGTTTTTCAGCACTGTTAAAAATTAGTAATCTCCGACTATAGTTTTGGCCTTCCTTAACATTAACAATTTTAAATAATGGAGGATGAACAATTTCTTTGAATTTCTTTGAGTCATTTTGTTTCTGGCTTTTAATTCTATAATAAGAAAGATCAACAAAACCAGTATGTATGTTATAGCTAAATTTAATTTTTTGACGAATTTGATCCAAAACCGCCAATATCGTGTCATTTCTCGAAAAATAAAACCAAAAGGTTTCAAATAAAGTTCATTTTTTGAAATTTACTATAATGAATTACTATAATCACGAAAAAGATGAAAATGTTCAGAGTTTCACTTTTTATGGTTGCTTAAAGGACGAGACCCATCGTGAATAAACTTTTACACGCAACTTTCATTGCAATGTCTCGAAGCGAAAACACCTTCATTGGAGCTTGTTTTTTTGTTTCCTGCATCTGGAAAAAAAGAAAGAAAAAAGCAGCTCCAGTTATAAAATGAATTGGCTTAATCAATGCAAACCTTCTTTTCTTCCTTTTTTTTATAACAAATTGAATGAGTGTTTTTCACAAAAAATGTATTCTCTAACAAAAACAATGTTCGTGCTTATACAACCTCTTAAAAATATAGCCTAAAAGAAAACGCTTGAAAGAAATTCTCTCAAGGAAATCCCGAAAACTGTAAAAGTCCAAGCAAAAACAGTTCAATTCTGTGATAGGTTTTCAATGGAAAGAGGCCTTGTGATCTGTTCCGGTTTTTAATTGAAACAATTTTTTTTTGCCAGTTTTTAGACGAAGCGAAGAAAGAAAAAGGTGCAAAAAACAAATTTTGATTAGAAAAAAAACGGTAAAATTGCAAAAAAGATTCATTTAAAAAATGGCGAAAAGAGAAATGGAAGAAATTTTCTTCAAATTGGACGAAATTGATTGCATTCATTCTCAAGAATGAAGATTTTAACAACCTGTACACAACATCTATACCTTGAACAATTTTCATTCACTGAAAATCAATGTCAAGATGTCACATTTTTGGGAATGTAAAAACTTTTCAATTCAAAGCAGCCACGAAATGTGTGTTGCAAAAATACTTGCATTTGTTTTTTTTATAATTATTTGCAATTTTTAAAAATTAAAAAAAAAACAATAGGGGTCTTCGACTTAATTTAAAATTTCACAACACTTAATTGATAAATAAATAACTTCAAAAATTAATTTATTAATGACCATTTTGGATCTTAAGTAAAGCATATTTTTTAAATTTCCAAAACGTGAAATCAGTAAATATTTGTTAAATCTATCAAAAAAAAGAAACTGAAAGAAAAATAAAATATTAAAAAAGTCATTCTGATTTTATATGAAAAATGTCTAGCAAAATGCTGTTTTTTAAAATTTTGCCCAATAATTGATTTTTCTTTTTTACATTTCTCCGCTGCGATTAATAAATGTTTGTTCTGCTATTTTCACACAATTTCGGTGAAAAATAGAACAACGAATGACTGAGAAGTGGAACAAAAAACTAAAAACTAAACTAGGTTTTTTGCGCTTTGTTGCTGTTGATGTTTTGATGTTTGAGAAAGAAAAGTGCGGCAAAAGAAATTGATTGTCACTCATGCAAACTAGAAAAAAGTCAGTGCCAACGTAAGGTTTTGCGCCAAAAAATCAATACAAGACATAAAAAAGATGGCTCAATTTTTTTGGTTTAAACAAAACATATTGTGAACAAACCAAGGTCAGATAAAAATAGCAAGACAAAAAATGTTTTTGGTTCTTTCATTTTTAAAAAATTTTTGTTTTTTCAATTTTATATAAATGGCTTTTTATATTCTTTTTGTTTGAATATTTGATTGAATAAATAAATTTTTTCAAAGATTTTTTTGCCTCATCTTTTAATTGTTAGACTAAAGCCGAGCACAATGTAGGAGAAAAATGAATAACCGTGGAAACAAAAGCTCATTTTTAATAAAATAAAAAACAAAAATTTTGCCATAGTACATTTTTGATTAGAAATTTTATGCATTAATTTTCAAAGTCCTTTAGGTCATTGGATGGATATATCTACCAGAAATATTTTACTGTTATGCATAACTTCCAAAGCGCTATATGACGGGATAACTAGGTAAACGTTATATCCAGGGACGTTATAACGAGGTTCGACTGTATATTTTTAAATTTACAGTGCATGTTGTGAATATTTTTGCAGAAACTGGACGTTGTGTCAAGTAATACTTTACATCAGTAAAGGTGGAACTTATGTAAAAATGCAATTATTTTCTGTAGAAATTACATGATCATCTCAAATATTTTTATTGTTTGGGGTGAAAGGAGCTTCAATAAGCTTGAGTTTTTAATGTTGTGTGCACAGAAGGTGTAATTGAATATACATTGTTTAATATTTTCATTATTTATTTTTAATATATTTTATTTAATACATATTTTTTTTGCAAAATTTATATAAAATATTCAAAGAACAACCTATCTTCAACTCAAAAAGAAAAAAATGTTTTCTTTTCTTTCTATCTTTTTTCTAGGTGACCTTCTAAAAAGTCAGTATTTTGCTGTCTTTGTTTAAAGTGTGTTTGGCTTTCTAGTGTTGAAAAGAAAGGACAAACATTTGTTGAAAAATCGAAGTGAAAGACACACATGCGCAAAAAGGATTTCTGTCGTTTGTGGAAAAGAAACAAAAAAAAATCAATTCATAAAGTTTTTTTAATAAATTTTAATCAATAATTTAAATATTCTAACTCAATAAAAATAAAATTTTGTGCATTTCTTTTTAGTTTTTACAAGTATACTTTGTGTTCGTTTTTTTATTTCTTTAATATTTAATGAGCTTTTCAGAAATGGAAATGTGAGCCTTTTTCTTTATATACATTTCTCAAATTCCTTTTTTTTATGTCAGATCGGTTATAGTTGCAATCATTAATAAAATATTAAAAAAAAATATGGAAATGTTAAATTTTTAGGTTAAACAAGATTTTCAAAAAAGTTCGAAAAAAGTTAGCTTCTTCGATTTAAAGAAAAAAGCAATCATTTTTCTTTGAAATAACAAATGAAAGTGGTGGCAAGTTGTGTTTTTTCAAAAAAAGAAAACACCAACGAAACGCTTTTAGTTTTTTCAAAAAACAAACAAAACGAATGAAAATGGTAAAAAAAAATTTGTTCGACTGTTTTTTAAAACAGTTTTAAAAAGTCATGTTTATCCAAAAGAAATGCATTTGAATAAAAAGAAAAATTCGGTTTTTGAATGTTTTATGGGTTAATTTTTGTTGCAACAAACGTTTAAAGTTGTTAGTAAATACACATTTGCAATTGGAAACAAATGTAAAATATTTTAGATCAAATCACTCCTTCGTCTGCTAATTTCTTTCACATTAATTATGCAAAAAAGAAATAAATTAACAAGTATTAAATAACCCTTAACCAGAAATTCAATAAACAATCAAATTGTTTTTTCTAAAAATGTCCAAAAAAGGCAAGCTCCTTTAACCAATTTATTGAAAATAAAATAAAAGTAGTTTTGAATATTTGAATGTTTATTTTAGTGGGTCAAAAATGTGTCTCAAAAAGGAAAACTTTATTTTATATTAATCTTCTACAATACTTTCAAACACCAAAACACCAAACGACAATATCGGTAATAGATTTTAGAATTAAAAAAACCAATAGTTCTGAATATTTGGATACTTAATTTACTGGATCATAAACATGTGTGGAAAAAGAGCAACTATATACTCCTTTATAAAAATTTCATTATAATACAATGATCAAGTTAAACCACAAAATAAACAATTCACAAAACATGAAATGACTTACAGATAACAAATGTCTAAATATGCAAATTTTAGAAAAATACGATATCGATTTTTAATTTTATTGACCTTTCTAACAATTTTATCCACTATGTAGAATAAGATATTTTGAGGGTATTCAAATTTTTTTTCTCTTCGCAAAAAATTTAATGTGTTTTATTTAAGATTTTAGCACTATTAAAAAACCGTTTGCTTTTGTCCGCCATTAATCGCGAGTCTCTGTCATTCAATGAAAAGTAATTTATATAAGCAAAGAAGTAAATAAACAACGAATAAGACACAGATAAAAAATGACTAAATCATAAAATTTTGGCAAAGAAGTTTGAAACTATTAATAAGACGTTTGCTGTAGGAGTGGTAATCGTTTGAGGTCACAGAAAAATCAATAATTAATTCTGGAGAAATGTCATAATTTGGATGGTCAAAATTATTTGACGGATGAAAATTTGTTGATAACTTTTCTTCAATAATCCAACGAGTTTCTTCATAATTAAAAGAAACATCCAAAGTGAGAAAAATTTTTGCATCCATTTCAAATTTTTCCTTAAATAATGTGAATTATGGTATTAGATACGACTTAAAAATATTTAAATGGAAATTGGTTTTTTATGGACTTACGTTCATTAATTTAGCAAGCGAGGCAACATTAAAATCAATAGTTTCTAGCGTTAATGAAAGTTGCTTCAACATTTTGTTCCCAAGATACTGTAACATATCTTCAGGCCATGTTGGAGGAATATAAATTTTTGTTTTGTTCAGTGAAAATCTTTTGATGCTTGGAATTCTTTCAAGGATGTCCACCAACGAAACAGACGGAGAAATTGTTAAATAAGTGCATTCAAATGATTCTGTGGAATCGGACAAAAATTTAAATAAATCGGGTTTTGAGATTGTCAAGCTTGATAATGATACAATCTTTGGTTTAAGGGTAAAATTTTTAAGAATTTTCGAATCAAATTTTACCGGATAGAGATCAAAAGCGTAAAGATTGATTGTGTGTGTTCCAGAAACAATGCGATCTTTGTATTCTATGAGGTTATCAAAATCAATTTTTGGAGCATTCACAACTTTAAATATCTTTGGCTTAACTAAATTGAAGGCTGTAGGTGATGAAAATGCCATATAATACTGATCATTCAAGGATAGCATTTGATAAAAACGTACAACCAAATCATTGTCAATTTTGGGGTGAAAGAATTTCGGAGCTAAAAACTACAGTAATACGTCAAAAACAGAGATTTGTAAAAGTTTACCCTTAAATCTTTCAGGGCAAAAAATATCATTGTGGCCATAAGAAAAGCAAGAATAACATTTCGGTTTAATAAATTTTTTAGATGAAGAAAAACAATTGCAATTTTTAAATGGATTTAAGCAATAAAGACAATGTTTTTTGGAATAAATTATTTGTTTTCTGTCAAAATCTGAAGCATAAACACTGCAATTCTGGGAAAGATGGAAGGAATTATGGCAGAAATAACAAACCATTGTTTGTAACCTTGGAATAAAGACTAAATATTGAAAGGGAAGGGACCAAAAAATATGTTTTGTTTTGCTATGTGACCTTTGTTTATACTCTTCAATTTTTTAACAATAAAATTACAATGAATTAATTTTTTGTTGCCTGAGAACTGATTTTTTTTCCTTGCATGAATGGCAATCGATTTCTTTAAGAGGTCAAAGAAAAGACATAAAAGTCTGCCTGCATTTGAGTCTGATAAAATGTATTAAACTCTTCAACCTTTTTCGGAAACATAAAATATTTTCATTTTTTTTTCAAAAATATTTTAAAAATTACTTCAAGTTTCCGACCACTAAGCTTTTGAGAATTTATTTTGGGAGAACTCAATGTCAATCACTTGTATATATGCAAAAATTTTGTCGTAAAAAACCTCTGAGGGATAACATATTCTAGTTCTTTCAGGGATAATTAGAAATGAAAATTAAAAATACATTGAATAACATTATCGTTTTTCAAAAAAAATTTTTTTCATTCTTTGTCGTTTTTCAACCATGTCTTGTTTTTTCTGTGATTCATTTTTTCACATTTCTCAAAACTGTAATTATGGCTTAAAATATCGAAAAAAGATTGCTGCATACAAAAATTGTTGTAATCTTTGTTTATCTCCATTCACCCACAAACATGATGCAGAATGGTCAAATTTGTGTGAAAATCGTCAAAAATGTTTTATTTGTTTCACACAAAATCATCACACAGTTTTTTGTCCAAATTTTGGAAATGGTAAAATAATCATGAAGTGTTATAAAATTTATGCAAATTTTTAGCTCCCAACTTTTTTGTTCCAAATATTGATGAACGGTTATTTCCGAGATTTTTGGCAAAGTTTGATTTTGTTGAACAATGTTTTTTGGCTTTTACTTGCTCGAAATTGTTTAAAATTGCAAAAATTGAACCATTTCAAATAAAACAATACCCAACATTTGATGATCTGAAAAATGTTCCAGATTCTAATTATGTTTTCTCACAAAAAATTGTCCTTCTAAAAAATATTCGACCTCAATCTGGAGCATGGCCTCCTGAATGGTACAGTATCTGTTCAATTTTAAAATCCAAAATTACAATTGTAAAAATTAAAATCTTAAAAATTACAAATTCAAAGATTCCGACCGATAAATTTTTTCAACTTCTTTCTTTTGGCACTGCAGAAATTTCATTTTCACATTTCATTTTAACTCCAACAATTAAATTCAAGGATTTGATTAAGCTGATTTCAAATATTGAAGTCGTTGAATTGGATAAAACAAATATTCAAATTTCACCAACATGGATCAATGAATTATTTGAATATAAAAATGGCAACAATTTTCGACAACTCAAAATTGGCATCGAAAATATTGATTTTGATAGTCAAATTTTGGCAGAATTTATGAGAGTAATTATTTTTAAGATAAAATTTGTTATATTTAAACTTTAAAATTTTAGAAAAAGTCAATTACAAATGTAAGAATTTACTTAAAAACTACCCAATACGTATATATTCCACTGTATCATAATTTTTTCAATTCATTCAAAGAAGTTCCAAGATATCCGTATTCAAGGCGACACAAAAATATACCGTTGCTAAAAATTGTCAGCAATCGAACTAGGATGTCACATAAATGTTACACTTTGTGAAAAGGTAGTTCGATTTTTTTCTATGTTGTTTCAAAAACAGAAAACATTTTTTTTATTCCATTTCTTTGTTAAAAACGTTGTTTTGATTACAAAATTTGTCTTTTTGAATATCATTGTTTTTATCATTTAAAATTAAAATTTTGATAAAAATACTTGATGAATGCCAAAGTAACAAACAAAGACTGAATTTATGGCAGAGTCCTAACATGCAGTAATCATAATTTTAATAAAAACCTTCGTAATAAAATTCGTCGTAAAAAATTTAAAATTTTTTAATTGTTAAATACACTAATAAATATTTTCCATCCATCAATCCCATACGTTTTTTAAGGATTTTCTTTAAAAATTGGAAATAAGATTGCCCTTTACGACAAACAAAAAAGTCGAAAAGGCGCAATAAAAAATGCAGACGCAGATATTATTGATTTTTTTATTGTTTTGTTTGGCAAACAAATGCATTTATTTTTTACATCTGTATTGCTCAATGAAGCCTAAAATTGAAAAATCTCTTTTTTGATGTAAAAATTTGAATTTTTTTTATATGTATTTATTTAATCAGTCGATTTTTCAAAGTTCAAATCTTATAAAAGATTATTAAAGATAAGTCTGGGATCTTTTTAATAATATCCTGTTTTGGAATTTAACAATTTCAAAAGAAATGGCACGGAAATGATACGCTAATGATAAAAAAACCAAAAACAGCGGCACTACCTTTATAAATTAAAATTTTGGATAAAATTCTGACATGTAGGTTTTTGTTTTATTTTCGAAACCTGGTCTTTTTGGACTTTTTGAGAGAAAAATTAGTAGGTAGTTGTTGATATTCATATATTAATATTTATTTTTTGGTTTTCAAGTAACCACTCCGGCATGATACTAATGATACCACAATGGTTTGTTACAGAAATACTAATTGATGGTAGATGGAAAATGAATTCATCATGACACACAACTGTAAATGTTATTTGGACATTATTCACCAAGAAAGACATAGTCTATTGTTACTGTTTTTTTAATGCTAGATACTCCAATGCATGTGATGAGAAAACCTAGTTTTTGAGCTCAAAATTCGAGCCTGTTAACTTTTAATTAATTGTTTTTATAACTATAATCTTTAAGAAAAATAAAATATTAAAAAAGCCATTTTTATTGACAAAAATAAAATCTTTTATATTGCTGTTTAGCAAAATGTTTTCCGAGCATTGATTTTTTCTTTGCACAAACGATAAAATGTTTGTTCTTTTCTGTCCACACAATTTTGGGGAAACAGTAGAAAAATGAAAGACAGAGAAGGTGAGCAAAAAAAACTGTTTTTGATTTTTGCTGCTGCTTTTTCGGTGTTTGAATCGATCGATTTTTTGTTTCTTCCAGTTCTTTAAAACAATTTATCAAAAATAAAATAAAGATAGTTTTGAATATTTGAATACTTATTTTAGGGGATCAAAAATGTGTATGAAAAAGAAAACTTTATATCAGTCTTCTATCAGGTAATTCGAAAAGTTCGTGCGGGTGTTTGACCCGCTGGCATATTTTTAGTTTTTGATGAAATTTCTTATTTTCTTTTTTAGTAGGTGCTCAAGGATGTTAGAAATGATGCCTGAAAAGGGTTTTTGGCAGTTTTCGTTTTTGACGGATTTTGGGCGGATTTACGGGGATTACCTCGGATTTCCAGGTATTTCGAACAGAAATATTATAAAAAAGTAAGCTAAACATGCAAATTTTTAAACAAAATTGTAGAATAGGATGTTGGAGACCTGACAGAAAACATTTTGCCAAATTTTGATGTGCCGGATTTGATTTATGCAAATTTTTCCTTCAGTACTCAATTTTTGTTGTTTTTTAATAAGTTTTGTATTATTTTTTTGATAGAATGTGTCAAAAATGATTGGAAATGATAAATAAAGGTTTTGTGAGTCCATTGGTATGCATCGGAACCATCAAATAACATTTTTTTGATTTTTTAACAACCGATGAAATGGTACGGTAGATGTTTCACATTCTCGGGCTTTAAAAGTGTAAATGGTAATTTTTTTTTGCAAAAATCTTTCAAAAGGCACCTCAAGAGACTACTAAGTATCCATTCTTAGCAAAAAAAGTGAAAAAAATTTTTTTGAGATTTTTTGACTTTTTCACGTGGTCCCCCCTTTGGATCAAAAAACCGTCAAAGGGGGGACCACGTGAAAAAGTCGAAAAAAATCAAAAATTTTATTTTTGATTTTTTTGGTCAGAATGGATACTGGGGAGTCTGTTGAGGTGTCCTGTAAAAGATTTTTGTAATAAAAATGCAAATTTAGTCATTTAGAAGCATCTTAAGTGTGTTAACCTACCGTACCATTTCATCGGTTGTTAAAAAATCAAAAAATGTTATTTGATGGTCCCAAGCATACCAATGGACTCACAAAACCTTTATTTATCATTTCTAATCATTTTTGACACATTTTATCAAACAAATAATACAAAACTTATTAAGAAACAACAAAAATTGAGTACTGAAGGAAAAATTTGCATAAATCAAATCCGGCACATCAAAATTTGGCAAAATGTTTTCTGTCAGGTCTCCAACATCCTATTCTACAATTTTGTTTAAAAATTTGCATGTTTAGCTTACTTTTTTATAATATTTCTGTTCGAAATACCTGGAAATCCGGGAGGATCTTCGTAAATCCGCCCGAAATCCGTCAAAAACGAAAACTGCCAAAAACCCTTTTCAGGCATCATTTCTAACATCCTTGAGCACCTACTAAAAAAGAAAATAAGAAATTTCATCAAAAACTAAAAATATGCCAGCGGGTCAAACACCCGCACGAACTTTTCGAATTACCTGATACAAATCTTTCCAGATTTGACTCATGCGGTCGTTAACAAACAATAATAAAAAATACTAGGTGACTCACGGATCAATGTTTAAAATCGTAAATCTTAAAAATAATTCAATTTTTTTTATCTTATTTTAATAATAGATAGTAGTAATTTATTCAAGCAAGCAGGATACAATTTTCTCCACTGGCCAGAACAAGAATGCAAAAAAACTGATAAAAACATGTTGTTTCATCACACAATTTTTTAACATATCAATATTTTGTGCTTTTGAAAATACCATTTTTTGTCAAAAATTTCTGTTGTTGACTGATGTTGTTTACATTTTTTATTGATTTTCTATTTGTTAATATGAAGTGAACCTTAGAGTTTTAAAATCCAGTTTTTTAGTGTTTTGTTTCTACAAAGTGTTAAAGGAGTTCAATTCTCCAATGATGGAATAAAAATATAAGTGTTTAAGGTTTAACAATCGTTTAATACAAAGGAGGTATCTGTAGTAAAAAACTTTAATAAACCTAAATTTATACCTGCCATTATTATCAAAATTTTATTCACTTATATTAAAATAAGCTAAACAAAATTCAGTTAAAAAACCATAAAAATTCACAGTAATTGACTTAATCACAAATATTTGACCATCGTATTTAAGTTTATAAAGAGATTTCATTTTTCATAAATCGGGATTGATTTTTTCCTGTTCAAAGTCAAAAAATTTGTCTTTTTTTACTGATTTGAAATCAGCTGTTTCAACGGTTTCAGTTCTTTATAATTATAACCATGCTTCTTGCCTTGCTCTTTGGCAATTTTTTTCATTTTTTTCTCATTGATGGTGAACCACTCTTTTTTTACCTTTCATTTTTACTCTTTAAAACAAATGAAAGTTTACTTGACGATCACAATAATTAACGAAATTTTGTAAAAATAAAACAGAACCCCACAGTTGCTGCAGAAATGAATTACAAATCTTGTTGTTTCTGTTCATTAATTTAAAATATGACAAAATGAATGTTAGCGGGACAACTAAATTAATACAATTCCTTAAAGTTATATCTAGATTATTTATTTAAATTTTAACTGTTCTTTTTGAATTTACTTGAAACATTTTTTTGTTAGGGTGAAATGCTAATTAAAAAATTTATGATTCAAAAAGTTTTATTTCATATAGAACAAAAAATTCAAAAATTTAAAAGCAAACCACAACAAAAAAAACATTTAAAAAAATGTATTTTTTTGTTGCAAAATTTGTCGCTTTTTTAAAAGGAAATGGGCGGCAACTAAGAAAACTTTGCTGACTTTCACAACTGAAGATTTTATAATTAAAAACGGACATTATAAAAGATCATTATTAAAACGAAAAAAACGACTATTTTATTATTTTGAATATTTCATTTTGTCAACATTTTAGATTAATAAAATTGTGAATACTAAAATTCAATTTTTTTAATTTTTGTAAATCCGCTGCAAAAAATTGTCCAATAATTATTTATTCTTGAAGCACATTACATCTTGAAAATGCTTCAAGAACGAACTTCGGCATTTGCTGTCTTTGAAACAAACGGATAAAGTGTATTTTGACAACTGCAGTTGTGAGAAAAAAATGACAACCTGCCATTCTCAAATTTTTATTCAAAAAAAGCGATCTCTCTTTTTCTATGGGAAAAAGAAAACTTTTATATGTTTTTTCAATAGCCGCGTTTATTTTATTAGTAGTATTATTTAGAAATTTAACATTTGCAATATTTTTTTATAAATAATTTATACAGTTTTGTGAAACCATAGAAAATAATTTTGACAATGACGAATAAACAGAAGGCAACAAAGGAGATAACGCAAATTTCAAATGAATATATAACTAAAGAATATCATTTATTGCTTAAAAAAGTGATCAGAAAAAAATCATCTTTTTTATGCGATTTCTGTAAAAATACCTCTTTTTTAAACATCCGAAAATTTTATTTTGTAATTTTAATAAACATTTAAATATTCAAACATTTTTAGGAACTGCATTATTTTTGTTGATCCAAAAAACGTAGAAAGTTGTTTCTTTCTTTCACGAATTTTGTGATTTTCAATAAAAAATTGTTTCGAAATTTTGTTTCAAAAAAATGTGATCTGTTTTAATGCAAAAAAGTCTTTTTCGCTAAAATGTTTTTTTCATTTGAGAGAAAAGTTTATTTTTTGGTTGATGTTTGCTTCGGCGCAAATCAAAAAACACAAATGTTTGAATATTTTATTTTTTATGATTTAATAAAAAAACACAAGAAATTTTCGAAGATAGGTTCAAATGAATGAAAATGGGTATCTTCAACACATTAAAAATTTTTGTAATGATTCATTCCATGAAACAGACGAAATTTTTAAACGAAACAAAAATTCCTTTGTTCTTGCATCCATTTTTATTTTACCAAAAACAAAACTGAATAAAATCAAACAAAAGAAACGAATTCGATTTTGTGAAAGAAATTTTCTTTTTTTTGACACATTTTTTTGAAACAAGAAACACTGAATCAGTGTTTAAAATGTGCTCTTAAATATTTGTTTATATTTTTTTTACTCTAATTGTGCTTACAAATTTAATGAATTAAGAATAGAATAAAATATTCAAAAAACATTTCAAATTTTGTTCACTGTTTTTCATTGAAAATTTAACGAAAAAATAATATATATTTTTAGTCTGATTTTGAAAAAGCATTTTTTTTTCAATGTGGAAATCGATGAAAAAGCAAAAAACATCAAAAAAAAATGCCATCCATCCTTTTTACACAAAATTGCTAGAAAAAATGTTAAAATTTTTTTGCGTCTGAGTTTCAAAATCCAATTTCAAAGCTTGCCTTGTATATATGATACATAAAAGTATTTTTTTTTGAAGATATTTGAATATTTTAATCATATTTGAGCTCACTAATAATGATAACTTTGATATTAAAGAAATTAATTTTTTTATTCAAAAGTACAACACAAAAGGCACACACACGAGTGCACGCTGCGCTGCCGTTAAAATAGAGCTCGTTAAAAATCTAAAAACATTGCAAAATGAAAACAACAAAAAATGTAAGTTAAAAAATATATCTGGAATTTAATTTAGCGTTTTCAGTGAGTAATGCAAAAGCGTTGTTTTTTTTTGTATTTTTTAAATGGAGATAAACATAAATAAAGACAATGTTTCTTGGAATAAATTAATTTTTTTGTGTCATCATCAAAAGCATAAATGTTGCAGTTTTGTGAAAGATGAAATGAATCATTACAGAAAAAACAAACCATTGATGGCCATGTTATTTCGGATACCAGAAATCATATCAAATTTATTAAAAATAAAAAAATTAACAGCCAGAAATTTGTTATGCTATTTTTTGTGTGACCATGATTTGTCCTTCTCATTTTATTTTATCCAGAAAACAACTTTTTTATGCCTTGCATTGATTTTCTTGCACAAATTTTTTTGCAATGACTTCCGGCTTACATGATAGGCAATCGATTTCCTTAAGGGTCAAAAATGTCCACCAGCATGCATTTGGAGAAAATAAATGGATAAATAAGTTCATTTCTGGTCCACTTTGACAAGTTTTTTTTGAATATTTTGTAATTATTGCAGATAAAAATGTGTTTCAGAGAACGAATTTTTTTAATTTACGCATGCTTTTATTTTCAGAAATAATTATTAAGTGCGGGTAAAAAACAAGAAATATAATAAGAATAAAAGAATACAACAGAAAAAAAAATGAATACAATAAAATGTTTTAAATAAAGTAATAAAAGAAAAAATAAGTTTTTAAATGAATTTTAAACTATAACAAGCACCAACTTTTACTGAACTTGGATTTGAAATTTATAATCGAACATCGATCATCGAAGAATGAGGTGGATGCTCTATGAAAACGGACAGGGTTTACACGTTATCTGAATCATTTGAACACTTTAAAGCCACCCGATCGTGTTGTTTTAAAGGGAAGTCAAAATAGAAGCCAAGTAGAAGTCGATGAGTGTGATAGAAATAAAATGAATAAAATAAACTTATTTGAAATTTTAAAATAATAAATAAATCGAAAAGTAAAAAGTACAGTAATAAAATTACAAAGTAAAAAAAAAAAATAAATAGAAACTTATACAATTTTCAGCGTCTTTGAAAAATCAATTGTTCTAAGATGAGCGAGTAAAGCTTCTTTTGATCCGAAGTCGTTCAGATTAATTTTATATTGATTGAGCAGAGCTGAGATTCTCGACGAAAAATAAAGATTGAAGAATGTTTGATTTTGTTTTATAAATGCCGCCAGATCTGGATTCCATTGTAGTTCTTCGGTGAAAAATAAAAAAAAAATGGTGCAAAACAGTTTTGATTACAACTTCAACATTTATAATCGATATCAGAAAAATTGGTTACTAAAATTTAATTAAAAATTGCTTATTTACCTTTCATACTTGTATAAAAAGATTTCGATTACGGTAATAGATTAAAAATAGGTTTTATTAGCTTACATTAATTAATTTAACAAGCTTATCAACATTAAAATCAATATTTTTAAACATTAGTGAAAGTTCGTTAAACTTTTTGTCCACAAGATACTGTAACATATCTTCAGGCCTAAAACATGGAATAGGTGTAATATAAGCAATTAGAAGCAACGAACACTGAAATATAAGTCATTTTTGATTTTTCCCGACTTTATCGAGGAATAAAAGTCGATGCAACAAAATTTGCATAAATTTTTGTCCTTTTTTGGAAGAAAACAATTATTTGGGGAGCTGCATTTGAAAGGGAAATGCCAGGGGAAACTGATTTGGCGTTTCAAAGAATTTTCTGACTTCAAAAAACAAAGCCATGATTTTTTCAAAGTTTTTTACACTCCAAAAAATCACCCCAAAACATGTCAATATTTTTCATAAAAAGTTTACGTCAAAGTTAGCGGCAGAAAAATCCTAAAACCCCAAAAATGCAAAAAAGCATTCAAATTTTGATAAGTAAGGACTGGAAAGGCCATAAGAAGAGGATTTAAACGGAATTAATATATCAAAAAAACAATGGCATAAAAAAGTGCCATTCTAGATAATGGCACTTCAGGGGCCATAACTTGAAAACGGCTAAAGATGGAAGTTAGCTCAAGAGAGAAGAAATGTAGAAGAGAGTCAGGGGAGTATTTGCTAAGAATACCCCGATTCCCGAAAACCACTTTTACGGCAAAAAAAATCTGGCAGCAAAAAAATTTGCATAAATTTTTGCCCTTTTTTGTAAGAAAAAAATTATTTGTGGAGACCCTTTAGGAAGTGGAATGCCAGGGGAAACTAATTTGGCTTTTCACTAATTTCTCTCACTTCAAGAAACAAAGCCATGATTTTTTCAAAGTGTTTTACCCTCCAAAAAAATCCCCCCAAAAACATGCGAAAAGTTTTCATATAAAGTTTACGTCAAAGTTAGCGGCAGAACATTTAACGTCAAAGAAAGAGGCACCAAATATTCACATATTAGAAAAAGAGCGGAGAAGGGTCATTTAAAAAAAATCAAAAGTCTCTATGAAAAGAAGGGGAAAAAACAAAAATGCCAAATTTGACGGCATTCTGAAAGGGCAATGCCATTAAAGGCTCAGATATTCAAATTGGCCATAAAATTTAGATACAGAATATCGAAAGAACGGAGGAAAAAGCAGCAACGCGGGCTTTAAAATAAAGCTGCTGCTAACTTCAAAAACAAAAAAACAAAAATCCACGTGCCGATGATCCGTTGTCAATTATGCACAAATCGCCAGAGGTAATATGGGAAAAATACAAAAACTCCAAAAATGGAAAAAGCATTCAAATTTTGATTGGGAAGGACTGGAAAGGCCATAAGAAGAGGATTTAAACGGAATTTAAATTGCCAAAGAAACAATGGCATAAAAAAGTGCCATTCTAGATGATGGCACTTCAGGGGCCATAACTTAAAAACGGCTAAACATTGAAGTTAGCTCAAGAGAGAAGAAATGTAGAAGAGAGTCAGGGGAATATTTGCTAAGAATACCCCGATTCCTTAAAACCACTGTAACGGGGAGTAAAACTCGATGCAACTAAATTTGCATAAATTTTTGCCCTTTTTTGGAAGAAAAAAATTATTTGTGGAAGCCCTTTAGGAAGTGGAATGCCAGGGGAAACTGAGTTGGCTTTTCAAAGAATTTTCTGACTTCAAAAAACAAAGCCATGATTTTTTCAAAGTTTTTTACACTCCAAAAAATCTCCCCAAAAACATATCAAAAGTTTTCATATAAAGGTTACGTCAAAGTTAGCGGCAGCAAATATTCACACATTTAGAAAAATAGAGGAGAAGGGTCATTTAAAAAAAATCAAAAGGCTCTGTGAAAAGACGGGGGAAAAACAAAAAATGCCAAATTTGACGGCATTCTGAAAGGGCAATGCCATTAAAGGCTCAGATATTCAAATTGGCCATAAAATTTAGATACAGAATGTCGAAAGAAGAAAAGGCAAGAAAACCCCGATTCTCTAAAACCGTACTCCAAAAAATCCCCCCCAAAAACATATCAAAAGTTTTCATATAAAGTTTAAGTCAAAGTTAGCGGCAGAAAAATCCAAAAACTCCAAAAATGCAAAAAGCATTCAAATTTTAACCGTACGTAAGAAAAGACTGTGCTTAGTTTAGGGTTGTATATTCCCCGGGGAATCGAGATTTTGACCCGGGGAATGAGGCCATTATCGTCGAGATAGAGCTTAGAAAAAAAATTACGCTACCCCTAACTTTTAATTCTAGGGATAGTGTTTTTTTTCTAAGCGTTATCTTGACGATAAGGGCCTCATTCTCCGGGTCTAAATCTCGATTCCCCGGGGAATGTGCAACCATAGCTTAGTTGCACGTTTTTTTATGCAGATTTAAATATATCTGAAAAATTCAAACAAAATGAATTCAAAAAAAGGAATAAATGATTTTTTGCGAAATTGATTTTCTTTTTTCACGTCCTTCATTTTGTTGCCTCTGATTCCCTTTCTCTACTTACTGATGACCTTGGTTTTTTTTCATTTCCAACCATCGTCTATCATTTTGTCGCCTCTGCATCCTTTTTTCTACTAAAAAAAAACGACATTGGGTTTTTTTAATAAACTGTTTTGCAAAAAGTTCCTCGTTGTTTATACACTGAAACGTTATTAGCAACGTTTTCTGCTTCCTGCTGCGAATATTCCACGAACCTTAAGCTGTGATGAAACAACTGGCACATAATCTTTTGTTGAAAATGATAGAACTGTTGCAGATGTGAGAAGGATCGAATGTACGTAAATATCGCCAAAATTTCTGTTTATCAGAAATTTTTTATGTCAGTTTCGATTATAATAAAAAATTTTCTGAAGCAAAAAAAACTTGAACTCAAAAGTCTAAATTTTTAGATTTTTTCTGTTTTATCAGAATTTACTTAAAGGGATTGTCCAAGGCAGTACAAAACTTTTTTTATTTTTTAGATGACGTATCTTAACACGAAAGCAATATGCTCAGGAAAAACAATGGATACGCGAGTGAAACATGTGTTTTTTTGTGCTCTCTCTTTTTTTTCTTTTGTTGCTGCCTGAACATATTGCTGTTGTGTTAAGATACGTCATCTAAAAAAAACTTTTGTACTGCCTTGGACAATCCCTTTAAGCAACGTTTTAAAATATTGCTTTCAATTGTCTATTAATGTTTAAATAATTATAAGTGTGACTGGAAACTGTGCAGTTTACAATATTTAAAGAAGTGTTCGCTGTCTTCCTTCGTCGAAACTTTACCAATAGTCAAAACAAAATTTTTGAAAGCACAGAACAAAATAAATACAAACAACTAAGTCATAAAATTTTTGGAAATTAGTTTAAAACTAATTACACGATCTTTGCTCTGGGAACGACGATATTTGAATGGTGTGAAGAAAAAATCAGAAATGAGTTCTGGAGAAATTTCATGATTTCGAAAGAGAAAACTGTTTGTAGGAAGAAAATGTGTTGACAGCTTTTCTGCAATTATTTGACGAGTTTCTTCTTGTTTAGAGGGAATATCTAAGGTGAGATGCACTTTTGCATCTCTTTGAAGTTTTTCCTGAAAAGGTATCGATTACGGTAATGGTTTTAAAATAGGTTTTATTAGCTTACGTTCATTAATTTAACAAGCTTATCAACATTAAAATCAATATTTTTTATCATTAGTGAAAGTTGGTTTAACTTTTTGTCCCCAAGATACTGTAACATATCTTCAGGCCATGATGGAGGAATATAAATTTTTGTTTTATTTAATAAAAGTCTTTTAATGTTTGGAATTCTTTTAAGGATGTCCACCAACGAAACAGATGGAGAAATTGTTATATCATTGCACTCAAATGATTCTGTGGAGTCGGATAAAAATTTAAATAAATCGGGTTTGGTGATGGTCATATTTGATAATGTTACATTTTTTGGTTTAAGGATAAAATTTTTGAGAATTTTTGAATCAAGTGTTACCGGATAGAGATCAAAAGCGTAAAGATTGATTGTGTGTGTTCCAGAAACAATGCGATCTTTGTATGCTATGAGGTTATCAAAATCAATTTCTGGAGCATTCACAACTTTAAACATCTTTGGGTTAACTAAATTGAACGCTGTAGGCGATGAAAATGCCATATAATACTGATCAATCAAGAATAAAATTTGATAAAAACGCACAACAAGATCATTGTCAATTTTGGGGTGAAAGAGATTCGGAGCTAAAAATCACAGTAATGTAAGAACAAACTGAGATTTGTAAAAAACTTACCTTTAAATCTTTCCGGGCAGAATATATTATTGTGGCCATAAGACAAACAAGTATAACATTTTGGTTTAATAAATTTTTTATTTGAAGAAAAACAAGAGCAATTTTTAAATGGATTCAAGCAATCAAGACAGTATTCCTTGGAATAAATTAATTTTTTTCTGTCATCATCAGAAGCATAAATGTTGCAATTCTGAGAAAGATGGAAGCGATCATTACAAAAGAAACACACCATTGCAGGTTATGTTTTTCCGGATAACTGAAAATTTCAGCGTAAAATAACTTAAATTTAACTAGAGCAAAAGAAATTAAAAGCCAGAAATTTGTTTTGCTATTTTTTGTGTGACCTTGGTTTGTCCTTCTCATTTTATTTTAACCAGAAAAACATCTTTTTTTGCCTTGCATTGATTTTCTTGCCCGTAACTTTTTCATTTGCAATGACGTTCTTCCGGCAATCCATTTCTTTAAGGCTCAAAAACTGTCCACCTCCGTGCATTTGGAGATTAATAATAATGAATGGATAAATAAGTTTCTGGTGCACTCTGAGAAGTTTTTTTTTGAATATTTTATTATTTTTTAGATAAATATGTGTTTCACTAAAAGAAATTTTTTAATTTATACTTGCCCTAATTTTCAAAGCAAAATTTAACTTGGAAATCTTACATTATTAATTATAAATTTTTTACATAAACAAGTACAACGATTTTATTTGGTTTATTGATTTCCATACACAATAAAATCTATAAATATTGTTGAACAAAAAATATTAATGTTGTTGTAACATTTCCTTGTGAGTTTTTATATCCTATAAATTTTGTTTTTTGGCAATAAATTACAATCATCTATGTATTTGCATAAATTTTTATGTTGAAAGACACAAAGTTTGCATTGACTCTTGTCCGTTCCGCATGAATTACAATCGATTTCTTTTAGGCTCACAAATATGAACATCTGCTTTCATTTGAAGTTGGATTGTCGAAACACTTCATTGCTTTTTTTGTTTTGCGATTTTTTTTGCGATTATTTGAAGTTTTTAATATTTATTTATTAAAATTATTTCCAGACTTTAAAAAAATTCCACACAAATGTTGAAAATTTTAAAAATTTCAAAAGCTCAACCACCTTGATCTATTGGAATTCGCTAATAATACAGATACCCAAAAACTAAAAACAAAAACAAAAAAATTGATTGGTTTTATCAAATTTTAATCTGTATTATTTAATTTTATTATTCTCTAAACCTTCTCCCTGATCTAAATAGATCACTTTTTTAACCAGGAAAGTCATCTCATTATATTATTTCCTTTTTGCAAATATATTTTCATTAATAAATGTAAACAAAATTAGTTAGTTAAGTTTTTTGAGCAAAAAATGTAACGCATTTTTTCAGCACTTTTTAATGCTGAAAAAAGGAAAAAAATAAAAGATGGATTGTTTGTTTAATAAATGATTGAAAAAGAAACCTAATCATTCAATTTTTTTGACAAGTTATTTATTTCTGCAAAAATACCATTAAAAAAAGGAACTTGTTCAAAAAAGTAAGTTTTTTGGTTGTATAAAGAATATTGTTTGTTGTAATTAATTAGCAAAATTATGATGGAGACTTATTTTGTTTTATTGATTTTTGTGTTGATCTGGTCTTTAACAAATGCTTTAAATATTCAAAAAGAAGAAAAAAGAAGCGGATCATCTTTGCGAGGATTAATCACAAATGGATCTGCAGTTGCGATCGTCGATGAACAGTTTGTGATTTTTGGGAACAAAAAATCCATGTTTGGTTTCACAGAACTTCATAGAGCTGTTTTGACGGAAGAAATTGTTGGAAAAAGTGAATTGATAGAATTTAAATTTGTTGAAAATAATAATGTTATTCTCTGTAATAAAAGACAATGTAGGCAAGTATTAGCATATTTGCATAAATTTGCATAAAACATTTTCTTTAATTTTAGTTACTGTAAATTTGAGGGCCGAGAAACTGGGAATCAGAATTGTGTTATTCTAGCAAAAATTGACATGTTAAATGTTACAGTACATCAAAATGGCGATTTGTTGTACATGAAAATCCATCATTATCCTAATAAAAAACATGTAATTTATGTGTTTAAATACAAAAATGGCACATATACCGATCTAAGGTAAGAACAGAAGTTTTATGAAAGAGCTAAAATTTAAATAATATATTTTTAGAGCTTTTCGCGAAACATCCGATACAACTTTGATCAATTCAGCAATAAATTTTTTCAATTCAAAAGGTTTTTTAAAACTTGAAGTAACAAAAACAACCAAGTTTTATAATTTTAAGATTCTCTCTTTTTATGGTTTCTAATTTGGATTGTTTCGGGATTTTAAAAATCTTTCTAGACTTTTATAATTCATATTTCTTTTTAGGTCAATTGGTTATTTTGGAGTAAAACTTTACGGAAAAATGAAGAATCCAAAAATCTCAATTGTTGGAGAAAACAAAAGTGAAGAGAAAAAAACTTTAATTAACGAAACAAAAAATGTAACACCGTTTTCGGATTTGAAAGCAGGTCAATGAATTTTGTTATTGTAACAAGTTAATATTTAAATTATTTTAGGAGATGCTCCGTATTTTGAGTTTTACAATAATCAAATGATTCTTGTAAAAACATATAATAATACAATGAACCAAAAAGAAGTGGAAAACGAAAAAGAAATGTTAAATTCTGTCAAGCACAAAAATATTGTAAAATTTTTGGGGTTGGAAGAACTTGGTGATAAAATTTTACTTGTAACAGAATACATGAATGGAGGTGATCTTCACACTTTTCTCACTTCTAATAATCGTGCCTTGACTGTTTCAACAGTTTTTGAATTTTGCTTTCAAATAATTGATGCAATGATTTTTTTACATGATAAAGAAATTGTTCATGGGAACTTAACATCAAAAAACTGCTTGTAACTTATTATTTTTTTGCGCTGATAAAACGATCATTTTTATAGATTACAAGCCGGAAATAGCGTTGTTAAACTTGCCGATTATGGTCTGTCAAGAAAACTGCGAAAAAAACATGGAGAGAGTAATAGAAAAGAGAATTTTAGATGGGCGCCACTTGAAATTCTTGAGGAATGGAATTCTCGTTCCAAAAGGGTTAGCTATTTTGTCTACCTACAGTCGAACTTCGTTATTACGTTGTTGAAGGCAGACACGTAATTACGAGGTTCGAGTCCAGAACTTTTTCTGTAGTGCAGATTTTTGCCCAAAATTAAAATTGTGACCTATCTAGGGTTGTCATGGGTGGCGCGCCCGATGGTTGCGCCCGGTCCAAAATCCAAATGATGGTAATTTTTTCCGAAACATTGACAAAATAATAAATTATTTCCTTATATAATTTTCATTTTTAAGCCAAAAAACGATAAGTGGAACAATTAGCTATGTTGTATTTAATTTTTAGCATGTGTTACAGTATCCTGAGGATACTGTAACACATGTAATTTAAGAAATTCACGTTTTCTTATCTTTAAAAATTAGTAACGACAAAAATAAGTAAATTCATGCTTAAATAATGCTATTTATAGCTAAAATACCCCTTTTTGGCATTTTTATACTGTACATATTAGTAAATTTGGATTTTGAGGTCACGGGCGCATGCGCCCGGGCGGGCGCGCCCACCTTTTTCGGAAAATCGGGCGCGCCAGCAACCCTAGACCTATCCAGGCCATATTCTAATGAATTGTGAAAAAAAACAAAGATTATATTAACTCAGGATCAATTGGCAAAATGTGAAAACGTAACAACGAGGCACGTAATAACGAGGTTCGACTGAACAGTCTGTCTGGATAAGTCACAGTTTTGATTTTGAGCAAAAACATGCACTACAAAAAAGTTCTGGATCCGATTCTCGTTATTATTTGTCTCCCTTCAATAACGTTATAACGAAGTTCGACTGTAATCTTAAAACTCTTCACTTTAAAAAGATATTTAGATTACCAAACAATACGATATTTGGTCATTTGGAATTATACTATGGGAAATGCTGGAAAGACAAGTTCCATACAAAAATTTAAACACGTCCGATGAAGTTTTTAGTTTTTTAAATACTGGAGAACGTCTAAAATGTTTTAGTTGTCCTGTTGGGTTGGAAAACTTGTAAGTAAAAAATAATCCGGCAGAATTAAATTCTCATATTTAGATACAATCTTTGTGTACTAGAATGCTGGGATCATGTTCCGAAAAAACGTCCTACTTTTACAGCAATGAAAAAGAAGATCCAAAAAATCCATGAAGAAAGTAATAGATTGAACTTGCTTAATACAGAGATAGAATTGCCACACGACTACGAAGTTTCTCGAAAGTAGTAAATCATTCAACAAGCCATTATAATCGTTGTTGTTGATTTTTATATGTTAAAACTTAAAAACAAAACACTCCTTCGTTTTAAAATTTTTTTGCTTTGGTGAAATTTATATTTGTGATCAAGTTTGAGATGTCACTGCATATTCTAAGTTTCCAAAAAAAATAAGATTTCTCTGCTTTTCTTGTTGGGCGAACTGTAAACAATGTATTAATTAAGGTTTGTTTAAAAAATTGATATATATTAATTTGATATCAGTTTTTTTAACTTACCTCAAAATTAGCAGCGAAATGCTTCAGCTCCATACAAATAAATCATTTAAAGGTAAAGCTGTAGTAAAAAAAGATGCCAAATTACTTTCTGGTAGAAATAAAAGTTTGTTGGCATTGTAATTGTGCAACAAAAATTACAAAACAATACAACTAAAACTGATGTTTACCAGAAGTTCCTAAAATTTTTGAAAAAACAAATTTCTATTATTCACATTCAAATTTAAATATGAACCATGGGATGTTGCAAATAATATATTTGATTTTTTAAATGCTTAAAAAAATTTTTTTTCAAAAGTCATTTAGTTAATTTTTTCATTTTCTTAAAAAAAAATAAAATATCCAAAAACTCATATCTTTATAGGAAGAAAATTTTTTTGACAATGCTGCATTTTTAAATATTTTCCAAAACTTTTTTTTCATCATTGCAGCAACGATAAATGTTTGCCCATTTTTATCCACAGAAGCTAATGGTCGGACTGTTCACATTTTGTACATAAAAAGCAACTCTTTCATCGAAAACTTTAACAAAATGTATGCAAAAGTGATGACTATTATTTTTTATTTTGTTTCTTTCAACACATAAAAAGTTGTTGGAAAAATGGCGAAGAACAAATTAGACTAAAACGAAAAAAACATAAAAAAATTCATAGTTCTTTATTCTAGCATTGCAGTTTTGGATATTTTTGAATTTTTTACTTGTTCTATTTATTTGAAAGTGAACATTGTTTATAAACAAGTAAAATTTTATGCATTAAAAAAGCGACAAGAAAATTCAACTTGTACCTGCCCTTAAATAATCGATATCTGAAAAATTGTTTACAAAAAATTTGATTAGAATGTGATTTTTAACATAAAAAACTTGTACATTTTTTCGTTTTTGTCTTAAATTTGTTACAAAAAATTTATTTGTAAATCACCCTCGTTTATCAAAATTTAATTTACAGAGTTTTTGGCAGTCCTACAAATTTATCTATCAACAGCAAAAAGCTTTCTGGATTTTGTCACAGTTTTATCAATTTTTTGTTTATAATTTCGTAACACTCAAGCAAGTCATCGATATAGATACTACCATCTTTTCATGTTTTTAAATTCTGTAAAAACGTATTTTAAAACAAAAATGTATTTTTCTTAATAAAACGATAAGATTCAGTTTTTTTGCGGCTGTATTTGTGACAGAAGTGTCAATAAACATTACACTTGAAAAATGTTTAAAAACAAAGTTTTACAAAATTTTTTGACCGAAACAAATTTTGATGAAAAGAAATCGCGTTTCATACAAACCCCCTTAAAAATGAACAATATTTACAAATCCAAAAAGGCTTTATTTCGATTTTGAATATTTAGTTATTTTATTAATTATATTTCGAAATCAACTTAAACGTTTGAAAAAATTTAACTCTTTGAACAAACAAAACAATATTTTCAAAAAAACCATCAAGGCCATGAATCATTTGAAATTTAAGAAATTCCTAGTTTTACATTATCATGAAATGATATTAGTTTTTTTTAAGTCACTTTCATTTATTTTTGTAATTTTGTTGATATTTCATGAAGAACTTTTCTTTGACACTTTTAGAAAAATGTACCTTTATTTTTAATTTTACGTCAATAAAACTGTTTCATTAGGATTTTTAATTTTTTCTGATCGAATTTCGAAGTTAGATCAGTTATTGCGTGCAATCATTTTAAACTCAGTTTGTAGATAGCTTCTTAAAATTAATTAAAAAAATTAAAAGTTGCTTGTCAAATAAAATATTTAAAATCATTTTTAATACTTTTTAAAAATTTTTCTATAGTTATTTCAAAACACTTGTCTGCTAAAACAAATTTTTCGTTGGATGCCATTTAAGACAAATTTTTTGCGCAAATAGTGAAAAAAGTTTTTTCATTTGATTTGGGGCTCCCAAAACAATATCTGGACAGCCTCCAAAAAACTTAGGGGCTATCTAGATATTACGTCATCATCATATTCAGCTTTGCCCCTATACATCAAAGGTACTTTTTGCCGCACATCAAAGGCGGCACTGTCATTTATCCCTGCCTCCCTGATGACGTAATGTCTAGACAGTCTCAAACCAAAGCTGATGTTCTAGAAATATTTAAATAAATTGTTTTCTTTTAAATAAAAAAATTTAATTCTTGTTCAAAAAATCTAATTGGTTTCAGAAACCAAGTTTTTCATATTCCATTTGTAAAATTTGGATCAATAATTAAATGGCTCTTAGAAGTACTCTTGTTTTATTATATTTCGGGGTTATTAAAATAATGTAGTAGTTAAAAAATTATCAAAAGGTATATTGGCCATTTGTAAATCGAACATTTTATTACATTTAAAATTGCTATCTTAAGAATAATTTTCGAGTCGAAAAGTATTTCGACTAAAATATTGTTGATAAATACAAATTTGTTTAATTTTATTAATTTTGATGTAATTTTTTTTTGGTTGCAAATTTTATTGAATGATTGATTTTCACTTAATAGTGTATCGAAAATCATTGAGAGAAAGGAGTATTTAAACATTATTAAATCAAAAACGAATAAAAAACAATTATTCAAATTCAATTTTATTAATTTTAATGTCTTATATTTAATTGCTTTCAAATCTTATTGAATAATTGTCTTTTATTCTTTTTTGATTTAATTTAATTATGATAAAATAATCAATTAAAGACCAGGGATTTATGCAGTTTAAAATTGTTGAAAATTGCGACGGGGTATTTTCTAAAAAAAAAAAAAATCATAAAATAATTCAAAAACAGATTTTTTTTATTCAAATGCATTTCTTTCGAAAGAACAAAACTTTTTTAGCTTAGAGGCAGATAAAAACATATGATTGCATTTTTGGCTCTTTTTCATTCTTTTTTCTACGAAATTAAAAAAATAAAGGCCTGTCATTTTCAATTTTATCGAAGAAAAACAATCGCAGGCTTTCTTTTTTCCAAGACCTTTGAATATCCATTTTAACCTAAAAAGTAAACATTTTAAAAAGCTTTGAATATTTTATTTTTAATTACTACAATAAATGTAAAAAAATTTGAAAAATGAATATTTACCAGAAAACACACATGACCCCGATGGTAAAATCATGGTGGGGCCATTAAATATTTAAAAAATTAAAAAATGATTACAAAATTAACTTGTAAAATCTAAAAAGGGTTGCACAGATTTTGATTTGTTCTTTTAATATGAATGATTAAAATTATCGAAAAAAACTGATCAACAAAACACTTTATAAATTGAATTTTTTGTTTTTGAGTCATTTCCACAAACGATAGAAATCTGTTTTGCAAAAGTGCGTGACACATTTCTTTCGGCTGATTATCCAAAAAAAATGTATGTCATCTTTTTTCAACATAAAAAAGTCCAACAAACTAAAAAAATGTGAGCTCTTTTTGAAGGTCATCGGAAAAAAAGAAGAAAACCAACAACATTTTATATTTCTTTTTTTTTGTGGTAGGTTGTTTTTTGAATATTTGATATAAATTTTACAATGAAAAGGAATAGGATAAAAACAAGCGGGGAAAACCAAAACAAGCGGAAAAGAAACGAGGCGATAAAATGGCTATAGATCGGCACAAAATGGATAAAATTGAATGGGAAAGGAAAGTGCAATAAATATTTAAAGAAAAAGAAGAGTCAATGAGTTGAACTAAAAACATACGAAAAAATTTTATTCTTCGTTTTCAAGATGACCTTTAAAATTTAAAATTTAAACATTTTATAAATCGATTTTCCTATTTTCTGATTCATTTTCACAAACGACAGAAATCTGATATGCAAATGTGTGTAGCACCTTTCCTCCACTTTGATTTTCCCGAAAAATGTTTGTCTTGTTTTTTCAACATAAAAAAGCTCAACACTTTTTAAATGTAAACAAAAAAATGGGGGTTTTCTTTTGAAAGTGATCGGGAAAAAAAAGATAAAGAAAACAAAACATTTTTTTTCTTTATCAGTTGAAAATAAATTGTTCTCTGAATTTTTTATATAAATTTTGCGAATAAAATATGATATAAAATGAAAAAGAAGAAAAGTTGCTATAAAAAATTAAAAAATGTATGTTCTATTACAATCTACGCAGAAATAAACATTAAAAACTTTTGCTTATTGAAACTCCTTTTACCTCAAACATAAATAATATTTTTGATGATCCCAGACAAACTTTGCAAAAGTCAAAAAACACTTTTTTTAATGATTTTTATATCATAAAATGTTTATTTCATTTTTTTGAGAGAAAACCAATTCACTTACAATGAAGACAAAAAAATTGGGGGGTTTGTTGAAGGTCATCGAGAAAAAAAGAAGAAAAACAAAAATCTTTTTCCATTTTTTAGTAATACATAGGTTATTTTATAAATATTTTATATTTAAAAAACAAAGAAAATATTAAATGTTAAATTATGATGTTGAAGGACAAATTATTATTAGCCTAAAAGTATTCAAGCTCCATACAGCTAATCATAACGCTTATAAAAACAGCGCGTGAGATCAACTTAAACCTAAAGAATTAGTTTAAAATATGACTAAAGTTGTGACACAATTTTTATATTATTATTGTTAGTTTTTGGGAAGCCTTGAATTTTAGTTCAAAAGAATATTGTTTATTCTCGGTTTATCTGTTCATTCAATTAAAGATAATTTGTTGAAAACAAACGTTAAAAATTAAAGATTCACAATATTTTATAAAAAAATTTTGCAATGGATTTTTGTGGAAATGTGAAAAGTTGGAGAAAAGTGAATGACGAAAAAACAACAAAAATGGCTACCTTCCCCCAGAGAATTTAGAAATAAAACAAAAACAGTTTTATTTGAATTTTTTCGCGGCATTTCATCAGTTGGTTTTTGCATAATTTTGTTAGGCACTTTTGTAATTTTTACTCATAAACTAATCAAAATCAAAATTTTAAAAATTACAAATTGACAGTGTAACCTTATTAAATATAACTAAAATCGTGTTATCCAATAATTAATTAAATGCACATAATTTATTGGATAAAGGCTTTTGCTATTCAATGCAAAAACAAAATAAACCTTTTTTCGACAAACATTGAGTTTTTTATTTAAACAAACGTAATAATTAAAATTGACTAAAAATTCAAAAAGCTGCTGTATGAAAGAAACTATTGAAAGAAATGCAAAAAAATAGTTTCCTATCTGCAGCGCAGCCATTTTCTGATTTGCAGACATGACACCCAAAAAAGCTGTTCCTTGAATATTTCGCAATGTTCTTGCTTGAAAGAAGAAAAACATTTAAATGTTATGATTTAACATTTGCTACTTCAAAAAGCTGATGTGTTAAAGACACTCTTGAAAGAAATGCAAAAAAATATTTTAGTTTGCATCCAACCATTTTTCAATTGACAGACATTACACTAAAAAGGCAAATATTTCGCAATGCTCTGGCTTGGAAAAAGAAAAAAATATAAATGTTACGATTGCACAAATACTAAACCTTAATGCAGTTTCATTTTCATATCGACTAATTTTTTCGAATAAAAAAAGAAACGTAGAACGAATTTATTTGTTTCTTTTTTCAAGTAATTAAAGATTGGTTTTGAATATTGTTGTGTCGAACCCATTAAAAAAATCTTTGTTCCCGTAACATCTGTTCGCAAAAACGGATATCGGTTCTTGAGAACCGATATCCGATTTTGGGAACACAAAGTTTTTTAGGGGTTCGCATTATCCGATATCGGTTCCTGAAACCCGATATCCGTTCTCAAGAACCGATATCAGCTTTAGTGAACCAACTAATAAGATTTTCGTTCCCAAAATCGGATATCGGTTCTCAAGAACCGATATCCGTTCCCGAGAACCGATGTCCGTTTTTGCGAACAGATGTTACGGGAACAAAGATATTTTTAGTGGGTTCGCAAAAACGGACATCGGTTCTTGGGAACGGATATCGGTTCTTGAGAACCGATATCCGATTTTGTGAACTTGAATTTTTTACGTGATTCCCAAAATCGGATATCGGTTCTCAAGAACCGGTATCGGTTCTTGAGAACTGACGGTTCTCAAAATCCGATACAACATATACATATTTTGACCAGCAAACAGAAAATTAAAAACAAAAAATAGATAAATGAATTCTATTTTGAATAGTTGGATAGATTGAAGCTAATGCAATTATAATAGAATTGAGGATTTAGAAGGACGTTATCGATAAATTGGTAACCTTCTTATTTTCCAAAATTTTTATCCAGATTTTGATTTATTTGTTTAAGGTTTTTTTCACTTTTTGTTTTTTATTAATGGAAATTTTAAATTCTGTAGGTTAATAATAATCGTGATAGAGTTCACCCTTTTACGAATTCTGTAACAACATATTTTTAACAGAATATTTTAAATACATTTTTAAAAGAAGCAATTTTTTGTTCTACAAAAGCAATTAATATATTTATTTAAAACTAACATTTTGACTTTGTCCGTCAACGTGCCTTACTTTTTTATTCTTTTCTGCAAAAAAGAGATAAAAGGGTTTTAGAAAAAGTGTTATTGTACCTTCTTAACTACTCAATTTCTTTAAATTTGTTTTCTTTAATTTGTTTGAAATTAGTTATTTTGACGATTTCAGTTCTTAATAAACTATGCTTATGTTTTCATTTTTCCCATAAATTCTCATTAGTAAATAATGAGAAAAAGCTTAACACAGTATCTTTGGACACGCGTAGTTTTTGTAAAATTTCTTTATTTCTTAGTTTTTAGAATACTCATAACTCAAACATTTATAAAAATATTCAAACAATTTATCGAAAAAGCAGAACTTGAAGTTAGAATGCAAAAAATGTTGTAAAAAATGTGTTCTGCTTTTCTTTGAAAAAATTTTAAAGTACCAAGTTGTTGTCTTTTTTCTCTCAGAAAAAAGACAACAACTTGTTATAGCTTTTAGGTTTTATATATACATTGTCTTTAAGCATTGAAAATAATAGTTTAAAATAAATTCAAATCGGAGTCCGTGTTATGCTTCGCCCGGGCACCCTCTTGCGGGCGCGGGTGCGGGCGCCCGCGGAAAAAAACAAAAGCATAACACTGGATGTATCTCGTCCGCCTTCTTCAAATAAAACAGTATATCAAAAAACACTATCCTAAAAATCCATTTTAACTAAAGTGTTGTTGATACAAATTTTATTTTATTAATTTTAATGTCTTAATTCAATTGCTGTCGAATTTTATTGAATAATTGTCTTTTATTCTTTTTATTTTCGGACAACTTTAAACTTATTTTGAATAAAGAAAACCATAAAATATTCTAAAACGAAAATTTTCTTTTTATTCAAATGCATTTCTTTTCAATAAACATAAAAAGAAAGCAGATGAAAAATGTTTTTAGGATTTTTTTGCCCTTTTTTCTTTCTTTTTTCTACAAACTATAGAAAAAGGAAAGCCTTTCATTTTCAATTTTTGATCAAAGAAAAACGATCGCTTTTAAGAATCGAAGGAGCTCGCTTTTTTCAAAGACCTTTAAATATCTAGTTTAACCTAAAAATTAAACAATTCCAAAAATTTTTGAATATTTTATTATTGATGGCAACTAAAATAAATTTGAAAATTTGAAAAAAAAAAAAGAAAAATGAAAATTTACCAAACGACAAATATGTTTTTGGAAAACGCATTAAATATTTAAAAAAATGAAAAAATGATTACAAAATAAAGTTGTTAAATCTAAAAATAGTTGCACAGATATTGATTTTTTTTGATTTGGAACTATTTAAATTATTGATTAAAATTTATTAACAAAACACTTTATAAATTGATTTTTTTTGACTCTTTTTCGAAACCAGAAATAGAAAAAAAAAGAAAAATAGAAATCTGTTTTGCACATGTCCGTAACACATTTTCTTTACCTAATTTTCCGAAAAAATGTTTGTCTTTTTTTTCAACATACAAAAAGTCCAACACACTAAAATGAGCGCAAAAAAATCTGGGTTCTTTTTTTTGAAGGTCATCGGGAAAAAAGAAGAAAAACAAAAGCATTTTATATTTTTTTCATTTTCGATAGGTTGTTTTTTGAATATTTGATATAAATTTTACAATAAAAATTTATATTGAAAAATAGGGAAAGCAAATTGTAGAGATTCCAAAAAATGAATGTTCAAATACATATTACAAAACTCAACTCACAAGATGCAGTAAAAATTAAATTTATTGAGCTCCTTTTACCCCGAACATTGAAAATATTTGTGTTGATATTGTAATTTATACTAAAAACAATTGTATTTTTATCAAAGTTTCTACTTCAACAATGCAGACACAACCAAAGACTCTGTAAAAACATGACTTGAACTGATTTAACCAAAAAATGTTTCTATCATTGAAAAAAAGACCAACACGATAAAAAGTAGACAGGAAATTTAGAAGGTCATCTGGAAAACGGAACAAAAACAAAAGTCTAGTTTTATTTGTTTCCCCTTGAATACATGTTGTGTTTGAATATTTGATATAAGTTTTACAGATTCAGGAATCTTTTTGAAATTTTAAATTCATTTTTTTAAAATGAAAAAAATAATATGCTCAAAAACACAAAAGAATTTGAAGTTTGCCAATTCATTAATTTTTATTATTTGACCATAGTGAAGCATCACAAATTTCAAAATTTTCTGTTTGGCAAGAAGAAAAAAGTAGTTGAATTAATATTGATCAAAACTGTGTTAAGGTTAAGGTTGTTTAAAAAACAAAAAAACCATTTCGCGAATAACTAAAATCTTTAAATAATTTGTATTTTAATCTTTTTTAGTTTTGTATAAAATATTCAGAAAAAAATTTTTCAAAAAAAAAAGCTTTTTTTCAACAGCTGCGGCGATGTTTGACAAATAAAAGAAAACAGTGAAATAAAGTTCTGCATTTTGAAAATGTGCGGACTTTTTCTTATACAAAGTTTGTTTCGTTGTAAAAATTTAGTTATAAAACGACCATTTTTTATTTCTTGTCTTCAACAGCTCAAAAAATAGTTGAAAGAAAAACTTTCTTTTTGCTGAAAAGGTTGATAGTATTTTTTAAAGAAAATTAACTTTTGAATATTTAAAAGGCTTTAGTTTCAAACAAAAAAAAACGAAAACTAATTAATCAAAAACATTTTAAATCAATATTGCAAAAAATGTATAAGGCATGTTCAGTAGTTTAATCCAACTTCAAAACGCTAATTTATCAATTAAACTAAAATATCTATCTTTTCGAAATTTGTGAATTGTTTTTTAGTTTACCTGCAAAAAAATGGATTTGGGGTACTCCAACCTTTTGAATATTCGTTTATGCTATGGTTATTTTCTGAATCAACAGTCAACAATAAATAATTGATGTTAGATATTTTTAAGAAATTGTTAAAAGCATTGAAGAAGGTGTTCATTTAATAAATTAAACTGTTATTAATGTGTCACGTAAAAGAATAAAAAGTTTTTGCGTACAATGTCAAATCGATACTTTTTTTAAATTTTTAATGTAACATACCAAAATCATTTATAAGATTTTTAATTTTTTCGAATTCAACGTCGCATTTGTTATTGGCAAAAAAGATAATAAAAAACTTTGCATTAAAATATTCAAAAAAGCTTTCAAAATTGTCCTTTTTTTAAATTTTACTTTAAAGAACCACAGATCACAATAAAAATAACAAAAACATCAAAAAAGCAATTTTTTTCGATGTTATTTCACAACCCGATTTTTAACATGTCAATATTTTTAGTCCTTGTTTTTTTACAAAAAAGCTCTTCATATCTGAAGTTTTTTTTGAAGTTTTTGTTATTAATTTTTCAGTCATGTTTAAAAAAATAGTGATTTAATAAATTTTTTCTACACTCTAAAAAATAACAGTTGCCACAGTATTTGGACCACATAAAAATCCAATAATTAAAAAAATGATTTAAATTAAGCTTCAACATCCACTTAAAAAAGTTGAACAAAACCATTCTTTAGCAAAAAACTTTTATAAAAATTTTATCCAAATCTTAACATTTTTATTCTAATTTTAATCTAAAATCCAAGCAAACTGAAAAAAAGAAATCATTTCATAGATATTGATAAAAAAAAGGGTGGAAAATGACGATAAAAATCCATTGGATTTTTGAAATCCATAGAAACATTATCAAATTGTATTTTTCATGTTATAGTTATGCAAATTATTCATTAATAACATCGTTTATTATAGAATTTTAAAGAAAATCATATAAACTTTGAATTACTTTTGATCATTAAATAAAAAAATTATTTATATGTCAGGCAAATAACTAACAAAAAATTATTTGTGAACAAAATGTACTAGTTTTGTAATATTTTTATTGTTCAATATTTTGAATTGTACATGTTGAGATGAATAAGAGATCTGTTATACAACGTGTTTTTAGCCTAAGCTTTAAAAACAATAAAAATAACATGTTCAATAAAATATTCATAAAAGCTTGCAAAATTGTTTCGTTTAATTTATACAAGCTCTTATAAAAAGCACAACACCAAAAAATAAGAAGAAAAATACAAAAAAAGTGAAAAAAAGAAGCAATTTTTTCTCTTTATGTCGTGTTGTTTCGAAATCCAATTTTTATCATGTTAATTTTTTCCGTCTTTTTTAAAACACCTTCATTTCTTTCATTGTTGTGGAGAAAGTCCACAATTATAATAATTTACATAATAATCATTTACATTCTCTTTGAATGTCTATATAAACCCTTTTTGTCTTTCTTTTTGTACTTCATTCTTTATATTTATTTGTGTAGTGATAAACGTTTTATATTTATCTCTCTCTCTCAATACAATTCATCTGTGGAAAGAGCATTTCTTCTCCACATTCATTTCAAAAAGCTATTCATTCTTTGAATGATTTCGTTTATTTGTTTTATTAATTTTTTATTAAAAATTGGAGTTTTTTAAAAATATTCTTGTTTTTTTAACCTCAATTAGTCCTCCTGCTCTATTGAACATTTAAAATATAAAAACAATTTTAAGATTATGTTATCAAACAATTGAAAATGTTTTTTGGTATTTGGTTTTAATAATGATGAAATTATGTAAACGATGTCCAAATTAATTAAAATAACTATTTGCGGTTTCTAATGTGTATTTACTTCGAACATGAAACATTTTTACAGAAAAAAATAATTCATAAAATTTTCAAAACGTAATTTTCCAAAATTTCAGTGTATTTTATTAGGATGAACAAAATTTTAGGCAAAAAAGATGTTATTTTATTTATTTTCACGAAATATTTTTCCGAACTCATTAAAAACATTTTCGTGCACAATCACGAATGAAGAAAGAGAAATCAGCATAGGCTCAAAAAGTGTATAAATACAGGGTGTTAAAAAAATTGTGCACTAGCCCCGTTTAAAAAATTATGGAGGACCCCCAACACTGAAAAAAAAGTATGCCAAATACTCCTAAAAATAGGACAATATTTACTCCTTTTAGGCGTAAATATCGTCATTTTTTCGATTAGGAGTGTCCATTTTTTGTACCCATTTAATATGGACTTACATTTAACCCTAAACTACACATACCGTTACCCCAAGTAACCGTGGTTACTGAGATTCACATGGCTTTGGGAGGATATTATATTAGTGCACAAATCCCGATAAGTCATTCATTTTAAGGACTGAATACTTGGAGGGAGGGCACATTTGACTCTACAATATCATGGTTATTGTAATTTCGCTTCGGGAGTAGCAGCGTTCCCAAAACCGAAAAACCCCGTTTTTCGACCTTTTCGTAGAATGAGTTAGTTGGGAAGCGGTTGAGAAAAAATTGAACCAAAACATTTGACACTATTTTTTAGCTTTGTTTTTTTTCTTGAATATTTTGTTATTTTTTTAAACAATATCAAACATTTTTGATATACAATCAGAAGGTAATGCAACAAATAAGCTAAAAAATTTCTGAAAAAGAAAAAAATAACATCCCCCATTTTTAAAATTATATTTGTAGTATTTCTCCTTTTTAAAATTTATTGAAGTGTTTATTTTTCTTTTATGAAAAACAAATGTTATGCAAATTTTCTCTCGATTTAGAACTTGGATCAGATGCTTCGGGGTTTGGTTCTGATTCAAATTGAGTAAGGCATTTGTAGTTTGGCGTGTTAACTTTATGCTGCGAGTCACATTGTTCTAATTTTGTATAAAAATTACCCCTAATATTTAAAATATCATAAACGAAATTTTCAATAAAAAAGTGTTTGCTTCATTTTTATTTCCTAATAAAAACATTAAAAACAACAAAAATGTGTGTCAAAGCGATAGCAGATGTTATTGTTTTCTGTTGCATTGGTTTTGACATTAAAAATTTCGCAACTGTTTCTTTTTGCTAACAATTTTTAACGTAAAGGTTGTCGTTTTTGTAATTTTTTTCCGTTTTTAACCTACTTTTTTGAAGTTTTTATATTTATTTATATTAAACATGTTGCAAACTTTTTGTTAGCTATTATGAAGATAAACATAGTCATTGCTCTTTTTATCAAAATAATAAAAAAGCTGGTGAATTGTTTGAATGCATTAATAATTAGGTATCCTAAAACCGGACACAAAATCTGTGATGTGTTGAATTGCTGAAAAACATCAGGTTAAAAATTTTTTGCTTGTCTGTATGCAGAATTAACAATATAATACTTTTGTAATTACAACTTTGAAAAACATAAGAATAGTTTTTCAATCGACAGCAACACAACGTTTTTTGATACACAGACATTACACTAAAAAAGCTGTCAACGAAATTTTTTGCTATATTCTAACTTGAAAAAAATAAAAAAATAGCTTACGATTGCAATGAACAAATGTTTTTAAATATTAAATTGGTCACATTTTCAATTCAAGCAAAAGAAAGAAATCACAACTAAAATCTTTTTTCTGTTTCAGCTAGTAGCGGATTGTTTTTCAGTATTTAACAATTAATTTTTAAAAGAGTGTTTGTTTAATAATTATGCATATTATTATATCTAATGTATCATAGCAACTAAAAATTGTAAATATTCTCAATTGCATTTTACAGATTATTTTTTGTTTTTTATTAAAACCAGTGACGTTTTAAAAAACTTGAAGATAATTGTTTGTTAAATAAAATATTCAAACACAAAAAAATCGAAAAAACTAATATGAAAGTTTTTCCTGTTTTTTAGTACGTTTCAATCTGACATTTTGACGCTTTTACGAAAAAGAAACAGATTTGGAAAAAAAACAGCTTCAACCCAATTTTAGAATTTTGCGGACTTTTTAATCGTACAGAGTTTGTTTAGTTGTAAAAATTTATTTCAAAAAGGGCCATTTTTTATTCTTAGTTTTTAACAGCTCAAAAAAATCGTTGAAAGAAAACCTTTCTTTTTGTTGAAAAAGTTTTTAGTCTTTTCTAAAAAATTCAATTTTTGAATATTTAAAGATTTTGTATTTTAGTTTAAAAAAAAGCTTACAAAAAATAATTACAAGAATAAAAAATGTTTAAAGTATTGCATAAAATGTAAAAGGCATGTTCAAGTTGAGATTAAATCACTAGTTTATCATTCAAACAAACATATCAATTGCTTTAAAAGTTATGAATTGTTTTTTAAATTTGCACAACCCGATAACTGCAACTTTTTGAATCATCGTTCATGTTATTGTTATTTCTAACATCAAAAAAAGCTCAGAATAAAAAATAAAATTAAAATAACAAAAAAGTGAAAAAAGAAGCAATTTTTTCTTTTTTTGCGATGCTGTTTCGTAATCCGATTTTTATCGTGTCAATGTTTTCTCTCTTTTTGAAAGACCTTCGTTGTTTTTATTTCAAAAAGCAATTTCTTTTAATTTTTTGTAAATGTTTTATTTAACACTATGAAATGAAACTTCAAGTTTTTAAATCCTGTTTCTTAAACTTTAATTTTTTAACCTTAAAACCTATAACTGAAATTCAAATTTACCCAAAAAAATAAAAAAAACAGGTTTTGACAATCAAATAATAAAAATGTTAAGAACTTATAAATGCATTTGTTGGTGATTTGATAGGTATAAAAACTCAATACATGATAAATATGAAAAAACTAAGGGTGGACGAGGGCCCAGGGCTTTTTAAGACCTTGGTAAAGCCCGGGCCCGGCCCTAGGGCCGGGCCCGGGCCGGGCCTTGATTTTCTTACAGTTCAAAAAAAACGCAAAGGGGGGACCACGTCAAAATTAAGAAAAAACTAGTCGGCCCGGGCCCGGCCCTAGGGCCAGGGCCGGGCCTAAGCACAAACTGAGGGCCAGGGCCGGGCCCGGGCCCTAAAATTTGGGCCCTTGTCCACCCTTAGAAAAAACAAAAAATAAAGCATTATTAAAAAATGAGCTGGGAAATTTTTGAATATCCGGAATTTTGTTTAACTTTTATACTCGAAAAACTTCTGGATAAAGCAATTTTTTTTTCATGTACACCAAAGTAATAATTAAAATATATTCAAAAACTTCAAAAAGCAAAGGTTTTGTCAAAAAAACGTTGTTTTTTCTTAATAAATTTTTGGAAAAAGAATGTTTTACTTTTCCAATCAGAAAAAAATGCAAAAAATAGTTTTTCAAATTTTTTGTTCTTGAAATTACCACTAATGATTAAAATAAACGAAATTTTCACTAAAAAAAGTCTATGCTTCAATATTTTTTTTGTAAATAAAAATATGAAAAATGGTGTGTAAAAGCGATAGCAGATGTTATTGTTTTCTGCATTGGTTTTTGGAACTGAAAATTTCGCAACCATGACTTTTTGCTAACAATTTATAACGTATAGATTGCCTGTTTTTTAATTTTTTCATTTTTTATGTTCTTTTGTGAATCTTTTATATTTATTTATATCAAACATGTTGCAGCAATAATGAAGAAAAACCAAATCAGTGCTCTGTTTATAAAAATAATAAACAACCTGTAAAACTAAATGGAAACATTAATAATTAGAAATCTCCTAAAATAGGAAATAAAACCAATGACGTGGTGAATTGCTGAAAAATATTACAGCTAAAATGTTTTTATTATTAGTACAAGTTTTATTAAGAAAGAAACCGTTTTGAATATTTGATTGAATCACAACTTTTGAATTTCACAAGCTCCCAAAAAATTTAATGAATATAAAAGCTCAATTTTTATTTTCATGATGTTTGTGATTAATTGTTTACATTTTAATAACTTGTTGCAATAGATAGTAGGTTTGTGAATTAAAGAAAAATGTGTTACGGTATCACCATTAAAATGAAATGCATTTTTTGCTGATTAAAAATATAAAATATCGTGACGCACAGAAAAAAGCTGACAAAGTTAAAAAATGTAATCACAGTTCTTGGGATTTTCGTTATTTTTATCTTTAAAACAAATATTTTTCTAAATAAATAACATCAATTCCATGTAAAAAGATTGCTAATTTTATTTTTACTATACAAAAAATTCAAACCAACAGAAATTTTATCAAAAATTGTTGTGTTTTCTTAAAAAAAATTTTGAAATAGGATTTTTTATGTATTCTTTCTATGAAATAACGAAATGCAAAAAAAAATTGTTTTCCAGTTTTCGAAATGTGAAATTTTCTGCAAAGAAAGAAAAAAGAATTGCAGATTTTTTAGTAATAAATCTATTTTGAATGTTTTGTAAATTTCAATTGCTTTTCGTTTAAATTTAAAAAAATTAGAATAAAACAAAAATGTTAAAACAGAAAGATGTCACGCCTCATGCTTGAGCCTGTTTACAATGACTAAAAGCACATTATTTATAAAACAAAATTTGGAAATTATATTTCTTTGATGTAATAATTATTAGTTTTTTAAAGGAGGAGATCCATTGTGAATAAACTTTTTTTACAAAAATTAGGGACTCATTGGAGCTGCTTTTTTCTTTCCTTTTTTGCAGCTGCAGTGAAGAAAAAACAAGCTCCAATGATAGGCGTTTTCGCGTTGAATCAAAGTTGAGTATAGAAAATTTATCACGATGGGTCACGTCCTTTAAACTCTAAATTTGTCACACTCTCAAAAAAAAATAACAAATCGGAAGACGTCGCAAATACAGGGTGGGCCAAAAAAAAGTGGAATTTAATATTTAAACAAAGGCAACGGGAGTTGAATAACTTGTGTTTGGTGGACCTAATACTTGGTGTGGAAGCGCATTTGACCCTACAGTATGACCTCTCCAACATTTTCGCGTCGGGAGTTTCAGCGTTCCCAAAATCGAAAAACACCGTTTTTAGACCTTTTCGTAGAACAAACTTCCTGAGAGAACCAGAAGAGCTGGAGAAAAGGTGATGGTAGATTTAGATAGTCCATATATCAGACTCGTTGACGCAGCAAAGTTTGGGTCTATAAACTATGTGCTTCGAGTTTAATCGCTTCGAGAAAAAAGTGATTTCCGATTTTTTCGATTTTTGGTCAACTTTGACTTATTGGTGTAGTCCACCCAGGAGGAGTTGGAGGCTCATATTTGTTGCCAACAAACTTCAGCTGGTTTGTGGTTGATTCCATACCAAAATATTAAAATCTGGAAAAATGACCTTTTAAGCAGCCATAATCTTTGTATGTTAGTAAGTATACTCAGTACTTGACAGAATTCACGTCAATGTTAAAGAATCCAAATTTGTCGTAAACGCTTAAAATACGTTTTACAGTATTTCTCTGGTCTATTTTTATTGTTATTTTAGCGAAAACCAAGATTTAAAAACTTTCGTGTATGCATAGTTACTCGCTATTTATTAGTATACTACTACAAGCAGCCATTTTTATGCATTTTAGAGGATCGAAAAGAAGTCATTTTTCCAGATTTTAATATTTTGGTATGGAATCAACCACAAACCAGCTGAAGTTTGTTGGCAACAAATATGAGCCTCCAACTCCTCCTGGGTGGACTACACCAATAAGTCAAAGTTGACCAAAAATCGAAAAAATCGGAAATCACTTTTTTCTCGAAGCGATTAAACTCGAAGCACATAGTTTATAGACCCAAACTTTGCTGCGTCAACGAGTCTGATATATGGACTATCTAAATCTACCATCACCTTTTCTCCAGCTCTTCTGGTTCTCTCAGGAAGTTTGTTCTACGAAAAGGTCTAAAAACGGTGTTTTTCGATTTTGGGAACGCTGAAACTCCCGACGCGAAAATGTTGGAGAGGTCATACTGTAGGGTCAAATGCGCTTCCACACCAAGTATTAGGTCCACCAAACACAAGTTATTCAACTCCCGTTGCCTTTGTTTAAATATTAAATTCCACTTTTTTTTGGCCCACCCTGTATTTTTTTGCCTTTGCTTTGATTGGAGGACCAGACACAAAATTTTAAATACTCTGAGTCGATGAAAAAAAAATTGGTTAGTTTTAATATCAGTTTAAGCTCTTTTTGGTACAAAAACATGGATTTTCGAGAATAAGTGCAAAAAGTTCAAAATCAACTTTTTCAACATAATTTAAATGAAAAAAATTATTAGCAGATAAATTTTTTATTTTTTTAAAAATGCATTGATAACTATGCATAAAAATTAAGGCAATTTTTACAAAAAATCTCATTTTCCCAATTAATTTGTGGTTCAAAAAAACACGCTAATAGGGTTTTATTATTCGATAAAATATTCAAACAAAGAAGAAATCATGAAAATGGAAATTTTAGATTAAACTTTGTAAGATGAGAAAAAAGATGTTCGGAAAATTAAAAAAAGCTATTTTTTCAACAGCCGCGGCGATGTTTGATGAAAAGAAGAAGACATTAAAAGAATGTTCTACCTTTTCGAATGCGCGGACTTCTTCCTTGTACAGAGTATGCTTCGACGTAAAAAATTATTTTTAAAAGGGCAGTTTTTTGTTTATTTCTTGTTTTCAACAGATCGAAAAATTCGTTAAAAGGAAAGCTTTCTTGTTGTTGAAAAAGTTGTTAGTATTTTTAGAAAAAAATCAATTTTTGAAAATTTAAAGACTTCGCGTTTTAGTTTTTAATAGGTTCATAAAAAGTAATTAATATGAACGAAATTTTGTTTAAATAAACAAAGCACATTGTTTACATGGCATGACTATCCTGTGGACAATGAAACGCTAATTTATCAATCACACAAGAATATTAATTGCTTCAAAATTTTGGAGTTATTTTTTTAAATTTACATAAATCGAACATTTTGCAAAGTTTTGAATCATCTTTCATGTTGTGGGTCATACACTGAAAAAAAAACCAGTGACGTATTCGTAACTTCGATCGTCCCCGTGATAAGAAAAATTCTCGAATTCGTCACAATTGCATAACGGTTAGTGAGGAATTTGTTATCATTTATATTACATATTTTTTAAAAAAGTTAGAAGCATCGAAGAAGGTGTTCATTTAATAAATTAAATTGTTACTGATATGTCACAAAAAAGAATTAAAAATTATTTGCGTGCAATGTTGAAGCAAATTTTTTTTTAAATTTTAATTAATGCCCATTGAAAATATCCTCAATAGGTCTTCAATAAGCTTTTAAATTTGTTAAACATTGCAATTTTTTTCCGGAAACTTGAAAAAAATGATAATAATAAACTAAGCATTTAAAAATTCAAAAAAGCTTTTAAATTTTATTGTTCAATTTCTGCTTTTGAAAATCACTGAACAATTTAAAAAACCGATAAATAGCAGTTTTCGTTTTTTTTTTGCGATGCTGTTTCATCACCCAATTTTTAAATGACAACAAAATCTTTTTTTTGAACAATGTTTTGTGTAAATCTTGTTGAAAACATTTGCATTTCTATTTTTTTCCATCGTTTTGGAATCAATCAATCAAAAAATAGCGCCTATTTTGCATCTATTTCATTGAACGTTTTTCTCAAAAAAAAATAATTCGGCAAAACTTGTCACTTTTTAATGCAAACATTTGCTGTTCTTTTGCATATTTAAAAAATTTTTGCATCTTATTTTACAAACAAAAAGAAATTTTATGGTTAAAAATGTCACAATCACAGTGCTGTAAAAAATAATGCCCTTATTATTCCACATAGGGAACCACACAATATTTTATTAACCCGTCAAACATATTTTAATCGCAGCAAAAAAAGTTGATTCAAAAGGGTTACATTCCGCGATCTTTAAAATTTAAATAACTACAAAATTTTGCAAGATTAAAAAGATTTTAAACACGTTGTTGCATCAAAATAGTACAGTTATACCTTTTTTTTCATGGTTCTTGTTTTTTATTCTGATGCGTTAAAAAAAACTAAAATTTGCTATTTTGTTTGAAGAAAAATATATTTTTTATTAATATTGTTTTGAATTTTTATCGTTCCAAATTATAGAAAATAAAAAACCTATGTCGCAAACAATGGAAATCTTGAAATAATTAAATATTAACATCTTTTCATTTGCATATATAAAATATTCAAAAAAATGTATGTATTTAAAATAAAAACTACTTTGCAAAATCATTTTCTTTTTTTGCGCAACATTTGTTTTGTTGTAAAAATTTATTTTTACAATCGGTCATTTTTGGTTTTTGATTTTTTTCGCAACAACTGAAAGTTGCAGGAAAAGCTTTCTTTTTGCTCAAAAATTTGTGTCTTTTTAGAAATAAACAGTCTTTTGAAAATTTTAGTGACTATAAAAAGTTAAAGTTGGAGATTAGGAGACGTCATAATTTCTATTGTTATAGGAAATCAATTTAAAACCTGGAACGCTAAATTATCAATGAAACAAACATATAACTTTTTTTAAAATAAAGTTCTTGACATTTAATTGGCATAAAACAACTGGATTTTGTATAAATCTACACTTTACAACCTTGTATTTATGTTATATGGTTACTATCAAGATTAACAATACAAAATTATGCATTTAGAATAAGTTTTAGAAAATGATTGAAGTAAGGTCCATTTAATTCAACAAAAATAATGTTTCACAAAAAACAATAACAAACCATTATTTTTGTACAGCGCGTAATCTGTAATTTTTTAATTGTGGATCACTTTGTCTTCTTTTTCCCGTTTTCCAACTTAAAAAAATTAAACATTTGTATGATTATTGGCCAGTGGTTTTAACTTTGGTTGGCTCAAAAAAATAAGAAAACCATGACGCAAATAACTAAAACTTGTATTAATTTTTATTTCAAACCTTTTCAAATTTCAAATAAAATATTCAAAAACCTTTTTGATTCAAAAATATATTTTTTTCAGCGCAGCAGTGATATTCGACGAAAAAAACAATATAAAATGAAAGAAAGTTCTGCCTCAAACACTGACTTGGTTCGAACAAGTGAAACCATTTTTGTCGCAGCCTTACGTACAAGCGGGGGTGGCGACGAAAAAGGTCGAAAAACGTACTTTTCAAAACTTAGAATCTACAGATCTCTCGAAGCGAAAACTTTTGAGAGGTAGTATTGTAGGGTCAAATACACTTCCCCACCAAGTATTTGTTCCACGCATCACAAGTTATTCAAGTCCCATTGAATTTGTTTAAAAATTGAATTCCACTTTTTTTTGGCCACCCTGTAAAAAGCTCATCTTTTTTGACAGACACTTTCGAAAGATCTTTTGCTTTCACACAAACCAGACATTTTACGGTTTAAATATCTTTCAGCCGTCTTTCTTCTCTTTAAAATAATTTTTGTCACACATAAAAATCTTTTTTCAAATGGCCCAGCTGCTCTAAAATGAAATGTGTGTATCTCTTTGTGTCAACGACTGCGGTGAAATAAAAACTTGTGTCTGTTTTAGATTAAACAGACACAAGTTTTTATTCTTTTTCTTTTTTTAAACAAACTGTTACAATGTTTTGAATATTTGAAATGTATCTATCTTTGTCATTCTGAAAAAGCAATTAAAAATTAAGATTTTTATTTGAAACATTGTTTAATACAACAATGTAATGTTATTTTTGAAGGCCTTAATAAATACGACATTTGTAATTTTTTTATTCAGCGTTATGTAATACAGATTTTAGGTTAAATTTGAACACATTTGCCTCTAATGAATTTTAAGCAAAATGGATTTTTTCTATTCTTTTTCAAAATGAATAGAAAAATTTATTTTTCTGTCGGCAGCGAAATTTATTCACAGACATTTTAAAAAAAGCAGTCTCTGGAATATTTCACAATGTTCATTTAGTAAACACTAATTGTGTCAAAATTTCATTTTTAACGATCATATACGACATCAGGCCACTTAAAAATGAAGAAAAGAGAAGAAAAACAAACATCTATCAGATCGTTTCAAAAGTTTTTAGCTTTTTTATGGCAGAACGTTTTTTCAAGTGTTAAAAACGTTTGAAACAGCCTTATATTTGTTTTTTTTTCTAGCTGAAGATAGATTGTTCTTTGAAATATTTAAAATGAGTTTCACAAAGAAAATATATCCTAAATATTTTAAATTTTTAAATAAAATAAATGAAATTAGTTTCGAAAAGTTGGATATCATGGTTGAAGAATAAACCTATAATAACAATGTCATGCTTTTAGAACACAAACATTCTTTCAATGAAAAATGTTTACTCAAATTTTAACTAAATTACCAAAAATTTGTTAAAAAATGTTTCTGTTATTTTTTTTAAGTGATTATTTTTAATTGCATATTTTATCGTATTATGTAGTTTTGTGATTGGAATTAAAACATGTTACAAAAAATTTAATGCAAATTTGTTGATTCAATAAAATATTTAAACTAAAAAAATAAGGAAAAATTGTAGAAGTTAAAAAAAGTGACACAAAAAGATAAAGTCTTGAAATAATTTTAAATATTAACATCTTTTCAAATTTCAGATAAAATATTCAAAAAAGTGTTTTTATTTAAAATAAAAACTACTTTGCGAAATCAATTCCTTTTTTTGCGCAACATTTGTTTCGTTGTAAAAATTTTTTTCACAGTCGGTCATTTTTGCCTATTGATTTTTTTTTCCTTTTCCCAACAGCTGCAGCTGGAAGCCGCAGGAAAAGCTTTCTTTTTCTCAAAAACTTTTGAGTCTTTAAAGAAAAACGTAAATGTTTGTTTTTTGAATATTTAAATGACTTTCGCATTTAAGCTTTAGAAAAAGTAAAAGACGAAGATTAAGAGACTTCATAAATCTAATGTTATACCGACGAATTAGATATTTTCAATCGCTAAATTATCAGTGAAACAGTCATATAAATTTCTTCATTATTTGGTAATTGCTTTTTAATATACAGGTGATAGCATGGGTTTCTTGTAAGCCAACACTGCACAACATTTTAAATTATGGCACATGTTATGGTTATTATCCAGATTAACAAGACAAAAATGTTTATTGAATACTTTTAGGAAACTGTTAAAAACATGATTCATTTATTTCAACAATAATTAAAAAAATTTGTTAGAGTATCGCAATTTAATATGAATAAATTTATTGATGATTTGAAAGATTTAAAAACTTAAATCTCGAAAAAAACAGACGATCAAGTAATGTTAAAAAATGAGCTTGATTTTTGTACTTCCGGTTTTTTTATAACTTTCATGTATAAAAAACTTCTGGATAAAGCAAAAAGAAATTTTAATCAATCTTGTGTGATATTTTTATGTTGTGGTTATTATTTTCAATAACAGACAACAATAATCGTTCTTGTTTTGTAGGACATGTTAGAATCATTGAACAAAGTGTTCATTAAATAAGTTCAACTATTATTGTTGTGTGACAAAAAAGAATAAGAAATTATTTGCTTACAATCTTAAATCGAAACGTCATTTAAATTTTTAATGGAGTGAAACAAAGATCATCCACAGGCATTTTAATTTGTTCAACAATGCATTTGTTATCGTAAACTTCAAAAAAATGACAATAAAAATCCTTAGCAAAATAAAAAATTCAAAAAAACTTTCAAAATTGTTTTGTTCAATTTCTACCATCAAAAAAGCCCAGCACCAAAAATAAAAAGAAAATTACGAAAAAATGAAAAAAGATACAATTTTTTTCTTTTTTTGCGATGCTGTTTCGTAACCAGATTTTTATCGTGGCAATGTTTTCTCTCATTTCAAAAAGCTATTTATTTTTAGACAGACTTTCTTTTAATTTTTTATTCAACAACATGAAATGAAACTTAAAGTTTTAAATCAATTTTCTTAAGTGTTAATTTTTTAACCTTAAAGCATGTAATATAAATTTGAACTTACACATTAATAAATAAGAAATAGTTATAAGTTTTGACAATCAAATAATAAAAATGTTAAGAACTTATGAATGCATTTGTTGCTTATTTGAAATATATAAAAGATTTATTTATAACATAAGTGGCAAAAAAGCAAGGCGAAAAAAGTGTTTATTTTTTCTAGCCAAACTTTAGTTGTTGAGATTAATTTAAGAACAAAAATATTTAGGATTAGTAGACAGAAATGATTTCATGTTACAACAAAGCTTGAACTTCTGATGCATTTGTTGCGCATGATTTTGTTATTCGCAGATCTTCGTCAAAAAAGCATTATTCTGAACAAGCTATATCAGAAAATCAATTTTTTGCCTTTATTTTGCCCCTGTAAAGGTTTTTAACCATGGGGAATGCGAAAAAGAGGCCTTTGGAAGCATCAGAATATCTGGAACGATTTTTTAACACACTGTTTTATTTGAGCCAAAGAAACATGGTCCAAAACGCCTTAGAGAAGTGAAAAACCCCAATATTGTTAAAATTCAACCCTTTTTACGTATAAAAATAGAAAAAAGATAATTTTTAAGGCGTGTTAAGATTGTTTAAACAATCAATAAACATGCTATAATCTTTGAATTACAATAAAATGTTATAATCTTTGAATTACTTGTTCATTAAATAAAACAATTATTTCAGTGCCATGAAAACAAAAATCAAAAAATTAATTTAGTACAAAGTGATAAAATTGTGTAGCTCTGTTGTAACCCGTTTAACATTCCAATGCTTTCAATCAACAATCAAGTTACCGAATAAAATTTATTAAAAATACCACCATATACATAAAAATATCAACACAAATGATCAAAAACAAGAATGGAAAGTTGTTGCAGCTTCTTTTCCAGGTTCATTTCTTTGATCTCTTCTTCTTTTTTCCACCAGAAGAATTCTTCTTGCCACGTTTTCCATTTGCAAGACCAGATTGTGTTAAAAATGATGGAACATTGTTGAAGCCATTTTCATCAAGTTGAACAGCAAATTCAATTGCATTTACAGGAAATGCAGCGGATGAACGTTCTTTCAAAGAAAATTCATAATGAATAATTGGCAATTCACGACTGAAAAAATGTTTAATGATAAATGGATACAGAAAAAGAAAACAGACCGAATGAAGACAGCAATTTCACGACGATTTTGAGTTGAATATCGATGTTGAAGAAGAATAGCAAAAAGAAGTGGAATGGAATAAATCTTGTTGCCAGGAGCATGGTCATCAATAAGCTTTCTAAAGAGAGATCCAAATGCATAGCTTCTAACAAATTCTGGAGTAGCTGCATCACGCAAATATTTTACAGCTTCTTCAGGCATTGAATCGATTTCCATATACTGATCAAATTTAACACCGTGATCAGCCAAAGCATCTTGAGCATCAATTCTGAAAAATCAATAATTATATAGAATATACTGTAACATTGAGAGAAAAAGATGCTTACCTCATAGAATCAACATTTTCAAGCATAGCAAAAACATTTGAAGCACAAAAGAGAGCCCTTTCACGATTTTGTGGTGGTTGACGGAGATGTTTTGCACTTGCAGGATAAAACCTAAAAAAACATGATTAAAATAACCACAGTACCCCTTCGAATAAAAACATACCGATCAAGTTTTTGTTCTTCAATTATGCCATCAGAATCACAAAGCCGTCCAAGACCAGAAGGTTGAGATTCAACCAATAAATGCATGGCAGGATCATGTACACCAGAAAGTGAATCACGAATATGTGAACGTGAACCAGATTGTGAACGTTTATGATAAAGACTTGGACGAGGAACAACAGGTTCAGAAGGAATATCAATTTTTGGAACCTTTGAATGTTGTTGGATTGGTTGAACAGATGAAGGTTCAGTTGTGGCATTGGGAACAGTTGGTTCAGCAGAAAGTTTTTGGATTGGAGCATCAGCAGCAGCAGGAACAACTTGAGCATCATTTTTTGGTTGTTTTTCATGAACGACGGCCTTTTCTTCAGCTTTTGGTTTCTTTGCTGGTTTTGGTTGTTCAACAATTTCCTTCTTTTCTTTTACATCAGGTACTTTTGGTTTTGAGGCTTCTGTTTTCCCGACAGTTTCTTCAATTGCATTTCAGGGGTGTGCGTTCGGTTAGTCAAAAAGAAGGCAGTCAAAAACCAAGCGCAATTTTTTTAACTAGGCTGCGCTTTTGACAAGCGTTTTTCTTTTCAAAAAAAATGCGCTAAGACAAAGGCCATCCTAAAAGGACTAGGCTAAAGCATTAGCCTAGTCAAAGGCAAGCCTAGTCGCGGCTGAAATGAAAAACGTCGTCCGTCACAGTGAAAAGAAATGAAAAAGTGCGTACTCCCGCATGCAATTTCATGCGGGAGTACGCACAAAAAAAAGACTAGGCTTGAGTGAATGACTGAAGCCAAGTCAAACGCAGCTTTGGACAAACTCCATCCTAAAAGGACTAGGCTTCACTTTAGCCTAGTCCATTTTTAAGCGTACACAACTAGGCTTGTGTTAGTCAAAGCTATCCAAACGCACACCCCTGTTGCATTTCCGCCATCAGTTTTTGTCTTATTTTCAGTTAAAACTGGATTTGCTTTACCACCATTTGTAGCAGCAGGAGCAGCAGATTTCTTTTGTTTTTGCCAACAGCAAATTCTATAAAAAATGGATAATGTAATAATCATATTAAATACTAAAAACTTACGCAATTGCAATAACAACAACAACAAGAACAAACAAAAAAATGCCAAGAACAATCCACAAAGGCAATAATATTGATGTTGAATCTTCTTTTTCTCCAGTTGGAGGAATTTGTGGTGATTCAGTTGAATTTGATGGTGTTGGAGTTGTTGTTGGAATCCATTTCTTTGCATTTAACTAAAAATATTTAGTTAAAATCATTGATGCATGTTTTCAAAATTACTTACAACTTTCAAATAACAGGAAGGTGAAGCGGTCCCAGAAACATGCAAATTGATAACATTTCCGTCAGTAATATTAGGTTTGCAGCTTTCAAGTTCATTTGTAAAAGATACAACGGCTTTAGGAGATTGCATTATTGCCCATTCACATGTTTTGGTATCAAACTCTTTGGCTAAAAAATTTAAAAAATTAATTTTTCGATATATAAAATATACAACTTACATTTACCATTGAACTCAATTCTTTTTATATCATTACGTTTAAAAGCCTCAGCTCTAAATTGACATCGATTTGATGGACATCTTCCTTTTAAAGATGGATTATGATTAACAGCATCGAAACATACAGTAATTCTAAACAAAAAAGAATTTTACTACGTAAAGTTCTAAACTAAAATCTTACATTTGATCCATACAATTTTTTGAGCAAAATTCAAATTGTAGTTTACCATGTGTCAATTGAAGTTGAGCAATCCCTTGTCCAGTCAATCTTATATCATCACCATCAATTTCAGTAGGAGCTTCCTTATCATCAGACAAAAGATGAACACCTTCTCCAATTTTTTCATTTTCAATGATACCATTCTTTATTATGGTATGACGATCAAAACGATATCCAAAGGTTCCAGCAAAGAAGAATAAAGCAGCAATAAACATAATAATTAAATTGCAGATATTCATTTCTTGATTTTGAAGCACCAAAGTTTAGTCAAAGAAAAGAGAGAAGCAAGCAACCACGACGAAGATTGAATTGAAAGAATGAAAGAAAAAACGTTGCAGTTTTTCCCCTTTTATCAAAAAATGAAATGTTATGCAAATTTTGGTATTGTAAATGTAAACACGTGTCATTCATTTAGACTTCATTCTTATCAACTTTGATGAGCAATCTCGGAAGCGTTAAAACAAAAAAAAACATTTGGTCCTTCATTCTAATTAGATCTTTTAAAAAAAACAACATTCTTATGTTGAAGAGAAAAACAGAAGTTTTACATTGTCTTGCAAAAAAAACTTTGCTGATAAGGAACAACAATGCCACCGTAAGTATCGACTTGTCTACATTTCATCATTCGCAATACAGTAACCTACGAAAATTATTTTTGAGCACTCAATCTTTTACATTTTTCAATTAATATGCAAATTTATCATGACATTCTTTTTGACTTTTTTTTCATTTTGTTGAGTTGTAATCCGAAGCTGGCACACGTCGCTTCTGCATAATGAGTGTTCGATGTAGAAACGTTTTTGAATGAGTAGTTTGAAAACCTGAAAAAGAGAAATAACAGGAAAATATAAAGGACCTACTTTGATGTTATTTATTGAGAGAGCTATTTTGAGGTAAGTATCTACTCCATTCGATATCCAGCTTCCGGGGTTTATATTAAAGTCACCTTCATTTCTTGCCTGCGGTTCATTAATGGGTTGTTCATTTTAATTTCTTGAGCTTCTAAGATGCCACGTCGTTTTGGGTCGCTTTCATGATGTAAAACTACGATGCAAAAGCTAATGGTTTATCACAGTATGATTTTGCTCCGGGATTTAATAGAGTTGCTTCATGTTCGTGCCATCTTACTTCTAATGGTCGACCAGTTTCTCCAATATAATCAATGCGTTTTTTAATGAAAACTTTAAAAACATAATTAAAAACCACTGCAAATTCAAATATTCAAAAATAAAAGCATTTAACATTGTTTTGTTCGATTTCTTTAAAAAAGGGTGCGGCATCAAAGATCAGAACAAAAATTAAAAAAACTAAAAAAAAGAAATTTTCCATTTTTTGCAATACTGTTTTGTTACAAAATTTTTAAACATGTCAATATTTTTCGGTTTTTGAAAAGATTTTTATTTGTATCAAAGAAGACACTATCCTTTTTTTATTGCTTTTGTTTAAATTTTTTATTTAATTTTGCAATTAAAAAATGATATGAAAGGTAAAGATTTAAACCCCTGTTAATCAAAATTTTTTACTTCAGACAGTACTTTTACCAGTACCACATCATTAAAGATTAACAAAATGGTTTAAAAAATTTAGCAATGATTTAAAAAAAGGATGTTTTAAATGCATTATGCATTACAATGGATGCTTGCGTAAACAGAACACTTTCCAACTTTTTGAACTTTGCGTTCATGGTTTTTATCTAAAATAAGGATCAACAATAATTTTTCCTGTTAGATTTTTTTAAGAAAATGCTAGAATCATTGAAGAAAGTGCTCATTTAATAAATTAAAGTGTTATTGGTGTGTCACAAAAAAAAATTACAAATTATTTGTGAGCAATGTTAAATCGATACTTTTTTTCAATTTTTAATGCAATGTTGAGAAACCATTGACAGGCCTTTAAATTTGTTCAACAAATCATTTTTTTTTCGGAAACTTCAAAAAAAATGACAATAAAAATACGTTGCACAATGAAAAATTCAAAAAAGCTTTAAAAATTGTTTTGTTCAATTTCTACCATCAAAAAAGCCCAGCACCAAAAATAAAAAGAAACTGACAAAAAAATGAAAGAAGCTGGAATTTTTTTCCTTTTTTATGCGGTGCTTTTTCGTAATCAGATTTTTATCGTGTTAATGGTTTATGTCTTTTTACGTTTTTTCTATCATTTCAAAAATTTTTTCAATTTTTGGCTGATTTTTTCTTTTAATTTTTTATTTAACAACGTGAAATGAAACTTAAAGTTGTTAAATCCAGTTTCTTCAACGTTAATTTTTTAACCTTAAGGAATATATTCAATTTCAATTTTACACATTTTAAAAAAACTGTTTTAGGCTTTGACAATCAATTAATAAAAATGTTAAGAATTTAAATAAAACAAAATTTAAACCTGCACAATGTTATTATATTATTTGTCACATATAATTGATTAAGCGTAACTAAAGTGGAATTTTGATATTAACAACTGTAAATGTTTTTTGGTTTTTGGTTTTAATAATGATAAAATTAAGTAATTGATCTTCGAATTAATTAAAATAACTATTTACGATTTCAAATGTGCAGTTTATTTACTGCAAACTCTAAACATTTCTAACAATAAAAAATAAATCATAAAATATTCAAAATGAAATTCTTTTTCAATTCAAATGCATTTCTTTCGGATGACATAAATTTAAAGCAGTTACACAAAAATATGTTTGCTTCTTTTTCATTTCTGAAAACTTAACGTTAAACATTAAAGAATCATCATAATATTTGATTACATTTGGTGTTGTTTAAAAATATGTAAAAGATTAATTTTTGAAATAAGTGACAAAAAAGCAATGTTTAAAAATGTCAATGAGTTTTCGATCTTCAGGAGTTTTCTTTATTTTCATGTGCAAAACAAAAGTGTTTTTATGGATAAATAATATTTTTTATTTGTAAACCGACGTGATAATTAAAATTTACAAAGAAATTCAAAAAGCAAAATTTTTGTCAAAGAAACGTCGTGTTTTTCAAATAAATTTTTTGAAAAAGGATTTTTTTTACTGCTTCTATGAAAAAAAGGCAAAAAATGTTTGCAATTCTGTCTTTAAATACATTTTTTGATTCACAGACAAACAAACAAAAGCTGCCGACAAAATATTTCGAAATTTTAAGGGTTAAAAATAGAAAAAATAGTCAACAGTTGCAACAAACAAATGTTTAAACATTAGAGTGGTCATTTTGTCACACCCAACAATTTTCAACATCAAATCCAGCAAAAAAATGAATCATAACTTTAATCAGTCTGCTTTCATTCAGCTGATGATGATAGACAGTTTTTTTGAATATTTGAATGACATTTTCGCTAAAACATAAAAATAGAAAATTGTAAATGAATTGAATTTTGAAGCATGATTTTGATATCAAACAAAAGATTATGTTCCTTTTGATTGATTTTAATAATCGACATAAAAAATGTGCAATGTTTGAATAATTTTTTTATTACAGCCAAAAATCAATTCAGATTACTACTATGTATTTACTGAAAACATTACAACATTTTTTGAGATAAAAATAAATTAAAGATAAATTTATTAATAATTTCAGGAGTTTTGTATAACTTTCAATTACAATAAACTTCCGAATAAAGCAATTTTTATTTCATGTATACGAAGGTGATAATAAACCAAAAATTCAAAAAACAGCAATATCGTCAAAAAACCACATCGAAACGAAAGCAGAAAAATGTGAGACTTTACGTTTTTTTCCGTTTGAAAAATAAAAAAAGAAAAAGCAATTAGTTTTTTTTTCGTCTGGTTTTTTTACACATGGCGTTCATAAACATTTTGCCATGTGCGTTGAAAAAATAAATGTTTGATTTTTATCTTCAAGAATCATTTGCTCCCTTCTTCCCCGTTCCCGACATATTTTCGGGGAAAGGAGATTCCCCGTTCCCCGTCCCCGAAGAATGTCGCCCCCGGCCGGGGAAAACGGGGAAGAAAAATACGATTTCGGGGATTCCCCGTTCCTCGGATTTTTCGATTTTCGGGGGGGGGGGGGGGGGGGCGGCAACCCTATTCATGATGTTTACGATTAAATGGTAATATAATAATTTAATTATTTGTTTTTATTGAATGTGAGTTTTTGAATCAAAGAAAGTAACTTAAAGTTCGTTATTAAATTTGATCACATTTGGTGTTGCTTAAAAATTTGTATAAGATTTATTTATTATATGAAAAAAACGACAATAAAACAATGTTTAAAAATGAACTGGCGAATTTCAGGCTTTGTTTTTATTTGCTCCACAAAAGTGTTTTTTATGGATAAAAATGTTTTTATTTGTAATCCGACGTGACAATTCAAATTTACAAAAAAATTCAAAAAACAGAAATTTTGTCAAAAAATGTTGTGTTTTCTTAAAAAATTTTATGAAAAAGGATTTTTTTATTGCTTCTATGAAAAAAGACAAAAAATGTTTTCTAGTCTGCCTTGAAACGCATTTTTCGATTGACAGACAAACAAGCAAAAGCTGCCGACAAAATATTTCGAAATTTTTAAGGTTTTAAAGAAGAAGAAAACAGCCGACCGTTGCAACAAAAAAATGTTCAAACAATAAATTGTTCAATTTTCCACAACAAATAACTTTCGACGTCAAAAGAATAAAAAAAAATTATCATGACTTCAATCTGTTTTCATTCGGCTGATGTTAAACTTTTTTTTGAATATTAAATGTTTAAAAAAAACATATTCGCTAAAACCCCGAAATAGAAAATTATAAACAAAATTTATTTTAAACAGACCGATAGCTTGATAGAGAAACAATTTAACAGGTTACTGCAATAATAATGTTATGCTTATGAACATCAATCAAGGATAAACATTTGGAGAAGAAAGTTTCAAAATAAATTTTTTCAAAGTTAACCTTTTTACTCGCACTAAGTCGGAAATAAATAAGAAATTATACATAAAAAAACAAAATGTTTTCAAGCTTTAACAATTGATAAATAAAAAAGGGGTATTTATAAAGAACTTAAATAAAACTAAATGTAAACCTACACATTGTTAATTTAACGCGGTAACTGTAACTTTTTTTTGAATACTTTTAGAAGTATGATTTTGATTTTAAACAAATGAAAACTTTGAATTTGATTGGCTTTATTCTTCTTGATTTCAATATTGTAGATGAATTTGTTTAAAGGTGTCCGAAATTTTTTTTATTAACGCTGAAAACCATTCGTTTGAAAGGTGTATTTTCTGAAAACTCAAAAAAAAACATAAAATATTCAATACGGAAATTTTCTTTTAATTTATCAGGTCCTTCCTAAAGTCTCGAGCCTTTTTTCTTGGGAAGAACACTTTGCCAAGTGTAAAAAAGACTCAAAACTGTTGGAACGACGTGATAAATTCTTTTCTTTTCTATGAACATTTAAACGACTTAAATATTCAAAAATATAAATGATCATTTTTTTGTTTCTTTTATTTTTTTTCAGAAAGAAAAGCGGCAACTGCCCTTTTTTTGGCAACCCGTTCGGCAATTTAAAAGAAGAACTGCAGAAAATGTGTAAGCAAATGTTTTCTTTTTTCAGTTGAAACCAGTGTTCTGCTTTTGCTTTTTTTGCTGGCCCCGCCCCGCGCCCTTGGATTTTTGAAATGTCGCCCCGCGCCCCGTCCCGAGCACTAAAAATTAAAAAATTTCTTTGTTTTTTTCTTCATTTTTTTGATTTTTAAAGTAAAATAAAGGTGTAATAATGACTTTAAAACATTGTTAAAAGGTATTTGATGTGTTTACAAACAAAAATCTAACCAAAACTTAAATTTTGTACAACCAATTTAAAAAAATTGTTTGCGCCCCGCCCCGCGCCCTTGGGTTTCGAAAAGTCGCCCCGGCCCTTGGATTTTGAAAAATCATTCCGCGCCCCGTTGGGGGCGCCCCGTTGGGGGCGCCCCGGGGCGGGGCAAAAGCGGGGCGAAGCGAAACACTGGTTGAAACGCCGCCTTTCGATTATTAAACGCAAGAAAAAATTTTATGATTTTGTCGTATTTTCGTTTTTCTCCGACTAAGAATCAATCGATTAAAGTATTGCGCCTTTTTTGCATTACATTCACAATTTTTTTTCTGCCTTCCATCGGTGGATTTATTGCGTTTTTAGAGGTCAAGGATATGTTTTTTTGAATTTTGAAGAAATATTTGCATCTTTAAAGGGAGAGGACGGGAAGGAAGAAGTTTATTTTTTTTATTACTGTGGTCCCACCCCGAAAGCTCTCTACTGAAAAAATTTTTGATTCTCAAAAAAAAAATTTTACTCGATTAGTAGAGAGCTTTCGGGGTGGGACCACAGTAATAAAAAAAAATAAACTTCTTCCTTCCCGTCCTCTCCCTTTAAGTACAACAAAAAGCGAAATTTTGCATTAAAAATGTCATTATCTCAGTGCTACAAAAGCATGAGAACTGAAATAACACAATATTTTAGTAAACCTTCGATTAAGTTTTCATCGTTGAAAAAAATGGTTTGGTTAAAAAATGTAACATTCATATATCCCAACTTCGAAAATTTATCAAGCTTCAAAATGGTGTTACAATAAAAAAAATCTTCCAAATGCTTCAGAATAACTTTGATTAATGCAGCTTCAAAAAATAAAACGACTGTGTTGTTTAACCCCCAAAATATATCGGTTGTGGGGCTTCCTATTTGAAAATTTATTGAATTGAAGTTCGAAAAATGTGAGTGAAACAGGGGAGTTTGAAAAATTGTCGAACTTCATTTTCACAAATTTGCATAAAACAAAGCCCATTCAACGGAAATATTTTGGGGTTTTGCATAACTTTCCTCAAGCTATCTGATGGGAAAAGTCTTGTTTCAAAAGCCGAGGGCCAGTCTGAGAATATCCCTTGTAAGCATTGATGGCTACAAAGTAAATTGTTTAATAAAAAGTGTCCAGTGAAATAATTAAAATTGGTCAACTGGAAAATTTACTTTTACAACCTATGAGAAAAAAAGTACAATTCTTTCTGGGAATTTTCGAATATAAAAGATTTTTTTCAACTACAAATTTTTTATTGATTTTTTTAATGCAGTGGTAATTAAATTTTTCAAAAGCTTTTTTTTTTTTTTAAAAAACTATTCAACATTCTTTTAATGAACCAAACGTAAATAATTTTTGGTTCGTTAAAGAAATTTCTTTTCGCGACGTTTTTGTTATTAAAAAAATTTAAAAATGGTTTTGAGCACGGATTTCTTCTTCATTGTTTTCGTGACCGAAATTATAATTTATTCTTTTCACTTTTCAATGTTGATTTTAATGTTTGCTGAAAGAAAAACAAAATTTCATGGACCATTTTTTAACATATTTCGATTAGTTTTGGTTTCTGATATGTTCTGTTTTGCTGGGGTAAGATTACACCGAAGCTGAACTATTAAAGGGGAGTCGAACATACAAGGGAAGGCATCAACCGCCGCTTTTCGATCATGACTTATCCCATTATTTAGCCTTAGTGTAGTTATGCAAAAACCCAAATATGATATCTACAAAAATTAATGCAAGCGTTCTCCAACTTTTTTTATTCGTGTTGAGATAATCAATTTTTTTGATAAGACCCTGACCACAAACAATTGTACCAAGTCCGATTCCCGCTTTAAAAGGAGCGGAAGCTTTAGTACTTTTTTATATCTCTAACATTTTTTGTCAGAACTTTCCTGACGATCAGGCAAAAAACAATAGATAAAGATCCTGATCTTCAGGAAAATTTAGCAGAAAAAAAAACTTTAGAGAAAAAAGAAAGTACCAAAGGCTCCGCTCCATAAAAACATTATTAAATACACTAAAGTTTTTAATTAACAAAATATTAAAAATTTTCAGCTAATATTTTCCCGAAAAATAGCCTTAATTCCATTTATTGCTGATTTTATGATAAATAACAGATATGCCGCTTCAACGTATGTTGCATTTGCCAATTTTTTTACTGTAATTCAATTTCTTGGACATGCATTTTTGGCACTCAATCGATTTACAATAATTTGGTTTCCGCTAAAACATGAAAAAATTTGGAATAAAAGACAATGGTATACGGTAGTAATTGTGGTAATTTCATTTTTAAATTTTTCATGGAGATTAAATGAACCTGCTTTCTTTGTCTTTGATGCGGACAACATTGTTTCAACCGTTAGTTATATTAATGAAAATATTGCATTTTTGTATAATGCAATATCAGTAATTTTATTTTTTACCACAACTTGTGCAGCAGCAATTTTTAATTTTTTATCTTTTGTTAAATTTTTTATGCACAAACAAAATGTGGCACATTTAAATGTGAATGAAAGAAATTTGTTTTGTAAGTTTTTTTTCAATTTTTCAAATTATTAATATTTTTGGTAAAAAATTAATTTGTTAATATTTTTGGTAAAAAAATTAATTTTAGTTGTATCATTTGTAATCTTTATTGCACAATTGTTCCGAGTTGCTTACAATGCCAACAAACTTTTATTTCCACCAGAAAGTAATTTTGCATCTTTTTTTAATACAGCTTTGCCGTATTTGAATGATTTATTTGCATGGAGCGGGAGTATTTCCCTGTTAATTTTGAGGTTTGTTAAAGAGAGCTTTTTTCTGATATAAAACTTTTAACCACAAAGCAGGAAATAGTTAAAAATAAAATAATTTTTTTGATTATAGAAAAATAGTGAACTAAATAATTTTTTGTATGCAAAAAAAAGTTTATTAGTGGCGTTTTCTGCTTCCTGTTACTATTAATTTAATTAATTAATTCAACCTTTACAGTTCATCAACCAGAGAAGCATACAAATCTTTTTATTTTTGCAAATTAAAATATCCAGTAACATCTCAAAACTCAGCACTACCAAAAGTGTTTCCTACAGCACAACAATAATAAATTAATTAGTGTTTTATTCATAAGGGTGAATATGATATTTACCAACAACAATACTATGTTGTTGAAGGCTGCTTTTTGGAAACTTAATTATCATGTGGCGTTTGTTTTTTATTGTATTATTGATTTATGTTTCACTTTTGTCAACGTCACAAAAAAATGTGACACAATCTAATTGAATGCACTTTACTAATAACAAAAGAGAAAAAAGAATAATGAAAAAATGGATAGAAAGTTATTAAAACGTAAATGTTGTGGTAAAAATTATAAATTAATTCAGTTAAAGGAGGAGATCCATCGGGAATAAACTTTTTTTACAAAAATCAGGGACTCATTGGAGCTGCTTTTTTCTTTCTTTTTTTGCAGCTGCAGTGAAGAAAAAAACAAGCTCCATTGAGGGTGCTTTCGCGTCGAGACATTGCAATCAAAGTTGCGTATCAAAAGTTTATTCACGATGGGTCTCGTCCTTTAATTATTTATTTTGTAAAAAAATAATTTAACTGTTTTATTTCCGTCATGAAAATCTTTCAGGATTCTTTTTTCATTATTTTGAAAAGATGTAAATGGAATTTCACGAACACATTTAAATCCAAGCTAAAATATATTTATAGAATATGCAAATTTCAAGTTTAACATACCTTTTTAAAAATTTGTCCAGATCCTGCGGCACTTGCAACCGTCATAATATAATCGCAATTTTCTTTTTTGGCGAATTCAATGGCTTTTTCAGTTAATTTTGTTCCGATTCCTTTTCTGAAAAAAATTTGCATATTCTTATGTTTGAGAAATAATGAAGAATCTTACCCGGTATAATTTGGATCAACAAAAAGTGCTTCAATTTTAAATAAATTTTGGCAATCTGGAATAAAAAAACTGTAATTTCTTTCAATTTCTCGAACAACAATCCCAATTGGTCTGGCTGTAGTTTTAATTCTTTCGGTTGATGCCATCTCTGAAAAATGCTGCCATTGATAACAAAAATTTGCATAAAGACTAACCTTGACTGAAATCAGTCTTAAATGTCAAATTTGGATCTTCAACAGATTTTGGGATTTCAGAAATCGTGTAATTCAATATTCCACCAACACATTTTTCACCAAAATATGCTAATACGGAAAATGGCTCTTTTAAAGATAATCCAACAATTGAACGATAAATTCCTTTTAAATCTTCTGCCTTTGCTTCAGCTGCTAAAGTCATGGGTTCCGTTTGAGTAAAAATTTCAGTCCATTTTTTGTGAATTAAATCAAAATCTTTTTTAGGATCAACTTCAATCAATTTTAAACAATCAATATTTGCAGATTCTTCCATTTTCTTACTACTTCTGAAATTGGTATTTTGCCAAATTTTAGTACAAAACAATTTTTAAAATAAAACAGCCAAAAACATAAAACAATGATATAAAATTAGCATAAAACTTAAAAAAACTTTAAACATTTGTTTTTTTGTTTCATTAATTTTGATAAAATAAAAATTTAATTTCTGCAACTATTTTTTTAATGAATAATCCATTTTGTGTACAAAAAATGTGTCTGATAAAAAAACCAAAAAATAAAAGTAAACAATAAAAAAACTTCAATTTTTGTAGTATCGACAAACAAAAAAGAGATAAACAAAAGAAAGATTTGAAGGACTTTCAAAAAATGCGTATTTAACTGCAACTTAAATAACATGAATACTTTTATTTATTAACGCAAAGAAACAAAAAGCATGATACGGTTTCAATCGATTCAACAATGCATTTTTCAGCGGAAATTTATAGAAAAATAAAAACAAAAAGTGCACATTTAAATATTCAAAAAGCTTTCAATATTCTTTCTTTTACTTTTTGAAAAATGCACCACCAAAAATTAGAACAGAAATGAAAAGAATATCTTAAACAATTTTTAATTTTTTTTGTCGATGTTGTTTCGTAATCCGACTTTTTAAAACTTGCAAAAAACGAAATCTTGAATTGGTAACAACATCATTTTAAATTTGATGATTTCTTAGGAAAAAGTTTTTAACACAAAATGTGATAACCGATGTTTATAATTTTGGTTAATTTTTTAATGATTTGTATAACATTTTGAAGGAAATTTTGAGGTCAATTAAACAAACCAAACATGACTATATGTTCAACTGATTATTTAAATTTAATTTTAAAAATTCATAAAAAAAGATAAAGAGCTAACTATCCCAATAAAACTTTCACCATTTTTGTTCATTTTCTTTCAAGAGAAAAAAACTGCGAAACTAAAAAAATTTTCGAAAATCAATAGAGGTTACTTTTCTTTAAATATGAATGTTCGGCATTCAACTTTTTACCAAAAAAATTTGCTATTTTTTTATTTCTCTTTGTTGAAAATAATATTCTTACATTTATCAAATGTGTAATTCTGCATGACCAAAAACAGTATTTTAATTAATGATGGTCTTGAATGACCGTAATCACTTTTTTTATTTAACAAAAAAACCACGACGCAAATAACTTAAATCCAGAAAAAGTACCCCCTTTTTAACTTTTATATAAAATATTCAAAAAGAGCTTTTGTTTTTTTAATGCAACGTCATTTTTTGAAACTTCAATTTCTAATTTTTAAAAAACAAAGCACCAAAAACTAGAAAAAAAGGATACCAAAACAGCCAAAAATCAATTTTTCTTTTTTTTGCTTTGCTGTTTCGTAACCCCGATTTTAAACATACAAACATTTTTTTTCGTTTGAGAAGATCTTTTTTCTATTTCTCAAAGAGCTATTCATTTTTTAAAGGATATTGTCTGAATTTTTTATTAAATATTTACTTGTTGTTATGAAATGGAACTTTTAAGAGTTTTAAAACTCTTTTTTAAGAAAATTTATTTTTGACTACAAAGCATAATTTTGAAATGACCTTGAAATAGCAATTTTCGGAATCATTAAAAATTTTAAAAGGTGTTTTTAGCTTTGTCTATCAATTAATACAAATTGGTCTTTGTTAAGAACTTAAAATCAATGTAAACCTGCATATTTATATTTCAGTTTTTAGTAAAATATTTTAACTACGACCATTATCACTGTTTTTTATTTCTTTTTTTAAGTTTCATTGTTTGTATTGTTCATTTGTTTGATTATGTGTTTATGGTATGTTTAATTTTTAATTTAGTATGTTTTAGGGCATGCAAATAAACAATTAATTAAAACTTTGAACAGTGTGATTTTAATTTCAACAACCAAAAATATTTTTATTAGAAAAACAATTTATCGTTTAAGTCATCTTAAAAATACACACAAAAGTGAAAAAAAAAGACAGGAAAAAAGATACCAACGCAAAAGTGTTTTAAGCAATAGAACAATAAAGTGCAATGATAACCTCATTTTTTTATTAAATTAAACAGTTATTTATGTGTCAAAAAACAGAATAACTGAAAAGTTTTTTTCCGTTTATTCAGTAATAAATATTTTAATTTATTAATGTGAATTGCATAAGCTTTCCATCGGTTTTCAACAATGCATTTTTCAGCAAAAACTTCAAAAAATATGAATAAAAATATTTAAAGATTTAAAAATTCAAAGAAGTATTTGATATTTTTCTTGTTCAATTTCTATTTTAAAAAAGCATAGCATCAAAGATCAAAAGAAAAATGTAAAAAGCAAAAAAGAAATTTTCCTTTTTTTGCGACAGTGTTTCGTAATTTTTCTGTCTATATTTTCTGTTTTAGAAAAACCTTTTATTATTGTCTGAAAAAAAGAACTCGTTCTTCTTTTTCTGATTTTGTTTTAATTTTTTATTTAATTTTTCAATTGAAAATCGTTGTTATGAAAAGTAGATATTTAAAAACCTACTTATCATTATTTTTTACTACATTTTACCAGAAGCAGTAGAACATATACTCATTAATAATTAACAAAATGGTTTAATAATTAATTAAACAATTAATTAAAAAATGGATGTTTGCAAAAGCAATCTTTTCTTAGAAAGAACTTCTGCTAAAACCTAGACATTTTTATTCTAATTTTTTTTCTCCTTATAATGAAATATGAAAACTGTTATTTTTATTGCATAGTTTCACAAATCTGATTTCGATACGAACAAACAAAAATGTTTTTTTGGAAAGCAATTAATAGTTTAACTAGAAGCCGGGCACACCTTAAAAATATACACAAAAGATAAAAAAGAGAGAAAAAACAAGGTTGAAAGATAGCAAAACAAAATTTTTTAGCCCGGGAAAAAAAATGCAGTGTTTCACTTATTCTTTTGCTGCTTAAAAATTATTGATCTGTTAAATTATATGTTTCTAAAAAATGGATTCTCCCCAAAAAAATTCAACGTCAAAACATTTTCCTTCATATAATTCGTTTCGACAAACATGTCAACCTCAAATATTTTCATTCCCAAAATCAATAATGGAATATGTTTGGCTATATCCAAGATCAACAATCGCCTATCTCAACACAATCAAAACATGCAAATTATTTTTCCTGAAAAATCCAATTTTGATATTCCCAATTTTACGGTATACTAAAGCTGATGGATGGAATTATAGCTTAGATTCTTACCTAGAAAAAGTGCATGGTGGACTTCAAAATATTAATCTTGAAACGTGTGAATCCAAAATTTGGATATCCAAAACTTTGCGAATTTTCCCTGATTCATCAAACATTGCCTCAGGCATTATCCCGAAGATTTATTGTTGTGATATTATAATTTTGCAACTTGAAAGTCAAACCATTTCTTTGAATGAATTTGAACTTCTAACTGCTTCTGTTACGAATGAATTATTAATGAAACAGGTTACGGTAGAAAATTCTGATGGTACTGTAGTTTCCATTGATGAACTTGTTGGTCATCTACAAAATATTGTTATTTTCCATTAGTAAGTTTTTATTAATAAAAAAATGTAACCGTCTTGGTGACAGTTTATTTAAAATCCAATAATTGTCACATTTTTGTAACAAATTATTTATTTATATCAATATTTGACACAAGATTTTTTTGCAAAAATAAGTTATGAAAATTTCACAAAAATGGTAACATTCTTTATAGCTATGAATACCGTAAAATATGCAAATTTTTAGTTGGTTTGCTGATACCCATGCTCAGCTTACATCTGAAGGCGTCAAAAAACTTGCAAATTTTTGCTGCTCTAAAACCAAAATGTTTACGTTGAACAATATTTTTGAAGGATTTGATATTGACACATTTTTCTGTTACTTGATGGTAATTTTTTAATATAAATCTAAATCTTTCATAAATCGAAATTGTGTTTAGGAAAACAAGAATCGCACTTTCATATATCTTCATTTCCATCAAGATATTTCTGAAGCATACCAAAATCGAATTTATGTTGTCATTTCTAAGATATTTATTTGTGAACATTGTGAAACCCGGGAATATTTACCACCAACTTTTTCATTTCCAAATCTTGATTTTGAGTTATCTCTGAAAATTTCGACAATCATTGAAATGGAAAAACAGAAATATTATTAAATTTGATTTAATATTTAATTTGGTTTCTGTTATTTTTTTGATAAAAATTTTGAATAAAAGGAATTTATCACTTTTATGCAAATTTTAAAACAAAACATTTAACTGAATTCTTCAAGGACATCGGCAGTTTTTTATTTCTAAAGGTTCGAGGGATGTGCCTTTGATCTTGTGCCGATGGCATAAAAAGATCAATGGCATTTTTTGATTTCGAAGAGAGCACATGTCCTAGGTGTCCTTCTGCTGAAGGCACATTTTTATATAAAATTGAACTGCAATATTACAGTAGCTAATTAATAGAAAAAAGGCAACTGGTTTTTTCCTTAAACGAAAGTTTTTAAACAAGAATAATTTTTATTTGAGAAAAAATGCTTTTATTCATCCAAAATACAATTTTTCTGATTTGATTCCTTTTTGAATCCTTTGTTTTCTTGTTTTCGTCCTTTTATAATGATGTGTACTTAATAAAAATTTCTGACTCCTTTTTTGTAATCTGGGGGAGAAATCCCAAAATGAAGAAATATCAACCCTATTTGTTTATTGATCACAAAATTTCTCGTACAAACAATGTACCCTTTGTACAATGCATTTTCAACCCTGAAAAAATTGCTTTGCTACCTGTTAAAGAAAGAGATGCAAAGTAGGTTTTATTGATAAGTCAGTTTTTTGATAAGAAACAACTTCAAATAAAAAGAAAAAAAGCATTGTTTTAAAAATGCATTGATTTTTATTTTTATTATTTGTTTTAGAAAAAGCATGGTGTATTATTCTGATGCAGTAATAAGAGGTAATTATTTTTTGCGCAAGGATATGTGGAAATCGAAAAAATAAAGATATTAGTTGTTGCCTTGGATATTGAAAATTTGCATAATTTTAAGAAAAGTTATTCAAATTTTTATAATAATCAACCCGATTTTTTTCAAAATAATCAACCCGATTTCTTTAAACGAAAGAAGCCTAATTAAAATATGTAAATTTAGCTTTTTATGACAGCCTGTTATTCTTATTCTGTTATTTAAATTTCAGTGCCTTGATTAATTAAAAATATGTAAATTATCAAATTTCAGCTGATCATTTTGTTGTTGAGCTACGACCCTCTGCCAAAGAATGCTTTTTGCAAGCTATAAAAAGTATTGGTCCATCTCAAAAAATTTCTCGAACTTTAACAGAAAGTAATATTCCCGGGATTGAAAGTTTAAGCCTTTCAACAACCTACGAAAATATTGTTCTTCGAAATAATTTTGGCAAAGAATACATTTCATATTTGAATGATGAATTTGAGCTTGTCATTAGTGGGTCATACAGTAATTATATGGTTAATTCACCATTCTCAATTATCAACAAAAAGCACCAGTGGAGTTTAAATTGTAAAATTTGTATTACTTTGAATCCTTACCAGCTAAATCAAAAAGTGGGTTTAATTTGCATAATTTAAAAACTTCAATATAACATCAAGAACGAACCTTTATCGGATTTTAAAAATACAGTCCTAAAGATCCAAAAACTGAAGTGGAAAATTTGCATAATAATGTTTTTGGGTTAATAATTTTTTGGGCACATCCCTTACGAAATTTGCATAATTTTCAAAATTATGAAAACAAAATTAGCGACGGGCAGGGAACACTTTTTCCTTTTCTTTCTTTGACATTTTTTTGGTTACCGTAACAAAAAACGAATTTGCGCATACTTTTTTTTACAAAGTAATTTTTTATCCTACCAGACGTAGTTTTTTACGCTGATTCCGAATATGCCACTTTTGGAAAGTTTTATCCAGGGCAAATACCCAAAATTTGCATTTTTAGATGTTTTTTAATTATTTGACCATGAGCTAAGCCGAGCTAACCTTAACGACTTATACCATCGGATAGCCCTTCAAAAAATACATCTGGGGTGAAAAGAAAAATCACCCCAAATCACCCCAAAAAATGTTACAGCGATCGCAGAGCTAGGTTTGTATAAAAAATGCTTGAAAAACAAAGGAAAGAAAAAGAAAAGAACTTCTTTTTCAACCCGCGTCAAAAAAAATGCATTCTTTTTTGTGCAAAAAAGAAAAGGAAAAAGTGTTCCCTTTTCTTTTTTTCAACCAAAAATTTTTGTTTTGCCGAATCTTAAAATGGTATTTTCGGCAGTTTAACTACTTTTAATAATTTTTTTGATTTTATTTTCGGTTTATTCAGGTCTGAAAGTACCTAGTTGGAACAATAAAATAATTTGTTTTCAATTTTTATTTTTTACTTGCCCATCGCTAAACAAAATTGGAAACTTAAAAATTGAACTACACATCCTAAATTTGCATAAGTTTTAAAAACCTTTTTTATGACACTTATTATTTTACAGGGCTTATATCTTGTTGCAGCCATCCCATTTTATGGTGTTCAAGTTGTTATCAATTATAATTCTATCTCAAAAGATATTCTAATTTCATTTCGTTCTCCAATGTTTGATGGACATGACGAAGATAGAAATGTTAGTTGAAGCTTTTATGCTAATTCTAGCAATCATTACTTAGGGTGCCTCGGTAAATGGATGCAATTTGGTTTGTTTGAATGTTGACTTTTCAAGAGGTCGAATTGATCAAAGAACAATAGAAATTCTTCCATTTGCTCCAAAAGTTGAAGCAGTCCAACCGAGACCATCCCCTTTAGTGCAAAAACCAGAATATATTCCCCCAAGCAATGGTTATGATGTTCAAGCAAGACCATCTCCTCCGGCGCCTCAGCCAGGATATATCCCACCATCCAGTGGAAATGATTTTAAACCGCAACCACCTGGTCCCCGAACAGCATCCCTCAAAAATTCTCCTCCGGCAATCCCAACTCGACCAGTTTCACTTCCACCCTCAACTAATTCCTCATATTCTTATAACTACCGTACCCAAGAAACATGGAGTATTTCACCATTTGGTCTTCGGACTACTTCGGCTGTTTATAACTCACAATCTGTAAACCCAAATCCATGTAACACTTTTTCAAGAGGCATCTCACAACAACCTCAGGGCACCCCACCTCCACCATATACACCACCTAGTAACAGTGCCCCAACTACCCCAGCTACCCCGCAACCTACCCCAGCTGCACCACGACCTGCACCAGCTCAACAACCTGCACCACCAGTCCGAACTGAAGGGATGAGAAATGCTTTTGGTAAATTGGATGCTGGAGTTAACAAAAGTTTAAATGTCATTGATAACTTTTTTACCAAAGCTTCCAATTCTCTGTCATCATCCAAAAATCGAAATCAGAATAATAACAACAACAACAATATTCATAAATGAATTATTTCTGGTACTTTTTAACAACTTGTTAGTTTAAAATGTGTTGGTAATTGTATTTTTTTTATCAAAAATAAACTTTTTATAGTTTTTGTTTAAAAATAAACAATGCAAAAAATAGTGATGCCGAACAAAAATAGAATTTTAAAATGAATAATTCTATGTGGTACAACATTCTAAAAATTAATAACAATGGAATCAAAACCTTTTAACATTAATAACAATTGCAATTTTCAATAAAATATTTCAAACTCCCCTACTTATTTAATCCATATTTGTGCAACAAAAATGTGTTAAATGAAAAAATGAATCAGCTTCTTCATTTTTTGTTACATTGAGTTTTTCTTCTTTCAAAACGAAGGCGCTAAAAATTTGTGAATTCGATTTTTAAACAAACGCAAAAAAGGAAAGAAAAATGTTACACATTTTTTTTTCAACGATAAAAAACAGACGTTTGTCGAATGCTGAAAGAAAGTTGTAACAAAAAAAGAATAGCAAAAAAAGAAAATCATTTATTTTTAGCAATGGTTTTTGATTGTATAAAAGCAGCTTTTTTTTGAATATTTAAATCATACTTTTCACACAACTAACAGAAATAAAACTTTCGAGACACATTTTCATGATTCTTCAAACTTTTAATGAATTGAACCTGTAAAAAAATTTGCAGACAATATCATTTAAAATTGATTGATTTTTAGAAAATATCTTTAACTTCAAGTGTGAAAATAGATGTTTTATTCTTTTTCATCATTTTTAATGATATTGATTAGATCGAAGTAAATTTAATATCGTGGTTCGACTCAATGTTAAACTAATCAGTGAAGTCTATTTTAAAAAATTTTCAAACATTAATTAATAAAAAGCTAAATAAAATGTTATCGCAAAAAACACTTCTTTCATCATTTTTTGCCAATTTTTTGCTAGTGGAAAAGTTAAAAAAATTGCAAAACTAAAATCAATAAAGTGGACACATTTTTTTAAAAGCAAAACCCTTTCTTTTTTGCCAAAATTTGTTTTTGCTCGCTTTTCATTTCTTTGTTTAAAGCAATATTTGTCTATCTTTTTCTGTCATTTTTTGAAGATTTTTGTTGTTTTCGATATAGAGATTGCAAAAAGCAGATGAACATTAATTTTAAAAACACCCAAAAACACATTTTAACTAATAAATAAAAGTTAAATGACTATCACATTATTTTGCTTTCAACAATAGTTAATACATGTAACGTGACTAATCTTTCAAACATAAGCACGAAAAATTTGTAAATCAAATACAAAAATAATAAATGTTGCACAATATTTTTGAGGTCGAAAAAGTAAAACAAAAAAAACGTATTGTTGAAAAAGAGCATTTTTAATTCTGTGTTTGTTTGAAAAATGTCTTTACCTCAAAATGTGAAAATAAATATTAAATTATTTTTTCAATTTTTAATGTTGAAATTGCTTTGTAGAATCGAGGACAATGTGACAACAAGGTTAGACTGCAAGTCAAAACTAATTATTGAAGTTTAATTATTAAAAATTCAAATAACAAAAGATAAAAAGCTAAAGGATTGTCCCAAAAATGAATTAACATCCATTTTTTGGTTGTGCAAAAAGCTGTAAAACAAAAACAGACTCGAAAAAACAAAAAAGAGAATTTTTTGAAAAATCCTATCTATTTTGCCAAAATTTCTTTTTGCTGATCTTTCGTTTCTCTTTGGTGAAAACAAAGTTTGTCCATCTTTTGTTTTTTGAAAATTTTTCATTGTGAAAATCTAATAAATTATATAATTTTGTTATAGCATTGAAAAATGCATTTTTACTAACAACATAATTTTAAAATACTTTCAAATACATATCAATCACTCAATAGTCAAAATGGTCACAAAGATCAAGAACAGAACAAAACTAAAACAACATAATTTTTTTGTCAATTTGACCAAAGGCAGTACAAGCTTTTAACAAAAAAATATCGACAACATATGTTGTAACATTTTTAACTGCAATTCGCTATCTATCTGTTTTCCAATCCCGTTTACGACAAATAATGTGCTTTGATCTTTTGTTTTATCCATTCTGCTGCAAGGGAGATGCTCTTCAGTTTTATTGCACAGATGTTTAAAATTTTATTTTCAAAAGAAGAATAAAAAGTGAAAACAATCTAATCCCCCTTATAGTTACTTTGTATTTGCAAAAAGTTGTCTTTGAATTTTTGATATATTTTTATACATCCAAAAAACTTTAGTATTGCTTTTTTAATAATATATATCAATAATACAATACGACGGTTAAATCTTAACCATACGAATACAGAAAGAGCTCATTAATAATTTTTATTGTTCAAAATCATTCGATAATTCGAGTATTGAAACTTTCAAACATTTGTTATCTTTTTTCATTAATATTCCAGCATGGTCACATCATATCTGAACAATCTAAAATAAAATGAATCATTTTTTCCATTTTTTGTTACATATACAGTTTTTGCTCATTTCAAATAAAAATGTTGAATGCATTTTTGAACTGACAAAAAAGAAAGAAAAAATATTACACAAAGTTGTTCATGTTTAAGATTAGAATAATATTTAGTTTGAAAAGATAAAGCTTTGTTAAAATCAATCTTTTATAAACAGAAAAAACCATGTGTCATGATAAGAAATTTGCATAATTTTCATTTCTTTACACACAAACAAAATAATTCTTCCAAATCAATCAACTTTTATAAATTGTGAAGCAGCATGAAAATTCATCGTGAGCATGACAATGATTTTGTATCGTGATAGTTGGAAGAGTAAAAATTGAACTAATTACTTGTGCTTAATTTTAAAAAATTCAAATAAATATATAACATCTTTTACCAAAAATACTTTAATTATTCTTGCCCGTTTTTTGCTTTAGATAAAAGTTTTAAAAAAGGTTGTGAAAAAAATATCCTTCGAAAATCAATAAAGTGGACAATTTTTTAGAGAAGGATGCTTTGCATCCATTTTTTGCCAAAATTTGTATTTGCTCATTTTTCTATTTCATCGTTATAAACATGTGTGGATATTTTTTTCATATTTTTTAATATTTATTTTCGTTCTCTATGTAAAGATTTGGAGATGGAGATGAATCATGAATTAAATATAAATAATATTGACAAACGCATTTTCTTTAGTTTCTAAATGACCACAAAAGGAATGGCTTTGAAACAATAGCTGAAAATAATATATATATCGAAGTAAACTTAATATTGTGATTCGACACAATGTTGAACTAATTATTTAAGTTTAATTTTAAAAAATTTAAACAGTTATAAATAAAAAGCTAAATAAAATATTATCTACAGTTCCACTTTTAGTTTGAAAGTATGCCAAAAGTTCAAAAGTTGTCTTTGAATTTTTAATATGTTTTATACATCCAACAAAATATATTGTTGTTGTTTTTTTTAATAACTATAATTTCCATAATACAATACAATGACTTGAGCCTTCCTTAGGGAACGGAAAAGAATTGAGATCATTAATAATTTTTATTGTTCAAAATCATTCCATACATAATTCGTATAGTAAAATGTCAATTTATATTGTCAAATAATACAATGTTTTTTTGGAAAATAAAAATAAGAGTACCACGAAAAAGTACTTATTTTCCCATTTATTTTTTAAAATTGATTGAATTTAATATTCCCCCATCAGGCTGTTCACATCATCTCTGAACAATCCCAAAGTTTAAGGAGATGTTTCGGTGACTGCTTTTTTGATTTCGCAATAAAGTTCTCGGTGCTGAAATTTATTAGGGACTTTTGCCTTTTTCTCGCTTTTCTAAGACTAGAAAATACGCGAAAGTTTCTGAATTTTCATATCTTTCAACCCCGTGAACTTTATTACGAAATCAAAAAAGCAGCAAATGAGACATCTAATTTAAATGAGTCATTTTCTCCATTTTTTTACACATAGTTTTTGCTTCTTTCAAATGAAAATTAGAATCATTCATTGAACAAAAAAGAAAGAAAAAATGTTACACAAATTTTTGATTTTTAACAAAAGAAAAATAGCAATATTGAAAAGAAAAGTACATTGCAAAAAAATGTTTTTTTGTCATAATAATAGCAGTTTATTTTTTGAATATTTCAAGATTAATTTTCACAGAATCAGAATTAAACCCTCAAAACAAGTTCCTAAAGTTTAACGTTTTTTAATTTACTAAATCTTTAAAAAGTGAAAATTGCATGTTAACAACTTCATTTTTAATTAAGCGTTATTTGGAAAAACTCATTAACAAAAAAATGCAAAAGTTTCGATTCTATTACAGGGTGTCAAAAAAAATTGTGCAATTCAAATTTTAAACAGAGACCAAGGGTCCCAAAGACCCATTGTTGGGTGGAATATAAACTTGGTCCATGACCACATTTTACCCTACAGTATGACCTCTTGAAAGTTTTCGCTTCGGGAGATCCAGAACTTCAAAGTTAAAAAAGTACCCTTTTTGGGGGTCTTTTTTCGTATTCTTCTCCTCCGGTCCCAGAGCAGTTGGGAATCTATGAAATTGGGGATAGGTAGACCTGAGGTCACACTCGTCGTTAGGGTATAGTATGACTTTGGGTGACCTCTGTTTCGAGTTTAACTACTCTGTGAAAAAATCAATTTCCAAATTTTTACGTTTTTGACTAACTTTGACGTGTTGGTGTAGTTCACAGAGGTAAAGTTAGAGGTTGAAATTTGTTCCCAACAAACTTCAGACCTTTTGTGGTCGATATCATAACAAAACATTGAAATCTGGAAAAATGAATTTTTAAGCAGCCGTAATTTTTGTATGTTAGTAAGTATACGGTACATATGATAAAATTCACTTCAATGTTAAAGTGTCCAAATTGATCATAAACACTTCCTATGTATTTTACAGCATGTCTTTGGGTTACGTTTATTGATATATAACAAAACACACCATTTTAAAACTTTTTTGTTTACATACTTACTGGCTATTTATTAGTATACGCGTTTAAGCAGCCGTTTATTAACATTTTTGAGTATCGAAATAAAGCAGTTTCCCCAGATTTCAATGTTTTGTTATGATATCGATCACAAAAGGTATGAAGTTTGTTGGGAACAAATTTCAGTCTCCAACTCCACCTCTGTGAACTACACCATTACTTCAAAGTTAGTCAAAAACGTAAAAATTTGGAAATTGATTTTTTCACAGAGTAGTTAAACTCGAAACAGAGGTCACCCAAAGTCATACTATACCCTAACGACGAGTGTGACCTCAGGTCTACCTATCCCCAATTTCATAGATTCCCAACTGCTCTGGGACCGGAGGAGAAGAATACGAAAAAAGACCCCCAAAAAGGGTACTTTTTTAACTTTGAAGTTCTGGATCTCCCGAAGCGAAAACTTTCAAGAGGTCATACTGTAGGGTAAAATGTGGTCATGGACCAAGTTTATATTCCACCCAACAATGGGTCTTCAGGATCCTTGGTCTCTGTTTAAAATTTGAATTGCACAATTTTTTTTGACACCCTGTATGTTTGGTGCCTCAGAATGTTATCGTCAAAACATAATCTTTCCTTTTTATTTGATTTGCCCAAAAAGGGACTAAAGTTAAAAGATCACCACTTTTCCATCTGCGAAAAAGAACTATTTTACGTCTTGTGACAACTTAAAAACTGACTCCAAATATGTATCTTAAAAATTGTAATGAAGAATATGTGCATATATTAAAAAGATAATCCCTTGTAAAATTTAATCTTTTATCGGCACAATGTCTGTTTTGATAAGAAATTTGCATGATTTTAATTTTTCAGTCATCAAACTTAAGATCATGGCAATATTCGGTATAAAATTAGAACAAAATTTTCATTTGCTAAAAAACTTAATTTAATTAACTTGTTGTACAAATAATTTGCCAAAGTTAAATTCTTTTTCAAATAATGAAGTTTCAATAGCTAATCCATCGAATATATAACGTAACAGTGATTTGAATTGTAATGGTTAGATTTTATTATTAAATTGAACGAATTACTTATTTTTAATTTTTAAAAATTCAAACAAATAAAAATATAGCATCTTTTACCAAAAACACTTTAATTATTTCTTGATCGCGAATAAACTTAAAAAGCGTTATGAAATCAAAAAAATTTTTTGGAAAATCAACAAAGAATACATTTCTTTAAACAAAATGTTGTGCTCTTTATTCTTTTGCAAAAATTTTATTTTTATATTTTTATATTGATGAAAATGTTCCTACATCTTTTTTTCTAACATTTTTTGAATATTTTTTTCATTTTTATTAAACATAATAGATGAAACATTAATTAAAAAATACTTTAAAAAAGGCATTTTTATTTCTAATTTCTAAAAGACCACATCATAAAACTTAATTTGAACAATATCTAATTTTATAAAACGGCTGAATAAAAATATAAAATAAGAACCACTTTAAAGCCATCTTTTTATTGTACATACAGTATTTTATGGTTAAAGTGTTGGAAAACGTTTACTCATATTAATTTTGAAAATTTTTTTATTACCATTTTTTTAGTGGTTTTTTAATGTTGTGATAAGGATGGACGAGAGCCCAATTTTTAGTGCCCTGGCCCGTCCTGGGCCCTGATATTTCGCCAGGGCCCTGCCCCGGGCCTTCCCGGGGCATTCCCGGGACCGTCCCGGGGCCTCGAAAATGCCCTGACAAGCTTTGTGAAAAAAAAATTTTTCCCCAAAAGTTACACAATTCTTCTAAGTTATCATGAAAAATGTTATTAAATTCATAAAATTAGATATGTGCACTGATTTTTGAAAGTTTCGCAAAAAATATGATTTTGGTACCAAAAAATGCGGAATTTTTTTCTGATTAATAATTGGTAAAAAAAATAATAGTTGCCCTTCTAATAAAAAAGATAATTGGAAAAGAAAAAACGAAAATACCGTAATTTTTTCGGCCGAATTTTGAGCGCATCCAAGCCATTAATCGAAATTAGGCCTATCAGATGCAGAATTTTTTTCTGAATCCGATAGGATAAATTAAAAATGCGCGAAAGATAGCGGTGAATTTATAACTTCAAAAAACATAAAGTCACACATTGCCAGTGCACATATCTACATAAAATAACATCAACAATGTTTTGGTAGAACACAAAAATGATAAAACGAGTAAACAAATAGGATCCCAGCATGCAAATTTTGACTATTCCGGTACCAACACGTGTCCTTTAACCGGGGCCCAGGGCATTTTTCAAGGCCCCGGGGCCCAAAGTAAATGCCCTGTCCCGGTCCTGGCAACGACTCATGGGCCCCGGGAGGGCCCTGCCCCGGGGCATTCCCGGGACGTTCCCGGGGCATTCAAAATGCCCTGGGCCCTCGTCCATCCTTATGTTGTGACAGTTATAAATTAATGTTCGTTTAACTTTTTCGGTGGTAAACAATATTAAGAGAACACAGAGTCTCAAAACTAAAAAAATTTCTGAGTTTTTATCAATGACCATTAGCAGCTTAAATATTTAAAAAAATAAAATTAATAATTTGGCAGAGAAAAATGAGAGAGAGAAAGACATTTTTTTCGCGGTCTGTCCTTTTCTTTTACGATAAATTTTCTGTTTCGATATTTTTGTCATTTTGGGGCAATAGAAATTGTTGAACGTTAATATAAATAGTTTTTTTTTCCAAAGAAGATTTAATGTTGACAAACAAACTACTTGTTACAAACAATACTATTTTCTTCTATTTTTTACTGTTGTCAAACCATCTTTTTGAATATTTGCTTTTTTACATACAAATCCAATAAACTTCATTTTTGTATTTGTTAATGAAAACATAATTTTGATTTAACGAAAAAAAGTACCGAAAGCAGTTACAAGCATTAATAATTACCATTATTCAAAACCTTTACAAAAAAAGTATTATTTTATTTTGTATTCCATTATCATTGTTTTAGTAATTTTGGCAACGACATGTTCACTCAATGTTGACACTCTTTTTTTGGGTAATAAAAATCATAGTTTTTGTCGTTTATTTATTACTTCGACATGCATATGATTCATCAACGTTCTGGTCGAGTGAGACGAAAAAATTTAAAAGACTTATTCGAACGACAGAATTGATTGATTTTTTGCTGCTTCTTTTTAAATGCAATATTAGAAAATAAAAAAGGGATCGAAAAATAGCAGAATCAAAAAGAAGAAAAATGAAAAAAAATTTAACGTTGATTCTTACAAGGATGAGAAATAATGTGGAATTTTTTTTTGAATATTTAGTTCTTTAAAAATTTATTGTGTTGTTCATTTTTTTTACAAGGACAAGTTTTGTTAACATATGCATGTATAATCTTGGCGAAAGAATTCTTGCAATATTAAAAATAAAAAATCCGGCTAGGATATTTCTTTTAATGCATGTTATTTAAAGACGAGACATTTCAGAAGATTATACCACCAGTTGCGGGACTTATTTTCCTGTCCTTTGATGCTTGCTGCACACCTGCATGCAATTATTTTTTCTACACGTTTGTTTAAAATATGTGTGATTTTTATTTAATTGTTACAACACACTCGCATCGAAATATTTGTTTGTCTTGTTTCGATAGACCAAAAGAAGAAAAAGGAACGAAAAGCATTGTTGAAAAAGACCAGCTTTTTCTTGTTTTTTAGAAATAAATCATTTTTCTAAAAATCAAAAGGAATCTATTTGTTTTCGTGTGAATCTTTGTTTGAATATTTAAATTATATTATCAAAAAAAAGTGATGTCTGGTTCACAGGCATGAATTTAATAACATAAAAAACGGATCCCATCTTTAATATTGATTCCAAAATGATTTTTATCATTTCAATAAATTCCTTCAAAGATATATCATAATTAATCTCATTCTTGGTTTTCGTTGTTATCCAATTTTTTTAAATGAAAAAAAATGAAAGGCAAACAATCAAATGTTTTTTTTGCATTTGTCTTCGCATTTCGCCATATTTGTAGAAATTGTTTTTGTCGTTTTTACAAACGGTGAAAAAACTGCCATTCGACTTTTTTCGATTCCTAATAGTGTACTTTTAGAGTCATCTCCATTGACTTTTTGAAAAGATTTTTAAAAATGATTCGCGATTTCAAAAGAACTAAAAGCTATCGCTGTTTTACATTCACCATATTTTAAAATATTTTATATAATTTTAATTTACCCAACTTTAAATTATATCATAATAAAACCAAAATATTTTTTTCACGGAATTTTAAATATCTTTTCAAAATACTTACAAACAATGCTACAGTAATTAAAATATAAAATAGAGTTGACAAAAAGCAATAGTTGTTAATTGTATTCATTTAAGTACATTTTCAGACGTTGAAAAATAAGTTTTAATCCCATTTTTACATGTCAATTGTCTTATATAATTATATATATAAGAAACACCTCTGTAATTTATTTATTTATTTACACTTTAAATACCAAATTTTCAGTAAATTTTGTGTCCATTGACGTAATATTTGTGAAAATAAACTCATACTTTTTGTATATCATTTTGCGACATTTTAATATTTGAATTGAATTCATCAATAAATTTCTTAATTACAGTAAGAATAATTACATCTTTTTTTCATTGATTTATAGGCAAATGCAGTTCAGACTTTTCATTTTATTATATAAAAATCAAATAACTTTCAAAATTCGATAAGCAACCCAGATTTTTCATTTATGTAAATGCTTCCCAAACAATGGTAATTACTTTTCGCAATAAACTGTTAGTAAAAAAATTGAACAAAGTTTCTTTTCAATTGAAATAACCTTCGTTCAAATTTTTTATAGAATCTTTGAAAATTGTCGCGGTTTTTGTGATCAAAAACCACGATATTTCTAAAAACACTCTTTCAACATCCAAATGTCTGGATGAGTCATGGAAAGAAGAAGCAATCACTCTCTTTTCCTTCCCTCTTTTACATTTTTTATTCTTATATTTTTCCTCACTCGCTGTCGGCCGACCAGCTCTTGTAAATGGAAATAAATAAATTGTTAATGCACTAAATATATGTTTCAAATACAATTTACGGAAAAATAGTTTGTTTACTAAAAGATTGTGTAAAAAGAAAGCATAAAAAAACCAAGCTTTTTTTGGGTTCTTTTGTTTTTTGAATTTTTAAAAAATTTTATTTGAAAAAGCATTTTTACTTTATTACTCACAAAAAAAACTTTAAAACATTTCGGATTCATCAATATTGTAAAACTGATTTTCGTGAATCAAATGCCCGCAATAATTATAAAAAACTGCACAAGTTTATTCCAATATCGACAATAGTATTTTTTGTAATTGTTCAAAAAAACTATTTCTAATCTGCGATTGTTTAATGTGTCCAATTTTGTACGAAATGGTTTCTCAAAGTTTTTTTTCAATGAACCAAGCACAGCTGTTTTTAAAGCTTCGTCCAAGATTTTAACATTTCTCTGAAATTTGATGCCTTTGTTGAAACATAAAAATGAACGAAAATTTGTTCAAAAAGCCATTTTTTATTTTTAATATATTTTGTATTTAAATTTTTTTTATTTATTGATAATTATATACACGTATTAGTAAAAATTACTATAGCAAATCCCAGAAAAATTTTAATTATTCAGCAGACAATATGTTGCAGGACCAATGAGCATTATCAATGAAAAAATATAATTTACAAAAAAAACATTTTTGTTAAAAAGCGGTTATGGTACTGTTTAACAAGACCAACAACATTTATTTTTATCTATGTCAAGCATAAAAAAGGAAACATTCATGCCATGGTGTTCGTTTTTATTTACAACATATTCTTTTGTGTTGTTGCATTAGTTTTAGCGATAAGTCAAACATTGTTGTGACTCATCACGAACTATGCAAAAAAGCTTTACAGTTGAAATTAAGGACATTATCAAAACCTTTTTGTTCTTTCATCTTTTCCACCAAAAATGACATCATATCCTGCGACATTCTTTTCATTAAAAACATCGATGCCACATTTTTACATGCTTTTTTTTAAAAATGAGTTTGTTTTTCAATGGTTAAAAAAAGATGTCAACACCAGCAGCGTTGACCAGCTGCATTTTTTGGAGAATCCAAGTGCCTCTCTTTCCAGTCCATGTCCATTTTTAATTGCCATTTTAAGCACTGACCGGCTGGGTGTGGTCATTTTTCGAGTGACCCCTTTCTCCTCATCTCTTTTTCTTTTTCTTCTTCCTGGTTTATTGATTTTGCCAAGAAAAGAAGACAACGACAAGCTGCTGGCGAGTGAATTTTATTCAAGCTTTTGGAATATTTATTTCTATTTTAATTTTTCATTAATTAAAAATGCCAAAAAAATTTGAATCAATTACTGAATCTCAAATTGGATTTGCTTTAGAGCTTCTTAAAATCCAACACAATGACGAAAAATCAACTGTATTTTCTCCAATTTCTATTTCAACTGCAATGGCAATGATATTCCTTGGAGCTGAGGGGAACACTGCAAAGGAAATATCAGACGTCTTGGCAGAAGGTATCTTTTTTTGATTAATTCAATTAAGATTTTAAGATCGTAAGCAAAAATAATTTAGGTTTTGTTGAATCAGAAATTCATGATTATTTTACGTCATTTTTGAAACGTGTAAAAAAGGAATATGCTGTTAAAGAACCAACTGAAGATGAAATTAGGAAATATGATAATCCATATACTGCATGGCCTGTTTTAGAAACAGTCAATCAAGCTTATGTTAATGAACAACTAATTTTAAAAGATAAATTTGTGGAAAAATTTGATGAACTTTATCAAGGTGGAATGGAAAAAGTTAATTTTAAAGAAGCAGCAGCAGTAGCACAGGTATGACTAGGGTTGTTCATTTCCCTCTCCCGGGAAATTCCCGGGAGATTTTCCGATTTTTTTGCGGGAAATGGTTCTGATTTCCCGGGAAATCTACAGTAATATTTTATGTTTTTACATAAAACATATAAAAACGGGATAAATACGCAATAAAAACACTGTAAATAGTCAAAAACGATTAATATGAGTATTTTACAGTTCTTTTATATGTTCTAAGGTTAATTTTGGTAAAATATTACTGTAGCTTGGAATACTGTAGCTCCGGGAAATTTCTCGCCATTTCCCGGGAATTTCCCGGGAAATTTCCCGGGAAATGAACAACCCTAGGTATGACTATTAAAGGACAGCCTGGGAAAAAAAAACACTTTCTATGAAAATTAAAAGCTACCCTTTTTTGATGTTAGATATTAATAAAAAATCTTAATCCAGAAGGATAACTGATTTTTTGATTAATGTTAAAAAGTCTATTCGACAGTTGGGTTGATGAAAAATAAATACCATAATTTTTTTTTTAGAAAATTAACGATTTCGTTGCTGAAAAAACTCGTAATAAAATTACAGATGTTGTCGAAGAAGAAGATTTTGATCCAAAGCTTTCTCAAGTTGTTCTGATTAATGCTTTATATTTTAAAGGTCGATGGGAAAACGAATTTTCAACTGCTAACACGAAGGATGCAAATTTTTATTCAGCCCCTGATAAGACTAAAATGGTGAGTTACTTTGTACCCCCTTTTTGAGTATTCATAAACGTAAATAGAAAATAACTATAGAATGGTCTTTTGTATTTTGGAAGGGGCACACCTTTGATCTTTTACCTCAGACGAAAAAAGATCAAAGGAAATTTTCGTTTTGCGAAAAAATGCACAATCCCCCAAATGCCCTCCCTCCTGAAGCCTTACTGGTAACCATAAAATTTTAAGGTTAAAATGATGAAACCTAGTGTTGTTTTTACATGGCTATATTCTGAAACTAGCACATTTCAATTCTTATCATTGCCTTATTACAAAAGTGATTTATCAATGAAAATTATACTTCCAAAAGCAACATTTGGGCTTGATGATGTTATTTCAAATTTGTCCACCAAAGAATTAGTAGAACATTTAACTCAACAGAAATGTGCTGAAGTAATTGTTCAAATTCCTAAATTTGACATTAAATCCAAATTTGATGCTAATGAACCACTGAAAAGCATGGGAATCAAAGAAGTTTTTGAAGAAAAAATTGCAAATTTGGAAGGAATGACAGGCCTAAAACCTGCATGGCTGTCACGTGTTTTACATGGTGCATTTATTTGTGTAAGTAATAGATTAACTTTGTGAACTCGAAATATTTGGAAATTCCGTTTTCGCCGCGAAAATCCCTGAAAATTCCACGAAAATTCCAATTCCTCAAAAAACCCTTTTAACCCCGAACGTAGAATTATCTTGGCTACCCATATGCAAAATTTTAACCCATATTGTTCTGTTAGTTTTAAAATGCCAGCCGGTCAAACAGGCGAACGGAATTATTGATTTACCTAATAATTTTCCGACACTTATTTGAGAGACTAACTGTAGACGACCCTAACTGACGCCGGAGACAAGATTCCATCTTTTGTCTATATACTTATACTATTAGCTGCTGAAGCCTAAGCGTTTTTGTTTAAAGGCAGTGTCGCAGTCAGTGTAGAAAAATGTTGCCTGATATAGCCAAAAGTGGTTTTAACACGAAAAAGCAATGATGAAGAATGGGTCGTTTGTCGTCGCCGTCCGTCAAAAAAAATAAAAAAAACTGACTGCGACACTCCCTTTAATACCAATTTTATAATACGGTAAGGGACTGTCCAGATCTGAGGTCAGCAAAGAGTTCAAAATTCTGAACCCCATCCACTTTTACCTTATTACTTTTTCCTTTGATCTTTGCCGCGTTGACGGTGAGTGTCAGGTTAGGCTTGACCCCATCCTCCCATAAAAGTGCTGATGTAAGATCTAACCAATCCCTAAATACCCCCATCAACTCAACATTCAAACAATCATGGGTGAATTTAGCATAAAGTTTTAAACATGCTAAATCCAAGCCTGAAATATGATAATTGAATACATTTTGCATTTTTTTAAGAACCATTGTAACAACAAATTTTAGGTTGACGAAGAAGGCACTGAAGCAGGAGCATTTAATATGTGTTTTGCGATTGGAGCTGGCTTGTGGCCTCCACCTCCAAAGAAAAAACCAATTAAATTTACTGCTGATCATCCATTTATATATCTTATCACTGATGAACAACATAATATTTATTTTTGTGGTACTGTAACTGGAGCAGAATTCGAAGACAGCGAAGGTATTATCCCTGAACCAAAAAGAGAAAAATCTTTTAAATGGAATTGTTTTTGCTAAAAAGTTAAAAATTGTTTGAAAAGAAGTTTTTTAATTATGTTAATTTTTATAAACGTAAAAAACTTTGCTTAAAAAAAGTCAGTAAAACAAATGATATTTTCTTTGTTTCGTAAAGAATTGTTCTTTCAATTTTTTGGAAACATTTTTTTGTGTTTTTAACAATTGCGCAAAAAATAAAGCATCAAGTGAACGTCTGAAAAAAAGACAGCTTTTTCAGTGTTGAAATGGCAGAGCTGAACCAATGCAGTTTTTTAAATTTTTTATAAAATTTTTGTGAAAAAAATCTTTTGACTTTATTAATAAAAAATATTGATTTATGTCGAGGTTATCAATACCTCCTGATCAACCAACCAACCTGGTCATTATTTGAAAAACAGAAGAATTTTTATCAGAATTACACAAAAAGAATTTTAATTAAACTTTATTATTTTTTCACAAAATTATATTTCGTAATTGTTTTTTTTTACAGTTGTTGTTGGTTTTTTTTATTAATGATTCTTTTTGTAAGCATGATGATATTTTTCAATCGATTAAAGTTCACAAGCATCATTTTTTCTGATTTTTTTTGTTGTGATGATGATTACTATCTGACAGCAAAGAATAAATAGAACAAAATTTTTTTCATTTGCAAAAAATCATTCCTTTTTTCAATTTAAAAAGTATTCTTGTTTGAATTTTTAGTATTTATTAAAATCTGTAAAAAAGTTGTTCAAAACACAGTTTAAATGTTAAACTGTTAAATAAAAAAATTAATATTTTTTTGACTGTCGAAAATTCATGGTGCATCGACCGATACTCACGGCATCAACCCATTTGTGGTGAGACACGCTTAAAAAAGTAGAGTGTAAGATTTAATAAAACTTTGAATATCTGGAAATCGGGTTCAAAAATCGGACATTATTAATTGAACAAAGCCGAACCCTAAGTCACCAAAAAACTTAATTTAATATTTTAATTTTAAAACGTTTAATTTTACTTTTTGAAACGGCGTCTTCATTCATTCTTGCAACACATAAATTGGAACCGCAAAAAAAACCTAATAACAGAAATACAGTATTTGCAAAGAATATTATCATAAATTAGAACAATTTAGGATTTAAAAGTCATTGATGATCAGAAGTAAAATATTGATGCAAATTTCTTTTATTAGAAATCTTTTACACTTTTTTGTTTTTTTTAGTTTAAAGCAATTTTTCGCAAGATTTTTTATCTAAAAATGTTCAATTTTGACTTTTTTGCGTTTTTAAAAAAATTTTTATCGATTATTTATGTCGACGAAAAGTCTAGGGCCCTTGTTGAAACTTAAAAGTAGGCTTTTTAGAATACTTTTTTTGAATTTTTAATTTAACCAATATCATTAAAAAATTATTATGACTGCTTCAATAAAAATTTAAATATGCAGAACCTTCCTGAATCGATGAATAGAGGACATTTATAATTGAATAAATTGATCAAAAGTACTGTAAATTTAATTTAAAAAATTTTATATGTTGTTGTGATACATTCTGCTGTCTTAAATTCCAAATTTATGCAGATTTCGGATAGATAATGGTAAGTTTCGTTATTGGTTAGTCAAATCAATTGCAATTTTGCACGTTCATTTTTTTCAATATTTTTTCGTCTCAAAAAAGATATGTCTGGGTTTCTTTTTTGTTTTTAGGAGATCAAAAAACATACATTTCTTTTGATGATTGACGAACTTCTTTCACCTTCTTTTTTTATCATAACACTGAAGAAAAGGTGCAAACAAAAACAGGTTTGGTCTTTAGGAAATGCAAAAAAATTTAAGTGATAAACAAATTTTTATCAATATTCATTGACCAAAATAAATAGGTTCGATAATCAAAGGTATAAAAGTAAAACGAAGTTTTCAAGAACATTTTATTTACTGTTCATTTTTAATACGTGTTTTTCCGGGTAAATAATTTTTATTTTATTTTGTTTTTAAAAATGAATAAATTTACTTTGATATCATTATTTATTGTATTTGCTGCTGTTTTTGGTAGGCTTATCTTTTTATGAAATTTTGTTGCAAAACCAATTCAAAACTTTGCTTCTCAGAAACTTAAAAATAGTGATAAAAATTTCTTTTAATAGAAAATGACACTACTTTCTATTTTTAAACTTTGTTTTTCCGTCAAATTTTTATTTTGATAGAAAAATATTATTCCTTAAATCAACTGCTAAATTTGTCTGATAATATTTTTCGCAGTTTTTGTTTCATTATTCAAAACGTATCATCATAGATACACTTTTTTCCTTCTTACTTTTGTCAATTATTACATAAAAAATCAAGGACATAATATTTAATAATTTTGTCGTAAACAAAAAAACCATGAAAATTTAATCCTGCAAAACCCATAATTAACTTTTTTTAGCAATCGATAAAGCTGACATCAAAGAAGCGGTTGAAGAAGTTGTTGCTGAAAATACAGGCGCAGCTCGAACACTTCCAAATTTGCCATCAGTCGATCTTGTAAAAACTTGCACGCCTGAATGCAAACTAGCGCATTGCACAGAAGCTTGTAAATGTGCCAACACCCATGCTGCAGCCAAAGCAAAATGTAATCCACCTCCAAATGCTCCAATTACAGAACTTTGCAAAATTTGGTACGATAAATGTCCAATGTTTAAACCTTTGAGTTTTGATGGTACTGGGCCAGTTGCTTAAATTATTGAAATACTATTTAAACTTTTGTTGTATGCAAATTTATTGTAAAGTTTTGATCGCAATAAATACAAATCATTTTTTAAATATGGAAAATGGAAAAATCCGGTCATTTGAAAATTAAATGCTGAAACAACTTTGTTCAATTTTTAAACATCATTCCAAAAAACACTTCCTGGTAAAAGTGATTAACAGTTTTTTTCTTAAAAACATGTTTATATCTTTTTTTAATTTTAGGCGTTTTCACATTATAAAAAAATATTTTTTTAATAAAATTAATATCCTGGTTTTGCTGTATTTTAATAACGTAACATTACCCAAGACAAAACTATTATTGATTTCCTGCGACCTTGAGCATGATAAAAACAAAACTAAAAAAGAAATAAATCATAAATTTATTGCTTTTTTGCGAAAAAATGAAAATGAAATAATTTTATTTTTAGAAAAATTATTTACAAAAACACAATATTGCAAAATTTGGTCATTTAAACATTTGAGATTCAATAAATTTTTTCATATGCAAATTATCAAACTATTTTGATTTCTTTATAAATGGTTGAGGAGCAGTACCGTCAAAACTCAAAGGTTTAAACATTGGACATTTATCGTACCAAATTTTGCAGAGTTCTGTGATTGGAGCATTTGGTGGCGGATTACATTTTGCTTGGGCATCAGCATGGGTGTTGGCACATTTGCAAGCTTCTGTGCAATGTGGCAAAGTGCAATCGGGTGTACAAGTTTTTACAAGATCCACAGATGGCAAAAGTGGATGCCCCACGCCAATAACAGGGGAGGCTAATTTACTTTCAAGCACAACTTCTTGCACAGCTTCTTTGACATCATTTTTACTTAAAACTGGGGTATCAAGCATTCGAGGACCATTCAAAATGTTCAAAGCTTTTAATTCTTTTATATCTGTTTGAGTTACGGTAGGAAGGGGAGGTGGTTCAACCAGGGGAATATTACTGACTTTTTCATCTTTTAATGGGATAAGAGCTCGTTGGATTCTGGGATTTGCAGGAGTTGGCTCTGCTACAGGTTTGGCTAAAAAATCAAATAATTGAAGGTTATCAAACTAATTGAAAACAAAGACAAATAAAACGGAGTTGATACAAAGTATAATTTTTATCATACTCCTTTTTACTGGCCGTAAATTGAAAAGGAAGCAAATGATTTTTGACCTCAAATTAGAATAATGAATCGACTAAAAATCTGCGGTTGACAAAATGATTTTATGCAAATTAAATTTCAAGTCAAATCAGTAGCAATGATTGATTTCTACATTGATTTTAAAGAAATTTCATTTATACACACAAAACGCAAAAATTTGCATAGCCTCATATTCCTAATTTATCAATCCTGGAGTAACCCCAAATAAACCAGCTATTAAGATTTGCTCATTTACTGAATTTGTGAATTTAATAAGGGGATTAAAATACAAAAGGTCCTAAAAATCCCGAAGAAATCTTTATTAAACTTTCAAAAACTATTTGTTGTCATATTCATCTGAAAAAGACAATACAAAACATACCCAAAATAGCTGTACAATGAAAGAATAGTACTATCACATTGAATCGATTCATTTTAAATTAATCTCCAAAAAATAAGTAACAAAAATTGAAAATAAAAAAATTTCAACAATAAAATTTTTTTTCTTGCAATTTGAAACGCTTTTATACAATTATTTCTTTTGTTCGCCATCACTGAAAGACAGTGATAAAAAAATAAAGTGTTTATCACGTTTCCAAAACTTTTCAACTTTTCATTGTGTGTTTTTCTTTTTAATAAAAAACTTGTTTAAACGTTTTTTTCTTTTTTTGATGGTGATGGTATTGTGACTAACAAAGACATAACAATTTATCAATCATTTTTCTTTTAAAATAATTAATACATTTGTGTAAAAATGCGTTAACGAAGCCATCCATAAAATCTGAAATAACATGTTGAAACTTTTACGGTGGTGACAAAAACAATCAATAAACAGTGACCACAATTTTCGATCCTGATAGTTGTTAATAAAATACCAGAAGATCATTACAGTATCAGAAGGCATAAAATCTTTTGTTAGAAAATATTGTTTTTTGTAAATAGGTATTTTTGGGCAGCACCTGTTAGCTAATTATTAATCTATAAAAAATAAAAAAAGCTTGAAACGAAATAAAGCTAAACTGACACAAATTTTTGCAGCAGCCGTTTCTTTGTAAAAATGACCAAACAAAAAATTGAGAAAACAAAGTTCATTTACACAGAACTTGTAAAAAATAATACAGTACTTTAAGTCCATGTTAACAATATTGCCCACATGAACCAACTGAATGACATTTTCATTTTATTTTTCTATTACTTTCAATGTTGAAACATATTTCTATAATGATTTATATTGTATTTTTTTTTCCAATTGAAAAATTTTTTTAGAAATCTCGAAATTTATTTGTTATTTTTTTAAGATGTATTAATTGCTAATTCACTTAACATGGCCAAGATTAATTTAAATATTTAAAAAAAGAGCTTTGAAAACGGTTTCTATGTGGTGTTTGCTGTGCTGCAAAAAAGTTGTTAGAATTGTAACGAACATTGCCTAAAAAACATTGATGTTTTTCGTAAAAAAATATTTCGTGATTTGGTGCTGCATTTTTTATTGCCAGAATATTTTGGACTTTTTTGCTGAAAGAAATCGTTTCTAAATAAAGACGAAAAACACATTTTTCCTGACTTTATTCTTTTCAACAAAAATTTCATCATCGAACAATTTTAATTTTTTTCTTGTTTTTTTTTATCTGTCCCTTCTTTTTGTTTGAAAAAAATTTTTGGACAAAAGCTGAGCTTTTGCGGGTGACACATATTTTTATATTTTAATATTTTAATTTTGCATATGTTATGTTAAAGGCATTAAAATCTTTAAGTGAAACGAAAAAGTAGTGCAATGTATACATATTTTGAAATTTTATCTTGCTCATTATTAAAAATTAACTTTTTAACCAAAACCCAATGCTATATTAATTTTTAACCCGTACAATTTGGAGCTTTTACTACACACATTTTCTAAAACCATATATTTCATAATTCCCTATCACAAAACGCTTTTTGGCATTTTATAACAGTATCAGCAGTTGAAACTAATACAATGCAAAATGTAAGCTACAAATATTTGTTAAAAAATTTAGACAATGTAATGTATCTGTTTTAACAAAAATTTTATGTAAAAATTTCTTTGGATATTATTAAATCAAAACTGTCTTTATTGTCACATCGGCATGTTTGGTTTGAATCTTTTATTTAAAATTCAAATGAAATGTGAATTTTTTTTAAATGCTTTATCTTAAAAATTGAAAAACAAGAAAATGCAAGATTAAAAATGGCAAAATATTTATTTCTTTTTCTGCGTTCGCAAAATAATGTTTCATCACAGCTCGAAAGTGTCGGTTTCTGTTTTGTCATCCATTTGAAAAAAGATGTCTCAAATGACAAACATAAAACTATTCCTTTGAATATTGTATAATTTATTTCAAAAACAAGTTATTATAGAAAGAAAGTTTTTAAAAAATTAACATAACAAGGTAAAAATTGTAAGAAACATTGCAGCAGAATTAAAACATATGACCCAGTACCTATAAAAATTATTTTTATGATTTACTATGCCTTTTCAAACATTAGTTTTTGAAATCAATTCAGTATCAACAAAATTAGAAAAAACTGATCTGTCAAAATATATGAGTGGAACACCCTTTTTTTATTGATAGTGAAGTTTTGTTTCACTAAATGCACCATTTTAATTTTTTCTTTTTACTTCTGTTGTTGATACTTTTCGACAATGTTTTCTTTTATTTAAATAACGTACAAATAATGTTTATGTATCACAGCTTTTACAGTAACGTATAATGCAAATATTTCAAATATTATTATTGTTTTTCAGAATCTAAATTTAATATTTACAATGATTTAAAAAATTTAAAAAAAAAATTTTTCGAAATGTTCCGCCTAAAATTATTTGAACAAATTTTAGGCGAATGAAGAGAAAAAAAACCCAAAATTATTTCAAATATTCAAAAAATCGATTTTGAAACTGCTGCTTTTTCGCCTCCTCGAAAATTTGTTCTTTTCTTTTCCGGGGATAGTTTTTGCACAAATAAAAATCAAATTCGTTTTGCTTCAATTTAAGCTTTCAAAAAGTTGTCTTGACATGTAAGGCATTGTAAAATATTTGTTTTTTTAAATTTTTGATTATTTTATTACGATATTGTGACGTTGGTCCTATTTTTTAAAATAGATTTTTACTGAATTTTGTATCTTCTCATCAATATTTTTTTTGCTGTATTTTGTGATTATTCAGAAATTGGTAAAATCCTAATATTTGTTTTTTATTGTTCATAATAATATCAGTAAAAGCATAAAAAATTCAAACGACCAAAAAAAATTTGCGTCTACTTTTTTGTGTTAGACAAAAATTCGATGTAAAAACGAACCAGAACAAAAAAAGAGCGCAGTCATTTTCAATTGGATTGCATCGCAGATGTTTCAAAATATGAAAAACAAAAAGTTTTTGAAAAAGTTTCTTTTCACTTGCATAGCAGATGTTCTAGAAAATTGAAAATAAAAAAGCCTCAAAGAATTATTTTTTGAATATTTTAAGTGTACAATTTTGGTCATGATTATTTATGCTGTTTTGTTGCCTCAATTTACTAAAACTAAACGAGATGGACAATGATCGAATTATATGAATATTGCAATATTAATAACAATTACGAAGAAAAACCAAAAAGAACATAGTTTTCGTTGAAAAAAAATACGCATTCAAAAGATTTTCTCGATCTCTGATTTTATGTTTAACCAGTTTAATTTAACAAATTTAAACCTTTGGGAAGTTGTGCTTTTCCGGATAATTAAACAAAGTATTGATAAAATGACCATTGACAGGGAAGCATACCATATAAAACGCTGACATTAAAAATATTTTAATCATTCATGAAAAAACAGAAAAAATGATTATTTTTCCTCAGTTCACAAAAATGTAATTTTTTTAAACGTTTTCCTCAACTTTTAAAATTTGAGGATTTTTTTTAAAATTTTAATTTCTAGCCTCAATTTTCAATTTTGAGGCAAAATTTTCAGCCTCATTTTTTCATGAGGAAATTTTTTTTTGAGGCTATTTTCTAGCCTCACTTTTTTGCACCAAAGGGGAATCGAACTTTTCCTTTTTTGTTCGTTACTCCAACGCACTAACCACTCCGCCATCGCACCAACTGATAACAAGCGGTAAAACTGAACCAAGTGAAAACGATCTTTTTTGTGCGCGTTCACTTGCGTTTTTTTTTGTTATTTTTTGTGAAACAATCAGTGGCTATTATATTGTTTATTTAGGGACTGGCAGGTGAAAAATGAAAATTAAGAAAAAAATTTTTTTTTGTTTGATTCATATATTTTTGACCCTGAATAAAACGAAAATAAAAAAAATTTAAAAAAAATTAATTTTAAGCCCTAAAAATGCCATCTGAAAATCTGCAAAAACAAAAATTTTTCGTCGTTGAAAAGCAAAAGGGAACACTTTTCTGTCATGAAAACTTTCGTGGTGCGTTCATTTTTGTCGAGAGAAAAAGAGAAGAAAAAAGTTTTGCACTTTTTTTTCCTTCGCTTTTTATACAATTGTAGCTCTGCGATCGCTGTATCTTTTTTCCGCACGATTCCGCACGATTTTCCTTTTATCTAACAATGTAGTTTTTAAATAATTTATTGTTAAATTTGATTAATTAATAAAAATATATACTATTTTTTCAATTTTATAAGTACAGGGTGTCCCAAAAAACAAAATCTCCTCAATCAGAAATCCTTGAAGCACCATAGGGTTGCTGGCGCGCCCGATTTTCCAAAAAAGGTGGGCGCGCCCGCCCGGGCGCGCCCGGGCGCGCCTGGGCGCATGCGCCCGTGACCTCAAAATTCCAATTTACTAATATGTACAGTATAAAAATGCCAAAAAGGGGTATTTTAGCTATAAATAGCATTATTTAAGCAATAATTTACTTATTTTTGTCGTTACTAATTTTAAAAGATAAAAAAACGTGAATTTCTTAAATTGCATGTGTTACAGTATCCTCAGGATACTGTAACACATGCTAAAAATTAAAGACAACATAGCTAATTGTTCCACTTATCGTTTTTTGGCTAAAAAATGAAAATTATATAAGGAATTAATTTATTGTTTTGTCAATTTTTTGGAAAAAATTACCATCATTTGGATTTTGGACCGGGCGCAACCATTGGGCGCGCCCGGACGACAACACCTCTGCGCCCGGGCGCGCCCGGGCGGGCGCGCCCAGGCGCGCCACCCCATGACAACCCTAAAGCACCAGAAATACCACCTCCAAAAAGAGGCAGAGGAAGACCGAAAAAGACTTAATCATTTATCTCCAACTTTATTGTAAATTTTTTTTGATCATTATTTAAAAACTGAAAACTGTATACATTTATGTGTAATTATTTATTTTTCATAAAAAATTTAAATAATAATGTTTATTTGTAAAAAAGGGAACAAAAAAAAGATAAAAAATAACAAAAAAAAAACGCAAGTGAACGCGCACAAAAAAAATCGTTTTCACTTGGTTCAGTTTCACCGCTTGTTATCAGTTGGTGCGATGGCGGAGTGGTTAGTGCGTTGGAGTAACGAACAAAAAAGGAAAAGTTCGATTCACCTTTGGTGAAAAAAAGTGAGGCTAGAAAAATAGCCTCAAAAAAAATTTCCTCATGAAAAAATGAGGCTGAAAATTTTGCCTCAAAATTGAAAATTGAGGCTAGAAATTAAAATTTTAAAAAAAATCCTCAAATTTTAAAAGTTGAGGAAAAAGTTTAAAAAAATTGTTATTTTTTTCTTTGTTGAGGAAAAATAATCATTTTTTCTGTTTTTTCTTGAATGATTAAAATATTTTTAATGTCAGCGTTTTATATTTTTACTTTCCCAATCACACATATTTACAAACATTTTCTGAAAATTCTAATAAATATGATTCTGACAAAATGCAGGTTCGAAACAGAAAAATGACATCTTGCATATCTTTTATATGTGATTTGAAGAATGTAGCTGCTAGAATTAATTTTTGGACGTAATTAACATGGAAAATTAATAATTAATGGACAACGGTGTTAGGCTTTTGTGGTGACTTTTTCAACTTTTATATTGGCTTTTCAAAAGTGACATTGAAACTTTTTTCCACCATAACTGCAAATTTCTGTAAATGATAACTATTTAAAAAATTCAAATTTTCAACAAATGTTATTTTCGCAACAAGAAAAATAGTAAATTTGAAAAAGAAAGAGTAAGAAGGGAAAAAAATGGGAAACAGAAAGAAAAAAAGCAGCAAATGTCAAATGTTTCGACAACCGCAGAAAAGTACATAAAATGCAAGGAAAACATTCACTTTCATTTCTTGCACCTTTATTAACTGTTCAATTTTGCGATTTGAAAGCTGACAAAAAAATACATATTTGAGTCGGTGGCCACAAAGGATGCCAACGCTTTTTTAGTGTTGAATCAACATCCAAAATGAATTTATTATCAAATGTGAAAATTTTTCATTTTAAAATTTAATTAATTTTACTTATGTTAATAACTTTTTAAAGAACATAAAAAATGTTAGTTTAATCTTGCCAAATAAAAATGATCAATCAAAAGGTTAATGAGGATAAAAATTTGAAGACTTAAATTTCTATTTCTGCAAAAATACTAATCCACGTAATTGTATTTTACTTATTTTTATTAATGTAAATTGGCAAAGTCAGCGCAAACTACGCAACCACGTTCAATTTGACTGCCTTATAAATTTATGAGTAAAGAAAGTCGCTCAAAATTCAAAAAACAAATTACAACAAAAATATTCAAAAAATATTATTTTTGACAACTTCCACATTTTGAACGAATCCAAATGAAAATGGCTGCGCTGTTTTTTTCAGTATTTTATCGAATTTTCTCAAAATGTAAGAAAGCGGGCGAAATTTTTGATGGTGTTTCAGTTTTGGGAATATTTTAGCATTTTAATAATTAATAACCATCAAAACCCCTTTTTGATTTTACAAATTTCTCAAAATTGATCCATAATAAAAAAGACAAGCCTCAAATAAAAACACACAAAGACGATAAAAATTTATTCAAAAACAGGGAGAAGCACACACATGAAAAAATAAGAAAAATGCTGATCAAAATTTCAAGAAATCAGAATGACACAAACAAGGCCGTAAAAAAGGGGCATTTGGGGCACGTGACTGAAAAATCCTTTGATCTTTTGCTGCCGTCGTGTTAAGGCGGCAAAAGATCAAAGGCGTGTCCTATCCGAAATGAAAATGCCCACCCCCCAAAGTTTTTTCTGCCTACGTCCTTAAATTTAGGATTTCAAACATTTCAAATATTAATTATTCATAAAAAGACGCACATGTCTCTTTCGAAATTTGAAATAAACACACTTTGTTTGATCTTTAAGCAAGATCTAAAAATGTCACTTCGAACTGGTTTCTATTATGTTCGAAATAAAATGCTGCAAGCGTCCTTTTTGAACATCTCCTTTCAAAAATATGAACATATTTCTTTTTTTAACAGTATTATTCATTGAGTGTCTGTTTGAATGAAAAAAACATGACATAATTTATTTAAATAATTTATTATTTAGAATATTGTTTTCCATTTCGATTTCAAAATTAAAAATGCCCACGTTGCCTTAGCTTTTTTTGATTAAGTTATCTTCGAAATACTGTATTTATTTTACGGTTATATAGCACTTAAATATTTTATCCGAATTTTATTAAAAATTTCAAAAAAATGTTTTTACAAAAAAAAGACAAAAAAAGTTTTGCGTCAACTTTTTTTTCGTAAATAAATGTGGCATTTTTGGGGGGAAAAATGGTTTCGTAATGACTGGCAAAACATTTCTTGTTGTTTTTTGTTCCTTTACCAAAAATTTCACCATTGAAAATGTTTTTTGATGTTATTTTGTTTAAGAGTAATTTTTGACGTAGACTTTTTCATGGCTTATCTGACATAATTATTATCAAGCTATATTTAAATATTTAAATCAAAGATTTTGCATGCTTTGTGTGTTAAAGTTTTCGGTGCATATGAATCTTTAAGTAAAACAAATGAAGGTAGTGGTAGATATGAGCAGAAATGGCTCGAATCAATATTGTAAATCAATATTTTAATTAAAAACTTTAATTTTAAATATAATTCAAAGCCCCTACAATTTGTTTATTTCACTTAACACATTTTATCAAGCACAGTCTCATAAAAGCGATTTTTTGTAATTTTCGAACATTTTTGTCATTTTTTCGGATTTTGAAAAAAATAAATTTCAAGTTTGAAGGCTAATTCTTCGTATATATACTAAATCGAGGTCGTAGATCACAAAAATGAAGTCGGTTTTGGCCAAAAATGCCATGGCACGGAGATATGCCATGGCACGTGCCACATAGTGCGAAAAATCACATTTTTGAAAAAGTGCCATAAAATGCATATTGATCGACTCCTCTCAACTTAGTGAGTCATAATATAACAGATTTGACCATTTAAACTCATTTTTTCGAGTAGTTATTAGGCTTCAAAGTTGGGGGTATACGGTAATTGGGGGATATCACAGAAAATGTTACTGACGTGCATAACTTTTTATGGTCTCATTCAATTCCCCAGATAATTTTGCATATACAGGGTGGGCCAAAAAAAAGTGGAATTTAATATTTAAACAAAGGCAAGGGGAGTTGAATAACTTGTGTTGGGTGGACCTAATACTTGGTGTGGAAGCGCATTTGACCCTACAGTATGACCTCTCCAACATTTTCGCGTCGGGAGTTTCAGCGTTCCCAAAATCGAAAAACACCGTTTTTCGACCTTTTCGTAGAACAAACTTCCTGAGAGAACCAGAAGAGCTGGAGAAAAGGTGATGGTAGATTTAGATAGTCCATATATCAGACTCGTTGACGCAGCAAAGTTTGGGTCTATAAACCATGTGCTTCGAGTTTAATCGCTTCGAGAAAAAAGTGATTTCCGATTTTTTCGATTTTTGGTCAACTTTGACTTATTGGTGTAGTCCACCCAGGAGGAGTTGGAGGCTCATATTTGTTGCCAACAAACTTCAGCTGGTTTGTGGTTGATTCCATACCAAAATATTAAAATCTGGAAAAATGACCTTTAAAGCAGCCATAATTTTTGTATGTTAGTAAGTTTACTCAGTACTTGACAGAATTCACGTCAATAATAAAGAATCCAAATTTGTCGTAAACGCTTAAAATACGTTTTACAGTATTTCTCTGGTCCATTTTTATTGTTATTTTAGCGAAAACCAAGATTTAAAAACTTTCGTGTATACATAGTTACTCGCTATTTATTAGTATACTACTACAAGCAGCCATTTTTATGCATTTTAGAGGATCGAAAAGAAGTCATTTTTCCAGATTTTAATATTTTGGTATGGAATCAACCACAAACCAGCTGAAGTTTGTTGGCAACAAATATGAGCCTCCAACTCCTCCTGGGTGGACTACACCAATAAGTCAAAGTTGACCAAAAATCGAAAAAATCGGAAATCACTTTTTTCTCGAAGCGATTAAACTCGAAGCACATGGTTTATAGACCCAAACTTTGCTGCGTCAACGAGTCTGATATATGGACTATCTAAATCTACCATCACCTTTTCTCCAGCTCTTCTGGTTCTCTCAGGAAGTTTGTTCTACGAAAAGGTCGAAAAACGGTGTTTTTCGATTTTGGGAACGCTGAAACTCCCGACGCGAAAATGTTGGAGAGGTCATACTGTAGGGTCAAATGCGCTTCCACACCAAGTATTAGGTCCACCCAACACAAGTTATTCAACTCCCCTTGCCTTTGTTTAAATATTAAATTCCACTTTTTTTTGGCCCACCCTGTATGTGGGTAAAAATGGACGAAAAAATCGGGGGCTGCGAGGGCGTTTTCCCCATTTGAATCCAAAATCTGTATCTCCAGCATCATGTTGGGGGCAAAACTCAATGATTACACAAGATATTGACATGCGGTGCTTTTTGTTATGTAATACAAGGTGTCACAAAAAAAAGTATAATTCTTTTTTTAAACAAGGAAGAGGGGCTGCCAAGACCTATGGTTGGTGCCAACAGGGACTTGGTGGGAAGAGGTACTTGACCCTACAGTATCATGGTTACGGTACTTTCGCTTCGAGAGTTGCAGAAGTTCATAGTTAAAAAAACACCCATTTTTGGGGTGTTTTTTAAATCCCTTTTCCCAAAGCCCCAGGGCAGCTGAAGACCTGTGGTTTTGGGGTTTGGTAGACCTTGACTAACTCTCGTTGTTCCCCCATAGTATGACTTTGGGGGACTTTCGCTTCGAGAAATCCAGTGCGTTGAAAAAACTTTTGCAGATTTTTATACGTTTTTGACTATGTTTGACGTATTGGTGTAGTTCAGAGAGGTGGAATTGGGGGCTAATATTTGTTGTCAACAAACTTCGGACCAATTGTGGTCGATCCCATTCCAAAATATTGAAATCTGGAAAAATGACTTTTTAAGCAGCCATAATTTTCGTATGTTAGTAAGTATACTTAACACATGATGAAATTCATTTCAATGTTAAAGTATCCAAATTGGTCATAAACGTCTAAAATGTATTTTACAGTATTTATCTGGACTATGTTTATTGATTTATAGCAAAAAACAACATTTTAAAACTTTCGTGTATAAATAGTTACTTGCTATTTACTAGTAAACGCGTTTAAGCAGCCGTTTTTGAACATTTTTGGGCATCGAAAAAAAGTCATTTTTCCAGATTTCAATATTTTTGCGTGGGATCGACCACAAAAGGTCCGAAGTTTGTTGACAACAAATATGAGCCTCCAACTCTTTCTGGGTGGACTACACCAATAAGTCAAACATAGTCAAAAACGTATAAAAATCTGCAAAAGTTTTTTCAACGCACTGGATTTCTCGAAGCGAAAGTCCCCCAAAGTCATACTAATGGGGAACAACGAGAGTTAGTCAAGGTCTACCAAACCCCAAAACCACAGGTCTTCAGCTGCCCTGGGGCTTTGGGAAAAGGGATTCAAAAAACACCCCAAAAATGGGTGTTTTTTTAACTATGAACTTCTGCAACTCTCGAAGCGAAAGTACCGTAACCATGATACTGTAGGGTCAAGTACCTCTTCCCACCAAGTCCCTGTTGGCACCAACCATAGGTATTGGTAGCCCCTCTTCCTTGTTTAAAAAAAGAATTATACTTTTTTTTGTGACACCTTGTATTATGCTAATGAATGAATCCTGGCAAGTTTCAATACCGTTGGACACGATTTCGAAATATAGCATCAACATGAAATTTCAAAAATTTGCAATATTAACTCCTTGGCAAAAAATCAAAGTTATGTTAATTTTTCTTTAGAAATATAAGTGTTAGTGCTTTTAAAACATAAAATGGATGTAGAAATATCATATAGAAGCATGAAACACTCAATTCCAAGACTTTTTGATTTTTCCGGATAGGTCAAAATTTACCTCTTTTTTGGTGAATTTTCAACGTATCACAATTATTTCAAAAATTAAAGATTATGTCATTTTTAGATGTTTACAATAAAATTTATCGTGTTTGAGATGTTTGTGGGTGGTTTAAACTGTTAGGAATAGACAGTTTCCATTTTAGCCACCATTCTGATAAGCAAAAAATACCTCAAATTTAAAATATCACGAAAGAAAAAATAAGTGTCGAGGAATGTCAAAATCACCCAAAAAAAAAAAAGGTGTTGAACTTTCCGAGAATGTCTTCGTTTATATGTACAAAGTAGTGACACTGTGAAGTTTAAACATGCGTCAACTGAATTTTGATGTCATTGTTAAATAATTGTTTCACTACGGCATCTATACTTTTTTTTATTTATTTAATGGTGCATTCGCCATCAGAATTTAAAAAAATTCAATTGAATTCCCGAGTAACAATAAATTTTATTTTACCCTCATGAAAAATATACAAAGGTTAAAAACATTTTAATAATTCAAAAAAGCACTTATTTTATTGAAATTGTTCAAACTAGGGTTGCCGCCCCCTCTCGAAATACGGGGGTCCCCGCGGGGACCCCCGTTCGGGGGTTTCCCCGTTCCCCGTCCCCGGGCAATTTTTGATTTTCGGGGGTCCCCGAACCCCCGTCCCCGAAGACATTTTTCCCCGAAAAAAAAGCGTTCACTTTTTATTAGTTTTTTTCTGTGAGAATTATTTTTGACAACATGTTGAAATGATGTCAGAATCTTATTCGTTCAACGTGCCACTAATAATATTATGTTAAAAAATACAAATAATTCGGAAATGGATATTGTTTGTCATTTTTTATTGTTTTTAAGAGAATAAAATCCTATTTTAATTTTAGTGCTTTTTATAATAAGGTAATTTCTAAAATAACACTTCATAAATTTTTCATTTTGCTCCCTTTTTTCCCCGTCCCCGACATATTTTCGGGGAAAACAGAACCCCCGTCCCCCGCCCCCGAAGAATGTCACCCCCGGCCGGGGAAAACGGGGAAGAAAAATACGATTTCGGGGGTTCCCCGTTCCCCGGATTTTTCGATTTTCGGGAGGGGGCGGCAACCCTAGTTCAAACACTTTTCAAAAACCACTTCGTAAAAAGGCAACCTTTGTTTCTCTTGTAATAAATTTGTCACAATTTTCAAACTAATATTTTTTTCGTTTAAAACAACGAAAAATTAAGCTTTTATTTTCATACTCTAAAGTTGAATAACAAAAATCGTTACAACCGTCAGACATATCATTGTTTGTCTTGCATTTTCTTCTTCCTTCAACGAAAATTTCATCACTAAAGTTCTTCAATTTATTTCGACATTATTTTCAATTTTTAGCTTTTTTTCTTGTTTAATAAAAATTTATGAACAAAGAACGCACTTTTCTGAAATATTAATTAAGTATTTACAATAAAATTTTTAAATCATAGACTTGGCAAACAAAAGTCTATAAATGAAAAAAAAATCGTATAATTTCACTTTAAGCTTAGAATATTTAAGTATATAAAAATAACATCTGGATCAATATTAACAATTTTATTTTATGGCAAACATTAATGTTACATTTATTTTCTAAACCTTACACTATTTTATTTCGATACACTGAAAAAAATCGGTGACGAATTCGACACTGACACCATCACCGCGGTGAGAAAAATTCCCTCACCAGTGTTGAATTCGACACTGTTGCGTCACCATCAGTGACGAATTCGTAACCGATAAGTCACCGGTGAGAGTTATTTTGTCACCGGTTTTTTTCAGTGTAGACATTTTTCTTAAGACCACGTATCTCGTTATTCCCTATCAAACATTATTTTCTGTTGTTTTTTAAACCTTTCAAAAGCTGAAATTAAGGGAATGTAAAAAACAAAAAAATGAAGGTAATGCAATGTATCTGTTTTTACAAAACTTATGTACGAATATTTCACAGTATTTACTTATTTTTATTTAATCAATACTGTGGATTTGACTTGTAAACAAAAAGCTCAGACATCAACCAGTAGGTATTTCATATTCAGATTAAAAACTTTTTTAAACATTGCAAATAAATATTTTAAAAAAAGCATTATTAAAGATTTAAAAATAAAATGTGCAATTTTTCAAAGAAAAAATTTCACACAAAACGTAGAAAAAAAAAGAAAAATGTGTTATTACGAATTTTGAAATATTTAGTTATTTTTCTGGGTTGCCAAAAAACTGTTTTCCTTGACTAGCAAATGTCGAATCCTTTTTAAAATTTTTTTTTTCAGTGCACATCATTTCCGAGGGACTGTCTGGTGATCATAGAACAAAAGAATATGTTTTGCAGAAAATGAGTCATCAATATAATAAAAATAGCAATAAAGGATCGAAGGTTTCTGAAAAGCAGCAACAATTTTTAGCGATTTTTTTTGGTTGGAATCTTGCCGTTTTAATGGTTCATTAAATTAAGTTAAAATCATATTAAACAACATTGATTGATCCTATTTGCCACATTAATAACAATTATGAAAAATAAGCAACAAAAACAAACAAATGTAACCCATAATGTTTACAAAGCCGCTTTGATTTCAGTCATATATAATATAACAAAATTTTTATTATTGGCAAATTGTCTCGGAGCTTTATGTTTATTAAAATTTTTGATATCATAGTATTCAAAGAAAAAATTCGAAAAAACGATGCTTTCGGATTCCAAACGCACTGGCTGGAAATGATTTTCCTGCCATGTATTCGCGTTTTTTTTTCGAAAAAAATGACACTACTAATGTCAGACAAAATTTTATTTAAAAATAAAAAAGAAAAAAAAGTTGAAAAAATAGTGTTGCCATTTTCATTTCGATTGTATAGCAGATGTTACAGAAAGTTGAAAATGAACAAGCCAAAAAACTTTTTTGAATATTTTTAGTGTACAATTTTGTTTGGAATTTTGCCGTTTTGATGTTTCGTTAATTTATTTAAAGTCAAATTAAACAGGATGGGCATACTTCGATACATCCATTTCGACAGTAATAATAACTATGAAAAATAATAAACAATTGAAAAAGAATTTTCACGATGTCTGAAATTATGTTTTGAAAAAATGAAACGTTTGCTTTTCTGGGAAGTTGTGTTTTTTTGGGACTTTTGTGACACAAACAAATTATTTACCATTGACATTTAAACATACCATATTCTTGCCTTCATAATACATTTTTGCATACATTTTCTAAAAATTCTAATAAATATGATATTGACAAAATACAGGTTCGAAAACAGAAAAATTATATCTTATATGTGATTCAAAGAACGTTGTTGTTAGAATTAATTTGTGGATGTCATAAACATGAAAATTTTATAACTACTGAGCATAAGCTTAGCTAATTTTCAGGTGACTTTTTTAACTTTTTTGTGTTTTTTTCAAAAATGGATGTGAGATTTTTTTGCACCAAAACGGTAAATTTCTGTAAATAATAAATATTTTAAAAATTCAAATGTTTAAAAAAATAACATTTTTGGAATAAATCAATAGATTTGCAAAAGAAAGAGAAAGAATGGAAAAAAAGCGCGTTGTCAAATGTTTTGACAGAATAAAATGTAATCAAAGAAAGAATGATTCATTAGCTTTTATTGAAAAAAATGTGCAGTTGAAATTGGAAAAATATTTTTTAGAGATATAATTATCGTTTCATACTGCTTTATAAGCTATTCAATAAAAAAATGTATTTAGTTAGGGAGCTGACAAAAAAATAAATATCTTAGTTGATGGCCACAAAAGATGCCATCCTTCCAAATATGCAAATTTTTCTTAAAAATAATGAATCATAAAGCCCAAGATGTAAATTTTAAAAAATTTTCAGTAAAAAACCTGTTGCACGAAGGTGAGTTTTTTTTATTTTTATTGATGCAATGTGACGCATCCAAGTTTAATTTAAAACCCAGAAAACTTTGGAATAAACAAAGTTTTAAAAAATTCATTAAAAAAATGTAACACCAAAAATATTCAAAAAAAGAGAGAAAATGTTTTCATAACGTCTGGAAAAAAACGTTTTGTCTTACATTTTCTCCTTTTAACGAAAATTTCATTATCGGACATTTTCAGTTTTTCGGTGTTATTTTGTTTAGGAAAATTTTATAGACGGATGTTAGGCTTTTGCTTGTCTTATCTGACATAATTTTTATCAGGTTGTTTTTAAATATTTAAGTCAAAGATCTTGCATACTTTTTGTGTTTAATTTTTTGAGGCTTCAAAATCTTTAAATGCAACAAGAAAAGTAGCACTATACCAACGCTGAATATAATGTCGGACAATTTTAAAAATTATTTTTTAGCAAAAATTTTATGATATTTGGATATTATTTAATCAATATTGTCATATTTCGTTTTACTGAAGTATTGTGATATTAATGAGTTTGTATTAAAATTTCATTTTGAAGCTATTTGAACCGTTAGAAATAGATATCAAAAATATGCATTAAAAACTTAAATTAAATTGCAAATTTAAATGATTGTTGCAATGTAATAAAAAAAGTTTTATGCAAAAAGTAAAAACAATAAAATGCGGCATCACAAATTCCGAAATATTTTGTTTTTTTCTGCGTTTCCAAAAAAAGGCTCGTAAATGTTGCTTTCTTTTGAGCTTTTTTTTGCAAATCATCGCGTTTAATTTAGAAGAAAAAGAAATGATTTTTTGCAAAAAATAAATTTTATTTTTTGAATATTTTTTTATTAAAAATGTTGTAAAAATATTAAAATTTTAAAAACAACCACAAGCTCAAGCATAAAATAGGGAAAAAGTTCAAACGTCCTAGAGGACAATAAAATAAAAAAATGTAATATTTGGAAATATTTCGACGCCTTTAAAAAATGATTTTAAAATTTATTACAATTTTCCAAACATTGGTTTTTGGAACACTGCTTCTTCTTTTTTGAAACATCGCAATACGCATTGTAATTATTATTTATTTCTATCAGATTTTTTATTTATTGAATGAAAAAAGTTTCAGAAGTATACCATTCATTTATAACGAAAAATCTGGATGACGTTTTGTTTTACTTGTGATTATTTGATTCTATATAGAATTAGTTCCTTTACTAACTTTTATAGTATTTATCAACTTTTTTTTATTTTTTCATTAAAAATTCAAAAGGAAATTCAAAAACAAGGCTGAAATGACTTGGGCGATTTTTGAAGTGGAACCATTTTCAATATTTTTGTGAAAAAAGGCTTTTAAGTCGATACAAAATGTTTTACACGAAAAATAAAAGATTGTTTTGAAGACTAAAATGCAAACGTTTTTGAGATACACATTTATTGACTGCAATTTATAGATAGATTTTTATTGAAGTTTTTTGCATGGATCACATATTCTTTATGAAGCCCCCAAATTGTGTCTCGTTTTTGCGTTGCAATTCTTTGAAAATAAAAAATACCTTCTAAAACAAATGTTTTGAAATTTAATTAACCACTGCCTGAGGTGAGGAAGACACGAGTTAGACAAAAAATATACAAAAAAATGTAAAAAAAGAAAAAATTAAAGCAAACAATGTTGTTTTGATTTCACATTAATTTTGCTACAAATGTTTTTCACAATTTTTTTTATAAAAATATTGAAAAACGGCTTCCTTTTATTATAAAGTTTAAAATGTTTGTGTAACACAAATTGTTTTGATTAAAATTAAACTGACAAGCACGTTTCTTCACTCTGAGAAAATGAATGACAAATGTAAAACAGGGTGTTAGTTGAAATTTTGAAGTGCCAAAAAAGTACCGTAACCTTGCCAATAGCACGTAAAAAAATTTTATGTTTGTTTTCGACCCCTAAGGATACTTTTTAACCATATGTGGTATAATAACTCGCTAATCACTTCTGGCGGTTCCCTTGTGAACTTTAAGTACGAGCAAAGCAATCCATATTTAATTATCAATGGGCTGACCAAGTAGGAAGATTATTTTTATTAAAGTTTTTAATAATGTTTGAAGAAAACTTTTCAAAAAGGGATGGGTTAATTCAATAAAATAAAAAAATTCAAAAACGCATGTTTTATGAAAAATCTTTTTGAACTGAAAAATAATATTTTAATTTAAAAAAAATGATTTTAAAACAGTTTTGTTGCAATAGACAAACGTATTTTTATTGTGTCTTTTCCTTTCAACGAAAAAGTTCATCGTGGAACATTTTTTTTGTCCATCTGTCAATTTCTGCTCTTTGCCTGTTTTCAAAAAATGACAAAAGTTGAGCTTTTCTTGGTCTTATTTGACACAGTTTTTATATATTTATCTTTAAATATTTAAATCAAATTCTGTGTAAAAAATTCGAAGCAAAAAAATCTTTAGCTAAAACAATTAAAAGCATGATAAATGAAGCTCATTGTGATGGAATTGAGTCAATATTTAAAACTAATTTTCTGACTTACAAACAATATTATTGTTATTTTAAAGTTGTTTTTCACGCAATTTGTCAGTTGATGGCCCACATGAAATTTTTTGCAAAGAGAAAGCAAAATTTTGTGGGCGCTTGGCAAAGTGTTTCTCCTCGAGGAATCAACATCTTTTGTCGAGAGAATTTTAAAAAACGAATGCCAAAACGTACCACAAAATTTGCCCTTCAGTTTGATGTGGGCCACAAAAGATGCCAACATTTTTTGGGTTGAATCAACATCCAAAAAGCATAACTTTCCAAATATGCAAATTTATCATTATAGAATTAATAACTTCATTTAATAACTTTTTGAGGAACGTAATGGGTGTTATTTCAATCTTGTCAAAAAAAGTAAACAATCATAAGGTCGATGAGGTCAAAAATCTTGTAAATTTTAAATAGTTTTCAGTAAAAAACCCTGTTGGGCAAAGTTGTGTTTCATTTGTTTTTTATTAATGATGTGGAGCAATGGTTTTGAACACGTTTAATTTAAAAGCCAGAAAACTTTGGAAGAAACAAAGTTTCAAAAAATTCACAAAAAAATAAAACACCAAAAATATTCAAAAAGAGAGAGAAAATAGTTTCATTCCGTCTGGAAAAAACATTTTGTCTTGCATTTTCTCCTTTTAACAAAAATTTCATTATCGGACATTTTTGTTTTTTTTTCGTGTTATTTTGTTTAAGAAAAGTTTGTAGACGTAGACTAGGCTTTTGTATGTCTTATCTGACATAATTATTATCAAGTTGTTTTAAATATTTAAATCAAAGTTCATTTTTTATGCTTAAAAATCTTTAATTATAACAAAATAAGTTGTAGTATACTTATGCAAAAGTATGATAACGAACATTTTTTAAAAATTAATTTTTTGACAGAAAGACAACGTCACATTTTTAACCCCTAAAATTTTAGTACATATTACTAAACACATTTTGTAAAGATCATGTATCTCATGATTTATTATTAAAACCCATTCTCAGATACTTTTCACATCTAGCAAAAATTAATAAAATTTAAGCTAAAAATGATTGTTATAAAAACTAAAGCACTGTAACGTTTCTCATTTTAACAAAAATTATGATATATGTAAATAATTCACTTTATTTGATTATTATTAAATCAATACTGTTTTTAGGCTTATCAGGGTATGTATGTTTTGGCATTAATTAGTAGGCATATTATATTCTGTTTTGAGGATCGTTGTAAATAAATAAAAAAATATACATGAAAAATTCAAAAGAAATGTGCAATTTTTCACACAAAAGTTTTATTCGAAAAATTGAAAAAAACGCGGCATTTCAAATTTCGAAATATTTAGTTTTTTCTTCGTTGTCTAAAAAATAATTTTCCCACGGATTGAAAATGTCGGCTTGCCCTTTTTACCCGTTTGTTTTAGATTTAGTTGAAAAAGAAATGATTTGATATAAATAATAAATTCGTTTTTTTGAATATTTTGTGAAATTCTTGTCGAAAAAGTAGTAAAAAATATCAGAATTCTCAAAAAAGCAAAATCGAGCATTAATGGTAAAGATGTTAAAAGCCGTCATCACTAAAATAAAAAAATGAAATATTTGTTAATAATTCAATGCCTTCAAAAAGCGTTTTTAGAATTTACTATTACTTTTTAATCATTTGATTTGGGAACAGTGTCCACCTTTAATTGAAAATCCCAATATGCATTATGATCAAGGCCTTAGGCAGAAAAAAATTTCGGGGGGCATTTTCATTTCAGGGGGGCACGCCTTTGATCTTTTGCCGCCTTAACACGACGGCGGCAAAAGATCAAAGGATTTTCCCCAGTTTCGGGGGGGGGGGGGGGGCAACGTGCCCCAAATGCACCCCCCCCCCCCCCTCTCTACGGCCTTGATTATGATTCATAAATTTCTATTAGATTTTTAAATTATTGAATTAAAAAAGTTTTAGAAATATACCATTCATTTATAACGAATTTAACGGAATAAATATTTTTTTTACTTATGATTATTTGACATGATTGTTGCCTTTACTAACTTTTAAATTTTTTATTAACTTTTTCTAATTTTTTCATTAAAAATTCAAAAGAAATTTAAAAATTTAGCTTAAAGGGGGAGGCACATCGCCTGTAGTTTTTTTGATGCGACTATGAACTTTTTTTTACAAAAATCAGGGACTCATTGGAGCTGCTTTTTTCTTTCCTTTTTTGCAGCTGCAGTGAAGAAAAAAACAAGCTCCAATGAAAGGTGTTTTCGCGTCGAGAAATGCAATCGACTTTGCATCAAAAAAACTACAGGCGATGCGCCTACCCCTTTAAACAACTTGGGCGATTTTTGAAGTGGAACCTTTTTCTATTTTTTTGTGCAAAAGGCTTTTATTTTAAAGCATAACATTTTATACGAAAAATGAAGGATTCTTTTAAAGACGGAAATGCAAACGTTTTTAAGACACACATGATTGACTGTAATTTCAATTGTCATAGGAATAAACGCAAGCAACCAATATTTAATGGAATATTTATGAAAGTAAATCAATCGATGGACTATCATCAAATACGCATAAGCTGCCACAAATCCCACTCATATTTTTTGAAAGAAAGTAGCAATTTAATTTTTTTCTGTGATAATCAAAACATTTGACAGCGTTGCTTTGTTTGTGTCTTAACGTTGAATAGCGTCCTTCACCTGTATGCCCCTTATTTTTGAAAAGATAAACACGCTAAAATATTTGAAGGTTTAACATATTTCTTAATTTTTCAATTTTACACTATTTTCTTTGCATAAAAACAATGACAAAACAGTTTTATTTTTAATACAGTCGTCCACAAAGGCAATATCTCCTTATCTAGTAATTACTTAAATTAAAATTGGACATTAACTGAACAATGAATAAAATAATTTTAAAATGTTCTCTTTTTTGTTTTATTAAATGTTATTTGTCATTTAAATTTTGGTATTTACACTATTGTCTGTTTTTATTGTTTAGAACTATCCTGGAAAGAAAAGTATTTAATTCTGAAATGATCATGTTGTATATTTTCACTTATGGATATGCCCACAATTCAATAGGCAGGTAAATGTCATAACTCAGTTAATGTCAAAGCTAAAAGAGGCACAAAAATATGGATTAAAATTTACAAAAAGTTTTGCCATTAATGAAAGACAAAAAACAACATTTTTATGTCAGCTGCCACAGAAAAAATTATCCTAAATTTGCTTTGTCTGAAAAACGACGATTTTTTTTGCAAACAAATATTTCGAAATTAAATTCTATATTATTTTTGTTGGAATAATATGTTGTTATTTTTCCGCGAAACAACAGAATGTTTGAATTTTTTATTCAAGAAAATAAAATTTGAGATTAACAAAGTATAAAAACTAATGAATTAAATATTTCGGAATGCTAAAAAAATTGAACATATATCTTATGAATCATAAAGAAAACAATATTGATTTTATTGTACTTTTAAAATAATAAATTATATTAAAATAAGTTTTTATCGTTTTTTCTCTCATGAATTTATTCAGGCATTTGACGTTTTCCTTTTTTGTATGCAAAACATGTGGTTTATGACGACTTTTACGGTATTCTTCCTTGAAAAAAAATAATGTGTCTTTTATTCAAAAATCAGTCGAAATTTAATCTAACATATATTTTGCTAAAAGTATATTTCGTCATTTTTTATGAAATATTAAAGTGTTCAAAATGTATTTTTTTTAAACTGTGTGTGATGTTGGTTAAAACTTAAATAAAGTCTCATCTTTAATTAATAATATAATAAATAATTATCGAATGTCAATGCAAAAAACACAAAATCATTTTTATTCAATTTTTTAATTATTTTTTGATGACAATAATTCAATTTATGGATGTGACAATTAAAAAAATTTAAAAATTTAAAAACTCAATGTTTTGAAAAACCTTTTTGTCCTGCAAAATTTTGTTGCTTCTCAGGCAGCAATGAAAGAAAGAAAAAATACGCTTTTTTGCTGTTTGCTTGTTTGGGAACATTTTTTGAGCAAATGTGAACATCTGCATTTCGCAATATTTTGTTGAACACAAAATACTTTTGTCTGCGTCTTTCAGTCTTTTCTTTATGTTATTGCTCAAAAATTCTTTTCAAACTTTTCTTAACGCTTTTCTTCTTCTTTGGTTTTGTCTGCTTTCAACGACAGTGTTCGCAAAAAGACAGAAAAAAAATTATTGATTTTTCAAACAAGACAAACAACATGTGTTCAAAAAGTACACATTTGTTGTTCTTTCTTCGTCAAAGATTTTGTATATTGCGTTTTTCTTTTTTGAATTTTTTAAAACAAAAAATTGTTTGCTAAAAAATTAGAAATTTAAGTTTAAAAAACAGCATTATTATCAAAGAAATATTGCAGTAAATTTTTGGCATTAAATTTATATGTCCTGAAATAATAATGCAAACTTTACAAAACATTAATTTAAGATTATATTATTTCACAAAAACCAAGGCACCATTAGAAAAATGTCAACGGGTTAAAACTTCTGTAGTAATCCTAAAAATGGGACAATATTTGCTCCTTTTAGGAGTAATATTTTCCCAGTAGTATCACACGATGGACGTATTTTAATCCCACTGCGAAAATTTTCGACAAAGTTATAATAGCTTTATGGCTTTTAAAACATTTGAGAACACAAATTACATAACTTTTGATGTTTGGCAGAACTCAAAAATACAATGCCATCAGGTTTTTATACCAAATAAACGTTCATTGCGTGTTTTTACTGTTATATTACCGTAACTTTGACTCCCTGGTAAATCCACAGTTTGAGGATTCAGCAGCTAATTTTTTGCCATATTTTTACCTTATACCAGATGTGTTTAAAAATATGTACCACCAACTCCATCAGAATTTGGGAATATCTACGGTTAAGATTATTTTGGCACCTTTTTAACACAGACTAACGTTTACTTCGAAAAAGAAAATATTTCACAATGCAAAAATTTTATTTAAATTTATGTATCATATAAGTGTCGGATTTGATTTTCAAATTATTTTTTGTAAACAACAGAAATTCCGCAGTCAGATTTAATATTTTTTAATGAATTCGTTATCATCTTGTTGGTAAACCAAATTCATTATATAATAGTAAAAATATAACTTTTTTAAATAATTTATTATTAAACATATAAAATTTTCAAAAAAATCTAAACCAAGAAAAAATAAATTATGGGAAAAGACACAAATGCAGTAAAATTGATCAAATTATTATTTCGTCACAGGTTAGTTTTGTCTGCTAATTTTTTCCTTCAACAAAAATTTCATCATACATCATTTTTAATATTTTTTCTTGGCTCTCTTGCCTTCCTTTTTTGTTTTTTCTTTTTTGATGAACATTTTTAATAATTTTCAGTGACCTTTTTCCACATTTGTATTTTTTAATATTTAAATTATTGTTTAAATTTTACAGATCGTATTGTTTCTGTTTAATTTTTAATGGCAAAAAAAGTTCTAATATGTTGCACAAGACAAAGGTTAATCAGATACCTACGCTTTTAAAAAAATTGGTATGGATTTCGAAAACTGTGACCTAATGTGAGATGTGATTTATTTTATGTTCTATTATTTATGATACTTTCCATGTTAAAAGCATATTTAAATAATAATTTATAGTGTACAATATTACACATGGAAATTTTTTGACTTCAAAAAAAGTCACTTTTTTGCAAATGTTTACTGTAATTGTAAATGATAAAACCATTACTTTCGTTTGAAATATTCAAAAAAATCTATTTTAAAACTGCTTCTTTTTTGTGTCTGCAAAAACGTCTTCTTTTCGTTTTTTTAAATGGAACAAAAAATATTACTCTTTTGTTTTTTTTCGCCAATATTGTTTGCACAAATAAAAATGAAAACTTTTTTTTCAGTTTTAAGAAGGTGTCCTTTTTGGGATGCAAATTTAACAAAAAATAGATTGGCATCCTTTGCGACCATTGGCTTTGAATAGTAGTATTATGTTAGCCACCGTGAATAAAATCGAATAAAACATTTTATTGATCAGTTTATTAAGCTGTATTAAACAATGCCAAAATACCAAGTATAATTTTTTCTATTTCCAAACATATCAATGCGAGAATATATTTCTTAGATTTGATTTTCCAATAATTTTTTTTCAAACTTAATATTAAAAAAATTCCATAGCAAATTTTTAAAGTTTAAATGGTGGCTGATGTAAAACAAAATTCGTTGCAAATGCAATTGTAAGTTTGAAAGTAATTTAATCTTTTACAGTTAGAAGTAATTTAATAATTAGCATAAAATTTTTAAAAATTGTTATTCAAATAATTTCTTTTCAGAAAAAGGGTAGAAAAGGCACGGAACATAAAAGTTAGATCCTGTTCTCTTACAAATCTGTCTATTTGTAAGAAAAAATGGTCAAGAACGTGACATTTTTTAAAACTGCTGTTTATCAAAATTTTCTGTGGTCTTTTTTCAATTTTTTATGATTTTTTTCCAATGCTCTTAAACAGTTAAAGCCCAAATCATGCATACTTTCATGAATTTGTCAAATCAAAAAATATTCATCGTTGGTGATACGATCACTGGTGCTAATTCAGTTTTTATTTCATTGTTAAAAACTTTTAATGGGTTTAGATTTATTAATGAATCGTCATGCTTATTTGAACGCAACTTTCCTGAGTCAAATTTGAAAAAGCTGGAATTCTAAAGAGAAAGCGGATATGTACTTTATTAAATTAAAAATTGTTTAAAAATATGAAATATTCAACATCGATTATTTGAAATAAAGCAACGTAAAAGTTTCTTATTTCAAAATAAAGTCACATCTTTTTTTCGAATTGAAACGAAAAATGCAAAAAGCCACAAAAAAGTTTTTTTCTTGCCCACATTCGAATGCAGCGGCGTTGATTCGTTTTTCGTTGGTGTGTTTTGAATTTTTTAATTTACTTCATTTTGATTCACATTGGTTTTAATATGATGCAATAGAGTTACCTAAAGTATTCCAATGAAAGACAACGGCGCAGTAATAAAGAGAAATAGATAAATGTTTTACATTTTATGTGTTTTAAGAAAGGGAGAATTACTGCTTTTAAAACAACATCAAACACTCATGTATTTAAAAATATTATTTTTGAAGCAATATTTGGGATAAATTTTTACATACAGGGTGCTTCAAGAAATTCCCCGACCGTATTTTGGCTTGCAATTTTTTTCTATTGAGTTTAAACAAAAACGGATTTCATATTTATTATCAGTATACTTGCGCATTTCGATTTTTAGAAAAAATTTTTTTTCGAAAAAATTAAGTTTTTCACGTGGTCCCCCCTGTGCCTTTTTTATCTGATTTGCAATGCGTTTGTCTATGATTTCGAGAAGCACAGGGGGGACCACGTGAAAAATTTAATTTTTTCGAAAAAAATTTTTTTCTAAAAATCGAAATGCGCAAGTATACTGATAATAAATATGAAATCCGTTTTTGTTTAAACTCAATAGAAAAAATTTGCATGCCAAAATACGGTCGGGGAATTTCTTGAAGCACCCTGTATAATAATTTTTATTGTTTATATTTTACTATTTGTTGTTGAACACCAAAATATTTTTGTCTACAGCTTTCAATCTTTGCTTTAAAAAATTTAAAATCTTTCCTTCTTTGTTCATGTTTTATTTTTAACCGCAGTGCTTTCATTAAATGCAATAGAAAAAATCATTTATTTTTAGAACTAGACGAACCAAAAAAGATTCCTATTGATTTTTTTTCATCGTCAAAGATTTTGTAAATTGTGTTTTTCGTTTTTGAATTTTTTAAAACGATGAAATTTGTTTGCAAAAAAATTAGAATTTTAAGTTTTTAAACTTTTTTTTTTTAAAAACACAGCATTAATGTCAAACTTTATTTTAATAAATGTTTTGGCATTAAATAATTATGTCCTGAAATAATAGTTCAAACTGAAGAAAACATTAATTTAAGATTAAATTTTTTCACCAAACTTAAAACACTATTATAAATATGTCAACAGGGAAAAATTTGCGTATATTTTTTACAACTTCAGAATTGGTGATAATAAATCACTGTTTTTTGATTCGGATTCGAAGTAGCTGGGGCAATCATATGAACGTGTTTTCGACAAAAATAAAAAAATAAAGGTTTTTCCTCGTAGAATTCTTTGACTATTGACCATTTGGAGTTTCCTGCGTTGATTAATGATTAGAGGAGAACCCTTTGTCAAGTGTAACAAAACGCAGAAACTTATGGAACGACCCGATAATCTAATCTTTTACAATTAGAAGTAATTTTACATTGTGCATGAAATTTTCATAAATTAATATTTTTTTTATAGTTTCTATTTTATTTATCCATCCAAAAAAAATATTAAAAATTTTTTTGGATGGATAAAACAAAATAAAAATGGAAAAAAAGACACAGAGCATAAAAAACTATTTGTTTATTTATAAGGAGAAAACGGTCGAGAACGTGACATTTTAAAACTGTTGTTTGTCATAATTTTTTGTTCTTTTTCCATTTTTTTTATGCTTCTTTGACAATGCTCTTTAAAAAGTAATGGACTAAATCATTCATAATTTCACGAATTTGTCAGCGCAAAACATATTTATCTTTAGTGATATGGGAGCTAATTCAATTTCTGTAGTATTGTCAAAAACTTTTAATGGGTCTAGATTTATTAATGAATCGTCATGCTTATTTGAACGTAACTTTCCTGAGTCAAATTTGAAAAATCTGCAATCTAAAGTGAAAACAGATGTGCTTTATTACATTAAAAAACTGTTTAAAAATATAAAATATTAAACACCACTGATTTGAAAAAAAGCAAAACAAAAGTCTCTTTTTTCAAAATAATGTCACAGCTTTTTTCTCAAATTGAAACGAAAAAGTCACAAAAAAGTTTTTTGCTTGGCCACATTCGAATGCAGAGGCATTGATTCATTTTTCATTGGTTTTTTTAAATTTTTTAATATAATTTACATGTATGTTGATTGACATCAATTATGACACGCTGCAATAAAATTTACCAAAAATAACCAAAGTACAAAGAATATTATCTTGCCGTCTGGACAATAATAAAGAGAAATGGATAAAGTTCTTACATTTTATGTGTTTTTAAAAGGGAAAAGCACTGCTTCAAATACAATATCAAACACCCATGTGTATAAAATTTTTTTAAAACAATTATTTTGTATAGATTTTTACAAATAATAATTTTATTCGTTTTATTTCGAAATTTAAAAAAATGTTGAAAAACTCGTTTTTTTTCCTAAACTGTATTGGTTGTGTTTGTAAAAATTAAAATGTCTAATTGAAAGTACATTTGCACTAAGGCGCTTTTAGCACACTTTTGCTCAAGCCATTTGGCATGTTGCGCATATAACTCACTTTCTGAAAAAATCGAGCAAAATGAAAGCATCGCGGACACTCGAAAATTTCAAAATGGGTTTAGGAAGCTGAAATTTGGCATGTAGTATCCTAAGGGGTCAAAAAGGTGTGATCAAAAAAAATTTTTGGTGTCCGGTGCAGGGCTGCTCCGACTCGGTTCCTGACCTCAGTTTTGATCCGTTTTCTACAAATGAGGTATCAGCGGAAAGCCCTTGATCAGGGCTACAATACTGATCTGCTGGAATTTTTATTGACGGTCCAGCACGAAAATTTCGCATTTTTAAAATTTCAAAGGGGGTTAAGTACCCCAAGAATTCGACACCGCAAAATTTTTTTTTTCTCAAAATGTTCCTTTTTTCATGACTCATTTATTGGTACAAAAAAATTTTCGATTTCGAAAAATTTTCGCGGCACTTTTAACAAAAAACGAAAACGCTCGTTTTTAACTCACTCACATAGTGGGAACGGTCTTCATTGGACCTTGTAGTCGAGTGGTTAACGCGATCGCTTTTTGCACTTTCACTCAAAGGTTCGATTCCCATTGGGTGCAAATTTTTTTTATAGCTTTTTTGATATTAAATATTTAATTATATAAATGTTGCAAACAAAAAATTGTGATTTTATTTTTGTTTTTATTATCTGAGAAGATAATAATGTCAATAAAAGATTTTTTTACTAGTACTTAAAAAAAACTAAATGTTTCAAACATATTTTCAACCGAGAATGTTAGCAAAAAAAATGTAAAATCTTTTTCTTTTCAATAACCATTAGAATAAAATCTGTCCTTTTCTTTTTTCTTTTTATTATTTGCTACAATCTTTGTAGTTTTATCATTCATTATAAAAATCAATTTTCTAGAAGAAAACAAAATCAATAAAAAAAAAGAAAAAACAAATTTTTTTAAAAATTGACTGAATATTTTAAAATGAAATTGTTAATTAAAATGATAATATTTTTATTATTTATGACATGTTTTTGTTGCGAGTAAGTAAATATCGTAATTAATAATAAAATTTTACAAAAAATATTTAGTTTAAAAATTAATGAAATTTTGAGCAACATGGCAAGATTTGATATTTATCAAGACGCGGATTTTGTCGAACTCCGTGCTTCGGATTGTACTTATGCTCCGGATTTATCCCCTTTTATTTTGTTGCTAATTCAACTGGATTACAAAGGACAAGATATCCCTATTGTACTTCAGTTTTTTTGTTTTACCTTTTTTAATAAAAAGTTTTTTTATTACGAAAATCCTTCTTTTTGGACATCTAAATAAAATCACAATTTTTTGTTTGCAACATTTATATAATTAAATATTTAATATCAAAAAGGCTATAAAAAAAATTTGCACCCAATGGGAATCGAACCTTTGAGTGAAAGTGCAAAAAGCGATCGCGTTAACCACTGGACTACAAGGTCCAATGAAGACCGTTCCCACTATGTGAGTGAGTTAAAAACGAGCGTTTTCGTTTTTTGTTAAAAGTGCCGCGAAAATTTTTTTGTACCAATAAATGAGTCATGAAAAAAGGAACATTTTGAGAAAAAAAAAATTTTGCGGTGTCGAATTCTTGGGGTACTTAACCCCCTTTGAAATTTTAAAAATGCGAAATTTTCGTGCTGGGACCGTCAATAAAAATTCCAGCAGATCAGTATTGTAGCCCTGATCAAGGGCTTTCCGCTGATACCTCATTTGTAGAAAACGGATCAAAACTGAGGTCAGGAACCGAGTCGGAGCAGCCCTGCACCGGACACCAAAAATTTTTTTTGATCACACCTTTTTGACCCCTTAGGATACTACATGCCAAATTTCAGCTTCCTAAACCCATTTTGAAATTTTCGAGTGTCCGCCCATTGCTCGATTTTTTCAGAAATCGAGTTATATACAAAAGTTCAATGTAAAAAAGAAGCAGAGTTTAAAAACAACGCGGCCATTTCCTGCAGTTGTCAAAAAAGCGCTTTTCATTGTGAATTCCTTTCTTATGAGAAAAAGAGAATTTTTTTAATATTTAAATATTTGACAATTATTGTCTGTTACGAAATTGCTCCAGTTTTTAATGAAAAAATCTTATATTAATTGAATTTCCAAAAAAACATTATGTTTTTTTTGAAAATTCACTTGCGCTGGTAAAAACATTTGTTAAAAAATTTTCATATAAATTAGTTGCGCAAATGAATTTTGTTTTTTGTTAAATCAAAAATTCATTGTATAAAAGCAGGAAAAGACTCTTTTAATAAGTAAATCTTGTATAATTAAATGAAATGGAACAATATACGTAAAATTTCCAAAAATTGTCATTTCAATATTTTCTAAACAAAGACAAAAAAATATATCGGAAAGATAAAAAAGTGGTTCTACATATAATATGTTTTTTTGGTTATTTGAAAAAGAAAAGGCTCGAAAAGTTTTTCTTTTTTTAATTTTTTACGCTTGTTTCACTCTGCTTTAAAAAAAGAGATCAAATCATAAACGACATCATAAATTTAAATGATTAAATAATGAACATTAATTATTTGTGATTCAATCCCAATAAACAAATCAATTCTAATTTCTATCTTTTCGTATCAAAACCTTCAAATGAGTTTAAATTTATTAATGCACCATTTTGATGGATCGAAGTTGTATAACATTTTCGTTGTAAAATGAAAACGGATAAGAATAATTATATCAAAAAACTAATTTTAAAAATAAAATATTCCTAAATATAATTATCAAAGGCTTGAAATAGGACAAGACAAATATCGCGTTTTTAAAAAAATGATGTCTCAATTTTATTACATCAAACTGAATTGAGCGAAAACGCAAACGTCACAGAAAAGTAGTTTTGATGTTTCACATTTCAATTCAATAGCAATGATTCATTTTTTTCGTTTTTTCAATTTTTAATTCTTTTAACAAATTGTGTCAGTTATTAAAATAAAATTAACCAATGTATTCTATTTACGTGAAACTTGACGAGATGCATCAATTGCACACCATCAGAACAATAAAAAAGAAATGTATAAATTTTTTTACATCTTAGGTGCTTTTAAAAGGAGAAAAGCATTGTTACAGATTTAAATTGTTTTGCATAAATTTTTACTGTGATAATTTTTATTATTTGCATTTAAGCATGGCAACGGGCCGATTTTTTGGAGGCCCGGGCTCGGAGAAAAAACGCCCATCCGGCCCAGGCCCTGTTTCTTTTTTTGTAAATTTTCTAAAAGAAAGCCCGGCCTGGTGCCGTGCTTATTTGCATTTCGCAATTTGTTGTCGAACACAAAATATTTTTGTCTCGTCTTTCAATTTTTTCTTTATTTTATTCCTCTAAAAATTTAAAATCAATTCCTAACGCTTCTTTTTTTCTTTAATTTTTTTTATTTTTAACCACAAAGCACTTAGAAAAGGCAAGAGAAAATATTATCGATTTTTAGAACAAGACAAACAAAATGTGTAAAAACAGACACTTTTGTTTTTTTTTCTTCGTCAAAGATTATCTAAATTGTGTATTTCATTTTGATTTCATCGTCAAAGATTTTGTAAATTGCGTTTTTTATAATGGACTTTTTTTCAACTTCGAGCAAAAATCAAACCTTTGTTCATCGGCACTTTTTTAAAGTGATCCTATGGGCTTGTAACTTTGTAGATAAGTTAATTTGGGTTAAAAAATAATAATTGAGGGGGTGGCAAGTCATGAAAATGTCTACTTTCCGAGTTACAGTACCCACCTACCTCACCCGTGGAAAAAATCAAATATCTTAGATATGGTCAAATTTGGCATTGGAATCGATTAAGGGACTCAAAATTAGTTTATATTTGAAATTTGGGAATTTTTAGACCACTGGGACCAAAATGGCATCAACTTAAAATCAACAAAAAAACTTCATGCCTATGTTTGGTCTGATTTTTTGACTTACTATTACTAGTTTGCGTGCACTTAAACAATGCAGAATTTTGTCTAGTTTATTTTAGTATATTAATTTTTTCGGTTTCGGGGGTGGAAACTTGTCATTTCTCAAAAAAACTGCAAAAGTCTACATCTCTAGGATCAACCCTGGGGCATATGTCATCAACGAGGTCAGATATTGACCTCCGGTGAATTACATGATGAAATAATATGCCAGTGGACAATGCTGGGTGAGTTTCATGACATTTGAACATGATTTCGAAATATGCCACCTATTTGAAATTTCGAAATTTCGCAAAATAATGCATTGGGGTATTAATTCAAAAAATGTTAATTTTTCTTAAGTTAAAAGAGAGAATGTGTGTTAATGGTAAAATATAGATACTAAATAAGTATTTTAAAGCATTAAACAATAAATTTGGTTAAATCCTGATTTTTGGGGACAACTCGAAAAATAGGTGTATTTTGGTCAATTTTGGAGATAATGAAACCAAATAAAAAACATCATATATCAACTTTTTGTGCTTTTTATCATGAAATATAGCATGTCTAGAGTATTTATGCAAATTTTCAAGCAGGGGGAACCTCTACTTTTCATTTCGCAGCATTTTGAAAATGAGACTATTCATGACCCCATATATCATGAAAAATCTCGTTTTCTCTATTTATAACTATTTTAGACACATTTTTTATACAATTTATGCAATATTTAACTCGGATAAACCAATTGCAACAAAAATTCCACTTTTATCGCGTTTTTAAAATTTTTGATTTTTTCGAAATCTCAAAATTGTTTATTTCTTATTGTTTGATGTCGAAACTTGGCTCAAAATAATAGAATAATCACAAAAAACAAAGAAAACATGCTTTTGAAGACTTTGAAGATGAAAAAAACTGATTTATTGAAGATTTAATTTCTTGAAACTACCTTGATATTCAAAATGCTGCGAAATGAAAAGTAGAGGTTCCCCCTGCTTGAAAATTTGCATAAATACTCTAGACATGCTATATTTCATGATAAAAAGCACAAAAAGTTGATATATGATGTTTTTTATTAGGTTTCATTATCTCCAAAATTGACCAAAATACACCTATTTTTCGAGTTGTCCCCAAAAATCAGGATTTAACAAAATTCAATGTTTAATGTTTTAAAATACTAATTTAGTATCTATATTTTACCATTAACACACAATCTCTCTTTTAACTTAAGAAAAATTCACATTTTTTGAATTAATACGTCGATGCATTATTTTGCTAAATTTCGAAATTTCAAATAGGTGGCATATTTCGAAATCATGTTCAAATGTCATGAAACTCACCCAGCATTGTCCACTGGCATATTATTTCATCATGTAATTCACCGGAGGTCAATATCTGACCTCGTTGATGACATATGCCCCAGGGTTGATCCTAGAGATGTAGACTTTTGCAGTTTTTTTGAGAAATGACAAGTTTCCACCCCCGAAACCGAAAAAATTAATATACTAAAATAAACTAGACAAAATTCTGCATTGTTTAAGTGCACGCAAACTAGTAATAGTAAGTCAAAAAATCAGACCAAACATAGGCATGAAGTTTTTTGTTGATTTTAAGTTGATGCCATTTTGGTCCCAGTGGTCTAAAAATTCCCAAATTTCAAATATAAACTAATTTTGAGTCCCTTAATCGATTCCAATGCCAAATTTGACCATATCTAAGATATTTGATTTTTTCCACGGGTGAGGTAGGTGGGTACTGTAACTCGGAAAGTAGACATTTTCATGACTTGCCACCCCCTCAATTATTATTTTTTAACCCAAATTAACTTATCTACAAAGTTACAAGCCTATAGGATCACTTTAAAAAAGTGCCGGTGAACACGGTTACTCGATTTTGAAAAAAAGTCGATTTTATTTTTGAATTTTTTAAAACAAAAAAAATTGTTTCTTAAATATTTATAATTTAAGTTTAAAACAAAACATGGATATCAGATGTTTCATTTTTTCCGAGGTCGTGATTCAATGAGCATTAAATATCTATGTCATTTTTATTAATCGTGCAAACTTAACAAAAAATTAATTTGAGAAATTTTATTCATTCTATACTTAGCCCTAATAATAAGACACGTTATAAGAAAAAAAATTTTCTGGGTCGGACTTCCATGGGTTACTTTGAAACCTTTTCACTAAAAATTTATAGTAAAAACACAGTTCGAACATGACAGCCTGTTAACAAAAAAGTGATCAAAAAAATTAAGAAATAAACATTTTGCATAAATAGAATGTTCTAAAAACGAAATATAAAGTATTTGCAAACTTGCTTTTTTTCATAAAATCATAAGCCGAAAGAAAAGGCCAGTGAACAAATTTGTTGTTTAGGCAAAAAGTGTTTGCCAACAAAACCAAAGAAAAATGTTTTTTGATAACAAATTGACTGCAGTCTTTAAAACAATTTTTTTGAATATTTGAATGGGGCAATATCTTTTCGTTAGCAATTGTTGTATTTTGTTAGATTGTATAAGATAAAATTAATTAGTAAAGAATTGCCAGTTTTGAAGATAATAAGTTCCGCACATTAACTCAAAAGCCAATGCAATATAAATCATTATTGAAATATGTGTTTTACATTGAAAATAATAAAAAAAGGAAATTAAATCAAATTTGACATAAGATGGTAATTTTTAAAATTTTGACAATTTTTTAAGGATAGAAAACTTAAACGCAGTTTTTGATGCACGACAAAAAAGTTTTTTAAACAAAATGAAAATTTGAATTTGTCAAAACAATAAATATTAATCATAGGTAATAGAATAATTGATGCTAACTCAATTACAATTTTTTTTCTACCACAATCAAAACCTTCAAATGCATCTAAATTTATTAATGTTTATTTGACGAACTGTTTGTGGGATCAAATTTGAAAAAGGTGCATTAAAAGCTTAAAACGGAAAGCTTTATTATACCAAAACACTGTTTAAAAAATATTAAATATTTAACAATTGAATCATCGAAGATTTTAAATTAAACAAATAACTTCTTTTTCAAATAATGTCTCAATTTTTTCGTCAAACCGGATCGAACGTAAACACAAAAATAACATAAAAGTTGTTCTCTTCTTTCACATTCAAATTGAGCATTTTTGATTCGTTTTTATTCAAATTTTTTATTTATTTCAATATGTTTGATGTCTTCGAAAAATTCATATTGTTATTGTTCCCTTCTTTTGAAACACTGTTAAAATTGCCGTATTTATTGTTAAATCTTTTTAGCTTATACAACAACTGCTTTTTGTCACAAAAATTGTAAAAAATTAAGTTCAAAAAACAGGATAAATTAAAATTTTCAAAAAAAACGATTTTGTGGTTTAAAAACATCAACAAAATTTAACCATTAGAAGAAATTTATTTCTGCTGTGTTTCATTCTTTTTTTCGTTGAAAATAAAACCTTTCGATATTTGTTTCCTTTATTATATCGTTTTGCAACATTTTGTTTTTTCGAGTGGAAAAAACAATTTTTTTAAAGCAATGGTTTTTTTTGGTGTTATTTCAATTTTTTATTTTTATAAATTTTTAATCCAGCAAGAGATTTTAAGAATATCATTTAAAATGAAAAAACGAAATAACAGAAATTTGAATTGCGTAATGTTAATAAAATCAAACAATATTATATGGAATAACTATAAATACGCATAAGCTTCAACAAATTCTACTTATATTTTATGGAAGAAAGAAACGTTTTATTTTTGCTTCGGCAATATACAAAACATTTAACAGCGCTGCTTTGTTTGTCTTTTAACGTCGCCTGGCTTTCTTCGCTTGTTTGCCCATTGTTTTTGAAAATAAAACTTCTCTGAAATATTTGAACTTTTTTACATTTTTTTCAATTTTTTAGTTTTACTCGTTTCGTTTAAAAAAATTGACAGAACAGTTATAATTTTATGTAATACATTCGTCCATGATAATGTTTCACTATCCAATAAATAGTTAAATTTCAAGTAAAACATATCCATAGTTGCATGTAATTTAAATTGTACATTTGCTGACTAGTGAATAACATAGTTTTATATTATTCGTTTTCTACTCTATTATATGCTAATTATCATTCCAAATTTATGTTTATTTTGACAAATTTTAACTAACGATTTTGAACAAAAACTTGTTTATGATTTTTGCAGCTGAAGAATAATAGTGTCATGTATTATCATTCATGAATATATACAAAACGTTATAGCAAGCTGTTTATTTTTACTGTGTTAATAAAGAAGTTGAGAAAAGTGCATTTTTAAACTAAAAACATGATATGATTTTTTAAATTTCATTTGTACTCATTTTTGTTCTTTTTGTTAGTATTAAAACATCTAAATAATGTTCATCATCAACATGACATAATATTATTTGCTGATGATAAAATAATTGTCAAAACGTTGAGAATGATTTCACGAGCAACACAAAAAGATTGATTAAATTTTTCATAAACATTTTTCTTTAATGAAAAAACTCCGTTTTTGGGACAGCAGCAGCCAAAGAAAGCTGTATCTGAAATTTGTGTTGTCTAAAAAACGTTGATGTTTTTCTTTTAAAAACAAACATTTCGAAATAAGATTTTAGAATGTTTTTGCTGTTATAATTTTTTTGCAAAACACATAAAAGAACGTTTGAAATTTTTATTTTTATTCAAGAAAAGAAATTTTAAAAGTAAAAATGTGTCAAAACTAATAAAATACATATATATTTGAGAATGCTTAAATAAATTAAAAATCTTGAATAAGTGATGAAAGCAATAGTAATTTTATTGCAATATCGAATCTTGTTTAAATAATTTTTTATTGTTATTTTTCTCACTTATTTTCAACGATTTCTTTTATTAACAAATCCTTCAAAATTGAATAATACATACATTGATTTTGCAACAATTATATTTCCCCATTTTTTAAAAAATATAAAAATGGTTAAAAATGGATTCCTTTTTTTAAACTGTTTGAAATAGTCGTGTAGGGTTAAATTGAAATAAAGTCTAAGTACAAGTACAAATTAATTATATAATATAAAAATATGCATTAAAAATTCAAATGAAATGTGCTATTTCTTTAAAAAAAAGCGTTCTTCGAAATGTTGAAAAAAAAATGCAGCACTATAAATTTCGAAATATTTTTTTTCAGTGTTTGCAACAAAATGTTTTCCCACTGCTCGAAAATGTCGGTTTCCTTTTTTAATTTTTTTTTGTAAATCAACCATTTCAAAAAGTGGTGTCTTAAATTGCAAAGGTTAAATTATTTCTTTGAATATTGTTTAAATTTTTCCAAAAAAGTAATAATACTACACAAATTTTTAAAAAATGTACACAAAAGGGGGGAAACTTGTTAAAAACCGAATAATTTCGTTATTACTGATGCATTAAAAAATAAAGCGTTTATTTACAGTTTGGTACATGTTAAAAACGTTAAATTTTTGTCTATCATAGACGGTGACTTTAGTCTTTTAGAAAAGATGCATCTGGAAACACGATAAAAAAGTTTCTTTTAATTCGCATTTTAAAAATATATTCAATAGTTTAAAACATGCAACAAACATGCCCTAAAAAAGTGCTTCATGATCGGATTTAAATTAGGGTATTTGCGAAAATCAAAAATGTAGCAAACAAAGATCCATAATTGCTGCTACTTTCGAACTTTCTAAAAACCAGATCTGTAGTTCGTAAAATTTTTCAAACGTAATTTACTTAATAATAAAAATTAAATTACATTTGAAATGATTTTTTTCGTCTCCGATAACTTCCAGTCCTTTAGAACTTTTTGTTATCTATTCGCGTAAAATTATTTCAAATATTCAAAAAAATCTCTTTTAAAACTATTCCTTTTTTGACATTTCATGCAGACATGGTTTAATTTGAATTTTTTAAAGCAGGATCATGTATTATAGAATCATTGATGTAAATTCAATTAAAATATTTATAAATTCAATGATCAATAGTTAAAAATAAAACAAAGAAAAAGTTTTCTCTTTTTTCAAAATAAAGTTTAATTTTTTTTACATCGAAGTAGATTGAATAAAAACGCACAAAAAATCGTTTTTTAGTTCAAATTTGAATTGAAAAAAATTGATTCATTTTTCGTTCGTTTTTAAATTTTTTATTTTTTCCGCTATCATTTTTATGTAAATTTATTTCATTGAACTAAAATCAAATTAATTTACTGAAAATAAATTAACGGCAAAATCTGAAACAACTCTGGATCGATATATTATTTTCGCATCAACAAATCATCCAATATGAAGGAATAGAAATGATAAAATAGGTTGCATTTGAGGTTAGATTGTATTTTGCAATTTGTTGTTGAACACCAAAGTATTTTTACAAATGTCTTTCAATCTTTTCTTCAAATCTCTTTAGTAAAAAATTAACACTCAAATTTTTTTAAATATATTCTTAACGCTTCTTTTTCTTCTTTGATTTTGTCTATTTTCAGCGGTATCGCTCTCAGAAACAACCAAAGAAAATGTCAATGAACGTCAAAGAAACAAACATTTTTTTCATTCGAAATTTCGAAATTCTGTTTGTCTATTTGAATTTTTGGTTTATGTTTTTTTAAAGATTTAAACTGTAAATTTAAAACATAACATTGACATCATAAGTTCTGTTTTTCGCTCTCCTGAATGATTTTAGTACTCATTAAATTATACTGTCCTAAAGTAATAGCGCAAGTTAAACATGAAAATTAATTAAAGATTATTTTATATTTCACATTAACCAAGACAATGTTACAAGAGAAACACTACGAAAAAATTTGCATACACTTTTTACAACTGTAGCATTAACTCATGGTTTTATGAGGTTTTGCAGTTGCTTTTTCGACAAAAATAAAAATTTGCACTTTAAAATCGCGTTGCATCATTATTTTTTCTGTATTTTTAATGTTTTTAAATTTTTCACAAAAAAGACACTTTTTCAATTTTCTTTCTTAATCGAAGATTTTGTAAATTGCGTATTTCTTTTTGAGTTTTTTATAATAAAAAAATTGTCCTTTAAAAATTTAAAATGTTAGTTTTAAACGCAATATTTGCATTCCAAGTTTAGTTTTCCAATCTGGTGAACGAATGGATACATTAAATAATTATCAGGGTGTTCCATAAGTTTTGTCCTCTTTTTACACTTGGCAAAGTGTTCTTCCATATAAAAAGAGGACAAAACTTATGGAACACCCTGATATATCATCAGGTAATGGAGCTAATTTAACATTAAAATTAATTTAAAATTATTTTATTTAATAAAAAACCAAGACAATGTTACAAGAAAAACAGTGCCGAATAATTTGCATACACTTTTTACAACTGTGGCATTAGTTTACAGTTTTTTGAGGATTTGAAGTTGCAGGTGTGATCATATGAACGTGAAAGCTTTTTCGACAAAAATAAAAATTTGCATATTCTTGTCGAGTTATTTGACTAAAATGCGTTATTTGATATTTTACAAAGAATGTGATAAAATTTTTACCTTAACAATAGTAACAAAAGACTAGATGACCATGCAAAAATGTCATTAAAATACGGTAGGGCAGCTTGAAATAAAATCTTCGAAGCTTCATCATTTGGGAATAACACTTGTCTTACGGTATTTGAAGTTCGTAACAGCTGTGCAATAAAAGCTATACAGGTCACAACTAAAAAGTATAGAAATTTGCATAATTTTGTCAAAAAGAAGTAAAGACTTACACAATAAACTACTTTCAACAGCTGAAACAGAATGTGACTGGGACAATTTATTTCGAAATCGATATCGAAAAAATGATAAAATATTTAGCAAGGCTGATATTAAAGTTGTTGAAAGATAAATTACTGATAACAAAGTTGTTATCAACCCCAAAATAGAAGGATTTGAAAATTTTGCATAAACTGTATCTTGTCGAATTTCAAGGACAACCTTTTCATGCAACCTCCAACAAATATTCAAAAATGGAATTAAAAATAAAATTACAGTATACCAATGTCGTCTCCAAAGTGATTTATGCCTAATTGGAAACCAAATAAGTGTAAACCGATTTAAAGCCATCAAAAAATGTCCAACAAATTGCATTACAGTAACATATGAAGATGAACAGTAAAGAAATGAAACAAAATATCCATTTGTGGCAAAGAGGTCAGTGAAAACGTCGATCTTGGAGAGAGTGTGAATGATATTTGTCTATAAAAAAATTTGCATAAACTAAAGGGCGGATTTGAATTTTTAAAGCAAGGAGTTTAGCAGTATTTTGTTCTCGGAATGGGGTCAAAACCATTTTTGAAGAGGGCTCTCTTCGATCATTTTCCTGGTGGCGGAAAAAGATCAAAGGATTTTTTTGATTTAATAATAGGCTTTGATCTTGTCGTTCCGGCGGCAGAAGATCCAAAAATTTTTTAGTTAACTTAACGGAATCGCCCAGATGCAACGTCAACAAAAACTAAAAATCCCTACTTTAGATCAAATGCTTTCCTTTGATCTTTGCCGCTTTGTGATCATCCCAATATAACGTCATGCAAAGATAGGGAGGGGTGTCAGCCATATATAACACCGCTTTGAAGTTGCGGCAAAGATCAAAGCATTTGTACAACGGATAAGGACGGAGGGGTAAAAAATATCAATTTTTGTATGACGTCATATCTGGATGATCCCTTTTTAGGTAAGAGTCACATCTTGGCTAACCCCTTCCAATCCTTCAAACAGTTAACCTCATATTTGCACAACCTCTTATTAATGATTTAATTTGTTGCAACAGCTTTTTAGAAAAGGCAGTTCTTGAAAGCTACAATAACCCAAAAACCTTCCATTTCCTTAACCAAAACTTACAATAACAAAAACCAGCAAATCCGCAACCAGAACCATTCTAAAAACATTATAAAATGGTCCTTTAAAAACTGATCGACTTCGAACAATCAAAACTATCAGCAACGAGAAATGAAACAAATAAAATACACATTCAATAATCAAATACGTGTTCACAGCCATCTTTGTTTTATTAACAGAGTTTTTGAGTATAAAATGAATAATAATAACAATGCACTTGATGTTTTGTGTTTGAATAAAAGGATATAAAATATATGTTTTTTCATGCGTAAAAGAACACAAACAATTAACATAAATAATTACTTTTTTTAATTAGAGAAAGAAAAAAGTCTGTGTTTTAAAGGTTTTCGAAATAAAAAAGTAATTAAGTGTGTAAAATATTGTATTTTCAATTTTTTTTAATGACTTCTTACTTTTATATAATTAATTAAAATAATGGTTATTCATGCATACAAAAAAGTAAGTAGGCACAATAAAATTTTGGAAGTCAAGGTGTTGAAGAATCTATGATACACAAAAAACTTAATTCATTAATTTAACGAAACCTTTCATTTGCTGCTTTTTTTGATTACGCAAAAAAGTTTTCAAGGTCGAAAAAATTGAAGATCAGGAAATTTCGCTTTTTTATAATTTTGACAAAGTTAGAAAAAAACGAAAGTCCCTGATTTTCAATAAATTTCAGCTTCGAGAACTTTCTTGTGAAATCAAGAAAAGCAAAAAATGAAATATCTCCTAGAAGGCTTAATTTCTCAATTTTATAACAATTAAAGTTTTCTGTTTTACTTCCAAAATACATGTTTTTGTCAAAGAAAGGTTATGTTTTGTAGTTTGGTAATATTATTTAAGCTTCATCTGTGCTAAAAATAACAAAAAATATGTTTTGTTTTTTGTAACGACTAATTTGAATATTTTCTTTGTTACTGGGCTGTACGACATTAAAAAATTAGTTCTTGAAAAAGCTTTTCTTATTTTTTTATTTCAATGAGGACTTTTTTACTACAAAGTTCTGACTCATTTTTTGTACCCTACATTAACTTTTTAAAATCATCAAAAAAAGAAGACAAAGAAAAAAATGTTGCACTTATAAACAATTAAACAAATTTAAAGAAATATTTAAGAAAAATAACTTTATCAAAGCTTTTTGTGAAACATTTTTAAAGAGACTTTTAGAAAAACGAAAAAATAAATTTTATTAACGTTTTAGATGGACAGAAAAAGGAAGAAAAAAATTGTCAATTTTTCGGTTTTGCTCAATTCGTAAATCAAGCTTTTTTTGAATGTATTTTATTGCATACTTTGAATTTTAAATAAAAATTATTACTTGTAGAATGCAGGATTAAAATTCTAAAAAAACACTAACAAGCAAGAAGACGGTGGTGGGTTGCCAAGGCCATTAAAAATCAATACCTGAAAAAATGTAACCGTAAGTAAAAAATTTATTGAAAACTAAGAGAAACATAATTGTAATACAAATTTCGTAAAAATTTTCTATAAAAATTTAGTTTTTGTTTCTATAAAAGATTCCATCTGGTGCGAAAAATGTATCTCAAACAAGGAAAAATATTTGCTGCAGAGAAAAAAATTAATTAAACATATATGCATTGTGGTATCTCAAAATATTTGAACAGAAGATTTATTTGGCCGTATCCTACTTTTCCTTAAATTTTTATTTAACTAGAGGTGCTCCGCCCCTCCGGGGCGGCCACCAAAGATTCATGTACCTGATTTTTGTAAAATACTAATGCACATGCTTCCTTTTTTGTGGCATAAAGTTAACTTTAAAAAAACACGTCTACAGATCGCTGCTCAATTCATTTGAATGACGGTTACGGTTTAAAAATTAAAAAAGTATTACACAAATAAATTTGCTTTACATTTTTAACCTCACAAAAATGCGCAGCAAAAAAAATTTTTCATGAAAATTGTTGATTGACGCTTGCGACGCTTTGTCAAAAAAGCGCTTCTTTTAAAATAAAAATGGACAGACACCGAACATTGTCTCTTTTATTTTTATTTAATGCTTGTATAGGTTTTGTTACCCTGTGATCTTTTTTAGTTGCTTTGTAATCGAGAAAAATATATATTTAGCAATTATTTGGAAAATGAGAAGTAAAAATTAGAATTAAAAATTCAAATCAAAACTTTTCGTTAAACACGCATTTTGTATTTAACAAAAAAATCAAAGATAGATCGTTTTTGCGATCAATAATGAACATTTTGCAGAGAAAAGAAAATTTCTTTTTGCGCCTTTTACATTTGTGTTCTTTCAAAAAAGGGCAGACCTTGAAAAACGAGAAATAACAATTTCTCTTTCGTATCTTTTTTCACTACAAGGTGTTAAAAAAAATTGTGGATTTTTGTTATTAAACAAAGGGAAGTGGTTCCAAAGTTCAAAGGGTTGGGTGGATGGATACTTGGATGGAAGGGGTATTTGGACGATACCGTACCTTGGATACTGTATTTTCGCTTCGAGAGATCCAGGCGTTCAAAGTTTTGAAAACACCGTTTTTGGGGGTCTTTTTCAAATCCCTTTTCCCAGGTCCCCAGGGCAGTGTAAGGAAATGTGTTGGTGCTTTTTGATAGACCATAGACCCAACTCGTTGACGCCCCATAGTATGACCTTTTGGAACTTTCGCTTCGAGAAATCCAGCGTCGAGAAAAAACCGATTTCCATATTTTTGATTTTTCGGTCAACTTTGAACGATTGCCCTGGGTCGCCCAGGAGGAGTTGGACTCTCATATTTGTTACCAACGAACTTTAGCTTGTTTGTGGTTGATTCCATACCAAAATATTGAAATCTGAAAAATGTTATTTTTTTCGATATCCAAAAACAGTAAAAAAATGGTTGCTTGAAGATGTATATTAATTAATAGCCAGTAACTATGTAAAGACGAAAGTTTTTAAATGACGTTTTGTGCTATAAATTGGTGAAAATAGCCCAGAAAAATATTGTGAAATAGATTTTAGACGTTTATGACCATTTTGAATAATTTAGCATTGAATTGATATTCATCATATGTACCGTATACTTACTAACATACAAAAATTACGGCTACATAGAAAATCATTTTTCAGATTTCAATATCCATCCACCCAACCCTTTGAACTTTGGAACCACTTCCCTTTGTTTAATAACAAAAATCCACAATTTTTTTTAACACCTTGTATGTTGAAATTTTTAGGTACACACTTTTATAGTTTGAATTTTTGATCAGTCGTGCACAAATCTTTTTGGGGAAGTTGATGCACACAAAAAAATGATATTAAGGCATAATTTATTAAAATGCCAGAAATCATAACACTAAAAAATTGATGCCCAGGATACACGGCCAAACATGAAAAAATAATCATTATTAAAAAATGTTTTGTTGAAAATATCAAAGTTTGTTGTAAAGAAAAGGGGTATCTTTTAAAATATTTATGATTTTTCGAAGCAATCTCCTTAAATTGGGTTTTGTTTTTTGACAGCAAGGCAGCTATAAAATATAAATGTTTATTTTGTGAAAATTTTAAAATAAAATTAAAAACATCGTTAAATCCTTCGACAAATGTTAAACTAAAATTTTGAGACTTTAGTTTTCCGCTTTCAGTTTCTTTAAATATATTGTTGTACATTAATAGCACGTCTTCATGATCTTACTTATGTTATTTAAAAACAAGAATCACAAAACAAAAGGTTTTGTTTCTAAAGCTGCTTACAATTTGGAATTTAAAAAATAATTGTTTTAAGCAAATTTTAAATCATTTATTTAAAGATGGAAAAAAGGTCATTTTTTATTTTATCATGATATAAAAAAACCAGTGACATTAACCATTTTCTAAAAATATATCCCCAAGCCATGTGCCCCAAGTTATATAATAAAAATAGAAAAAATCGTTACTGAAAAAAAGTTTATCGTTTTTCATCAAATAAAAATATGTAAAGTGTATTTTTGCAAGGATGAAAATGCACAGATATTCTATATTTTCAATGAAAAATTTAAAAGAATATTCGTGTTTTGTTTTTACAGTTCGTTTTATATTTTATATACAAATTTATGCAATAAACGAATTTTTTATTTATTATTTATTGAGTGATTTTTGAGTTCGCTTGATTTTTGGATAATCTGTAATTTATACAACATACAATTCTTTTCACAAATTGTTGTGTAAATCGGCCGAAAAAAATAGGAATTAAAAATTCAAATCTAAAAAATATTTTATGAAATGTCCCTTCAAACTGCAAAAAATAACAACGTTAAAATAAAATTTTTGATAGACAAAAAAGAAAGACAAAGTTTATCAATTTTTTTAGTGTTGCTTAATTCGTAAATCGAGCTGTCTTTTTTGAATGTTTCATACTTTAAACTTTCCTTAAAAACCATTAAATATAAAATGTAAGATTTTTAAATTTATAAAAAATACACTGATAAGCCAAAAGATGATTTGAAGTTTAATCATTCAAAATCATCCATTAAATATCAATAACTTAGTTAAGGATATGATGTTATCAAAAAAAGTAAATCTGAACATGTAACAAAGCAGAAAATCATTTTTGATGCTAAAAAAGTATCCTATATAGAGTCTGTCAACAATTAGATAAATTAATGTGTTACCTCCAAAATTTTTGACACAACATTTAATTGTTCAACGTTCTAATTTTTAAATTGTTATTTATTGATTTGTATAAGAACATTGTATAACTTTAAAATTTACTTTTTGTGTCTTATCATTAAAATTTTTGATTGGCATCAATTAATTTTTATCGAAAAACATTATTAAAAATTCAAAACAAACTAATCATTTCAAATTTAGCAACTGAAAATAAAATAAGATTTAACAGTCAATTTTTGCCTGGAACATTCTGCAGAAAAAAAAACTTTTTTTGAGCTTATACATTTGTGTTTTTAGAAAAAGCGCTGACTTTTAAAATGCACAAAAATTTTCCTTTTCGTGATGTTGTTTTCGAACAAAAAGATTTTTTTTTACAACGTCGAAGATTGTTTATTGTAAAAATATGTTGAAATTTTTAGGCACTTTGTTTTCATTTTAAATTATTAAGCAGTCATGCCCACATCTGTCAGCTTATGTTGAAGACATGTTGATGCGATAATAGCGATATGCAAAAGCAGCATGACTTCTTCTGCATTGCTTGCAAAATTTATTTTGTGTCTTCAAATTTTTTTTAATAGCGTTTTACTTTTTGAATATTTCATTATAACAAAATATTGTACAAGTAGTATTTTATGAAAAAATACTTATTTTTATTCGAAAATGATGTTCGAAATGAAACTTCGAAACATTTAATATAATATGTTAAAATTTAGTCAAACACAAATTTTAAATTTAATATAAGAAGGCTTTGTTAAAATTTTATACAAGAAAGTTTAATTATTTAAAGGTCATTTGATTGTTCGAAAAACGTTCTTTCGAAAATCTTTGAGTTTCATTGGATTATAGGGCTGGAGTAATTAAAATTCTACAAAATTCAAAGCATTGCTTAAAAATTCCAAAATCTATAAATCCAAAGAAGAATTTTCTTTTTTTAACGAAAAATTGTAAAACAGAAACAAAAAAACTGATTTTGGCGATCTTTAAAAAAGGAAAAAAACTTTATTGAATTTTTTCATTCAATGATTTCGTAAATCAAATTTATTTTTTAAATATTATATTTCTAATCTATAAGAATCGAACAAATGAAAGTTTAAAAATTAAAAAAATGGTCTCCAATCGGTGAAATAAACAATATTCCAAAACATCAGCAGGCCGAGCTCATTATTTAAGAAACCAAATGCTTATGCAACTTTCATTAATCTCAAAAGTAAATGTGATCACGCGTTTTTTAATCGCAAAACTGTAAAATCATCCATTGCATGATCTCATTTCAACATGAGTTAATGGAAAGATCAAAGCATCAAAAGCATAGCTTTAAAGAAGATAAAATCGCTGATAAAGAGGAAAAAAACTTCAAGACCAAGAAAGACACTAATTTTTGTTTCGTTTTTTTGTTGATGCCTAGTTTTTTACGTTTGTGGTTACCCATAAAAAAATACATCCTTCGAAAATAAAGTTTAGATCCCAGCGTTTCCCTCAAAAAGTACACCAAGTTATTCAATACAGAAAAAAAAATAATATGTTGTTAACGGATATGCGCTGCCCTTGTAAAAATACTTTTTTTTTCTTAGTAATACGAAAACAAAAAAATAAATTTATTATTTTTATTAATGATTGAAAACGGAGCTTGATTGATTTATCAAATGTAACTGTTTTTTTGGTGTATTTTGTTAAATATGTATTTTTCTTTTAAAATTAATCTTTTAATAAAAACAGAAGAATAAAAATTTCGAACATTTCAAAATCTTCTTCCTAAAATGAAAGGATAAAAAAATGATTGGCTTTTTTTAAAAAAATTTGAAATCATTTTTGCCAACGGACAAAAACAAAATGAATTTTACATTCAAAGCTCTTTTTCTTTTGCGATGTTTGAACTTTAAAAAAAGACAAACCAGATGTAACTTTGTTTATTCGATACAATTTGAATTCTTTTTTTGATTTTTTTTTGAAACTAACAATTTTGAATTTTTTATGTTAGAGATAATAAAACGCTAAAAATTATCGAATACAAATGTAAAAGTTTAAATAAAGCTTTTATTTGTGCAATACCTACAAATCGACTTTTTGAATATGAACCAAAAAGCATGACAAATCCACTGAAATCTAAAACTAAAAAAAATATTGATTTGCTTTACATTTGGATTTTTGAAAAGATGAAAGAAGAAACATTAATATATTTTTCTCTTTCTTGGGAGAAATATACATTTCTTTCAAGTGGCTCTGCATGTTTCTAAATTTTTAAAAAAATATTTTGCTGTTTTATAATTTTGATAAAAATGTTGAATTTATGAATTGAAAGTACTCGTTAAAGCAATGGAAATGTTCATACTTAAGATCCTTTCGAACATTTAATAAAAAAAGTATTTGAAACATAACAAGACTTTCACTTCAATTTATCATCATAATGCACCCCAAAACATTTACTGTAAAAATTTTAGATATCATGTCTTTATTAAACCAATCCTAAAATTGTAAAGAATTTGAAATAATATATATATAATATATTTTATGATGATTTAAAAAAACGGATGTTGTCAATTTTCAATAAAAAATTAAACACTTTCGTAAAAACAAATCCAATTTTTAAAACTCAAACGAATTTACTGCTGTTTGGCAAAAGTAAGTATAAGGGGGGTAATTTAATTTTTTTCATCGATTATTTAACAAAATAGTTTATTTTTATTGGACATATTGTTTTTCTTGTCCAAAATTTGTAATTTTTAAAACTCACTTTTTTTCAACTTCGAGCAAATCGAAAAAAAAACGAAAAAAATAAAAGTCGATTTTAAGCTAGAAAGATGAAACTTTCAGAATAGACTAATATGAGGTCAAAACCGGCGAAATCGAAGTCCGTTTTTGTTTAAGTGCCCTGAGGGCATTAGTGCCAAAACCAGGTGGCCTAAAATGGCACTATTTTTTAAAAAATTATTTTTGTAGTGGAACATGTTCTCCTAACCTAGCTCTATCCAACGAACCCATATTTACATTTTTTGGACCATATTTGACCGAATGCCGTCGAAATGAAAAGTGACAAAATCGGTTTTTGGGTTTATCTCAAAACTTTTAATACGGGCCGAAGCTGGTTTTTTTACCATTCGTAGCCATTTTTATGGCAAACATAACTGTTCAGATCATTTATTCTACTTTTGGGTGGAAGTTTATTATTTAAACACTAAAATTCAAACTTAAACATCGTCAAGACCTTTTTATTGCTTTATAAATGTTGTATGTTAAGAATAATTGGATATAATATTGATTTTGTGTTTTTGAAACGTATAATTTATGAGATTTCAATGTCTTGCACAAATATTCTATATTTAAAAAATTTTTTTTTAAAAATTTATAGTTTAAATAATAAAATATGTGTTATTTTTTACAGAAATTTCAAAAAAAAATTGTGAGATTCGAACCCAGAAGGTTCGACACGCAAGGTCTACACGTTACCAACTGCGCCATGGAAGCACATCATGAGGACGTCATTTTATTTTTATATTGAAAAAAGAAAATGAAAAGCTGAAATGGCATTTTTGCCGAAAACGAAGGCCTTCCACCCAAAAGTAGAATAAATGATCTGAACAGTTATGTTTGCCATAAAAATGGCTACGAATGGTAAAAAAACCAGCTTCGGCCCGTATTAAAAGTTTTGAGATAAATCCAAAAAACCGATTTTGTCACTTTTCATTTCGACGGCATTCGGTCAAATATGGTCCAAAAAATGTAAATATGGGTTCGTTGGATAGAGCTAGGTTAGGAGAACATGTTCCACTACAAAAATAATTTTTTAAAAAATAGTGCCATTTTAGGCCACCTGGTTTTGGCACTAATGCCCTCAGGGCACTTAAACAAAAACGGACTTCGATTTCGCCGGTTTTGACCTCATATTAGTCTATTCTGAAAGTTTCATCTTTCTAGCTTAAAATCGACTTTTATTTTTTTCGTTTTTTTTTCGATTTGCTCGAAGTTGAAAAAAAGTGAGTTTTAAGATTTCAAAGAATACACAAAATTTGTCAGTTTTTTTAATCGCGGAAAATAATGATGATTAAAAATTCAAAACAGGGATTCTTTCTTGAAGGATCTTTTCAAAAACCAAAAAAAAATGAAAACTGAATTTGTGCTTGAATAATATCAAAAAAATGTCTATCGATTGACAAAGAAATGTTTCTGTCATTCTTTTTTCTCTATTGTAAAGAAGATAGGCACCTTTTCTTTTTGCGAGACAGACCCTTTTAAAAAGAATGTACACACATTTTTAAAGAAACTCTTCTTTCTGTTTTTTTTGAACTTTTACACGAAACATTAATGTACATCTGGTCGAACGTTCAAAAGATAGAAAAATGAAAAAGGACAATATTTCAAAAGTAAAACGTTTTAAAAACGTTGTGATTTTTAAACTTCTGCTGTTAAGTTAAATTGTTTTGAATATTTTATCGTAAAAAATGTTTGCATATTGAAATTGAAAAGTCATGAATTCTTGTTTCATCAGTTAAAAAGGATATCCTGTTTAATGTTTGTTTAATGTAAATTCATTAAATAAAAAAATCTTATTTCAGAGACATCTGTCAAATAAAAAAATAGCTTTGTGTACAACAAGTCCACTGAAAAAATCTACAATCTTTTTATTTTACACTAAATTTATCGAAAAAAATATTGTTTTGTTTTCATCTCCATAAAAAGTAGTAATTATAATGCTTGCAATTTGAAATAATTAAAACACTTTCAGTTCTAGAAATAGAAAAAAATTGATTTATTATTTATTAATGAATAAGCATTCAGCCCTTGGTCTAATATTTTGTTTAGGTCTATTTGAATAAAAATGTATTTTTCTTTTTTAATAATCTGTAAATAAAAAAAACAAACGAATAAAAAGTTCAAACAGTTCAAAATTTTCTTTCTTTCTAAAAAGTAAAAGTTTAAAAAGAAAAAGACGACTAATTTTTTTTAATTTTGAAATCCTTTTGCCGAAAGACAAAAACAAAATGAATTTAACAGTCACAGCTCCTTTTCTTTACCGATGTTTGAACTTTGAAAAGGACAAAACAGATGTAACTTTTTTTATTTAGTACAATTTGAATTCTTTTTTTGATTTTTTTTGAAACTAACAAATTTGAATTTTTTATGTTAAGAAGAAAAAAAATAGTTCAGAGATAATAAAACCCTAAAAATTATCGAATATAAATCGTTCAAAAGTATTTAATTGTTTTTTGTGCCCTAAAAAATGTTCTTTTTCAAAACATTTTTAAATAATCAAAAAGTTTAAATAAAGCATTTATTTGTGTAATATCTGTGCCTTTAAATATCACCGTCGACTATTTGAATATGAACCAAAAAGAATGACAAATCCGCTGGGGTTGAAATTTTAATCAAAGAAGAGCCTTTGACAACTATCACATTGGAAAAATGAAAGAATATACACTAACATTTTTTTCTCTTTTTTTTGGTGACATTACACAATTCTTTCATAAAATTTGTCGCAAAGTCTCCTTTCCCTAGTCTTCAACATAAACTGGCAGATGTGTGCACGACAGATTAATAAAATGCTCATTTCTTAAATTTTTCTTTGAATATTTTGTAGATTTAAAAACCTGATCTACTTTATAAAACTTTACCAAATTACAACTCATTAAGGCAATTTAAAGGCTCTGGTAAAAATTCCCATATTCTCCAATATAAAAATATTTGAATCTTAGCAACATCTTAACTTCAATTTATCGACATAAGCCACACAAAATAATAATTTATTTCTATGATTTTTCATGTTTCTTAAAAATTAGTGTTTTTTTAATTATTGATAATTAGGTAAAAAAATGTAATTCATGTAGTGTATGAAACTGACAAGTTTCCAAACTATCCAAAAATGTTTCGAGTGAACATGTTAAAATTACATTTTTAGGATACTGTATAACTCACGTAACATCAACGGTGCAGTTTTTCAAAAGTTAAAACTGTTTTTTTTGTTCTTTTGCATTTTAGAATCGTTTTTTGCTTTTTTTTTTAGAATAAATGCAAAAAAACGATTCTTTTTGCATTTTTTTTGTTGGTTAAAATTGAATGTTTTTCTTGTCTCAAAAGTGACGTTTTTGAATATTTTGTTACAATTAAAAATGTTTCAAGTATTACTTTTTAATGAGATTTTAGTTATTTTTAATACTGTAATCAATGAAAGATACATCAAACTTGAACTACAATACAGTAAAAATTAAAAAACGAATTTCGGGCAAAAACATTGTTAAAAATTTAAATAAAAAGTACCACATTGAAATTTTCATACCATATGAAACATTTTATTCAAATAATTTTCAAGTTTCAGACATTTTTTAATTGAAAATAGCTTAATAATAGAAATGGACAAAACATTTTTCAACGAATAAAAATTCTGAAGGAACAGCGCTTTTGACAGATGCCTTTTTATGATGAAGCAAAAGAAAACAGATCGATTTTGAATAACAAATTTATAAAAACAAATCCATAACTTTCACCAATTTACTGTTGTTTGATGAATATGTGTCTTGGAGCCGCTTGAGTGAGCATTCCATTTAAGGAGTAAATAAGAGAACTTTTGCGAACGATGTCAACGCTCGAAAGCGGACAACCGTTTAAATGGTGAAAAGACAGAGATTTTGTGGACGAGTCTTGCCGAAGAAGTGGCTCAACTCTTGCTTTAACAGCAGTCCATCTTTTACTCAAGTCATCGAAAAGACTGAGTTTGTATCCTTTGATCATTCCGAGGAAAATTTTGACAGGACTTTTAAATGGCTTATTGAATCCGAAACAAAAGCTATACTCAATAGCTTGCAAGGGATTTCTTTTTCTTTTTTTTTGAATTTCTGTTTTAAATTTTAACTAATATTTAGGATTTCTTGAACACTCGAACGCACGAGTAACAGTAAATGATTTAGTAACGTTCTCGAACACACGAGTAACAGTATATAATTTTTTTTGAGATTTCCGGAAAATTTACTCGAACACACGAGTATGAATATATGGAAACAGTTCTCGAACACACGAGTAACAGTATATGATTTAGTAAAATAAATCAAAAAAAACCTTCTCAACGAAAATTTATTCGGATCCGAAATTTAGGCTATCTTCTGCAGGAATTTCTTACTAGCTTCTGAATTGAAGCGGAGCTCCTTCTTACTAAAGTAAAAAGAAAAAATTAACTAACCTCTTGGTTCTTGGGATAACCACTCGCTGCTACCAAATGTAAAGGTCTGAATATTCTGCTGAATAATTCCCCTTCACTTAATTGTAATTATCCTTTCGATATCCAAAGTTGAGTTAATTAATAACACTTTATAATACTTTTAGCAAGATAAATATATGATTAACAATAATATTCAAGCACAAGCTTGGGTCGACGAAGACTGTGAGTTTCACAGCTCCTTTTATACTAAATTGGAAAGGGGAACAAAATGGAAGAGAGGGGAACTAATAAGTGTTTAATAGCAGAGCCATTTCTTCGGGTCTTCTCTTCTGCGAAGGACGATGGGCCGATGACAGTGAATTGTCATTGTAATCCAGTTTATGTCAGCGTAGAATCAGGAAAATAGAATGGCGGACTGAAATCATCCGAGGTTGTAGATGGTAATGATTCTTTCTGGACAGAGACGATGGCCGTGGGAATGAAAGAGAATCACTGCCTTTGCAAAAGTAGTTGCAAATGAAGAGAGAGTGAGTGATGCATCGATGATTGACGTGAATCATTTCTTTGCAGGTTTTGCAGGAGAGGAAGAAGAGAATAATTGCTCTTGAGTGAGAAGGAAAGAGAAGGAAAGACGAGGCAAGCACACGCCAGGACCAAACTCAATACATTAAAATTGATTCTTCACCTTCTTTCCTTTACACATTGAAAATTTAAAATGATGATTTCAAAACTGAGAATCGCTAAATTTTGTTTTTGTCAAATTTTTAATTTTGTTTGAAATATTTAATTTTTCATTAATTAACCGAAACCAAAATACAAATATTTTACTAATTGAATACAGTTTCAAAAGAAAATATCGAACAATAATGAAAAATTGTAATATTTAATTCGTAACCAGTGGTGTCAAAAATGCTTTTTGAAAAAAAAGCGGGCAAAGAAAGCACGCGTGAATGCTTTTTTTCTTTTTCTTTTTGCAGCGAGATTTTTTTTCTGTGATAAACAGCGCCGCTGCAAATCACGCATTCTTTTTTTCTTTGTGCTTTCATTCACAGAACTCTGTGATTGAAAGCAAGAAGAACTTTTTGGAATTAATGAATGACATACTTTTGCCATAATTTGCATTTTATCATCAAAAAACGGAAAAAAAACTCTTGTAAAAAACGTTATTTTTTTCTTTCTCTCTCATTCACTTTTCTGTGATTGAAAGCACTCCTTTTGTGAATGAAAGCAGTCGCTGCAAAAAGAATTGCTTTCTGCAGCGGCCGCTTTCAATCACAGACAAAAATATTGCCGCGAAAAGAAATGTGAATGAAAGAATAAAAGTTTTTGCTTTTGCTGTCAAAAGAAAGCATTTTTGACACCACTGTTCGTAACCCTTCGTGTTTTCTTTATTTAAAGTGAAAAAAAATTTGCATGACACAAGAAATAAATACTTGTCGTATTATTACCATTTTTTCGTTTTTAATGTCAAACTCCATCACCAAAATTTTAATCCAAACCCACTAAAATATTTAAACAAAAAAAATAAAGTAACAAATTCATTGAACAAAAATTTGGATCACTGCTCATTCATCAGACTGCAACATTTTTTCTGTTTCTTCTTTTTTCCAATCAAAAAAAATTTAAAACGCTGCGTCTTTTTTAAAACATTTTCTTTTTTTGCATCAATGATTTTTTATGTTTGAATATTTAGAAAATTTTGGGGAACAAAAGCGACTTTTGTGGCAGCTACAACCATGCTTAGTCCCGCATCAAAACTTTGCAAAGAAGAAACACTACTATTTCTTCCTCTTTTGTCGGTGCAAAAAACATTGTACATTTTTTTCATAAAATTTATCGCAAAACCAGTGTCGCTCTTTTTTTCAAAAAATTTTCTTTGATTATTTTGTTGATTCAAAAATTTGGCCTGCTTAATAAAATTTTATCGTTATTGTAAAAACTCGTAAAAGCAATTGAAAGCCTTTTGATAGAAATTGTTTCACCGCTAACAAAAAATATTTGAATTTTAATAACATCTTCACTGCAATTTATCAACAAAATGCTCCCGATACTATCATAATACTTTTGTTAGTTTTTGGATTCTTTAATCAAAACATGAAATTCAAAATTATTACAGATTTTTTATTGTTTTTTATTGATTTTTTCTCACTGAAATGTTTATTTATGTTGTTTTCCAAATACAAAAATTTTTTTTTAAAAATTGAATTTATGATATTTATTTGTTCCAATCCTTGAAATCTTGTTAATCGAGAAAAATGTATATTTAGCAATTAATTTTTAAAAGTCTGAAGAAAAAATATAATTAAAAATCCAAATCAAAACAATTCTTTAAAGACACATTCTATATTCAACGAAAAAAATAAAAGAGAGATTGCTTTTACGATTAATAATAACAATAATAAAATTTTTAATTTGCGTCTTTTACATTTGTGTTTTTTAAAAAAGGGCAGACCTTGCAAAAAGAGAAATAACAATTTCATTTTCGTAATTTTTTTAAAGATGCTGAAATTTTTAGATAAATCAAAATGAATAGAAAAAAATTCTATTCCCCTTTTTTAGTGTCATTGATTTCGTACATCAATCTTAATTTTTTTCGAATATTTTACGCATGCTTAATTCCTATTAAAATCTATAAAATGTGTAATTAAATTGTGATAAAATATCACTAATCTTGAAAATGCAAAAAAATTTGAATTCCCGTGGCAGTTAAAAATCAAAAACTTAATTAATAAGTTGGCTTTATCAAAGAAAGAAGAAATCAATAGGTGCTAGTCCGAATCTTAAATTTACTTTTTTGAAATACCGTATAACAGTGACATCCAAGGTGCAATTTGTTTTTTTAATTTCCAGAAAAACTGTTTGTTTGCAATTAAAGATACGATTTCGATATATCTTTTTGTCTTTCGCTTTTATGGTTTTTCATTCCAAGTGTTAAAAAAAATGCTTAAATTTAATGCAAGACTTCAAAACAGATAATTATCGCTTTTTGTTCTTGTTGTCATTTGAATGTTGTGTTTTTTTCATAAATTAACAAAATTCATTTATTACAGATTAGGAATAATTTTAAAGGCTTTCATTTTGTCAAATAAAAATCAAAAATATAATCCATATATTTAAAAAATCGAATGTATGATAATCGTGATTAATTGAAATAAAAACTAAATTTTAGAAAATGCTTTTTTAACAAATTCACGAAAGATTTAAAAAATGTTATATTTTTGATAATACGTGATTTTCTGAATATATTAATGGCCATTAGCATTATCTTTTTTTGGGGATTTTTTGTTTTTTTTGTAAATTATACACTTTATAAAAATCTAAACAAAGTTTGTTGTGTTTGTTTATCAAAGAAACCAATGTGGATTTAAAAATTCAAACCGGAGCTTTTTGTTGAAGGATCATTTCAAAATGCAAAAGAATAAAATTGAAACTTATAAATGTTGTGTTTAATCTGTCAATCGGCGAAATAAGATGTGTGCAATTTTGTTTAATTTTCTGAAAATAAAAAGGTCTTTCCTTTACGAAAAAGAAACACTGAAAGAGAAGGGTTTCTACAAAATATGTGCATTTCAATTTCGTCCAAAATTTTTACACATTAGATTAAAACGAAGGAAAGAAATTTTTCTTCTTCGATTTTAACAGACAATTTTGTTATGATTTTTTGAACACAAACTTTGTTTTTTTTTGCCATTTTAAAGGGCGAGTCGCACTTACAAGGGAACCGTACCGTCTGTAACCCGCAATTTGGGACAAGATAAGACACATTTCATATTCAACGAAAATAAAAGATCGACCGTTTTTACAATCAATAATGAAAATTTTGCAGGGAAAAGAAACTTTCTTTTTGCGCCATTTAGATTTGTGTTATTTCGAAAAACAGCAGGCCTTGCAAAAAAGAGAAACAACATTTTCTTTTTCGCAATTTTTTTCTCACGATGTTGAAATTTTCAAGTTCACAAATTTTTTTAGTTTGAATTTTTGATTAATTGTGCACAAATCTTCTCTTTGATGGGCAAGTTGATGCAAAAAAAGAATGATATCATGGCATAATTAATTAACATGCCAGAAATGATGATACCAAAAAATTGATGTCCAGGATACATGGCCAAACATGAAAAAATAATCATTATTAAAAAATGTTTTGTTGAAAATATCAAAGTCTGTTCTAAAGAAAAGGGGCATCTTTTAAAATATTTACGTTTTTTTGAAGCAATCTCCTTCTTAAAATATTGGGTTTTGTTTTCGGCTAGCAAGTTGTCAATAAGACGTAAATTTTTATTTTGTAGAAATCTTTGGGAAAAATTAAATTAAAAACATTGTTAGATCCTTCGCCAAACTTTTTTGCCCTCAAGGAAGGAAATACATGAATATTATTTATTTTCAATGAAAAATCTAAAAATAAATTTGTTTTTTATTTTTATAGTTTGATTTATATTTTTAAAAATTATTTGATAACATAATCATATTGTTTTTATTATTTATTGAAATATTCCACAGGCATCGGTATATGTATTATCTGCAAATTATACAACATACAATTCTTCTCACATATTGTTGTGTCAGTTGACAGAAACTAATAGGAATTAAAAATTTAAATTAAAGATAAATTTTATGAAATGTTGCATCAAACAGCAAAATAATAAAAATTAAAACAAAATTTTTGATAGACAAAAAAGAAAGACAAAGTTTATCAATTTTTTTAGTGTTGCTCAATTCGTAAATCGAGCTGTCTTTTTTGAATGTTTCATACTTTAAACTTTCCTTAAAAACCATTAAATATAAAATGTAAGATTTTTAAATTTATAAAAAAACACACTGATAAGCAAAAAGATGATTTAGACTTCCAATGTTAAAAATCCTCCATTAAAAATCGATAACTGAATTAAGGATATGACGTTATCAAAAAAGTAAATATGAACATGTAACAAAGCAGAAAATCATTTTTGATGCTAAAAAAAGTATCCTATATAGAGTCTGTCAACAATAAGATAAATTAATGTGTTTCCTCCAAAATTTTTAACACAACATTTAATTGTTCAACGTTCTAATTTTTAAATTTTTATCTGTCTGGACTATTTTTATTGATTTACAGCAAAAAACAGCATTTAAAAACTTCTTTGTATACATACATACCGGCTATTTATTAGTATACTTCTACAAGCAGCCATTTTTGTGCATTTTGGAGTATCGAAAAAAGATCAGTTTTCTAGATTTCAATATTTTGGTATGGAATGAACCATAAACAGGCTGAAGTTTGTTGGCAACAAATATGAGCCCCTAATCCCTCCCGGGAAAAGTAGGGCGATCGGTCAAAGTTGACCAAAATTGAAAAATTTTGCGCAAAGGTTCAGGAAAAAATTTGCCATAATTCCACCAGAAGAGTTATTGCGTCAAACTAAAGCCTATGGACGACTAGGTCCACTGGCCCACAAAATCTGCCCAACAGCTCCATTTTATGCCCCCTGGAAATATTCTGATGCTCTAGCGCGCAAGACCACCAAAAACAGCCTTTTTTAACTTTGAATTCCTGTAACTCCCGAAGCGAAAGTTTTCGACCCATGATATTTGTGCCACAAATTACTCCTAAAAGGGTCATACTATACCACCAATAACCAAATTTAGTGCCCCCACCATTTTTATTTAACACCGCCTTGCTCATTTTTTTTGGCACACCCTGTAGATCTTGGAATTTTTAAGCAAGGCTTCAAATTTTGTAGAATTTTAATTGCTCCAGTTCTATAATCCAATGAAACTCAAAGATTATCGAAAGAACGTTTTTCGAACAATCAAATGACCTTTAAATAATTAAACTTTCTTGTATAAAATTTCATTGAAGCATTTGTATTTTAAATTTAAAATTTGTGTTGACTAAATTTTTACATATTATATTAAATGTTTCAAAGGTTAATAAACCATAGCATTTTCAAATAAAAATTAGTATTTTATCATAAAATACTACTTGTACAATATTTTGTTATAATAAAATGTTCAAAAAGTTACAGGCTTTTAAAAAAAAATTTGAAGACACAAAATAATTTTTGGAAGCAAGCAAAAGAAATCATTCCTTTGCATATCGCCATTATCGCATTAACATGTCTTCAATAAAAAACTAACAAATGTGTGCATCATTAATTTAAAATGAAAACAAAGTTCTAAAAATTTCGACATATTTTTGCGATAAACAAATTTCAACGTTGTAAAGAAAAAAAGAAATATTTTTGTTCCAAAAAAAGATCACAAAAAGGAAATTTTTGTTATTTTTAAAAGTCTACTCTTTTTCAAAAAACACAAATGTAAAAGTTCAAAAAAAGTTTTCTCTGCAGAATTTTTCAGGCAAAAATGGACTGTTAAAGGGAGCGTCCATGTTAGAATAAATGAATTTTAGACAAGTCCTCTTAACACGAAAGTTCTAACAGCGATGAAAAATGTGTTGTGTGTTTCATCCATCCTTCGACAGTGGTCGACGCCGTTCTCCTTTCCTCTCTTCAGTGTCTTTCAAAAATTTCGCCGTTGGTTTGTGGGTTCTATAGCTCAGTGGTAGAGCAGTTTGGCCGGAAACCAAAAGGTCGCAGGTTCGATTCCTGTTAGAACTGAGTGAACCAATATTTTTCGGATAATTTTAATTTTGCTGAATTTTTTTCTGACCCTCTGCGCAAAACTTTTCATTTTTGGTCAACTTCGACGAATCGCCCTACTTTTTCCTGGAGGAGTTGGGGGCTCATATTTGTTGCCAACAAACTTCAGCCGCTTTGTGGTCGATTCCATTCCAAAATATTGCAATCTGAAAAATTGAATTTTTAAGCAGCCATAATTTTCGTATGTAAGTAAGTATACTTAGAACATTATGAAATTGATTTCAATGTTAAAGTCTCCAAATTAATCATAAACCCTTAAAATGTATTTTAGAGTATTTTTCTAGTCTATTTTAATTGATGTATAACAAAAAACAGCATTTAAAAACTTTCATGTTTACGTAGTTACTTGCTATTTACTAGTATACTAATAGAATTTACTGTTTTTGGGTATTTTTGAGTATTGAAAAAGGGGGTTGTCTTGAATTTTTAAATTTCAGCATCCTTTCGACCACAAAGAGGCATATATATTATATTATATGTACACCATGTAAATATGTATTTTTATTGGACATATTGTATTTCTTGTCCAAATTTTGTAATTTTTAAGATTTCAAAGAATACACGAACTTTGTCAGTTTTTTTAATCGCGGAAAATAATGATGATTAAAAATTCAAAACAGGGATTCTTTCTTGAAGGATCTTTTCAAAAACCAAAAAAAATGAAAACTGAATTTATGCTTGAATAATATCAAAAAAACGTCTATCGGTTGACAAAGAAATGTTTCTATCATTCTCTTTTCTCTATTGTAAAGAAGATAGACACCTTTTCTTTTTGCGAGACAGGATCTTTAAAAAAGAATGTACACACATTTTTAAACAAAACCCTTCTTACTATTTTTTTTTAAATTTGTACACGAAACATCTCGTTGAAAGTTTTACAAACGTTGTTGATTTTTTAACCTCTGCTGTCAAGTTAATTTTTTTTGAATATTTTATAGTAAAAAAATTCAGCATATTCCAATTGGAAAGTCATGAATTATTTGTTTCATCAATTAAAAATGATATCCTGTTTAATGCTTTTTATTAAATTCATTAAATAAAAAGATCTTAATTCAGAGACATCTGTCAAATAAAAAAACTGGCTTTGTGAACAACAAGCACACTGAAAAAATCTACTATCTTTTTACTGTACACTAAATTTATCAAAAACAATATTTTTTGTTTTCATGTCCATAAAAAGTAGTAATTATAATAATAATAATAATAACACTTTCAGTTCTAGATATAGAGAAAAATTGATTTATTATTTATTAATGAATAAACATTCAGCCCTTGGTTTGATAAATAAAACTTAATATTTTGTTTAGGTCTATTTTAATAAAAATTTTTAATAATCTGTAAATAAAAAAAAACTAATGAATAAAAATTTCAAACAGTTCAAAATTTTCTTTCTTTCTAAAAAGTAAAAGTTTAAAAAGAAAACGACGATAAATTTTTTTTAAATTTTGAAATCCTTTTTGCCGACAGACAAAAACAAAATGAATTTAACAGTCACAGCTCCTTTTCTTCAGCGGTGTTTGAACTTTGAAAAACACAATTCTTTCATAAAATTTATCGCAAAGTCATTGTCTGTTAATGCTCATTTCTTAAATTTATCTTTGAATATTTTGTAGATTTAAAACCTGATCTACTTTATGAAATTTTACCTAGTTACAACTCATTAAGGCAATTTAAAGGCTCTGGTAAAAATTCCCATATTCTCCAATATAAAAATATTTGAATCTTAGCAACACCTTAACTTCAATTTATCGACATAAATCACACAAAACAATAATTTATTTCTTTGATTTTTTATGTTTCTTAAAACTCAGTGCTTTAGTATTTATTGATAATTAAAGGAGGAGATTTATCACGAATAAACTTTTTTTTACAAAAATCAGGGACTCATTGGAGCTGCTTTCTTCTTTCCTTTTTTGCAGCTGCAGCGAAGAAGAAAACAAGCTCCAATGAAGGTGCTTTCGTGTCGAGACTAGTGTTCCTTTACCCCCCCCCCCCCTCCCGTTCCCCGGCGGGGATGTCCCCGTTTCCCCGTCCCCGCAAATTTTCATCCCCGCTTTTTTTTCAAAGTTTTGAATTTTGATGATATTTAATGTTAAACAGGTCAAAATAACGTTATTTAATGATTTTAATGATACCATATACCATCAAAAACTGATTTCAAGACTTTTACAGCTTTCCCCGCAAAATCCCCGTTTCCCCGTTCCCCGCCCCGCCGTCATTTCATCCCCGTTCTTTTCCCCGTTCCCCGTTCCCCGCTTTTTTCCAAAAACGGGGGGGGGGGGGGGGGGGGGTGAAGGAACACTAGTCGAGACACTGCAATCAAAGTTGCGTGTAAAAGTTTATTCATGATGGGTCTCGTCCTTTAAGTAAAAAAGTGTAATTCATGTTGTGTATAAAACTAACAAGTTTCCAAACTATCGTAAAATGTTTTGATTGAACATGTTAAAATTACATTTTTAGGATACTGTCTAACTTACGTAACATCAACGGTGCAGTTTTTCAAAAGTCAAAACTGTTTTTTTGTTCATTTGCATTTTAGAATCGTTTTTTGCATTTATTTTTTAAGATAAATGCAAAAAAACGATTATTTTTGCAATTTTTTGTTGGTCAAAATCGAATGTTTTTCTTCTTGTTGCAAAAGAGACCTTTTTTGAATATTTTGTTATAATTAAAAATATTTCAAGTATTTCTTTTTAATGAGATTTTAGTTTTTTTTTAATACTGTAATTAATGAAAGATACATCAAACTTGAATTACAATACAGTAAAAATTAAAAAACGAATTTCGGGCAAAAATATTTTTAAAAATTTAAAATATAAAGTACCACATTGAAATTTTCATACCATAGAAAACATTTTATTCAAATCATTTTCAAGTTTGAGACAGTTTTTAATTGATAAAAGCTTACTAATAGAAATGGACGAAACATTTTTCAACGAATAAAAATTCTGAAGGAACAGCGCTTTTGACTGATGCCTTTTTTATGATGAAGCAAAAGAAAACAGATCGATTTTGAATAACAAATTTATAAAAACAAATCCGAAACTGTAACCAATTTACTGTTGTTTTATGAAGGTGTGCTCATTAACAAAACTTTTTATTCTTTATTGGATGTTGTCGCTTCCCCATCATCTGTAATTTTTACGATTCAAAGATTTACACAAAATTTGTCTGTTTTTTTTTTATCTCAGAAAACGATAAGGATTAAAAATTCAAAAATTTGTGAAAGGGAAAAACCCGGTTTTTCAAAACAAAAAAACTAAATTTTTTAAAATTATCAAAAAAAACATTGTCTATCGATCGAGGAAGAAATATTTCGGTCTTTTCCTTTCGGTTTTGGAGACACCTTTTTTAGCAAAATTTGAATGTTGAAAAAGAATGCACAAATATTTTGAACCAACACTATTTTTGTTTTTGCAATTGTACAATAGTGTATACACCAAACAATGACATGCATTCGGTCAAACGTTTTTAAGAAAGAAAAATGAAAAAAGGACATTTTATTAAAATTAAAAAACGTTGTAATATTATTAAACATCTGCTTTAAACTCTGATTAGGTTTGAAAATTTTATCGTTAAAACATGTTTGCGTTTTGAAATCGAAAAATCTTAAATTCTTTTTACGTGAATCAAAAGATATTCCTGTTAAAATTTATCTATTATTATTTCGTAGATTAACAAGAAACTTTTAATTTAGAGACATTTGTCAAATAATAAAATTAACTTTATTATTTGACAAATGTCACTGTGAAGATTTAAAATTGTTTTATTGAATGCATATCAAATTTATTAAATAATTATTTTTTTGTTTCCATAACCCTTAAAAATAGTATTTATAAATGAACGGAAGATCGTTATATTTCTTTAGAGGATTTTTGACTAAAAACTTACATTTTAAAATACAACAATTTATTTTTTATGTGAGCAATAAAGGTAAAATATTCAAATTCGACCTTAAAAAAGCTTTTTTCAAAAAGGGATCAATTTTGAAATCGCTTTTCAAATAATAGAAAGCGAAATTTTTTTAAGAAAAAATTGAATGTCTCAAGTATAGCAACAAAGTGAATAAAAGCCACAATGTACAATTTTTTCTTGCATCATTGAAAATTTAAAATGATGATTTCAAAACTGAGAATCGCTAAATTTTGTTTTTGTCACATTTTTAATTTTGTTTGAAATATTTAATTTTTCATTAATTAACCCAAACCAAAATACAAATATTTTACTAATTGAATACAGTTTCAAAAGAAAATATCGAACAATAATGAAAAATTGTAATATTTAATTCGTAACGCTTCGTGTCTTCTTTATTTCAAGTGATCCAATTTTTTAATTTGTAAGACACAAGAAATAAATATTTGTCGAATTATTACCGTTTTTTCGTATTTAATGTCAAAATCAACAAAATTTTAATCCAAATCCACTAAAATATTTAAACAAAAATAATAAAGTAAAAAAATCATTGAACAAAAATTTGGATCATTGCTCATTCATCAGACTGCAATATTTTTTCTGTTTCTTCTTTTTTCCAATCAAAAAAAATCTTTTTTTAAAACATTTTCTTTTTTGTGCATCAATGATTTTTTATGTTTGAATATTTAGAAAATTTTGGGGGACAAAAGCGACTTTTGTGACAGCTGCAACATCAAAAATGGGTCAACGAAAAACGCCAAAAAATAGTTATCTTTGCTCGAAGCAGAGTTCTTTCATAAAGTTTGAAGCGAAATCATAGTCGTTTTTGTAATATTTTTTTAAATATTTTGTTGATTTACAAATTTGGTCTATTTTTTTTTCAAATGTTCTTAGCAGAAATTAAATACGTATCTCACATAAACATTTTTATTTTGCACAAGCATTAAAGCTTGCAATTTTTTTTCGTTGGTCGTCTCTAACTTCGACATACAATAAAAGAAAAAAGAGTCCAACCACAATGGTTGATAACTCAGAGTGGCCACTTTTTTTCTGCTGCTGCCATTGTCGATACTTATTCTTTGGGACGAGTTTGGGCCGGTTTGATGATTCTGTGACACCCAAGATGCAATTTTTTCCTTAATTTCAGAGAAAATTGCTTGTTGGCATTTCATGTAATAAAAAACAACGTCTGTTTTTCTTTGAAATGGAATGCTTTTAAAAAAGTTTGCACATATTTTGAAGAATCATCTCTCATTGTTTGTGTCTTTAAACTCTTACACTGTGAAAGAATAAATTTTAAAAAAAGTTATAGAAAACTTTTTGTGTTTAAAAATCTCTAAAAAGTGCGAAAATTTTGTTTTTTTAATTTTTTATTTAAAATGTATATTTTTTGATGGTTTTAAAACAATGAAAGTATAGTTAAAATAATATGACCGAGATTTTTTTCACAAAAGTCGCACAATGAAAGAAACAATCAGTTTTTAACTACATGGATTGAACATTGCAAGGATCAGTGGGTAAAATTAACAATAGCATAAACATATGGAAAAAGTAAAACCCGTATAAAATTAAATTTTGCTTGAAGATTTGTTAACGGAATTTTTAACTTCTTTATTCAATAATGTTGATAAAAATATGTACAGGGTGTTCAAAAAAAATGGCGGAAGGCTTTTTATATTAAAATGGGACATTGCCAAAACCTAATGTTGGGTGGACTAACATGACCTTCCAAAGAGTAATTTATTACAGTAATCTCACCTCTTCACAATTTTCGCGTCGGGAGATACAGCAGTTCAAAATTAAAAAATGACCGTTTTTCGTGTGTTTCGTAGATACAGTATCAATTTTTTTTTCGAGAAGGTATTTTAAAAATCTGTTAAGTAGATTTTTTAGACCACCAATGGAACTCGTCCGTAGGCTATATTTTGATACTTTAACTCAACTCCCTGATTTTTGGTGAATTTTTTCCTGACCCCGTGCGCAAACTTTATCATTTTTGGTCAATTTTGATAAATCGCCCTACTTTTTCCTGGAGAAGTTGGGGACTAATATTTGTTCCCAACAAACTTCAGTCTCTGTGTGATCGAAAGGATGCTGAAAAAATGTAATAAAATTGTATTCAAGATACGTACGTATTGCTTCCGTTATACGATTTTCAAAAAAAAGTTGAATTATTAAAAACCTAATTTTTTATGTTCAACAAATATCTCATTTAATTATTCAAATCTCATTTTTCAAAAACTTTTTTCTATTTTAAAAAAACGAAAAATGTCGATAGATTTTTAATACAAATTTTAAAATCATTTTTTCGATAATGAAAAAAGAGACACTTTTTTGTTTGCTTCGAACAGACTGCCTTTTTTAAAGATTGTAAATTTTAAAAAGTGCTATCTAATTATTTCACTTTTACTTTTTCAAATTACCGATAAAACATGTCTGAGCATTTGCAATATAACAATATTTTAAAGAAAATGTTTGCAATTTGAAATTATTAAAATTCTATCAGTTCTTGCAATATTGCTAAATTGATTTATCGATGGTTCAAAATTTTGGACTTGGATTGATAATTAAAAGTCAAATTTTTTTTAATATGTATTTTAATACATATGTACCTTTCTTTTTTAACAATCTGTTAATAAAAATCAAACAAATGAAAATTTCAAACAGTTCAAAATATTCTTTCTTTCTAAAATTAAAAGATTTAAAAAACTTAACGATTGGCTTTTTGGCAAAAAAACTTTTAAAATCATTTTTGCCGACAGACAAAAACAAAAATAATTTTTCATTTAACATTCTTTTTCTTTTGCGATGTTTGATCTTTGAAAAATGACGAAATTTGAACTTTGAAAAGCACGAAGCAGATGTAACTTTAGTTAATCGGTACATTTTTAATTCTTTTTTTTCATATTTTTTTGAAAATAACAATTTTGAATTTTTTATATTAATTAGAAATAAAATACTTCAGAGATAATAAAACCCTGAAAATTATCGAATACGAATCGTTCAAGAATATTTAATTGTTTTGTGTGCACTAAAAAATGTTATTTTTCAATACATTTTTAAATAACCAAAAAGTTTAAATAAATCATTTATTTGTGTAATGTCTGTGCCTACAAATTTCGCCATCGACGTTTTGAATATGAACCAAAAATGACAAATCCGCTGGGGTTGAAATTTTAACCAAAGAAGAGCCTTTGACAATTACCACATTGGAATGATGAAAGAAGAAAGGATAATGTTTTTTTCTCCTTTTTTGGTTTCATAAACATTGCACAATTCTTTCATAAAATTTATCGCACAGTCATTGTCTGTTAATGCTCATTTCTTAAATTTATCTTTGAATATTTTGTAGATTTAAAAACCTGATCTACTTTATGAAATTTTATCTAATTACAATTCATTAAGGCAATTTAAAGGCTCTGGTAAAAATTCCCATATTCTCCAATATAAAAATATTTGAATCTATGCAACACCTTCACTTCAATTTATCGACATAAGTCAAACAAAACAATAATTTATTTCTATGATTTTTTATGTTTCTTAAAAATTAGTGCTTTTATAATTATTGATCATTTGGTAAAAAAATGTATTTCATGTTGTGCTTGAAACTGACAAGTTTCCAAACTATCGTAAAATGTTTTGATTGAACATGTAAAAATTACATTTTTAGGATACTGTATAACTAACGTAACATCAACGGAGCAGTTTTTCAAAAGTCAAAACTGTTTTTTTTGTTCATTTGCATTTTAGAATCGTTTTTTGCATTTATTTTTTAAGATAAATGCAAAAAAAACGATTCATTTTGCATTTTTTTGTTGGTCAAAAAGGAATGTTTTTCTTGTTTCAAAAGAGACCTTTTTTGAATATTTTGTTATAATTAAAAATGTTTCAAGTATTACTTTTTAATGTGATTTCAGTTTTTTTAATACTGTAATCAATGAAAGATACATCAAACTTGAATTACAATACAGTAAAAATTAAAAAACCAATTTCGGGCAAAAAGATTGTTAAAAATTTAAAATAAAAAGCTTTGTGGTACTTTTTAAAAAGTACCACATTGAAATTTTCATACCATATGAAACATTTTATTCAAATAATTTTCAAGTTTCAGACATTTTTTAATTGAAAATAGCTTAATAATAGAAATGGACGAAACATTTTTCAACCAATAAAAATTCTGAAGGAACAGCGCTTTTTACAGATGCCTTTTTTGATGAAGCAAAAGAAAATTTGTCGATTTTGAATAACAAATTTATAATAACAAATCCATAACTTTCAACAATTTACTGTTGTTTGATGAATGTGTGTTTTAACAAAACTTTTTATTCTTTATTGGAAGTTGTCGTCGCATCTCTAATTTTTACGATTCAAAGATTTACAAAAAATTTGTCTGTTTTTTTAACTCAGAAAACGATAAGGATTAAAAATTCAAAAATTTGTGAAGGGGTTTTGAAAAACCCGGTTTTTCAAAACAAGAAAAACTGAATTCTTTAAAACTATCAAAAAAAACATTGTCTATCGATCGAGGAAGAAATAATTCTGTCTTTCCTTTCGGTTTTGGAGAAGATGGACACCTTTTTTTGCAAAATCGGAATGTTGAAAAAGAATGCACACACATTTTTATTTAAAAACATTGTAATATTATTAAACATCTGCTTTAAACTCTGATTAGGTGTGAAAATTTTATCGTAAAAACCTGTCTGCATTTTGAAATCGAAAAGTCTTAAATTCTTTTTCCATCAATCAAAAGATATATCCTGTTAAAATTTATCTATTATTATTTCGTAGATTAACAAGAATCTTTTAATTCAGAGACATTTGTCAAATAATAAAATTAACTTTGTATACAGCACACTGTGAAGATTTAAAATTGTTTTATTGAATGCATATTAAATTTATTAAATAATTATTTTTTGTTTCCATAACCCTTAAAAATAGTATTCATAAATGTTCGGAAGTCCTTTAATTTTCTTTTAAGGATTTTTGACTAAAAACTTACATTTTAAAATACAACAGTTTGATTTTTATGTGAGCAATAAAGGTAAAATATTCAAATTTGACCTTTAAAAAGCTTTTTTCAAAAAGGGATAGAAAACGTTTTTCAAATGATAGAAAGCGAAATTTTTTGAAGAAAAAAATGAATGTCTCAAGTATAGCACCAAAGTGAATAAAAGCCACAATGTACAATTTTTTCTTGCATCATTGAAAATTTAAAATGATGATTTCAAAATTGAGAATCGCTAAATTTTGTTTTTTTCACATTTATAATTTTGTTTGAAATATTTAATTTTTCATTAATTAAACGAAACCAAAATACAAATGTTTTAGTAATCAAATACAGTTTCAGAAGAAAATATCGAACAATAATGAAAAATTGTAATATTTAATTCGTAACGCTTCGTGTTTTCTTTATTTAAAGTGATCAAACTTGTTAATTTGCATGAGACAAGAAATAAATATTTGTCGAATTATTACCGTTTTTTATTTAAAAAATTTGTCTTTCCCTTCTGTTTTTTTTTGTTTTTGGATTCTTTAATCAAAACATGGAATTCAAAATTATTACAGATTTGTTATTGTTTTTTATTGATTTTTTTCTCACTGAAATGTTTTATTTATGTCTAAGTTTTTTTCGAATATTTTATTACGCACGCTTAATTCCTATTAAAATCTATAAAATATTTAATTAAATTGTGATAAAAAAACACTAATCTTGAAAATCCAAAAAAAAATTGAATTCCCGCGGCAGTAAAAAATCAAAAACTTAATTAATAAGTTGGCTTTATCGCGCGATATGGGCACACATATATGTGTTGATTTTAGTGTGCAGCTACATCAAAAAATTGAAAAGAAAAAACATTAATTTTTTTCTTTTGTTGATGCAATAAACATTGCACAATTTGTTCATAAGGTTTCTCGCAAAATCAATGTCGTTGCTTGTTTCTCAAAATTTTCTTTGAATATTTTGTTGATTTATAAATTTGGTCTGTTTAATAAAATTTTACCTGGTAAAACTCGTAAAAGCACTTGAAAACCTTTTGATAATTGTAAAATTCAACGTTAATAAAAAACATTTGATTTTAATAACAATTTCACTTCAATTTATCAACAAAATGCACCCGATACTATTATAATACTTTTTTCACTTTTTGGATCGTATAATCAAAACATGAAATTCAAAATTATTACAGATTTTTTATTGTTTCGGGATTTTTTTCTCACAGAAATGTCTATTTATGATGTCATGCAATCACAAAAAATTTAAAATTTTATTTATTGATTTTTTTCTCGATTCCATGGAATGTTTTTAAAGTGCATCATAATAGAGAAAAATGTATATTTAGTAATTAATTGATAAAAATTTGATGTATAAAATAGAACTAAAAATTCAAATCAAAACTTTTCTTTAAAGACGCATTTTTTATATTCAACGAAAATGAACATTCTGCAGGGAAAAGAAACTTTCTTTTCCAATAAAACAACGGAAAGCACTTTTTCTTCTCCGCTTTAAAATTTTTTTATGATTTTTCGAACGACAGCTTTGTTTCAACGTTTTTGCCACTTTACAGTAAATGCCAACTTCAAGTTTGAATTTTTAATTGTTATCATGAAATACAGCTCCATCAGAATTTACTTTAGGTATAACTTTTTCTAGATGAAATGAAAATTCATATTAATTGACATTTTTAAGAGCAGTGCAAAAGTTTTTTAGACAATAGTGAGTTTAAAAAAAAATTTTACAAACATAAGATTGAATGATTGTCAAACTAAAAACAGTAAACTCTTACAATTTTTAGATATCACATTATTAAGAATTTAAAATAAACCTGCTGAAAAGCAAGAATAATACTCACTTTTGCCAAAAAATCGAAAATGAAAAAAAATTTCAACTAGAACTCAAGCAATGCCACCAAATCCAATTCAGGGCTTATCGAACAACAAATTATTATTAAAGTTATGATTTTACTGTTTTTTTTATAGTTATGAATTTGTTAGTTCGCAAAAGTATCCATCTTTTTTTTAAATATTAGTTTTTTTACGCTTAACTTTGTTTTTAAATATTGTTGCTTTAGGAATAATAAACTTTTCCTAAATCTATTTCTTGAAATTCTTTTTTACGAAATAATATATTCTCATTTTACGACATATTAATTTTGCATGCAATTCACAAAAAAAGATTCAAATTTAAAACACAGAAAACCAAGTTGAAACTTGATTCTTTTTCAAAAAAACTTATAATAACATTGCTAATCGATCGGGAAAGAAAGATTTCTTTCCTTCGATTTAATTTGTTGTAATAGAAAAAGTTATCTTTTTTACGAAATTGGTTCGCTTTAAAAAAAATACACATATCTTGAACGATGACTTCTTTCGAAATACAGATTTTTGTTTTTAGTCAATTTTTTTTTGACAACACTGTCTTGTCAAAAAAACATAAACTGCAAAGGATTTTGAAAGATAATGAGTAAACATTTCATAACTAATACATGTTGGAATAAATGAAATTCATGTTTTTTTAATTAATGGACAAAGAAAAATACTTCTTTATTTTTTATTTATAATACTGTATTAAAAACCTCATGTCATATTTAAACTTTTTGAAATCACTCAAGCGTAAATATTATTATTAAAGATTCAAATAATCGCGTTTTAAGCTAAAAAAAACCAATTTTCATCAAAATATAAAAAAATGATAAAATGTATTTTTGCATCTGTTGCTTTATTTTTAAAACTAAAATAATATTCATCAACGATGGGCGCAGTCTGTTCTGTTTCATCGTTTTTTGCAGTCTACAAATTTTAAAAAGCGCAAAAATTTTTTTTAAAAAAAATCATTTTTTTATGAAATGATGTTGCACATCGAAACGAAGGCAGAAAAATGTGAGATTTTTCATTTTCTTTCGTTTTTAAAAAGAACAAAAGAAAAGTCTTTTCGTTTTTTTTTCGAAAGCCCTTTTTACACATGGCGTTCATTAACATTTTGCCACACTTTGTCTGGTTTTTTCTGCAAAAAAATTCGATGTGGTTGCGTACCGTTTTTAAAGACTATTTTTTACATTTGAATATTTATGATAATATTTGAGTAGTAATAAAATTCACCACATTTTAGATGTTCGAACATGAATATTTGCAATATCTCCATCTATCAATTTTTATTCCACACTTTATATGTCTGACATAATTGTATAATAATAATTTAAAAAATTTTTAAAAAAATTCTCATTTGATTAATCGTGAATGTTTATGTTTTTTTTATTTGAAATGACCACATTAATAAAGTCAATCAGATTTCCCTTTTTTGCATGACAATATAAATTAATATTTCTCGTATTTTTATTGTGTTTTCTGAAATCAACTTACAATAGGCTGACTAATTGGAAGGACGAAATACAGTAATCACATAAATATCATGTTAACAATTTTAAATAAATTAGTTAAAAAACGAATACTTTAAAATTTTTAGTTGGGGCCAAAAACATTGAATAAAAAGTTAAAATAACTGTTATTTTAAACAATTTGTCAGTATGCAAAAATATCTACCAACATCTGAAATGTTTGTTTTTTGAAAGATAAATCAAAATTAAATCTTGCTTTTCGGACTCTTAAACTTTTACTTTTTTTAAATATTGTTTGTTTCTGTTCTTTGAATTTTGTAGAATCTGTATCACTTGCCTTAAATTTACGAAAACCTATGTTTCGCATAATAAAATTTTAAATGTGATAAAATAATTAAAAATTCAAATCAAAACATTTCTTGAAAGAAGCCTTTCAAATTTGCAAATTGTACTTTTCCTAGAACAACCAACTTCTAGGATAAAAATTTTCTTAAAAAAGCCAAAAAAAAATAAATGTCGATCGATAAAGAACTTTCTGCAGAGAAAAAGAAACTTTAATTTTGCCCTTTTTACATTTGTGTTTTTGAAAAAGATAGACCTTTAAAGAAGAAAAACGTTTCCCTTTTCTTGTATTTTCTCTCTCTGACGATGTCACTATTTCTTCAAAATGAAACACCCCCTCTTAAAAAAATGAAAAAAAACAATCGTGCAAACATTTTTCATTTGATAGGTCTATGCGACAGAAATACGCTAAAAAATATTCTTTTTACATTGGTCAAAATAGCAAAATAAAATTTTTTGTGTCCTTCTTTTTTTGAAATTTCTTTTAGTTTTTTTAATATTTTATTATAATAAAAAGTTCTTGAAGTATCACGTTTTAAAAAGATACAAGTCTCTATTTGACAATACCGTAATCAATGAAAGGCATCATTCTGCTTGAAAAAGCGCATAAGTGCATTAAAAATAAAATGTCAAATTTTTGAAAATAAAATCATTGTTAAAAATATGAAATAAAAAATACGCTATTCAACTTTTTCGTTGATATTTTATGAAAGTTTTTGTCGTTTTATTCTTTATTGTTGATTTCAAAGATTTAATGGTTTTACTGATATTATAAGTTGTAGCATTTTCATTTTCAAAAAACAAGAACTTTGAATCAGTTATGGGAAACTTATTTTTCAAAATTTTTAATTTCAGCAAACGTTGTCTTGTTTTGTGATGTTTGTTAAAGATTTTCAATTTTTAATAAAATTTTGGAATGATTATTTTTTGCTCTTTTTTGGACATTTTAAAAGCTGTTAAAAGTTTAACCTAAAAAATGTTAAAATGTTGGTAAGATTTGTATCTTTCTTGGTACCATTTTTATTGACCATTTCAACAATAAAATATAGTTTTTGTTCTACAAATCTCAACGTAAAAAGGCTTGTTCAATTTTCAAAAAGCACAAAAACTCAATAAAAAATTCAAATGAAGAAAAAAATTTTATTTAATGGTTTATAGCCTTTTCACTATTCAACGAACGAACACATCGTAATGATAAAAATAACGTCAGGGGTGTAACACATTATTTGACAAAAATAAATATTTCAACAAAAAATAACGAAAAAAAGAACACTATTTAATTTTGTCTAAAAATAATATTTAATGACGAATAAATCTTTTTTGCCATGAATAAGTTTTTTTTTTGTGCTTGTATTATACTTTTCTTTTTTAAAATAAAAATTATAATAAAAAAACGAATTAAAATTTCAAAAAAGCAGGTAAAAAAGGTTTTAAACCATTAAAAACATTATTTATAAATGATCATAAGCATCTTTTGATCTGTTGACGATTTTTGATAAAATATTGCATTGTTACAAACAATTTTCAACTTTTCTATGTGCAACAAATATCTAATTTAAATATTCAAAACTCACTTTTTAAAAGATTTTTAATTTTCAAAAAACGTATAATTTTTTTGCCGATGGAAAAAGAGAGAATTTTTGTTTGTTTTTAACAGACTGCCTTTTTTCGATTTAAATTTTCAAAAGCGCTGGAAACAAACGATTATAGCTGACATTAAAAGGAATAGATCTCTATCGATTTTTTAATGTGTCATTTATTTCGTAAATAGTAGAGTTTTTTTGAATATTTTAATGCATATATTTCTATTAAAAGTTGTAAAAAAACTTGGAAAACAGATATCTCAAAATTGCGTTACATAGTTTTTAAATAAAATTACAATTAAACTTTCCCCGTTATTTATATATAAAAACAAATCTTTTTGCAACAATTAGGGGATACAAAAGCAGTTTTTTGTAATTTTTCTTGTTGCTTTCATAAAGAAAGGAATTCTTTTGAATCTTAACCCGAGTATCCTAAAAAGGGTTACCCTGCTGTCAAAAATTATATATAAATATAATTCAGTTTGTTACCTCCAAATCTTTTTACCTAAAAAAAATGTTCATATTTTCATTTTAATTATTTTGTTGTAATCGAATAAGAACGCCTTACTTTTGCCCCAATTTGTATAATTTACACAAACACATTTTGAAAAAAAGCAATTCCCAGTAGATATATATTTAAGATCATGAAGCATAATAAAATGAAACCATACAATTATTGTGTTATTTTTGAACAAAATAAATTTTTCTTACGATTGTGCAGCAGCTGTTTTTTAAAGGATAAATACTCCTGAAAATAATAAATTTTTAAATCATTTTCTTGTTAAAATTTTAGCAAAAATAATATTTATTAGTGATCTTATTTGTATCCTTGTATCCTGGTTTGACGTCGGAGATGAATTACAGTTGTTTTGATTTTAGGAAAATGCATACTATTTTTACTATTATAAATTTTCTAATAAAAAATAAACAAATAAAAACTTCAAATGAAAAGCTTTCGAACTCTATATTTTTTCAAAAAGCAAACATTGAAAACGAGCAAATTGAAGAGCTTTTTTAAATAAATTTTAAAATCTTTTCGACGATGAAGAAATTTTTACATCAAAATCTTATTTTTCTTTTGCAACATTTGAAAATCAAAAATTGTTTATTAAAAACGCTTACCGTAGAGGGCCCCACGTTACAACAAAGATAAGTCTCCATATTTTGCCTATATAATGGTCATGAGTAGGGATGATTATAGGCAAAATATTAGTTGCGGAATCGTAACCGTTTTTGTTTAACAACAATTTGAAAATACGCTAAATACCCCCAAAAACCTTCACGGGCACCTTAAAATTAGATGATTCTTGAACTTGTAGAAACTAAATCGTTTCAAACGTTTCAGATTCGGGTTCAGCATGTTCAAAAACCCATATATCCATGAAATCACGTCGAAATTTTGAAAAGTGCGGAAACTACCTATGTAAAAAGAACGTTTTAGTGGGTTTTTGGCATATTTTGAAATTGTTGTTAAACAAAAACGGTTACGATTCCGCGGCTAATATTTTGCCTATAATCATCCCTACTCATGACCATTATATAGGCAAAATATGGAGACTTATCTTTTTTGTAACGTGGGGCCCTCTACGGTTAGATTTTTTTGACATTTTCCAAAATAAATGAAATATTTGAATTTTTATTTATTTGATGAAAAATAAGAAGAATTTAGAGATTTTAAAAGCCCTAAATATTGCTAATTGCTAGAGCTGTTTACAAAAAACATTAAATTAAAAAATCTTTGTTTAATTTGTTTCCAACATTAGACATAAAATTTGTTTGTTTATTATCATGCGTTAGAGCATGAAATAAATTATTTATTTACTTTATTGGTTTGATCCTGCCTTTTTTCCCTGATCAGTTTTTAAAAGTGCAACACACAAACAACAATAGAGAAAAACATAAGTTTTTTTTTTTTTTTTTTTTTTTTTTTTTTTTTAAACTTTTACTTTCTTTAGTGTAAAGCTTTTGCATCTATGTTTTTACTCATGTTAAGTTTTCTTTTTTGTTTCAACTTTTTCAAGAGAGACAAATTTGGTGGAAAAGAGAAAGGAAGGATCAATGACTAATCATCATCAATGAACAAATTTAAAAAAGAGAAAGAAGGAAAAGTTCTGGAATGAAATTTTTTGGGCCACATATAAATGAAAAAGGAATAAAAAAAAGTCAAATTTTTAAAATTGGGAAAATATGATTTACAAAATCAGAAATACAAAAAGGATAAAGCTAAAAGTGCAAAATTCGCAATTCCATTATTTATTTTATTTCAAACTAGTACAATACAAAATTTTTCTCAAAAAATCACTGTGTTTATTTGAATGATAAAGATTAAAAATTCAAATCTGGGATATTTACTGAAAAATCACATCAAAACTCAAAAATAATTAACATTGATTGATCGGAGAAAATACTTTTCGTCGTCTGTTTAATTTTTTTTGAGTGGTTGAAAATAGGATCAAGCTTAAGTTGCAAAGTTTGGTTGGAATGCAGCTTGAAATAATCACAGCCTTGACAGTCGTATTTCTTTCCTTCAATAAAGCTTCTCCTGGCTGCAGCGCTGAGGATGTGTCACCAATAGAATGTGGTGATTGACAAGATCGAATGGAATGCGTGTGGAATGATTCGAATGAAGTTGAGGGCAGCTACAGTAATCCGCCCGCACACGCTTGTTGCCTGAAATACTATATTACCGTAATTTGCATGGGCTTACCATTTGTCTCCTATCCTTTACATACCAAAATAGATATAAAAATAAAAAAATGTCCAAATGTTTGCAGCAAATAACACGTGTTCAATTGCTAAAAACCAATTTTATTCTAATTTGTTCATTAATATTTAATATAAACTTTTTCGGGAATGAAAATAATAGAACTTTTAAAAAAATGCAATTTAGGGTAAAATAAAATGCTTGCTGTACAAAACCTCAAACAATTCGGTTTTCAAATTGGATAATAATTCAAATAATAAAAGTGACTAAAAATGAAACGTTTTACATTTAAATTTTTTTATAATGAGCCTTTATTATTTAATCTGAAGTTATCATTATTTTTATACATAACTTCAAATAACTCTTTTTTGGTATGATTAAACATTTTGCATTAAATTTTCAAACAAAAATGTATAAAAATACAGTTTGAAACAAGCAAATCCAACACGAATGATGAAAAAAAGTAAAAAAATACATTTTTGTACAGCAGCATTGAATTTTCTTTCCAAATAATATTTTTGTTACAATGTTTTTCGACACATTGTAAATGACGAAATAGGTGGGACAAATTTGCAGTTCTTTGAGCTCTAAAAATGAAAAAAACTAATATTGCTATTGCCCAAATGAAAATGATTAAAAAAATTTAAATTTAAATAAAGTGTGAAAATATGTTTTGTTGTTAAGAATTAATAATGGGATATTTATTTTTTGCATATGTTTTAATATTTTTAAGACAATTTTATTTTATTATCGACTTGTAAAAGGATTATTATCATATTTTCATTAAATTGAAAAATCTAAAACATTCAAATAAATAAGAAAAGATGAAGACAACAAAGATTCGACTGCATTCTTTTTTCGAAAAAAGCGTGCATAAAATAAAATGAGAGATTGCTGAAAGATTTGGCTGGGACACAAAATCGATGAAAGGGAATGTAAAAAGCAAAATTTTTTGGAAATAAGCAAAAAATGGTCTTTGCAACGTTTTTTTCGAATTAACTAAACATTTGTTTTAAAATATTCGGACGATTACGTCTTTTTAAATTTTAACATTTTTTTTAAATGCAAAAGCAGGCAAGATAATAATAGAAAAAGATTCTTTATAAATAATTATCTTGCAAAAACGACTTTTTCTAATTTCATGAATAATGTGCATCATTAATAAACTGCAAAATACCTGTTTTATTGATTTTTGGGGATCATTCGTTAATTTTTACAGTATTTGTTTCTGGTCGAACTTTGGTTTTTCTTCATTAACACATATGTTTATGATTACGCACAAATTTGCATAATCTAAATCATTAACAAACTCTATTTTATTTATGTTTTACTTTCAACTAAAAAATGTAGAAATAGCAGAAAAAAGTGCAACTTGAATGATGCGTGATTAAAAGCAGCTTATTTGTTTATATTTGTGTGTACTATTATTATTATTGTTTTTCTTTTTGCGATGCATGATTGTTTCAAAGTTCAAAACTGTTTATTTCAAAGCTTTAAAGAAGAGAAGATCAGCCGCAAAAAATAATTCTCGAAGAAGAAAAAAAAGAATGTTTGTTTACTCAATGACTTGGATTTTTGTAAGAAAAACAGAAGAAAAAAAAGTCAGGTTGCGCACGTTTCTTTTTTTTGTTGATGATTGTTTCCTTAATGCATCAAAATCCGGCGTTGCTGCTGCTGCTTTTGCTTTGGTGGTGATTTTGAAATCATGATTTTTTTACAACAAAAATGCACTTTTCTTTTGACTCATTTATGTTACAACAATTTTAACAACTTTGAAAAAAAGGGAATATGTCACAAATGATTGCAGTGTCACAATGTTAGTCTATAGAATTCTGAAATGAAATAAAAAACAACGAGTTGAAATTTGGTTAACAAGCTTTTGAAAAACTGTCGACTTTTGATCAATGATAAAGATTGAAAACTGTTTTTACTTCAGTAACATATGTTTTGCATTTTATTTATAAATTTGCATAATCCAAATCATTTGCAAAACAACTTTTTTATTTCACTTTTAACGAATATGCAGAAAAAGCAAAATAAATTTTTTTGCTTCATTAAAACATATTTTCTACTTTATTCATAAATTTGCATAAAAAACAATTTTTATTTGTTTCACTTTTAATAAAAATGTAGAAATTGCAACAAATTTCACGTTTCTTTTTTGTTGATTATTGCTTCGTTAATGCATCAAAATCCCGCGTTGCTGCTGTGTCTGCTGCTGCTTCGGTGGTGATTTTGAAATCATCAAAAAAAGAAAGTTCTTTCCGGTTTTTTCCTTCTTTCTTTCTTTTTTCTTCTTCCAAAAAACATTCATCGACCAATTGGTCGATGAAAATAAAAAAAAATCCTGAACAAAAATGAAGTGAAAAGTAAACGAAGAAAAATGGAAGAATAACATCAACATACAATCCCAACCTCAAGCTCGAGAAATAAGAAGAAAAACAATGAGCGCGAAAAAAAGTAAAGTTTGTTTTTTTACCTTTTTTCAACCTTTCCTTCTTTTTTTCTATCTCGAAGAAAAACAGTTAGTTAATAATAAAAAAAATTTGTTTATTTACCTTTGGCGGAAGTGGAAGAAGGAAAAAGAATATATTCAGATATTTGTTGACATTATTTTTGTGTGTTTTCTTTCAAGGACCATACATCGAAAGATACCTCCTTGTTTTTAATGTTGAAGAAAAAAGCCAAAAAAAAAATACAAATAAGAAAATACTTCTTTTTTTTCTGGAAGGCGTTGAATTTTTAAAACATTTGAAAGAATTTTAAATAAATAGTCGCAAAAAAGTTGCCAAATTTTTAGTTTTACTCAAATAAATTTTTTTATTTAAAGAAAAATATATAGTTTTTTAAAGAAAGAAAAATGAAGTGTCGACAAACTTTACTTCGAGTTTTGATTCTATTTTTTATGATTTTGGTTGCAATTGCAATGCTCTTTACAATTATTGCTCTATTCACTCCAGCGTGGCAACATTTTAATACTCCAAATGGTCCAAGTGTTGGCATTGTCTCACATACCTGCGGGCAATTCAATCAACAAAATTGTCGAACTTGGCAAGGCGTAAGTTTTGGATATCTTCGATATTTCATCATTTTTTAAATATAATACCTATATATACCTGATTACTGTAACTCCACAGGGTCAATCAGAATTAGTTTTAAATTTTCAGAACTTTTCCTTTTTTTATTTTTATTACCTACTTACTGTAGCCATTAGCTTCCAACTGTCTAGACCGTAGAGAAGGAGAAGGGCATTCAGTACTTGGGTCTCCAACAAAATGAAAAAACGCTTTGATCTGTTGCCGCCGTGGTGTTAAGGCGGCAAAAGATCAAAGGCTTGCTCCCTCCAAAATTAAAATGCCATTCCATCTCCCCCCCCCCCAAACTTTTTTCTCCCTACCACTTTGCCTACATTATCCCCAAAATAACAACATCGATCCTTATCTGACATCGCTAATTTCAGATCAAACAGCCCTATGAAAAAGCAGTTTTGGCATTCATGATTTTGGCATGGATTTTTGAATTCTTCTGTCTTTTTGCTGGTTTATTTGCTTTGATTTCTCCAACAAAGTTTGAAAAAGCATTTTTGTCTCTTCCACTTTTATCTTTGATGACCACGATATTTTTGTTGATCGCTTTCGTTGTTTATGCTTCCAAATATTCAAGTACAACTCGTAAGTTAATTTTTGTGGATGGCATGAATACTCTTGGAATGGCAAAATGCCATTCTTAGATGGCAGAGAAAGTGTTATAATAAAAGATTTTTTTCTGTTTCTCTTTATGCAAATTTGGAATAAATTTCAAAAATTTGCATAAAATTGGATCTTTTATGTAAATTTAAGATTCTCATAAATTTGCATAAAAATGTCATTTAATTTTATTATTTTTTAGTGATAATTCCCCTAAACCAAGGTGGATTATATGCAAATCGAGAACTTGGATATTCATTTGGACTTGCAATTGTTGCTTTCATTTTATCCGTTTTTGCTACGACCCTTGGCTTCATTGCATATTCATTGTTCCGACGACGATATGCCACAGGTGCCACATATCCTGCTGCGGCACATCATGTAAATGTTGTTAAACATGAAGAAGTTATTGTTACTCGATCCTGAAGAACTTTATCACTTTTTCTAATAAAAATTGTAACATCTCTGTTGTTTTTCATAAAAGCAATTAACCCTTAAAAAATATTCCTTGTAAATAATTTTATTCTTGGTTTTTATTCTTTGTATTAGTTTTAAAAAGATATATTAATAAATTTTTGTTTTATTTTTTTGGGTCAAGATTAACATTGCAAGATCAATGACAAGTTTTCATAAACTGCAAATTTTAAAATGAAAATTTTCAAAGTTTTTTTCAAAAATGTGGCCATCACAATATATTTCCTTCGCACTAAAGCTGAAATCCATATACAAAACAATTTATTAAAAATCTTAAAATTGAGAATATTAAAATATATTAAAAATTCAATAAAAAATGTTGCCGCTTTTCGTTAAAAAAATTTTGTAAAATGACATTTTCCATTATTTTTCTGCGCCTTTTCGTCGATCATCTTTTAAACTGCTTCTATTTTTCAGTGAAAATCTTCGGCACATTTTTAAAATCAGGATGTTATATAATTTTTATTTATACTTTATTATTAATGTGGTTATCTGTAATTTTTTTTACAGCAACACATTAATTAATATTTCTGAAATGAAATATAAAAATCGAGATCCTATTTTTATTTACTTACAAAATAAATTATTTAAAGATTTAAAACATTATCATTATTCAAATTTTGTTTTTCTAAGAGCTTCGATGAAAAACAGAAAAAATCGTTGTTTATTTCTTCTCCGATCTTTTAAGAAATAAAGCAACTTCTTTTTTTCGGTGGAAATAAACAAGAAACGTGACTAAAGCAACAAAAAATAAAAGGGAGCAAAATTTTGGTTCTTCCTTTCATTAGACAAAATAAAAAGCAACCAAATTTTATAAACATATTTTATTCTTCAAAGTTGAAAGTCTCCAAAAAAGCGAAATTTGTCAGCTTTTTAAATTTTTTATTTGAAATGTGAAAAATCAAGATTTAAAGATTTAAAACAATGAAAATAAAGCGGAAATAATATGAACCAATGATTTTCACAAAAGCGGTACAATACTGAAAAAAGCGGTTTTTAACTACACGAACTTTAAGTTACAGGAATCAGTGGATAAGATTAACAAAGACATAAACATACAAATCTTTCAATAATTCTTTAACATTGTGTTAACTATTTTATCACTACATCAAAGTCTTTAAATGAAAGAATTTATTCTAATTCTATTTAATTAAAACTGCCAGCTTGCAAATTCATCCTTGACTTTCACAATTATAGAATTATGTTATCAAACAAAACAATTATTTATATCATATTAACATTTGCAGGATATTCTAATAAAATATTTAAATGAATTAACTTGTTGTAATTCTGGGTTTTTGAGACGACCTGCATAAAGAGCAAATAAAATTGTGGTGTGGCCACAAATACAGGGTGTCACAAAAAAAAGTATAATTCTTTTTTTAAACAAGGGAGAGGGGCTGCCATCATCTATGGTTGGTGCCAACAGGGACTTGGTGGGAAGAGGTACTTGACCCTACAGTATCATGGTTACGGTACTTTCGCTTCGAGAGTTGCAGAAGTTCAAAGTTAAAAAAACACCCCTTTTTGGGGTGTTTTTTGAATCCCTTTTCCCAAAGCCCCAAGGCAGCTGAAGACTTGTGGTTTTGGGGTTTGGTAGACCTTGACTAACTCTCGTTGTTCCCCCATAGTATGACTTTGGGGGACTTTCGCTTCAAGAAATCCAACGCGTTAAAAAAACTTTTGCAGATTTTTATACGTTTTTGACTGACTTTGACGTATTGGTGTAGTTCCGAGAGGTGGAGTTGGGGGTTAATATTTGTTACTAATAAACTTCAGACCTATTGGGGTTGATCCCATTCCAAAATATTGAAATCTGGAAAAAGTGATTTTTAAGTAGTCAAAATTTTCGTATGTTAATAAGTATACATTGTACATGATGATATTCAATTCGATGTTAAAGTATTCAAATGGATTATAAACGGCTTAAATGTATTTTACAGTATTTCTCTGAACTATTTTTATTGATTTATTGCAAAAAATGGCATTTTAAAACTTTTGTGTATGCAAACTTACTGGCTATTTATAAATATAAGCAGCCATTTTTGAGCGTTTTCGAGTATCGAAAAAAATCACTTTTTCCAGATTTCAATATTTTGGAATGGGATCAACCCCAATAGGTCTGAAGTTTATTAGTAACAAATATTAACCCCCAACTCCACCTCTCGGAACTACACCAATACGTCAAAGTCAGTCAAAAACGTATAAAAATCTGCAAAAGTTTTTTTAACGCGTTGGATTTCTTGAAGCGAAAGTCCCCCAAAGTCATACTATGGGGGAACAACGAGAGTTAGTCAAGGTCTACCAAACCCCAAAACCACAAGTCTTCAGCTGCCTTGGGGCTTTGGGAAAAGGGATTCAAAAAACACCCCAAAAAGGGGTGTTTTTTTAACTTTGAACTTCTGCAACTCTCGAAGCGAAAGTACCGTAACCATGATACTGTAGGGTCAAGTACCTCTTCCCACCAAGTCCCTGTTGGCACCAACCATAGATGATGGCAGCCCCTCTCCCTTGTTTAAAAAAAGAATTATACTTTTTTTTGTGACACCCTGTATATTTCAGCGACTTTTTAATACATAGTTGAACTAAAATAGAGCCAAGAGAATTGCGCACAAAAAAAAATTCTTTGATTTTTGTCACTTTTTTGGGAGTACTTTTGTCAGCAAAAAAGGCCCAAAATAAAAAAAAAAATAAATAAATAAATAATATATTTTTTTGACTTTCAAAGTTGAAACTAGGGTTGCTGGCGCGCCCCATTTTCCGAAAAAGGTGGGCGCGTATGCGCCCGTGACCTCAAAATTCTAATTTACTAATATATACAGTATAAAAATGCCAAAAAGGGGTATTTTAGCTATAAATAGCATTATTTAAGCATGAATTTACTTATTTTTGTCGTTACTAATTTTTAAAGATAAAAGAACGTGAATTTCTTAAATTACATGTGTTACAGTATCCTCAGGATACTGTAACACATACTAAGAATTAAAGACAACATAGCTAATTCTTCAGCTTATCGCTTTTTGGCTTAAAAATGAAAATTATAAAAGGAATTAATTTGTTGTTTAGTCAATTTTTCGTAAAAAATTACCATCATATGGATTTTGGACCGGAGAAGATGCTGCTACCAGTGGCTACAACAATTTCAGAGATCGTGATCCCTTGCTGCACACTTTTTCCTTTTAATCCCTTTTTGCACTTTTTTCAAGCTTGAAACTTTATTTCACTTTTGTCCCCTTTTTTCATGATCACTGAACCCTTGCTGCACACTTTTTTCCCTTTTTATTTTTTTTGTCACTTTTTTCTTCCCTGTCTTTTTATTTCTTGCTTGTTATAGCACACCCGCGTCTCGATTCTTTTTCACTTGTTAGGACAAACTTATCTCTTCTCTTTTCTTCAATCCCTTTTTTATTTCGTTTCCTTTTTTACCACTGTCTTTTTCTTGCTTCTCGATTATAGCACACCCCCCACTTGGATTATTTTCACTTGTTCGGACAAACCACAAGGTACCAGATTTAAAAAATCTTTTTTTGAATATTTTATGTGTAAGTTAAACCTCAAATGTTAAAGTCATGATAATAAAGCAATGTTTTTAAATTTGACTATTAAGTAAAAAAGTATTTATTGTTTTATAAATAAAAACCTCTCCAGCAGATTCATTAATTAAAAAAGTACACGATTTGGATTTTTCACTGGTGTAAGAAAAATATAAAAATTGAAAAATTTAACAAAAGATTTTTTTTAAAAAAAATATATATTTTATCGAGATCTCAAACGACCATTCCATCCATTTGTTTTCCATGGTACATAACTATTTTTTAAAACATTTGTTTCACATTTCGTTCCATTGTCACAAATTGATAATAGTTCCACAGGATAATATAAATCTTCTGTGTCACCATCACCAACAATTAAGGGCAAGCTTGGATAATCGAGCTCAATATTGAACATAATCTTGTAATAAGCTTGGACAGAAATGTTCATGTATCCCCCGAAAACACATGTATTCCATGCTCCATTTGTAAATCCTTTAAACTTTACAACCTAAAAAAAATTTGATAAAAGGACCCAAATTATTTGATAAAAAATTTCACCTTGTCTTTAAAATAAAGAGTATAACATGGCTTTGTTAATTCTGCAGCAACGTCATCTTTTTTGTTATGTAACAAATTTGAAATACTGCAAAGGGTTACAAAATTAAGGTTATCTGATTTTGACATAAAATTCATAAGTGGTATTTTTTCGGCCATCTAAAAATTATTCATTTATCACAACACGTCTATATTTATCAATGCTCATAAGTGAATCAAATTCACTAAACGCGATCAATTCAATACCTCCCGTCCCGATTGGTGTATTAAAAACTAATTTAACATTGGTACTTCCGGTTGTAATCAATTCAAACCCTTCATCATCTTGTGAACTACTGAGATCAAAAACGTAAAAGTTCCACCCGTTTTTAAATTGCTCAAACGTTATTCCACAGTTACCACTATCATAATGTTGACTTAAACCATTATACAAATCGGAAAAAACACGTCCATAGTGGTTTTTACTGTAATTTAAAGAATACGGTACACTTGGGGATGTTTTGCTTCCAGTCGTCACTTGAATTTCCCTAAGATCAAAAGGTTGAAAATTAAAAGCGCTTTTTTTAGTGTTTCCAATAAATGCTGCATTTTCAACCATCCCCAAAATGATTCTTCTGGGAACAGTTCCTACATGTAAATTAATTTCTGCTTCTTGTCTTCCAGCGGTTAAAAAATAGGAACGAACTTGTGTTTTTCGATATGCATAATTTGCAGCTTGCTTATCTAACATTTCAAAAAATTTAACATTTAATGACGGCTGAACATCTACAGTTTGAATATATAATTTCACAGATTTTGGAACAACCCTGCAAGTTAAAGTCCCTAAATTTTCTAGCACAAAACTATCTTCGGCTTTGTAAAGTGTAAAAACAACATCTACATCATTAACTAATAAATTTTGTTGATTTGCGATATCGAAAATTAATTGTGAATAAAATACTGCAGATCCTTTTTTAAGCATTGCATTTCTGGCAACAAATCCCTGATCAGTTGCATCATTATATTTTTCAGTTAAAGCATATCCAGCGCAAGACAATTCAGTTTTTTTAACATGTGGGCTACAGCTCAATTCTGTTGAAATAAATGCATTGTAACCGTAAAGTGTCCCTGAATCATAAACTTCTTGGTTATTTAATGATACCTTTAACTGTCTAAAATATGTGAGCCCGCAGTGTTGACTTAAAGCGACAGTAGTATCAGTGTCTTCTAAAGGAACCCATACTTTGTTATCAATTTTTTGTACTTCAAGTTCCAATTGTACATAAACTTTACTTAAATTAAGCCAGCATGTGTCTGAGAAATGGCGCATAATAAATGGAGTATCAGATACAGGATTTAAAGGAATAATTTCTTTGTAAGCCCATTTTGTAAATGCAACATTGGTAATAGGCAAAGAAAATATATTCAGGGATGTGGGATATCCACTTGTGGATAAATCAGAAACTTTTTTAGTCACACTCATTCTAATAGAATTCTAACATTTATGAAAAAATCGCTTCCTTATATGCTTTAATATTCGCCCAAAGCATCAAAACGTTGTTTTTTTGATCCAGGTAAAACATCAAAGCTTCGTTTTCTTGGGCGAACTTTGCAGTAAGCAAGTTTAGCCTTTGGCATTTTGACAACTTTTTTCCCCTTTTTCTTCCCACTTCCGGCTTGCGGTGATAAATTTGTTGACGCTTTGTCTATTAAATTACGTAATCCTGATTTTGCTTCTTTTACAGCATTTGTTTTTAAATCCCCATCTGAACTATTTAAAATACGCCCTAAAGTGTCTAGACCTTCTTTCGCAATAACGGGGCCAATTCTTTTTCCTAAAGGGATCAGATATTTGATTAAACTTTTAAAAATACCCCCAACTCCAGAGCCACGTTGTCCGTATCCCCTTTGATACGGTAGTCCAACAAAAAAATCACCAGCTCCGGATTGGTTAATTAGCAAATCCCAATTTTCAGATTCTGGGTCAAAAACAACACGCATTTTAAAATTATTCACGATTATACAGATACTGGATCTTTATATGTTTTTTTAATGGGAATCAATTGCTTGATTACGTTCAAATGGGGTGAATCATGAAAACACAAAACTAGAATAACACAAATGAGTAGCCACCCCACATAAATAATATTATGATCAATCACGGGGGCGACAACTTCCGCTTCTCGCAAAGATTCGCTAAAATTATTCATTTTTTCAATAATTTTCAAGATTTTTTGATTTGCTTATATACACATTAAACGTTCCACAATTCCAGTGACATATTTCTCAAGAAATGTTTTTTTCTTTTGAAATAAAGCAATGATTTTTAGATAGGGCGTGCCCAAAAAACATAGTGTTAAAAAAGCCACTGCAAAGTGACCGCATGTTACCGAAATTGGATTTTGAAACGATGTTGTATTTATAATTTGTCTCTTGAATTTCGCAACATATTTTTGTATATCCGGCACCATGGGCGGAAATCCCAATGAATCAAAATAGTATAAAGTATTGTTTTTATCTACATAAATAGCTAACCAGTGTTCCCCAGGCATTTGTGAAGCGTGGGTGTTTAACACAAAACCAAAACATGAGTTTGCAAAAGAATCAGGAATTTGATTGGAAGCAAAACATCCCAAATATTGTTTTTTTGAAACTTTAGTTAAACAATTATTAATATCAACGGTTGTTAAAGGCTTTACAACAAAGGACGTTTTCGAAAGTTTAAAATGCATACTGATGACCCCCATTCAAATGGTATTAAAGATCCTTCTAAACTTCTAATCTCTATATGTATTTGTGCTATATTTTTTGACAATAATGTTCGATATTGTGGATTTAAGAAATTTTCTTCCACAATATCTCCGTGTTTACCTTTAACGCCAACAAGCCGCAGCAAAGGGGCACTTGTATCACCAATCACAACAGGATTTATAAGACCAGGAGCTACAACTTGCAACATTGTTAGGCCTCCTGTAATGTCGCAGCTATAATTTGAACTTGATCCATTGAAAATTAAATCATCTGTGAACCCCATAATATACTGTAATTGTGAAGATAGCTTTAAAGAACTAACAAATTTGTTATTAATTGCCCATTTAAAAACTCCTTCAACTTCTTTATAATAAACTGAAACATGTTCGTTTGTGGATCTTTTAATACTACCCCAATATGGGGTTGATCTTGGTTCTGGGGCACCCTTGAAAGCTTTTTTAGTGTTGTCAGCTGTAGCATAGTCCTGTGTTGCTTGATTCAACACTGCAGATAACAAATCTGCAACATCCATTGGTTTTTTTAAAACAACTTTTGGTAGTGAAAATTTATCTTTTTCACCATTCATCCAATTGATTTGAAAAAATTGAGTTTCCACTGTGGATAAAGTTGACCACGTTCTGGGATAAGTTAAAGATGTTATGGCAACATCCCATCTTCCGCTTTCAAATGTTAGAGTTCTTGGAAGGCGTACGGTAAAACAATTTGTTTTATTCCCTTCAATAGAACTGTTCGAAGGCAAAATTACGTCAAATGAAGAAGTCATTTTTTAAGCTTTATTAAATCACATTTTGTTTATATGTTAACCATTTCACTTTCATTGACCCAACGTGTTTCATCGTAACCAATATATCTTATGAAGAATTCTCTCTGACCACTCTTATTTTTTCGTTCTTTGATAATTTCAATTCTATAAACTGAATCAGCGTCTTGTTTAACTTTGCATAATTCACTTGCATAAAATTGTTTTTTCAAAATTTTACCGTCATCTTCAATTAATCTATACGTTATAGGCCGTTTTTGTTTTTCTACAACATGTATAGTTCGAATTGTATCTGAAAACTTTGGAAAGTATCCAGTGTCAAATACCCTGTGATAATTTAATGTTCTACATTTATCACCAACAGCAAACTTTGGTTTTGGAATTAACGTGTCATCATCATCCCAAAGTATTTTTCTCACACTTTCTGCATTCTTAAATCCAATTTGACTGGACGAAAGCCCAATTTTTTTATTGACAGTTTCGTTAAGTGATTTTGTCAACTTATTTAAAACGTCCAACCACCTTAAGGACCCTGTGTCAACAAAAATTCTATAAAGTTTTCGTTTAATTCTTCCAATTGCATTTTCTGCAAAACAACATTTGTGTTCACTAGAATAAATCGTCTTTTTAACGACGTCTTTACTTTTGTAATAATTTAAAAGCTTATTGCTATTAAACTCCATTCCACCGTCAGTAGCTAGTTCCCAACAAACATATTTGCTTTTTTTAAAAATTCTTTCCATTGCTTCAATCATATCCTCTGACTTTTTTGAAACAGCAAAAGTTGTAAAAATGGTTCTGCTCAATATATCAACCACAACTAAAAAATACGGTATATTGTCATTTTCTGCCCTGACATTTGGAGCATCCATAATTGCCAAATCAGCTTGAAATTGGCACATGTACCCAACAGGCCTATACTTTAATCTCTTAAACTTTCTAACTCCCCTTCGGTGTAAAGTATAACTTCTTTCATTTTGCAAAAATTCATTCACTTGTGCTCGTGTCACATTTTTGTTTGTCTTTTTTGCTTCAAGATATAATTTTTCAGCGGACGAATAACCTGCAGGACTTTCTACATTTGTATAAATTTGCTTCAATAATCTATTCATCATTTACAAAATAAAAAAAATTTAATGAAAGTTTATATGTTTACCATAATCGAGGTCTCCATCCTTTTCCTGATTGCTCTGGTTCCAAAAGGGTAACAAAAAATGAATCAGAAAGTAATCTTTGTTTGAGAACAGCTGTTCCAGAAGGTGAATTTCCTTGTTGTGTTAGTAAGTACCGTATACTTTCTTTTACACTGCTACGCGCAAACAAACTGCCATCATTTTTTAAAATTTCTCCTGAATCTGTTACAGCAAATTGTACTTTGTTACGTATAATTCTATCAAAACATCTTTTTATTCTCGCCTCAAGATCAGGTTCTGTGGTTTCCGGTTCTACAATTGGTGCAATTGGTTTTTCATCAATTTTTTCAACAATTTTTTCAACAATTTTTTCCTCTTCCACAGGTATTTTTTTAATCTTTTTTACACGCGGAGGCTCAATATCCGATAGATTTACAACATTAACATTTGATGCCCGATTCTGTTCCCTTGATGTAATTTGTCGCTCTTTTCTATTTTCATCAAGCATTAAACGTTCCTTGTTAAAATCATCAATTTCAATTTTTTCAGTGCTTTTTTCTTTACAATTTCTTAATAAGCTTTCGTAAAGTGTATACGGTATTTTTATTTCTTTAACGCAAGAACTCATGTTTTTTGAATAACACTTTTAGCAAGTTCAATTAAAACAGGTGCCAAAACAGCTGCAAGAAAGCCAATACCGGTTCCTTGCTGCACCAATAATTTTCTTGCACTCTTTTCGCTTCTTTTATATGCAAGTTTACGCAATAAATCTGCATGAATAACAAGTTTTTCACGTTGACGTTTTGTCAATTTTACTCTAAACTTTAACAAGTTTAACATAATTTCAATAAGACACAAAATTTGATCACTTGTGCAATTTTTCAACAAATCAGCTTTTTGTGATTCTTTTGCAGCGTTTAACTTTTTTAAAAAATCAATTTCTTTTGGGACTTTATCACCAAGTTTCATGCTGAATCTCGTGGGCGGTAAGTAATCAAAAATTGTCCTTTTGCTGCAAAAATATTAGTTTTAAGTCTTTCGTCCTCTGGCGTTTTTGGATGATTATCAACTAAAAGCATTGAATATGGTTCTTTACAAGCATCTTTATATGCATCAATCATATATTTCCAGTTTTTATTGAATAATTGCATTGCCAAAGTTTTTGTTTGATGCATACCAACATTATTTTTTAAAATTATGTAATATAAAATGTTATTACGAATCGTTAAAGTTGATCGTGAAAAAAGATGCTGACTCACGTAAATAACGGAACATGGCCAATTATGAGCCCCTTTTGTAAAAACAACATTCAAATATTCCGGAGAAATTGATGTCATTAAATCATCATAAACAACAAGCAAGCGATGTTTTTTTGCAAGTTTTTCAACTAGTTCAAGTGGTGGCACACCTTCATAAACTTGTATATTTGGATCACTTTGATATCCCAAAATGATATCATTCAAAGCGCCATATGCATAAAGAACAAAATCCGGTGTATTTTCTATTAAAGAATCTTTGTATTTCAACATCTCTCTTACGAAACATGTTTTGCCAGCCATTGTGGACGCGAAAATACAGGCGGTAAATGGATGAATCATGGTTTTTACATTTTTTCATTTCCGGAATGGCTTATATATAAATAAGCTTTCAATTTTGAAGAAATCGCCATTTCTAAAAAATGTCAAAAACTATCCCGTTACTTGATTTTCTTTGTGAAAAAGAAAATCCAACTGTTCAAGATATTCAAGCTTTACGATGGAAATTATCTGGTAAAGGATCCTGTCAAGAAGTTATTCTTGAATTGAATAAGCCATGTCATAAATTATTTGTTAGTGATGAAATTTCCCATAGAATCAAGGTTTGTTTTGCAAGTTTTAAGAATAAAAATCATTGTTTATTTTAGGGTCGTGAAATTTCATTCACCGATTTTACAAATACCAATGCATTCAGCACAATGGTTTTTGGTGGATTTCTCAACATTTCAGCCATGCAATATTTTTACTGTAAAGATCGGATCAAACTTCACTGGCCATACTTGCCATTAATTGCATCATCTGTTGGAAATGGTAAACACATTGAATACTATCCCCTTGAATTTTTGGATATTTGTATCTCTGAATAAGCTTTAAATAGCTTCAATAAATTGTATTTTTTCCAAAGCCATGTCTTTAAGGATTGCAAATGTGGTGTCAAATTTTTCTCTCGGAAATGATTTGGATTTGAAACAAATTGCTCAAAAAATGTGGAATGTGGAATATAATCCAAAAAGATTTGGGGCTGTTGTTTTAAGGCAAAGAGACCCTTGCTGCACATTTTTGATTTTTAACAAGGGTAAAGTAGTTTGTTGTGGTGCAAAAAGTATTGTTGACAGTTTTTTAGCTTGCAAAAAACTTGTAAGAAAATTGCGTAAAATTTTTAAAGTCCCGCTCAAAATGAATGTGTGGAAAGTTCAAAACGTTGTTGCATGTTTTAAAATGCCAAATCGTTTGAATCTTTTACTGGTCAAAGAGAGAATTGCAACAAAAGATATATGTTTGAAAAATCTAGAAAGCTGTCACTATGAACCCGAACTATTTTCAGCTTTGCAAATCAAACTGTCACATAGATCAATACTAGTTTTTACAACTGGCAAAATAATCCTTACAGGATTCACATGTCCGATTGAATTGAAAGAAACATTCGCCTTCTTGAAACAAAAACTAAGCTAAGCTAGGCCAAGCTAGGCTAAGCTAGGCTAGGCTAGGCTAGACTGAGAAAAACTAAGCTAAGCTCAAAAACTGTGAAAAAAGTCATAACACAATAAGAATAATAATAAAAGTTTATTTTTGCAACATACTATTTTGAAAAATTCTTCAAAAAGATTTAACATTCCATTTCATCAGTGGGCTTATCAAGGAATTCATCTTCATCGGTATCTTCTTGATTCTTTGGACGTTTTGCAGAACCTTCATCTTCTTCATCAGTATCAGCACGAGCTTTCTTGGAAGTTTTACGAGCAGGCTTTGGAACTTCTTCGACATCAGATCCATCTGTATCATCATGCACAGGTTCAACAACTTTCTTTGAATTTTTACGAACAGGAATACGCTTTCGAACTGGAACTTCAACATCACTTGTGTCAGTTTCTTCATGAACCATTACAGGTTTTTTCTTTGCAATAAGACGCTTCTTTCCAACAACAGCTCGTTGATCAGGTACAATATCAGAAATTTTGACTTCACTATTCAGGCGTATGCGCCATTCCTGCTGTGTAGCGAACATGGAAGTGCCCTTGGCCTTTGCGTGAAATGAAATTGCAAAAACCTGAAAAAGAAAACAAGTCAGAAAAATTAAACAAAATGGCAAAACTTACAGTATCGACACTACATAATTTCAAAAAGGACTGAACATGAGTTGACCACGCTTCAGCGTATACTTCATAATCAGGATCCTCACCGACAAGAACCACTTCAAGAAAATCCTTTGCTCCAAAGGAAGCAGTCTTGATCTTTGAAACATCTCCAAATGATTTTACTCGAAGCTGGAATTTTAATCTGAAAAAAACACAATTAGATTCGAAAATATTTGAAAAAAACAAAACTTACAAACGACCCTCTTCGAGGTCAACATTTTCAATTTCTTCACGCGATGTTAAACGTGGAACAAAGTCAAGTTCAATGCCACGAAGATTGTAGTAAGACATTCTTGAAGTTGTTGAAAAAGTGGAAAACGATCAAAGAAGCAATTGACGATAAAGTTTGAACTAGGGCTGAAAAGAAGAAGAAGTTATTCAACGAGCAAAAGCTTGAAAGAATGATTTTTTGGACAGAGAAGCCATCTGTATTTATTCATAAAAATATGGGCGTGCTTTAAGCTTATTTTGCCGAAAATCAAGGGCGTGACATTTTTTTAAACAACTTTAACATTCTTTTCTAAAGAAAAATGGAACCATTTCACCCATACTTCAAGAGAGGGTCGGATTCTCCGACCCCCCTCCCCCCCGTCTGTAAAAAAATTTTCCCGAAAAATAACAAGTTGATTTTGAGGAAAAAATTTTTCGATTAATTTGAGAAATTTTGAAATTCTAAGAACCTTTTTCTGTTTTGCCACACTCAAGTTTGTCGACTGTAATATATGTTCAGAAGCTTGTTCAGACTTGAAGAAGGGGTAAATATACCGACGAATTTTGATGTAAAGGGGGAGTCCATGGATTTTGGGCAAATTTTTAAAGAAGTTGTTGAGATTTTCAAAAGGCAAGAAAAGTAAAGATTTTCACGTTGATTTTTCAATGTAAGGATACGATTAATTAAGTCTTTTTTTATTGTTATATTTTGCTAATATCAAAGAAAATCCATTATCCTTGCTCTTTTTAGGTTTAGTAAAAGTCCCAATTTTGTCAATTTTAGTCAGTGTAAACTGAAACTTTTATTTTATCAGCTTCTTTACAAGCGATTGTCCATATCTGACGTTGGTATTTTTATAGGGGGATGGAGGCGAGCCAAATCTTACGGTTCACCAAAAATGCGACAAAGATCACAAGGCAAAATCTTATGGTTTCAAAAATTTAGATATTTTGTTTGGGTGAGATCTGGATAATCCCAAAGAAGCTTTTGGAAAAACATATTGCAGGACCAAATTTACAAATTCTGGATATGTGTACTGTAACAACCGAACATGTGATGTTAAATAAAACGGGTTTTTTAATTTTCGGAAGCTTTTTGACACTTCAAAAGCAAGTTAAAGATATAAGAATTGAATAGTATAATTATTTATTATGCATAATTTAAATAAGGTGAAAATGATAAGAAAGCGTTAGCTATCTTTATTCTCACTAATCAGTAACAACAACATGTTCACATAAAGTATCCACGCAGAATATTTTCACATGGTAGGGAAATAATTGAGAAACAGATTTATTTAAAGAGGCACTGTTGAAGTACCAACATAATCGTAATCTTAATTCAGTGCCCAATCGATATGAACATTTTCTGAACGAAAACTGTAATTTAAAATTAGATTATTAAACTAATTGCAAATTGTGCTAAAAGTCTATGCTGTTTAAATGGACTGTCGGAGGCAGCAGAAAAAAAACGGACAAACCGTCGTAAGAGTGCAGTGATTTAGAATGAAAATGGGGGCGGTATCTCATTTTAGTACCATTCATTTTAGTGCCGTTCATTTTAATACCTTTCATTTTAGTACCAAAATCAATCAGTAAACTGTTCTCAAAACAATGGATCTTGCATGATTCATGAAAGCTTTAGTTAACTTGAAGCTTGATAAATGTGGTTTATGGGTTGGGGTATGAGCAGTGCTGGCGGTTTTTCGGTTCGGTTTCGGTCCGGTTTTTCGGTTAACCGAAACCGAAAACCGTGGAGGTCTGGTTTCGGTTGAAGATTTGTCCCATTTTTTGCCAATTCACAACGGAAGGTTTAGATAAATAATAAATTTTCAACTTCAAAAATGATGTTTTGAACTCATTTTAGGTTAAAATCAAAAATCATAAGATATTAAGGGCTGATATTAACAAATTTCAGACTTTTCTGTTATGAACCCTATTGAAAAACAGTAAAATGTCTTAGTCAATAAACTGTTCCGTCAAAAATACCGTTCAGTCAAATATCAAGTCAGTCAATCGTCCTGGTTAGTCTTATGGCAGTAAGAAAAATGTCAGTCAGTCAAACGTCATACAATCTAAGTAACGCATAATATGCAAAATATTAATAATTATTTATAAAAAAACTCTTCTTATCACTATAAATATTGAATTTTTTTCTAACGTACTTTAAATATTTACGACTCATTTTAAATCGTCATAAAAAACGAAAAAAAAAACCAAATATAAAAGAATTGCTAATGATAACTATTTAAATACACACTATGAAGAACTAATCCGAAAGTTAGAACTGATGTATTAGGCTAAATAACAAAAAACTACAGTAAGCTAAATACTTCCCCTAAATTAAGGTATGTAAATTTAAGGGTTCCATGTAAATGGGGGTATGTAAAGTCAAAGAAATAGGGGTATGAAAGGGCGTGTAAATAGGGGTATGTATTTTCGGCGGCGCGAAGCGCCGCCGAAAATTTTTTTACCATAATCTGACTTTCAGAAAGGCAGCCATGCTGGATACCGTGTGTCACGAGATTTTTTTTCCGACCCCTCTCTTGAAGTATGATTTCACCGGATACAAGGTTTAAACGAAAAAAAGGACACATTTTGTTTTGAAAAAGTTTTGGGATAAACTAAATCCTAGCAAAAATTGTAAAAACAAGCATTTTTTGAACTTTGGATAGCATAAAATGGAACCATTTTCACCGGATACAGAAACCATAATGGCTTTGAAAAAAATTAGAATTTCGTTGAAATATCCCAGATAAACAAAAGCCAAACCTTGTTTTACATTCTTTTGTCGATTATTAAACTTTTAAAATAGCTAAACAGAGTTTTTTCCTATGGCAAAATTAAAATGAAGTTTGATCATAGACATTTCGTTGAAATGCTTTAAAAAAACGCAAATTTTAAATATCCGGAAATGGTGTAAAACTTAATCTTTACTGTTTTTTGAGAAAAAAATCCAAATTTTTTGCATACTAAAAATTGAATATTTAAGCATCTGTCAAAAAAACATTTTATTCAGTTTTCTTGATTCTGTGAAAATGGAAGATATTAAAAAATGCAAAGCTGAAATTCGCAGAATCGAGCAAGAAATCAATGAAAAACGTTTTTCTGTTGAATGTATTCAATTAAATGCTTATTTGTTGGAAGTCAAAGCCCGTTTAAATTTATTGCTGAATATTCGTAAACGTGATGAAGCCCAAGAAGCGCTACTACGATCTCAACTTTTGGCTAAACGAAAAGGCAAATACACTTACCGTAACCATTTACATTTTTTTCTGTTTTAGCAAAACTTCAAAGAGCAAAGAGAACATATGACGATGCTTTTCGTAACAATTCGGCTGATGAAAGTGGACATGAAGGTAAAATATATACAGTAACACATCTTTTAACCATTCTCTTTTTCAGAAGATGAAGCCAACAGTTATGAATCAGAAGGCGTTGAATCGGACAGCGATCGTAAGCTTTATTGAGGAAGGGATTATATTTTCTTGCATTTTCAGAAGCTGGCACTGGCCAAATGTTTGATATTCCCAGATCTATAAACGAAACAGCATGGTTAAAAGGTTAGCTTTTATATTATTTTACAAATAAACACGATATTTTTTAAGAAATGGATCAAATACGGAAAAATGGAGTTTCATCAGATATTAATTTTGAAGGAAAGCCTTTATCGCATTTTCTCAAACTTTCAAACCCCATGGAAAAGGGAAGCAGTAGCAGAGGAACAATGATTTTTGAAACTACTGCGCTCATTACAAATGTTCAAGATTCTGGCGATCCTGATGCTTTGTTAACTATTATTTTTGATGAACTGCAAAGAATGGCTTTTAGCGGAAAAGAAGGAGCTCCAGATCTTATGAATGTGCAATTTTATGGTGAAGGTATGGGTACACCATTTTACATTCCCATGCGATCACCTGAACAAAACAACACTCATGCAATCAAAGCACAATTTTTGCAACTATCTACCAGTGATACGCTTACATCCATTTTTAATAATGAACTTTCTGTTAAAATTTGTGGATATTGGGCACCTGGAGGCTCACAATGCGTTCATGATACATGTAAACACACAGTACCTTGCGGAAATAAATCGAATCATTATTGCCTTGCTCGATCACTGTGCTATGGCAAATATTATTGTGAAAATGATGGCAAAAATATGGATGCATATTGTCTAAGAAATCTGGAAAAGGATACTTTGGATTTAATGCGCAAATCAAAGCTGGATATGAAAAAGAATAACTACACTTTACATGATGCGAAAAGTTTAATGAATGTTTTGGGTCCAAAATTTCGACTGGTAGTTTTTAATGATGGGAAGCAAGTTATTTTAAATACCAGATATGCCGAACATGTTATTTTTCTACAACTCAAAAACAAGCATTTTGATTTTATACCAAAGCCACATTTATTCTTAAATGTAAGTAATACAAGATTTTGATAATCTTATATTTTTGGGTTATAGATTCGAAAAATATGCTTTCAATGTTTAAAAGGGGTTCAACCTAATTATCACCCTCGAGGCTGCAGCAAACTATGCAGTAAATGTATGCGTGCAAAATTTGATGGCCCTTGTAAATCAGATGGTACAGTTATTGAATGCAAAGATGGGTGTGGATTCTTATTTAATTCTCAAAGTTGCTTTGACGCACACAAAGAAACATCTAAAATAAAGAAAAATTCATTATGTTCAACACGAAGAAAATGCAATAAATGTGACAAAATTTTAAACAAACGTGATAGACGACCTCATTATTGTACTGGAGAAACTGATCAAGGTCCTGTGATATGTGAAAATTGTAATATTGTACACGATAAAACTGCACCATTTTGTTATATTCAACCCAAAAAACCAACCGGTGAGTTTAAAAAATTTTTGGATAAAAAACGAATCAATACCATTTTTTCATTTGTTCCTTTTTGCCAATTTTTGCGGTTCTAAAATTTTTTGTTTTTTACAGTGCCAAAATATATACGTTATATTTATTTTGATATTGAAAGCCAAATTATAAATGGTAAACATGTACCGATATTGGTATGCTGTTATGTATATTGTACATTTTGTGCTGATAATGATGTTGATATTGATGATAAAAACCGACCAAAAGAATGCCGCTGTGGACTTTCATCAAGATTCAAGACATTTAATGGATATGATGGAATAAACCCTGTGGATAAATTTGTTGATTATTTGGTTAAATTCAATAGCCAAAAAGCTGTAAAAACAATCGTGCTTGCACATAATTTTTCAAGGTATAAAATTCAAAATATGATTTTAATAATTCATATTTTGCAGATATGACGGGCATTTATTATTGGAAGTTTTATATCAAAGAAACTACGAAGTTGTACCTGTTTCACAAGGCTTCAAGATGTACGAGTTAGTTTGCTTCTTTTGAAAAACTTTAGTATAGGTTTATGTTTAGTCTTAAAGTCAAATTACCCAATCAAACAATTGAAGTGAAAGATTCTTTAAATTTCATTCCGTCTCCATTAAAAGAATTACCTAAAATGTTTGGATTCGCTGAAGAAGCTGTAAAATTGTTTTTCCCCCATGGAGCAAATACACCTGAAAATCTTCATAAAACTTTGCCTTGTTTACCAGAACCAGAAGATTATTGGTGTGATAACATGAAACCTGATGACAGAAAAAAATTTCTTGAGTGGCACGCAAAACACAAAGAAACTCCTTTCAACTTGTCGACTGAACTTGAAGTTTATTGTAAAATTGATTGTTTGATTTTACTCAAAGCATGCGTGAATTATCGACGGATTATGATTGAAGTTAATGGAATTGATCCATTTGCAAGTAATATGACTATTGCTGGATATGCATATACTGTTTTTCGGGCAAATGTATTGCAACCTGATACAATCGTGAATGTCCCGGATGGAGGGTACAGAAAAATGGAACAACAATCTGAATCTGCATTAAAGTTTTTCAAAGTTTACGAAATGGAGAATAAAGTTAAAGTACAAGATGCCAGTTGGGCAGATGGTGAATTTAAAGTACCAGAAACAAATTACAAATGTGATGGAGTTGTAAGTTTTTTAATTTTACCCGAAACTTTTAAAATTTATTTTCAGATAAGAAATTCAAACGGACGAATCATCAAATGCTTAGAATACAATTCTTGTTATCACCATGGACATCCTGAATGTTATTCTTCAGAAAAGCTTTTAATTGGAGGTGCTCCTGCTGGTGTACTGTATAAAACAACAATGGAACGCAAAAAGAAGATTGAACAAATTCTTAAATGTCCAGTTGAAATATACTGGGATTGTGAATTTAAAAGAAGGTTGAAAAATACCCCAAAGCTTCGAGATTTTTACAACAGCATCAAACTTCCACCGCGTATTCGACTTCGAGATTCTGCTCTTAAAGGAGGCCGGGTTGAATGTTACAGATTACATTACAAGTGTAAAAATGGTGAAGAAATCAGATACATTGATATTGTAAGTTATAAAATCTAAAAAAAAGCTTGTGCTAAATATCCTTGTTTTTTTCAGGTATCTCTGTATCCATGGGTGAGAATAATCTGTCTAAAAATTTTGAGTACAATTTATAACTGGGGATTTTAAGGTGATGAAGCATAAGAGCTTCCCACTTGGTCATCCAATTGTTTATACTGCTGAAACTTTTAAAGGAATAACATGGACAAAACCCGGTGACAACAAGTACAAAGGCTTCATTCTGTGCCGTATTCTTCCTCCAAAAGGCCTCGATTTACCTCTGCTTGCGTATAAAAGTGATAATGGTAATCTTGTTTTTGCAAATTGCCGAACATGTGCAGATACACAAACAACAAACTGCAATCATGACATCGATGAACGCTCGTGGGAAGCAACGTATACCCACGATGAAATCAATGAATCGCTTTTGCTTAACTATAAAATTCTTGAAATACATGAAGTGAGTATTATTTTTTCATAACAAAAGAAGTTCTTTAACCACATTCCAGATCTGGCATTATACTCGATGGAGCACAAATGGTGGAAAAGACGATCTTTTCGGGAAATATGTTAACACATTCTTGGCTTTAAAATGTGAAGCATCTGGATACCCTTGTAAAGAATCCGAAAGAGAAGATTATATTGCAAATTACATGGAGAAAGAAGGTGTTCAACTTAATCCTGAAAATATTGAATTTAACCCTGGTAAAAGAGCGGTAAGCTTAAAATTTTTATTGAAACACGTTAAAAAATTGGTTTTTTAGGTCGCAAAACTCATGGCAAATTCACTATGTTCGTTAAAACCATTTTTAAACAAAATGAAAAATATTTTTTAGGGGGTAAACTTGCTCAAAGATCCAATCTTTCTGAAGTTAAAATCACAAAATCTGCAGCGGAGTTTCACAAGGTCATGAATGATGCTGAACATGAAATTTTGGATTTTCATCATATTAATGAAAATACTGATAGAATTGTTGTTAAAAAGAAGGAAGATTTTCAAACATCGTCGAATAAAACATGCGTTCCTGTTGCATGCTTTGTTACAGCTCATGCAAGATTGAAGCTTTATTCATATTTGAAACAAGTGAAAGCTGAAGATCGATTATATGGAGTAAACTTTTAACTTTCCTTGTTTTTTACACTAATTTTATGTCGTTTAGGATACGGACAGTTTGTTATATATTTTGAGAAAACATGCGATGCCAATACCAGAAGATGTATATCTTGGAACAATGGCAAGAGAATATCCAGAATACCGTATAATAGAATTTTGTGCAGCAGGTAAATTTATCCAAACTACATTTTCTTTTTAATTTTTTTTTAAATTCTAGGTCCAAAAAATTATGCTTTATTAATGGTGGATAAAGATGGTAACATTAAAGTTGTGCTCAAAATTCGTGGTTTTCCTCTTACATATTCAGCTAGTCAACTTCTCACATTTGAAAATATGAAGACAAAAGTTTTTCAACAATTGTAAGCGATTTTTAATATTTTTCGTTTCAAGAAAACGTTTTTTCAGCAAATACCCAAGAAAAGATGCAGAACCCATTAATATTGATTAGGGTTGTCATGGGGTGGCGCGCCTGGGCGCGCCCGCCCGGGCGCGCCCGGGCGCAGAGGTGTTGTCGTCCGGGCGCGCCCAATGGTTGCGCCCGGTCCAAAATCCAAATGATGGTAATTTTTTCCAAAAAATTGACAAAACAATAAATTAATTCCTTATATAATTTTCATTTTTTAGCCAAAAAACGATAAGTGGAACAATTAGCTATGTTGTCTTTAATTTTTAGCATGTGTTACAGTATCCTGAGGATACTGTAACACATGCAATTTAAGAAATTCACGTTTTTTTATCTTTTAAAATTAGTAACGACAAAAATAAGTAAATTATTGCTTAAATAATGCTATTTATAGCTAAAATACCCCTTTTTGGCATTTTTATACTGTACATATTAGTAAATTGGAATTTTGAGGTCACGGGCGCATGCGCCCAGGCGCGCCCGGGCGCGCCCGGGCGGGCGCGCCCACCTTTTTTGGAAAATCGGGCGCGCCAGCAACCCTAATATTGATTATACAACAATTAAACGGAACAAAGATGCTGCTCTCAAAAATGTAAATATCATCAAGCAGTGGAAACCTGTGATGAAAAAGGGATTTGTGATTGAAAATTTTATTGTAAGACCATGGGGGTACAAAGAATGATCTCATTTATTTGTTTAAGCTTTTTCTTGAATTAAATGATCTCATTTTTTTTTTTGTTATTTGCTTTTTAATTTTTTTGCTTGTTTTTTTCTCATAAATTATTCTATAAAATACTTTAAAAAATCAAAAATTGATAACAGAAAAGAAATTTTCAAAAAATAAATAAAGTGTATAAAAAAAGAAACAAATGATCACGCAGAATCTTCTTACAAAAGTTTGTCCAAACAAAAGAAAAAGCATCGAGATGAGGGTGTGCTATAACAAGCAAGAAAAAAAGACAGGGAAGAAAAAAGTGACAAAAAAAAATAAAAAAGGGAAAAAAAGTGTGCAGCAAGGGAAAATGAAAAAAAAAGTACGGAAAAAGGGGACAAAAGTAAAAGAAAAATGTGAAATAAAAGTTTTTTTTAAAGCTAAATTTGCAAATTTTTATTTTCCCGTGAAATGTGGAAAAACAATAACATGCATATTTCTAATGAAGATTTTTGATGGTTCTCTTAAATTTTAAAAACCTGATGAATTTATTCATGCCCTTGTTATCTCTTTATTGCGCATTTGTGAGATTTTTATTATACATAAAATATTCAAAAATGATTTTTCTTGGTTTGTCCTAACAAGTGAAAAAGAATCGAGACGCGGGTGTGCTATAACAACCAAGAAAAAAAAAGACAGGGAAGAAAAAAGTGACAAAAAAAATAAAAAGGGAAAAAAGTGTGCAGCAAGGGTTCAGTGATCATGGAAAAGTGAAAGAAGGAAAAATGGATTTAAGCTTGAAAAAAGTGCAAAAAGGGATTAAAGGGAAAGGAAAAAGTGTGCAGCAAGGGATCACGATCTCTGAAATTGTTGTAGCCACTGGTAGCAGCATCTTCTGACCGGGCGCAACCATCGGGCGCGCCACCCCATGAGAACCCTAGTTGAAACATACTGTAACTCACCGTAGACATACCCAACTTATGCTCGAGTTGGGGCTCCATATTTTGCCCATAAACTCGTCTACTATAAGGTATAATTGTGGCAAAAAACCAGCTGTCGAATCCTCAAACTGTGACTTTACCTGGAACTCAAAGTTACTGTAATACAGTAATCCACAGTGTGAACCCAAACTTTTAATTTGCATATTCTGCAAATTTTAGAAGCTAAAACGTTTCAAATCATTCAGATTCAGATTCAGCATGCCCAAAAACCTATATATCCAGGAAACAGGGCCAATAAATTAGAACTTTCTAGAAATTTAAACAAATGTACGGAAAAATAGGGCTTCAAAATCAAAGTCGCTCCTCTGAAAAAATTTGCGATGACGAATTGGTTTTAGGGAATCTAAACATTCCATTTCGTATTTTTACCATAATTATTACATCCACAGTGCTTAACAAAGAATATTTTACATCATCCAAACACTAGTTTCTCCAAAAAATATGTATGTAAATTTTTTCAGAGGAGCGACTTTGATTTTGATGCACTATTTTTCCGTACATTTGTTTAAATTTCTAGAAAGTAAAAATTTCTGATTTATTGGCCCTGTTTCCTGGATATATAGGTTTTTGGGCATGCTGAATCTGAATCTGAATGATTTGAAACGTTTTAGCTTCTAAAATTTGCAGAATATGCAAATTAAAAGTTTGGGTTCACACTGTGGATTACTGTATTACAGTAACTTTGAGTTCCAGGTAAAGTCACAGTTTGAGGATTCGACAGCTGGTTTTTTGCCACAATTATACCTTATAGTAGACGAGTCTATGGGCAAAATATGGAGCCCCAACTCGAACATAAGTTGGGTATGTCTACGGTCAGAATCCCAAAACAAAATCTTATTTCTGACGACGTCTTTACGTTTTAGGGCCCATATTACAACGGAAAACAGTATTGTACCGTTTTAACTACAAAAAAATTTCACCTGTTGCAAGAAATGCTCTAGTTATAAAAACAAAATCTTTTTTTAAAACACTAAATTAGTTTTTAAAAGTGTTTTTAGAAACCCATTTTCCTGTTTATTTTCTTGGTAACGAGAAATACTAAAACTGATTTAATTAACTAAAAGCAGATTAATTTTCTTTTTCTTACTTCTGAAAAAACTATTAATAAACTTCACTTATTCTTTGACCGAACACATTTAATTCTGAGTCAACCCCCTTCAAAAAAGGTGTTAGTTTTTTTTGGGCTTTTAAAAAACATTTATTTTTTATGTTGTTAAAGAAGTTTAATCTCTTTTTTGCCACTTTTAGAAATGAGCTTTGACAATTTTTCAAAATATAAAATTGAGAATGTTGAAGTTTTTGCCAATCGATTGCATGCAAATACTTTGTTATCCTTAACTGTTAATGGTTTAGCAGTTTATTTAATTTTAAGACATTCACCACCAATTATCGGTATTTATAAATATTTTATGCTTTTTACAGTATTATTTGCATTTTTAATGGATTTTCATATTACATTTATATGGGGATGGTATCCGCTGTTTCCAAGATATGCAAATTGTGCAGCAGGGATTGCAGGGAGATTTGGACAATTTTGGGGTAATACGGTGCAATATGTAAGTCTCGGAGTACAACACTAAGATCAGGGCTCTTCGAAATCGAAATATCGATTTTGATTGTAAAAATTTTTATTTCGATTTCCATTTTTCAAATTTCGATTTCGCAGAGCCCTGACCAAGATTAAAGTAAATAAACTGTAATACCTTTTTAGAGCCTCTTTCATTTTACTTTGTCATTTTGTGGTTTATCATTGCTTTTTGGATTTCTTTATCAATATTTATCAATATTAAATAAAAATCGTTACATGCAAACTCCATTAGGATTTTTCGTTATTGGAGTTATCGAACTGATATACCCTCTTCCATCGTTTTATCTTTTTATTAAGAATTCTGAATCTGGTAAATATTTGGAACACATAAAAGAAACCGAACCAGAATTATTACCATTTTTTACTTCTGCTTCTTGTAATGGATATGTCTATACAAAAGCCATTGGCAGTTATTTATTAGTAGCAGGGCTACAAATTTTTATAATTTTTGTAATTGTTGGATATTTGTTTGTCAAACTTTTACGTTTATTGTCAGCTTTTAAAAATTCAATGTCAGAAACAACAATGAAAATGCGAAAGCAATTATTCATTGTTTTGACAATTCAAATGGCAATTCCTGGATTATTTATCATTTTACCATTAATTTCAATGATACTATTAGTTTCATTAAATATTAAAAATGACAGTAATTTTTATATCCTATTTCACGGCTGGTGCAACTTTTTCTTAGCACGAAAAATAGTAGAGAGATTTCCAAAATTTTGACATATTTTTCGTGCTAGGAAAAATATGCACAAGCCATGCTTTTTTTATTAGAATTCCATAAAATATTTTTTTTCAGTTCTGTATCAAATCTGTGTTCAAATTCTATCATTACATTCTGTTGCAAATGCTTTAATAGTTATTTTTGCAGTGAACTGTTATCGACAAGTTTGCTTCAGATGGTTGGAAAAGCTAAAAACAAAATCAATAAAAATTCAACGGGAACTTTTTACTAATCAAATTAATAGTGGTGCTGTTGTTTTTGTTGTTAACAATTGATGACAAATAAAAATTAGTATTGGGGGCAAGCTTTTGAATTTTGAAAGATAGTACATCAATGACTTATTGCAGCACAAGATCAAAGAATTTTTTGATTTTGTTATCGAATGCTCTTTTTTTCTATTTATGGCCGCAGTGCCTGATGAGACATAAAACACAAAAAGAGCAAATAAGATTGCCATGTTGGAAAAAAAATAAGTCTTTGGATTGATATTCATGTAAAACTAATGTAGCAACAATTTTTTTAAAAATTGGCCTTGACGGAGCTAGTTTTTTTGCATTTTTGTCAGTTTTTTCAGTTTTTTACGATATTTAATCATGTTGTAATTATCTTTGAAACAATAAATTTAGCAACAAAAATATTCAAAGCACATCATTTTTTGTTTCTCAATATCGAAAATAAAGAAAGATTAAAAACAGAGAAAAGAAAGACTGCAGCTGCTTTTTGAAAGTATGTTTGCGAACAAAAATATTGCTCCCAGCGAAAAAATGCAATGGTTCCTTTTTGATCGTTTGTTTTTGAAATATTTTTTCTAACCAAACCATTTTTAAATTTTTCATTGTAAAATTGTTATATACGTATTTGTGGTACTCATATACAATAACACGAAAATTCTTTTTACAGATAATGACTATAAACTGAAATTAAAAAATATTCAGAATTCATTAAAAATTAAAATAATAATTCTTCGTTTTTCACTTGTGCACAAATGTTTGTAATTTCTTTACAATGAAATTTATACGATTTTAAAGCTTATGCAAATTATCACTACTCAAATTCATCAGCTTTAATGTTTTGGGGCAGTCTCAATACAGTATTTGAAGCCAAGATAAATGCAGAGCTCAGTAATCTTGTGCACAAAAAACCATCGCTTTTTTTAACTATTTTAGTTTACGTTTCTAATAAAAAAAAGTTTAATGTGATGACCATGAATGAAAACAGAACTTATTGATGTTCATTAAGGCACAGGATAAATCAGTTTTTTATTTTTCTTTTAGGTCCGCAGTTCTTTTTGGTTGGCAAAACTATAAGAATAACAAAAGTCACGAAAAAAATGCTCTTAGAGAATGAGAAAACTATTTGAAGTATTTTTGTAATATTATTATTTTTTGTTGGAATCATTTCTTCTTTTTTCCATTTTTGCATTCATTCATTAACTTTTGCTGCCTGTGAATAAATTGGCATTCATTTTTCTTGACTGAATCTAAGCATGGCTGCTAGTTTAGTAAAACTTAAACGGCCTCCGGTATATGAATTTTCTGTTAAAGGAATGATAAGTATTTTTATGTTAATTGAATTAAGTTATCCCCTTATTTACATAATTTTTTGGAAAAATATTTTAAATGATTGTTCTTCTTCATATATGGCAGGACTTATTTGGCATACTCTTATAATTAATCTGTTGATTAATAAATATTTGGATAAAATATCACAAGAAGAAGATATTCCATCTCAATTTTATCATCCTAATTTATTACCGAATAATGAATATTTAGCTTTAAAGAAAAATTATGATGAAGCTAAAAAAGTATGTTGTAAATTTGGAAAAAGAAAAAATTTGATAAACCAAATTCGATTTTTAGGGAATATCTTCATGCCGTGGCTTTTTCGGGCTGTTATGAAATATGACGAATAAAGACAAAACAGCTCTGATTAAAAGTTATGAAGATATCGTTGATGCAATTTCACCAATTTTAGATGCCCAAAATCGACTTCGTGCTTTATGCGCTTTTAAAATGACCTTTGGGTATGTTGAAACTGAAGCACTTTATGAAAACGATGGCGAAGATGTTATTGAATCTGTTGCTGAAGTTTCTCCGTCTGCTCCATTTAATGTTGATGATAAAATTGTTGAATCTGTTACTGATGCTTCAGTTTCTCAAAATGTTCCACTTAATAGAGATGATGAAATTGGTGAATCTTTTGAACTCCGATCATTTACCGATGAACAGCTCGAAATCTTGGAATCTGGATTTGATTATACTCGGTATCCTAATCTTTCTAAAAGAGAAGAAATTGCAGCAAAGACTGACCTTTCAGAAACAAGTGTTCAAGTAAGTAGTTGTTGCACATTATCAAACCTTGCGTAGCTAAATTATATTCTAATTTTTACAGAAATGGTTTAAAATTAGACGAGCAAAACATTGTACACCAATTACTCAAATTAATGACAATGAAAATGATGAAAAAACCCAATACTGGGATTTATCATCCAGTGATTCATCTGATGATGAAGAATCTCATGTTCCAGCCGAATTTAGATTTAATGGATATCCAACGTAAGGCAACAACAAATGTTTTGTTAATTTTTCACATTTTCTAAATTAACTTTGATTTCAGAAGTCACAGAATCCGAGTTACATTTACCGCTGAACAACTTAAAGTCTTGGAATCTGAATTTAATTATACCCGTTATCTAGATTTTGCCCGGAGAGAAGAAATCGCAACAAAAATGGGTCTTACTCACGAAATGGTTCAAGTAAGCATTGTTGTTCTTGCAGATTATCAAACTTTACATGTTAAAACATTCTTCAAATTTTTGTAGGTTTGGTTTAAAAACAGAAGAGCAAGACACCGTAATCAAAGCATATCTTTTCCACCAATTATTGTTCCAACTTGTAAAACCGGTGAACCAAATGCCCCAAATCCTTTAGCAACTGCCCAAATTAAAGATAATGGAAATGAAGAAATAATTCAAGAACATGATTTATTTCAAGCATCTCTATTTCCATCTGAGATACGAAATGAATTAAGTGAACAACATCACAATGAAACTAATGATATTCAAAAATCTTTCGAAACATTTGACCTCCTTGGAAATGATGAAACTTCTGTTAAAAAATTCGAAAATGAATTCCTCAAAGAAGAATCCCTTGAACAAATTACTGAATCAAAACTTGTTTTTTAAAAATTCTTCTTTGTTTATCTCTTTTTTATTGTTTATTTCATTTATTTTTTATAAAAGATTGCTTCGAAAAATTGGAAGTGTCACAAAAAAGAGTATTTTAATTTTTTTAGAGACAAAATAAAAAAAAATGAAGGGGGCAAGAAAGCAAAGAAGTTCCACAACAATTTCTTTTGTATGATCAAGTGATCCAGGATAAAGTGAATGTGCAAATGGAACAAACTAAAAATGTTTATTTTATTTTATATTTCAGTCAGTGTTGTTCCGCTTCCGAGTCTCAAAAGGTCAAAGAAAAATGCCGCGTTCCGACTCTAGACTCACTCAGACCCAGAATCGGAGTTGGAGTCGACCAAAATGAGAAAGCAATACTTTTAAAGTAAGAAATAAGATTACCGGATTACGAAAAAAAACATCAGATGAAGAAGGATTTTGAGATGGCTTCGAAGAAGTTGATCCAGGAATATCGAATTTAATTTAATCAATTTTTGCAGCGCCATTTATAAATAAGGTTTTAATTTCTGTATATAAAGGCTTTGTCACAAAGTAAAATTTTTATCACGAAACAAGCAGTCTTACAATTCAGTGAAATTGTAAAACTGCTTTAATTAACGAAGCACGAATTTTACTGCTGTGTTTGTGTCAACAATTTTAATGGAAATAAAAAATTTGATATTTTATATAATAATTAAGCATATACAAAAATAAAGACTGTATTTAATTAAGTATAGTAATCCAAATCAGGCTTGGAACATTTGCTAATATCATTGTAACGAGAAATATTTTGATATTTTCCACAACAATTTGTATGTCCTTCGTCATTTGGCTCATCAGAGAAAAAGTAACAAGGTTTTTGAAATGAAGATGTTGAAAGTTCTAAAATGGCTGAGTATGTGGCCGCGGCTGCTCCAGTAAATCCAATAACTTAAAATGCAAATATTGAAATTATCGAAACAAATATATATGGGGAGAAATACGATTAAAGGGACACTGAAACTTTCAGTATGATAATTTTAGCCAGTTCAGTTGCAAAAATGTTGCAATAAAAAATTAGAGCTTTATAAATGTTGCGGTTATGTTTTTTAGGTACATTATTACTAATTTTATCTATTAGACTCATACGCAACATTTAAAAAGCTCTAATTTTTTGTCGCATGTTTTTCGCAACTAAACTGGCTTAAGTTTTCATACTGAAAGTTTCAGTGTCCCTTTAATGCAGTTTTTAAAATAGCAAAAAAAATTTACCAATAATAATGAAAGTTGCACCAATCATCCATTTTGGACATAATCTGAATACTCTAAACAAAATTAATATTTGCATTTAAAAAACATCAAAAAAATAAAGTTTACTGTGAAAGTGATGGCACTCCTTCCCATTCACCGTTTGTTTCATTCTTTAATTTTTCTTTCGTTAATAAAAAGGCATAAAATACCATTGGAAACATTATTGCTGTAAAAGGTTGTAAAGCTCCACCGACTAAATCTAATAGGGGACCAAATGATGGAACAGATTCACCAACAAATACAATTGCAACCATAACACTTAAACGAATAATAACTCTTTTAAAACCAAATTCTAAAAGATTTTCATTATTCTTATCGAAAGCTGTAGATAATTTTTAACACACCATGTGGAGTTCCAAAATATTCTTCAACTTCTTGATTTAATGGATTAAATACAATTGTTAAAGATAAAATAAGATGTAATGTAATTGTTACGTTGATTGTTTGTTGGATCCATTTTGTTTGGATGGAATTTATCACAGAGTCTCTTAAAGAATCTCCATATGATAAATATCCGACTAAACATACTGGAATATACATTCCAACCACAACTAAACAAAATAAATATATATATATTCAATTTTTCTAATCTATTAAAATTTAAGTACAAATATCTGTTATGACCTCACATGCTTAAAGGAACTGTCTAGGGCAAGCAAAAAAATTACGACGGATTGGTCCCGACGCGAAAAATGAAAAAATTCAGAATCAGTTAATTCTGATGGCATATTCTTTCATAACTATTTTTTCTGATTCCAAAAATGGTACTGACTTCAGAAGTACGTTGGATATGAGCTGAGATTCAGCTTTTTATGTCGAATTCAAGAATCCAAAAATGATGCCAAAAATCTGAATCTCAGCTCATCTGAGATGAATTTTTTAAATCCATACTGTTTTCTTGCTCAGAAAAAAATAAAAAGATAGAATATGTCATCAGATTTAATTGATTCTGAAATTTTCATTTTTTCGTGTCGGGACATTTCCTTCGTGAGTCAGGAAATCTTTCTGCTTGCCCTAGACAGTGCCTTTAAGGAAAATCGCAGTGTCTAATACAAGCACACTTTTTTATAGGACGATTTAAACTAACTTGCAAATCCAAGTGCATTGGATTTTGAAAATTCTTTTGGAATTTTCATATCGTGTTGAAGTGTCGGAAATGATGAATGTCCAGCATATGCAAATGTTAAAGTAGCAAATGCCAAAAAATAATTTGTAATTTTAAAATCGGGCATCGTTCGATGTGGCTCACATGAATCATAATCCCTTAAAGTTCCAAAAACTATAAGTCCAACAGCGCTACAAGTTGCAACAGTTGAAGCGACGACAGTCCACCTAAATTTGCATAATTATTGTTAGGTAATTTTAACAGCTATGTTACAGCAATAAAGCTTACCAAAAATCTTCTGGTGATCTCAAAAATGTAATTGGTAACAAGAAAAGTGCAACAAATAATACAATAATACAAAAACTGACATCAAAGCCACTAAAGAATGCTTTCATAAAATCATGAATATTTTTTGAAGCCAAAAGTAAAAAGACAACAGCTGTTCCGAATAAATTTGCCCAAATAAAAATAGAAACAATACTTCTTAAATTGACAAAAAAATCTTATTCGTTTGTTTAAGATACTAAAAAAATCATACTTCATTATCGATCCCATAGCTCTATAACCAATTTCAGCATACGGTCTTCGACAGTGCTTTCGATATTCAGGATACATTCTTTGCAACAAAACCCAACATTGTCCTATGCAGTATCCTGTAAATCCCAAACCAAATCCCATAATTGTCACCAAAATTATGCCAAAATAAAATTCTATAAATTTTACCATTTGCTTTTACTTGTTGTCTACAATTAATACTACCCAAGACAAATATAAATATTACTTACGCGATTCAATAACGGCGCTTGGAAGAGCTACAATACCTCCACCAGCTTGATTACCGACAACTAAAAATTTATTTATGACACTTTAAAGATGATATATCATTAGTTTACCGCAAAATGCTGTTATTATCCAATGCATTCCATGTGTTCTAATCATATCACCATTGGCATCTAATTCATAATCTACAATTTCCTCCTCATCATCTACGTCGTAATGCTTGATAGAGCCATTCTGTTCTGCAATAAAATCTGAAGAAATGTCTCCGTTACTCGATCTAAAGATTTAGATTAGAAAAGTACGATTGCAAAAAACAGATCCCATTCGAAAATTGCCGAAGCTGGGAAAAACAAAAGAAAATAACTTCCGCAATTTGTCGAAGATGATCTTTATTTGAGAAGCCCAGTAAAAAGCCAAATTCTCACAAGAATACAGTTTCTGTTTATTTTTTTGTCAACAAATTATTCTCAATAAAATGTTTAGCACCGTGTTTTTTTGAAAACCACAACGCTAAACTAAGGATGGACGAAGGCCCAGGGCATTTTGAGGGCCCAGGAACGGTCCCGGGAATGCCCCGGAGCAGGACCCTCCCGGGGCCCATGAGTCGTTGCCGGGGTACTTTTGTCGTTAACGCCCCCTTTCGTCTTGCAAAATTTTTCTAAGTTTTTTTCTTCAACAATGTTCAGCAAGTTTAAACACAAACTTGCAAAAACACTGTTGAAGAACAAAACTTAGAAAAGTTTTGCAAGATGGAGAGCAAAATGACGACCGTTCAGCAAAGGAGTGAACATGTAAAAAAAGCCTGAAATTAACGTCATCGAAAGCTTTTATACTGTTTTGATGATTTCTCATGCAAATTCATGAAAATTTGAATGCTTTTGAATGAGGGGGCGAAAAGAACAATAGTACGCCGTAGTCTTCTTTTGTCGTTAAAGGACGAGACCCATCGTCAATAAACTTTTGATACGCAACTTTGATTGCAATGTCTCGACGCGAAAACACCTTCATTGGAGCTTGTTTTTTTCTTCACCGCAGCTGCAAAAAAGAAAAGAAAAAAGCAGCTCCAATGAGTCCCTGATTTCCCATCATATAAATAGTCATTGTCCGTTTGTTGCGCTCCATAATGATTCATTCACAAAGTGAAATTGAAAATATAAATGGTAGCAAATTTGCATATAGTAACAAGAAATCATTTTTAGTGAAAAATGTAGAGCATATTTAAGACAGAATAAAAAGATAATTAAAAAAATGACAGGATTTTTTTGTTGTTGGCAAAGAAATAATAAAATGTTTAGTCGCATAGTTTTACCTATTCATGAGGAGGATATTAGAGCTGAAAGATTGCTCGCGAGATTGAGAATGTAAAATAGGCGATGCCATAAAGTTTTGTGCTGATGCTTTTAATTATTTAAATAATGACACTGTCAAAAGAATCAGTAAATTTTCGGTCAAACTAAAGAAAATCAAAAGCTATTCAATTGTTTTATTAAGAAGTTTAATTACTAATGTAAATGAAAGAACTCATGAGTTTCGATCCCTGAAATTTGTTATGGTATCAATTAATACCAAAATGTTATTGAAGCAGCCATTGAGATTTGAAGAAAAATGGTAGAAATAAAGTAGAGCTAAAAAGTAAATACAGGAATGCAAAAGAAATTAAACGATGATGAGATGTGTGCGAAACAAAGTTTTTAAAAATCCCTTAAAGCATCCATAAATGATTCAATTTGGCCAAATGATTTCAATAAATCAGCATTTATGAGAAGTAGTTAAATATGCATGATTAAGCGAATAAGAGAATTTAAGTTTTGAGACATTTTTTTAAAAGCATATCGCATTATGATAAGAGCAAATACAAGAACAAATTAGCAGTATCTTTTTTAAATGCATGCTACTTTTTTATTTAATTTTGTTGCATTTATAAAAAATGAATGACGTAGCAAATAAATAGTAGGATTGCGCTAATAAAATGGTAGGATAATTAAAACTAATTGGATATTTATGTATCATAAATTTGAAACGTTCATAAAATATAAACGCGGGTGGCCGCCCCGAAGGGGCGGGGCACCCTAGTTGTAAAAAAAAGTTTATTCACGCTGGGTCTCCTCCTTTAACGCCCCCCTTCGAAAATGAACAAAAATCGAAAATGCAAATTTGCTTCATTCCAAAAATTTTGTGTTCGCAAGATGAAGGGGGGCGTTAACGACAAAAGTGCCGTTGCCGGGACACTGGGACAGGGCTATGGGCCCCGGGGCCTTGAAAAATGCCCTGGGCCCCGGTTAAAGAACACGGGTTTGTACCGAAACAATCAAAATTTGCATTATGGGTTCCTGTTTTGTTTACTCGTTTTATAATTTTTGTGTTCTATCTAAACATTGTTGATGTTATTTTATGAATTTAATAACATTTTTCGTGATAACTTAGAAGAAATGTGTTATTTTTGGAAAAAGTTTTTTTTTCACAAAGCTTGTCAGGGCATTTTCAAGGCCCCGGGACGGTCCCGGAAATGCCCCGGGAAGGCCCCGGGACAGGGCCCTGGCGAAATATCAGGGCCAAGGACGGGCCAGGGCACTAACGTAAGGATGGGCCCTCGTCCATCCTTACGCTAAACTCAAATCAAAATAATAGTTTTTTACATTTTATTTGATTTTTAAATCAATTTAATGTTTACCTTCTGTAACGCTTTAAAACCACCGTTCCATTTTCTTCTTCTTTATGTTTGAAAATATTCATGTTAAAAAAATAAAAACCAACAGTGACTTTTCACAAATTTTTAAAAATGAGAAGAAATTTCCCTAAATTGTTTCTCACAATTGTACAAACAACAAAGCTGCTAAGCAAAAAAACATTTTTCTTTAAATATTTTGCTTCCAAAAATTTCCCTTTTTAATCTAAATTTAAACAACGACAACCGCTTAACGATTGATAAGAAAATGATGACAAGCATGCAAAATTAATGATAATTTTAGCTTCTAATTTTTTTTCACAACGCCCGTCTTAAATGGCCAACGTAAAACTGGAAGGCTAAAACAGACGAAAAAATGATGATTTAAATTGACAAGAAAATACAACAATTAATACGCATAGATATTAAAATAATTAACAATATAATTCTTATAAAAAATTATTTTCCACTATTTACTCTTGACCGTCAAAGTTCATAAACTGGCCTTCGGAAACAACCCAGCCTTCGCTGCATAGGTGATGCATTGAGTGCGCATCTAATTTGCACATTAAAAAGGTGCTGCATTTGGTGCGCATTCATTTTGCATTGAATGCGCACCAAATGCATGGTAAATGTTTTGGTTTGCAGTTAGTGCGCATTGAATGCAAATCAAAATAAAATGCGCATTTAAAATGCATTTTACGCGCACTAAATGCAAAAGGCATTTAAATTAAGTTAGATGCTTTTTGCATTTAGTGAAGTCTGGGAAGTTGTTGCTAGATTTTTGGTAGAAGCGTTGATGAAATCAGTAACAACGGAAAGAAATCTGTTTAACAAAAACAATGAGCAAAATTATCTTCATAAATTCTATTTTACCAATTAATGAATGCAATGCAACTAAATTTATTGAAAGTGATAAACAAATACGTGACAGATGTAACAAAAAAAATGGTCTAGAATTTCGCTGTCTCTTTCGTCAAAAAATGAAAAATAGCAGTCTGTAAATTTTTTAACATACTTTTAATTTTCACAGGGCAAAATGTCAAAAATCACCAATGCATTATTATGGGGTTTATTTAAATTTTTTATTTGCTATGCATAAATATTGATTTTAAGGTTTAAAACAATGAATAAAAAAAAGTGTTGTAAAAATGAAATTCTAACTTAAATTTTTTCATCGCTTAATATCAATTTGCATGAATAAGTGTTACTTTTTTGTAACGAGTTGTAATTTTTTTTGGGCAGTCTCATAATAGCATTTGGAGACAAAAAAGATGGAATATTCTTATTGTACAAGCAACCATTAAAGGGACACTGAAACTTTCAGTATGAAAAATTTAGCCAGTTCAGTTGCGAAAATGTTGCAGCAAAAAAGTAAAGCTTTATAAATGCTGCGGATGAGTGTAATAGATAAAACTAGTAATAATGTATCTGAAAAACATATCCGCAACATTTATAAAGCTTTAATTTTTTGCTGCAACATTTTCGCAACTGAACTGGCTAAATTTTTCATACTGAAAGTTTCAGTGTCCCTTTAACTATTTTTGGCTTGCATCATACAATGCACACCCGAAATAATTAAATGTGGTGGCCATATAAGAAAAAGAAATTATTGATTATCATCATTAAGACACAAAAAAACAGTTTTTTCTTTCTCTTTTGTACGTCCACAACCTTTTTTGAGTTGGCATGCTAGGTATTACAGGATTGCAGAGGTCAATGAAAAAAGCTCTTAGAGAATGGGAAAACTGACTGAAGTATTTTTGCAATATTATTTTTTTGTTACTGGAATAGTTTATTCTTTTTTTCCATTTTTGCTTTCATTCCTTAATTTTTGCTCGTTGTGGATAAAGTGTAATTCATTTTTCTTTGCTGAATCTAAGCATGGCTAGGTTAGTAAAACTTAAACGGCCTCCGGTATATGAATTTTCTGTTAATGAACTGCTTTTATATCATGTGTTTCTTGGATTTCATTTTCCACTTGCTTATACAAATTTTGCAAATCTTTGCAAAAGTTCAATTCCCTATTTCGCAGGACTTTTTTTTCAAGCACTTTGTTATTTATGGTTAATTTATAAATTCACCAAAGCACACACTGGAGATATTACATCAAAGTTTTATCATCCTGATTTATTACCAAATGATGAATATTTAGCTTTAAAGAGAAAATATGATGAAGCCCAAAAAGTATGTTTTTAATTAAAAGTAAAAAATAGAAAATGCAAAATTAAATTAAAGGGGGAGTCGCATCGCCTACTAACTTTTTCTTATGACATTTCGTGAAAATCAGGCAAAAAGCATTGTTTTTCTTCATTCTTTTTTCGTTTCCCATTTTCAAAAAAATGCGAATGCAAAAGAACAATGCTTTTTGCCTGATTTTCACGAAATGTCATAAGAAAAAGTTAGTAGGCGATGCGACTCCCCCTTTAACGAATTCAAATTTTAGGGAATGTCTTCATGCACCAAAATTATTGAACTGTTTTCTGATATGTCCGAGGAAGATGAAATTGCGCTAATTAAAAGTCACCGTGAAATAGTTAATGCCATTTCAACAATTTTAACTGCCCAAAATCGACTTCGTGCTTTATGCGCTTTTAAAATGACCTTTGGATATGTTGAAACTGAAGCAATTTATGAAAAAGATGATGGAAAAGTTCTTGTTGAATCTGTTACGGATGCGTCTGTTTCTCCATCTGCTTGTGTTGATAAAATTGTTGGATCAGTTGAACTCCAAACATTTACCGATGAACAGCTGGAAGTCTTGGAATCTGGATTTGCTTATAGCCGTTATCCTGATGTTTCCCAAAGAGAAGAAATTGCAGCAAAGACTGGTCTTTCAGAAACTTGCGTTCAAGTAAGCATTGTTTTTCTTGCATATTATAAAACGTTGCATGACTTTATTTTAATTTTTACAGAAATGGTTTAAAATTAGACGAGCAAAACATCGTACACCAATTACTCAAATTAATGACAATGGAAATGAAGAAAAACCCCAAAACTGGGATTTATCATCCACTGATTCATCAGATGATGAAGAATCTCATGTTCCAACCGAATTTAGATTCAATGGATATCCAACGTAAGGCAAAAACAAATTTTTTGTTGATTTTTCATATTTTAAAATAAACTCTGATTTCAGAAGTCAAAGATTCCGAGTTGCATTTACCGATGCACAACTTGAAGTCTTAGAATCTGAATTTCAATATACCCGTTATCCCGATGTTTCCCGGAGAGAAGAAATCGCAGCAAAGACTGGAATTTCAGAAGATAGGGTTGAAGTAAGCTTTTTTTCTACTTTTATAAACACGCATTTAAAATCTTTGTTATTTTAGACTTGGTTTAAAAACAGAAGAGCACAATTCCGTAATCCAATCAGATCCCTTTCTCCAATGGTTATTGCTTCAGAAATCTCAATGCCTTTAGCAGCTTTTTCGTCAACTCCTCAAATTAAAGACAATGATCAAAATTTATTAACCAATGATTTAATTAATGTTCAAGCAAATCAAGTTCCTTCTCATAAAAAAAATGATGAAAACGAACAACAAAAAAGTATTCAAGTTTCATTGACCGATGAACAGCTTGAAGTTTTAGAATCAGTGTTTAATCACTCTCGTTATTTAGATATTTTAATGAGAGATGAAATTGCAAAAAAAACTGGACTTTCAGGAAAAAGGGTTATGGTAAGCATTGTTTTTCTTGCAAATTATCAAAACTTACATGTTTAAACTATATTAAAATTTTTTTCAGAATTGGTTTAAAAATAGAAGATCAAAATGGGTTAAACAAGCAAGTTTAGCAGCTGCTCAAATTAGAAAAAACAATGGAAATGAACAGAAAATCCAAAACTGGGATTTACCATCTATTTACTCAAGTAATGTTCAATTTCAAGTAAATCCATTCGCATCTGAAAAGAAGAATGAACTTTTTGAACAACAATCTAATGACTTTGCTGATATTAATAATCCTTTGGAAAAGTTTGAACTCCTTGACAATCCTGAAACTGATGGTACAAAAGGTGAAAATGAATCTCTCAAAGAATCCCTCGAACAAATTTTTGAATCACAAATTGTTTTTTGAAGTAATTCTTTGTTTATGTTTATCTTTATGTGTTGTTTTTTTATGGTATTTTTATAAAATTTTGAACAAATTTTGAAGTGTAACAAACAAGTCTGATGTAGATATTATCGAATGAGTGTATCATAAATTAAATAGGAAATACTTTGCTTTAAATAAAATAAGGTCACAGTGAATGTTGTGTCCTTCATATATTGTGTTCTAAAAATATCTGGAAAAAATTAATCCGTCTTGGTTTTTTGTTAGATTTAATTCAAAGCATTTGCAATCAAAAAATACCGTTAATTCTGTGAAGTTTTATTAGGTTTAACTGTTCGTTTTCTGTTTTTTGGAGATATTAAATGAATGTGAGCGTGATAAAAAAAATTTCATTACAAAACATAATGAAAAACATTTAATTATGATTATTTTTTAAATTAATACTGAGCTTTTCAAAATTATTTTGCTTTTTTCTAGTTGGTGAACGATTTTTCATTTTTTTGAACTAACAAAAACCAGTTATGAAAGTGTCATAGAAATTTTAATAAAATATTAAAATAATTAACGTGATGTTTTTTAAATTTACATCAGCGAATTTAAGAATCGAATGACTTTTTAGGTTTTTTTGCTCAAAGAAATATTGAAGCAAAAAAAATTGAATGTGTTATTTTTTATCAAAATCTGAGTGATGCCATTGATATGTGTTTTAAAAAAACACTGAAAAAAATCGGTGACGCAAAATTGGTTTTTTTGTCGCCACACCGATGTTTAAACCTTATGTGGCCTTTTTGAAGACTCAATTTACACCTAATTTTGCTTAGTTTCGAAAAATATGAACGATTTTGAGTTTTATAAGATCGGCAAATGCCAAAATCGACCGGTGACGGTGACGAATAAACCCAATTGCATCACCGATTTTTTTCAGTGTATCCGGAAAAAATTAATCTTTCTTGGTTTTTGGTTAAATTATATCTAATGGATTTACAAATCAACAAAAATACCGTTGATGCTATTAAGTTTAATTGTTCATTTTCTGTTTATTAGAAATATTAAATGATTGTAAGCGTGATACAAATAATTTTATTACAAAACATAATGAGAAACAAATAATTAAAAGTATTTTTAAATTTATTACTGTTCCAATTAAATTAAGAGTTTTGCTTTCCTATGTAGTTAATAAACAATTTTTCATGTTTTTTGAACTTTCAAAGACAGTTATATTAATTTCATAAAAGATGTAATAAAATATTGAAAAAATCGACATGTTTTAAATTTACAGCGGTAAAAAGTCGTTTTTGCTGCAAAGAAACGAATGCAGCAAAAATTACTTTTCGTTTTTCTTTGCTCAAAAAAATTTTGAAACTAAAAATCTGAATGTGTCATTGTTTAACAAAACAAGAATTTATATTTGTCTTTTTTGCTGTTTAAAAATAAGAATGATCCTCTGACTTTGTTCATATTTCAAAAAATATGTTTGATTGTTTTAAAAACCATTTTTCATTACCAAAAAAATTTGAATGAAATAGAGAAAAACAATTCATTTTAAATAATGCAATTTATCAATCTTGTAGTCTTTGCGTAATTAATATTTAAAAATTTACCATTTTATGCCTTGTAAAAATTATCTCACAACATTTTAATAAGAATTAAAAAATTTCGATAAATTAAAATCACTATTTTTAATGCCAACTGAAATTGCAAAAAGTGAAAAAAATTCCACGATAAACAGAAAACTAAAAAAGTGAATCGTTTTTTTCATTTCAGTTTTTCGAAGTAAAGCACTTTTTTCGTCGCTTATTCAAAATATCCAATTTGAAATTAAAAGCGACAAAAAGTAGTTTTTAAAGGTTGAAAATTTTGTTTTTGAATATTTCACAGTGCGGATTTACAAATGATTATCTTTTAATAAAGAACATTAGAAAATAGAATTAAAAGTCATCGGTTACCATCTTTAAATTGTCCTGAACACCTTTTAAAAACCATTATTAAAAGAAAAACGTTTTAAGTATCGTGTATTGTCATTAAAAAATTATAAAAAATTTAATTTTTAATAATTTAGTAAAAACAATATTCTGCAAAGTATATGGTCTGCATGCAATAGTCTAATATTAAACTTTGAATAATTTTTTCTTTGATGAAGACCTCAAATGATCAATTTTATATTAGTATCTGAAGAGTTTTTGCTTAAAAAACATAATTTAAAAAAGCATATAAAGTTGCTATACATTTATAAAAAAATCACTATTGATTTATTCATTTATAGCTGTTTGTTATCTGAAATATTTGAAGCGCACTTTTTTATTTGCATATTTAAAAAACCTAACATAAAACTAATAAGCATAAAAAAGATTTATTAAATATTGAAAGAAAAAAATGCTTTCTAAAACATTACGTTTCGATAGTTTTGTTTTGCATCTGTTTTTTGCAAAATTGTTAAAAAAAAATTCTTATAAAATCATTTGCGGTGGACAAATGCTCGGACAGACTTTTTTCTAGACAGCAACAAACTAGCTAGCGCAATTGTGTCTAAAAATATTTTCATTTTGTGTCTTCCTACTTTTGAACAAAAAAATTTATCGATTGCAAATATACTAACGACATCGTTGCACCAATTTATTCTTTAAGTGTCTCGTTGGAAAAATTCTGCACATTTAAAAATCACATTGTTAAAAAATTTATACATTCTGTTATTAATGAGCAATGGTCTATCGTGTTGTGGGTTAACAACAACTTTTTGTACAATTTTCTCAAAAGAAATACAAAGAAAAACAGCTGAAACCCAATCAATTACGTGCATAATAAGTTATTAAAAGATTTAAAAAAGTGTAAAAATATTTTTGTTCAAGCTTGAGTTAAAAAAAGCTTCCATAAAAAAAATGCTGCAAATTTATTTTTCAGAGCAACTCCTTTTTTTGACGGAAATAAATAAAAATGTGAAAGATCTTACAAAACATAAAAGCTGCAAAACTTTAGTTATTTCTTTAAAAAAAAGTGAAAAACAACAACCTGCAAAATTATATATTTTTCAGGCCCGTATTTAGGGGAGGGGCTGAAGACTATTATGACTAAAATCGTTTGATCTTTTGCCGTTAATTTTTGAATGTAAGTTTTAAAAATGTTACCTTTCAATATGTTCAATTCGCCAATATTTATTTTTAATTCATAATTAACGCCGGCATTCTTTTGCAAGATTATTTTCAGAAATTAAAAACGATAACAGATAAATTGTGTGGTAGTTGTGACTCACAACTTGTGAGAGACATTTCAACATAAAAAAAATATTTAAAAACGCATCAATTTGATTTTTATGCAAGAAAAAACCTAACAATGAAAAAAATGAAATAAAGCAAAAAACAGCAGAAAACTAACAAGGGAACCGCCAGAAGTGATTAGCGAGTTATTATGCCAAATATGGTTAAAAAGTATCCTTAGGGGTCGAAAACAAACATAAAATTTTTTTACGTGCCAGTCGCAAGGTTACGGTACTTTTTTGGCACTTCGAAATTCCAATTATCACCCTATTTTACATTTGTCATTCATTTTCTCAGAGTGACAAAACGTGCTTCCGTGGCGCAGTTGATTGCGCTTTGGGCTCTCGAGCAAATGTTGAGAGTTCGAATCCTGCAAATAATTTTTTAATTTTTTGCTATTTCTTTAAATAGTCTTTTTATTTTTTAAAGCAGAAATATAAAGATGTTTTTCAAAAAGTCTTTTTTCTTTTTTTTGTTTTTTTGCGACATGGAAAAAAATAACATTGAAGCTAGACAAAATATTTTGTTTGAAAATCAAAATTTGAACAAAAATCGATTTATTTTATAAATTTGCAGGAAAAAATTAATAACATCGATGTAAATCTTTAACGAAATGATCAAAACAGAAGAAATCGGTACAATGTGCACATCGAATAAAAGGCCTTTTTTCACATTTTGAACAAAGAGAATTCACATCGATGTCATCAAAGCAATAAGTGACAGGAGTTTGAAATTCAGCCGGTCTTACATCCAAATAACCGGTGGCATACCAAGCATATTGAATCATGGGACGGAAAATCGGTGCAGAAAATTGTCCAATTGTAAGATCCAAGATTGTAGCCATTCCTGCTCTATCTGAGACAGAAAAACCTTTTTCTCGTTTGGCTTTGCAAGTCAAAAGCCGCATAAAATTTTTGAGGGGTCTAATGGTAAAGACGTCGATCGGCTGTGCCATGCCAGTTGATTTTGGTGGTAGAATATGATGTTGAATATTATCATCATCTTGTTCAAACGCTTTGATGTACCCATTCCATGCATCAACGATAAGAATTGGATCTACACCAGCATGTCGTTTAAAAACATTATTTAACCAAAAAATTCCAAGTTCAGAAGTCATCATTCCTGATTTTGTGGAAACAGCAATAATATTTTTGAAGGGAGCTAATTGTTGATCAAAGCAACGGGGTTTATTAGGTTCACAAAAAACCACTAACATTGGAAGGACAAATTCACCAGCAGCATTTATTACAACTTGAGCTGTGTATGAATGCGTAGTTGCATTAATACGTTGAGCCAGAGCTTCAACCTTCTTTTCCCCTTTAAAAGTTAAAGTTCTTCCAAAGCTTATTTCTGGTTTGATCCCTGTTTGATCTGCATTATAAATACGATCAAGTGGAACATGTCGCATAACTTCTTTAATATTATTTCGAAATACTTCAACTTTTGCTTCCAATTCATCCATGTTTTGAATTTGAGCCAGTGTTACTCAGGCATTGATTTTCCTCGAAACAATTCTGTATTTTTTCTTGAATCGTCGAAGCCATGTTGAGCTTGCTTTAAAATTTGAAAGACCCAGCTCTTCTGCTGCCCTTAATGCTTCTTCAATTAAATCGCGATCATGAATTTCTTCTAATCTTTCCCTCATTTCCAAAAAATACCCCAGAACCATGGTATCAATGTCATAATATTTCTTTCGAGTTGATCCGAAGCTTTTCATCATGACCTTTAAACAAAGCTTTGTCGTGATGAATTTTCGTAAAATCTTTATTGGCATCAATTTCTTTAAATACAGCCCCACAACAATTTTTATTATTGTGATTCAAATTAAAATTACTGTATTGATGATGGAAATTACCAGAATTGCAAAGGACGTTTACATCAACTGACTCCATGGTAGCCATTATAAAGAATCATCCAACAACTTTTCAATAATCAAAAAACAAATAAAAGTTTTTAAATAAATCGATTTTTGTTCAAATTTTGATTTTCAAACAAAATATTTTGTCTAGCTTCAATGTTATTTTTTTCCATGTCGCAAAAAAACAAAAAAAAGAAAAAAGACTTTTTGAAAAACATCTTTATATTTCTGCTTTAAAAAATAAAAAGACTATTTAAAGAAATAGCAAAAAATTAAAAAATCATTTGCAGGATTCGAACTCTCAACATTTGCTCGAGAGCCCAAAGCGCAATCAACTGCGCTCCGGAAGCACGTTTTGTCACTCTGAGAAAATGAATGACAAATGTAAAATAGGGTGATAATTGGAATTTCGAAGTGCCAAAAAAGTACCGTAACCTTGCGACTGGCACGTAAAAAAATTTTATGTTTGTTTTCGACCCCTAAGGATACTTTTTAACCATATTTGGCATAATAACTCGCTAATCACTTCTGGCGGTTCCCTTGTAAATTATGTTCGGATGATAATAATCTGCAAAATTTTGTTAGCATCACAGAAAACCAATAATCACAAAAACATCTGTGAAAAATAGTTATCAAAATTTTACACTTTTGCCAAAACATAAAACGTCTCTAATTTTCTGTTAAATTATCTTTGCATCTTTTAAAATTCCGAAATAAGAACTAAATTTATAAGTATTCTTAATAAACCTTTTTGGATTCTTTTTCTTTGTTCCAATTTTATATAATTATGATATAAAAATGGAAGAAAAAATAGTGACAAACTTAATTAAATTTAACAATGCTCTGATAAGTTTTGGCAGTTTTTTAAGTAATGAATGTTGGTTTGAAATATTCAAAAACGTTTTTTTCTAGATTTATGTGTTATTTTTCATTTAAAATTTTTTCGATTGCGGTCAGAAAAGCATCTTTTTTTTTGAACCAAAAAAGATAGCTTTTTTCCTGCCTTCCAAAAATACCTGGTTGCGATCCATTTTTTTAAATGTGTTTCAATTTTAAAAAAGTAACGTAAAAAATTTGAATACGTAAAAGAATTGTTTACATATCAGTCGATTAGCTATACTATTGGTTTAACAAATGAATTATTTTAAATATTTTATATTTTGACTTTGTGTTCATTATCTTTTTATACATCGTGGAAGCCAAAGATTTCTAATCATTCAATTTGTAGCATTGAAAAAATTAGAAGATACAATTACGATACTCATTGCATTAAAAAACAGAGTTTAAAGTGCATCGCTTTTACCCATTTTTTATAAAAACTGTTTATTTCTTTCTCTGAACAACATATATTATGTGTCCGTTGAAAAAGTTTTGTGTTAAGAAGTATTTGGATTTCAAGTGAAAATTCCCTCTCACACATAATCAATTAAAAGCCAATTGATATTCTCTTTTACAAATTTTGTCAAAAACATTTTTGAGAAACTTTATGATTTCCACAAATATCATTATTCATACTTTTTGCCATCTCTTTCAAAAAAAGCTTTGTTTGCATGTAAAACTGGATTTTGGGTTACATCAATGATTACAATGAAATTGCCCATGGCCAAAAACCTATTTGACGGGAAATTAGCATAAATGGATCAAAATTCGAATGAACAAAATTTTGTTGATGCAAAATCGTTGAAATAAATTTTTGAAAATAATTATTTTGCCTTGGAAAATTGATCGGACGAACAAAACTTTTTATTTAAAAAAAAAACGAACAAAACTTTTTATTTAAAAAAAAAAAAAAAAAAAAACATTTACATTCAAAGTAATTTTTTTGTGTCTGACTTTTTAAAAACATACAGGGTGTTAAAAAAAATTGTGCAATTCAATTTTTGAACAGAGACCAAGAGTCCTCAAGACCCATTGATGGGTGGAATATAAACTTGGTCCAAGGCCACATTTGACCCTACAGTATGACCTCTCCAACATTTTCGCTTCGGGAGATCCAGAACTTCAAAGTTAAAAAAGTACCGTTTTTGGTGGTCATTTTTCGTATTCTTCTCCATCAGTCCCAGAGCAGTTGGGAACCTATGAAATTGAAGATAGGTAGACCAGGGGTCACACTCGTCGTTAGGGTATAGTATGACTTTGGGGGACCTCTGCCTCGAGTTTAACATGGTGGTCGATCCCCTATGAAATTATTGAAATCTGGAAAAATGATATTTTAAGCAGCCATAATTTTTGTATGTAAGTAAGCACACTTAGTGCTTGATGTAATTCACTTCAATGTTAAATTATCGAACTAGGTTCAAAGCGCTTAAAATGAATTTTACAGTATTTCTCTGGACTATCTCTATTGATTTATAGCAAAAACAAGCACTTATAAATTTTCGTGTTTACATAGTTACTTGCTATTAATTAGTATACGCGTTTAAGCAGCCGTTTTTTAACATTTTTGGGTATCGAAAAAAAGTCATTTTTCCAGATTTCAATAATTTCAGAGGGGATCGACCACCATAGGTCTAAAGTTTGTTGGCAACAAATATGATCCTCCACCTCCACCTCTGTGGACTACACCAATACATCAAAGTTAGTCAAAAACGTAAAAATTTAGAAATCGATTTTTTCACGGAGTTGTTAAACTCGAGGCAGAGGTCCCCCAAAGTCATACTATACCCTAACGACGAGTGTGACCCCTGGTCTACCTATCCCCAATTTCATAGGTTCCCAACTGCTCTGGGACTGATGGAGAAGAATACGAAAAATGACCACCAAAAACGGTACTTTTTTAACTTTGAAGTTCTGGATCTCCCGAAGCGAAAATGTTGGAGAGGTCATACTGTAGGGTCAAATGTGGCCTTGGACCAAGTTTATATTCCACCCATCAATGGGTCTTGAGGACTCTTGGTCTCTGTTCAAAAATTGAATTGCACAATTTTTTTAACACCCTGTATTTTGTTTTTTTGCAATAAAAATGCGGTATTTTTTAATGTTATTTTTATTAAACGTTGCTGCTCAAAACGACAAGACAAAAAAAGTGAACTAAAAAGCCATTTTTTTTATTCTTTAACACATTTTTCAAAAGACAGAATATTTCTTGTATTGCTTCTTTTGAATATTTTATTTTGTTAGTTGTTTTGTAGAAGGGTCGTGGTGTATTCATAAAAAAGGTAAAAATTGTTTATTTATAGAAATATGACAACTCTGGCTTGTATTGATGAAAACATTATTAATATTGCATGTTTAATATTTCAACCACAAAAAAATTAAATTTTTGCTAACGCATAAAATTCGACATAAATAGTTGTGAGTGTTTAAGATTCTGAAGGTTTAAAGAAATGTAACACACTTATTGCTTGATAATGAAAAGGGTTCAATTATCTTAAGACTTGGGGCTCAAAAAAAGTTTGAAAACTTTTGTAACTGATTATTAATAATATAAACACTCTAAAAATGACAATATTGAGATAATTTAAATATTCATTAAAAAATGTTGAAATATTTCGTTGAAAGCGTTTTTAAAATCAAATTTTATTCTGCCTTCTTTATGTGTCTTTTTTAAACTTTATAAATTTTTCATGGTGAATTTTTTGCATATCAGAAAATCACATTGTTCTAAATTTTTTGCACTCTTTTATTATTAATAAAGATTGGGTTTTCATATATTTTGTAACACCTTTATAAAGATAATAAACATTCTCAAAAAACCTAAAAAAATTTAAACTCCATCACTTACGCACATAATAAATTAATAAAAGATTAAAAAAAATTACAAAATATGAATCTTGTTTGTACATATTAAAAAACGTCGTTGGAAAATAGAAAACATCGTTGCTATTTTCTTTCCTTGAATTTTCTAGAAATAAACCAACTTTTTTGCGATGGCAGATGCAGAAGCAATCGAAAAGTGCAAAATTTTGTTGCTTTTTTTCGAAATTTTGCAGTGACAAGTTTTGCGAACATTTTTATTTTTCAAAAATGCTGCATGTTTATTATTTTCAAAAAAATGCGAAAATTTTCACGAAATTTATGGCTTTTTAAATTTTTTATTAAATGTAAAACAAAATGTCAATTTTTAGGGTTTAAAATAATGAAGACAGTCATAATAGCCGTTCTTTTTTATTAACCACAATAAATCAAATCGAGATAATAGTATGATAAATAATTTTGTAGATTTAAAGTTACAAAAATCAAAAGATTAAATCGAAAAATCAATGCAGACACACAAAGCGTTTCACGGCAGCCCTGAAATGAAAGTGAAAAAAAAATCAAAACTAGGTCAAGTGGTTTTTCTTTTTCGCTTTTTCTATTGTTTCAGCAAATTTTTTTTGCAAAGGTCAAAGCTTTTTTCTATTGTTTTTTGCTGTAAAAATGCATAAAAATTTAAATATCTCAGCTTCTAGGTTACTAAATGCTAAAAATCTAGGTAAATCTTTTTTATTTAGCTCAATAAATGGGTACGAAAAACAAGAATAAAAAAAAGATAGTCTAGAAGCTGAGATCTGAAACGCTCGTTTTTGCAAAAAAAAACAATAGAAAAAAAGATTTTAAAAGCCTTGACCTTTTGGCACGCGTTTGTTCACTTTCATTTTTCTATTGTTCGGGGCTGCCGTGGTTTTCATTGTGGTTTTTTTAACTATCTACTGTTTTATGTCCAATGTTCAATGAAAACACAAAAAATGTGCTAAAAACAGTGCGGTAAAGACATTTTAAAAATTTATATCGAAATTGTTTCTTCATACTTTTTTAACAAAAAATTAATGAATTCACAAGAGCTTTTAAAATTTTTGTATATTATTATTCATTAAAAATAATCTTTAAATTTTATTAAAGGCAGATCGTCCGCTTTATTAATATGTACAGTTTCTGTGTTCAATATCATTAATAATAAGACCTTTTTAAACATATTTCCATTTAAAAAAAAGTACAGATTGTTTACAATAAAATCATCAAATTTTTGAAAGATTCAAAAACATATGATTTTTGTCCAAAAAGTGGATGAAAAAGAAGGAAACAACTTGTCGCTCAAAAAAATATGTTTTATCTTGAAAAACAGTCTTCTTCATTGAGATTTAATGAAACAAAAATATTTACAACAACATTAAAAACGTATAATCAAAAAATGTGTTGCTTTTTTTAATTTTCGAATATTTTATAATACAGTAATATTTATTTAAAAAAGCAATTGAGAAATTCAAGATAAAATATTTAAACACGACATCAATGGAAAAAAGCACTATAGATGAAAAGACCAATAAAAGCAAAAAAAAAGCAAGAATAATAAACAAAAATATGTTTCATTGAAAATTCTTTGCCCAGTTTTTGCATCAAAAAAAGAAACACAAAAGCGTCTGTGCCAAAAAAAGAAAAAAGCCAAAGCTGTTGCGCAAAAAAGGATCATCGTTAAAATCTGGAAAAATGACTTTTTAAGCAGCCATAATTTTCTTTGAAAAAAAATGAATACTTAACACATAATGAAATTCAATTCAATGTTAAACTATCAAAATTAGTCATTAACGCTTAAAATGTATTTTGCAGTATTTATCTGGACTATGTTTATTGATTTCTAGCCAAAAACAACATTTTTAAACTTTCGTGTATACATAGTTACTTGCTATTTATTAGTATACAAAAATAAACAGCAATTTTTGAACATTTTTGTGTATCGAAAAAAAACGTTTTTCTCAGATTTCAATATTTTAGCATGGGATCGACCACAAAGATGCTGAAGTTTGTTAGCAACAAATATTAGCCCCAAACTCCACCTCTCTGAACTACACCAATACGTCAAAGTTAGTCCAAAACGTATAAAAATCTGTTAAAAGTTTTTTCAACGAACTGGATTTCTCGAAGCGAAAGCCCCCCAAAGTCATACTAAGGGGGAACAACGAGAGTCAGCCAAGGTCTGCCTAACCCCATAACCACAGGTCTTTAGCTGCTCTGGGGCTTTGGGAAAAGGGATTCAAAAAACACCCCAAAAATGGGTGTTTTTTTAACTTTGAATTTCTGAAACTCTCGAAGCGAAAGTACCGTAACCATGATACTGTAGGGTCAAGTACCTCTTCCCACCAAGTCCCTGTTGGCACCAACCATAGGTATTGACAGCCCCTCTTCCTTGTTTAAAAAACGAATTATACTTTTTTTTGTAACACCCTGTATTTATTACTGAGCTTTTTAATTTTTCTGCCTCGCCTTTCCAGTTTATCAGCAATTTTTTAACTTTTTAATTGTCAAAAAGGCTTAATATTTGTTTCAAAAAAGTAACAAAATATTAAAAAAATTAACGTTAAATGTTTCAAATTCACATTGTTAAAAAAAGAACCGAATGCAGCAAAAATGATTTTTCTAAATCTTTCTTCGCTCAAAAAAGTTTCGAAATTTGCAAAAACACTGAAAACGTGATATGTCTTTGTTTATCCGAATGCACATTGAACTGTTGACTTTATTTTCAATTAAATTGTTTTAACAAAAAAAAATTTCTATTGAAAAACATATGTGGTTTTTATTCATAAAATATCGCAGTCTTTTAATTATCCTTCCATCGATGAAATTGTTTTGTAGATACATTTTGTACATTTTATTCCATAAAAGCAGCCGATTACACATCTTGTTTTTGAAGAAAAAGATTTCGAAATATTTTTGAGCAAAGAAAAAAACCAGAAAAACTCTTTTTTGTTTCATTTGTTTTTTTTTCTTTACCGATGTGAATTTGAAGCATTTCATGCTGTTTTTTTTAATATTTTGTTACTTCTTTTTTAGGATTATTACTTTTTTTATTAAATGACAGATTAAAAAATTGCACTAATAAAGCGTGAAAAACCCAATAAAGCTGATCCAGTAACAATTACACGTTTAAAATTTGCCTTCACAAAATTCACTTCATTTATACAGTAACGTTTGACAAGTGTTAAAAATCTATTTTTTAGCAAAGAATAAGGAATGTAAATATTTTCTGCTGCACCATTACAGCAATAAATATATATCATAACTTTTCATCATCTTTTTTCAAAATCAAAATGAAAAGTTTTTTCGACTTTCTTTATGAATCATCTTACAATGTCGACTATTATAAAACACGGGCATTTTTTCGAATTGCAAAACAGATGTTTTTTTGTCGAAAAAAAGTCATTTGATGAAAACTAAAAAAAGAATTATGTGAAAATGCATAAAAAAAGCTCTTGTTTTTATTTTTTATCAGTTACAGAAGTAAGCAAAGATTTCTTGATTACACTTTTGATTGTTAGATTAACTCTCCCTCCAGATTTATTTAAAAAATGAACATATCTCTCAATAAGCCATTATTGTCAAAACCAATTTTGGTTTTTCAGGTGTAAAATCAATGAAAATGTTTTTGTGGAATTTATTGATTTTAACGTACAACAAAATATTCAAAAACTTTCACCATCTCTTTCAAGCCACAAGATGAAGATGTCTATTGATTTTCTATATTCAACATATTCCACTGGCAATTTTTACAAAACACGGACATTGTTGGAAATAGCAAAAAAATGTTTCTTTGTCAAAAAAAGTTATTGAATAAAAAAGAAAAAAAGGCGCAAAATGTAAAAATAAAAAACGATTTTGCTTCATTTTTTACGCAGAATAATTTTCATTTTTTTTAAATTTTTAATATTTTTTAAATTACCCATAAATATTGCAAAAAGTAGTGTAGTATTACAGTATTTCAAAAAAAAATCGGTTTCAGAAACCATTAACAAAGATGCACACATTATCAATTTAATATAAAAGAATCAGATTGCAGAAGAAGTCAAAATTTTTGTTTTAGTCTAACTTTCAACGGTGAAAGGAACTCTGAAAATTTCAAAATGTCATTTTCTGTCGATGTAGTTTTTATTTCAAAAGGCGTCAAAATAAGCTTTGTCGAAAACAAAAAATTGAACAAACCGCACTAGTTTTTTCCAACAACACATTTTCTTAAAACAAAATATTTATTGTCTTTTAAATATTTGATTTTGTTATGTAATATTTTTTCTTTTCATTAATAATCTTGCCATAGATGGCAAGATTATCAATAAATAGGTAGCAATACTTTTTTTATTAAAACTTGAGCACTCTTGAATAATTTGATGGTACGGTGAATTTGAATCAAAGGGAGCAATATTAATCAATCTTGTTTAACATTTCCACCCCAAATTTTTTTTAAATTCTAAAGCTTTTGTCCATATATAATTCACCATAAATTATTGAAATTCTTTAAATACAAATGTTTATTATTATGAAAATTGAAAATATTTTTACACATTTAATCCTTGTATAAACTGTAATGCAATTAGTTTTAAAAATCGAAGCAAAAAAAAAGTATTTAAAAAACTGCTTATTAACATAAACTACACTAAAAGTGGCAATATCGATATAGGTGAAAAAAAAATGTTATTTGTTTAAGGTTCCATTTACCGTAAATTTGTTTCTGTCTTCTGCCTTTTTTAATTGCTTAAGTTTTTTATTGGGAACTTTTTGCATATCAAAAAAATTAAGTTGTTCCAAATTTCATTCATTTTTTTATTACTATAGAATTCATAATTCCTATCATGGAGTTATTTTACAAAAACTTCTAAAACAATATTGATTAAATAAAATATAAAAAAAAAAACGATTAAACTTTATTATTTAGGTACATAATAAATTAATAAATGATTTAAAAAAATTACGAAACATGAATTTTGTTTGTGTTAATAAAAACGTCGGTGGAAAAAAGAAAAAAATCGTTGCTTTTTTCCTAGATCTTTTAAGAAATAAACCAACTTTTTTTCGACGGAAATAAATAAAAATGTGATAAATGCAATAGACATTGAAAAATGCAGAATTTTGTTGTTTTATTTCAAAAAAAATGTTAACCCGAAAAAAACATCTCATTTCAATTATAAATTTATGCAAATATTTCATGATTACGCATTTCAAAGTTTGGTTATCTCTCCATCCTAATTGTTTTAAAGTGTTCATATCTCGCCTGATGCACTCTTACATAAAAATATATCAATTGTAAACCCAAATAAAACCATTTTGTAGATTATTACGATTTAAACGTGTAATAAAACAAAATATTCAAAACTTTTCACCAACAAGATGAAAATGTATATTTATATTCTTTAAATATCCCTTTTAAATGGAAATTATTATAAAACACTATTGAAAATTGGGAAACAAATGTTTCTCTGTCAAAAAAAGTTATTTAATGAAAACGAAAAAAGAATACTTTTGCTTTTTTCGCTGAATAATTTTCAATTTTTTTGAATATTTAATACTTCTTTAAATTTCCTATAAAAATTGGAAAAAGGTATGAGAACAAAGTGTTTCAATATCTAAAAAATAAATAGGTTACAAAAAAAGCTCCAGGAAGCTTACATTATCAATTAAATAATGGAGAATTAGATTGCAGAAGAAGCTCAAATTTTTGTATCAGTCTAACTTTCAAAGGTTAAAATCTTTTATGTGAACAGTTTTCAGGCAAAATAGTTATTTACGAAAATTGAAATTACAAAATTTTTCAAAAATAATTATGGATTAGAAAAGACCTCAATTCGAGTTTTTTAATAATTAAAGGGACTGTCGCAGTGCGCCTGATATAGCCAAAAGTGGTTTTACCAAGAAAAAAAGCAATGATAAAGAATGCGTTGTTTGTTGTCTTCGTCCGTCAAAAAAAGAAAAAAAAACTGACTGCGACAGTCCCTTTAATGTTCGTATGCGCCACCCTCCCAGAATTAATTTTGACAACTATACATTTAAGAAAATATTATTCATAACAAAATCTTCAAAAAACATGGTTTTCATTTTTGAACTTCCATTAAATAGTGCACTTTAATTTTTTTTTTCAAATTATTATTTATAATATTTTTGGTGATTCTTTTAAAAATGACTTTAAAAACGTTTGCGTCGGGTTTTTTTCATCTGTCACAAAAACGACAAAAAAGGACTTGTCGCACAAAAAAGACGTTTTTTAACATTCTCTTTCATTTTAATTCAAAGGATTTTAAACATTTGCAACTCTTACAAGTAAGGTAGCTTTATCCGCTTGATGATTTAAGTTTTTTTGAATATTTTTTATAAACATAAACATTCTTTTATTAAAGAGATTTTAAATTTCAAAAGCAATTATTTGTTACCAAAAAATACACCGCCAACTGATCTAGAACATTGGAATCATTAAAAATTTTCTAATACTTTATTTGTGATGCTTTTATAATGTAAAATTATTTTTCAAAGCACAATTTATCACATAATTTATTTTCTATAAAAATCGAGCAAAACAAAAAGTTGGCGAATCTCAAATATTTCAAAATTGTTTTTTCTCAATTTGAGCCTAAAGTATTGCTTTGAATGTTTTATATTTTGTTACAAACTTTTTTTAAAATTCCATGTGAGTATTCATATTTTCAAGAAGAAATTGTTCTATTAAAGTATGTCAAAAGAAATTTTTTTAGTCGAAAAATCGGATAAAACCATTTTTGTAAACCTTAGGAAAAACAAAATATTAAAACTCTAAAATCTGTCACCAGCTTTTTTCAAAACTAAAATGAAGAATTTTATTGATTTTCTTCAAATAAATTTTTTTCAATGACAACTGTGACAAACTACTGACATTATTGAAGATTGCGACATAGATGTTTCTCTGTCACAAAAAAAGTCATTTGATGAAAACGAAAGAAGAAATGTCTGGAAATAAAAAAAAGAAAAAAAAGCTTCTGTTTTTAGCAGAATGACTTTCATAGTTTTTTGAATATTTAATATTTTTTAAATTTCCCACAATAATTGAAAAAAGTAATAAGAACAAAGTATTACATTCTTTTTAAAAAAAGTCGGGTGCAATATGCATTATTAATTTAATGTTGAAGAACCAGATTGCACAAAGAAGTTAAAATTTTCGTTTCAGTTTAACTTTCAACCGTTAAAGTCTTTTTTGTATACAGTTTTCAGGCAAAATATTTATTAATGACGAAAATTGAAACTACAAGGATTTTTCAAAAAAAATTCAGGATTAAGACAACATCAATTCGAGTTTTATCATAATTAATGTTCAGACATGCCACAATCTGACATATCTGAATTGCTTTTGGCAACTTTTCAAGTATATAGTATTCGTAACAAACTTATCAAATTTTTTAAAAATTTCAAAACATGGTTCAGATTTAAATTTTAAAAATGCAGTTATATACTTTTTTTATAATGTGTGATTGCTGTCAGAAATACATCTTTTTTTTAAAACAAAAAAGGTAGCATTTTTTCCGTCTGTAATTACACATTACATTACACACGAAAAGGTTTGTAAAGAAAATGAGCTTGAAAACATTTTATTTTATTGCAGTTCAAAGAGTCTCAACATTTCTAATTAATGTGCGTATGTGCCAACATCCCAGAATTACTTTTGACAACTTTTCATGTACATATTTAAGAAAATATTGTTCGTAAACAAAATCATCAAATTTTTTAAATATTCAAAAACATGGTTTTCATTTTTAAACTTCCATTAAATAGTACACTTTAATTTTTTTTCAAATTATTATTTATAATATTTTTGGTGATTTCTTAAAAAATGACTTAAAAAACGTTTGCGTCGGTTTTTTTTCATCTGTCACAAAAACGACAAAGAAGGAATTGTCGCACAAAAAAGACGTTTTTTAAAATTCTCTTTCATTTTAATTCAAACGAATCGCAATCATTTGCAATACACTGACAAATAAGGTAGCTTTATCAAAAGGCTCGTTGTGCTCTACATTTTTTTGAATATTGTATTGTAACTAGGGTTGCCGTCCCCCCCCCCCCCCCGAAAATCGAAAAATCCGGGGAACGGGGAATCCCCGAAATCGTATTTTCCTTCCCCGTTTTCCCCGGCCGGAGGCGACAATCGTTTACTAACCTGCACTTTTTCCAACCTGCACCTTACCAACCTGCACCGACTGACCAACCTGCACTAACCAACCTGCACTTATGACCAACCTGCACTAACCAACCTGCACCCATGACCAACCTGCACTATATTATAGACCAAAAAATTTACAAATCAACATTTATACAAAAAAAAACAAAGTAAAGATTAAAACAACAAAAGTAAAAAAAACATTTATTCTTCATCATCAGTTGCTTCAAAAGCAGTTAATTCTTCTTCTTGAATTTCTTGTTCTTCTTCATCTTCCAATGTATCAATCCATTTGAGATATCCACCAATTTGTCGAAGTTTTTTCTTTACAATCAAAGCAATTTCTTCAGCTGATAATTCATCTTCTTTTCCGAGAAGCTTTCCATCAAGTTTTTCTTTGAAATATTTAATATTTTCATCAATTTCTTTAGTAGCAGCATCAACAACTGGAGGATCTGTATGAAACAAGCGGATTGACTACAAAAATATAAAGTTAAAATTTTTTATACACAATCAAAAGAAAATAAAAACTTACTGTTACTTCATTATCCTCAGCATTTACCATTTCTCGAAACTGGACAACCCATTCCCCAAGAGGCATTCGATAATTTTGAAAATATAATCTTTGGCGGCCATGATAAGATTCAGCATGATTTGTTGTTCTGTTTTTAGTAACATCATACCCAGTATAGAAAAAAAATTTCTTTAAAGTTTCAAGTTGAGTTGGAGAAATATATAAAGCATAATCATCATCAGCATAACGTACAAAAGAAGTATCTCCTTTATAATCTGGACAATCAGCAGCCAAAGTCTTTGAATATTCTTAATTTTGCTTTAATTTCAGTTCAGGATATGATAGAATTCTTGGAAAGCGTAAAGCTTTCGCTCTTGCCATAGCACGATAAACTGCATGAGTATTTCCTTTAGCAGCATCACGGATACCTTGAATCTTTTCTAAAAAAATTAATCATTAAAAAAACATCAATTTAAAAAGTAAAATAATTATACCTGGAGATAATGCAGCATATCTGATAGTGATTTCTTTTTCCAATTGATTTACAGCAGTTGTTGCAGATTTAATGCCGACGTATTGAATTCGATTTTGTATTTCTCTTCTTAAATCAAGACCTCGAACTTTGCCCATTTCTTCAGGAGTACATTCATTGAAAAAAAAAAAAATATCGGCATCGTTGACATAGCATTTTTCGAAATTTCCCAGTTGGTTTATGAATACTCCAAACATTACACATTCCTTCATGATCTGCATTCATTGTAACAAGATTAAATTTATCAGTTTTATCTTCAGAAGAGCACATTTTTCCATTAACACGTTGAGAGTGAACTTTGATAATATCTGAATTACCAAAATTAACAAAACCAGAGCGCCGAACAGGTGGCATATTGAAGACAAAATTTGATAAATGAAATATCAAAAATATTAAAATGAAATAATTTAATGAATTAAGCTTTTTATAGCTATCGAATGACTTTATAAAATTTCACACTTTTTATTTAATGCAGGTTGGTCAGTGCAGGTTGACCATGAGTGCAGGATGAAAAGTGCAGGTTGACCTCGGGTGCAGGTTGACTATGTCATGAAAAGGTGCAGGTTGGAAAAAGTGCAGGTTGGTGTTCGTTCATTCTTCGGGACGGGGGACGGGGAATCTGCTTTCCCCGAAAATATTTCGGGGACGGGGAAAAAATGAAGCAAAAAGAAAAAATTTTAAAGTATTATTCTTGAAGTTAACTTATACAAAACCCCAAAATTAAAATAGGTCTCTCAAAAACAATAAAATGGATTTTTGAATTATTTGTATTTTTTTAAACAGAATATTATTAGTGGTATTATCTGAGGTCTATTTAACCAAAATTCTTCTTTATACATCAATTGAATTGTATTTTTAGTTAAGCGTGAATCGGGAGTAGTCGTTCCTTTGAAATTCACCGGTGAATTGCACAACAATATGCAACATGTAAAATTTTAAAAAATTATTTTAAAATAAAAAACTTAAATCTGCGGAGTGAGAATAATTTAAACTTTCCGCAATTTGGAATTTCAGAGCGTTGAATGTTTTGCAGCATGCTCTCCTTGAGTTTAGATTAAAAGAAGGTTTATATTAATGCAAACGGTACACTTAGAGAGCGGACGATTTATCTGTGAAGCAACAACGTTGAACAAATAAGATTTCGACATCATTTCAACACGTTGTCAAAAAAATTTTTCACAGAAAAAAAACAATAAAAAGTGAACATTTTTTTTTCGGGGAAAAATGTCTTCGGGGACGGGGGTTCGGGGATCCCCGAAAATCAAAAATCGTCCGGGGACGGGGAACGGGGAAACCCCCGAACGGGGATCCCCGCGGGGATCCCCGTGTTTCGGGGGGGGGGGGGGACGGCAACCCTAATTGTAACATTAACACTGTTATTATTATTAAAGAAATTTTAAATTTCAAAATCAGTTCATTGCAACAAATTACAACGACTACAAAACCTGATGAGATCTTTAAAAATTTTATAGCGATTTATTTGTGATAAAATGGCCCAGTTTTTTAATGTAAAATTATTTTTCAGAATACAATTTATCAAATACTGCTTTGGAATATGATTTTCTCGAAAAAAAGAAAAAACTATGTTAATTATTTTCATTGAAATCAGTTATAAAAAATAGTTTTATAAGAAAAGATGAAGAAAATAATCAGATATTGTAGGCAGGCATGTTGGTGTTATTAAAATTAAAGTATCTTTTGCTAAGAAAAACTCAGTTCAAATTTCATATTTAATGGAAGTCTTCCGCAAATTCAAACTGTTTAAAAACAAATTTAATCAAGTTTGCATTATTTTCGATGTTCGTGGTGCTTTGTTTTGTTTTGTTTTGTTTTGTTTTGTTTTGAATATTGTATTGTTTTATTAACACTGTTTTATTAATGAGATTTGAAACTTCAAAAGCGGTATTTGGTTTCCTCAAAATGCACCATCAATCATTAAATAATATTTTGAAATTCATTTTACAAGGGAACCGCACGCGATGATAATCGAGTTTTGCAACCAAATATGGTTTAACGGTGTCTAATTAGGTCAAAAACAAACATATAAAAATTTTACGTGCCACTTTTAACTTTAAGGCACTTTTTCGGCACTTTCAAGTTGCACGATTTGCCTTACTCCCCCCTTTGGGTTCAAAAATGAAAAAAATATAATTTTTTTTAAAAATCTCAAATTTTGCTTAAAAAAGTTCCTAAGGACCATTAATAAACGTATGTAAAGTATTTTGTCATTGGAGTGCCGAAAACTCGATTTTTACTCCCTTTTAAAGTTCCTCTACTACATCAAGGTGCATGCTTGTATCGATTTAAAAAGTACGTTAATGAAAGTTTCACGCAAAAATATTTTATAGGGATCATTAATATGCTTATTACTAACGTTTCCATCAATTTTTAACGATTTTAAAATTTTTCAATTTTTTGCACTTTTTTGAGCACGTACTCCCCCCTTTGGAAAATAAGGGTGCAAAACTTCAAAGTGCCGAAAAAGTGCCTTAAAGTTAAAAGTGGCACGTAAAATTTTTATATGTTCGTTTTTGACCTAATTAGACACCGTTAAACCATATTTGGTTGCAAAACTCGATTATCATCGCGTGCGGTTCCCTTGTTAGACAATAAAAAATGATTAAAAAACTAGACATCGAAAAGAGTCCAACAATTACAAAGCCAGTTTGATGGTTTACAAAATAGTTAAAATGTGGACATTAAAGTTAAATAAATTATTTAGGATTTACACATTATTTGAATCTTTCTTGGGAAACTTACCATGAGTTTCTCAAAAAGACGGAACTAAAATGATTTATGCAAATTTTTTCATTAAAATCATTTAACTACCAAAGTTTAAAAAAAGAAATAAAAAAAATTAACTTTGCTCTATATTGTTAGCGCTTTGTTTGTATTTTTCAAATTAAATTATCTTTTGCCATAAAATCTGAGTACAAATTTCATATTTAATGAATTTGGTGCTTAATGTCTATTTAAATCAATTCAACATTGTTTTTGATTTAGTCGTAATTTTTAGAGTATACATTTTTCATATTTCAAAAATTAGAAATATTCAAAATAATTTTCTGTGTCTATCTTTTTTTGCAACGATGTTTAAAGCAAATTTTATTTCTTCTGGTTATTTTGTGAAAATGTCATTTTCGTTTAATGTTGTTTTTTTTAAGTCGGCAAAATCAACGTCTGAAGCGGAAAACTAACCAAAAAGGGTTTTTCGTAAGCACATTTTATTTTAAACGAAATATTTTTACATTGCTTCTTTTAAATATTTTATTTAGTAGCTTAACATTGTGTTCGGATATTAATAAATTGGTAAAAATTCATTACTGTTCGAAATTGAACATTTGAAGCCTTCCAACAAAATTTTCTGATGACAATAGTAAAATAGTTTGATTAACATTTTCTGAACAGATTTTTTAAATGAAGAAAAAATGATTGTTGCTTTTTTCATTTTATTGACTTTTTAAATATTTATGGTGCCAAGCAAAATGGAAAGTGTCGGATTCAGTTTCAAAAAAGAATCGCATGACTCCACTCTTTTACGGATTTTTTTTAGTTAATAAATATTAATAAAAATTTTTTTTTCACGATTGTTCGTTTACTTTTACGATTAAAAATTTGCATTAAAAATTTTATAATTATGTAAAATTCAAACATCATATATAAAATATTTGGTTCCTTGTAATTTAATTATTACAACTTTTGCAAAAAGTTTTTTACTTTTCTCACGCCGTTTTTAAAGTTCTTCTTTAATTAAAAAAGACAAACAAATAACAATTTTTAACAATTTACAATCATGCATTTTCTGACGTTTAAAAGTAGTTTTTGAGAAAAACATAATTATGAGACAAATTATAATTTTTTAGTTGACAAAATCGTACTTTCACTTAATTGTTTTTCACATGGATTAATTAAAGAAAAAAGGATGGTTAGCAATTAAAGCATTAGTTAATTTTTTCATCTTTTAAAAGTCATAATTATAATAAATCTGATAATTAGGTGTGTTACACAAATAAAAACTCTCTAGGTTTTGGGTTTTATCATAATCAAAGGTTGTTAGGGCTTTACAGAGTTAAAGAAGTTTCTAAGTGTTTGAAAGTGTATTCAAATTGTTTTCTCACATCTTCAAATCACAGCGAAAGTATCTTCTCTGTAACTAATTTTAGCAAAAATAATTATTTATTTATACAAATTTAAATAACCTAATAAAATATTATGGATGCTACATTGTTTAATAGTATTGTTGTAATAATTTATGTCGTAAGTATACAATTTAGGACAAAAATAATACATTCAGCAAAAATAAAATAAAAAGTTATATCGTCTAAAACGAATTTTTTCAGATTTGCATTCCTGGTGTTTGTTTTTCTGTTACGGCATTTTGTATAATCTGTTCAAAAACTGCTTTTCGTAATTCATTCGGGATTCTGAGCGGGGCAGATGTTGTGGCAGAGGGAGTACTTATTGGGAATTTTTTGTTGGCAGCAACTTTGGGATTGATGTAAGTTTGTCTAACAAATTTGCATAAATTTGTTTCCACGGTATACTGTCCAAATTTTTTAAGATTTCCATCTATAAATGATACAGTATTTATGGGTATCCTGGGATATATTTCTATTTTTATTCATCGTACAACTTCATATTTTCAATTTTTGAAATCATTCAACCGTTTTTGTGCTGTTGTTTTTTATTGGAAATACAGTACCATCTTTAAAATTAAATTCACAATCTTCCTAATTGTTCTTTGTGTTGGAATAAGTATTTTCCATACATTTTCGTATTTTGATTATTCCTGTCATTTATTGTTTTCCTTGAATACCCTGGGATGGGTTCGACGTGACTCAAAATGTGTCGTGTTTGGAACGGATTTTAGCTTTTTTATGGTCATTGCTTTGTATGTCGGATCGATCATTTGTAATGTCTTAACAGTTGGATATCTTCGATGTCGGAGTAACAAAATGGCTCGTATGTAAATTTTTTAGTTTTTGCTTTTAAAACATGGTGTTTTAGAAAAGAAGAAACTAACATGGATGGAAAAGCGATTTTTGATACAGGTAAGTGAGAACATTATGAAAGTCAAAGAATATGCAAATTTTACTACATTTGAAATCAAAATATTATTGTTTCAGACTTTTACAACTTCGATAATTTATGTTGCTGCTTTAAGTTGTCGATATTTAGTGACCCCTTTAGGTACCACATTTATAACGAAGTATATGCTAAGCACGGCATGTTGGATTTTCTTTTGTCTTATTAATGAGTAATTTTTTAAAATTTTAATGACAGCTTTTTCATAAAATTGATAAACGTTTAGAATGATATTTGTGCTATCATCAATCAACTTTTTGCAGTACTTCAAAACTACGCCACATACTGCGTCAACGCTGTTTACAAAAACTCAAAAACATGATGGATAAAAAAACTGAATGTTTAGCTACAGTATGATGTCCTTTTAAAGAAGCAATGATGTTTTTTTCTGTCATTTTATCTTAATTTAAGTTAATTAAGGTACTTACAGTATTTGTTTTGTATGTATGAAAATTGTCATGTCAAAAACACATTTGCATTAATTTATATTAATTATCATTATTTTTCTTCGCTTGAATAAAAATATAACTTTTAAAAAAACTTAATTTGCTTACATTAATTTGCTTGTAATAATTGAGTAAAAACAGCTAAGAATTCAATGAAAATGAGATATCTCACTTCATCAGGTCTGAAAATAATATATGAGTAACAATGACATACTCGTGTTGATGAAATTAATAAATACAGTAAACAAGTGAGTGACATGTGTGAAATTATTTTTAATGCTGCAGTGTGCGTTGTTGAATTGGTTTAAATGCTTAACACAATTCTTATATACTTTTTAAAGATTCTTGTTTTAAAAATACAATTTTTCAAAAATTAATAAAATTACAAAATCGATAATAAAAAATTCAAAAAAGCAATGTTTATTTTGTGTATGTTAAAATGTTTCACACATTCTCTTTTTTTGCTTCCTTTTTTTCACTTTTTACACAAAATAATTTTTTTGCTGCTGTTTTCCTTCTTTTTTAGACATTTGTGCTTATTTCGAAATCAAAAACGCATTGAAATCGTAGAGGTGCTTCTTCTCTATCTCTTTTTTCAAAAACAAAATTCCAATTTTTTTTTGTAAAAAATTGGAATTTTGTTTTGCAAAATATTTTGTTCATAAAGAAGGAAAAGATTTTTCGTTTTTAAATTTGAATGTTTAAATTTTTAAAAATAATTATATTTTTCTAAGAAATTGGTGCATAAAAACTGTGGAAAATTTTTATTAGTTAACGCATATTTAAAACTCTTGAATTTATGCATAAAATCATTAATTTTTTGACCGATTATTGAACAGCTTACTCATAAATAATAAATAGGTTATTTTTTTATCTAATCTGAACAGTTCATGATTATAATTTTTGGTATTATATTTAGAAAAACGTTGGCATTTAATAATTTTCTTTTCATAACCAAAAATTTTAACATCACTTGATTTTAGCAAGATCTGTGATGCCAACGAATGTTAACTAATTTACTGTGTTAGGTAGTATGTTTATTGAAGCAAAGAAAAATAATGATAATTTATATAAATTAAAATGAATGTGTTTTTCACATAAAAAAGTACATGCAACTAAAATACTGTAAACATTTTTAATTTTAATTAACGCAAATAACTTGGAAGTAGGACAGGAACAAACATCAAATCTTAAGCAGTATACAGTAGCCAAATAATGCAAATTTTTTATCCATCATGTTTGTGAGTTTTTGTAAACAGCATTGATACAGTACTTGGGGTGTTTTTAAAAAGCTTCCAAAAGTTAATTGTTGATACCACAAAAATAACTCTAAAAGATTACTGATTTTATGAAAAGTTGAAAGCCTAATAGTTATACTCATTGATTAAACAAAAGAAAATCCAACAAGCGCTGCTCAACATATATTTCATAATAAATGTGGTGCCTAAAGGGGTCACTAAATATCGACAACTTAAAGCAGCAACATAAATTATCGAAGTTGTAAACGTCTGAAATAATGATATATGGATTTCGTATTCAGAAAAAGTTGCATATTTTTTGACTACAATATTTAGACATACCTGTATCAAAAATCGTTTTTCCATCCATGTTAGTTTCTTCTTTTCTAAAAAAAAACATTTAAAAGAGAAACTTAAAAAATTTGCATACGAGCCATCTTGTTACTCCGACATCGAAGATATCCAACTGTTAAGACATTACAAATGATCGATCCGACATACAAAGCAATAACCATAAAAAAGCTGAAATCTGTTCCAAACACGACACATTTGGGATCCCGTCGAACCCATCCAAGGGTATTTAAGGAAAACAATAAATGACATGAATAATCAAAATACGAAAATGTATGAAAAATACTTATTCCAACACAAAGAACAATTAGGAAAATGGTGTATTTAATTTTAAAGATGGTACTGTATTTCCAATAAAAAATAACAGCACAAAAACGGTTGAATGATTTTAGAAATTGAAAATATGAAGTTGTACGATGAATAAAAATAGAAATATATCCAAGACTGCCCATAAATACTGTGTCATTTACAGAAGGAAATCTTAAAAAAGAGTTACTTTATAGAATTAAGAACGTAAATGAAAATACATCATTAACTGCGTTTCTTATTTTTAATCTGTATGCAAATTTTTTAAGATAACTCACATCAATCCCAAAGTTACTGCCAATAAAAAATTTCCAATAAGGACTCCCTCTGCAACTACATCAGCTCCGCTAAGAATCCCGAATGAATTATGATAATATGATTTGGAACAGACAAGACAAAATGCAGTAACAGAAAAACATACTCCAGGGACGCATATCTTAAAAAAGGATAATGTTTTTTGCAAAGAAAACTTCCTTGAGATTGTCAGTTTTGATCATTTAGTAATAAAAACGATACAAAGATTTGGTTAAACTTACAACATAAATAATTACAACGATAACGTTGAACGTCGTTTCATCCATTTTTTATTGTTGTTTTCAATTCAGAAATGAAACTTTTTTAGAAACAAAATTAAAGAAACAAAAGACAGACAAGCTACAATTTTGACAATTTTAAAAGAAAAAACTATTTATGGCATAATTAAATACAATTTTAATTAAAACACGTCTTGACACAAAACCGTTGCAGCAAAAGTATAATGTTTGACAATCTTTAATTTTTAAACTAAAAATTTAGAGATTTTTATTTCTGTGGCACTGTTAATTGCCCAAAGTTATTATAATTATACTTTAATAAATGAAAAAAAGTATTTCCGCTTGAATTGCTAATCATTTTTTTTTTCTACTTTATGAATTGAAGTGTAAAAAACAATTAACTCGAGTTCGACTATGTTAGAAATCTTTTTATTTTTACAGGGTGTCCCAAAAAAAATGGCGGTGGACGTGCTATACAAAAACAATAATGATTAAATATCTAACTTTATGTGGACTGGTATGACCCTTGGAAGAGTAATTTGTTACAGTAATCTCACCTCTTCACAACTTTCGCTTCGGGACCAACGGCGTTCACAAATTAAAAAATGACCGTTTTTTGGGTGTTTCGTAGGTACACTGCCCTAATTTTCTCAGAAGTGATTTTTAAAATCTGTTAATTGGATTTTTTAGACAACCGATGGAACTCGTCCGTAGGCTATATTTTGAGCCTATAACTCTTTTCTCCGAACTACACCGAACTTTTTTCTGAACCCCTGCGCAAAATTTTTCATTTTTGGCCAACTTTGACGTATTGGTGTAGTTCAGAGAGGTGGAGTTTGGGGCTCATATTTGTTGCCAACAAACTTCAGCTTGTTTGTGGTCGATTCCATACCAAAATATTGAAATCTGGAAAAATGACTTTTTTTCGATACTCCAAAATGCCGAAAAATGGCAGCTTGAAGTTTTATACTAATAAATTGCAAGTAACTATATTTACACAAAAGTTTTAAAATGTTGTCTTTTGCTATAAATCAATAAAAATAGTCCAGAAAAATACTGTAAAGTATATTTTAAGCGTTTATGACCATTTTGGATAATTTAGCATTGAATTAAATTTCGTTGTATACTACGTATACTTACTAACATACGAAAATTACGGCTGCTAAAGAAGTCATTTTTCCAGATTTCAATATTTTGGTATGGAATCGACCACAAACAAGCTGAAGTTTGTTGGCAACAAATATGAGCCCCAAACTCAACCTCTCTGAACTACAGCAATACGTCAAAGTTGGCCAAAAATGAAAAATTTTGCGCAAGGGTTCAGAAAAAAGTTCGGTGTAGTTCGGAGAAAAGAGTTATAGGCTCAAAATATAGCCTACGGACGAGTTCCATCGGTTGTCTAAAAAATCCAATTAACAGATTTTAAAAATCACTTCTGAGAAAATTAGGGCAGTGTACCTACGAAACACCCAAAAAACGGTCATTTTTTAATTTGTGAACGCCGTTGGTCCCGAAGCGAAAGTTGTGAAGAGGTGAGATTACTGTAACAAATTACTCTTCCAAGGGTCATACCAGTCCACATAAAGTTAGATATTTAATCATTATTGTTTTTGTATAGCACGTCCACCGCCATTTTTTTTGGGACACCCTGTATAACAAAAAAATTTTTTAATTTGTCTCTTAATTATTATTTCCCCCACAAATTTTTTAAAACGTCAGAAAAAAGCATGATTAAAAGTCTTTAAAAATTGTTGTTTGTATTTTTAATTAAAGCATAATCTTAAGAACAGCATGAAAAAAGTTCAAATCTTTGCAAAAATGGATAGAAGTAATAAATATGGATTCAGATTTTTGTATTATGATTTTTGAATTTGGTTTTAGTTTTAAGTTTTTATGCTAATTGTTTGTTGCAGAAGAATATTCTTGGAATTTTGTTTTTAATAATTTAGAAAGCACAAAAAAAGAAGGTATGCTATTCGAAATTAAAAAAAACATTCGAAAGATCACAAAAAAGGTAGATCCGAAAATTTTTTAAAGGGAGCAGAACCTTTGGTATTTTTTTTTATTTTTCTAACGTTTTTTTTAAATATTTGTCGCGTCTTTTATAAAAAACAGTCTCATTTAAAACAATTTTTTGAAATTGCCAAAATTTTAATAATGCTAATAAAAAATTCAAAAATAATTAAGCAAACAAGTTTTTTGTGAAGAAATGTTTCTTACATTTGCTGATTTTGTTTTTATTTTTCTTCGATTTTTCTCTGTCGTTGAGCCCAAACAAAATGACTGCCCTTTTCGTTCTTTTTCTCAGACATTTTTGATTATTTCGAAATCCTTAAAAAAGGAAAAACCATTGAAATTTTAAACATGTTTCTTTTTTCTTTTTAAAAAAACCATTTGCAAATCTTTAAATTAAAAGCCTAAAAACGCAATCGCATCGTGCAACATGCAAAGTGCAAAGCCATGTTTGAAGTTTGTAACAGATTATGAAAAAACTCATAAAAATCTTTTTTGAATATTTTGTTACTCATGCAACTTCCAGGATTTTGAATATGCAAGTGGATATGATATATGATATGAAAACGTTACTAAAATATGGAAGCTACTTTTTGAAATATCGAGAACAAAGCGTTTTAAAAAAACATTGGCAGTGCTGTTACTGTTCATTGAAAAATTATTAATTAATGTTCGCCTTTCTCCAATATTCTCTTTGACAAAATCTTATTCCAAAACAATCAATTTTTATGTGAAGTGGTTTTCAGATTTTGTTTTTTTGGAAGTGAGAACAATGTAAACAAGAATAAAAAATTTAAAAGTCAAAAAAAAATCAACGCTAAAAAATTTTACGAAAACCATCTTCACCATCGTCTTTTTTCAATTTTCACTTTGATTATTTTTTGGCGACAACGACCCGTCATAAATGGTCACCCCCTCCCCCTAATAAAACGTTTACGTTTTGTTTTCAAAATGCAAAATGAGAAAGAAAAATTGTTTTTCAAAAATGGCGGATAAAACCATTTGAAAAAAAAATTCTAAAGAATTGGCCGAAAAGCAACCATGGTTCACAGCAACAAACGTTTTTATTAAAAAAATATAAGGGTTGATTTGAATATTTTATTAATTTAAAACGGATTTTTTTTCACGTTTTTATAATCCCGTGTTACAACATATGCAAATAAATTCGAAATATCCACGGAAAAAAATACAATACATTTTTAAAAATGGATTATAAAGTTTCGGGCATGACAAATTTATTATTTGCAGTTTTAAAATTTTTCTAAAATTTATTTAATTAATTAAATGTTCAAACATTTGTTTAAAAAAAGTTCAAACAATTTAACGTTCAAAAAAAGCAATGTTTGTAAAACTGGCTCTTGCGGGGTGAATTAAAAAAATAATAAAATCCAAAAACAAAGCGTTTATTTTCACTTCAAAAAAACAAACATTTCTGTGACTTTAAAAGATGATCGTAAAAATGTGTATAAGCAAATGCTGCTCGCAAAATCTTCGAATATTTAAGCAAAAATAAAGAAACGAAAGTAAAGGCGGTTCTCAAAAACTTTCTTTTTTAGCTCTGATTTTTTTAATTTTTTTAAATATTTTTTATCAAGTTTACATTGCGTTGATGCTCAAATAAAACTCAAACTTAAAATTGTATTAGATGACCAAATCAACGACCATTATGGATCAATATAAAGTTTAAACAATTACAAGCAGTTTTTTACACATAAAATTTTTATTTTATTTTGAAGTTTTTCTAAATTAAACATATTGATTTATTAATTGTTTAATCCGATCAAACATTAATCAACTAGTTTGGTTTTTTAAAACAAAGAAAAATAGTAATAAATTATATAAGTTTTTTAACATGACAAAGTTAATTAAACATTAATACTGTAAAAATTAAAAATTTGCATAAATGAGCTTTGAGGTGAGGAAGAAACTAAAATTAATCTAAAAGCAGCATACTGTAGCCAAGCATTAATTATCTATAAACAACTAATTAATAACTTTTTGCAAACAGCAGTGAACCTGTACTTGGGGTTGTTTTGAATAACTGAGGAAATTTTATTGTTGATAAAACAAATACAATCCTAAAATTTTGGTGATATTAATAAAAACGTAAAACTTCAAAAATTTACTCGTTTATAAGAATAAAGAAAATCCAACATGCATTACTTAGCATAAATTTCAGAACAAATATGTTCCCAAAGGGTGTGACTAAATATCGACAACCTAAAGCAGCAGCATAAATTATCGATGTTGTGCTTGTCTGAAATAAAGACATTTTAAAGACTTTTGATATGCTTTTTGAAGGAAGGTTCTATTAAAACTCTGATATGATACAGTACACGGAAAACTTCGAAAACATGTCAAACTTTCTAAGAGAAATTAGAAAAATTAGCATATTCTCTGAATTCAAGTTTTTTCGCTTAGATCAACACTTCCTTCATGTTGGAACGACTGACCTGTATCAAAAATCGCTTTTCCATCCATGTTAGTTTTTTTCTTTCTAAAAAAACATGTTTTGAACGAAAAAAAAAATCAATAAATCACTTACGTGTATTCTTACTACTCCGAAACCGAAGATACCCAACAGTAACCACATTACACAGAATTGATCCAGCATATAAAGCAACAACCATAAAAAAGCTAAAATCTGTTCCAAACACGACACATTTGGAATCCCTTCGAACCCATCCAAGGGTATTCAAGGAAAACAATAAATGACATGAATAATCAAAATATGAAAATGTATGAAAAATACTTATTCCAACACAAAGGGCAATTAAGAAGATGGTATATTTAATTTTAAAGATGGTACTGTATTTCCAATAAAAAACAACAGCACAAAAACGGTTGAATGATTTTAGAAATTGAAAATATGAAGTTGTACGATGAATAAAAATAGAAATATATCCAAGACTGCCCATAAATATTGTATCATTTATTGACGGGAATCTAAAAATTATCTAATCATAGTACGTTACTTTAGTCTCTATCTTTATACAAATTTTAAAAATCATACTTACAACAATCCGACAGTTATTGTTATTAAAAAATTCCCAATTAATATGCCTTCTGCAATGACATCAGCTCCGCTCAGGATCCCGAATGAATTATGATAATAAGATTTGGAACAAACAAGACAAAATGCCGTGATAGAAAAACATACACCAGGAATGCATATCTAAAAAATACAATTTTAAATAACTTATAGGTTTTTAATGTTGATTATAACATTTAAGGAACTAAAGACACTGGAAATTCCTGGAGTCGTACAAACCCTTACAAAAAATTAGACAAAAAAGCAGTAATTTTTTTATAACTACTAAGATAAATAAGTATTTTAACTACACTAATATTTGATTAAACTTACAACATAAATAATTATAACACCAATATTGAACATTGTTGTATCCATGATTTCTTATAAATGATGTAAAAGTTTATAAAATTTTTTAACAGAATTATGAAAATCAAAAATAGACTATCTACTAAACCAAAAGTAAGTTCAATAGTTTAATGAAGCACTATTTTAATTACTGACTCGTCATGACATAAAATCTTCGCAACATTGTCATGCCTTGAAAATTTTTGAAACAATTTTTGCCAAAAATGAAGACATTTACTTAATTTAAGCAGTTAATTCTCAAATTTATTAGAATTGAGGTATTAAAAACTAAATTTCTCGTTAACGCTTTTATTTCCAATCTTTCCTTTTTTCTTTTAATTAATGAAATTTAAATGCGAAAAAAGCAATTAACTTGAGTGCGACTATACCAGAAATCTCTCGATTCTAATAACAAATTTGTCTAGTAATTATAGTTTTCCCACGAATTATTTTCATAAAAAGCGGGATTAAAAATTGTTGTTTGCTTGTGTTTTTTAAAGAAAAAATTAAAAAGAGAGGGGGAAAAGAAGAAAAAACTTTGCAAAAGTAAAGATAATTAAAAACCATGGAACCAAATATATGTTCTATGAATTTCGAATTCACAAAAATTAAACAGTTGAAATTTTTATGCAAATTTTTTGCCGCAAAAAATTGCTATTGGAAATGTGTTATTACTGTTTTTTGATACTGTGGAAAGAAAATTACTGCTTTATTTTGAACGTTAAAAAATATAAATAATGTTTTTTGGTAGTTCATGCCTGGCCATGAACAATTTAGCTTATTGCGTCGAACATTTAAATGGTAGAGCAAAAAGGGCGGCTCCAAAACTATTTCATTTAAAAATTTCTAAAGAAGTAGTATTTAAAAATTAAAAATTTTAGTTTCTATTCGGAAAGGTTGATTCTTTTGAATTTTTTCGTCTATAATCCGTAATAAAAAAATTTGTTATTATTTTGTTCTTCCATTTATCAAAACAAATAAATCCAAATAAAAATTTGAAAATGATCCGAAACATGCGATAATAATAAATTATATCCTCATCCAACATTTTACAAATATCTTAAATAAATAATAAAATTGTTTCCAAATTCAAATGAATTATAAAATTTGTAAAACAACACAATTAAAAACTTTTTTCTAATGATTTCTTTATGCTAGATTTTATTAAACTATAAAACAATTGTTTTAGTAATTTTTAGTTTTTTAGTTTTTTATTACTCATTTTACTAAATTCATTAATTTAAAAAATAAAAACTATATCTTATATGTTTTAAAAATTCAAACATGACTCTTTTGAATGTAAGAAACCGATATTTAATGGCAATTACTTTTTTTACATATGAATAAAAGTAAACTCAATATGGCATATAACAAGTAAGGCTCTCCGGAATTCCGCATTCCTTGATTCCGGACGATTTTTGGCATTTATTACAAAACAAAAACAAAAAATTCAAAAAAAATTAACCCTAAAACAGAAAGTTTTTAAAAACCAATTTTACTTTCTTCTCACAAATATTTTTTGTTATTTAGTTCGACGACAATGCCAGCCCCGTCATAAAATTGCTTTTAACATTCAAAAAAGTAAACAAAAAGAGCGTATCTGATATGATTTTAAAAAGTAACGAATTTCTATAGGAATGGCCGTAGGAACATTGTTTCACACCCACAAAAATCGTATATAAGTGAAACGGTTGATTTTTAGAATTTTTTATTGAGCATTTGTAAAATGAAATTAATTTTTGTAGGTCCTACCAAGAAACAACTCAAGCAACAAATCCAAACATGCACATTGCAAATCATGAACATTAATAATCATCATCGTCATTCTGCAATTTACAATTATTTTATTAAAAAACACGAATCTATCATAAATACAAATAAAATTTGGGAATTGTATTATACAATAAGAATACTTTTTCTAATGATTCTTCTGCGATATATCGTTCGAAATTTTTGTCATTACTTATTTTATTGATTCTTTTTACATATTCGCAAATAACTTCTTTGATTTCAAAACACATCCACTAAAAAACGAAACGAAGATGTTTGTGCGAAAGCTATTTTTGTGCCAAATGCAATGAAGAACTGTAAAAAATACGAAAAGAAACAAATCCTTTTGTTCGTATTTTACACATTTGAATTTTTTCTTATTTGGATACTTAATTGTATGGAATTAATTTGACATTTAAATAAAAGTAGATGCAATATTTCATAGAGAAAGTTTTTATATTCATTTTAGGTAACTCGAAAATTTATATCCGATTAATCAATATTTAAAAAATTTATTTAAATTTTAATAAATTTACTATAACTTTTTATAACTACTCGATATGATAATAATAAATTTATTCATGCCCTAACGCATGATGCATTAATATGAATTTATCTTTTCTTTGATTTATTCAATTTTCTTTTTAATATCAGCATTCATGTTAAACCATTTGTTAACAAATGGTTTAACTGTGCATTTTAGGAAATATTAAAACAAATCAAAACAGAATTCATTGCAATTTTTTTATTTTTTAATGTTTTATTTCATTTCAACGAAAAAATAATTTCTGCTCTTTCATTTCGAAACATCTCTTTGGAAATCTTTTTATAATTTTTGAAAGGGTTTTCCAAAGCGGACGCAAAAGAAATGTTTTCAATTTTTTTTATTTCTTTTGAAATAACGAAAAAAGTTTTTAACGAAAAAAAGTAAGCTTTGAATATTTTTATTAACACTGATATAATTTTGATTCAACAACAACAAAACTGTAAAAAAGAATAAGAACATCTAATTATAAGATCAATAAACAATCGAAAAAAAATCCGATATTTTATTAAAATTTGCATTTCTAATGAAACAAACAATTTTTTCTTTGAAAATGTTTGAATACACTGCAAAAAAATTAGTGTTTGACTTATTATTTGAAATACATGATTAACAGTAATAAGATTAGCTCAAAAATTTTGAAGAACTATCACTGAAAAATATACATTTATCTATTCTGCTGCGATGAAAGTTCAAATGGTCAAGTTTATGATGAGAAATGACGTCAATTGAAAATCCTTTTTTAGATTACGATCAAAAAACATTTGCAAAAAAGGAAACTTTGTTCGGTCATTCGACTTTGATTTTGTTAGCTGCTAAACAACAAACATAACAAAACACAAAAGTACAAAAAAACCTTTTTTTGGTTAAAAAATATTATTTTGCTTTTTGATTTCGAAATATGAATGTCATTTGTCTCAGTTTTTTGCGATTTTCGCAAATGTTTTATTTCTAAAGCGACCCAAAACAAATGCTTTCGCATACATTTTTTAATTTTTTTTTTGGCAAACGTAATCTTTGAATATTTTTATTAGCACCGATATAATTTTGATTAAACAACATCAAAAATTATTTGAAAAATACTAAGAAAGGCTGATTTTTAGTAAGGAAAGTGGTGGAACGACCGTTATTTATTGATACATTTGCATGATTTCTAATACAACAAACAAACAATAGTTTTCTTGTAATATGGTTACTTTATAACTGTGTTTGATATGGTCTTTTAAAAAATCTGTATAAAATATTGTATAAATTAACTCAAAATTCTCTCCAATATATTTCGATCATTTTTTGGGAAGTGGAGTGATAGAATACAGACTTAATAATAAGTTAGTCCTACAACGAAAAAATGCAAATACAACTTATTTTATTTCAAGTTTGTTCTGGGTTAGCTTAAAATATTTCATTAGAAATGACCAAAAACATATTCAAGATATAAAATTTTACGACGGTTAAGTTTGTTTTGTAATGTGAAAATTCGATTTGTTTGTTTGCATTTCTTGTTATTCACTTTAATTTTTTTCATATAAATTGTGAAGATTATGGATATTATTTTTTTGCCATGTCTGTAAAAAAATCAATAGAGTTTTAAATTTTTTATAAACAAATCATAGCAACAAATTATTCAAAGGTATTCACGATCGAAAAATATGAATATTTTTGAAAAGAGAATATCCGGAAACATTCGACATTCAAAAAAGAAAACGCATCTTTTTTTAAGAACTAAAAATGTGACTTTGTTTTTAGCGAAAATGTTTAATGAAGCAAACGATAACATTTGTTTTTTTGTGAATAAACTATATTTATTTCTTTTTTGAAAAGGCAATTACAATTATTTTGTGACTTTTTTTAAACATTTTTTTGAAATATTTTGATTGATCAATACATTAGACTGATTTCTGTCGTTCAATACATAAACTCTCAAACGTCATTTTAAAGAATATAAGTGAAACTTGTGGCATTAAAAACAAAATAATTAATTGAAGTAAAATTATCCTTAAAGTTAAAAGACATTTTTGCAATACTTCAGAAGTCCGAATTTATTTTATAATTTAATGTTGCGAGCATTAAATTACGAGCAACATTAATATCAGTAATGATTAGCAGCTAATTCATTTTGTTCTTCAATAATTAATGAATGTTCGTAACTGTAAACATCCCGGGTTCTATTTTTGTTAAATCATCAAGTTAAATATTTAAAAAATTTTATCCAAAAATCGATTTTTATTCAAAGAAAAAGAAACATCAAAAAAGACAACACCATTAGTTTTTCTTTTTTCGATTGAATTAAATTGTTTCTTTCACATAAACATTTCTTTCACTAATTTTTTTGTTACATTAAATAAATCAAAATTTTTGAAGCAGTATTTGGCTGAATTGGAATTGGAATTTATTATTTTAATATTTTAGTTTTAAAAAAGAAGTTTAAATTAAATGTCTGTTGATTAAAACCATTTCGCGCCGGCTGAATATGATGTGTTTTTAATCAATAAATATTATTTTATAAAAATGCATTTATGGATTTAACATCCTTTTTGAACAAAATTATTCAGGGCTTATTTTAAAAGCGATTTTGATAAATATTTAAACAAAGCAATACAGTTTGCATTTTCGTTTTTCTTTAAATAAACATTATTTCTGTTTTGCGATTTCAAAACATCTGTTTACAAATTTTCATTGTTTTTTACTGTTTTCTTTCTAAAGCGATGCAAATCTAATTCACATTCTTTTTTGTGAACTTAAAAAAACGTAAAAGCTTTTTCTCAACAAAAAAATCTTTGAATACTTATTTTATTAGCATCGTTTTGATTTAACAACTGCAAAATATTCTAAAAAAAACAAGGAAGAATTATTTATATCCGTGCTGATTATGTATTGTTTTCAGCATTTATTATTATGAAAAAATTCAGGTTAAAGACCGATATCGGAATAGAAATTTACATTTTATCTAATTGAACGACAGATTATTATTTAAAACTTTATATATTCTTGTGTGTAATTAATTGTGTTCGATTTATTTTGTGTATGTATTAATCTCTGACATATGTGAATGAAATGTGAAATCTGATTTTAGCCGGGATTTAAATATTATAAAAATTTTGCGAATTGGGATTCATATGGATAGGGAGCGCAGAGGTAGAAAAAAATGTAAAAAAAAGAAGGAAAAAATGGCTGAAAAAGAAAGAACGAGAGAGCACTAAAAAATGAAAAGAGAGGAGTGCAGAGAAAAAAAGAAAAAAGAAAGAGCGTTGAAATTTAAAAAGAGAGGAGTGCAGAGAAGCAAAGAGAGATATTTTTTTCTGCATTTTTTTTCAAAGTGCGCACCGAAGATTCTGAATTATATTTCGACTTCTGAATAAAAAAAAATCTGAATACACCATTAAAATTCTAAGATCTGGAGCTACTCGAATATATAAAAATTATTTGCCAAATCAAAAATTCATTTTTCACGCTGCGCTCCCTACATATGGATCTTACTATTCGGGAAAAAATTCAAGTAAGAGTGTTTAAATTATTTCATTAAAAAATGACCAAAAACTAGTCTAAATAAATTTTTGCATTAAAAACTTCATGTTTCTTTTGTAATACAAAAATTCGACTTTCTTAAAAACCTTTGGCTTTTTTAAATACACTTTCCTGGATTTTTTTTTGTTTGTTTTATCAGCATGCATTGGTCATTGATTTTTTTACATCTGTAACCCGTTGCCATCAAGGTTGAAAATTTTAGTCGTGAACAAATCAATGCAACAAAATATTTAAAAAAAGCTCTTTTTCGTAAAAAATATGAACATTTTTGACTGCACATCTTTTTATGAACAAAATTAAATGATTTCGGCTTTGTGCAAACAATTTCATTCAAACCAAAAATAGATTTTGCTTTTTTCACAGAAAAAACTTCTTTCTCTACAAAAATATTGCATTTTTGCCTAATGCCATTTTTGAAACAACGTTTTTGAATATTTTAATTTATTATTAAATTAAAATTAAGTTAATGTACAAAAGTTATGGTAATTTTTATTATGATCAAAACAAAAAATCACGAAAGAAACTTCCGACAAAATTTTACATGTTCAGTTAAAAATAAAATTATGTCTTAAAAAATTACTTTCTTTTCTTGTGAAAAAGATGCTTTTAATTTTCTAATTTATATAATGTCAACTATAAAAACAAAGGCAGTGCGTCAAAAGCAATTTTCCGTTTTATGTTTGTTTGAATTGTAAAAAAAATTTCGTTTTAATATTTATCACAAATAAAAACAAAAAATTCGAAAAAACTTAACCCTAAAAAAGAAAGTTTTTGAAAAGCAATCTTACTTTCTTCTCACTAATTTTTTTGGTTATTTTGTTGTCGTCGACAACGCCCTCCCCATCATAAAATTGTTTTCAACATTTAAAAAAGCAAAGAAAATGGCCGTTTCCAAAATCATTTTAAAAAGTAACAAATTTCTAGAGGAATGGCCATAGGGAACAATTTTTTACAACCGCGAAAATGATATCTAAGCAGAAGGGTTGATTTTTTTGATTTTTTAAATGAGCATTTGTAAAATGAAATTAACTTTTTAATATTTGGTTCTACCAGGAAACAACATAAGATAAAAATCCAAAAATCTAACATGATAATGCAAATCATGAACATTTATTATCATTTATATCGACATTCTGCAATTGTAAAAAAGAAATTGAAAGAAAAACGCATTTTTATCATAAATACCAAAAAAATTGGGAGTTGTATTTTCTTAAATACCTAAAAAATTGGGAGTTGTATTACACATTTTAAATTCTTTGTCTTATGATTCTTCTGCAATATGTCCCTCAAATTTTTTTGTCATTACTTATTTTATTTACTTTTCTACGTATTCGAACATAACTTCTTTCATTTAAAAACACATTCATCAAAAAGCGAAACACAATTGTTTATGCAAATGTTATTTATGTGCTAAATGAAGAAATGGAAGAAATACGAAGAGAAACAAATCCTTCTGTTTTCGTGACGCATTTGAATTTTTGTTTGCTTTATTTGAATATTTATTTGTAAGGAATTTTTCTGACATTTGAATAAAAAGTAGATGGAATATTTCATACAGAGAGTGTTTATATTCTTACTAAAAAAAAAGTCATTCATGCAGTCATTATTTAAAAATTTATTGAACTTTTAATAAACTCACTATAAATTTTTATAACTTCTCGATATGAATTTATCTTTTCTTTGACTTATTAAATTTCATTTATGATATCTGCATTCATGCTAATAAATGTTTTTACTGTGCATTTTGGAAAATATTAAAACAAATCAAAACAGATGACATTGTATTTTTTCATTTTTAAATGTTTTATTCCATTTCAACGAAAAAAATATTTCTGCTCTTTTATTTTGAAACATCTCTGTCAAAATGTTTTTATGATTTATGAAAAGGCCTTCTAGCGCACGGCGGAATTTTTTCCCTGTATTTTGGAAATAAGCGCTTTTTTCGATCGGCGCGTACTCAGCCGCATTACTTCCAATTAAGATAATTCAAACTAAAATCATAGATATGGATATTGGGAACATTTTAGAAAAGAAATTTTGTAAAATTATGCATTTTTAAAAAAGTTCTAACAAAAGTTAATTTTAGCAAAAAACTTGATCGCAAACCTTTTTCGGGGCACAACTCTTACAGTATGCATCCAATCAACATAAGCCAAACTAAAATTTTAGATAACATGTTGGAGAAGATATTGGGAAAGTTTCATGCAAAAATAAGTAAAACTAAAAATGTTCTAACAAAAGTTTGAGCATATTTTTTCTATTTCCGAAAAATTCCGCCGTGAAAGCGGACTCAAAACAAATGTTTTTAAATTCCTTCTTTTTTTTCTTATTTAAATAACAAAAACAGTTTTTTTGCAACAAAAATAATCTTTGAATATTTTATTAGCACCGATATAATTTTAATTCAACAAAAACAAAACTGTTACAAAAAAGAATCAGAAAAAATAATTATTAAAAAAAAATAAAAAATATGGCTACCATACATAATGATACATTTATAAAAGAACAATTAAATTAATTAAACAATTATTTAATTTTTTGAACAATTTTAACAAACTTATTAAAAAGTTTGTGTCTGCCTCATTGTTTAAAAAAAACTATTACAAAATCAACTCAAAAATTATGTGCAATAAATTTCGACTATTTTTGTAAGTTGAAAATTTCAAAATCTTTTAAGAAAGCATTGAAAAAATGCAAAAAAGCGACAATTTATTCTTTTTTGCATAATTATTCGAGGGACAGAAAAAGCATGAGTAATAAAAGTTTGTTCTGTAACAGCTATAATATTTTTCTTTCGAAATGCGAAAATTCTGATTTTAAATGTGTGTACGTTTGTTGCTAAAAAACACTGGTCTTAATAAATAAAACTGCATCTATTGAAAGCGATATAAATTTTTATAACCAACAAAAAAGTGGCTTTCTGCTTTTGTTGGAAAGAATGTGTTTGAATATTTAAATTTATTTTTTCTTTGGAAGTAAATTAAAGTTATTACGGTAGTTATTACTATTACCTCAACAAAAACTCCCAGACGATGAATTTGCTTGTTCCGTTAAAAATGAAATTATTTGTTAAATAAAAATTTCGCTTTTGGTCTAAAATATATGTTCTTCACAATTCCTAATTTATTTTAAAGTAAATCTTTCAAATTATTGTTTTATTAAAATTCAGTGTCCTTGACATTCCAAGAAAACAATGGCTTTAATATATAACAAAATTGACATTTAAATTTTTCCCTGACTTTTCGTGTCTTAAACAATCCTAGGCCGGTCATGACACCAAAATAAAATAGTGAAAAAAACCGATGAAAGAATTTTGAGGAATACAAAATTAGTGTACTTTTACAATTGATAGGTTTATGCAAATTTTCATTAGTGATTCTTTTGTCTCTCCAAAATTTTTTTTTCAAATAGGATGTTTTTTGGGAACAAATAATAAATTTTTTAAAAATGTTTATTAAAGTAAGATCAGGTGTTACATGGGTATAAATTGTTTGACCCTTGTTTTTGAGCGAAAAAACTTAAACCTTTCACTCTTTTTTAAAACTAAAGTATTGAAATAAAATTCATTTCTTTTTCAATCCAGCAAACCAGTGTACCAAAAAGTTGCTTTATTTAATGCAATGAAAAAACAGCGAAAACCAGAGAAAGAAAAATTTGTGTAAAAAAACTAATTGTCTTTGAATATAAAAGAAAAAGTTGTCGCAGCAACAAAGATTTTCTTTCAGTGTTTCTTTTTCTTTGAACAGAAATAAAATTAAAATAAAATGAAACTGTTTGAATATTTAATTTGATGTTTTAAATAAAGCTTTTATAAAAGTGTACCCTTTTTTGTTCACAGTTACGAAGAATAATTATTTAAGAACAACATTAGGTTTTCAATTTCATATTGTTGAAAATGGCGTTAAAAAATGATCTATTAAAAATGATTCTCAAAGCGTCTTCGAAAATAAGATTTGTAATAAACATTGCCCTAAGAACATCTTTCCCTAGCTCATAGTCATCTTGAAATTGATCTTTTTTGATCTTTTTTTACCAAATCCTATAAAAACCACAAACCATCTGCTACAAACTAGACTATCTGTTTGTTCGAACGTCGCCAAAACAGCAAATTTTTTATATTAATAGGCGCTGTCGCAGTTTGTGTAAAAAAATGTTGCCTGATTTAGCCAAAAGTGGTTTTGAAACGAAACAAAGCAAGCATTATTCGTTGTCGTCGTCCGTCAAAAAACAAACCATTGAATCCCCATCATTGTCCGTCTTTTTTACACTGCCTGCGACAGTCCCTTTAAAATACAGATCAAAACAGAAGATATTGCATTTTTTATTTTTTAATGTTTTATTTCCTTTTAGCGAAAATATTATTTCTGCTCTTTCAGTTTGAAACATCTCCCCAAAAATATTTTCAGTTTTTGTGATTTTCACAAACACTTTCTTTTTAAAGCGGTTGCAAAACAAATGTTTTCAAATTTCTTTTTTGTTCTTTTGAAAAAAACGAAAAAAGTTCTTTTGAAACAAAAATAATCTTTGAATATTTTATTAAAGCAGATATAATTTTTTTCAACAACAACAAAATTATTACGAAATAAAATAACAAAAACTAATTATTAGATCGGTGATCATGTCAATAAAAAACAGTATTTAAAAGTAAAATTTGTATGATTTCTTATTTAACAATTTTTAAAAAATTTGAATACTCTTTTAACTTTGTTCGTCTCGTTGTTTTTCAATTTTTAAATCAATTAACAGCTATAAAGTTGGTTCATAAATTAATTTCATTTGTGCAGTATTTTTTGTGCATCTCCAAAAAATAAATGTAAAAGTAGAAAATTTTAACTAGACAATTTTGTTTCTCTTTGAAATTGCAAAAAACCTTTCAGCGGTCGCTAAAGAAATGTCTGCAGATTTCGCAATACTAAAACATGAAAACTCTGATTGGCAGAAATATATTAAAAGACAAACAAATTCAATAAATTTTTTGTTTGGAAAAGAGAAAAAAAAATTTCATTTTGTTTTTGAATTTTTTGAATTAACAAGGGAACCACCAGCGATGTTAGGCACAAATTCACTTGAAATGTGCCTTAATGCCATTCTCTAGTGTTAAAAATGTATTTTGGAAAGTTATAGCGGCCATAACCCGTAAATTTTGATTTAAGGTCAACTCAAAGTTTGTTAAAGAAACGTGCTTTTTTTTATGTTTCTTTTTGTTGCTACAAAGTTGAATGGACGAATGGCGTAGTGGTTAACGTTGTTCTTTTGCCTGATCGTCAGGAAAAATCAAACGGAAAAAACGTTAGAGAAATAAAAAAGTACCAAAGGCTCCGCTCCCTCAAAGAACATCCGTTAACAAAAAAATAAACTTCAGAGAAACGTTACGCTGCATTCTTCATCATTTTTTGAGTTACAACCACTTTTGGCTAAATCGGACAACAATTTTTTTCAATGACTGCGACAGTCCCTTTAAAACCGACGAAAAAGACTTACGAGCATGAAATCAACAAAATGTTCAAAGTTGAAATTTCCGTCAAAATGTGTTATTATAAAATGTTTCAAATTCCGTGGTACAACTTGATCGACACGTTCAATGAAATCAAAATCAATCAACGTTTTCGTTGACTACTCTAAACATTAATTATTTACATATTTCATCGCAAAAACTTTTTTTCCAGAACTTTTATATAATAAAAGTAATAAAAAAAAAATAAAATGACAAAAAAAACTAAAATTTTCAAGCGGGGATCGAACCGCTGAGTTTTGGTTCGAAGCCAAAAACGTTAACCACTACGCCATTCGTCCATTCAACTTTGTAGCAACAAAAAGAAACATAAAAAAAAGCACGTTTCTTTAACAAACTTTGAGTTGACCTTAAATCAAAATTTACGGGTTATGGCCGCTATAACTTTCCAAAATACATTTTTAACACTAGAGAATGGCATTAAGGCACATTTCAAGTGAATTTGTGCCTAACATCGCTGGTGGTTCCCTTGTAAGCACATAATTGTTAAAATGATAGATTACAAAATTATAAAATCATGAAAATGAAAAAATATAATTTTTCCTTATCATGCCGATATTCAATATTAAAAAATTAAATAATTAAATTCGTTTAATCTTCTCCAACTTTCGCATTTCTTTTTATTTACAATTGTTTCTGAAATTAGCAAAAAATTTTCGATAATTTTGTTCTGTCGGTTTTTGGCTGTTACAATACCATATAATCGACTTTTTTTCAATTTCGAGCAAAGATGAAAAATTTGTTCACCGGCACTTTTTTAAAATGATCCTATGGACTTGTAACTTTGCAGATAAGGTCAACATGGTCTAAAAATGATATTGGCAAGGTTTCAAGTAATGAAAATGTCTAGATTCCGAGTTACACTAGCACCCTACCTCACCCGCGGAAAAAATCAAATATCTTAGATATGGTCAAAATTGACATTGGAATGGGTTCAGGGACTCAAAATTAGCTTATATTTAAAACTTCAGAATTTTTGGACAACTGGGACCAAAATGGCATCAACTCAAAATCACCAAAAATCTTTATGCCTATGTTAACTTTTTTTTTCACATACACTCTTACCACTTTTCATGTCTGGAAACGATGCAGAATATTCTCTAGTTTATTTTAGTATATAACTTTTTTCTCAGGAGTTAGGGGAGCCCTGTCATTTCTCAAAAAAACTGCAAAAATCAACATCTCCAGGATCAACCCTGGGGCATAAGTCATCAATGGGGTAAGATATTGACATACGGTGACTTACATGATAAAATATTATGTTACTGGACTATACTGGGTAAGTTTCATGACGTTTGAACATGATTTCGAAATATCCTACCACTATGAAATTTCGAAATTTAGCAAAATCATGCATTGACGTATTAATTCAAAAAATGTTAATTTTTTTTAAATTAAAAGAGAGAACGGGTGTTAACAATAACATATATATTATAAATAACTGAAAAAATGCATTAAACACCAAATTTGGTTAAATCCTGATTTTTAGGGACAATTCGAAAAATAGGTGTTTTTTGGTCAATTTTGGAGGTATTCCAAAATAGTAAAAAACATCATATATCAACTTTTTGTGCTTTTTATGATGAAATATAGCATGTCTAGAGTATTTATGCAAATAGAACTATTATTGCAATTGGTTAATCCTAAATAAATACTGCACAAAAAGTATGAAAAATGTGTTTAAAATAGTTATAAATATAGAAAACGAGATTTTTCAAGACATATTTGGGTCATTAATAGTCTTATTTTGAAAATGCTGCGAAATGGGAAGTAGAGGTTCCCGTTGCTTGAAAATTTGATGACTTATGCCCCAGGGTTGATCCTGGAGATGTTGATTTTTGCAGTTTTTTTGAGAAATGACAGGGCTCCCCTCACTCCTGAGAAAAAAGTTATATACTAAAATAAACTAGAGAATATTCTGCATCGTTTCCAGACATGAAAAGTGGTAAGAGTGTATGTGAAAAAAAAAGTTAACATAGGCATAAAGATTTTTGGTGATTTTGAGTTGATGCCATTTTGGTCCCAGTTGTCCAAAAATTCTGAAGTTTTAAATATAAGCTAATTTTGAGTCCCTGAACCCATTCCAATGTCAATTTTGACCATATCTAAGATATTTGATTTTTTCCGCGGGTGAGGTAGGGTGCTAGTGTAACTCGGAATCTAGACATTTTCATTACTTGAAACCTTGCCAATATCATTTTTAGACCATGTTGACCTTATCTGCAAAGTTACAAGTCCATAGGATCATTTTAAAAAAGTGCCGGTGAACAAGGGTACTCGATTTTGAAAAAAAGTCGATTATATATTAATTATGTAAATTTCTTTCTGCTTCAAAAAAAACTAACATTCCAGAAAATTTTACAAAGTTCAAGTGATGAATTTTGTTGATGAGAAATGACATGATTTTTTTTATTAGAATGCGATCAAAAACATTTGATATTTTTAGCTAAACAAAACAACAAAACAAAACACAAAATTACAAAAAGCTTTTTATTTTTGGTTGAGAATTTTCAAAGCAGCAAATGTTTTTTTAATAAAGATATTTGTAAAAGAGAAAGTAATCAACACAAAAGTTGCAAAAGTCTATTTAAAAAGAAGAGAACTTTAGCTTTAGTAAAAATGTAAACAAGTAAAAAAATTAATAAATTAGTAAAAATATTTAAAATTACAGTACCTACTTTTTCCTCCAAAAAGTAAGCAACTTATTAAACTTAAAAACTCCATGAATGAACACCAAAAGTTCTTAGTTAATGAAAGCTCAAAACTGAAAGTAAATGCTAATTTTTATAGCTTTTTTAAAAAATTAAAATGCATCCACATATTTGTATCACTAAAAAAAATTTCAGTTGGAAAATTTTGGTCGTATTTTAAAACGACAAAAATGTTCAGCTGAAGGATTGTCTATCTTTCTTTAGCGATGTCTGCAGATCTCAAAATGCAAAAAAAAATAAAAGAAAAAAAATTGAAAAGGAACATAGCAGATAGATTTTTCGATTGAAAAATTGAAAAAATTTATTGTCTAATTTCAAATAATAATACGTCATTTTATTTTGTTTTTTTTGAGTATTTAAGCAAGTAATTTGTTTTAGAATATATTACGAAATGATAAAATTGTTTGAATAAAGAAAAAAACTATGATTGATTATAAAAAACCAAATGTTTCAATATTAAATATTAAAGATTTGATTAAGTTTATTTTCTCACCTCATTTGTAAAAAACGGATCTCTCCAAAATGAAAATGCCCAACTTAAATTTTTTTTCTATCTGTCAGCATTCATGATAACAAATGGTTTAACTTTACATTTTAGAAAATATTAAAACAAATCAAAACAGAAGACATTGCATTTTTTAATGTTTTAATCCATTTCTACGAAAAAATTATTTCTGTTCTTTCATTTCGAAATATCTCTTCATGATATTTCGAAATGTTTTTACGATTTTTGAAAAGGCCTTCTAAAAGCGGACGCAAAAGAAATTTTTTCAAATTTTTCTTCTGTTCTTTTAAATAAACAAAAATATTTTCTCGAAGAAAAGTAATCTTTGAATATTTTTTTTACCACCGATATAATTTTTATTCAACAACAACAAAATACAAAAAAAATGATAAGAAAAACTAATTATTAAATTACCCACCATTTTAAACAAAATCCCGTTATTTTATAAAAAATTTGCATTTCTAATAAAGCAAACAATTATTTTTTTGAAAAAGTTTTAACACACTGCCAAAAAAAGTTTTGTTTGTCTTATTGTTTGAAATATAACAGTTATAAAATTAATTCAAAAATTTTGTACAACAAATTTCAACGATTTTGTTATGTTCAAAACAATAATAAAGTGAGCACTATTAAATCTTTCAAGAAAGAATTGAAAAAAAAGTGCAAAAACAATTTATTCTGCGGGACATAAAAGGATGATTAATTTTGTTTCGTAACAGCTTTGTTTTTTTTTCTAGAAGAAAAATCTGATTATTTATGTGTATGTTTTTCAAAAGGGTCATTGCTAAAAATGCACTGATCATAAAGCTGCATTCATTGAAAGCGGTATGTTTTTTAAATTTTTTAAGCTTTGGCCAAAGTTGTAAAATAATTGCGAAAGAATTAAAGCAACGAAAAAACTATTCTTTGTCGAACGGGCAAATGTCTTTGAATACGGATCTTTTTATAACCTTATAACAAAATGACTTTCTGTTTTTGTGGGAAATAATATTTTTGAATATTTTAATTTATTTTTTCATTGGGAGTATTTTGAAGTTATTACGGTAGTTATAATTAATGCCACAACATGAACTCCCAGATGATAACATCAATTTCTCCGTTAAAAATTAAATTATTTGCTAAAAAAATTTCACTTTTGTTTAAAGACCCTGTTTTGTAATACTTCACAATTAACAATTTTTAAAAAATTTGAATACTCTTTTAACTTTGTTTGTCTCGTTTGTTTTTTAATTTTTAAATCAATTAACAGCTATAAAGTTGGTTCATAAATTTTGTCCAACAAATTATGACTATTTTATTCAATTGAATAAAACAATATTAAATTAAAAACTACTAAATCTTTTATGAAAACATTGAAACAATGCAAAAAAGAGTTTAATAAGAAATTATGTTTTTTTTGAATATTTAAGCACGTCATGGGGTTTAGGATTGATTACAATATGATGAAGTCATTGGTAAATAAGCAAATGACAAAAATACCACTCGACCAACTTCTTTAGATCAATAAAAAAATAAAATTTTTGAATTAAATGATTTTTACATAAAGTTTTAATGTATTTTGTTTTTATTTTTAAATTTTCAAGTCGTCAAAAATTGTATATTTGCCATAACTATGTTTGGCTTGAATTTAGTTGTCATAAAAAATTAATTAATGAAATTGTTATAATTTTATTAATTAATTTTGCGCTTATCCAAAAATATTTCTTTCATAAAAAAATAAACATTACCCATAAAATTCTAACTGTTTTTTGGAAGTTCACGTGGTTAGTTTTTTGATTAAAACTGATGTGTTTCGATAATTTTTTCATATCCAACTAAACCGAATATGACCCTTAAGAATTTGTAAAAAAAGATATTTTTTATAAAATTTATTATTTATTATTGATATATTGCATTCCTGATTACGCTTTTTAAAAAGCCGAAGATTTCATCTATACAGTTCTGTTCGTCTTTAAAATGACAATAAATGATCAAATGTTGCTAAAGGATTGTCTATCTTTTTTAGCGATAGCAGCAGATTTCAAAATGCAAAAACATTAAAGAAAACAAGACGACACGAAAATATTAAAAAGAAACATATCAGACAGATTTTTGGTTTAAAAAAATGAAAAAAATATGTATTTATTTACTAATTTCAAATAATAATAATAATTTATTTGGTTTTGTTTTTTGAATATTTAAGCAAGTAATTTGTTTTTGAAGTATCAAAAAACTGACCACGTGAACTTCCAAAAATTACAAATTGATAAATTTTTTGAGTAAATAAATAAAACTGAAATTGATGATGAAATTATCAATACAATATTAAATAAAAAGATTTGATTTAGTTTAGTTTATTTTCTCCAGCTAAAAATTTTTGAGTTTCTTTTTATGATTTTTTAATAATGGAAACTTAATAATTTACACTAACTGTGTTCTTCTTGTATTTGGTTGGTAAAGTTCCATAATAAATTATTTGGTATTTATGCAAATATTTTGATTTACGAATAAATTTACATTTTTACATATTGACCAATTGATCTTTCTGTTGTTCAGAAAGTTCAAGTGGTCAATTTTTTGAAGTGAAATGACGTTAATTAAATTTCCTTTTTTAGAGTACGATCAAAAAACATTTTCAAAAATATACTTTGTTCGGTCATTCGATTTAGATTTTGTTAGCTGCTAAACAACAAACATATCAAAACACAAAAGTACAAAAAACCTTTTTTTGGTTAAAAATTTTCAACGTTGGAAAAGACTTTCAATTGCAAAAAGACATAAAATAGGACCATTTTGGACATCTTTTTTTGTACGTGCAAAAAAGAAGAGTAAGAAGATAAGGCAAAAAAGTGATGTGTATTTTTGTAAGCAAAAATACATCATTTTTCAAGCATGGCTACAACTACAAAAAATAGAGTTAAAAAGCGGAACTTGGGTGATTCCCATAAAAACCAAAATCAACCGCCTAATTTTTATCAGTGTTTTTGTTACAAAACTAAAATGTTGCAAATAAACATTTTCTCCATAATTTTGCTGTTGTTACCATTACTGTATGTAAATGGATCACCATATTACTGTACTGAAATTACAACCCAATATTCCCAAACTGTTTCTGACGATTCTTCTTTCAAACAAAAACAAACTGGAAAATTTGCTGAAATTGTATCCGATTCAAATTTTACCTATTCTGCTAAATATAGCTTATATGAAGACTCTAAAAATTATTACATCAAGCTTCACAATGTCACTGGTTTTGATACAACTTTTCAAAATCCAATCTCAAATCTTTGTTATTGGTTCCTTGATTGCACCACTGATTTTACAACATCTGCAAAATTTGATATAAAACTTCTTAAAAGTGACCCTTTCATTCGATTTGATATCAATTTTGGCACAAATGAAACCTTCTTCATTGATGGACTCTTTTATGACAATGGCACGCTAACTCATTGGGATGGCACAATCTTTAGTCCAGATAAGGCATGTGTTTATGATGTCTTCACTGATACCGGATTTGTACGAAATCGAACACAATGTTGCACCCAATTTGCCCCACGCAAAACAGCACCAATCAATTATCCAAAATGCAAAAAATTCAGAAGTCGAACAACTGTTCGTAATTTGGATTTTAGTATTTTTGGAACTTCTCAAGTTAATTACACTCTTGATGGTCGAAAAGTTGCAATGTCTGGAAATTGGGCTGGCAAGGACACATTCGGATTTGAATTTGCAAACAAATTCTTCGAAAAGTAAGTTTTTTATTGCGGTATTTTATGCAAATTTATGTCTGTTGAAGATGTTTAACACATATTTTGACCTAAATTACCATCTGTGGCATTGTGGGACATTTTGCCAAAATCTTTGGCATTATATCACACATTGCCAAACTTTGCCAAATTATCCTTTAACCTAAATATTTCAGTTCTAATCCATCAAAAGTATTTTCAATAAATTTCACTCTTCCAAATGGTGATTCAAAGCCATTCTTCACCTCCATTTTTGTTGTTGATAATCTTCCAATTGCTGTTGAAGATGTAATTGCATTTATCGTTGACGGAAACAATACTTTGATGACAGAAGGAACCCCATATACAAAACAAAATGATTGCAGTTATCATTCATTTGCAGCTCTTCGAGGTGGTGTTCCCCTTCCAACCACAGTTGAAATGTGTTGCAGAGAATTTGAAAGTTACAGGGTGGCCAAAAAAAAAGTGCAATTCAATTTTTAAACAAATGGAAGGGGACTTGAATAACTTGTGTTGGGTGGGATTAATACTTGGTGGGGAAGCGCATTTGACCCTACAGTATGACCTCTACAACATTTTCGTGTCGGGAGTTTCGCCGCCGCCAAGTTTTGAAAAGTACGTTTTTCGACCTTTTCGTAGAACAAAGTTCCTGGGAGAACCAGAAGGGCTGGAGAAAATGTGATGGTGGATTCGGATAGCCCATATATTAGACTCGTTGACGCAGCAAAGTTTTGGTCTATATGTCTCTTGCCCCGGGTATAATCGCTTCGAGAAAAAAGCGATTGCCAATTTTTTCCATTTTTGGTCAACTTTCACCGATCGCCCTAATTTTTCCAAAAGGAGTTGGAGGCTCATATTTGTTGCCAACAAACTTCAGCTTGTTTGTGGTTGATTCCATACCAAAATATTGAAATCTAGAAAATTGACTTTTTAAGCAGCCATAATTTTTGTATGTAAGTAAGTATACGTAGTATATACCGTAATTCTATTTAATGTTAAAGTATCCAAATTGGTTATAAACGCTTAAAATGTATTATAGAGTATTTTTCTGGTCTTTTTTCATTGATATATAACAAAAAACAGCATTTAAAAAATTTCGTGTAAGCATAGTTACTTGCTATTTATTAATATACAACTACAAGCAGCCATTTTTGTGCATTTTGGAGTATCGAAAAAAGGTCACCTTTCCAGATTTCAATATTTTGGTATGGAATCAACCACAAAGAAGCTGAAGTTTCTTGGCAACAAATATGAGCCTCCAACTCCTTCTGGGAAACCCAGGGCAATCGTTCAAAGTTGACCAAAAAATCGAAAAATCGGAAATCGCTTTTTTCTCGAAGCGATTATACCCGGGGCAAGAGACATATAGACCAAAACTTTGCTGCGTCAACGAGTCTAATATATGGGCTATCCGAATCCACCATCACATTTTCTCCAGCCCTTCTGGTTCTCCCAGGAACTTTGTTCTACCAAAAGGTCGAAAAACGTACTTTTCAAAACTTGGCGGCGGCGAAACTCCCGACACGAAAATGTTGTAGAGGTCATACTGTAGGGTCAAATGCGCTTCCCCACCAAGTATTAATCCCACCCAACACAAGTTATTCAAGTCCCCTTCCATTTGTTTAAAAATTGAATTGCACTTTTTTTTGGCCACCCTGTAAATTGTTGATATTTTTTGAAGCATGAATATTAATTGATTTTCTTTGAAATATTTTTATAAGAATAAAACAGAATTTTTTTTTCAATTTCAATTGATCTTTTGCATTTTAAACTATACATAAAAACTGTGGGTCCGGTGAATAGATTGATTTTTTGTCAACTTTTTTACCAAAATCATTTAAAGGTTTATTGAGAAGACAAAAAATGCTAGCCAAATATTACAAAAAATTCAAACTAAAAGTTGATTCAAGAAAAATAATTTTTTTTCTATTTATTATGTTTAAGCTGTGACACTTTGTCGCATAAAAAAAGACATTTTCAAAAATTTTATAGAAAAAAACATTTTAAAAAAGCACAAAAAATCTTAAACAAAGATTTTATTAAACCAAAGAACACATCTGTTTTTTCCTTTTTTATGTTTGAATTTTGGATAGTTTTTATGTCGAAGTTTTTTTTCATTAAATTTTGCGATCTTGGAGAGAAAATTACCTTCTACTTCACAATGCTTATCCTAACACAGAAGAAACACAAGGGGAACATTTTTTAAAAGTTTTAAAAGGGAAGTACTTCGAGGTGGTGTACCCCCTACACGCAGGAGCAATTTATGTACGTTCCAGTTAATCTAAAGGTTAAATTTTTATATTTGTTAAATCATGAATATTAAATAAATGATTTGTTTACATATTTTTACTGATATGAAACATATTTATTCAAATTTTTTAGTCAAATTTTCTGCTTTTAAACTATTTTTCATATTTAAACTGTCGAAAGCCATATTGAAAATAATTTTAATTATTTAATAGGAAATAAATATAGTTTGTCGTATATGAATAGTTCTTTCTATAAAAATTGTGTTTTAATAAGTACAAAATATTGAAAAAAAGTGGAGCAAGTTTAACAAAAATGTAATTTTTTCTATTTTCTGTGTTTTTGCTTTGACGGTATTTCGAAATCAAAAAGAAAAAACCCCTTTCTAAAAAAAACTTTTAGAAAATAAAAGGGAAAAAAGTAACAAAAACACCAGCAAAGATTTTAATAAACCAAAAAAAGACAAGCTAACTGTTTTTATTTGAAGTTTTGATAGATTTATTTGTTTTTATTTTAAAGATGTTTTTTTCTTGATACAAAATTTCTTTCAAGTACATTAAATGTTAATCTTCCTTATATTAAAAAACAGAAAAATGAATAAATAATCAATTTTTAAAAAACTATTTTTTAAAGAAACGTTTTTATTCAAAGTTTAAGTTTTTTCTGTTCTTAAGTTTATAGCTTCGAACTTTACATTTGAGTTGAGTCACTTTGCCCGTTTTTTCATCAACTTTATCTTCAACAACCTCAACATCACCTTTATTTTATAACAACAACAATTTGCTCCACAAAATTATCAATATCAGCCTCGTATTTAGTGAGCATTATATTTTCAGCGTCTTTATTGTTGTTGTTTATTGGTTTTTTCATTGTTTGACTATTTTGCCTTCCAGGGTTGACCTTTTTTTCTCATTTATTTGCTCTTTGGAAAAAAAGGTACTGAAACTACTGCATCCCAAATTTTTTATCAATAAATATGTATTTCTATTTTTTTGAGTATTTTCTCTGTGGATATTTTCAGATGCCATTGTTTGGGTGGCCAGACAGGCATACTATGATGAGAAAGTTCATTTTATTGCAGTCCATCTATGCCAGAAATGTAAGTGATGGTTGTGTTGTGCTTTTAATTTGAAATAGTTTACTATTTTTAAATGACGACATTATAAAAATTAAATATTGCTAAAATTTTCTGTTTGAAAGAACTATTCTTTTACATTTTAATCATTTTTAAAATTTTTAGCACAATCGAAAAAACACGTTTTACCAAAGATGAGTCATTATGCTAAATACATTATCGAAGCCAAATCCGATGACTTTTGTCCTGAATATAATGACGCCATAACAAAGTTAGCTGATCGCATCGAAGAAGATCTACAAGAATTTGAAGAATATTTCACTGAATTCAGTAATTTATTTTTTATGATTCAACCATTATGGGATGTTTGGTCCAGGCAAGTCATACAAACTTTGATTTAAAAAAATTGAAATTTGAAAAAAACTCTTTAGCTTATCTGATTCATTTGGCGATGAAGCTGATAAAGATGAAAGAGAATATCATCAAAAGATGTTGGCATTTGTCAGAGAAAAAGGCCGTTCTCACTTTTATTTTAATGGATATCACTATTATCTCGAAGCAAGTTCTTACTAACATGCGAATCATAAAAACGTCATTTGATCTGTAACAAATTTTTTTAAGATTTACTGATGACCTTTAAACTAAAATTTTAAAAACTTAACATAATATTAAAATTTCGATAATATTTTCTCTCTTATTTATTGATTCTCATTCCAAAAATGGAATGAACTTAAAAAATTATTTAGATTTTAGCTGAGATTTAACTTTTTTGTATTGCTTTAAAAATTCTAAAAATCTTTGTGAAAAGTTGAATCTCAGCTTAAAGGAACTGTCTAGGGCAAGCAAAAAAATTACGAAGGATTGGTCCCGACGCGAAAAATGAAAAAATTCAGAATCAGTTAATTCCGATGGCATATTCTATCATAACTATTTTTTCTGATTCCAAAAATGCTATTGACTTCAGAAGTACGTTGGATATGAGCTGAGATTCAGCTTTTTATGACTAATTCAACGATTCAAAAATCTGAATCTCAGCTAATCTGAGATGAATTTTTTGAATCCATATTGTTTTCTGGCTCAGAAAAAAATAAGAAGATAGAAAATGTTATCAGATTTAATTGATTCTGAAATTTTCATTTTTTGGTGTCAGCACATTTCCGTCGTGAGTCAGGAAATCTTTCTTTTTGCAATAGACAGTGCCTTTAATTCCAACTGATATTTTAATGGGTTTTTTGGAATAAAGAAAAATAAATAATTAACATTGTAAATATTATCAAGATTCATTAATTTTGGAGTATTTAAAATTTTCGTGTTGGGACCATCAATATCCATAAATGACAAAAAAAAATGTTAGCCTTGGAACTTTCTTTTTTATAAATTAAATACTCTTTTAGGATTCCGAATTCCTCAAACTTTTTAATTACGCTCAATGCAGGGGGCACGTTCGTTGTAGTTGTGAAGAATATCATGGAACATTAATGAAAAAATATAAATGGGCTGAAAAAGAATTGTCTTTTCCTCATTCTGGACTTAAAGATGCATTTCGCCGTTATGAAGCTTCTTCTTGTAAATCACTTTTTTAAGCATAAAAATGTGAAAAAAAGTTTTGTTTTAGCTCTTCCAGTTTCACCAGCAGTTATCAAAATGTGTAAAGACAATATGGTACTTTATGATGCAATTAAAGCTGTCGAAGATGATGACGAAAAATGGTTTAATGCAATTTTGAGTGTTAATGATGAAGAATTTATTACACAAAATATTGAACATCGAATTGCAACAAATGTCTGCAACAAAAATCTTTGGAAAATGTATATCGAATATTGGAGAACAAAAAATCCAGTTGTAAGTTTTTTTAGAGTGATCCTATTTTCTCTGTAAAAACATCTAATTTTTTAGAGAATGTTAGAAATTTATTCAAATTATGTTCATTTTTTCTTGAATGATGTTGAAATGATCGAAAAATATCGTCAAGAAACACAAAAATATGGAAATCCACAACTAGATCTTTACTGGGAAAAATGTTTTGTTTTTGAACGAATTTTAAAAAAGCCAAAAGAATTTGTTTATAAAGTTGATCGATATATTCCTCAATCTTATAGAATTCCAAAGGCATCATTTGTGAATCCAATATCTCAAAATTTTCCATTTCGAACAACTTTCATGAAATACATCCTTGAAAATGCGAATCCTCAAATCCTTCACAAATTTTTCCAAACATGCAAATATTTATTTGCATTATTTAAAACTCCAATTTGTCATCGCTTTGTTCTTGGAACCGAAGGATGTGATGACGATGGCATTAATTACGATGATGACGATGATTCAAATATATTTGAATTTGATCGTCAAGCTCTGCAAATTTGCAATAAGCTGCCTGATACTTTTTCATCATTAAATTTGCATATTTCTTATTCCCTCTTGATCATGGGCTATTGTAATATTAAATTTCAAAGTGTTATTCCACATATTGCAAAATGTGATATCAAAATTCTATCCATTTATCATCGCAGCGATTTTACTGAAGATGAATTTAATTTTCTTGTAAAATCAGGAAATATTGAACAACTCAATATTTTTTCTAAAATATTAACCAAAGAGGGCAAAAAGGGTATTGAATTAAGTATCCAAAAAATTTTGGAAAAAACTCCAAATATCAAAGTTTTGTGGTATGTTTTTTTCAATTTTTGTTATTGAAAAGGAGAGTAAGAAAAATTGAAAACCGAGACAGTTCCACCGCTAACAAATTTTTTATTTACGGATATCGATGGTCCCAACATGAAAAGTCTGAAAACTCTAAATCATTAAATTTTGATAATATTTTCTTTTTTAATTATTTATACTTATTCCAAAGATTGTATGAACTTAAAAAATTAGTTAAATTTAAGCTGAGATTTAACTATTCCCTATGATATTGTGGATTCATAAAAGTCTTAAAAGTTTTATCTCAGCTTAAATCCAACCAAGTTCATACGATTTTTGGAATGAGAATGCATAAATAAGAACGAAAATATTATCAAATTCAATTATTTTGGAATTTAAAGAATTTTCGTGTTGGACCATCAAAATCTGTAAATGGAATTAAAATTTGTTAGAGGCAAATAATATTTTATATTTCAGCGCTGAACCAAGTAAAACCAATGCTGATAAAACTTTTGAAGCTTTGCGAAAGCTTCAGTTTAACAATAAAATCGAGAAATTTTCTGTTTGTTTATTTCCTGATCACATGAAAGATCCTATTTCATTTTGTGAATTTGCAGAGGTATATCGTTTAAAAAGCAATTAAAACTGACATAAGTTTGTTTATTTCAGAAGAATTTTGCAATTAACGCCGATGTTTTGGTTAAACCCACAAATGACGATGAAGCAGCAAATATTGGGTTAAATTTCAAAAATATCGTTGAAAAATACTTTGAAAATAACATGTTCTTTGAATTTAAACTTGCTCAAACCCTATGGTGAGAATCTTTGACCGGTTTTGTCGTTGCCGTTCAAGATTTATTTGATATTTTAAAAAATTTGTTCAAAAAATTTTGCTTTTAATAAAAAAAATTTCAACAGCAACGAATTTTCCGAATTCTTTTTTAAAATAAAATTCCATTATCAGGTTTCATGTAGTTTAGATATATTCATGCAAAAATGGCAAAACATCTGAAATGGTATCAATATTTTTGACAAAATAAAACAATAGAATAATTTGTCAATAATTAATTGGTGAGACATGTTTTCAAACATTTTCTGTATCAGGTTTTTGCAAAAGTTTTTGCATTTTTTTACAGGGAAGAACAATTTGCCATGTGTAAAAAAACCAAAAAACTCTTGCAAACACCTAATAGCTGAAACTAAAATTTTGCATTTTTATGTAAGCGCTTCGGATTTAATTTTTCTTTTTGTATTCTTATATGATATTACGTCATGTGTTATTTAGGAATAAATTATTATCATTATTATTAATCTAAACAAACTATTTATTTTCTTTACCAAATTGAAACATAAGATGTCTTATTGAAACTTTAAATTCATGTTCACCATTTCAAACTATTTTCTACCTTAAAACTGTGTTGAAATTGAAAGTATTTCATAAACAATAAATATTTAGTTTTCCATATGTAAAAGGGTTTTTGTTTAGAAAAAATGCGTTCTAAAAATTATAAAATATTTCAAAGTAAAACTCACACAACTTTTTTTCGAAATTTCGGCAAAAATGAAATTTTCATTTTTTTTTTAATTTTTAAAAGTTGCAACTCTATAGAGAGATCGCATTGAAAAAAGGCACTCTCAAAATCTTCTATTCTAGACAAAAACATCGAAATAATAAACACAAAAAATCTAAAGCAGGATAGATTTTTTAAACCACCTAAACACAGTCGCGTTTCTTCTTTACACGGTCTATTTTTGCGTTCGGTTAACGCGCCCTTGGGCATAAATCATTAAAAATAGCTTAAAAATGATAAACAAATATGTCTGAGGTAATTTTGGGTTGTTTTATGGAGGTGCGCCAACTTTTTAAAAATCATCAAAAATCGCCGATTTTAGCTGATTTTGCCCTGATATCGAAGGAAAAAGGTTAGATATATAAAATGTTTTATGATGAAATTAAAGTACTATTAGTAAGCAAACATTTGCTAATGAAGAACTTCAGCCATCATTATTGTTAAAGATTTCCCTACACTTTGAAAATGTCAAAAATTGCTTAAAAAACGCGTTTTTCTGTTTCATTGCAACGCCGTATCCGTAATAAGCCCAGAATAACTGTTTTCGTATGATAGAATCAAAGATTAGGATCTATTGTACACGTTAAACACACAACCACCATGACTGCTTATCAAAATCAAATTTCCTTACACTTCAAAAATTGAGTGTTTTTTTGATGTTTTGCAATTACACAATTTTCAAGCGGCATAATTTCTGAACAAAACGGAAAAAACCAAAACCCATCTGTATTTTTATTGCCATATACATGCTTAATAAAAAATACGTCAAATTATGTTATTTGCTTCAGCTTCAAAATAGTTCTATTCATTTGATCATTACCGATATAGGTACTCAAGATTAGTAATGCAAAATTTAAATGCTTATAAAATCCCAACCAAAGAACTAACGGTTAAAAGCATCTGTACCTGCATCAGAAATCTTGTTGAGAGTTACCCCAACTCACTAGAATTACATTGCCATCAGTGGAAAAGAAGTTCTATTATTTTACAACAATATGTACAGGTTCGAGAACCAAATTCATCTAATTCAAAATAAATTGATTTCTAATGCTCGATTTTGGTTAGAAACTATTTTTAGACTCTAATTTGATCATTTCCTATCATTTCTGACCATTTTCTATCCAAAAAACGAAAAATTAATTTTTTCGATTTTTGGGCACAGGGGGGACCACGTGAAAAACTTAAAAAATAAAAAAATTTAATTTTTATTTTTTTCTGTCTTAAACGTTGAAAATATGTCAAATTTTAATAAATAAACTATTTTTATGCTAAAAACCAGCCGAAACATGGTTTTTTTTCCATTTTAGAACAAAATTTTATTTTAGGATTCTGAATCCGGCTCCAGAATCCGTTAGACGTAGTGATATCGTTAGGCACCCAGTTAATATTAATCAGTGAGCTTTTGGCTTCCTTTTGGTATATAAATGAGACTTCTAGGTCCATTTTAAGCAAAACGCAACTTAACCGGACAAAATAGAAGCAAAAAAGAGACCGTGCTTTTTTATGTTTTAATATTTGATAATTTTTTGTTGACGTTGTTTTTGTTAGATTTTGTTATGTTGGAGAGTAAAATACCTCCGAGTTCATACAAAATATTTATTCTAGGATAAATTAACAGAAAACAAAACATTTTTTTAAAATTGGTTTTTGCAGCTCTTTGAAGTGTTGTTCCTCTTTCATTAAAATATGTCATTGAGAATTTGCAAGTTAATTTTTGATATGTGTGTTTTACACAAATATTAAATAAACGATTTTTTTTAAGATTTTAACCAGAATGAAATAAACCATGTCTTTTTAAATTTTAACTTGTTTTTGCCAATTTAAATTATTTTCCACATTAAAATTGTACTGTTCTTTCACTTGGATAATATTTTTTATTTTATGTGAACTTTTTAACCAAAAAACATTAAATTCTTTGTTGTAAAAAGAGAAAAAATCCGCCCTTAAATTTACGAAACATTCAAAAAAAATAAGAGCAGTTCTGTTTAGCAAAAACGTTAGTTTTTCATTTTCTTATGTTTAAAAAGATGCGACGCTATGTAGAAATCGCATTGGAAAAATTGGCCTTTAAAATTGTTTTGTTTTAGAAAAAACGTCGAAGAATTAAACACAAAAAACTTGAAGAAAAAATTTTTTCAGCCAACAAACGCAGCTGTGTTGCATCTTTTTTATGTCTGAATTTTTGAAAACTTTTTTTGTCAAAGTTTTTTTTATTGAACAGTTTCTGTGTTGGAAAGAAAATTACCTTCGAGCACATTAAAATCGGTTTTCAAATTGATCTCGAAAACATCATTAAAAATTGTTTTTTGCAGTTCTTCGAGAAAGTGTCCCCCTTCCAACCGTAATTAAATATGTCACAGAGAATTATAAAGTTAAATATTGATTTTTGTTACCGCATGATTATGTAAAATAAATCATTCGTTTACATAAAGTATTTTTTCAAAACGTAACAAAATATGTGTTGTTGAAACTCACACTGTCTCCACCGTTTAAAATTTAAACTATTTTCCACATTTAAACTTTTTTTGTGGTTTTCAAAGTTGTGACGCTATGTCGAAATCGCAATGGAAAAAGGCAATTTTAATAAAAAAGTTTTATGATAGAAAAAATATTAAATGACTAAACAATAAAAATTTAAAGAAAAGCTTTTTTAAACCAAATACTGTCGAAAACATAAAACATCTGCTTCTAATTATACTGTTAATAACTTTAAAATACATTGTTTTTTTGCAGCCCTTCGAGAAAATTTTCCCCTTAGTCACAATTGACCTGTGTTGTTAAGAATTTGAAATTTAATTTTTGATATTTTTTAAAACTTAAACAAACGATTTATTCTCTTATTTTTTTACCACAATAAAAAAGCATATTTTTTCAAATTTTCACTCGTTTTTACCATTTAAAACTTGTTTCAACATTTTAATTGTTCAAGTTTAGAGTATGTAAGATTTTTTTTTTATCTTATGTTAACAAATTCATCCAAATATAATTAAAACTTTTTTTAAGCAAACTGACTTAAAAATTATAAAACATTCCAAATATGATAGTGAAACAATATTTTTCAATAAATATCGAAAGCAAAAAAAGACACTTTCCAAATTCTTCATTCTAGTCGAGCCCTTTTCCAAGAATTATATTTCGGGGAACTGAAAAATTTGAGGTGGGCTTTCCTTTGATCTTTTGCAGCCAGATGAATACGGCCCTGATTCTAATAAAAACGTTAAAAAATTGTACACAAAAAATCAAAATCAATGATTTTTTTAAACTTTAAAAAATACAACTGTGTTGTTTCATTTTTATGTATGATTTTTTGATGGCTTTTTGTTAAAATTTTTCAGTTAAATTTTTTCTATGTTGGAGAGAGATTTGCCTTCGAGCTCATAGAAAATTTTTATCATGATTTTAATTTAATTCTAGAACATTTTTTAAAAATCATTTTGGCATGTTTCGAAGAATCTGAAAGTTTTTAATTATGAATATTAAATTAATTTTCTTAAAAAATTTTTTCAAATGAAATAAATTAGGTTTGTTAAAATTTAAACTCGTGCTTTCTGTTTTTAAACAATTATAAATATTGTGTGATCCCTAACTTTGGGAAAACTTTGCGAAAGTTTTTCTTTCCTTGTAGAGGTCAAAGTTATTTATTTGTAAATTTTTTTAAATTAAATCAGTTTGCGTAAAAAAAAGAACAAGTTTGCTTTAAAAGTTTCAAAATATTCAAAACAGAAATAGAGTAATTTTGTTTAGCAAAAAATGTGATTTTTCCATTTTCATGTGTTTTAAAAGTTGCGAAGCTATGTCGAAATCTCTTAGAAAAAGACCCTTTTAAAAATTTTTAGAAAAGAAGTGAAAAATTAAACTTGAAAAAACTGAAGCAAAGACTTTTTTTTAACCAAAAATGCAATTTCACTTGTGTTGCTTCTTTTTTATGTTTGAATTTTTAATCGAATTTTTTGTTATTTTCGAATAAAAATTCGAATTTTGTCAATGATTGTTTTACAGAAAGGTTTTATAAAAACACAACTAAAATACTTAGCAGGAATGATGCTCTGAAGTACATTTTTAAAAAAATAGTTATTTAGTAGAAATTTTTGTTCTTGTTTAAATTTTAAGTAACGTTTATTTTTTCAATTGTAACTCCTTAAAAATGTATTTAATTAAATTTTGAAATGTCAAAAAATTGAGGCATGGCACCATCGGATTTTGGGATTATATTATTGGCAACAATAATTTTTTATTAAAGACATTCATTTTTTCCTGTTATGTACAAACATTGCATTTAAAACTAATAGATTTTTTATGACAAAGTTCTCATTTCTTTATCCATAAAAACACAACACTTTCGACGGGTATGATCTATACCATTTTCATCAACCCAAATTTTATCTTGTAAAGCAATTTTGATTTGATTATCTGCTCCAATTATGACTCCCGTATTTACTGGAACTTCATGTGCATCAACAATTCTCATTATATTTCCTTAAAAATATAAAAATATGTTATATTAACTTAAAATATCAAGATTTTTTACCAGTTGCAATATCATGAGTAAAAATCGTTACAAAAACTGTTTCATTACTTGCTGCCCGTGGATTGAAAGCTTTCATAGAACCCGCCACAATTTCAGTAAATGGTGCATCCCGAGGAATTTCTTCCATCCGCCATCTTGCTAAAAAATATATTGTCATTTGAAAAAGCTTTTTAATTATCAGGGTGTTCCATAAGTTTTGTCCTCTTTCTATATGAAAGGACACTTTTCCAAGTGTAAAAAGAGGACAAAACTTATGGAACACCCTGATAAATCAATTTTGATGAATTGTATTTTTAAAAAAACTAAAAAAATGAATTCATAAAAATTAAAACTGAGATATTTTGCCGAAAAATGTTTCTGTTTTTCATGGTTTTTTAAAGACGGGCGCGAGTTGACAAAACCTCGCATTCGATAGATCAAAGGCGGTATCCTATGATCTTTTCTCTGCCATATTCTTTTTATTAAAAAATTATTAGTTCATATTCGGCTTTGAATTTCACGGGTCAGGCCGGGCTTTGAATAAATGATTATGATAGTAACAAAAAAACTAGAAATCCAAATATTTTTATTATTCGCATTTTTCAAATTTTATGCAAATTTAAAAGACAACACTTCGTCTTTTTTCAAAAACGTTGCAAAGATTTTGACAAAACTTTTTTAAAAAATCTTTTCTTCCCTTCACCTTTGCCATACTAGGTCCTTTGATCTTTGCCGCTTTCAAGGTGTAATTTTTGGCTAGCCCCATTAAAACCCCAGATCTGAACAAGCTCTTTAAAACCTTACATTGTTCAGCAACTTGAAAAAAATCGGCTGTAATATTTCCAATGTAATCTCGATCATTTTCAGCAATGGCATAAGCATGATGCAATGCGCCATTTGCAATTGTGGTTGTTGTTTCAACTGAAATTAGTGTTAATGCATATTACAGTAATTAAGCTTATATCTATCTTACGTTTTGGTAGCAGTTTTCCACCATAAATTTCTTGAACTCTTGCAATTTCAGGACTTTTTAAAGTTGGGGGAAGATATTTTCCATTTGCATCCCTTGAAGTAACATATACGGGTGCCATAATTGATGGACCAACTCTAATATGATCAACTCCCAAAACATGTCCAACTTCATGAAGTGCAACCCAAAAGATATCTCTCAAAGTGTAATCTGTAATAACTGCCCCTGGGGCATATCGTTTAAAAAGATCATCATCATCAAAATGTAAAATTCCAGAATCTGTTGCATGGGCATATGCTCCCCCAGGACCATCAAAATCCATTGTATCACCATGTGTAAGACGACCAAATCGAACTTTCACATCGGCGGCAGCTTCGGTATTAACCTCAACAAATCGCCTTGGAATGTAATCTGACCAAGCATTAAAAACTTCTCTCATTGTTCTCCTGCCAAAAGTAGTGGATATAGTTGACTTACAAAATCTTATTGTTTGTATACTCACTTTAAATCTGCATGACAAAAGCGTTTTGTATTAGTTAAAACCGAATATGTGACAACTTGATTTTTCCATGGGACAACTGAAATTTTATGTTATTCATTAATTTTAAAAAACAGTTGGTAACTTCAAAGGATCTCTACATAGCTTATACATAAAATCATGTGGTCAAAATACATAACTATCTTATGCATATGTTTTCAATCCGCAAAAACTCTTTCAGCTGATTCGCGGATGTTTTTTTTGTCTGAATTTTATTCTGAATTTTCTATGACATTTTAGGCTTAATAAAAAAGTAGAAACTGATGGTCCTATCACATTACACTAGTTTTAAAAATTTGAAACCCTTAAAATCAAGTACGAATTTTCGCCAAAAGAGTTTTCTGCGAAACATCGGTGAATCCGTTAATCAGAAAGCTATGACCAATGTAATTAAAGTTCTCAGTAATTATTTTAGAACTTACCATTATGTTTTCGAGCACTATATAAATCAGATCTTCCACATCTCGGTTTTGTAACTTCTGCATATGTTTCAGGATCAATTACACCAGTTGGTTCTAAACCAACTAAATCTTGAAATCGTTTCAGCGCAGCTTTCAAATACTTTTCCCTTGCACAGGATGCCAGTTGTTCCGCGGTAATATAATCATATGTTTTTAAATATTTCTAGAAAATGATTAATTATTTTTATTCAAATTTTAGAAAAATCAAAACTTCATAGTTTCAAAAACCAAAAATGAAATGTTAATCTTTCACTTTTAGGGATTCTGTTTTAAAGGGGGAGTCCCACTTCTTACATTTTTCGTGCACCTGGGATGGATAATAGGCAAAAATGCATTGTTCTTTGTTTATTTTTTTATTCCTCATTTAAAAAACGACGGTGCAAGAAAGACAATGCATTTTCGTATCTATGGCATAAAATTTGCATATTGAAAAATTTGTTAAAAATGGGTCTCCCCTTTTAACAAAATTGTCAATCAAATTTTATTGAAAATAAATAATTCCATTTAAGAGAAACTTCAATTGAAAAGAAATTTACATACAATTACTGCAGCTCTTTGTTGATGGCATTTTATGTAATCTGACCAACAAACGGCATGAACTGAAAAAATCAAACAAAACAATATAATTCCATTTCTTAAAATCATTTTTCACTAAAAATCAACTAATATGTGATGAAAAAAAGTGAAAATGTGTATAAATTCGAATTTATATGTACATTTTCTTTAATGACATGTCATGTCAACATCATGTAACTTTGGTATATTATTTATTTAAGAATCTTCTTTATTTGTCGCCTACTTCTTGTCATAAATCACCTTATTATCTCTAAGGGCCTAAGATACAACAAAAAAATATAAAGCTTTACCTCGTTTTTTTCTGTTGGTGTTCAGTTTTCTCTTTCAAAAGTGATTTGCAAAAAAAGATGTATATTTACTTTGGACTCCCTAAACGTGGACCATAGTTGTTTGACAACATAAAAATACTTTTTTCATAATCGAGGAAGACCGGTGGACGAAAAAATCATCCGAGGATAAACATGTAGTCTTCTAGTTTCCTTTAGGGAACATGTGAAAGATTGTCATTCGTTTTTTGCGGTGCTACAACTTTTTTATGTGTCTATCTTCCTCTCCCTCTGTTTTTTTAGGACATGTCCGAGGAAAAAAAGACGAGCGGATGAGTAAATAAACAAACATCAAACAGTGAAATCTTTTGCTATAAAAAATTACAGGTGATTACTAATTTTTGACATCAAGGTCTAAACAAAACTTGTTCTTTCTTTTATATCAAAAAAAACTATACTAACATTTTGAGGGTTATAAATATTGATATATTAACAATTTGGGGTGATAAATATTTTTTTTATTATAATTTGCAATATTTTTAGTCAATCACTTTTTTGTCTTTCAAGAACTTTTTCAATGATAAATACTCAAAAAAATATTGGTTTGTGATCTTTCCAGGGAATACAGTAATGCAGGGGCATGTGCCCCTTCGAAATAATAAAAATTCTTAGATCTCATGCCGTCATTGACACACAATAAAAGGAATGCCGCCTGAAAATGTCCTTGTTTATTAACGAAGAAAAAAACTTTTGTCATTCTTTTTTTCCATTTTTTCTCTTTCGAGTCCTTAAACTTAATGCCAAAATATTTATCGATGTTTCTCCCTAAAAAATATAACATCAAAGATTTAATCTTCTTATTTTTTGTCAACACGCAAATAAAAATGTATCAAGCTTTAAATTACAGATTAAAACATTTTTTGATGAAAAGACTTTGCTGTTCGTCAAAGACATATGATATTTATTTGAATTTTTAAGATTTTTTATGAAATAAAACTGCTAAAAAAATTAATTACCATGATTTGATGATTTTTAAAAAAAATGGAAACAAATAATTTTTTGCAAGAAAGGGTCTGAGTTAGTATCGGACCCAGTTTTAATATAAAATAGGTATTATTCATTTACTTTACTATTTGTCTTAAATGTTTGTGAAATTTTTCTACTCAAATAATTATTTTTTTATTTTTTTTGAAACACCGAAACTGGATTGTTTTAGTTTAAATAAATCATATAAAACAATTTAATAAACTAATATCCGAAAAAAGAATTCCATAAATATTATCTTCTACGATGAGAAACAGATTTCTTATCATTTAAATAATACTAATTAGCATTCAAGAATTTGGTTTGTTTTTTTTGTTCGTAGTTAAAACAGGTGTTGAAAGTTTTCGTGCGGCCTTTTTCAACATCAAAAATAGAATTTGGTTTGTTTTTTAAATGGTTTTGTTGTTCGTAGTTAAAACAGGTGTTGAAAGTTTTCGTCCAAAAGTGCGGCCTTTTTTCGATTTTTTGACACAGCCAACGAAAAAATGAATAAAGCAAAAACAATCAATAAATAATCTTTTTTTGATGATCGCAAATCCGTTGAAACAGCAATCAACACAAAAGTTGCTGTTGGCCTTGTAGACATAAGAAGAATTGCTGTGTTTTAAAAATGATGTTTGAATATTTAAAAAATTTCGATAAAACCTATTGTCAAATGCAAGACTTTTGCTGAAATTTTAATGATCTTAGTTTTAATAATAATTGAAAAAAAAGAAATTTCTTTGTCAATTTGAGAGCAGAAACAGAGTCATTTTAGAAATAAAGCTATTCAAATTTTGGGAATCAAAAAGTCCCTAAATGAATGCAACTATTTTTTTAACAATTATAATTTAAATAAAAAGATCTTTCAATAACCTGGACATCAAAAAAAAGGTTTATTTCGTTTTTTTCAACTGTTTTGTGGTTCGTAGTTTGAACAGTTGTTTTGATAGTTTTTGTCGAAAAGTGCGGCCTTTCTTAATTTTTTGACACAGTCAACGAAAAAAATGAATAAAGCAAAAATGATCAATAAGAACTGACAATCTTTTTTGATGCTCGCAGTCCGTTAGAAAAGCAATCGGCACAAAATTTGTTGGCATTATTTTAAATAAAAAGAATAGCTTTGTTTTTCTGTGTTAAAAATGATTTTTGAATATTTAAAAGATTTTAGAAAAATCCATCGGCAAATACATGATTTTTGCCGAAGTTTCAATAATTTTAGTTTTGTTAATAATTGCACAAAAAAACTTATTTTTTTATCAGTTTGAGTATTAGAAGTGCAGATTTGAAAAAAACGGCACTAAAAATTTAAGTGTTCATAAAGTTGCAAAATGAATGCAAAAGTTTTGCAAACATTTATTCCATCAATTTTCGACCTCGTTTTTAACATCACTTGCATGCAGAAGTACATGTTTTTGGTCATTCTAAGAATCAATTACTATTCAAACAAGCAAAAAAAATGGTTATTATCTTTTGCGACATAAAATCCAATGGAAAGAGATAACCTTAGTTTTATTCGTTAAAAATAAAATGGTGAGGACAGACTAAGGTCACACTAAAACTGCAATTTTCTTGATCGTCAGTCAAAAATTCTTTTCATTTATTTTATGAAGTTTATTTTGGAAGCATAACAATAGCTAATTGTGCTTGAACAATATTTTGTGGTGATACATTTGAAGAAGTAACAGTTTTTTTGACAGCATTTGAATATAATTTTGTACAAATCGTTATACCCAAAAATGCCAAAGTTGCTGCATGTGGGCCAAGATATTCATTGATTCGGATATTAAAGGCCTGAAATGTATTATCTTCAAATTTAACCGTGTATTATCATCGGAGTCGAAGTAGTTGATGCGTTTTGGTGACTTTTCCTAACCCATGATTTTCTATCTGTCTTGAACGAAAAAAAGTTGTTAAAAAAACTCGACAGAATATTTTTTTGTTTATAGAGGTGGTTTAGGAATCAGTGAAACATAAAAATTGCAATTAAAAATTTGCATAAAAAACGTACCGAACGAAAAATTTGACTCGTCAAGGATGGAATTAAATCTGCCGAAACACTAACAAAAATTATAATAATCACAGTTTTGGACATTCGTTTAACAGCTTTACTGCAGGTTGAGAATCTTAATTTCAACATCAAAAATAAAATCATACAACCTATAATATCCAAAGAAGATATTGCAATTTTAGCCATAAAAACATAAACTGTTAGATTTGCATTAGCTATACAACCACCATGTAAGCACTGTGTTGTAGATTCTTTTGGAATAAGTTCAATAAAATTATTTAATAAAACATAAAATGGTAAAAATATTGTAAATGTTGTTAAAACAGTTACTGTTAAAATGAACTTATATTTAATTTTGAATAAAAATGGAAAACTTATTGTTAAACATCGATCACCACATAATCCGATGGTCAAAAATGAACTAAAAACTGCACTAAAATGTATTACCCAAAATGTAATATAAATAAATTGGGCATCATAAATTACGGTATTTGGCCGCCAAAATAGTATCGAATAAAATGAAAGAATTAAAGTTAGAAATGCATTTAAAAAAGCATTGACAAAATAAATAACGAATAAAGGAGATAATTTGAAAGTTTTTGTTATTATTAATCGTTTAAATAAAACTGTAATAGAGAATTTTAGAGTAAATAAAGAAAGAAGCAAAAGTAAAATGTTATGGATTAAAACAACAATGAATTGATAGTCAACCATTATTCTTTTTTTAAATATGTTTAACTTTTTAAACTTTAAAAAGCATACTTGTCTGAGTTCTGTAATAAATTAAGTTTTTTTCGTTCCTGTTAATAATAATTAACGCTTCGATGAACACAATTTTTAAAAGCAGTTAATTAACTTTTAAAAAGTACAATTGTTGTAGAAAGGTTGACTACAAAACAATTATAAAACGTGAACAACAAAAAAAATAATAATGTTTTCATCACCGGTGTTCCAAAGTGGAAAGATGTATCTGAAGCAGAAGAAAATACAGTATTTCGTCTTTTATAAATTTTTTATACCTTAAAAGAAAACAACTTGTCACCCCTTTATTCAAATTTGATGTAACCACCTGCTTTATCAGTAGTAGAAAAAAGCTAAAAATGAGGAACTACATTATTGGGAAAACGTTTATGTCAAACCTTTTTTTTAAAGTTTCTATCGTTTTTTTGTTTTTCTTTTCTGTTTTGCATTTGGCAACATCCCAGCTTCGATTCCTAGCCAATAAAAATACAAACTACAAAATTTGCTTACATTTTTTTCTTCTTTCCAAAAAATATTAGTTGTTTTTTCATCTTCTTTGAATATTATATTTTAACAAATGATCGCTAACTATGATCAAATATTTAGCGATCATCATGGAAAATAGTTAAAACTTTAAAATTCAATTATCCAATAGAACAAAACGTCATTTCATATGCAGAATACCGGAAATACTATTTTGGCATAATTAAAAGAAACTTTTGTCAGAAAGTATGTACCAATCCTTCAACTCATTTATTTCACTGTTAATAATAACAAAGTAATTTTAAATTCTGTTTAAAATATTGTTCAAATGAGCGAAACTAAAAATTTTATTGTTTATTCAATTGTCAATGATTACTCGTTTTTATTGATGCTTTTTTTATCTTATTGAAAGTTGTTTGATATCATTAAAAAAGGACATAATATTTTTTTTAACATTTTCAACTAAAAATCGATTGTTTGCTATGCTTTTTCATGTTGGAATAAGCTTAAACTGTAAAGAAGTTTTGGCATATAATGTTTCGACAAAACAAGTTCAAACTATTGCTATACAAAAGCGTAAGTAGTTTTACTGATAATCATGATAATTTTTCAACAGTTTATTGTTTATTTATGAGAACTTTTTTAAATCAACATTAACAAATTATTTTAGCTGTTTTGGTAAATGATAATTCAGAGTCTGTGATTGCTTTGTTTGAAGATATAAAAAGTGCTATTGGAGATAATCTTGGATGCGCCTGTATTTACATGACTGGTTTAAATACCAATGACATCCGAAAATTATTCATAACAATTGGACTTAAATTTGGATTTAAAAAAGTCGAACTTATTAATCCTGATGCTTCCATCTATATTGGTGCAATTTCACAAACAAAATATAAAACAAAAATTAATGATATTATTTGGATTTTTGATACAAAAGGTGTTCACATTTGGCAAAAAAGTGAAGAAAAAGCACAATTTTTGGAATTTTTTTGGTATGATTACATGAAAATTACTTGGAAAGGAATTATTAGTAATATAGTAAAACTTTCAAAATTGAATACCCCACCTTCAGTTATTTTTTATTTAAAAAATTGTAAAATTTTTGAAGAATGTACAGGACTCGATGATTTAAAATGTGAAAAATTTTCTTATGAATCATTGGATCGTAGGAAAAGTGCCCTAATTAAAGCTAGAATAATGGAAAATGATCCAGATGTAATTCATTTAGACACTTATACGGTATTGCAAGCTAAAACAAGCGCAAAAATCAATGAAAAAGAAATATTTGCTTTTCTGTGGCCACAGCTTTTACCAGTAACAAAATCTATTACTATGAAACGGGATGAAAATCAGAAATGTATTGAAGTAAGTTCGATAAAAATTTGAAAATAAGTAAATATTTTGTTACAACGCATTTCAGATCGGACAGATTAAAATTGAGCTTCCGCATTTTGATGAATTTCTGTTGACATTTACAGTTGACACAAATGAAATTTTCGAAATAAACTTTGTTCAACTACCTATTGTCGAAAAGCAGATTAAACTTGTCAACGAAAGTATTACTCATCTTATAAAAGATCAAAAGTCTATAGTTGATAATGTGTATAACATTCCACGACGCATTAACGTTACTGATAAAACAATTTCTATAATAGGTATTGATTTGGGAACCTCACGATGCTGTGCTGCTGTAAACAGAAAAAATGGGATAGAAACATTTGCACTTGATAATTTGGGGGAAAGACTACTTCCATCATGGGTTTCATTTGATGAAAGAAATGCAAAATGTGGACAGATTGTCATGAATCGGTTACAAAATTATGCTAAATTTACTGTTTTTGATGTTAAACGAATTATTGGCAAACCATACAATGATATCATCCTTGACAAAAGTTGGCCTTTTGAGCTGACAAATGAAAATAACGAAGTTAAAATACAAATCTATGGCCATAAATCCTTATATCCTGAAGAAATTTCTGCAATATTACTAAAACATATTAAACGAAAAGCAGAAGAATTCCAAGGTAAACTATTGAATGAAGTGGTAATAACTGTTCCTGCAGCATTTAATCAAGCCCAACAGGTTGCAACTTTAGCAGCAGGAAGACTTGCTGGTTGGGAAATTGTTCATTTGTTACCAGAACCAGTTGCTGCTGCATTGGCATATTTTGTAGACCGTCCGATTCCAAGTGATGCCAAACTATTGATCTTCGATCTTGGTGGTGGAACTTTAGATGTTTGTGTTTTTGAAGTAAGAAATAACCAGCTTCAAATATTAAGCAGAAGTGGCGATGTTAGCATTGGTGGAAGAGATTTTGATAATTTGCTTGTCAACCATTTCGAAAACGTGTTACTTCAACAGTTTAATATTGATGTCAGTGAAAAGAAACACAAATTAATGCTGGAATGTCAAAGCATAAAACATATTTTGTCAATTAATTCAGAAGATCAGTAAGTATTCATAATTAAATTTTTTTGTAAAATACAAAATTTTTTAGTTTAGATGTTAGTGGATTCGATTGTTCAAATGAAAAATGTATTGTGATAAAAAGAGATGAATTTGAAAAAATGGCGGAAATATTACTCCAAAAAATTAAAACCGTCATTTTGTCTGCATTGAAAAAAGCTGGATTCTATTTTCAAGATATAAATATTGTATTTCAAGTTGGTGGGGGTTGTCGTATGCCCATGATCAAAAGAATGCTAGAAAAAGCATTCCCAAAAGCTTTGCATTCATGTGAAGAACATCCTGATGAAGTTGTTGCAATCGGTGCTGCATATTATGCTTATTATTTGAAAACTAATATTGCTGATACATTTTTGTCACCTACTACGAAAATCCCGGAAAAACTGCCAGCTATAAACGAAATATTAAAAAATATAAATTCATCGTTTAAAAATGCTAAAGAAGTGTTGCATATTTTACATAGTTTTAAAGACTCAGCTCCTGATAACCGTGATGAAAAGAGTGATAAGAAAGCAGTTCAACAACCTATTACCTTAAGTCCAAATACCGAAAGAGATTTGACCCCTTGGTTTAAACATACATCTAAAATCTTCAGTATACCAAAAATACATGAGACATTTGACGCGAAAATCAATGCCATAGGCATAGACTTAGGCACTATCCGATGTTATGCTGCTGTCAGTAAGACCAGTGGTATTAGAATTGTTCGTTTTGGTAAAAACTTAGAACGAGAACTGGAATCAGTTATTGCATTTGATGATGAGAATAAAGAACACTGCGGAGATGATGTTGCATATAATTCAAAATATCGTGCAGAACCTTGTGTTTTCGACGCAAAAAGAATCATCGGTAGAAAATTTGACGAAATAACGATTGATAATTGTTGGCCTTTTGAAGTTGGCACAACATCCCATTATACAAAATACAAGCAAGGAACAGAGAAGGAATTAGATGATAACGTATTAATAAAGATCCCATCATCAACAGGTGTTATTTTCAAATTTCCTGAAGAGATATTAGCAGTATTGTTGAAAAATATTAAAACAAATACGGAAGATTTGTACAAAAAAGAAGTTTCACAGGCAGTTATTGCCATTCCAGCGTCATTCAATAAATATCAGAAAACGGCAACTTGTTTAGCCGCAGAACTTGCTGGTTGGCACAATGTAAATTTTTTACCAGAACCTGTTGCCGTTTTAATTGCGCATTTTGTCAATCGACCACTACCAGACAAGGAAACAATACTATTATTTGACCTTGGTGCCGGTACTTTGGATATTTGTATATTTGAAGTTTTTCATGATAAATTCCAAATTCTTTCCAATACCGGGGATTCGAATATTGGTGTCAGAGATTTCCAGATAGTTTTATATGAATATTTTAGAAATGAATTATTAAAAAATTCTAATGTTGATATAACTAAAAATGATAGACATAAATCACGGTTAATGTTTGAATGTAAATTTATTTATCAAGACCTAATAATGACACATTCAAAAGAGTAAGTGAATGTGTTTTTAATTTTAAAAACAATATTTTTGTAGATTAAACGCTGAAGATTTTGGTGCAAACAATGGTAAAATAACCATTACCAAAAAAGAATTTGAAACAATGTCAAGTCAATTAGTAGACAAAATAAGAGAATTGATTGAAAAAGCGTTGAATGAAGCAAAATTACATAATAACGAAATTAATACAGTTCTGAAACCTGGTGGTTGGCGCCACATGCCTGTGATATATAATATGCTTCATGATATGTTTTCCTGTTCTCGTCACACTACTGTATTAGAAGAAGAAGCAATTGCACTTGGAGCTGCTCATTACGCATATAATCTACAACTTAAATCTATAGAAAACGAGTTTTAAAGATAAAAATGAAAAAATAATAAAAATGATATTCACAAATACAACGGCATAAACACAGATAAATTTCGATAAACAAATATCATCCAAATCTTGTCTTACGTTTTTAACAGCATTTATGGCTTTTTTACACAGGTTGGAACTTTTTTATATTGGTGACAGCAGCTTGAAAAAGAATGGAAACAAAACGAAAGTTTCAAAAGTCTTTATTTTCCAATATACAAATCCATTTTGGAATTAATGTTTTCTTTATCGCCCTCGATAAAAAAAACAGGGAATTCCTATATAGGGAATGAAAAAAAGAACAATGCATTTCCCTGATTCACTTTTCGGAAGAAACTGTATTTTTAAATTCCAAAAAATGAAATTTCTTTTGTGCTTTTTTGTTGTTTTTTGTGGAATTAAAATTTCTGCAGCCGAAGACTAAAACGTAAAATATGACTGCGATTATGGATTTGGTGGTTTTGAAGGTTAAAAAGGAACTAAGAACAGCACTAAAATGTATCACCCAAAATGTAAATGTAAAATGCATTTAAAAAAGCATTGAAAAAATAAATAACAAATAAATGAGATAATTTGAAAGGTTTTGTTATTACAGGCCATTTAAGTAAAATTGTAACAGAGAATTTCAAAGTGAAAATAGAAAGAATAAAAATTTAAATGTCATGGTTTAAAACAACAATGAATTGATAGTCAACCATTAATATTTTTATAAAATAAGTTAAATGGCATGCTTGTTTGAGTTTTGTAATAAAGTAGGTTTTTTCGTTCCTGTTGATGTTAATTAACGCTTCAATGAAAACAATCTTTAAAAGCAGTTAGTAAACTTTTTTAAAAAAAAATTAATAAAAGTACAATTAATGTCGAAAGGTTTACTTTAAAATAATTATGAAAAGTGAGCAACAAATTAAGCAATAATAATTAGTGCTTCAAAATGGAATACTACATCTGAAGCAGTATCAAATACAGTAATAAAATAGATTATTTTTTCAAATTTCTTAACCCTTGTAAAAAAACAACTTATCAGAGCTTTATTCAAATTTGATGTAAGTAATTGTAATTATCCACTTTATCAGTATTACAAAAATATTACTAATAACAACAAATTATCGGAAAAATGTTTATTCTTTTAAATCCCTGATGTTTTTCATTTTTCTTTCTTTTCTTTTATTCGAGTAAAAACTTGAAACTCAAGAATTCTATAAAGAATGTTTAACGACTCTCTCCTAACAAGGGAACCGTACCGACTGTAACCCGCAATTTGAGATAAGATATATTTTATCGTGTTACCCATGTGTTCAAATGTATCTATGCAAATTTCTAGCGGCCCCGATTATCAAGTGCCATTTTCACCTTATTTTAGTAATGTACTATAATTTGATATATAGTTCAATCCTTATATCTTGAAATTATCTTCCTCTGTTTATAATAGTTTGATATGGTCAGAAATGTGTCATTCATCGTGAACATGACCCTTTTTATCTGCTGCTAGCTTTTTGAAACATGTAAAACCAAAAACACGCTTTTAAGATCTAAGGAATGAACTATATACCAAATTATAGTACATTACTAAAATAAGGTAAAAATGACACTTGATAATCGGGGCCGCTAGAAATTTGCATAGATACATTTGAACACATGGGGAACACGATAAAATATATCTTATCTCAAATTGCGGGTTACAGTCGGTACGGTTCCCTTGTAAGCATGAATTTTGCAGTCATCGATGATTTATTATTGTTTTTGGGCACAAATAAGCAGAATAGACAGATATCCCCCCTGCTGCTTCAAGGTTGCAAACCTTTCATTCAAGCTGAAAAATTCCAGACAAAACGACATTAACAAAACATAGAAGATTTTATCACGTTTATTGTAAATCAAATTTAATTGCAAACACAATTTTGTTTTTAATATAGTCTAGACTTTAAAAGCTATTCTTACACAGAATTGACAAAAAAAATTAAGCTTGTCTGTTCCATTAGGATTTTTTTTGTAATTTCCCACAAGATGATTTTATTCTTTTGTTATAAAATTAGTATAAAAAAGATCTTTTTCCTTAAAAACAATTCACTTTTTGGAAAAAACTGTTTATGAAATTTGATGAAAATGAAATTTCTTTTGTGCTTTTTTATTGTTGTTTTCTGTGGACTTCAGTTTTCGGTTGCTGAAGATAACAATGAAGGTTACAAATGCCCAACTGGTTGGAAATTTTTTAAACCATCTTTGTCATGCTATTTATATATTTACGCTAATCAAACATTTGAAGAAGCTGAACAACTTTGTCGAGAAAAGGAAAGTCATTTAGTATCAATTCAATCAGAGGATGAAATGAAATTTGTTGATGGTAAATTTGCATATCGAGTACTTGTCTAGTGTTAAAAATATATGTATTTTAGTATTCGTTAAAAATTATTCAAAAAACTTTTATCATGATGATCCCGGTGTAGCTTATAGCTTTTGGATTGGATTAACTAAACGTTTTGTCCCATGGTTTTGGACTGATGGTAAAGATTTCATTTACAATGCAACAAAGGCAAAAGTGAATGAAGACAGAGCATGTGCAGTTCAGTATTATTCTTATTCTTCAGATAACAACAATAAAACTCTTGATACACCTTATTGGGGAAATGAATTCCCATGTGAAAGTGAACATCCATCTGTTTGTAAAACACCAGCGAGAAGTTAGATATATTTTGATAATAGTTTTTTCATTTCCAGTTTTAGCCTAACGTTGATAGATGTCTTGTCTACACACCAGAAGGATCTTGTCATATCGAATATAGAACCAATAATCAAGGCAAAAATGCTTAAAAAGCATAATTCTCTTAATTTAATTCAAATATTTGAATAAAATTTTCATTCATGCATTAAAAGACAAGGTTTTAATTGAAAAAACAGCAAAGTTTTTTTTACTCCAAAAAAAGAAAGTTTTTTCCTCTCTCTTTTTCAAATGCATTAATAATTTAGATGGATGTTGTAATATAACAGAAATTATCAAACTCTGAGATCCACATCGAATTTTTTAAAAGAAAAAGTGAAATTTTGTGTTAGACATTCGGGCGTTTTGTGTCAAACAGCAAATTCGTTTGGCGGGAAAATTTGAATTTTTCAAGTTAATAAAGGAAAAAATATTGTTTTTTTAAATTCAATTTTAAAGCATTTTGCCTCATTTTTTAAATAAAAATATAATTTTTAATGCGTTTAAATGTTTTTTTGTAACTTCTAAAACATGTAATTGCTTATTCACAGTAAAATCAAGATCAACAAAATATTTTATTAGCACAAATTCTATTTTTTTCACATAAAAAACAATTCAATTACATTTAAGTCTCTATCAAAAACAACGTATCTATTGGTGGTGAAGAATATCCATGATTTGTACCATTATCATTTTCAAGCAAATCTTGGATCTACAGCATCTTCAGAGATTTCCTCCATTTTTCTGCTTCCACCAAGTTCTTGATTTGATGCAAGAGTACGTTGTTGACATTTGGATTATTTAGTTTTATCAAATTTTATCGCAGCTTTCAACTTCTTTCGAGCATCACTAATATTTGGTTCAGCTCGAGTACTTTGAATATTGTTAAGCAACATATGTTGCACGAGCATTTACATCAGATGGACTAAAACAAATGTGTCATGAAAATGTAAAAATTCAATATAAAGGCTCACTTTTTAGCATTTACTTCAGCATAAATCATTAAAGCTTCATAATGTCGACCAAGTTTTTGTAGAGCAAACACTATTTGAAACAAAAAAGTTGCCAATTCTTCATCAATCTCACCATCGGGCACTTCATCTTCGGCATGAGTTTCTCGACAAACCTTATGAGCTTTATCAAGAAGTTTAATAGCTTCGTTATTATTTTCGAGCTCAATCTGATGACAAACAACATCATAAATTTGTTCAAAAGTTTCCAAATCTGTTTGAGGATCCTGAAAACTTTATTTTAATGACATTAACACAGGAAATTAAAAACTTACACATGCAACTGCCGTCGATTGAAGTTGAACTTCCCTTGCAATTAAATTTGAATAACATAATTCATCAATGTCACCATTGTAATAGTGCCAACGTTTACGCAATAAATTTAGTTTCATCATATCACTCAATACGATAAGCAAGATGAGCTTTCGATTCAATCACACCAGGATCTCTTTGATTTGCGGTAAAAAGTTCTTTCTTGGCTCGTTCATTTTTATTTCAGCGGTAATAGACATATGCCTTTTCAAAAGCAGCATCACTAAAAACAATCATTAATAAACAAGCACAAATATATAGATGATCAATGCCTAATTTGTTCACAGACGGAGTCTTTTTAAAAGGATTCCTATTCCTAGGCACCACAGATTTTTCCAAGTTGAATCAAAGAATCAAGTTTACATAATTATGCGTATGTCTCCTTTAAAACTGTTGAATCACTAGCATTTTAATCAAACAAAAAACCATAATTTTAAAAAGAAAACTTACATTTGTTTGAAATTTTTAAAGCACGGTTTTAATTTCAACTTGTTTCAGCTTTCATAAGATCAAGGCATTATTGTTGAATTGTATTTTATAACTATTACATTTGAAAAAGTTCACAAAAATTTATTTAACAACTATAGTCAAAAATATTTTAAAGCAAATGAACGATTTCGTTGGATAAGTGTCTATTTTAATATTTGTATGACCTCTCTTTGCTTGATATCTTTCTTTAATTATGCTTTCAGAGCTTGATAAATCGATTTATTCCAGATAAAAATTTGTTTTCTTTTTAATTCCCTTTTTAAACTAAAAAATCAGCAAAAATGTGCCGCATTTTATACAAAATCACAACTAAACCTCGTAAAAGTGGTAAACCAACAAAAAAAACATTTAAAAGCATTAAAAATCATATTTTTATTTAAAAAATGAGGCAAAATGCTTTAAAATTGAATTTAAAAAAGCAATATTTTTTCCTTTTTTTAACTTGAAAAATTCAAATTTTCCCGCCAAACGAATTTGCTGTTTGACACAAAACGCCCGAATGTCTAACACAAAATTTCACTTTCGTTTTGATGTGGATCCAATTTGACGAATCGCATTTTTTAACAAAAAAAATGTGATAAAAGAATGATGTATAATATTAACACTGTTGTCATTTAACTCACTTTTTGCAAAAATTGAGCAAATTTGCAAAGGACAGCCACTTAAGAATTAAGAAATGGGTATGATTTTACAATACCGATAGAGATCAAAGAGGAATAATCAAAAAAAATTTTGGTGTCCGGTGCAAGAATGCCGCTTGATTTTCCCAGTGAAACAAAAGTGAATTATATGCCATTTGATTTTGCAAAAAAAGTGTAACAAAGTTTTATTAAAAACTAATTATTCTTTCAAGCACAATAATACACGGCAGCCCTGAAATGAAAGTGAAAAAAAATAAAAACTAGGTCAAGTGGTTTTTCTTTTTCACTTTTTCTATTGTTTCAGCAAATTTTTTTGCAAAGGTTAAAGCTTTTTTCTATTGTTTTTTGCTGTAAAAATGCATATAAATTTAAATATCTCAGCTTCTATGTTATTAAATGCTAAAAATCTAGGTAAATCTTTTTTATTTGGCTCAACAAATGGGTAGGAAAAACAAGAATTAAAAAAAGGTAGTCTAGAAGCTGAGACCTTAAACGCTCGTTTTTGCAAAAAATACAGGGTGGGCCAAAAAAAAGTGCAATTTAATTTTTAAACAAAAGGAAGTGGACTTCAATAACTTGTGATGGGTGATATTAAAACTTGGTGGGGAAGCGCATTTGACCCTACAGTATGACCTCTCCAACATTTTCGTGTCGGGAGTTTCAGCGTTCCCAAATTCGAAAAAGTACCTTTTTCGACCTTTTCGTAGAATGAGTTAGTTGGGAGAACCAGAAGAGCTCAGGAAAAGGTGATGGTATATTCGGATAGCCCATATGTTAGACTCGTAGACGCAGCAAAGTTTGGGTCTATATACTTTTTGCCCCGAGTTTAATCGCTTCGAGAAAAAAGCGATTTCCGATTTTTTCATTTTTTGGTTAACTTTGGCGGATTGCCCTAATTTTTCCAGAAGGAGTTGAAGGCTAATATTTGTTGCCAACAAACTTCGGCGTGTTTGTGGTTGATTCCATACCAAAATATTGAAATCTAGAAAATTGACATTTTTTCGATACTCCAAAATGCACAAAAATGGCTGCTTGTAGTAGTATACTAATAAATAGCAAGTAAATATGCTTACATAAAATTTTTAAAATGCTGATTTTTGTTATATATCAATGAAAATAGAACAGAAAAATATTTTATAATACATTTTAAGCATTCATAACCAATTTGGATTATTTAACATTGAATAGAATTACGGTATATACTACATATACTTACTAGCATACGAAAATTATAGCTGCTTAGAAAGTAAATTTTCTAGATTTCAATATTTTGGTATGGAATCAACCACAAACAGGCCGAAGTTTGTTGGCAACAAATATTAGCCTTCAACTCCTTCTGGAAAAATTAGGGCAATCCGCCAAAGTTAACCAAAAAATGAAAAAATCGGAAATCGCTTTTTTCTCGAAGCGATTAAACTCGGGGCAAAAAGTATATAGACCCAAACTTTGCTGCGTCTACGAGTCTAACATATGGGCTATCCGAATATACCATCACCTTTTCCTGAGCTCTTCTGGTTCTCCCAACTAACTCATTCTACGAAAAGGTCGAAAAAGGTACTTTTTCGAATTTGGGAACGCTGAAACTCCCGACACGAAAATGTTGGAGAGGTCATACTGTAGGGTCAAATGCGCTTCCCCACCAAGTTTTAATATCACCCATCACAAGTTATTGAAGTCCACTTCCTTTTGTTTAAAAATTAAATTGCACTTTTTTTTGGCCCACCCTGTAACAATAGAAAAAAAGATTTTAAAAGCACTTGACCACTTGACCACAAAAAAGAACAAAATATCGATGATTATTTGTATTTGAGAACTTTTTGATATTCACCATTTTCAAGGAGTTCTTTCCATTCTTGTGCAACTTGCTGAGCACCACTTGCTGTCCAACATCGTTTTCGAGCTAACCAATAATCATTACGTTCAACTCTATATTAATAATTTTAAGTTATTTGGTCTGTTTTCAGCCTGATTTTGGAAATCAAAAACACTAAAAATCTTAATACTTACGTATACGACCATCCACAAATGCTCCCCATTTCTTGAGTAAAAAGTTTTGCATAAGCCCACGCAACCTTTAAGTAATTAATTTTAAATATTTTGTAGAAAATTAAGAACAAATTACCCGTGTTACTAAAATACCAAAATGTTCACCGCATTTTGCTTTTCCATAGACAGTTTCAACTTCATATCCTTTATGTGGAAGCATTTTATAATTGTATACACGTTTCTTTAAATTTTCAAATTTATCTTTGGAAGTTTGAATTGAACGTAAAATTTGCTGAAATATGCATATTTTTGGGTGTACTTTTTGACACATAACAATCTAACTTGACGCTTTTCATTTTCTTCTTTAAGCTTTTCTTCAATTTCAATAACAAATTGAACAATGTGTTCATCATTAATCTTTTCATCAGTTGATGTACCGTTAACAAGACTTTGATAAATTGGGAATGCAACCAACTAAAAAAATTTTTGCATTCTTAATTTTGATAAGGGATTGTCCGGATCTGATGTCAGGTGTTTCCAAAGAAATTTTTCATTTGTTGCTTTTTTGATTTTGCAAGAAAATTCGCGAGACAGAAAGTAATTAAAAATCAGGGACTTTCGCGTTTTCCTTTTGTTAAAAAATTTTGAAAAAAAGCGAATGTCCCTGATTTTCATTAACTTTGAACTTCGCGAAATTTCTTGCAAAGAAAACATCAAATGAAACATCTCCTTTTAGCCAAAATGTGACACCCATTTTAAAAGCGGCAAAGATCAAAGTAAAAAAAAGAAATCTGATCTGGGATAAATCCTATCAAAAACAAACCAATTGTTTCATCATATTTTTATACAAGGTTTCTACGCGTTCAAAACCTGCATCACTGTATTCATCAAATTTAAGTTGATTTTTAATTACACCATTTTCGAGCAAACTTTTCATATTCTGCATTTTTATTATTATTTTAAAAATAATTAAAAAACCCTACAATAAAAATTGATTCAACACTATGCATTAGGCAGGTTTTATTTAATTCATTCTTTAAATGTGAAGTTTTATGGGTATAAAACATTGTAATATGATTCATCAATTGATTTACAAGAAATTGAACATTCTAAAAAATTAATTATTTGAAGAAAACATGGGTTTTTGCAAAGTAAACCTCATTAAATGACATATCATCAATATGAGCTTTAATCTCTTGAGTGGCTTTGCTGATGTGATTGCTAGTTTCATTAAATTGTTCAGTAAGCTTTTTAGTTAATGCATCCAATTTTTTGCCAACTTCATCCTAAAATTGCACTTGGCTCAAATATCAAAATTTAAATTTTATAACTAATATTTTCTGGAAGAAAAGCATCCTTGAAAAACAAATTTCCCAATAATTCCGGAAGACTTCAAAATTGATCTCGAAATTGTAGCTAAATCATTTTCTGGCAAAACTTCAACGATTGTTTCCATAGCATGTATAAATTCTACAGTAACTTCAGCAGTTTCCATAATTTTTCCATTATCAATTTCAGCAGCAAATTTGAAGCTTTGGGTAAAATTTGAGTGAAGATTTTTCACACTTGCCCCAGGGCAAATCAAAAACATGGACAACAAAACAAACATTATTGTTGGATAAAAACCCCCCATTTTGAGAAACCTAAAAACAAAAATTTTATTTCTACACTAAAAAAGATGCTTTATGTTTTTTGTATTTTGCCTTGCTGACATTTTTATACCTATTTTTTCAGACATTATTTTTGATTGAAATTAATCATCGATGAATATAAAAAATGAAAACCAAAAAAACTAACATTTAATTTTTTTCAAATTGTTTTCTTTAAAAAATGATCATGCAATATTGTTGCTAAAATTAGCCGAAAATCAATGGAAAATTTATTTGATTCAATTCGTTATTTCAAAAATTAAATATCGTATAATTTAAATTGTGAAAAATAATGCAATAAATTTTTTGTGCTAAAATTAGTGCTATAGTATCAACTTTAAAATAAATTTCAAATAAAAATTGCAAAAGTTTTTTTAAGTTCGATTCGGTCGGGACATGCGTAAATTTGGGGCCAAAAACTCTTCTTTAGGATCTTCAGAATGACAAAAGTGAGATTCTGAAATAGGAATCAAATGCAGCCTTTTTTGTAATACCACTAATAAAAACATGGGAAAATTTTGAGATAAAAGTGACAGTGTAAAAAGTGTTAAATATCAAATGTTTATACTTTGGAGTATATCCCATCTGTTATTTTCAGAGAAAGGAATCTTTTCTTGTTTACCACTAAATCAATACTAAAACTTTATTGACTAATTTAAAAAACAGTTTAAAAAATGAATTTATTTTCTTTAAATATATAGAAAGTCATTTTTTATTCATTATTTCTATTGCTTTCAATAAAACTTCTTAATAACATCAAGTTTTAGAAAAAACTTGATGTTATTAAGAACAAGAAGTGCTTTAAAAGCGAAAAAATATTTAAAAGTTGTTAGACAACAAAATTTCAAAGTTCTAATTTCTGTGGAAATTTTTTTGGTTCAACTTTCTCCAAGATTTCAAGAATTTCCTTAGCAAAAAGTCGGGTTGTTTTATCTTGATGTTTTTTGAGACGATGAATAATTTTGATGCCATCACATTCATCCAAAATTTCATAAATTTTCTTTTGTTGAGATTTTGCTCTTTTTAAAATCATAACATAAGCACCAAGAATTCCTCGGGCTGTTGGATTTTCTTTTTCAAACCATTTAATTGCACGACAAAGTCCTTGAATTGCTTCCGCTTTGATCAAGGCTTCAATTTGAGATTTTGTTGATCCTGTGCCAAGCAAAGTAATAACCAAACAAGCAGAATTTTTGATTTGAATATCTTTGTGATACATGCTTTTTACGATTTTTGGAAGAATGGAATCTTCAAAAACGATCGATGTTTGATCTTGACTACTTTGAATAAATTTTGCAAGAACAACAAGTGATTTTTCAAGGACAAGTTCATGGCTTTGTCCAAGCAAGAATGGCATTTTTGATAGAATTCCATTATCAAAAAACTGTTGAATTGGGTCTGGTTTTTCTTTATCAAGAACACTTTCAATGACATTCAAAGCAGCATATTTTGTTTCATTATCTTCATGTTCCACCAATTCAATATACTTTTTTACAAGTTCATCAGATAAAATATGCCGATATTTTGTTGGTGAAACTGTTAAAAGATAATACCCTGCAACAGCATTAAACACAATTTTGGGGTCATCAAATTCCAGCAAAAAGTGTTCAATCATTGATTCGAAGTTTTTTGAAGCTTTTTCAGTCATAACTTTATCCCCCATTCGACAAAGATCTCGAATAATTGTTGAAAGTTCTCGAAGGATTGGAAGTGGATGGTTCTTGAAAGCGTGATGGAGTAAGTGGTCGTTGATTTTGAAAGAAAGTGCCCAAATTCGATGCACAGAATCTTCAGCAAGAATTTTTGCAAGAGCATGAATGGCTTTTTCAAAGATAATTGGATCGGTGGAATCCATGTATTTTTCGATTAGAAGTTGAAGAACATCTTTTTCAATATGTTTAATTTTAACTTCAGCAAGGGTAGCAATAACTCGAAGAGCTTCTTTTTGACCAGGGATACTAAAAATTGATAGATATTAGATCATATTGCAGGAACACGTGTTCTTTATTGTTCAATTTTGGTAAACAACAAATCATATCTAATCCCCAAAAACCCCCAAGGGCAAACTAATAGTTAAAGACTTACTAGCTATCAATTAAAGCACTTAAAATTACTGGCTTAAATATTGCGACACTTTCATCATTATCTATTCCCACGAAAAATTTTAAGCATTTTGTTAGGATCTTGTTTTTGAGCCATCATCAAATTAAAAAACTTTTTATGATCATAGTCATCAGTGCCAATGCCCATCTTAGATAAATCAAAAGGTTCTTCATCATCGATATCTTCATTTGCAGCAATCTGAAATTTAAATAATCATATATTTAAACTTAATAAAAAGATTAAACATACTACTAAAATCAATGGAAGAAAAACAATAATCAAGAAATATAGTTTCATTGCAGTAGTCAGAAATATATAATTTTTTAATCAGCAAACATTTGAGATACTATTCTACTCCCTTTTTAAATGATTTTTTTTACAAAGCTATCATTTTTTGCTTTGATTGACGTGAATTAATAGTGGGAATTTTACGTTTTTGTTTTTTTATCAAAAAAATGTCTGTGTCTGTTGTCATTAAGGGACACAAAAAAACAAGTTTTGGCTGCTTTTTAACTTTCAAAAAAAAGAAAAAAAGAAGGTTCTAGTTTTTTCGTTTTTTGCTACCCAAATTGTAACAATAGTTTTTGACTTTAAGTTCTTGCATTTTTCAATGGTTTTGCAACTTTTCAAATTGAGGCCCGATTAATATGGACTTTATGTTGAAGGAACCGAGAAAAAGGCGCGTAAAATCGAGGTTCGACTGTAAAAAGCAGTGTTTTTTATTTTTCGTTGACTTTAAAAATACAGTAGTTTGTTGCTGAAAGAATCAAAACAACTTATTTTTTGAATGTTAAAGAAAATTTGAAAATGGTTTTGCGGTTCTGGGTATACTGTTGAATTTTTTTTCCCGGAATTTTTAAAAAAGTAATAGAAAAATTTTTTCTTCAAGAATTTCCCCTTATATTACGCAAGCTGTTGATCAAAATAATAAAAATCCTTTTTAAAAACTATTTTACAATGTTTAAAAACACCAAAACTTGTATATAATTTATGTATTATGTAATTTTATAGGTCGACACATAAACTCTAATTACTCTTTTATGTACAAAAAGTTAGATATGGATTGTTACATGTAAAAATCAAATCAGTCAAATTTTAATAATTATTTATTGCATCTTTTATTTACGATATTTTCCAATGTATGCTTTGCATTTTGGGCATCTATGTTCAATATCTTGAAAAGAGTCCATACAAAATGGTAGTAAACAACAAAGACAACATCTAAAATAAAGTATTTTAAAAACCCTTTGGTCAAAAAAAAATTTGCATACCCCAAACATGCAAGCAAGCAACAACTTGCCCATGCTGATCCACTTGATTTATATGTAACTTTTGTTTTAATTCTTCTATGGCAATTTGGACATATCATTCGTTGAGATTTTCGTCCAAGCTCCGGTTGATGAACTGGAATGTATACGGTATTTGTTACAACTGGAGCATGATATGGTGGAGGTGGCTCGCTTGGAGCTGTTATTTGAGGATTAAAACCAGGTCCTAAAGAATTAATTTAAAAAAATTATTTTTTGTTTACTTTTATCTTTAATTTTTTTCTAGAAAATTGAAAAAAGTTTAGAACTCAAGTTGTTTTTCGAAAACGGCCGGAAAATTCACAAAAATTTTTAATTAAGCTTCTTAAAATTGAAAAGTCTTAAAACAAACTTACGTGGAGCATAAACAGGTAAATCAGATTCAAATCCCATATTTAAAATAAATATCGCAGTTGAACTCTTTCATTAAATAACTTCAAAATTTTATTTAAAAAAGATTTGTGATAGTTAAAATCGATTAAACACAATAAAAATAAGCAAACTCGACAAATTTGATTTAATTTATAATAAACAAGAGTACGAATAATTTTCTATGAAATCAATCAATTCTTATCTAAATAGAATTTTCAACATTCAACGTCATTAAAAAATGAAAAAAAGATGTTTTTCAAAAGTTAAGAAACAACTAGGGTGATGAGGACACCCTAAAAATTTTAGCCTCGTTTTTTAAAACAACAAATCGAAAAAAAGTAAAAAAAGAAGAAAAACAAACTGAAGCAGTCCATGAATCGGGAATGAGAAAACTCTTTTTTTATTCTTTTTATTTGGGACGACAGAGTGTACTCTGTTGTTGGATACCTGAGTAGATGAATGTTTACATAAAAAAATATAAGACTTTTTTGCGGAAAGCAAGCTAACTTTTACGACGGAAAAAAGAGAGCATTTTAAATAGAAAACAATATTTGTCTTTGTGTTTTGATTAAAAAAACATTGTAAAAAACGGAGATATTTGGTCAGGTATTTCTTTATCAATCAATACCAGAGCTGGATGGATGCATTTCTGTTTTGGCTTCTGTTTTGAGCAAAACCGTGCTTTTATTTTACAATTTTTTACAAAAAAAGAATGACTTTATCCCGCTATTTTTTAGAACAAAAAGTTTCAAAAATTAGCAGCAATTTGCTTATTAAAAGTTAAAAGTATCTTCGTGGTGCTAACATTTTTGCAAGGTATGGTATCATTTTTTAATTTTCATTTCCTTAAATTTGCATAATGAAAAGCCAATCACCAGAGATATTTTGAGGTTATGCAAAACTTCCAAAGGGCTATCTAATGGGATAGGTCTTGTTCAAAAAGCGGCGGGTCAGGTTCATCAACCTTCCCTTTTTAGGATCAGCTTTTGTCAAATTTTCATTTATTCTGTAAAAAAATTTATTTTTAGGGCTCCAATATTTTCCGTCATGTTTAACATAACTATACTGTAATCAAGTAAAACTACAAAAGCATTACGACATTCAAAACGAAAATGATAGAACTGAAATTTTTTAATGATTACTTTAAGGATAAAAATGTTTTAATTCTTCGAAATAATAATTTATTTCAAGTGTACATTTTCAAGTAAAAATCTTTTCGAACGTCAACCTATAATGAAAGTGGCACATTTGATGACTTCTTTTTTCGAACCATGAATCAGGAAATGTCTGTTACGTTGTTTCGTTTTCGATACAAAATTCGATCCAAGTAAAAAAGAGATAAAGCTCAATGTTTTGCTTTTGTATGTTACATACAGTATGAGTAACGATTATTTGAAAAACTCTGAACCTTTTGTTTCACTAATTTGTTCGAATTTTTAATGCCAGAAAAAAAAGTTGCATAAAACCAAAAATTGCAATGAACCCGGAAAAGCAAATATTTGTAGTTTTAAAATATTTTTAAAAGCATTTTTTTAAGGTTATGAATATTTAAAACAGCATTTCCTTGAATCATTGCTAAATTGCTATGCTGTAAATTATAAATTTATTTCTGAAGTTTGAAAAAGACTTTTTAGTTTTTGCTCAAAACTCAGATACACTCTGTTGGAGGATAATAATGAATTTAAATAAGGAACAAAGATTTAACGAGTCACATAGTTTTTGACTGAAATCATAAATGTTGTAATTTTAAATTTTTTTTGTAAAAGGAATGTAAAATTAGCACTTTTATTTAAATGTTTAAAACTTCCTTTTGAGCTCAAAATTAAAGCAATTTAGTGAACTCTGTTTCATCAAAACAAAATTTGTTCTTTATTCAAATGTCATTAAAATATGTTTTTAAAGAATTACATGAATCATTGTTTTTTGTTATGCAAAAAGATACAAAAAAATGTGTTGCATGAAGACTAAAAGGCAGAAATGAGTTTAAATGAGGCGGAAATTTTGGTACTTTTTTTCTTTCATCCTTTTTTCGTAGAATTTTCCTGACAATCAGTGTCTTTTTCTATTGTTTTTGTCGCCTGATTATCATGAAAACTTGAATGAAGAAAACGTTGAAAAAAAGTACCTAAGGGCCCGCTCTCTTTTTTGTTAACATTACGGTAGCAAGTTTTAGATTAATAAAAAAAGCTGCATTATTTTATTTTTACAACAATTAAGTTAAAATCTATTATATAAGAAGTAGTAAAAAATGCTTTTAAATTTGTAACTATGGCGAAAGTGGCACCGTTGAAGAATTGCTTCTTCGAATTGTGAACAAGGAAATGTCTGTGGTTCGATTGTTTTGATTTCGACGAAAAATTCGATCCAAATGATAAAATGAGATAAAGCCTTGCCGAACGGGAGACCTGAAAAAGAATTAATTTTTATTAATGTACTTCAGATTTGAATAAATTATATCATTAATAAAAATAAAACTTACGACATAATAAAGAGAAAAAGAGTCGATGAAAAGTAATAAACTACAAAACTGGAAGAAGATCCAATGACCAATAAATTACAGGTCAAAAAAATTGTAAAATCAAATGTTTTAAATTTTCCTGTTGTTGACATTGTTACGACATAATTATGTGAAATCATTCTAAGAATTTCAGAGATTACCAAAAATGATGAAGTAATAACAGATTGAATAAGTAATGGAACTTCGTAATTTTGTTTCTTTTGTAATTTATTGATTTTAAGTTTTCGAGAAAATACTGTAATCAGCCCGAAACAAAGTGCCAACACTGCATTTCCGATATTTGAAATTGTGACTAGGTCAGAGGAATTTAAGTCAGAACAAGCATTTTTGATATTTGAAAAAATACAATATCCAAGTGGATATCCAGAAAGGATAAGCGGATATGCAAATGTTAAAAGAACGATTCCTTTCAAGTACCAACCAGACCAAAGTTTTCGATGAAGTTGCCAAAAGAATATCCCAGTTAATCGATTAACAGCCAAAACCGTATTACAAAAAGCAAAAAATCTTAAATGATACCATATAATTATTTGGAGAACAGTTTGAATCTTTTTCCCACTTAACATATGAATAAAATAGACGATAAACATTGCGGCTTCAACAATATACCCTATTGTTAAAAATAAAAAATATGCAGAAGTAAAATTTGGCTTTTTCTTTATTATTTTTGCCAGAAGCATTACAGTAAATAAAATTTGAATAACCGTAACAATCCCTGCAAAAACAGGATAAAAAGTTTCAGTTATTGCAGAAATTTTATCAAATAATAGTTTTTCATCAGAAATTTTGCTGCTACCGTTTCCTGACATTTTTTAATTTTAGTTTTTAAAAAACAAAACAATTATATAATTTTAAATTTTTTTTTAATGCAAATTTAATAAAAAAAATTACTCAACTTTTCCTTTTTATAAATACGGAAGCAGGGCGGAGAAATCTTTAATAAGAATGCTAAATAATTGTATGCAATTATAAATGAGGTTTTCGTAGCATCATCAATGGAACGAAAGAGCACCTGCTTTTTTTTAAATTTTTTACATTTTTTACAAGCTGCATTTATAAAAACCTCAAATTTGAACAAAAATTTTTATAACTATAAATTTGTCATTTAATTTTTTACAAGTTAAACAAATTTTTTTGTTCCTTCTTGTCAAATTACGATTTTGGTATTAAAAAGTTCAATCATAAAAAGAATGGAGCAAAAGTTCGTTTTTAACACCCTACTAAAAGAGATGAGTTTCACAAAACCTTGATAAACAAAAATTTAAAGGAGTTGATCACCTAAAAATGAAGTTTCTTCCCTTTCAATAATTTGAGGTCCCAACACGAAAATTCTAAAAATTCTAAATCAAAGAATTTTAATAGCATTTTTGTTCATAACTATGACATTTTGTCTGATTCCAAAAGTGGTATGAGCGGAAAAAACTGGTTTAGATTTAAACATTTTTAAAAGCAGCAATAGCAGATTCCAAAACAATTTCTATTCGTGTGCTTTAAAAATACTAAAGAGATATTCAAAGTGGATCGCTTTCAAAAAATTAAAAAGATTTCGATTTTTTAAGATGTGATGTGTTTTTATTTTTTTTCAGATTCCAACTGCTTCTTTACGGCTTATTTGTAACAAACTTCATTTTAACAAAATTAAGAAATGAAGAATGACTCAAAACAGTTGTGCTTTTGAAAATTTTTATGCAGATTTGTAAAAGCTTTTTTGATTTACTATGTCAGTTTCATTCTTATTATTCGTAAATAAACATAACTTTTGCTTTTGGAATTTGGAATTTGTTTAAATTTCTGATGCCAGAAAAAAAAGTTGCATAAAACCAAAAATTGCAATGAACCCGGAAAAGCAAATATTTGTAGTTTTAAAATATTTTTAAAAGCATTTTTTTAAGGTTATGAATATTTAAAACGACATTTCTTTGAATCATTGCTAAATTGCAATGCTATAAATTATAAACTTATTTCTGAAGTTTGAAAACGACTCTTTAGTTTTTGCTCAAAACACACATACGCTTTGTCGGAAGATAATCATAAATTTGAATAAGGAAAAAATATTTGACGAGTCACATACTTTTCCAATGAAATCACAAATGTTTTAATTTTAGGCACATTTTTTGAAAGGAATGTAAAATTAGCACTTTTATTCAACTTTTTAAAACTTCCTTTTGAACTCAAATTATTGCAATTCTTTGAACTCTTTTTAAAAATTTTATGATTCAGTGGTCTCTATCTTCATAAAATTATAGAAAGAAATGCATTTTTGGAAGCTTAATCGTTAAAAAATTTAATATTCTAAGATAAATAGATTTGCATATTTATCTTATGACAGAACGTTGTTGAATAATAAATTGTTAAAAATTCAAAATTTTACGGAATTATTTTAGAGTACGGTAGAAGCTTTTTTAAAAATTTGAACTTTTGTTTTTCAAAGCCACGAAAACCATGAAAGTGATTGGTTTAACTAAAAATTATAACCATTTTTAGAATCAAACCAGAACATTTAAGAATGAAAGAAAATTAAAAAATTTAGCATAAATTTTAACTTTTTTTGTGATTTATTGAGACATCAAAAATTCGAGGAAACAAAAAAAGTTCATTTTTGTAAAAGAATAACATCTAAAATTGAAAAACAAGGCTTGTAATTTGGCCTTGTTTTACAATTTTAGATTTTGAATACATGAATGAGCACAAACCAAATGCTTGCCAATTTTTGGACTATTTTTTTGAATACTGACACTTTGTATAAACCAAAAAGTTTCCCTTATCAAAAATTTTTTGACCATTGCTTATCACATTTTTTGGGACCTCTGTTTGGGTGGCCCTTTTTCAGAGTCAAACATAAGTATGCCCTTGGAGATGACCTCATTTTTCACCTACAAATGGTTAAATGAAAAACACATTTGCTTGGTTTCTCCTTTTTCATTCATTTTTTTCGTTTTTCGTTTGTCCATCCATTCTCTTTTGAGCCTATTTTTTCCATTTTTTCAGCTGCTCTCTTCTACAAATATATACACATACATTTTCCCGCTCAAAAAAGACAGAGTGTAACAAAAAAAGTAGTGTCTTGGAATTGATTGGTGGTCGCATGTACGAAAAACAAAAAATTCTTTCCACTTTTTTTTGAATATCAAATTGTTATAACTTTCAGTTGGTCAAATTTATTTTCTCATTTTGTGAATTAAATATATAGTTGCTATTTGATTTTGGTTTTGAATCTAAATTGGTTTATTTGTTTAAATATTTGAATCGAATTATCTTGGTTGCAAATTGTGAAAAATGAATTTAAATATTACTGAACAATATTCTGAATTTGAAGGGGATGAAACTAATCAGGTAAGATTTTAAACAACAATTTTTTGGAATTATTGTTTGGGTTTTCTGAAACATTGAATTTTTTTCGGTTTTGTTCAAGAAAAAAACATTCTAAAAAAATGTTTTCTCCACATTTAAATTTTTTAAGTTCATAACTTTTTTTACTTACATGAGAAATTGAGACAACAATCCCCTCAGGCAATATACACCTTGGGTTTTTTGCCTGAAGGGAATGTTCGAAAAATCCAGGAAATCCTCAAAATTTCAAAGTGTTCAAAATGTTTTAAATCCGAATTTAACATAATTCTGTAAAGCTGAAGCTCAATTTTCTGCAAATTTTTTTATTGCCTGAGGGGATTGTTTCTACAAATTCCTCTAGATTTGCACAGTCTCAAAAATTATCTATCTGAATCTGAAGCAAATCTTCGAAATCCAAAATTAAATAATCAATTTTTTTCAGGAAAATATTCAAAATCTCTCTACTGCCAGTGAACCAAATAAAGGCACTTTTGAACATTCTCTTTCAAATGGCTTTGAAGTTGTTTCTGAAAATCGAGAATACTTTTTTGGTAATGATAAATTACATGGTGGACGAATGTGGATTCAAAGTTTTGATGATTCAAGAAAATATAATTTATATACTTTGTATAATCAAAATGACAGAAATGAAGATTTATATAGATGTATTCAATGTACCAGATACAAACATCATGGACATCAACCTTCTGAAATTACTGTCAAACATCTTCAAAATGGAACGATGGAACTTTTTGAAAAACGAAATCATTATCCAAGTTGTGGGCATACCAAAGAATTCATTGATAAAATTCAACAAAAATATCAGTAAGTTTTTTGTATTTTAATGATATGCAAATTTTACAAAATTTTAGTCGTCCTCCAAGATCTTCTCAGAATGGTGTGCCAAAAGCAAGACAATCGTTACCAACTCCGGGGTTATCAGCAGTACAGTAAGTCAAAATACGAATATTATAATTTATGCAAATTTTTGTGTTTCAGAAATCAAAATAGTTCAAATGTGTCAAGATCAACAGAAGCTCGAAGAAAACGTAAATTAGCTCAAGTTAATCAAAATGAAGTTGATTCAAATTCCCCTGGGGCAACTCCGTCACCACTTCTTTCAAGGGCATTTTTTGTAAGACCATCCCCTGCTGCAACTGAATTAGCTCGAAGGTTAGTTTGTTATTGTCATTACTCTTTTTGACCAGTGCCTGAGGAAATTTATGCATAATTTTATTATCTATTTTTAGAAGTCGAACTCAAGCTGTTCAACAAATTGCAGCAGCAAAGAATCCTAGAATGGCACAAGATGATTCAGTTGCATCAGTTTTTTCGCATCTTCTTCAGAATTTCGGTTTTGATCCAAATCCTACACCTGGACCACTTTCAAATCCAACAATATTCAATGGAAATCCAATTCCTCGATCAACTGTAAGAGTTTCATCAACAAATCGAAATATTACTGTGGTAAATGCAATGGATTCTGTAACTTCTGAAACAACCACTGCTCCAAGACGTTCAAATCCAATTCAGTTACATTTTCCTGCTTCTCCGTTGATTCCAAATTTGCATAATCGTGAAGAACATTCTCCAATTCAACAACAACAGCCACTACCGATTTCTCCAAAGAAAAGTCCATCAACAATTCAATTGCAACACATTGAAGAAGTTACAGTACCCAATTCACAAACAACAATTCCAACTCCAATCCAAATGCAACTTCCAACTCCGCCTTCTCCAAATCAAACTGTTCCTGTACAACAACCTGCACCAAAACCTGTTCAATTTGCTGATATCAAATTTCTTCAACCAAAACTTTTATCTTCTGATGAAAGTTTCTGTCATTGCATTCCATCAAGTCATTCATTCCGGGAAATGTCTGCTCTTCTTGGACTTGATTATAACTCAAATAATCAAGCCTTCTGGCATTCCACTTTTGGCATCAATGAAATTTCTGGAAATTCAAAATCTTCAATGATTTCAAGCATTTCAATGCCCAAAAATATCGGCTTTCAAGCAATTTCAATGTTTTTAACATCTTCAGAAGAATCAACCTTCAAAATTCAAGAATCCGTAAAACAATACATTTTTCAAAATCTTCACAGTTACGGTATGTTTTAACACTTTTTAATATTTTAATTACAGTAATATTTTTTTAGTTGACAAAGAAGATGAAAATTACAAAAAGCTGATGAAAGTTGCATTGTGCAGTTATCAACTTGAATTTATTCATCTTTGGATTTTAACAAAAATTATTAATGTTCGAATTGCAATTTTTGGTGTTGAAGGTGTTCAAGTTTTTGGTGATATCTTTGATGATTCTCTTCCATCAATTTTACTGAAAAATGAAAATGATGAATTTTTACCTGTTTTGAATGTTCGGAATTGAAGTATACTTTTGTTTTTGTTTATCTATTTTATTTGTTTGTTTTCTTTTGTTGTTTGTGTTTGAATAAAAATTGTTTTTGAATTTCAAAATTTAAATATTTTTTTAAGAAAATTACTACACAGTTTTTGTTGAAATTGTTCGAATAACAGGAAAAATGTTGGCATAAAAATGGATGGCATTGAAGCTTCAGAAGCAGTGCCATCTTCTATGTCAACATTAATCAAAAGCATTTTAATTAAGAGGGATCAATCTTCGATAACAAAGGCACCATGCCGAAAGTGTTGCGACAATAACAGAGATTTCTAAATTCCATGCCTGTCTTGGACTAGTTTTTGTACAGAGAATTGAAACTCCAATTCGTTGTATCATTCTTGCAATTCCGCCTTCTTTTGATCTTTTGCCGCAACTGGAAATTCTATGTTGAAAAAAACCAAAATATTTTTATATTAAATTATTTAAATGAACTCATTTTGCACAAATCACTTTATTTAACAGGCAAAACAAAACCGTAATTTGATTTTTATGTGACGAAATTGATATGTTTTTGGATGAAAAGGAATAAATTTTTCAAATACAAGCAAATTTTGTAATAAATTCCCAATTTTCTGGATGTATTAAATTATTTCCTTTAATTTCGTTATGAAATTGTTTTGTTATGTCTCACCCGCTATCAAATAATAATTGTAACAAAGTCAATGACGTCATGTCACGCATGACAGATAAAAATAAAACACCCATGAAAAAAGTTGCAAAGAAGAGAAATCGTGCGCGCAACATGCATCAAAAATCGAATACTCACGAATTTTTTTTGGTTCCTTTCAATGAAATTATTTTTTACTTTTTTTTAAAGCTGAATTAATATCTCTTTTTAGATTTTCTTTATTCATATTGTTTCTCGCGTAACAGTATTTCTTTGCTTCAATACTTAATTATGGATCTTTATTTAATTGATAGCGTATGTTTTTTTCTTTCTTTAACTTTTTTTATTACTTTTTAATATTTTAGAAAACTTCACATGGCTTCAATGCAAAAGTTGCAATTGATCGAAAAATGTTCACAAATAATATTCCTTTTACAACTGAAGCAAAACCTGTTGAAGGAATGCCCGATGTTAAATGGCATCTCAAATTTTATCCTGATGATCCAAATTGTAGAACTTACTTTGGAATATATTTATGGTTGGAATCTGAAAAACATGTTGAATGCAAAATTTCTGGTAAGATTTATACTGTATTTTTTGATACTTTTTTGGTTATTTAACTTTTAGGTTTTGCTCTTGCAATTGACCACCGTCTTAACAGTACCGTAAGCAATTCGTTTGGTAAATAGTTTTGTTTGATATTTAAAAGCCGTTACCTTAATTCCATGATTTCTAGATGTATCAGGTGAAAATGGCAGCGGTATTTGTTTCAAAGCAGAACCACGTTATTACATCTTGGATCCTAAGTACAATTATTTTGATCAAAATGGAAAATATCAAATTGAAATCCAAGTCAGCATTTCGTACAAAAATGAACAATTACCAAAAATTTGTAATCCAACAGAATGGGGTGAACGATTGCAAGAAAATTCAGATGAAGATTTCAATATTCTTGTTGGAGATCAAACTTTTGCTGTAAGTTGTTTTTTTTTTGAGTAAATCGTTTTCACAATCGTTGCTTTTTCAGATCCATAAATTTCTTATTGCTGCTGAATCTACTGTATTCAAGAGAATGTTTGAAGATAAATTTAAAGAAGCTGAAGAAGGAAAAGTCACAATCACTGATTTCAATGTGCAAGTTGTTAAAGATTTTGTTGATTATTGTTATGGTCGGGATATTTCTACTGTTCTTCAAGATGAATCTGATGAAATTCAGCTCCTCTATTTTGCTGATAAATATGATTGTCAAACTTTAAAAGTAATTGTTTTGTGTAGTTTTTGAATATGTAATAATCACTTTGATTTTTAGCCTCAATTGGAAACCTTTCATGCAAAAAAGTTATCTAAAGAAAATATTTCTTTATATGTTTCAGCGTCTGATAAAACCAATGCTCTTCAACTTCGTCAAGCTTGTGTTCAATTTGTCTGGAATTTAATTCGTCGTGGCACACCTCTTGTTGCTGAAGAAATGGAATCCTTTGAAAAAGATTTTATGAAAGATGTTTTTGCTTTTGTTCCTAGTCATTAATTTTTCATTGTTGTTTTTTTATCACTTTGCTTTTTTACTCTTTTGTTTACAGAAAGATAAAACTTGTTTTAAAAATGGCTTTGTTTTCACTCGTTGCATTACATTTTCTACTGTCGTTACAGTACCTTAGTAGTAATTGTTAATACTAATCTTTTGTATATTAGACTTCAACTAATGACATTGTTAAGAGATGCGTTTTTGGGTTTGTTGAGTTATGATATTTTGCTGCCAAAAACCTTTTTCTATTTCAATCAAGTTTTACTTTATCTCAAAGTTTTTGTGCCGCCAGAACAAATCACATTGAAGTTGTGTTGCTACATTTGTAATTTTTACATTTCCGATGTATATATTCATCGGAAGTGCTTTTTTCTTTATATAAAGATATTAATGCTATTGCCACGAGGACATTCATTTAACACGCAAAATATGCTGGAGCAATGTAAAAACTTTGTTGATAAAAAATAAAAACTTTAAATCCATTTTCTCCGCGGGATGGACTGGACCTAGGGTGGTCAAATGGTGATCACCCGGAGGAAATGGGTGATCCCCCGATTTTTGCTTGGTAATCAGTGATTACTAATCACCCATTTGGTTTTTTGTCATTTTTATGAATTTTTGTTTGTATTTTGAAAGCATTATTTTTAACGATATTTAATGGTATTTTTTACCATAGAAACTCGATATTACCCCATTTTTATGCATATCAAAAGTAATGGTATGCAAATTCGCTGTTTCAAACTCTAAAAAATGAATCTGGCAAAATACAAATTTGGGGGATTAAGGGTGATTCCCCGGGTGATCACCCGATTTTCATGCCACCCTGGGTATTTGACAACCTTAACTGGACCTCAGGGTTTTCAAGAGCTTGTCCACAGGTCATAAATGTAAAAACTTTTGTTGTCATATTTTTTGTGGTCTTGACATTTTTATAGCAATTTTTTTAAAAAAGATCATAAAGATAAATTTTTTCTGGCAATGATCTCCTTGGTTTTGAAAAGCTATTTCCAATACCCTTTTTTATTGTTCTCATCTAAGAGAGTCAATATAAAAAAAGAAATGAAAAAACTTCAAAGGTTTTTTTACCGCACCTTTTAAGACAAATAGATAACAATTTTATCGATCATGACTGCTTCACCTTCGTTTTCACACTTTTTTTCTTTTTGACTTTTTTTAGCTGACAAGAATCAAAAATATGCCCCGTTATTTTGATGGTAAACATTTTATGCTAATTTTTTTTCATTACTCTCTCCTTAAATATTATAATATATAGATTTCAAACCATTTCATAATCTATTTTGTAATGGATGTGGAAAAGATCCAATTTATGGTAATCGATATAAATGCCTAAAATGTTATGACTTGCATCTGTGTGAACAATGTTATACAAATAACAAATTTGGAAAAGAAACAAAAAATGATCACAATGAAAATCATGCAATGCAATTATTTATGTCAATTTTAGATGAAAGTTTGTTTATTTTTCTTTTGTTTTTGAATAAATTTTGATTATTTAATAGAAAGTATGCACCATCATTGCATAAAATGTAATGGTTGTAAAACTGAAAAATACCCAGGTAAACGGTATTGTTGTAATATTTGCAAAGATTATAATCTTTGTCAACGATGTTTTGATGATAATCGATACACGCCTGATGATGGTGGAAATGTGAATCATAACAGCAAACATGAAATGACTGTGTTTGATTTTGAAGGTAAATATTTGATTTTTGGAAGGGAAATGATAAGGTTGCAAGGAACCAAAAAAGGTGATAAAAAATGCAAATTAGTTTTTTGCACATTTAGTGTTGGGAAAATAGTTTGAAAAGTCCATGGGGAATTAACTTTTGTCGGTAGGATTGAAATATTTACTTTTTACCCAAAATTTTGGCAGCAAATTTTATACATTTTTGGCAAAGTGTTTTGAATGGTAATTTTTGGATGAAAATACGCAAAAACTTCTTTTTATCCTTCTAAAATTTTAAAGTCCCTGGAGGCACATTCTTTGATGTTCATAAAAAATTGTTGAAAGCTTCCCCGGAGGCAAAATTTTTGTTTTAAAAATATAAAAATTTTAGCTGATGAGCATAATGACAATGAAACATGGAAGGCAATGACAATTAAAATGCAAAATCATTTTGGAAATTTGCTAGGCCGAAGAGTATGGATTCAGTACAATGTAAACGATCAAGTAAAATATCACTGTTTTTTTAGCAATTTTTTTATCGAAAACAAATTTGCAGAAAGAATGGACAAATTTTGCTAAAAATATTGCATATGCAATTTATGGTCCACCAACAATTATTCCCAATAAACCTGCAACGCCAAGTACACCGCCAGTTAATGGTAATAAAGAAAAGGAAAAATTTTGTGAATTTGGATATTCACATAAGGTTAACATTAAATATAGTAAAATCTGATGATAGTAATTTCAAAATTTTAGCAAGAAAAACATATCAAAGAATTAAGGCTGCACATTCAAAAATTAAAAAAAGATACTCCAGATGATGTAATATTTATGAATATTATATTTGTATCATTTTGGAGTTATAAATGTGAAAGTATGGTAAGTTCAAAGGATTTCTGGGTATGCAAATTTTCAGTTAGATAATAAAAAATTGCCTTTTATATTATTTCTTAGTGATTTCAAACTAACTAACATCGTCTAGAATCCCCAATTTACAAGAAATCGTAAAAAAAGAACAAAATAATTTGCTTTTTTCTAAAAATTTCGAAATTATTTTATCGATCGATGAAAATAGAGATATACTTGCATTGAGGGCTCTTTTTCTTTTGAAATGTTTAAACTTGAAAAAAGGATGTATTTCTTTAAATTTTATTTCTTAAGCTTTGAATTTTTTAATCTTTTATTTAAAATATCTTGTATGAAGATAAAAGAAAAATAACAATGAAGATATAAAATATTATTTTTTAATTAAAAAAATGTTATTTCTCCGAAAAAGAAAATAAACATTTTTAAATAGTTGAAAGTCAGGCGATCTTTGTTACTTATAAAAAATTATTAAAAAAACCTCTACATTTTCATAGTTGCCTTTTAATTAAATTAACAACAATGAATCACCAAGCAAAAATAACATATATTTGTTTTGTGCTTAATTTTTTAATTTTTTACCAATTTGTATTTTGTTTAATATTGATGACCCAGTTCAGCCACCTTGATTACGCAAGATAAAAAACTATATCAAAATAAATACATATTTTACAGCTTCCGCTAATTCGACTTTTTCGTGGCATAAGTATGCAAATTTTCAGTTAAAAAATGCCTTTTTTTAATTCACACTGAGCTTTGACTAACTAACATCTTTGAGAGTCCCCCATTTAAAAGAATTAAAAGAAATCGTAAAAAAAGGAAAAAATAAATTGCTTTTTTCTAGAAAAAAAATTTCGAAATTATTTCGTTGATGCAAACAGAGAGATTTTTTCGTATCGAAGGCACTTTTTCTTTTAAAATGTTTGAACTTTGAAAAACGACAAAATAGTTTAAAGTTTGTATATTTCGCTTTGAATTTTTTAATCTTTTATTGAAATTATCTTGCGAGATAGAAGAAAAATTACAATGAAGATAAAAAATATTAATCTTCATTAAAAAAGTGTTTTCAATCCAAAAATATAAAGCAAACCAAAACAGTTAAAAATTAAGCGACCTTTGTCACCTATAATAAAATTATTAAAAATACCTCTACATTTTCAAAATAGCCTTTTAATTTAATTAATAATAATAAATTACAAAGCCCTTTATAACTAGAGACCGGCAGCTCATAGAAAAAAGTTCGTAAAAAAAGACTTTTTTGCGTGATTTAGGTACTTTTTAACCTGATTAAACCGAAAATAAAATCTAAAAAATTATTAAAAATTATTAAAATGCCGAAAATAGCAATTAAAAATAGTACAAAACAAAAATTTTTCGTCAAAAAAAAATAAAAAAGGAACACTTTTTTGTCGTGAAAACTTTCGTGGTGCGTTCATTTTTGTCGAGAGAAAAATGTTTTTGCACTTTTTTTCAACTTTTTTTTTGCAATTTTTTAACAAATTCTAGCTCTGCGTTTAATGCCACATTTTTTCGCGCATTTTCGCGCAATTTTAGCCTAGCGTACAAGATGTATTTTTTAAAGGGCTATCGATTGATATGTGTCGCTAAGTTTATATCGATTGATACAGCGGTCATAACGCAAAAAAACACCTAAAAATGCAAATTTTAGGTATTTGCTGCAGAAAAAACTTTTTAAAAATTAGCATATTCGGAGTCAGCGTAAAAAAATACGTCTGGTAGGTCTGATTATTAGTCTTAAAAAAAAAGTTTGAAATTTCATACTGTAACGAAGAAAAAAAGAGAAAAAGAAAAGGAAAAAGTGTTCCCCGCCTGTCTCTATTTATAACATTTATTTGTTTTGTTCATTATTTTTTTATTGTTTACCAATGCGTATTTTGTTTAATATTGATGACCCAGTTCAGCATCCTTCAAAATAAATACATGTTTTTCAGCTTCCGCTAATTCGACTTTTTCGTGGCATAAGTATGCAAAATTTCAGTTTAAAAATGCCTTTTTTTAAATTCACACCGAGCTTTGACTAACTAACATCTTTGAGAGTCCCCCCTTTAAAAAAAAATAGTTGAAAACGAACAAAATAATTTGCTTTTTTCTAAAAATTTCGAAATCATTTTATCGATGAAAACAGGGATATTTTTTGTATCAAAGGCTTTTTTTCTTTTGAAATGTTTAAACTTGAAAAACGGATGTATTAGTATAAATTTTATTTCATACGCTTTGAATTTTTTAATCTTTTTTTTATCTTGTATGAAATAAAAAAAAATTTTGTACCCAAATTAATGAGAAAAACGGCAAAAACATGTAAAAGAACGGAACGTCTAAAATCTCAAAAGGAACGCGTTCCGTTCCGTTCTTTTTAAAGCCGTACCCGTATAAATATAACAATAAAGATATAAAAGATTATTTTTTAATCAAAAAAACGTTTTTCACTATTTGAAAAATGAAACATTTTTAAATTTTTAAATATTCATTTTTTCTAAAAATTTCGAAATTATTTTGCCGATAAAAACAGAGATATTTTTGACGGCTCTTTTTCTTTTTAAATGTTAGAACTTTCGTAACACTTGAAATTTTCTTTATTTCATTACGATTTGAATTTTTAGTTCTTTAATTTAGGGCTGTAAAGTTTAATTGAAAGTAACAAATACATGTATAAGTTTTCCAAAACAAAACTAATAATAATTAAGAAATAAAATATACAACAGCAATCACTATAATTTAAATTCAATTTTTAAAAATTAGAAATTAAACGAACTTTGTTACCTATTAAAGAAGTAAATTTAAAAATCAATACTCTGACGTAATATCCGTTTAAAATTTATAGTTCAGTAGTTTGTGTAATTTTTTATCAATGCCAAAATATTCTTGACATAGAAGAATTAGGGCAAAACCCAAATTAAAGCAAAATAAAGTTTATCAAAATAAATACATGTTTTTCAGCTTCTGCTAATTCAAATTTTTCGTGATAAACCTGATCTGAATATGCAAATTTTCAGTTAAAAAATGCCTTTTTTTAAATTCACACCCAGCTTTGACAAACTAATATCTTTGAGAGTCCCCCATTTAAAAGAAATCGTAAAAAAAGATCAGAATAATTTGCTTTTTTAAAAAATTTCGAAATCATTTTTTCGATGAAAACAGGGATTTTTTTTTTGTATCAAAGGCTCTTTTTCTGTTGCAATGTTTGAACTTGAAAAAAGGATGTATTTCTTTAAATTTTATTTCATAGGCTTTGAATTTTTCGTTCTTTTATTTAAAATATCTTGTATGAAGATAAAAGAAAAATAACAATGAAGATATAAAATACTATTTTTTAATTAAAAAAATGTTTTTTCTCCACAAATAGAAATAAACATTTTAAAATAGTTGAAAATTAGGCGATCTGTGTTACTTCTGAAAAATTATTAAAAAAAATCTCCACATTTTCAAATAGCCTTTTAATTAAATTAACAACAATGAATCACCAAGCATAAATAACATTTATTTGTTTTGTTCATTATTTTTTAATTTTTAACCAATGCGTATTTTGTTTAATATTGATGACTCAGTTCAGCCTCCTTAACTACCCAAGATAAAAGTTATCAGAATAAATACGTGTTATTCAGCTTCCGCAAATTTGAATTTTTCGTGACAAACCTGATCTAAGTGTGCAAACTTTTAGTTAAAAATGCCTTTTTTTAAATTCACACCGAGCTTTGACAAACTAATATCTTTGAGAGTCCCCCATTTAAAAGTATTAAAACAAATAGTTAAAAAAGACCAAAAAAATTTGCTTTTTTCTAAAGATTTCGAAATTATTTTATCGATCGATGAAAATAGAGATATACTTGCATCGAGGGCTCTTTTTCTTTTGAAATGTTTAAACTTGAAAAAAGGATGTATTTCTTTAAATTTTATTTCATTAGCTTTGAATTTTTTGTTCTTTTATTGAAATTATCTTGTATGAGATAGAAGAAAAATAACCATGAAGATATAAAATATTATATTTTTATTAAAAGAATGTTTTCTTGACAACCTTTTGAAAAAAAACATTTTTGAATAGTTGAAAGTCAGACGATCTTACTACTTACTTATAAAAAATTATTAAAAAAACCTCTACATTTTCAAAGTAGCCTTTTAATTAAATTAATAATAATAAATTACAAAGCATAAATAACATATATTTGTTTTGTTCATTTTTTTTGTTTAATATTGATGACCCAGTTCAGCCTCCTTTATTACGCAAGAAAAAACTCTATCAAAATAAATACATGTTTTTCAGCTTTTATTAATTCAAATTTTTCGTGACAAGCCTGATTTAAGTATGCAAATTTTCAGTAAAAATGTCTTTTTTTAAATTCACACCCAGCTTTGACTAACTAACATCTTTGAGAGTCACCAAGGCCGTAGAGAGGGGGGGCATTTGGGGCACGTGCCCCCCCCCCCCGAAACTCGGGAAAATCCTTTGATCTTTTGCCGCTGCCGTGTTAAGGCGGCAAAAGATCAAAGGCGTGCCCCCCCTGAAATGAAAATGCCCACCCCGAAATTTTTTTCTGCCTATGGCCTTGAGAGTCACCCACTTAAAAGAATGAAAAGAAATAGTTAAAAACGACCAAAATAATTTGCTTTTCTAAAAATTTCAAAATTATTTTGTCGATGAAAACAGAGATATTTTTTTGCATCACAGGCTCTTTTTCTTTTGCAATGTTTGAACTTTGAAAAAAAGATGTATTAGTTTAAATTTTATTTCTTAAGACTTGAATTTTTTAATCTTATATTTAAAATAACTTGTATGAGATAGAATAAAAATAACACTGAAGTTATAAAATACAATTTTTTAATTAAAAAAATGTTTTACATATGACAAAAGAAACAAAAACATTTTAAAATAGTTGAAAACTAGGCGATCTTTGTTATTTATAAAAAATTAAAACGGATGTATTAGTTTAAATTTTATTTCATAGGCTTTGAATTTTTCGTTCTTTTAATGAAAGTAACAAATACAGAGTATAAGTTTCCCATACAAAAACTAAAAAATAATGAAGATGTAAAATATCCAAAAGGAAGCATACTTGATTTAAGAGCATTTTTGAAAACTAAAAATTAAACGAACTTTGTTACTTATTAAAAAAGTTATTTGAAAATCATTAATTACACTGACAAAATATCTTTTAAAGTTTATAATTTTAATTAAATAATATAAAAGTAGTTTGTGTAATTTTTTATCAATGCCAAAATGATTTTGAAATAGATGAATCAGGGTTAAACCCAAGTTAACGCATGATAAACTTTATCAAAATAAATACATTTTTTTCAGCTTCCATTAATTCGAATTTTTCGCGATAAACCTGATCAATCATATTTTGTTGAACCTGAAGGAAGAACCTATGAATCATGGGCAGATTTTTTAGATAAAAATTTGTTACCAAAATGTGAAATTTGTTATCCTTCGATGGGTTGGTATCAACCTGATGAAAATGGATACAGTTTGCTAGAGTTTAATAAATCCGCAGATTGTGATACAAATCGAAAACTTGTCAAAAAGACTGATAAAGCTGCAACGATTGTTGGTGCAGGTGGTGTGGTGCTTGGGGTGATTGGCCTATTTACTCCATTGGCACCAGTTGCGGCTCATGCTTTAGCTGCTTCAGTTGTAACAACTGGGATTTATGGTACTGCAAGGGCAGGGTATAAATTACGGGATCGATCTAAACATGGACAATCTGTTAATCCATTTGCATCCAAGGATTCCTTCCAAAATTGGATGGCAATTGTTGGAAGTACTGTAGCAATACAAACACATGGATTACCAGTAAGTTTTCAAAATTGAAAAATTAGCATATTATTTTTATTTTAGTTTTTACAAATAAATCGTGGTAAAAAATACAAAAAATCAGTTTTGTTAAATATGAATACCTCAGCAAGTGGAAATTCTACAAATGATGCCTTTATTATGGGATATGTAATAACAATTATTGATAAATATCAAAAAGAAAAAATTCCTGAAATTGAATATTTTCAATTGTGTGCATTTGTTCTATTTTTTACTAATACAGTTATTAGTATGGAAAAAGCAGAAAATATTATAAAAAATGTTCGTAGCTCTTTTAATCTTCAATATTTAAAATAAAAATTTCTAGGCTCAACAAAAAGTATTCAATGAATTAACGGATGAGTTGAAAAACACACATTTGTAAATATTCAAATCTTCAAAAAATAATGTTATTGGATATTTACAACAAACAATATTTGAATTTTTTGTTTAAAACGGTTTTTTCACTTTCTCAGGTTTTTCCGATTTCTAAACAAAAAGATGATATAATCGTTCAAAAAAATCTCTTTGACAAAAAATAAATTTAAAACATTTTCCTTCATCTTAGTTTTCATTGACATTTTCGAGTGTCTCAAAAAAAATGACGAAATTGAATTTGCAAAAATAGCAAAAAAATAAACGAATGAAAAGAAATAGACACATTTGCTGGCAAAATTTTATGTGTGAAATTGATTTTTTGCGAATTTTTGAATATTTTAAGTTTTTTCAGATAATGATATAGTGTGTAAAACAACTTCCATTTTGAGAAGTGTTTTCTACCCATCTTTTCTTGTTTAAATCCCAGGTCAGAGTACTGGTGATGAAATTATTTAATCTATCAGATCATTTCTTAACAAATTTTATAATAAAACAAAAATGTTTAAAGGAGACTAAAAAGTTGCTGAAAATAATTTATTTGTATTTTTACTCATCAATTTCAATAAAAATTTGTTTGTTTTTGCAATCTTTGGATATTTAATGGTAAAGTGGGATGATGTGTAAGTTTGGATCACTTGTGAAAATTAAGCAACAAAATTTTCGAGCATAATAAATATTTTTGATACCATTATTTAAGCAAAAGAAATAAATAATTACAAAATATTTAAAAAACCATTTCACTAAAATCGATTTAAAATGCAGACAAAAAAGAACCATAAAGCTTTGATCTTTAAAAAAATTGGATCTGTGCAAAACTGAAAGGAAAAATATTGCCGCTTTTTAAAAAAATTGAGAAAGCAGATAGAAATTTTTTTTGAATTTTTTGTAGTCTTTTAAAAATTGTTAACAGATGTTTTTACCTTAATTAAACAATCAATCACGTTAAACCTAATAATGCAATAATCAAAAGTTAAGTATTGATCATTTTCAAAGCTAAAATTTCTTTTTTGCACAGTTTTTAAAACTTTGTTTTTTTTAACTAATTGTTTTAACATTTTTTTAAAATTTTGTTATTCTCCTAACTAATTCAGTTATGCGTATGAAAAAAGCAGAAAATATTATTAAATATGTGAGAAACTTTTTTAGGACTATTTTTAATATAGATTTTTCTAAACACAACAAAAAGCATTCAATTAATTAATCGAAGAGTTTAAAAACACACACATTTATAAATATTCAAACAATGTTTCACTAAAAAATTTATACTGTTGGATATCTACTACAAACAATACGTTTTTTTACGTTTTCTCCAAAAATTTTGCATTTTTTGAAAAAAAAGATGATGTAATCTTATAAAAATGTCTTTGAGAGAAAATAAAGTTTTAACATTTTTATTCAATTATTATTTCAACACCATTTTTGAATATCGCAAAAGAAAAAATAAAAAAGTGATGAAAATGATTTTGTAAAAAAGAGAAAATAACCAACGAATGAAAAGCAGCGACATATTCGCAGACAAAATTGTTTATTTGAATTGTACTTTGCTATGTTTTGAATATTTTTGTTTTTTAATAAAGTAAAACAAATTTCAAGTAATTATAAGCCATTTTCTGAATTTTGCAAACACTGGCTGGCACAATGATTTCATAATTCGAATTTTTTCATGATTCTTTGCCTATAGGGGTTTTCCACGATGGGGAATCCGAATTTGATATCAGCTGATACGGTTTTTCTGGTGGATTCTGACTTCTGGGATTCTGAATCCAACTTCAGAATCCATTTTTCAGAATCCATTAAAAATGATATAAACCGAAATGACAGCTCATAACGAGTGTAGAATGATATAAAAAATGACTTTAAGTGCCCTAGTTTTAATTTAACAAAAAAATACATCAGAAAATCATCAAAAATGGCTAAAAGTTAAAAAATCCGTAAAAATCCAGTTTGACCCGTATGTCATTGTTTATGTGTTTTTCTGTTGCACAGACATGTAGTGTAAATTAATAAAGCAAAATAAAAAATATTTCAGAAGAAAAAACCATTTTTGGAATTTGTTTAGTAATGTTGTTCATTTAGGTAAAAATTGATATTTTAAATTGATCGCAAACCTCAAGATTTGATGTTGGTGGGCTGAAACTTTCCCAAAAATCTCCAATAACATCATGGTTTATCAATCAAGTCACCTAAAGCAAATTCACAACATATTTCAGAAATTATGAATTTTGTTTGATGTTGGGGGTATTGTGTAAGTAAGTTCACGTCAATGGTGTACTTCGAGACATACTCAGATTTTTATTTTTTTGATGTTTTTCGGTACCTTTTTTGTGCTCTTTCGAAATATAATAGTTCTAGAAATGCCCCAGGAATAAAGTTTTCGAGTTATCTCAGATGGCGCAAAAGTCGACGTTTAAAAAATTTTCAAAGTGTTGTTAAATTAAAACTAGGGCACTTAAAGTCATTTTTTATATCATTCTACACTCGTTATGAGCTGTCATTTCGGTTTATATCATTTTTTAATGGATTCTGAAAAATGGATTCTGAAGTTGGATTCAGAATCCCAGAAGTCAGAATCCACCAGAAAAACCGTATCAGCTGATATCAAATTCGGATTACCCATCGTGGAAAACCCCTATAGGCAAAGAATCATGAAAAAATTCGAATTATGAAATCATTGTGCCAATCGATCCAAATAAAGCTCGAAGAATTCAGAAAATGGCTTTTATACAGGGTGATCAAAAAAAATTCACCACCCCCTATATTTTTCCAGGGCATTTCAGATGAATGAAATCTTATATATGGGGGTTGGTACTTGACCCCCAACCTACAAAAAAATACCGTATTCTTATGTTCATCATTTTCGTGTCGGGACCCACGAACGTTCAACTAACAAAAAATACCCTTTTTTGGGGGTAAATTGCTGCAAACAACTCCGTGATAACCACAAGTGCCAAAGATCTTATTATGGGTGGAATATGTCCCACAACATATCGTAAGTTCCCCACACAAATAACATTTCAAGTTGTCCAGCTCAAAAAATTTGCCATCAAAATTTCCTAACAAAATTTTTAAAAAATTGATTTTTTCCCAACTTTGATCAGGTGGCAAATTAATAGTAGAAGGAGACAGAAGCCCATATTTGTTCACAATATACTTTGGTTACTTGGTGATATTCCCCCACAATATTAATCAAATCTAAGAACTTTTATTTTTTTCAGCCCATTTTTTCTTGTTGAACTTACTGTACTAGTACGGTATACTGTTTACAATGTGTTGCTAGATCCATTATACAGGATTTAAATCAATTTAAAGTATTTGTTCTGTGTTTACTGATATTAAGAACAATATTCCATACCACAGAAATGAGTTTTGAAACTTTGTGTTTAACAGTACTATACGTATACTTACTGAACTTACCAAAAAACGTTAGTTCAACAAGAAAAAATGGGGTGAAAAAAATAAAAGTTCTTGGATTTGTTCCATATTGTGGGAGAATATCACCAAGTAACCAAAGTATATTGTGAACAAATTTGGGCCTCTATCTCCTTCTACTATTAATTTGCCACCTGATCAAATTTGGGAAAAATTAAATTTTTTAAAAATTTAGTTTGCAATTTTTGATGGCAAATTTTTTTGAGCTGAAGAACTTAAAATGTTATTTGTGTGGGGAACTCACGATATGTTGTGGGACATATTCCACTAATAATAAGATCTTTGGCACTTGTGGTTATCACGGAGTTGTTTGCAGAAATTTACCCCCAAAAAAGGGTATTTTTTGTTAGTTGAACGTTCGTGGGTCCCGACACGAAAATGATGAACATAAGAATACGGTATTTTTTTGTAGGTTGGGGGTCAAGTACCAACCCCCATATATAAGAATTCATTCATCTGAAATGCCCTGGAAAAATATAAGGGGTGGTGATTTTTTTTTGATCACCCTGTATAATTTTTTTATCCTTCTTTTTTTGGCTAAATCTTAACAAAGAATGATACGGGCAAAAGACTTTATTTTATTAATGAAATTATTTCTTGTCAAATTTAAAAAAAATTGATTCGAGGGGGCATAAACGTTGTTGAAAAGTAATGCTTTATACATGACAAAAATGAGGCCGAAAATGACCACGACTCATCAAAAAATCATCCGCTGCGGTATCCAATTTGCCAGCTGTTCGCGAATTCTCATGTCTGATTTTACTCATAAATTTCAATGTTCTGTGATTTAATGGATGTATATCAGCATGTGATGGGGCATGCAATAAAAAATAATAATTTAATGGTGATATACATAAATTCCTTGATTAGTTTTTTTTAGTTGTGAAAAGTTAAAATCGAAGAAGCTTCAAGTAGAATAAATATTAATAAAATCGTCAATAATTACAAAATATTCAAAAAACTAAGTCGCAAAATGTAATTTTTAAATGCATAAAAAATGAGCCGAAAAGCTCTGTTTTTAAAGAAACTAATCTGTTCAAAATTGAGGAAAAAAATGAATTTAAGCAAAAATACAAAATGTCGACCTGATGGTCAAAATCGTTATTTACGACTGTCAACAAAATGATTACCAAAAAGTTGTTTAAAAAACAGATGTTTAAATGTTTATTTCTTTCAACTAAGCGAAAAAAAAATATAGCTTGTTTGTAAATAATGTAAAATGCAGGATTAAGCTTAAAATAACAATGTTTTCTGTAATATCAGAATCCTATTTTATTTGTGAAAATAATCAACGTTAGAATTTTGTTTCAGAATTGAATTTTAAAAATTTATTTATAAAATATTCAAATTTAGCTGTTTTTGTTTTTAACGCAACCAGACTTTTTACATAGAAAAAATTTGTAAAAATGAAAAAAGAGAACGTGAAAATTCTTTTTAAATAAAATGATTTCAAACCAATTTTTTAACAGAAAAAGCTCTTTTCCAACTTTGGTTACATTAAAAAAATTATTTAATACCAAAAAATATTGCCGCGGTTAAAAAATTTGGGAAAGCAGACAGCAAAAAATCCTTTCAAGTGAGTAAATATCATAATCGATGTTTTTGAATTTTTTTTTGTCTAAAAAATTGTTAATAGATGTTTAAACCTTAAGTTAAGAAATAAAAACGACAGGGAGAAAAAATCATGTAAGTGTAGGGTAAGAAATTTATGAATATCTGCTGCCACCAGATCCGGACAATCGCAATATTCATTATTAAATCAATGGTTTTGTGAAACAAACAAATTACATTAACATCGAAACAGAATTTTAATATTGAGTCAGCGAAAAAATGAATGCAATGATATCAAACTACTTCTTTTTCAAATTTTTTGATGTCATGTAAAAGTTAAAATATTTTCTCTTAAATAATTATTGTGTAAACGTTTGTTACATTCATTAAAATAATGTGTACTTTGATATTTATTTATTGAATTTTTTTAAACTTAAAATTATTGTATACAAAATTTTGCATGCGTAAAAACCTATTTTTTATAAAATATTCAAACTCAACTATTTTTCGTCTAAATAAACCTTGACTTTTTACAAAACCTTTTCAAAGAATAAAAACAAAGGATCGCGAACGTTCTTTCATAAAAAATTAATTCAAGTCAGTTTTTAACAAAAAAATCGCCATTTCAACGAAATTGTGTTTGGAAAAAAAAAGATCGCAATAAAAACATATTTACTATGTTTCTATAATGGAAAAAGCAGGCAGCTTTTTTTAATCGAATGCATTGTGCACATTTTTTCAAGAAAAAAATATGTTTGAATATTTTGTTTCTTTTCTGTATCAATTTATTAGAAAATGTTTAAATCTTCAAATTATAAGTAATAATCTCGGTATCTACAGATCTGTTATATGTAACATTAATAAAAGAAATATATTTTTATCATCATCTTTAATTTTTAATTTATTTATTCACTTCAAAGCGATTTCTCACTTTAAGTGCGGGTAAAACAAGAAATATAATAAGAATAATAGAATACAATAAAAAAATGAATACAATAAAAATGTTTTTAAATAAAGTAAAAAGAGAAAAAATAAGTTTTTAAATGAATTTTAGACTATAACAGACACCAACTTTTCCTGAACTTGGATTTGAAATTTATAATCGAACATCGATCATCGAAGAATGAGGTGGATGATCTATGAAAACGGACAGGGCTTGCACGTTATCCGAATCATTTGAACACTTTAAAGCCACCCGATCGTGTTGTTTTAAAGGGAAGTCAAAGTAGAAGCCAAGTAGAAGTCAATGAATGAGATAGACATAAAATGAAAAGATTAAATCTTTGTTCTTCTAAAGAATTTGATGTTTAAATCTTCAAATTATAAGTAATAATCTCGGTATCTACAGATCTGTTACATGTAACATTAATAAAAGAAATATATTTTAATCATCATCTTTGTTCTTCTAAAGAATTTAAGTTACAAAATCATTATTAGTTCTTCTGAATACCGCATAATTAAAAAACTAATAATTTATTACACTGATGAAATATAATGTTCAAATTTTGTTTTTTAAATAATGCACTTGGATCCATTAAATAATATAAAACATGAGAAGTGATATATCTCACGGGCTATTTTTGCGTCCGGTTAACGCGGCCTTGGCCCAAAATGATCCAAAATAGCTTAAAAATGATTAAAAACCATATCCCAGTTGTTTTTAAGATGTTTTTTGAAGGTGCGCCAAATTTTAAAAATTCATGAAAAATGGCTGATTTTGGCGGTTTTTGAGGTAAAAATGATACAAAGCGTCAAGATACCAAAAAACCCCTGCGCCATTTTTTAGTGCTAACTATATGTAAACTTTTAGAAACACAAGATCCAATTTAGTGGCATGCTTTAAAGGTGTTTCAGCACCCCGAAAATTTCAAAAAATGGGCTAAAAACCCAATTTTTTAAATTCTTTACGGTGCCCTGACGTTAAAACCGCCTCAAATAAAAATCTGTTGCGCCAAATTGAAGCCCGGGATGTATTTTACAAGTCCCAATGACGACTACACCCATTGAATATCAAAAAAAATGACTTTCAGCAAACCGAAAATGACACACTTTTTTGATGTTGTAGTAGTAGTATAAATTTAATGTGCTCTATTTCATGAACCAAATAAACTCGTGAAAAATCCTCCTGCCAAATCTTAGCTAATATATATATGATTAAAAAAAAGTAGTAGTTGAGTTTTTATCTCTTGAAATAAAAATTTGTATAAACATTTTCTAAGACACATTTTAGTGGAGAAAATGACGTTGTAAATTTTAAATTGTTGGCAAATGAGAACCAGGTCTCCATTTGAAATTTCCTCCTGCCAAAACTTAGAAAATATAGTTGAGAGTTGGATAAAAGCAACAGAAAACGTTTTCGGGGCATATTGAAAATTTGCATAAACTATTACGGTTTACTGTCACTTTTAACACTCAAATCATTCTAGAATATGATTAAAACGTCGGATACACTTCTTTTCGCCCTGAAATTATTTAAAAACCTTAATGTTATTATTTCCAACCAATTTAGGTAGATATTTGTACAAAAATCGAAAAAAAAATTTTTGTGAGCAAAATCCACAGGGGGGACCACGTGAAAAATTCAAAAAAATGAAAATTTTTATTTTTTTATTTTTTGCTTTAAATAGTTAGAAACATGTCTGCTATTGCTTATTTTTCAATATTTATGCCAAAAATCCTTAAAAATATGAAAAAAACTCATTTTATACGAAAATATTTTTTTGGGATTCTGAATCCCGCTCCAGAATCCGTAAAACTTGGTGAAAACATCGGGCACCCTCCCAATATTAATCAGTGAGTATTTGGCTATCATTTGGTACCAAAATCACCTCTGTATCATCACTCTATGCAAAATCCGTCTTAACCGGACAAAATAGGGGTAAAAAAGAGCCCGTGATCTGTTTTAACATTATTGTTTTTATTAAATTTCGTTTTATTAAACGGAAAGGAATCGCAATTTATAAAACATTCAAAATAAATTTATTACAAAAATTTTGCGATTCTATTTTCTATCTTTGCAGAAAGTTTCGCAATGGCTCATTTGACACCAAAATTTTAGCCATCTGCTACATACAAAACAAAAAATAAAATTGAAAATGTAAAAAATGTTGATTCCGTTTATTCATTCAAAAATGTGATGTCTCGGAAAAGAAAATGTTTAAAAGGCTGGTACAGGGAATCAAACTTTTTTGTCAACGAAAATAAAAAAAAATGTTACAGTTTGAAAAAATAAAGAAAACTAACAGAAAAAAATCTTCTAAATGGAATGGATTTTTAATAGAAGTTTTGAAATATTTTGATTTTTTCTGATCCTTGTTATTTAAAGATGTGGTAAATATTTAATTGAAAGAAACATCGACAAAAAAACATCAATCTGCAGAAAGAAACATTAATTTAAAAATTATCTTTCTTCATCAGATTTCATGTAAAATTAAAAGTTGGCAAAATTTTTCAATTCTTGATCTAACACTTTTTTACCCAAAGTTTCTGTTAATCGATTAAAGATTGGAGTATTAACAACAATTTCGTAATTTTGCACAAAACAACAGAATAAAAATTGAATTGTAAAAACACTTTATGACAAACTAATTAAACTTAAATGAATTTTGAATAAAATAATAATGCAATGTGTAAATAAGACTTTTTTTAAATTCCATTTTGGAATTTACCAATAACTAAGTACTTATAAATATGCAAAAAAGTAGGACAAATCAAAAGATTTTAATCGTTTGAAAATGTAAGTTTTGTAATTATTTTCTTTTGTTAAACGAAGACTGTATTTGTTTTGTTAAAAAACGAATTCTTTCTGTATCTTTTAAAATATCAAAATCGTTTTTTGATTCTTGTTTTTTTTTGTATTGCCTTTTTACAATTAAAACTTATTTATAAAATATTCAAAAGCAACCGCTGTTTGGATATTGCGGCAAACATCAAAGGGATTGTATGACGCATAGAGGGGTAGGGGTTCAAAAAAGTCTAAATTTTAATAATAATCTGGACAACCCCATATTCAAAGAAATGAAATAAAAAATGCATGTTTAATGTAGTAAAATTGACATAGCTTGCAAATTAAATAATTTCATCTGATGATACCAAAATTGGAAAGGTAAATTTACTTTTGAACACCAGTAATTGTGTCTTTAGGGAAATCGTCTAAATTTTAAAATTTAGACGATTTCCCTAAAGACACAATTATTAAAATAATGTGCCAAATGAAAAATTAATCTGAATTTTCATTTTTAGTACTTTTTTTATTTCACGTTTCTGTAATAGTTTTTAAACGTTTTAATTGAATCATCAGAGATACTCAAATATTCAAAATGACCTCATGACAAGCTTGGCCAAAATCAAAAGATAATCGTCAAGTTTTATTCTTTCTAAAAACACTTTACCATCCAAATACATTCAATTTGGCATTTTGGATCCACCCAGGATGGGCGGGCAATCTTTAGTTGTTACGAAATATTCAAAACACTAGGTCACTGAAATTAATGCAGACAAAGAAGACCCATAAAGCTTTGTTTTAAAAAAAGAAACACATTTGCTCAAAAAAAATGAATAGGAAAATAAATTTTAAAAAAAAGTAATGCGAAAAATAAAATGTTGATGAAAAATTCGGTAACTGCTTTCAACAACATTTTTACCATAAAATTGTTCGGTAAACAATTCTTTTTTTCTAATTTTTTTCACAACATCGATTTGTTTTGGCAGCGATTAAACGAAGTTTTGTTAAAAAGCGCAGTGTCTGCTGAAAAAAAACTATTCCAAAAAAATTTAAAAATGCTGACAATTTATCTTTTTCATTTTTTTGCAGAAGTTTCGATGGTGTATAAAATGTCATGGTTTTTTATACCCAAAAGAGTTGCTTTTGATTATTTCATAAACAAATGGTTAATATTTATAGGTAACATATATAGTTTAATAGAAGAAAATCAAATAAATGATTTTGATATTTTGATACAATTCGGATGCATACATTTTTTAACAAAAACAATACAGTCTTTGTTCAACAAAAGTTAAATAATTCCAAAACTTACATTTTTGAACGGTGCAAATCTTTTGATTTGTCCTACTTTTTTTGCATATTAAATAAGTAAATGGTTATTGTTAAATTCCAAAACGGAATTCAAAAAAAATTTTATTATTTACTCATTACATTTTTTGTGCTTTAAAAAAATCATTTACGTTTAATTAATTTGTTGTATTAAAGTAATTTTTCAATTCAATTTTGTTTCTGTTGTTTAGTGGATAAAATTTGGTTAAAAAGCCAATACAATTGGGTTACGAAAATGTTGGTTAAAAAATTCTCAGACTAAGAATCGAAAAATTTTGCCAACTTTTTGTTTTTTATTGAAATTTGATGAAAATGATTTAAAAATTAGTTTTTTAATAAAATGATGAGTGATCGTTAAAAGCATTTTGTGTAGATGCCTCCTTCAATTAAATTATTAAAACATCTTAAAATAAAATGGACAAAAAAAGAATCAAAATATTTAAAAAACCTCTATTAATAATGCATTCCATTTAGAAGATTTTTCTGTTTGTTTTCTTCATTTTTTCACAAAACTACAATATGTTTTTATTTTCGTTGGCATTTTCTTTTCCGAGACGTCACATTTTTGAATGAATAAACAAAAAAGGGATCAACATTTTTTTTCAATATTTTTGTGGAGAAGAAATGCTCTTTCCACAGATGAATTGTTGAGAGAGAGATAAAAATATAACGTTTATCACCAACACAAAATAATATAAAAGAATGCAGTACAAAAAGAAAGACAAAAAGGGTTTATATAGACATTCAAAGAGAATGTAAATGATTATTATGTAAATTATTATAATTGTGGACTTTCTCCACAACACTCCCGGCCTCACAGATTAGTCGATGTTATTAATGCTTTGGCTTCCCAAATACATTCAGGTGGTTTATCCTTCCAAGATTCTATTTCTTTACTCGAAGGTACTAATGAGAATTTAGCTTCTTGAGGTTGAGATGGATTTATTGAATTATTAGGACCCCATGGTTTATCGAATTGCTCGACAAGATTTTTACCATATGCTGGAGGCCCCTCCCGGCCACCCAAAGTTGTTTGAAAATCTTGATCTGCAACAGTAGAAAGATCAAAGACTGCTCTTGGACCAAGAGTATCAATTTGATTTACAATTTTTGGTTCAACTTTCTCAAGTCTTCCACTTGAAGGAAATTTTTCTGGTACCAAAGAAGAATGTTCAAAGATATCTTTTGAAACAAAAGGACCAAGTTTCGGTTTAAGACGGATTGGATAATTTTTATGTGCAACATTAGGATGTTCATAGACTGCTCTTGAACTAAGAGGATCAAGTTGTTTCATAAATTTTGGTTGAACAAGTTTTCCACTTGTTTGTTCATCAATAATTGGTCTTTGTTGTGAAAATTTTTGAGATGGTGGTCGATCATATTTATTCTGACGTTGAAATTCAGCAGCAGTTGTTGAAGCTTGTCTTGCTTCATTTTCAACGATAGTTTGAACTGATGCAACTTTCTTGCAATCAGTTTTTTGAACAGTTAAAGAAGCCTTTGATTTCTCAATTGTTTTTGTTCCTTTGTTCTTTTGTCGAAAAGCACGTGGAGAAGCAGGTTCAATGGATACAATTTGTGTTGTTGAACTTTCAGATTGAATATCCATGATGTGATCTGTGGTTTCCACCAATGATTGTTTTGATGCTTTAGCATCTGATACCTGGATTTTCTCCTTGTTTGCTTCAACACAACCAAGTTTTCCAATGATAACTGCTTGTTCTTCAGTAAATGGTGGAATATTATTTGTAGGAACTTCTCCTTGAAAATTACCATTAATTTTTCGTTTCATGGATACTTCGATTTGTACGACAGCATCATTCAAATCATAGATCAAGTCATCAAATTCAGGTTTTTCTTTCCATTCAATTAGAAGTTGTTCTTCAGCTTTCGCTTTATCTTTATCATCCAATCCTTGAATCAAAGCTTCCCATTTATTGTAGCAAGTTTCAAAGCTATTAAGCGTATTCTTCATCTGATTTTTCAATGATTGAAACTTCTCTTTGGAATCTTCATTCCAAGGTAATGTGCCTTCGACGAGGAGTTCGTTATATTTCTGTAGTTGTCGTGTACCATGACCACGAGTTCTTCCAAGATCAGATCGAATAACATTTGATAGTTGCAAAGGCATGACAGAAAACAATAATTGAAAATGATAAACTCACGGGTTTGTTACTGTATTTCACCGTAACGGCCAGCGTTTGTTCAAGGAAAGAATGATCAGTAAAATTTCTTTACTGTCAAAATAACAATAAGTGTTGAACAGACTTTACTGCTGTTTAAGATGTAATTGATGGAATAACAAACTTTCCTTGCTTTCCTAATTGTTGTTGAAGGCTAGTAGAATTTCTCTACTGCCAGAATAATCAGCAAACTTCTTTTGCTATCACAATTTGATGACGGCCAGTAAAATTTCTTTACTGCCAGAGGTGATCAGCAAACCTTCTTTGCTATCACAGTTATGTTGAACAAATTCTTTTGTTATGAGAGATTGAAGGCCAGTAAAGTTTCTTTACTGCCAGAGGCACCAGCTTGTGGAGAAGAATTGCTCTTTCCACAGATGAATTGTATTGAGAGAGAGAGATAAATATAAAACGTTTATCACCACAAATAAAAATAAAAGAATGCAGTACAAAAAGAAAGACAAAAAGGGTTTATATAGACATTCAAAGAGAATGTAAATGATTATTATGTAAATTATTATAATTGTGGACTTTCTCCACAACAATTTTCGTTGTTTTTAAATATATCTTCAACATCAACAAAATTTTTTATCTTTTTTTTACATTTAGCAAAGTAAAAAAGTGTAAAAATGCAAGAAGTAAATTTTCGATGTTTGGGGGGGGGGGGGGGGTACTAAAGAAATGCCGATAAAGTTTTGGGGCCAGCCTGTGTGTATCTTTTACATTTCTTTTGAATTTTAGAAAAAATTATGGTTAGATAAAGAAGATTCGATTAGAATGTTTGAAAATTTTGAAATTAATTTGTAGAAAAATATTTAAAAATAGTTTAAAAATTTCGCAAAAAGTTCAAATACAATAAAACACGAAAAGAAACGATTGTTGATTTCATATTTTATAAAAAAATTAGTAAAAACTGAATCTGAAAATGATGAATTGTAAAAAATAGTTGCAAATAATAAGTTTGCCGTGATGTTTGATATTGCATAAGGTCATTTTTGTTGAAAATTTACAAATCTTTTTTAAAAAATGTTATTTTAACCATAAAGCTTTTTTCCGTTTTTTCAAAAATGGAGTTAAATCCGACAAAATTTTCCAATTTTTAAAATAAACATTTTTGTAAATTTAAAAATTAAATATTCAAATGTTGATAGTTCAATATTCAAAGCGGACTGCGTCGCTCAAAAAGAGTTTATTTGCTTTATTTTTTTCGATGGTGATTTCGAAATTGTTTTGCTTTGTGTTTTTATGGTTAGTTTTTTGTATTTTTGATTTCAACGTTTTTAAAATTTTTTGGAATTGTAGAAATTAGAGGCACTAATTTTTGGCATCAAATAACTTTTGAATTTTTTGTAAATCTTGGAAAATAGTTGCGTAAATATCATAAACTAATTTTTAAATGAATATAAAATGCAAGACATTGATAAGACGTCTCATGTTTTTGCACATAGTATTTGTGTAAGAAAAAAACATTATTTATAAAGCAGAATTCTTCACTATAATTACTTCACCGTAATAAGTATTGATTTTTTAAATTACGTGTAACACGATTAAAGTGAACATTTTGATGATACTTCCTTTTAATTATTCAAAAGATGTCAAATTTATGAAAGCTGATATTATCATTTGATTATTTTCTAAAATTTTGTAAACGGAATTTCATCCATTAACGTTATTTCCTTTTGTCATTTTTAAATAAAAAACCAATACGGTTTTGTTTGCTTTATGTCCGGTAATAAAAATGTTTCAAAAACGTGAAAAAATTGTTTTTTACTGACTTTTTAGAAATAATTTTACTGATTTTTTAGAAATAAAAGAAACAAAGACTCATTTCAGGTTAAATGATTTTTATTATATTCAATATTAAATTTGATGATAATGATTAACATATAAATTTTCGAATAATGGGCATAGGATAATTTTGCCATTTGTTAAGTTCTTCTTTGGTCGATGTCATTTATTATTAAATAATTACGACACTTTAAATAAAAAGGCCCAAAAAGAAACAAAATATTTAAACAAAATTTTTCAAAACGCAATAGATTTGAAAGGATCTTTTTCTATTAATTTTCTTCTTCCATTTTTTAGACAACGTCAATTTGCTTTGGCTGCAATCTTTTTTCTTTTTTAAACAGAATACAAATATTGAGTCTGCGACAAAAAGAATGAAACGATTTCAAATGAGTATACTTATTTTATAAATTTCGAGTGCAATCAAAAAGTCAAAAGTTTTTCTTAAATGATGGCGATATATTATGCAATAAAATAAGATGACATAATGATTTTCTTTGATATTTATATCATTTATTGCATTTTTTAAACTTTATATATTGATATACAAAATTATGAATGAACAAGCAATTTTTTATAAAATATTCAAATTCAACTGTTTTTCGTCCATACAAAAATTTACTCTTTACATAAAACCCTTTTAAATAATAAAAACAAAAGATCGCGAACGTTTTTTCATAAAAAATTGTTTCAAGCCAGTTTTTAACAAAAAATCGCCATTTTTTCGAAACTTTGTTTATGAGAAAAAAATCGCAATAAAAACATATTGACGCTGTTTCAAAAATGGAAAAAGCTTTTTTAAATCGGATGCATTGTGCACATTATTTCAAAAAAAAAATATGTTTGAATACTTTGTTTCTTTTCTGTATCAATTTATTAGAAAATGTTTAAATTGTCAAATTATTAGTACAATAACCTCCGTATCCACAGTTACATTAATGAAAAAAATATATTTTAATCAATATCTTTGTACTTCTAAAAAAATGAAGTAACGTGAACCATTATTAGTTTTATTGAATACCGGATAATTAAAAAAATTATTACATTGAAGAAATATAATGTTCAAATTTTTTTATAAATGATGCATTTGCAATCATTACAATAATGATCTGCCTAAGACATGAGGCACAACGTCTCTCAATTTTAACATTATTGTTTTTCTAAATTTCGTGTTATTAAACGGAAAGGAATCGCAATTTACAAAACATTTAAAATAGATTTATTACCAAAAAATTGGCAATCCTATTTTGTTTTTTTACAAAATTTTCTTTAGTGTTTATTTGGATTTCGACTGCTGTTTTCATTTTAATGGTCAATGAAATTTATGGCCCATCATGCAACACGAAGCAGCAAATACAAAGACCTTCAATGTTTAAAAAAACAGTAGTGTCCGCCCCCAACAAAAATATTGAGTAATTTTCATATGTAAAGAACGCAAAAAATAATCTGAACAATTCAATTTGCAACAATTGATTTGTGCAAAACATTTTTTAGCTATCGATTTCAAAATATCTTTTTCGAATATTTTATTTCAAATTTTATTCAATTTAATGCGAAATATTACAAACTTGAACAATGCCGAGAAAAAAATATATTAATACGGTTTACAAAAAACCTGAAGTTCGGAAATTATGAATGCATTGTTTAAAAAAAATCTTTAATTTTTCAACAGAATTGACCTTAAACAATAAAATCTTTTTTTTTTTCATTATTGTTTCTTTAAAATTTTTTCGCGGCAATTTTATTTCAAAAGAGAGAAATGTTTAATAAAAGAATAATAAAAAAAATGAGAGCATTTTGATCATGTGATGCCGAAAATCGACCACTACGGCATACTTATTATTTGAAACTTTTTTAAACAATAAATCTCTTTCAGATGACTAGTTTATGCCTATTTTTTTTATAAAATATGGATGCAGTTGTCTGATCCCCGGGTTTTATTGTATTTGAACCTTTTGTTAAATTTTTTAAACCATTTTTAAAAATATTTTTCAAAACAATAATTACAGAATATTCAAACTTTCTAATCGAATCTTCTTTATCTAAACATAATTTTTAAAAAAAACTTCGAAAAAATGAAAAAGATACACAGGGTGAAACCAAAACTTAAGCCATCTGCTGCACGCAAAACAATGAATAAAATTTAAAAAAACGTTGATCCCTTTTTCGTTTATTCATTCGAAAATGTGATGTCACGGAAAAGAAAAAAGATCAAACATTAAAAAAATTTATTTTTAAATCGCATTCCTCAAATTTCAATTAATATTTAAAGTTGAAAAATTTTTCATTTCATGATTTAAGAATTTTATAACCAAAATCTTCAACAATCGATTGTATATTGGCTATTAAACAAAAATTTTGTAATTTTGCACTAAACAGCAGTGAGAAAATGGAATTGAAAAAACACTTTATAACATCAAACTCATTAAACTTAAATGATTTATTAAAAGCAAAAAATTCAATGTGTAAATAAGAATATTTTTGAATTCCGTATATATAAAACACACAACAGTTTGTGATTCAACAGAACTCGCCAGCGATCGAGGACACAAATAAGACGAAGGACAAAAGCAGATTTCAGGATTTTTACCCTTCGAAAACGTAAGTTGTTTAATTATTTTTTTCAATTTGTTAAACGAAAAATTTCATTGTTTTTGTTTAAAAATGCCATCTGTCTTCATTATGAAGATCAGAATCATTTATTTGATTCATTTCAATTTTAAACTATATAGAATTATGCTTATTTTTTGATTTTATGAATAACCATTTATTCATATAAAATATTCAAAAGCAATACCACTGTTTTTAATTCACGGTCTCTTTTTTGCTTCTATTTTGTCCGGTTAAGTTGCGTTTTGCTTAAAATGGACCTAGAAATCTCATTTATATACCAAAAGAAAGCTAAAAGCTCAGTGATTGATATAAACTGGGTGCCTAACAATATCGCTACTTCTAACGGATTCTGGAGCGGGATTCAGAATCCCAAAAAAATTTTTTGCCATAAAATAGAAAAAATTCAAGTTTTTGCTGGTTTTTAGCACAAAAATAGTTTATTTACTAAAATTTGCGATATTTTTAACTTTTAAGACCGAAAAATAGAAAAATAAATTTTTTTTATTTTTTAAATTTTTCATGTGGTCCCCCCTGTGCCCAAAAATCCAAAAAATTATTTTTTCGTTTTTGGGATTGAAAATGGTCGAAAATGACAGGAAATGATCAAAATAGAGTCTAAAAATAGTTTCTAACCAAAATCGAGGACTAGAAATCAATTTCTTTCGAATTAGACGAATTTGGTTCTCGAACCTGTACATATTGGTGTAAAACAATAGAACTTTTTTTCCTGATCTTCATAATGAAGACAGATGGCATTTTTAAACAAAAACAATGAAATTTTTCGTTTAACAAATTGAAAAAAATAATTAAACAACTTACGTTTTCGAAGGGTAAAAATCCTGAAATCTGCTTTTGTCCTTCGTCTTATTTGTGTCCTCGATCGCTGGCGAGTTCTGTTGAATCACAAACTGTTGTGTGTTTTATATATACGGAATTCAAAAATATTCTTATTTACACATTGAATTTTTTGCTTTTAATAAATCATTTAAGTTTAATGAGTTTGATGTTATAAAGTGTTTTTTCAATTCCATTTTCTCACTGCTGTTTAGTGCAAAATTACAAAATTTTTGTTTAATAGCCAATATACAATCGATTGTTGAAGATTTTGGTTATAAAACCATTATGTACACCAGATATAGACTGATAAAACGTATAGACGGTTTGGCTCATAATGCCCTGGTTTCAATTTATCGCGACAAAAAGTGCCAAAAAACACGGTTTTTGACGAAATTTGATTTTCTAGCGGCACATCCCCAGAATACTTTGTAAAAACCCCTAACGTGGTTTTTCCATCATTTTTAAGTGTTTTCTATCATATTTTAACAGGGCGCCTCTACAGTACAATTTTGGCCCCAAAATGAGCCCGTGTCTTGTAGGCCACTTTGTCCACCAATTTGCTGAAGCATTTAAGGATCCATCATTTTTGACATTTGTTAATTGAGATTTTGCATTTGTGAAGAATTCATGTTTGGTTGTTGTTCCATTGAAGAGCCCTTTGATGGATCGAACTTTCTTTATTAATTAAACAAACTTCTTGTATTGTGTAATTACAGTTTTTACTTCATCAATCTTTATTCCACTTTCATTTGAAACTCGTCTAATACGATTTGGTAAAAAGTTCATCACCTTTGATATGATCCATTTCAAATTCAGCCCCACTATCGATAATAAGCATCATTTTTTGAGTGCTTTTGTTGCATCTTCTTTACTGCCTTTTGGAAGTCAATGTGAACCAAAACCACGAATCATACTCCGGGAAAAAATAAGATATAAAAGCCATTTTTTATAAGACTTGAGCAACCCCTGGTACAAAGTATAAAAGTGCATATTTTTTAACAATTTTTAGCCTTTATAGGTAATTTTTTACGCTGAATCGAATGGCGCTTTCAGTTTTTGTATATCGGTGCGGGCCGAAAATGCGTCCCGCACCGGTTCGGTCCCGTTTTGGATTTTTGTAAATTTGGTATCATTCGAAAGGCCAACTCACCCCGAGTCCAAAAAGATATACCAAACCTCCCAAAACCTCCTATTTGAATTTTGGCATTGAATCAAAAATCATTAAAATGAAGACTTTTTGCGGGCCGGGCCGTAACTTTTCAAGGACCCACCCGGACACCAAAAATTTTATTTTTTTCTGAAAGCCCGCTAAATTTGGTTTCGATTCCACGCAAAAAATCAAAAATTTAGGCGCCGACCCGTATACCGATTTTCGAGTTGAAAGTTGTGCATCAATACCCCCAACATCAGAAGTCAAGATAAAAAAATTTTTTGAGGGGGTTTTTGGGGCTCAACTGCTACGATTTATTGAAAATATGATAGAAACTATCATAAAAATGTGTTTTGGACATATTTGGATAGAAATAAAAAATTTTACACCATATTTACGTCTTTATGCATAACTTGTTGTGCAACATGATGAGTAATCAAACATTATGGATCTAAATATGTCCAAAACACATTTTTATGATAGTTTCTATCATATTTTCAATAAATCGTAGCAGTTGAGCCCCAAAAACCCCCTCAAAAAATTTTTTTATCTTGACTTCTGATGTTGGGGGTATTGATGCACAACTTTCAACTCGAAAATCGGTATACGGGTCGGCGCCTAAATTTTTGATTTTTTGCGTGGAATCGAAACCAAATTTAGCGGGCTTTCAGAAAAAAATAAAATTTTTGGTGTCCGGGTGGGTCCTTGAAAAGTTACGGCCCGGCCCGCAAAAAGTCTTCATTTTAATGATTTTTGATTCAATGCCAAAATTCAAATAGGAGGTTTTGGGAGGTTTGGTATATCTTTTTGGACTCGGGGTGAGTTGGCCTTTCGAATGATACCAAATTTACAAAAATCCAAAACGGGACCGAACCGGTGCGGGACGCATTTTCGGCCCGCACCGATATACAAAAACTGAAAGCGCCATTCGATTCAGCGTAAAAAATTACCTATAAAGGCTAAAAATTGTTAAAAAATATGCACTTTTATACTTTGTACCAGGGGTTGCTCAAGTCTTATAAAAAATGGCTTTTATATCTTATTTTTTCCCGGAGTATGATTCGTGGTTTTGGTTCACATTGACTTCCAAAAGGCAGTAAAGAAGATGCAACAAAAGCACTCAAAAAATGATGCTTATTATCGATAGTGGGGCTGAATTTGAAATGGATCATATCAAAGGTGATGAACTTTTTACCAAATCGTATTAGACGAGTTTCAAATGAAAGTGGAATAAAGATTGATGAAGTAAAAACTGTAATTACACAATACAAGAAGTTTGTTTAATTAATAAAGAAAGTTCGATCCATCAAAGGGCTCTTCAATGGAACAACAACCAAACATGAATTCTTCACAAATGCAAAATCTCAATTAACAAATGTCAAAAATGATGGATCCTTAAATGCTTCAGCAAATTGGTGGACAAAGTGGCCTACAAGACACGGGCTCATTTTGGGGCCAAAATTGTACTGTAGAGGCGCCCTGTTAAAATATGATAGAAAACACTTAAAAATGATGGAAAAACCACGTTAGGGGTTTTTACAAAGTATTCTGGGGATGTGCCGCTAGAAAATCAAATTTCGTCAAAAACCGTGTTTTTTGGCACTTTTTGTCGCGATAAATTGAAACCAGGGCATTATGAGCCAAACCGTCTATACGTTTTATCAGTCTATATCTGGTGTACATAATGGTATAAAAAGTTTTCGGCCAAATGCAAAACTGACAAAAAAACATTGTTAGTGATCATGTCAGTTTTCGTCAAAAAAAGCATAGAAAAAGGGGTTTTTGGACTGAAAAATGGAAACTAAGGCCTTATGAGCTTAACCGTCTATACGTTTTGTCGGCCTATCTATTGCGAACAAGCTGCTATAAAAAGTTTTTGGTCCAATACAAAACTGAAAAAAAAACATTGTTAGTGATAAAAGTCAATTTTTACCTATAGATATAGTAAAGTAAAAAATTTTTTGGGTTCCCGATTAGATAACGCTAAAAGCCTTCGACGGTCTTTGCACATGTATGCCTTGATAAAAAAAAACACAATTGGAGGTTTCTAACTATCTTTTATAGATACGTTTCGACCTAATTACGATGTTGGGGTACTAAATAACGATTTTTTTGATTTGGTGGTAAATCGTGAATATTGATCGGAAGGTCAAAAGCGTTCGACAACTTCTCACCATCGATGGTGTGATCATTTTAAGACCAAATTCATGCTTATATCTAACCTAAAAGATGTCGATCTCATGGATATACGCAAAATAAGCCTAAAAACGCGCCAAAGACATATAAACACAACCCATAATAATTTTATGGTATTGAAATTGTCATTAAAAAATTCCCTATAGCTGGTTTAACAATGACAAATCTCAACAAAAGTCAAATACATCTCTAAAAAAATTTTTTCTGTTAGTTTGAATTTCACCAATACCCCCAACATCATTTTGCGCTAGAACTCAATTATTTGGTCAAATTTAAAGAAGTAAACAGTTTTAATATAATTTTTAGGACATTTTAAGCATATTATGATGTTATTAAACGAAAAAAATAAAAATCGAAAAAAATTTTTTTTTGTCAAAATCCATGTGGTCCCCCCTGTGGAAAAAATCGAAATTTTCGAAATTTCGATTTTCGGGTTGCACATTTCCCAAAATTTTTTTGGGTCATTTAAAAGTTATTTGAAAGTGATTTTGACCACATTCGACCCCTTAAATCCAAAATCCGTCTCTACAGGACATCCAATGAGCCCGTGAAGAGATGATGAAACAACTTCAAGTGGCATGGCAGGTCTTGGTGGAGGATTACCTGGTGGATTGGGTGGTGCCGGAAATAGTAAAAGACAAAAATGATCTTTTTTCTTTGATTTTTTTGTGATTGCTGATTATATTAGACATTTGTAACTAATACAAATAAAGATTTACTTTATTAATACTGAGCTTGTCTTATTTGAAATACCTAATGTTGTTATTATGCTTAATAAATCTTAAATAAATGTTTAAAAACATAAAAAATGATAATAAACAATAAATTTTGGGAAAAAATAGCTCAAATTTTTAAAAATTGCTGTCGAATTTGATCTTTTTTCTTTTTTGCAAAGTTTGAATTTTCACGCAAACTGCATTTGACGCTTGACACATTTAGCCAAACATTATCTCACTCAGTTTTTTTCTGCTTTCGTTTCGATGTGTGTTGCATGGTAATTTTTATTCTAATTATTATTCGTTGTTGACTTTTTATCATCTTCAATTCACTTTTATTTTTGACACACATTATTCCTTGCGTGAAACGAAGCATTGACGTGTAATTTTTCTTTATATGTTATGTTTTCCAGTAACGATACCGGAATTGATCCAATAAAAGAATTTTGTGAATCTGAAAGTGCTGATTATCCAATGCCTTCATTCAATGTTGAAGATTTTATTATGAAGATAACTGAATCAGATTATGATCTACATGCATTGCAACAAGAAGGAACTGAAGAAGCAGATGATGAAAAAGAATATATTGTTAAACAAAATACTGACAAGTTACCTCCTTTAAAAAATCTTCAAACAACTTCTGATAATGATATCTTTATCAAAATGTCAAAAGCACAATTATCACTTCAAGAACAAAAATGTCCAACCTTAACTCTTCCATCCAGTCTTCCTGGTGGTTCTTCTTCTGCTCTTTCAAATATGGGAATACCAAATTCATCTTTTAATGGTAATAATCAATCTCTTCCAGCACCAATTGAAATGAATCAAGATGCAACAGTTAATGATGATCCTCCAGAAGCAGCAGCAGCATTTTCAGCTCTTCCATCATTGATTGTTCGACATAAAATGGGATACCGTGCAAAAATGGGAGGCTTTGGTGTTGCCGATGGACAATTTACTGAACCCTCTGGTATTGCCGTTACGGCAGAAGGTGATGTTGTCGTTGCAGATACCAATAACCATCGAATTCAAGTCTTTGATACTAATTGTATGTTTAAATATTCTTTTGGTGAACCTGGAAAACGTGATGGACAACTCCTTTATCCTAATCGGTAAGTTTTGGATCAACTTTGGAGTTACTGTAACTATTATTATGATTTTTTCATGTTTCAGTGTCGCGATCAGTCCTTTAAATGGTGATTTAGTAATAACAGAACGATCTCCAACACATCAAGTTCAAGTTTTTGATCGCTTTGGGAGATTCATCCGAAAATTTGGTACAAGTATTTTACAACATCCTCGTGGAGTTTGTGTTGATTCTGAAGGCCGCATTATTATTGTTGAATGCAAGGTAATGGTGATCTCTCCGATTTTAGTGGTGAACAGAAATGATCCTAAAGTTTCACGGGATTTTTGTAATTTGGGAAGAGAATTAAGCCCCAAAATGTCTTCTTGATTTCATTTTCATATCTAATTTACTTTTTTCAGATTATGCGTGTTTGTATCTTTTCATCAACTGGTTCCTTCTTGCATAAGTTCTCTGCCGTCAGTCATCTCATGTTCCCGAATAATATTTGTGTTGGACCGAACTATGAATTATTTATTTGTGATAATCGAGCACATCAAATCAAAGTTTTCAATTACAATGGAGATTATCTTCGTGCAATTGGTGGTAAAGGTATAACAAATTATCCTATCAGTGTTTCAATCAATGGAATGGGTCATATCTTGGTTGTCGACAATCACACCAAATTCAATCTTACCATTTTTGATTATGTAGGTTTTATTCTACCGTAGCTGCTTATTATATAGCTGCTATTTTAGGCTGGAAACGTTGTCACTGCATTTGAAAGCCGAGTTCGACATTCTCATTGTTTTGATGCTGCAATCTATAATGGAATTGTCATTGTCGCTGCAAAGGATAACAAGATTTATTATTATCATTATTTGGATAATATTGCTGATGGTCATCAAGTTCATGTTCCTGTTTTGAAAGTTTCAACAAATGAATTTGAAAAGAAAGGTAAACCTTTAAAAGCAGAATATTTTATGACTTTAGATTTTATGTTTTAGAATGTGATGAAGATCCACCTCCATGTTCACCATTCTTACCAAAATATACTGATGAATTTCTTCCTGAATGCACCGAACATGATTGCCCTGAAAAAGAACAACCAAAACTTGATCGTTTTTCAAGCTCTCGAAATTCATCATCTTCTGGTGACGATGAAGAAAATCTTGAAGTGATGGATTTTTCAGTTCCACCTCCACCAGTTACTTTCCATCACTTCACTTTATTTCGATTTCCAATAGAATACACTACAAAAATTGGTGGCTTTGGTATTTCCGGTGGACAATTTTCTGAGCCTTCCGGCATTGCTTTTACTGCAGAAGGAAATATTGTTATTGCCGATTCTAATAACCATCGAATTCAAGTTTTTGATCCTAACTGTGTTTTTAAATATTCTTTTGGTGAACCTGGAAAACGTGATGGACAACTCCTTTATCCTAATCGGTATGTCGAATTAAGGTTACTGTAACTGTAATACATTTCTTTTTTGTTTTTTAGGGTTGCTGTTAGTCCTTTAAATGGTGATTTTGTTATTACGGAACGATCTCCAACACATCAAGTTCAAGTTTTTGATCGCTTTGGAAGATTCGTTCGAAAGTTTGGTACAAGTATTTTGAAACATCCTCGTGGAGTTTGTGTCGATTCTGAAGGCCGTATTATTATTGTTGAATGCAAGGTAATTTCACTGCTTGATTCTTCTTTGTCTTAACCTTTAAACTATTTAGCTTATGCGTGTCTGTATCTTTTCATCAACTGGTTCCTTCTTGCATAAATTCTCTGCCGTCAGTCATCTCATGTTTCCAAATAATATTTGTGTTGGACCTAACAATGAATTGTTTATTTGTGATAATCGAGCACATCAAATCAAAGTTTTTAATTACAATGGAGATTATCTTCGTGCAATTGGTGGTAAAGGTATAACAAATCATCCCATCAGTGTTTCAATCAATGAAATGGGTCATACCGTAGTTGCTGATAATCATAATAAATTCAATTTAACCGTATTTGATCATGTAAGTTGTGTTCTGTTAAACTTCTTTAAAGACGGTAATATTTTAGGCTGGAAACGTTTTAACTGCAATTGAAAGCCGAGTTCGACATTCTCATTGTTTTGATGCTGCAATCTACAATGGAATTGTCATTCTTGCTTCAAAAGATTACAAAATTTATTATTATCGGTTAGAAAGCTGTGTACCCGTTTGGCATCGTCATGAACCGAAATTTGATCGTCTATCTAGCGTTCGAAATTCATCATCTTCCGGTGACGAAGAAGATGATCTTCAATTGATGGATTTTTCAAATTCTCCGCCATCTTCAACATTTGCTCAACATTCACCTGCTCGTTTTCCAGAATCTTCATAGCCAGCTAATTTTTTTTAAATTAAAAAATTTGCCTTTGTACTTTTTTTTCTACTTGTCATTAATTTTATGACGATAAAGTAAATTGTTAAGTTCATAATTTCTTTTTTTTGTTTCCTTTTCTTGTTTTTTGTCTTCTTTTTGTATATTGATTTTTGTTATTGTTACAATTTTGATTGCGATCATTGTTATTAATTTTTTTAATTGTTGATTATTATTTACTTTAAGATAATGACTAATGTTTTTTCGTTGTTATCTCTGACTATTTTCATTTATGTTTCACACTTATTTGAAAATAAAATTTGCATATGCATTTACGTTCCCCAATATTCTTTCATTATTAATGTTGTTGACACGATTCATTTAAAATATCTTTTTAATTCTTGTTTTCTTTTTCTCAACGAAGAATGTCGGTTGCATTTGTGGAAGCTGCGGTAGAACTCTCAAAGCTTGATGATGAATTACACGAATGCATACTTCATTTTTCCAGCAATAAAAACCATTTATTGTTCATAAAGCCATTCTTGTTAACGAAATACAATGATATCATAATTAAAAAGATAAATTTAGTTTTTAAAACCGATGACTATGTCTTTTGTCAAATCTTTAAAATAAAATAATGCATAATATCTCGAGAACCCGAAGTTATATTTAAGCAAGCTGTTTTATTTTCAGCTTTTGTAAGAGTTAATAAACGTTGAAGGCGAATCGTCAGAGTTAACAAAATATTCAAAATTACCACTTTTTATGAATTAATAAAAACATTTGTAAATTTGATTTCAATGAAAAAAAGAAAAGGCTAAAAAATTTGAACGAAACCTTGTTTAAAAAAGACCGCGAAACCAAACAAATTCGAGCAAGATGAAAAATTGAAAACGAACAAAAAAAATTTTGAATTACTATTTTTGAATAATTTGTTTCTCTTTTGCTCTTTTAACTTTTAAAATCTTTAAAAACAACAAATATATCAATGACCAAAATAGGATGTAGTGCAAAGAACACATGCATCATCATTAATTAAAAGAAATATATAAATGTAAGCCATTATCTTCAATTTAATTAAATTAAAATTAGTTCTTTGTCCTTTTTGTTTTAAAAACAATAAAAATCAATATTTTCAGGATCACGTTTTTTTAAAAAAAGCGTAACATTGCATCTCCGTTGAATTGAAATCCTCTTTTAAACGAAACCAAATAGTTCTTTTGTTTACGAAAAAAACCAAAAAAAACTTTTTTGCAATCGATTTCAAGATGTTTTTTGAATTTGATTAAATTTTTGCTTATTTGAATATTTAATTGTTTTTGCTGCGAAAATCTTTGAATTTAAAGTAGTATTTAATCGTGTAAATTTTATTATATATGTCAAATAAGAAGAATAACAAAGTCATCCAGATTTCAGAATTTATATATTTGTGTAAAATATCAATATTAACAATTTGATAGATTTTAAATATCAAAACTCTTTTTCTTAATTATAAACAATATTTAAACCAAAAACATATATTTTACTGGAGCTTGCCATTTATTAGCTTCTATTCTTATTTTTTTATTTAGTTTCAAACAACATTTTGTAATTTAAACTTCCGCTTTAGGATAAAACAGTAAAAATTTTTTCATAAAATATTCAAAAGCACTTGTGTTTTTTTTTGGTTTATTTTTATTAGTCACATCTGTGCTTTAACAGCCCTTTTTTTATACACTTTTTATTTCGTCATGTCTGGCTAGAAAATGAAAAATTTTGGTGTCATTTTTTTCAAACAGGAAAATAATAAACAAAAAAAAGCGGCAGCGACACATTCGCCTTCTAATTGTTTGTCTGAAATTGATTTCTACGCTTTTTTTTTTGAATAATTTATTATTTTCATTGAATGATAAAAATAAATAAAAAGTTAAAGCTGATAAATTGTTTTATCCATCTTTTCTTTTGTACAAGTCCCAAGAATTGTCCGCGACCATTACTAATGAAAGAATTTGTTGTCAAATTTTCCAGGGAAACTCAAAGTGCTCAAAAAATTTGAGTCAAAATACAAAAATTATTTGTTTAGCTTTTATATTCTAATTTGCGTTAAAATGTTTTTTTTTAAATTTGTTTTATCTTTGAGACACATCAACTAAGGATATTGATTGAAAAAAGGTTTAATGCAACAAAAACATATTAAACATTTAAATCACGCAAAATAAATTTTTCCTTCGTTATTCGTAGTTAAAGATGATTCATTCATTCGATATAGTCTAATATATATTTTATAGTCTAAAGAGTCTAGAATATCTATTGATAAACATGTGCCTGCAGGTATCTGCTGTGAGTAAACCGAGGCTCAATTCTTTTTTATACACACTTTTTAAGCCCATAAATTGAACAAAGTGAATAAACCTGACCAAAATTGAATGAACCTTCTCTTGGTCATTGTATTTGTTTTTTCACTTAAAAATTTTTTTGTTTATTTTTACACCCTGTTTATGATAAGACTATTATTGATCGAGTAAGAAAATTCTTATCGTTATTTTTTTGAGTCCTTGAAAAACACTTTTTATTCTTCATGACAATCTCTGTTTTTATGCATCGAAAATTATTTTAAAATGTCTTGTTGTTTCTGTGATTCTGGTGATCATTTATCGTGGAATTGTCATATCCATGTTTTACCAGAATCAAGGAAGAAAGTTGCATTTTCGAAGAAGTTTTGTCCAGATTGCTTAAGTCCAACTCATGTAAATCCATATTTAAAACATTGTCGAAAATTCCTTAAAGGGGGAGACGCATCGCCTGTAGTTTTTTTGATGCGACTATGAACTTTTTTTTACAAAAATCAGGGACTCATTGGAGCTGCTTTTTTCTTTCCTTTTTTGCAGCTGCAAAAAAACAAGCTCCAATGAAAGGTGTTTTCGCGTCGAGAAATGCAATCGACTTTGCATCAAAAAAACTACAGGCGATGCGCCTACCCCTTTAAATGTTATGAATGTTTTTCAAGGGACCATCATACTGCATTTTGTCCTCATCAAAATCAAGGTTCTTTAGAATAATTTTTTTTTAAATACTAGATTCATCTGTTTTCAGAAGTTAATCTATTTATTCCAGAAATAGATAAAATTTTATTCTCGCGATTTTATCAAATGTTGGATTTAAATGAACAAATAAAGTTATCATTTTTATTGCCTGAAGCATTTCTGTGCGTTCCAATTCAAAAAATTTGTATTTATCGAGAAATATATCCATCTTCCTTGGAAAAACTGGTAAAAAGTGATAAAATTCTGATTACTAACTCCCTTGAATTTACAAATATTTCTTCTTCAACTGCTGAAGACATTAACAGATTTTTTACCAAAATCTCGTCACATGTAAACTCCTTTCATGCAATTGATATTAAATTTAAACGCTGTCAAATGTCGTCCCAAGATTTTTTGTTATTACTTTCAAATAATACAAAAGTATTACAATGTTGGGATCTAAGAATCATTTCTACCATTCAATTTTCAGAAATCATTGAAACAGTGCCAAATATTCAAAAGGCATTTTTGTACGATACAAATATCTCATATGATTTACCTTGGCTAAAAAAGTTTTTAAATCGAAAAAATAAAAATTATTTAAAGCAACTCAAAATTGACACTGATAAATTTATGTTTGACGGAAAAATTAGTTGTGGCAAGTTTTATTAAGTTGTAAAAAAATTTATAAAAAATACTTTTTAGAAAGAATCTTTAGAAAAATCTCAAAAAAATGATGGTAATGTTAATTATGGAACTTGCTTTTGCAAACAAAGATCACAGAAAATCAATAAAAAACGCAGAAAGCATTCTTTTTGAATAATCATTTTTTTAAAGCTAACAATTACTGTTTTATTTATATAGACAATAAAGAAAAACATGCTTTTTGATAAAATAAATATTGTTATTCTAAAAAAAAGTGCCAGTTATTGTTTTGCAATGGCAGTTTTATATTTATTTTCGCGAAAAAAGAGACACGCTATGACTGTTTGTGAAAAAGGAATCAATCTAAATCGATGAAGAAATTTTAACGCAAATGTAACAGAAAAAAATGTGAAGACGAATAAACATTTATGCATAAATATACACTTTGATGATTTCGAAATGGTTTTAGTTGTGAAAAAATGCAACTTTGTTTTGATTTTGAATTCATTGAAATACTGTCATAATTTGTGTGGTTGCTTTAGTTCCTTTTTTAAATTTGACTTCCACGGAAAAAAACACTCCAAAATGTCTTAAGTAATAATAAAAAAATCATACGATTAAAACAAATCCAGAATTTTCAAAATATTTGAAATTTTTTGGTAATTTTCGTAGTATTTTTATTGCCGGATGCTATTTAAACATTTTTTTCAGTGCTTCTAGCAACCAGTACTTGAAAAATGGTAAACGAAGGTGTAAAAACATTTAAAACTTTGAACTGCTTGAATTTATTGCCTTTTTCAAACAAAAAGATCGCATAACAAAGACGCGAAAAAATTATGTCAACAAACTTTTAAATATAATTGTTTCTTACAAAGTAATTTTAAGTTTTTTATCTTTTGTAAAATTAATTTTCTTTTACAATGTATAAATATTTAATGCTCATTAATTCATTTGACGCCATTTTCTTTAAAAAGTTTACAACATTGTTCTAGCTTTTTTATATTACCGACAAAATTATTCAAAGAATTAGTAAAAAGTTTTAAAATATTCAAACATGTTCACAAAAATCAGTTTTTAAATGCGGACAAAACAGCCTTAGAGCTATACTTTTCAACATGAATCTGAAAGAATAAAAACAAATCTAATATAAAAAATAAAAGTCAATCTTTTTTTTAGCAGTCCAACATATTCCAAACTTGAAGATTTCATCATTTGAAAATATTCGATATAGTCTCCTGCACGAACAACAGCGCGAAAAAAAGGAAAAATCGATCAATAACAAAAAAGTTGATCATTTTTTCGTTTGGCATATTTTTTTACATTTCATAAAAAATTTCGTAACACAAATTTTGAGCGATGCTAAAGGATTTTCTATGGAAAAAATAATTTAGAAATAAATTGCATACACTGAAAAATATTTTGTAAATACGTTATTTTTTGAATATTTAATTTTTACATTTACAAAAAAATTAAATATTCAGTTTTATTTTTTTGTGAATGTTAATCTTAAAAATTTGAACAAGATAATCTTGAAGGAATGAACTTTTAAAAAAAACAAAATTAATTTACATATAGATAATTAAAAATTAGAATATTTTCGTTGGTTGTCATTTGTTTTGATTCTAACTCATTTTTCTGCTTACAAGGCAGGGAAAATCAACAATTATTTGAAAACATAAATATTCAATTTCATATTGAAAATTTAAAAAAAAATGGTAACAGTTTTTTAAATAATGCTCTTCGAGGTTCATAAAATGCCTGTGTTTTTTGTTTTAACCCGTTTATAAATTGCTCAATTCTTCATACAATTTTTTAATATTTCAAGAAAAGAAACAATTACAAAATACAGGGTGGCCAAAAAAAAGTGCAATTCAATTTTTAAACAAAGGGAAGGGGACTTGAATAACTTCTGTTGGGTGGGATTAATACTTGGTGGGGAAGCGCATTTGACCCTACAGTATGACCTCTCCAACATTTTCGTGTCGGGAGTTTCGCCACCGCCAAGTTTTGAAAAGTACGTTTTTCGACCTTTTCGTAGAATGAGATAGTTGGAAGAACCAGAAGGGCTGGGGAAAAGGTGATGGTATATTCGGATAGCCCATATGTTAGACTCGTAGACGCAGCAAAGTTTGGGTCTATATATCTTTTGCCCCGGGTTTAATCGCTTCGAGAAAAAAGCGATTTCCGATTTTTTCATTTTTTGGTCAACTTTGACGTATTGGTGTAGTCCATCCAGGGGGAGTTGGAGGCTCATATTTGTTGCCAACAAACTTCAGCTTGTTTGTGGTTGATTCCATACCGAAATATTGAAATCTGGAAAAGTGATTATTTTTTGATACTCGGAAATGCCAAAAAACGGCTGCTTGTAGTTGTATACTAATAAATAGCAAGTAAATATATGTACACAAAAAAATTTAAATGTTGTTATTTGCTATAAATTAATAAAAATATATCAGAAAAATATTGCAATTTAAGCGTTTATGACCACTTCAGACACTTTAACATTGAATAGAATTACGGTATATACTACATATACTTACTTACATACGAAAATTACGGCTGCTTAAAAAGTCATTTTTCCAGATTTCAATATTTCGGTATGGAATCAACCACAAACAAGCTGAAGTTTGTTGGCAACAAATATGAGCCTCCAACTCCCCCTGGATGGACTACACCAATACGTCAAAGTTGACCAAAAAATGAAAAAATCGGAAATCGCTTTTTTCTCGAAGCGATTAAACCCGGGGCAAAAGATATATAGACCCAAACTTTGCTGCGTCTACGAGTCTAACATATGGGCTATCCGAATATACCATCACCTTTTCCCCAGCCCTTCTGGTTCTTCCAACTATCTCATTCTACGAAAAGGTCGAAAAACGTACTTTTCAAAACTTGGCGGTGGCGAAACTCCCGACACGAAAATGTTGGAGAGGTCATACTGTAGGGTCAAATGCGCTTCCCCACCAAGTATTAATCCCACCCAACAGAAGTTATTCAAGTCCCCTTCCCTTTGTTTAAAAATTGAATTGCACTTTTTTTTTGGCCACCCTGTATTCAAACATTTTCCGAATGTTTTTTTAATTTTTACACCCTCGTAAATCTTTCACAAATGTCAACAAAACTTTGAATGAAAGCGGAAATCGCAAAGAGCACAAACTCTACCATTGAAAAATTTAAATGTCATCTGCTGCAACAGAGATGACAGCGAAGAAAAATCAAAAAAATAATGATGGTTTTTTCCTTACATATTGGCAAATGTCTGTAGTTTTTGACACTTTTGCATTTTTGCTTTGAATATTTTGTTATTAAAAAATTATTATAATATAGTAAAACATGCATTTTCCCAAAACTGAGTAATTTGAATACGAGGATCACTATATGACTTTACTCTAATTAATAAAAAAAATTTAAAAATTAGAGGTTACAGATGTAAAAATAAAAGTGAATTATCGAATAATGAAATATCACAAATTTTTAGAAAAAAATATTTATATATTTTTCTCATAAAATACTTTTCATTTTTAATGTTCGCTTTGCAACACAATTTTACTTTTTGACAGTGTTCCGGGAATACTGCTCCAGTTGCAGCAGTGAAATGGAAAACAACAAAAAAATTATTAAATGTACCAAAACATTCAAACACGATGGCATTGAAAATCGTTGTTTTTGTTCTTAGTTGATTGACATTTCTGCTTCTTTTAATATTTCATTGTTGTTGCTATTTTTGATTTATGTGAATTTAAAATAAAACAAAGTTGTACGTTAAAATTTTTAAGTCAAAATTTTCAAACTATGTAATTTAAGGCAGTATTTGTAAAATCTTGCAAAATATCAAAATCACACAAATAAATGAATTAAATAAAAAAAGTCAAAATTTGTACAAGTTAAAACGACATTGAATTGTTAAAATTTTATGCAATATTTTTACTGCTTCTAGAAATTGTTTGTGTTAAATTTGCTTTTTGGTATTCACATAGATTTTTTAAAAAAAACATGGAGTTTAAAGGGATTTCGACAATTTCCCATCAGACTTTTGCCCAAAAAAATATTCAGCAATGAACAGTCATATTTGTGTTGCTTTGATAAGTCTTAAGAAATAAGAAAAAATGTATATTAAGTGTATTCTGTTTTTAAATATTGATTAGAAAAGATTAAAAACAGTAAAAGAAAAAAATTGATGGTTTTTTACATTGCTGTATTCTTATCAAATTTTTTTTGCCTTTTCGCTATTGATGGGTGTGCTTTTGAATATTTAAAATAATTTTTGAGAAAAATAAAACAAAACAAATCAATAACCTTGATCATCAAAAAAGGGTAGAATTAACATTTTTTGTGTGAATTATAATTGCATTTTTGAAACACAATGCAGCATTAAATAAAATTATTAAACCTATAACGTAACACGAAGATCAAGTTTTTGTAACTTTTTAAACCGTCAATATGAGCTACTGGAAAAGGAGAATGAACTGTAAACCCAAAATCACCTTCAAAATTTTCAGCTTTACAAATTCGTTAAATAAAAAAACTAAACTGTTTTAATAATTACAAAATATTCAAATCATTTTATTTTTTTGCAATTAATCGAAATCACTTCTCATAAAAGCAATTTGTATAAATAATATTCTGCTTTGAAAAACGAAGAACTAATTTATCCCTAGAAGTAAAAATGTAAACAAAAGATGCATCGGCAAAAGAAAATGTCGCAGTTTTTTTGGCCCAAACATTTTCCAAACAAATGTCAGATGATTTATTCGTAAAGTGTAAACAAAAAGAAGAAAACAGTCAAAAATATTTATGATTACGAAATCAGTTAATTCGTGGAAAAGAGCCAATATTTTTTGTAACGATGAAAATAAAATAAAATAGAAATTCAAAAATCTAGCTTTTTGTTTATGAATATAACTTCTTTTTTTGAATTTTTCATTTTTTTGAAGTTTGCAATAAAAAAAATCATCTATATTCAAGTAACATCAAAATTTGTGGTTGATTACGAAACAATAAATTTTGATGCATACATAAATTCTCGTTTACATTGAATTTGGCGCTTGTAAACGAGTAAAAATACCATTTCTTTACATTTTATTTTAATTGATATTCAAACAACATACTTTTGTATAAATTTATGACAAACACAAATAATAAATTAATTCAATTTTTAATGAACTAATGATCCTGACGATTGTAAAGTCATGGTTAATAATTCCATTAAATCTATAGTCACATTTGGTTTTATAACACTTTAATAAAATATTCAAATTTTTTATTACCAGTTTTATTTTTGCTATCAACGAACCTTCGAAAAATATGAAAGACAGTGTAGAAACAAAAAAAATGCAGGCGTAAAAATTTTTTTTAAAAAAATGCCCAAGCAAAAAAAAGAAAGAATGATGAAAGAACACTAGATCCACTTTTTTCTATCTTCGCAAAATATTTGGTAACAAAAGAAAAAAAGGAATCGAAGAGAAAAGACGCAAAGCAAGCTTGACATCGCTAACCCCAAAAAAGCAAATGAACAATTTCTCCCACATGCTTTAATAGAAAACGAAATATTTTTCAATCGATTTTGCAAGAACATCAAAAATAAAGCGAAAAAGGTGCAGCAGCGACACATTTGCTCAAATAATGTTTTGTGTAAAACTTGTTTTTGAGTTTTTTTTAATATTTTGGTTTTTTGGTGAATGGTTAAAAACACATTTTAAATTGATAACTTTTCTATGCATATTTTCCAAACATTCAATATATCCAAAGCATTATTTAATTTAATGAAGCCATTTCTTGTCAGATTTCACAACGAAGAAAAAAAAGTTTACGATTTATTTAAGCATTGCGGAATGTAATTTCTTTTTATTTGGGATCAACAATGTACGTGAAATGTGACATTTTTGTTTTTGCAGACATGGTTATAAAAATAAAAATAAATATTGCGGTGATTCTTATTCAACGTAAGCTTTTATTACAGAAAATTCAAAAAACTTGTTTCCTAAAATCAATTTTTAATGACGACAAAAGTGCCAACAGAGGCCTGTTTAAAAAAACGAAAAACATATGTGCAAAAGTGATGGACAAAAAGCAAAAATTGACAAAACAAATTCATTGATTTCAGTCTGCCAACAGCCAACAAGATTCATTTATATTTTTAGTGTCAGAAAGTACGCGCTATGCTTTTAGTTCAAATTTCTTTCAAATTATGTTTGAATTAATGAAAAAAAGTTATGAATTTCAAATTTATGGAGTGGATGCGATCAAGGCTGTCCGGAAAAAAAATTATGATCCGGAATCCGGAATCCGGAATTCCGGAATGCCAAAAATCAGCCGGAATCACGGAATCAGGAATCCGGTCCGGAATAATTTGTATAGAAAACAAAAATTTTTATCCGGAATTCGGAATCCGGAAAATCCGGAACACCAAAAATCGTCCGCAATCACGGAATCCGGAATCCGATCCGGAATTCCGGACAGCCTTGGATGCGATGTTTGAATGTTTTGTTACAATTCTTTCTTTTAATGCAGCTATACCATTACAAAATGGACACAAAATGCTTGCGAAATTAAGCAAAAAGGTGAAAAACAAAAAGGATCGATGAAACTAGACAATAATTTATAAAACTGTTTCTTTAAATTTTTCAAAGACTGCAAACAAAAATATAGCAAGTAACAGATTTCAAGTGATGTTTAATTTTTTCCTCTTCGAAGGCACTTAGTTAACATATTTTTCTGTTCCAAGTAACTTCTGATTCTTAAAAAATTAAATTTTGCAGTAAAATAAATTAAACTTTTCAATGTTCATATCTATTCTGAAAACAAATTTTTTTATGCTTTCTGATGTCTTCGGTTATCAGTTTTGCAATAGTCAAGTGTTAATCTCTATGGGAATTTTTTAAATCCTCCCATAAAATGGAGATTTTCGTTTGTTGGTTGGTTGGTGCGCGCCTCGAAATGGCAAAATGTGCCAATGCCAATTTTTTTTGGATTTTTTGAAGAAAAGAAAAAAGGAAAAGAAAATACAAAAAAGATTAATTAGAATAATAAAAGATTGTTGCCTTTTGTTAATTTTTTTACATTTTAAAATGTTGGATGGCGGGCCGGAGGCCTGCTTAATCTCTAGTGTTTATAAAACGGATGAAAAAATTGCCACTAAGACATTGCCTAAAAACATTCTAAAAAAATGAAAACGAACGAATGTCAAATCAGTTGTAATCTTTTTGAATATATTTGTTTATCCAATACGAAATTTGTATATTTTGAGATATTACCAGTGCTGTTGCGACTCCGACTCACGAGTCGATGAGTCGACTCATTTATCGACTCCGACTCGCGAGTCAGAGTCGGAGTCGGAGTCGATAAATTCCAAAGATCAAAGGAAAAAGGCCGCTTTTCGACTCACGAGTCGACTCTGAGTCGACTCATTCGACTCCGACTCGCGAGTCAGAGTCGGAGTCGGAGTCACCAAAAATAAAAAAGCACAGCACTGGATATTACATCAATAATGCTACAAATGTACACCTGATAGTCCATTCAAATTCACTTGGTACAATTAAAACATCCCACATTTAATAAATAATTTTGCAAAAAGACATTTTAATAATTTATGGATCATCCCGGAGTTTCAATTGGCTTCAATAAAAGAAAACTTGTATCCGCTTAATTTTAATATTAAAATATTTGAAAATGATAAAAAGAGAAAAAATTTATGAGAATAAAATATATATAAATAGATTTGTACGAAACATGTTTTAAAAAAATTTAGTGTTTTTGTTCATCAACATATTTTTGGCATCTATTTTGTCTGTCACTGTTTATTTCAGAGCTTTAGTTTTTTTTCGACAAAGACATTGTGTAAAAAAGCATTCGAAAAAATGAAAATGAGCAAATGTTAGTCAAAGTAAACGCAGTCTTTTTTGAATATTTTTGGTATAATCTTTACGAAATTTGTGTATTTTGAGATAATACATCCAACATACCTCAAATTTCAAACTGATCGTGAGCCATTTAGCACATTTTTAATTTAAAAATAATTAATTCTTAGTTGTGTCAGTGAATATGATAAGATAAATTTTGAAATATATTTTTTTACGATTTCTAAATTCCAGTTTGCAATTTTAAATTATTAGTTAAAAACAAGTAAAGCAAAACATATTTCTTTTTTTTCAATCTTCTATTAATTGTTTATAAAACAATGTATTTGTTTGAAAAATTAATGGCAAATACAGATAACATAAATCAAATTTTAATTTACTGATGTTCTTTACAGCTGTCAAATGGATGGAAAAAAAGGTTATTTTTTCAAGTTCATTGATTCTATGGTTACAATATTTTTAAAAATTCTGCAAAAATTTACAAAATATTCAAATTTTTTGGCTGCTATTTTTCGCAGAAACATGCTTTATCTTGGCTTTCAGTGAACCTTTAAAAATTTATAAAAAGAGCTGAGATGAAAGCTGCCATAAAAAATATTTTTTTAGTGAAAAACAAATCCCCCCAAAAAAAGAAAAAAAAAGATGCAGTGGAAAAAAAGCCATCGGTTCACTTTTAAAACAAATATGATCTTCGAAGCGTTTTTTGAATATTTTTTAAGATTAAAAACTCGAACTTTTATGGTTAACAGTAATATGTAAACTTGAAAGAAATGCAAAACCATTTACTTAAAATTAGAAAATGCTATCGATATGCTGATTTCGATGATACAATATTTGATTTTAAAATGTAATATTGAAAGTATACATAGATATTTATTTTGGCGAAAGAATAATTTCAAAATTTTTTATTTACTGAAGTCTTCTTCATCTTCTATTAAAATCCAAAAATAGTTGAATTTTTCAGTAAATTCCAAACGCATTCTGTACAACAAATAAAAAAATAATATATTCAAACTTTTCTGATTTTAAAAATAGTCAATTTTAAAAATATTGCAACAGACTTTGTTTTGTTTTAGAAAAAAAGACAAACTTGGATTGTTTGTGAAAAATAAAAATAATCTAAATCGATGAAGAAATTTCAATGCAAATGTAATAGAAAAAATGCGAAGACTAAAAAAACCGATGATTTTGAAATTGTTTCAATTGCGATGAAAAACAACTTAAGTTGCAAGGAATAAAGAATTTAACATTCTTCATTTTTAATATTTTATGGTTGCTGGTAATGTTTTTCAAAATACTGCTACAATTTTTGTATAGGTTCAAAATGTATTATTTCAAACATCCATAATTCAAGAATTGTCATATTGAATTAAATATTTAAACAACGAGAACTTCACTGTTGAAATAAAATGCGCAAACATGATCTTTAAAAATAGAAAATAGAAAAAATAATGATGAAATTAATTTTTTGTGAAAAAAAGGCAGCGAAAAAACCAGTGAACAGACAACTAAGAAATCCAAAAATATTCATTTTCACTGACAAAAAGCAACCGTTTAATTAACTGTTTTTAAGTGTATTCATGTTTTAAATTGGTAAAACTATTTTTAAAAGCATTATATTTTTGCATGTCAACAATTGCTAATTTCCACGTCATCATTTTCTTATTTCAAATTTCCCAAAGCATGCTTCAAAATGTTCATTTTTTTTTAAAGCTTTCATTTTTGAAGAAAAACAGAAACTTGGAAAATTAATTAGTAATAAACAAATAGTAATAAATAATAGCTTCTAAAACAAAATAATTTCAAAATAACGTTTCATTGATTTCTTTTCTTTTCCCTTAAAAAAATGTTAAAAATTTGCCAAAATATTCAAAAAAAATGATAAATTTTGTTAAACAAAAAAATGTTTCAAATGGGAAAAAAGAGACGGTTCAAACATTGCTGCAAAACAAAAAAGAATTGTTAGAGCAGCTTGAGTTTTTTGTGCATTGTTTTTTATAAAAGCTTAAGAATTTGAAATCACTTTTTGATTATTTTTATATTTAAAAATTCGTAAGCATTCACTATTGATTTTGATTGTAGAAAAACATATGAAGTAAAGGAAATGGATTTTCTCAAAGTATTTCTCATGCATTAGATAAAAAAAGCCAAAGAATAGGTTTTATACGATTGTTTCATGTGGTTTTAAATATTTTACAAAAAAATATTGTTTATTCTACTACATTCAACAAAAAATTAATTTAATTAATTGTTTATTTGCATGCCCGAACGCATACTGATTTTAAATTAAACATACATAATACAAAAAAAGAACAACAAGATTAAATTAAACAAACAATAAATAAATAAATTACAATGAACTTTTTCAACTACTTTTCAACTAAAATAACACAATTAAAAGAAAAGAAAGAAGAAGTACAATAAAAATTTTAGTGAATGGAATCTTAATATTAAGGCATCATTAATACATAGAAAGCTCATAAAATTATTAGAAAAATTTAAATTGATAATGTTCTACTACTTGTTCAACAAAAAAATGCAAAACATCAGATATGCACGTAACCATCGCTTATAAACCAATTTTTTTTAACAATTTCGTTTAAATATTAAAAAAGATTTCCACAAAGAAAAATTTTCAAAGCAAATGCCGCAAAGCAGGTTTTTTAAGATCGATAGACACAGAAATTAGAAGTCTTTTTAGAGCAAGAAAAAATGTTTAAAAGATAAAAGGCGACTTTTGAAAGCCAATAGGGGGTTTTTTAAATTTTAAATTTCATTTTTATTATTTGCGTGTTTCTTTTTTTTAGGGATTTATTTTTCACTAAAACTAGTCCTTATGAGAGTTTTTTGCGTCTGCACTTTTGTTCGTATTTTTTTCAAGGTTCAGTGAAAGCAAAAAACAAGGTTTGCAGAAACTGATAACATAAAATTTGAATATTGTGTAATTTTTTGCAGTATTTTTAAAACAATTGCAATCATAAAATCAGTGAACTTGAAACATAAATCTATCGTTTATCAATGTGTGCAATGAAGTGAAGAACATTAGTTAATGAAAGTTTGATTTATGTTATCTGTGTTTGCCATTAATTTTCCAGAAAAATATATTGTTTGATAAGCAATTATTTAAAAATTAAAAGAAAAATGTTTTGCTTTAATAATCTACAAGTTACAATTTTATTGTAAACCAGAATTTACAACAATGCCTTGACCAGGAAGCACAATTATCTCAAACTGCATCTCCTTATAATAACAGATAAAACTAATAAATAATAATTTTTAAATTAATGATGAATCTAACAATAATTGTCGGTATTTTGCATTTGAAGTATTTTAGTTGAAATATCTCAAAATGTACGAATTTACAAAATGATAAATAAAATTATTCAAAAAAGGGTTGCATCTTTGACTAACATTTGTTTTATCTCTTTTCATTTTTTTAAAAGTTTTTATTTTTAGTCAATGTTTTAGTCGCAAACATAGTTCCAACAATTTCGAAAAATCGTCAAAGCCACCGCCGACAAAAATTGAGTTATCGCAGCCGACGCCAGCGGTACTGTTTAAATCTCTTTGAACCTTTCAATTTATAGCCGCCGGCGGTGGCGGCAAGTAAACACTGGTCGCAAATATTTTTCCTCCGTTTCACGGCAGATTCAAAATAGTTTTTGCGCGGAGTTGAAACATGTCGTAATGGTTAGAGATCACCGACGCAAGGAAAAGAAACAAAGAAAAAGAAAAGAAAAGAAAAAAGAGTTTTTTTAATTTTTTTTATCCAAAATTTTACTAATTTTTTTTGGTGTAGGGTTAATATTAAACTTTTTTCACATTTTTTCTATACGTTTTACATAAAAATATCATATCATGGCAACAATAATATCTTTACAGAATTTTAATATCTTCTCTGGAAGCCAAAATCCTGCCGTAAGAGTTTTTTCAGTTTGAACACTGGTGAAAAAACAGTATATTTGGTGCTGTAAAGTAGTGCAATGGCTTAAAATGTTTATAATTGTTATTTAAACAAGGTTAGAATAAAAAAAATTAATGTTAAAATGTAATTTAGCTTTTAAAATATATAAGAAAACGTTTATCTTTTTCTTTGAAATTTCAGCTTTTTTAAATAGTAGAGGCAAACGCGACTTCCGACACGAAAATGTTTACTTCTTTGCAAACGTTTCAACTCCGCTTTGAATCTGCCGTGGTTTCTTAAACATTTAAAAAATTCCAAAATAGCAATTTAATATTCCAAATTTTTTTAATATCAGAAAGCTTCGACGGCTATTTTTTCGAACATTTTTTTCATCAATTTAAGAAAGTTTTACAAAAATAAAGATCAAAAGTAATATTTTATTATAATTCAAAAAATTCTGTTATGATATTTTGGTAATTCATTTACTTTTATAAATACTGTCATTATTGTGATATGAGAGATTCTTTTAAAAACAGTTGTTGTGATAAATCTCAATTCCCATAAATTAATTTAATTTATATTTTTTGTTTGAAACTCTGCAATAAAATATTCAAATAAGAAAATTAAAATCTAGAAATATTTGTTTATGAATAAAGAAAAAGCAATCAAACATTTTATTTTTGGTTTTTTTCTTTGTCGTCTTTTGTGCAGCAGATAGCTTTTACTTGGAAAATATCGCGGTGGGCGAAAGAAATAAAAAAAGTACACTTAAAACTAAAAAATGCTTTTACTATTTTGATTATTTTTATCTTCCCCTATGTGTAATTGTGAATGTGTCTGTCTGTCTGTCTGTTTGTCACATATGTGATTTTCTATGTCATGTTTGGATTCAAAATGTTGAGGATAGGAGGGGTATAATGATGAAATATGTCCGGTGCTCCGGAGGCGCCCGGAACATTGCGTTTAGGAGCTTTGAAAGTGGGATCCAAAAAAGAATGAAAGGAAAGATGCAAATTTTTGGGGGAATGGAGAAAGATGAGTGAAAAGGAATGGAAGAATGGAGGAAAGAGAATGCAAATGAAAGATGAATGCAATAATTAGAATGATAATCTATCATTTTTCATTGTCTTTCATTTGTTGTTTTCTTTCGTGAACAAAGGTGGTGGTTGTTGAGAGAGTTTTTTAGTGATGCACGTTAATTAGTTTCGGCTTCCGCAGGAAGCCGATGTTGTGTAAATGTAATATTATTTAGGTATTAAAGATGTATAAAAGGTTATGTGATAATGTTTTACTGCATTTATCATTATCTTTCGTTGCCTTTGATGCAATATGAACTGCCCCGGCGACCGAAGGGAGCCGAGGTTCTATTAATGGTATATTTGTTACCGCCTATTAACGAAAATAAGTAAAGATGTGTAAATAATGTTTGGTACTGTATAAAGGTTTGTGCATAATAATTGTTACAAAAAGCTTTAACGTATAAGATGTAAAACATTGTGCAGTTTTTTAATTCAATTTAATGGTATAATCATGCTGTATTAAAAGTGGCTAATCAAAATTTAGTGAAAAGTGATGAAAAAGATTTTCATAATAAATGCAAAAATTTGTTTAATGATAGATAAAAAATTTAAAAATGTGAACGTTTTGAAAATGAAAAATCATGTAAATTGTTTGAAATGTGTTAAGTAAAAATGTAAAATATTTTCATAAAACTTTTGATAAAAATATTTAAAATTTTGTATATTTTTGGATTTTAAATGATATGCAAATATTTTTGGAATGAGTAAAAAGAATGAAAAGTATTGCATATTTGCAGATATTTTTGAAAAGAAGTTGAAGGGTATGGGGACAATAAACCGACTAAAAATGTTGTAATTTTGGCAATACCAGTGTTTATCGCTTTGTGAAGAAGCACCCGCTTTAGCGGGGGCGACCCTTGTCCCTTTTGTGTAATTGTGAATGTGTCTGTCTGTTACATATGTGATTTTCTATGTCATGTTTGGTTTTAAAATGTTGAGGATGAGATGGGGGTAATGATGAAATATGTCCGGTGCTCCGGAGGCGCCCGGAACATTGCGTTTAGGAGCTTTGAAAGTGGGATCCAAAAAAGAATGAAAAGAAATATGCAAATTTTTGGGGGAATGGAGAAAGATGAGTGAAAGTGAATGAAGGAATGAAAGAAAGCGAATGCAAATGAAAAGTGAATGCAATGATTAGAATGAAAGCACATCATTTTTCAGTGTCTTTCATTTGTTGCAACTTTTCGTGAAGAAAAGTGGTGGTTGATGAGAGATTACAGTTTTTTTAGCAATGATTGTAGATTAGCTTCGGAGTTGTGTAAATGGAATATTATTTAGTTATTAAAGATGTTTAAAAGGTTACATGATAAAGTTTTGCTCAATTTATCCTTATCTTTCTTTGCCGTCGATGCAATATGAATTGCCTCGGCGACCAAAGGGTGCCGAGGATGTATTAGTGTAATATTAATGAATAAGGAAAGATATGACAATTATGTATTGTATTGGATAAAGATTTTCGCATGATAATTGTTTAAAAAGCTTTAACAAATTTGTTTTTAACTTTTGAGCAGTTTTTAAATTTACTTTAATGGCAGCATTATGCATTAAGAATGTATAAAAAAATGGCGATTGAAATTCAGTAAAAACTGATGTAAAAGATTTTCATAATAAATGCAAAAATTTGCTTAATGAAAGATAAAAAAATTAAAAAATGTTGGAATGAGTTAAAAAAGAATGAAAAGGTTTTGCGAATTTGCAGAAATTTTTGAAAATAAGTTGAAGGATAAGTGGACAAAAAACTGATTAAAAATGTTGTAATTTTGACAATCCCTGTGTTTATCGCTTTGTGAAAAAGCACCCGCTTTAGCGGGGGCGACCCTTGTCCCCTATGTGTAATTGTGAATGTGGATGTCTGTTTGTTTGTTACATTATTGATAAACTATGTCATGTTTGGTTTCAAAATGTTGAGAATATGATGGTAATGATGATGAAATAAGTCCGGTGCTCCGGAGGCGCCCGGAACATTGTGTTTAAGAGCTTTGAAAGTGGGATCCAAAAAAGAATGAAAGGAAAGATGCAAATTTTTGGGGGAATAATGATTGTGAGTGAAAGTGAATTATGAAATGAAGGAAAGAGAATGCAAATGGATTGTGAATGGAATGATTAGAATGAAAGTGCATCATTTTTCATTTTCTTTCATTTGTTGCATTCTTTCGTGAGCAAAGGCGGTCGTCGATGATGAGAGAGTAAAGATGTTTATTGATGAGTGTAGATTAGTTTCGGCTTCCGCAGGAAGCCGAAATTGTATAAGTTGAATATTATTTAGTTATTGAAGACGTTAAAAAAGTTATGAGATAATGTTTTATGTCATTTGCCATTATCTTTTTTTGCCTTTGATGCAATATGAACTGCCCCGGCGACCGCAGGGAGCCGAGGATGTTAATGAATAAGTAAAGATAAAAAAATAGATTTGGTATTGTATAAAGTTTTTGCAAAACAATTGTTTAAAAAGCTTTGACGAATAAGCTGTTAAACGTTGAGCAGTTTTTAAATTTACTTTAATGGCAGAATTATGCAACTAATTTAAGAAATAGTTAAAATTTTTGATTGAAATTAAGTAAAAATTGGTGGGAAAGATTTGCATAACAAATGTAAAAATTTATTCAATGAAAGATAAAAAATTTAAAAAATGTGAACGATTGAAAAATCATGAAAATAGAGAAATGTGTTAAATAAGAATTAAAAAGATTTGCATAAAAAGTTTTTAGGTTTTTTTTGTAATTTTTTGTAAATATTTTTGGAATGAGTGAAAAAAGAATGAAAAGGTTTTGCAAATTTGCAGAAATTTTTGAAAAGAATTTGAAGGATAAGTGGACATTAAATTGATTAAAAATGTTGTAATTTTGGAAAGACCATTGTTTATCGCTCTGTGAAAAAGCACCCGCTTTAGCGGGGGCGACCCTTGTCCCCTATGTGTAATTGTGAATGTGTTTGTCTGTCTGTCTGTTACATTATTGATAAACTATGCCGTGTTAGGATTCAAAATATTGAGAATATGACGGGGATAATGATGAAATATGTGCGGTGCTCCGGAGAAGTCCGGAACATTGCGTTTAAGAGCTTTGAAAATGGGATCCAAAAAAGAATGAAAGGAAAGATGCAAATTTTTTGGGGAATGGAGAAAGATGAGTGAAAGTGAATGGAGGAATGAAGGAAAGGGAATGCAAATGAATGAAGAATGGAATGATTAGAATGAAAGCACATCATTTTTCATTGTGTTTCATTCCTTGCAGTTTTTTGTGAGCAAGAAAGGTGGTTGATGAGAGAGTAGAGTGTTTCAGCGATGATTAAATGGAATATTATTTAGTTATTAAAGATGTTTAAAAAGTTATGTGATAAGGTTTTAATGCATTTATCATTATCTTTTTTTGCCTTTGATGCGAAATGAACTGCCTCGGCGACCGAAGGGAGCCGAGGATGTATTAATATAATATTAATGAAAATAAGTAAAGACGTGGAAATAATGTTTGGTATTATTGTATAAAGGTTTTCGCATAATAATTGTTCAAAAAGCTTTAACGAATAAGATGTTAAACTTTGAGCAGTTTTTAAATTTGCTGGCAGAATTATGCAAATAATTTAAGAATGTATAAAAAATTGCCGATCGAAGTAATGAAAAGGTTTTGCTTACATTTTGAAAAGAATTTGAAGGATATGTGGACAATCAATTGATTAAGACTGTTGTAATTTTGGCAATACCAGTGTTTATCGCTTTGTTAAAAAGCACCGGCTTTAGCCGGGGCGACGCTTGTCACAATATTTAATTGAAAGAAAAGTGATTTGAAAAATGAAGATGCTTTTTGACGGAAGAATGTTTACAAAATTTTTTATTTAATAAACTCTTTTTTTGTACTGATCACATTTTTACAAAATCTAAAAACAAATGTAGTTATTCAGTATTTTTTAACGGACTCATATAAATTGTAAAAATGATATAATTTTGAATGACTCCATGTATCCCCATATTCACAAATACAACACTAACTCTTCTTTTTAATGGAGGTGGATCCCCAAAATAAAATGAAATGCATTAACAAAATATTCAAACTTGTTTGGTTTTTAATCAACAAAATGCATCCAATGATGCTGTTTTTCGCGAAAAAAGTGACACACTTTAATTTTTTGAGAAAAAAAAATTAATCTAAATCGATATTTAATAAAGTCTCTTCTTCTTCTTTTAAGAATTCTTTTTTAAATAAAAATTTAAAAAAAGTTGAGTCATTAAGCACTATTTCAAAGGAGATTGTACAACTAATAAAAAAAAATAAAATATTAAAACTTCTTTGACTTAAAAAATTTGACCGACGAGTTTTAATCGATAAAATGTCGCAAAAAACGCTGTTTTATTTTCGCAAAAAAAAGTGACACACTTTGATTTTTTGTGAAAAAATAATCAAATCAATGATGAAATTTCAATTTCGAAAAAAAGCATGAACTTTGATGATTTCAAAATAGTTTTATTTACGAAGAAAAACAATTATCTTTTTAAATATAACAGGATTTGATATTCTTCAATTTGAATTTTTTATTGTAGGTTGTTACGTTTTTTGAAATACAGCCATTATTTGGTGATTGTTTTAGTTGCTGCTTTCTTTAAATCTGATTTCCAAGAGACATTATGAAAATCCAATATTTATTTAAAAAATGTTTTGAGTAATACAAATCCTGAATTTTTAAAATGTTTGAAAATTAAATTTTTGATAATTTTGATGGAATTTTCAGTGCTCGAGTACTGAGTATTTTGCACAACTTTTTCGTACTTTTATCAACCATACTTTTAAAGTTGTGGACAAAATGCTAAAATAGGTGTAAAAACCTATTAAACATTTAAAACTTTGAACTGCTTGAATTTATTGCTTTTTTCAAACGAAAAGATCGTAAAATAATGACGCAAGAAAATATGCCAACAATATTTTAAATAGCTTTGTTTAGTGCATATTTTTGATTGAAAAGATCTAAAATATGCACTAACATTTTGTTCATTTTTGTTATTACCGTACATAATTTTTGCTGGTGAAACCATACATTTGCAACTTTTCTTTATCAAATACTTTCATTTTGTTTAAACCCCTAAAAACTACTATTTTTTATTAATGATTCAAGACAAAGCTTCAAAATGTTGCAATTCAAATGTTTTTCTCTCATAAAAAAAAACAAATGCATTTCTTATTGAGAAAATTCTTCAAGAACTTTAATAATCAATTAAACATTCAAAAAAGAGAATAAAAGTGATGAAATAAAATGGACAAACAAGTCGTTTAAAAAATTTTAGTCGTATTTTTGCGCTTAAAAATCTAGGCAAAAAGTTGGCAAAAAAATAAACAAAAATGATGACGAAATTGATTTCTTTTAAAACAGACGGCTGTTTAAGTTGTAAAAAGAAAAACAAACTTGAAACGGTTTATGCTTCAAAATGGTTTCCTTTTTTTTGTTTATTTTACTTTGTAAATTTTATCACAAAATAATTTCCGATGGTAAATAATCATTAGCGGTGGATTGCCTGATTTTTAAAAATTTATTAAATTAAAAATAATACTGATCCTGGTGAAACAGTGCAATTTTTAAGAAAAAACATGAAATAATAAATTGAACAAATGAGACAAAAAATAATCCGAAAATTCACAAATTTTTCATTTTTTTGATGAATTCGTATTATTAGCACATTTTAAATTATCATTTAATTAATCTTGATTTAAAATGATCTTGATAATTTATACATGATACATGTTGTCATATTTTTTAAAATAATTCGAGTGTTTTTAAACATCAAGAAATCAAGAATTTTAACATTTTATTAAAAATTTAAAAAAACAGTGATGAAATAAAATGCGCAAAACAGTCGTTTTTAAACAAATATTTAGACACATTTCTGCGCTAAAAAATAAAAACAAAAAATTGGTCAAAGAAATGCAACAAAAATGATGATGAAATTGGTTTTTTTCAAAGCAGACAGTGGTTTTTCTTTTAAAAAATCAATTTAAAAATTTTCATGATTCAAAACATTTTTCTTTCAATTAATCGTTTTTGAATATTTATTTAATGTTGTTGATAGTGATTAAACAAATGCGGTAAATTGAAAGAACAATCGTTCAAGAGCAAAACATGTTTTATAAACTCTTCCACATTATCCTGATTATTTCTTTATTAAATTTTATAAATGCAGAAATAAAACATCTATGAATTTATTTTTAACACATTATCCATTAGAAAATTATTTGATCTCGAACATTTATCTCTACAGTAACAAAATAAACAATTTCCCAGTCAACTTGGAAGTAGCAAGATCGACCAGGTCTTTGATCTTTTGGCGACACCAGGATAACTTCGTGCATGTTGAGGTGTGATGCAACTTTTGTTACAAAAATTGTTGGCAAAGTGATTACTGTAAATTTGCATGAATGTTGCATTACTTTTTTTTGTGTGTCCAAAATTGGTGTTGTCTTTTTTTGCGTTTTTTTGTTGGAAACAAGTCATAACTTTTTTGTGTCATCTTTTTTCATGTTTACATTTTTCATCAAAATTTTATCTTTCCTTCGTCGTATGTTTTTTATTATTACTTCATGATGGACATTTGTAAACAAGATTTAACAATAAAATTTAATCGATTGAATGCTGGCAACAACTAAAATATGTATTATCTCTTCTTGCAAATAAAACTGATACTTTAAATCTCAGAATATTGCTCATTTTTCACTATCTGAGATATGGTTTATCATCTCCAAGTTGCTTTTACGCTCTTTGTGTAAGTTTCTTTAAAAAATTTATTTTTTTGCACAGGCGAAGTGAGGATGGACGAGTGGTTAGCGTGACAGACTCTTAAGCGGACATGAACTTGAAAAGGGAAAGTTCGAATCCTCGGGCTTGACCATCCTCGATGACACCAATCCGGGGACAATGGTGCACTCATTTTTCTTGCATCATTTGTTGCTGACTAGAATACTTGAATTTTATGTGCTTTCTCCATCATGCTATTTGGTAGGTTTTGCTCTTCTCCCATTTGTATTAAATTTATTAATTTTTTTTGTTTTAGATTCTAAATCCATTATTGCTGATAACGATATTGTTCTTTCAAGTTAAAATTTATTTCACTTTAATACTCTTTGAATTACTACTTCTTCAATAACAATATATGTACCTTCAACAAGTAATTGTTCAATATTAGATCATTTTTCTAATACCGTATCACAAACAACTTCTGCATCTGAATTTGCCAATGTTTCTTTCATTCATGCAATTTTTGATAGAACTTTTTCTACATTTTTTGATACTGCTTTCTTACAAATGTCAAAAACAACTCGTTCAACAATCAAGATTTGATGTTCTTTTTTTCTGGAAATTATAGTGTTGAAGATGTTCTTGGTCCATAAAAGATGATTAAATTGCATTAATAAGAGGTAAAATTTTCTAATGATTTTTTTCGTTGTTGATTTACATATTTAAATGTACTGTAATTTTTGTTGATAATAAAGAAACTTTAAATTTATTTGCTTTCGAATGTTTTGGATATCAGGATTTGCCGTTCTATTCTTAAATTATTTTTTATTTGTTACTGTAGTTTTTACTATAATTTAGGAATGCTGAATCAGTTTTTGCTTTAATAATTTTTATTGGTCAAGAATGTTTATTTTGAAAATAGTACTGTATGTTTTTATTTGCTAACCCAAATCTGAGAATAATGGAACCTTGTCTAAACTGCATATGACCGCTTTATTAATCACATTTTTATATTTTAGATTCCTTTCAATATTTGTTGTTGTAATCAAATCTCAAAAATTATGTGACAAAGAATATTCGGTCCCGATGGAAGGATTTAAGCGAAAGAATTGTATTCCTGGACATTATGATGGTTCTTGTTTGGTATTGATCTCTCAACCAATGAGATTTATTGATGCTTATTCCACCTGCTATTATCAATATGGGGGAAGGCTGGCAACTGCAGATTCAGAAATTGTCTTCCAAAAATGGATTCGAAGAGTTCATCGAGATTCTGATTTTCAAGTGAATGAAACGACAAGATTTTGGGTTGGTTACGGTAAAGATTCTTTTTATGAATCTATACCTGTTGGAAAAGATATGTTTAATGAAGCCGCTGTGAAACAGCGTTTAAAAATACCTAAAGGAAGTGACATCGTTTTCTTTCATGATATGATTTACTGGTATGTCAAATTTCTTTCCTTTTTATCTAATTATATACTTTAAGGAACAAAGCGTTTCTTGGAAGAAATTTAAAAATCAATTTGCCATGGGAAGAAGGTGTTGCTTTGAGTTTTCTTGATAATGATCCGTGTTCATCGTATGCTACAGTATTCAATCCGAACGACGCAAAATTTGATATTCGATCTGGTGAAGAAAAGCATCCATTTTTGTGTGAAACTCCTCGATATCCAAAAATTAAATGTTCACCTGGATGGCATCTGAATCCTAAAAATCGAATGTGTGTTTTTTATAATCTTCCAAAACTTGATTATGCTGGGGCAGTTGCTGGATGTCGAAGTGAAGAAGCTTTTCCTGCTATAGCTGCGGATTACAACGAGTATTTTTTTTTCGCCAGTATGTTTATTCAATTTATTGCGATCATATTATATTGCTTCAAATTTTTAAGTGGTTTCGGCTTTTCATAAAATGGGTCGACTTTCGGATTTTGTCTGGGGAGGTCTTAAACAAACTGGAAATCAAGCACTTACTTTGGATGGAACGAAAACTTTAATAACGAGTGAACAGAAAACTGATATATGCACTGCATACTATGGTCAATATTATGCTCGTTTCGGAGAGGAAGGTATTGCTTCTGGCATGAATTGTAAAACTAGAAGACCGTATATGTGTCAAAGATTTGTTGATCAGGCTTTTACTCTTAATGTTGAATAAAATTTTATTGATTTAAAACATGTATTTTCTAAATAAATTATTGTAATTTTGATGCAATTTGAACAAGACTCCAGAAGTATTAAAAGTGGTACAAAACAGCACCTTTACGAAATTCTTGGGGGTGTAGTTGCTGCTTTAAGGGGTGTAACTCCTTGTATCAGTTCAAAAAAAATTTCATTTTATCTAGTATAAATCTAATATTCCATACAAAAATGGTACCTTCTGGGGGGTGTAGTTACACCCCCCAAGGTTGGGCACTGCAAAAAAAGTGATAAACGAAAATTTTGCAAAGCAACAGATTCCTTACATTTGTTTTTTACACAATTAAAAACAATTCATTCTTTAAAAATAACTGTGATTAGTAGTGATGACAAATATTTTTATTTTTGTTGTTTGGCAAAATGTGATTCAACCAATGGCTCCATTGTTTGCTTCTAAGAATTTACATAGATTTTTGACAATCACTAAAATCGTATAAAAGGAGTAAAAATGCATCAAATTTATGTCATTTTTGTTCCGTAAACTTGGTGAAAGAATGTCGCTGCTTTTTAAGCTCTTTATTGCTGTTTTGGTTCTTGGATATGCAAATGGACAGAAGAGTCAAGATGATTCTATTGAAGTTATCAATAGTACTACCAATGAAACTGAATACTGGATAAAGCTGAATGAAGAACTGATCTATTACTCAAAACCTGGACGTGCTCAATCATCGATTAATATGTGTAAAAATATTAATGCTGGTGAATGTCTTGATGGGTCAATGCTGGATTGGTTTAATGCGCAAGTTTATTTTATGCCCTTGTATACATATTAATTTATATCATGATATTTTTAGAGACCTCAATGGACTTGTGTCTTCTGCTGATACTGGAAAATGGCTTCTCAAACAAGATATTATGGTTATTGATCCAGTATTTGTACCTGGAACTTCTCCTGTGTACAACATTGATGTCTTAACATATTATTTTCCATCCTACACCATGTATGCCAACAATTCCAAAGCTCTTGAACTTGTTGTCCTCTTTGATCGTGCTGATCCCTTCCAACAGTCACAAATGTAAGCTTTATATTCATGCGTTATGTAATTTATCCATAAAACGCCATTTTTAGTGCTTCATCTGTTCGTATTCTTGATGTTAAAGATCGCTGTCGAACATATCGTCCACGAGGTATGTTTTTTTATCATAGTCTTCCGTAATGATAGTATTGATTTTTTTAGTAATGCAAGGTGTTGACCTTCTCAACATGGAACTGCTAATCAATCGTAAATGGATGAAACATGCTTATTTCTTCATTAAGAATGATGAACATGTTTGTGCTTATGCTCTTGACCACAAGGATTTGGTAAGCAAATGTTTACTATTACATTAATATATTCAAATTGTATGTTTTAGTTTGAAGGTAATGGCTCTGCCACAACTGGAATTGCTCCAATCAGCTTCACTTTGATTGATAATTATCCAACAGAATACTATGCTCCAAACTTCTTTTGTGTTGATCCTCTTTATGGCACTTTTGTCTCTCTCTATTGGACACAACAAAGCTCACGTAAGCTCTTTTATCTTTTGTATTGATTGATTTTATCATTTTTTGTTTCAGCTGAAGCTCATTACTTCCTCATCGATGAAAGAAATGTTTCAGATGTTCGCTTGATTGATCGAATGGTCCTTCATGGTTTTGATGAAACTGTCTTGAAAGATATCTTTGATGGCGTCTTGGATGCTCAATTTTATCCAACCTTCGCAAGCTTTGGCCGCTCTGTCTTTGTCTGGTTCAAACGTGCATCTGAAGAACGTGCCTTCAATGGATACTGGAAAAATGATACTGCTTTTGATGTTCATTTTGAAGATCTTGCATCTGGAAGTCTAAGAAAGCTCTGGCGATCAAAGAATGCCTTCATTCAAATTCATCAAGCTGTTGGAAGATATGATGGTAAGGAATTTGTATTGATTTTTGCAAGATTTAATATTTTTTTCATTTTTAGCACCATTCTCGCCACCAACAATTACCGTACCTCCTCCACCTCCTACAATCGTGCCACTTGCATCCTCAAATGCAACTACAGAAGCTCCTGCTCCAATTCAATGCCCAAATAGAGAAGTCTATGTTTGGGTACTTCGGGTACTTGTTGGAATTGATGTTTTTCTGGCAATTGTGATTATGGCCATTATTCTTCTGGCATTTCGTGGTGGTGCAAAAAGAAAAGCTGCAATGGCAAGAAAAGCTGCTGCTGGAAAAGTGAAGGCTCCAAAGAAGCGTCATGGAAAAAAGCACAAGAGCAAGAAATAATGTGTTTTTAGTTGTATTTTTTTAATTATTTTTTTGTATTGTCTGCATTTGTGCTACAATAAAGTTTATTTTAGCTGATTTGTTTAATTTTGTTGGGATTTGGAGTTGCCTTTTTTGGGGTGTTCAAAATATTATTCGTTTTGCTGTTTTCGAGTTGAGATGTTTGATAATTGTTGATGAATCAAAATTTGCATATTTTGGCCACGATGAAAATAGGTTCTTTGATCAAAGTTTTGTTTCTTGAATTTGGTTAAAGAATGTCGAGGATTTTCGAGCTCGTGATTACTGTTTTGATTTTTGGTTGTTAAAAAATCTAATTGTTTCCGTTTTTAGCATCAATGATTACTGTACCTCTTCTATTTTCAATAATTCCTCAAATAGCTCAAGCTAAAAATCTATGGCATTTTTGTTTAATTATTTATATCAATATTCTTTTGGCAATTTCGGTGTTATCTCTTTTTCTTCGAAAACGTCGTGATTCAAGAAATATGAAAGAAGAAATAATGGAAAGCGAAATGAAAGTTGGAAATTCAAAGAAACAACGAAAAACTGATAAAAGAAAGCCAAAACCAAATCAATAATCAAAGCAAAAGTAAAAAAATGAATAGTTTCAAGAGAAATATATAAAGTTTTGATTAATATGTAGTACGGTAATATTTATTTATTGGATGTTTACTTATTTGCTACAATAAAGTTTGCCATGTCAAAGTTTTAACATTTATCACATTTTTCTTTCTTTTTTAGGTACTTTTTTCACTTTCCAGTACTTTTAGTAGTCTTCAATTCTTAAATCAATTATGGCTCATACTTTTAACATTTTTATATTAATAGAATCTCGAGTTTCCCGATCAATAAGTTTTGTAAAACTTTGATTTTCCCCCAAAGATCAGACATCGATGGAACATTTTCAGCACCATCAAATTTTTTTCTTTGATGTTTGCCGCTTCCTTAAAACATCCGACGTCAAATTTAGATAATCTCTTTCCACGTGTTAGAAAAAACTGAATCAACCTTTTTATGCAAATTTTTTTATTTCTTCGACAACAACAACACTTTTCTTTTTTCCCTTTTTTACTGCAGCGATTTATCCACATTTGTTAATGTTAACATTTTTTCTTTGCAATGAAATCTCTGTATTTTTGGCTCTCTTTTTTGTGTCTATTCTCTTCAATCCATGTATCTGCTGCTGCTTTCCCATTTTACAATGCTATAATGTTCAAGAATGGTTCTGATGAGATTATCACTGAATTGGAATCACCATTTCGTGAACAAATTGAACAAATTTGTGAAGGGTTTAGAGCAGTTTCTTCTGATGGTAAAAACGGGGAGTCTGTAATTGAAGAAGATGGTACAAAAATTGTGTTTCAATGTTTGTCACCTAATAATACTGTTAAAGATGTAAGTTGTATTATGTTGGAGTAATTATTTATAAAGAAGTTTTAGAGTAAATGGAAGATTAAATTGATGACGAAGTATATCAAGTCCTTTGAACGAAATCGACCAAAGCGATGGTTCAAAGAAGAACAACCAAATAATTTTACTTGTAAAGATGGTTATGGTCGTTTTGTAAGTTTTTTTGTATTGGTGAGGTTTTGGAAAGCAATTATCATTCGATACTGATAATTAATAAACAACATTAGAGATAAATCTTAATTAAAATTGGTTTGAATCAATAAACTTGAATAAATTTTGCTTTTCATCGATAACTAAAATTGTTGTTGGCAAAATGTGACCGAACAGTTTTATATATTCTAACAAATTTTTTTCTTCTTTTTTCAGATGCCGCTTCCACTTGGTGTTCAACGATGCTACATGCAACATTATTCTTCAATCGTCAATACCACGGATATTAATAAGCGCGATCTCATTTATGAAAGTGGAACCTTGCTAAATCCATCTAATCGAACTTCAAAATATTCATGTGGTCATAGCTTTACATGGTTGACTTATAATCCTAGTCATAGAGTATTGTTACCTTCAATTGAATCAGCAGAAGACATATTAAAGAATCAAGAATGTGCTGTAAAGGTCTCTCTTACAACAATGTCTTTCTTTTGTTGCTGTTATGCTGGTGAAGATCTTTGTGGAATAGTTGGAAATTTGACTCAACATGGATTAACTTGTCCACAAATTTCTATGTCTGTTAATTTCACCGTTGATGAATCTACCTGGAGATATACTGAAAGTGAAAGTATCGAAAAACCAATAAATGCTACAGATTTGATTCTAAAGAATGAATGTCATGTGCGAATTTCTGTTAAACGTCCAAGTAAAAAACCAAAACTGCTAACTTCAATTTCGTTGGTTAACAAGACCGGTGATATTTGTCAAGAAATGTTTAAAAAGATTGAAAAAAGCAATGGATGTTATAATCTTGAACGACAGTGTTACACCGATGTTGAAGATGAACTTGTTTTTTGTTGTCGATTTGTTGATGATGTTGAGGAAGCTGAAGCGAAAGTTTTAGCAATTCATTCAATTTATGGTGATTTTGTTTTTCGTCAACTTAAGAAAGAACTTCCTCGACTTCGAAAATGTTTACGACCGTATGCTGGAAGTGATAACTATTGCGTATACTTCTATGACAAGGTTTTGGATAAATTTGTTAATATTCAGATTGGTAAGGGTTTTTCTGTGATTTTTTAAATGTTTAATTTAAATGTATTGTCATTTCAGACGAAAATTATCGTGTTAGTCACCCTATAAAAGTCAAATATGATGCTTTTCTTAAAGATACACGTCCTGGTCCTCTTTATATTGAAGGTGAACTTAATAGTGCTGTGGATCCACGTGTACTTGGATGTAATGGAACTAAAACAATGAAATTTCTTCCTGTTTGGTATCGGGTTACAGTAGCAATGTTTAAGTGTGTTACTTCTGATGATGATGAAGTTGAACGATGTGATGATTTTGTTAAAAATGTAACAATTCTTGAAGCAGCTAAAGGAAGTGTTGAAGATCAGGTATGACTTTTTGAAACAGGGAGTCCCAGCCAATGTTGTGCTGTTTCATTTTGGTGACTGTGAGTCGGAAAAAACTCAGAGTCGAAAATCGGCTTTTTTTCTATTAATGTTTTGAGCTCGTCGACTTTACAGCACTTATCCGAGCGATTTCACCAAATCATTATCTTATTTTATCTCTTGTTTTTCAGTATTTATGCAATGAACGAAATGCATCTGAACCACAACCATCATGGGATATGTACTGCTTTGAATTGGTTATTTCTAAACTCAATAACAATTCTGATTATCAAGTGACAAAGATCGGGGCAAGTGCAACTCGTCTAACAAAACTGAATGAAACATATAATTGGTCTAGTGATAATCTTAAAACAGAAAATATTAATGAAATTGAAACGTATTGGTGTGCATATGAAGAAAGTCAAAAGAATAATTCAGCTGGAAGATTGTGTGCCTGTGCATCGTATAAAACAAGCAAATCCAAACAAATCTCAAATATACCCTGCAATGATGGACACTTTGCTCGAAATATGCATTTAATTGAAACTTCACCAGTTTTTATTCCTGAAACAGAACCCTCAAAATGTGTTATTTCATCAACGGCAGAAGATGACGGTCGACATGAATGTGTTAAAAAGCCCGAAAAAGGTTCAGTTCAATCTTGTGTAATGGGAATTCAAAAAGGTCATCAAGCTGATATTGGTAAGTTTAACAATTTTTAAATTTGCTGTTATTATGAACCTTCCGATCACTTAAAAATATGTTGAGTTTGTATAGTAGACATTTAATGCCGAGGGAATCAAATTACTGTAGTCTGGTTTGCTTTAATTGTTTTAAAATTCTTTTCAAATTTTTAGGCTGCCTTCGTGAACCAAATTTATCTCATCTTAAACCTGATCATCGAATGGAACATTATGATTGGCATGTCTATCAAATTTGTAATGAAATTTTCAAGCCTGAAGAAGAAGAATTTCGATGTGTAATTCGAAGTAATCATGACTCAAAAGATGTTACAAAATATGCAATGGTTTGTTGCTGTCGATCTGATGCCTGTGAAGCTGCATACAAGCATGCATTAAAATTTAAACCTCGAAAAATTTCTGATATATTTGTTCATAAAACTTGATTATCATTTGAATAAAAAGAAAATTTTTCGTTTAGAATATTTTATGGTTTTTTATTGCAAAAGGGATTGTCCAGATCTGACGTCGGGTGTTTTAAGGGGGGGAGGGGGTAAGCCAAAATCTGACGCTCACATTAAAAGCGGCAAACATCAAAGGAAAAAATCTGACGGAGGGGGGGGGGGTTTAAAAATTTCGTGAAAATACCCGACGTCAGATCTGGACAATCCCATATGTATGTTTTTTGATTTGGTTATTAGTTTATTAAATATATTTCAATATGTAAATAAAGGTTTAATGAGAATTTATTGAATTTTAAAGTGTTTTATTTATTAACTTTTTTGTTGGAACTGCAGAGCCGACTTCTTGTGACTTTAACTACGCAGACGGGGTTGTTTTTCAAAGGGATATCGCCGTTTTTTTACTGCGCATTCAGAGTCACACAAAAGAAAAAATTACAACGCTGATTCTGCTTTATTTAATTTACGGTTGATTCTTTTTGTAATTTATTTACAATAGACAAAATAATTTCTGAGAAAAGTTTTTACGATCAAGAGTACATTTGAAAAATATAAGATTAAATAAAACTTATATGTGGGAAAATAAAAAACAACAAATCGTAATTTAATTAATGTTCTGAAAGCTGAATTTTTCTTTCAAATGGTTTGTTAACTTTTTGACAATATTTTTGCATATTCTTTTAACAACACTTTTCATGATTCTGTTATCGATAAAAAAATATTCAAAAAGGAAACATTAAAAATTTAAAAAAGAACAAAAATCCTTTCTTTTATCCCTTTTTTATCGATCGGAGCAAACAGACACATGTATAAATGTAAATAAAATGTCCCTGGTTTTGTAAAAAAGCTGCATAAATTTTCTAAAAGCGAATGCACTGAAAAAGGATGTAAAAAATAAAAAAATGTTCGTCGTTTTTGTTTTTGTTCAAAACACTTTCTTCATTTCCAAATATTTTTTGCATTTTTTGTGCATTTTCTTTTGAAATATTTTATTTTTTGAAATAATTTTTTTAATGTCTAGGATTCTAAACAAAAAATTAACTGAAAGATAAAAACAGTACAAAATTCCAAAACATTTGGAACATCAAAATTGAACAAATCGCTATTTTATTAAAAAAAGACAGGACAAAATCGCAGATGCAAGAAAAAACAGTTGAAATTGTCAGTTTTCAAAAAGCAATGATATATTTATAAAATGTTGGATAACAGATCTAATGGCAATATTATCAATGACTCATGCAAACTTTAAAATTACATATTTTCACCAACGCATATACATGCTAGATTTTTTATTTTAATAATGGCCATTTTCGATATTTCGAGAGTTGTAAGAAACAAATGTTTAAAATTTTTACTTAATTTTTAAAAACATATTTAAAAAAACATAAACAATGCTTGTAATTATTTAAAAAATTAAAAAGATCTTTTTTCATTTTTATAAACAAATTGAAAACGAAATTCGTTTTGTTTTGGCTGCGGCGAAACATTTTGTAACGTGCACAAAATGTCTTCTCTGCCCCAAAATTTATTTTTTCACAACCAGGTAAGTTTATTTTATAAAATTTGCCAGTGGTTCTTGTTTGAATATTTTGTTAAACATTTTCCTTAATTTTCTGAGTGTTAAAAAAAAGAAATTTGATACTGTCATAAATATCAATATATTCTTTTTATCTGCTGATAGATTTACGGAACATATGCATCTGTTGTTTCATTCTTAAATATTAAAAGTAAACAATACCCCAATACCATAAATAAAACGAAGAAGGTTGCTTGCTAATGAGGGCAGCTCTATATTTTTCAGGAATGCGTTTTAACACATACAGTATACGATGAAACATTATTATCATATAAAATCGGACATAAAATGTGTAATATTTTATTGATTAGGTCTAACATGGATAAACAATCTAGTAATTAAATTCAAGATTCAAATTAGAAATTATTGAGGCATTATATTTTCTTTATTTAATTAACGACGTTTTTCTTGGCGAGGAAATTCTTAATTTAATATTTATTCTTCAAAAATACAACGCACCTGACATCTTTTATTGCCATGTTTTACTGTAAAGAAGTATTCAAATATTTAAAAAAATTATAGCTTCAAAATTTAATCTCTTTTTTTGGCGAATTTATTTGTGAAAAAAGCAGGAAAGAAATAAAAAAAACATTTTCCGACTTTTTTTAGTTCTAGAAAATTGAAAACAGACAGAAAATGCATTTTCGAAAAGTGCCACTGTTACATTTTTGATGAAACAAAAAACTTACTTTTGAATATTTTGTTGTGTAATTTTGTTGCATGTTTTTAATTGTAGGCTTTATTAATTTTCTGCATTAAATTAGTTTTTGAGCTTACCACAAGCAATACATTTAGTTTTGAACCCAAGAATGAAGTGAGGGTCAACTCAGAAATACCTTGAGAGAGAGAGCTATTTAACTTTTTGGGTTGTAAGATATACAGACAAACACTAAAATCTATATTAATTGATTTTTTGTTTTTACAGTGATTCTAAAAAAAAAAATTATATAAAGTTAAATATGTAATATATGTTTGTTGCATAATTCGCTTAGTTGAGCATGTCTCGTTGTTTAAAAATAAAAGTAATAAAATAGTAAAACATTTTAGTGCAAGCTAGATTAATTAAAACATAATTAAAAATGTGATGAAATAAAATTTCTGTATTTCTTTAAATTTAAAATTCTTATAAAACTAACCGATTCGCGGTTCGTGTTAAAACCGACCGCGAACCGGTTCGCGGTGGTTCGTGGTTCGTGGAGGTTCGCGTTTTACCAATAGCCTAATACTGGCCATTTCTGAAATTTCGAAATTTAAAAGAAAAAAATTTTTCGAAAATTTTTATAAAAACATATTTAAAAAAAACATAAATACAGTATGCCCAGAAAAGATAGAGCCACCCAAGAATATGCAGATTTTGAGATTCGGAGTAAAGATAAAAACATATGGGTTTCAGATTCGGATTCAGCATGTCAAAAAACCTATAAACCCAAAGAATTATCTAAAATGCCTTTCTGGTAATGTTTTTACAGTAATAAATGTTAAAAATCCCTGCCCAAAAATGATAGAGCCACTTTCGAAAAAATTTGCATACGGCATGATATAAAGAAACTGGCTATCAGGGGTTGTTAAACATGCTTATTTTAGCTCATCTGTGAAGAAAAAACCAAAAAATCTTTATCGGCATTGATTTGGCACCATGGTGAAAATGGCATTTTTGCCATTTTTGGCATTTTTTGAGTGCCTGCAAAATGGCCAAGAAGCAAGTTTGACAAAAACTGCCAATGCTATTTCGTAGTCCCATATGTGGCTAATAAGTCCCCAAAGTTTCACAGCTCCATCTTATCTAGTTTTCGTTAGCCATGACTTTGAAAATCTACACTTCAGCCAATTTTCAGCTTTTTTGAGCAAAATTCCTCGTTTTTTCACATTTTGCAGTTACTTTGAAATCATGGCTAACGAAAACTAGATAAGATGGAGCTGTGAAACTTTGGGGACTTATTAGCCACATATAGGACTACGAAATAGCATTGGCAGTTTTTGTCAAACTTGCTTCTTGGCCATTTTGCAGGCACTCAAAAAATGCCAAAAATGGCAAAAATGCCATTTTCACCATGGTGCCAAATCAATGCCGATAAAGATTTTTTGGTTTTTTCTTCACAGATGAGCTAAAATAAGCATGTTTAACAACCCCTGATAGCCAGTTTCTTTATATCATGCCGTATGCAAATTTTTTCGAAAGTGGCTCTATCATTTTTGGGCAGGGATTTTTAACATTTATTACTGTAAAAACATTACCAGAAAGGCATTTTAGATAATTCTTTGGGTTTATAGGTTTTTTGACATGCTGAATCCGAATCTGAAACCCATATGTTTTTATCTTTACTCCGAATCTCAAAATCTGCATATTCTTGGGTGGCTCTATCTTTTCTGGGCATACTGTATCCTTAATTTTCTTTGTGTTTAAAAAAGAGATTTGATAGGTCTATAAAATCAAAATATTCTTTTTAACTGCTTATGCCTTTAACCATTTTTAAATATAAACAGTAGACAATATCTCAATTTACCATATATAATTTGAAGAAGGTTGCTTGCCAAGGAGGGCATCTCTCTGTTTTTCTAGGATTCCTTTCAACACATACAGTATACTATTGGACATAAAATTTGTAATATTTTATTGATCAGGTTCAACATTGATAAACAATCTACTAATTAAATTCAAGATTCAAATTAGAAATTATTGAGGCATTATATTTTCTTTATTTAAATAACGAAATTTTCCATGGCGAGGAAATTCTTAATTTAATATTCATTTTTCAAAGATACATCGCAATTGACATCATTCATGGCCGAATTTCACTGTAAAGGAGTATTTAAATATTTAAAAAAATTAGAGTTTTAAAATTTAGTCCCTTTTTTTTGACGAATTTATTTGTGAAAAGCAGAAAAGAAATAAAAAAAACATTTTCCAACTTTTTTTAGTTCTAGAAAATGGAAAACATACAGAAAATGCATTTACGAAAAGTGCCACTGTTACATTTTTGATGAAACAAAAAACTTACTTTTGAATATTTTGTTGTGTAATTTTGTTGCAAATTTTTAATTGTAGGCTTCATTAATTTTTGCATTAAAATTGATTTATTTTAAAAAAGAGCCCAATCAAGCATATGTAGAAATGATCATTAAACAAATATATAAAAAATTATTGTGACATTTGCAAAAAAAATCACAAAAGTTAATTTCATCACCAACAAATGAAGCTGTGAATTAAAAAATACAAATTTGAACACAAAATAATAAATCACATTAAGGACCCATTTGCGGCCACAAACTTTTCAAAATATGGAAAACCAATTCCCAATCTTCTTACAAACCATGATAAAATTCAAAATTATTCAACACCCAGAATGTTTTTTACATTTGTTATAATTTAGCATTACAAAGATATGCAATTAAATTTTTTTTGGTATTTAAACTTGAAAACGGACAATCGATTTACCACTTTTTATTCAAAATGTTTCCATCACATGCATTGTTTTTAAAAACTCTTCTGACAATCTATATTGTTCCGGATACCAAAAAATTATTTTATATACATTAAGTATCACTTAAAAAAGCATTAAAATATTTCAACAAAAATGGACAAACCAATATTGATTTTTTTGTAAACTAAAGAGCTAAAATAAACGCAATGCCGAAGGTTGTAACAAAATAATCTCTTTTTTTCAGCCGTCTGACGATGCTAAAAAAGACGCATAAAAATGCAGAAATTCAAAGAAAAACAAAAAATTCTAATTCCTATCTTTCCTTTTTTGCAGCATTATTGGTAAAAAAAGAAAGTGTAAGGTATTTTCCAACGCTTATGGACTTTTTAGCATTAAAAGATGAAAGATAATAAAAAACGCGTATCGAAATTTGTTTTTGTTTCGATAAAGAAATTTTTCATTGATTCATTTACTTTAAGCCAAATAAAAAGTTCAAGGCTGTTATTTAAACTGCATAGTTTGTTTGAAAAGGATAAAATTAAAATGATGAAAAATTATCATTATCTGAAATGCCTTTAAAATAAAAAATGGTTTCATTTTTGTACGAATTTCATTGGTAATTTTGTTTGTTGATATTTCATAATTTTAATAATAATGGTACATAAAGATACAAGTAATTAATTGAAATATTCAAATTTTGTAATATTCTTGATTTTATAAAAAATAAATCAAAGTGTTTGTTTCTTTGAAAAAATGTTTCACAGTGACAGAAAAAGCCAAAGTAAAATGACCAAAACAAACATATAAAGAATTCAAAGTAAAAAAACCATTTAAATGTATGAGTAGAAAAGATGCAGACTTGGTGATGAAAGATGCGTTAATGTTTGACAAAGCACGGTCTATTTTTGCGTCCGGTTAACGCGCCCCTGGCCCATAATGGTCCAAAATACCTTAAAAATGATAAAAAACCATATCCCAATTGTTTTTAAGTTATTTTATGAAGGTGCGCCAAAAAATGAAAATCATCAAAAATGGCAGTTTTTAGCAGTTTTCGAAGAAAAATTTTTGGAAGGAGATGAGATAACAAAAAACCCTTTGGTGATTTCAATGTTCATACACTCTGTAAAGTTTTAGAACTAAAAACTTTATGCTGGTAAACTTGAGAAAAATCTGGCAGCGCTTTGAAAATTCCTAAAAAAGCCTCAAAATTACCATTTTTTGTCTTTTTGGCATGCCATAATTTTCATAGGGCTTGAAATCACTAATCTATTGGTAGTTTGGATATTTAGTATCCTATCTATAAGCAAAAGTCATCGCCGCCCAGTTTCCTGATCATAAATAATTCTGGCAGCGTTTTAAGAGAGAGTCTGTCAGAAAATTTGCAATTTTCAGAAATGATGCGCACAAGTTTTTTTAGAATTTGGTTTTTTGTTAATAAATCAACTAAATAGGTTGTAAATAGACGATTTTGAAGATATAAGACTCATCTGGTGTGTAGTTTTGATATAGGAGTAATTCAAAGTTACAGATGTGCAAAAAATAAGAAAATTCGGCATATTTTTTGTCGTGTAGTTAAAAATTTGATACTCTGCACTTATACTAAGTCGAACATGGGCTATTTGATGGTATATAGAATATATTTTTTCGATGACGAAATCGGGCCCAATATTCACTTTTAAATTTTCGAGCTTAGATATCGTCATGAAATATTTGCCGGCCGGACCAAGAAAATATCCCACAATGTTGCCCAACATGTCTAGTTTATTTGTGGAAAGTTTCAGCCAAATACAGCAAACCGTTTTTCGTAGCCTGTAAATCAAAGTTGCTCACCCCACATCTTCAACATCATATGACCGACATAAGTTACGAAATAGTTTAGGAAATCACTTGTGGTGACTTGTATTATGAAATAATATGCTAATAGACTATTCTGGGTGAGTTTCATGGCATTTGGACATGATTTCGAAATATGCCACCAATTTCAAAATCTTTAAATTAGCAACATGAAACATTCAACAAAAAATTGCAAAAACTTGTAGTGGCTTGTAGTTTAAAACGTGTTAATGTTTTTAAAATGTTGAACAAATCCAGAAATATCATGTAAAAGCTTAAAATACTAGATTCCGCGACCTATTGATTTTTCCGGATATGTCGAAATTTGCCTTATTTTGGATCTGATTTCAAAGTATCAAAATTATATCAAAAATTTAATAAATCAATATTTTTAGGTGTTTACAATAAAAAGTAGCATGTTTACGTTATTTATGGGCATTTTCATTGGATATCTGCTTATTATTAAGCAATATTCAAAATATGAGCTGTTTATTGGGATATAAAAAACCTTTTAATTAAAAATCCAAAACACTGGATTAAACAAAAATAACTATTGGACAATGAACTACTATGCCAGGGAAACATACTGTGAACGTTTCAGGTTTTTATATCAACTTTAACCTACTTTTCGAGTGACCTGAAACCGTAATTTTCGGTTTTTGGGGCAAAACTCAACAATCCAATAGAGTATGTGAGATGATATTTGCACTATAAAAAGACCATTTTTAGGGCTACAAAATAGTATAAAAATGATTTTTTCAGGTGGTAAGTATTGCCCATAAATAACGTAAACATGCTACTTTTTATTGTAAACACCTAAAAATATTGATTTATTAAATTTTTGATATAATTTTGATACTTTGAAATCAGATCCAAAATAAGGCAAATTTCGACATATCCGGAAAAATCAATAGGTCGCGGAATCTAGTATTTTAAGCTTTTACATGATATTTCTGGATTTGTTCAACATTGAGCAACTTTGATTTACAGGCTACGAAAAACGGTTTGCTGTATTTGGCTGAAACTTTCCACAAATAAACTAGACATGTTGGGCAACATTGTGGGATATTTTCTTGGTCCGGCCGGCAAATATTTCATGACGATATCTAAGCTCAAAAATTTAAAAGTGAGTTTTGGGCCCAATTTCGTCATCGAAAAAATATATTCTATATACCATTAAATAGCCCATGTTCGACTTAGTATAACTGCAGAGTATCAAATTTTTAACTTCACGACAAAAAATATGCCGAATTTTCTTATTTTCTGCACATGTGTAACTTTGAATTACTCCTATATCAAAACTACACACCAGATGAGTCTTATATCTTCAAAATCGTCTATGTACAACCTATTTAGTTGATTTATTAACAAAAAACAAAATTCTAAAAAATCTTGTGCACCCCGTTTTAACGAATCTCACAGACTCTCTCTTAAAAATGATGACTTTTTTCAGTTATTTCTTATATTAACAAGGGAAGGTAGCAACATGCTCCGCCGCTTTTTGAACGAGACCTATCCTATCATGTAGCCCTAGGGCAGTTATGCATAACCCCAAAATATTTCCGGTGAATGGCCTTTTATTATAAAAATTTGTGAAAATGAATTTCGACAAAAGGGCGTGACATAGGGGTTTTTGAAAAATCGTCGACCCGGGGGTCGTGGATTTTTCATACTGCATTTTCACATATTTTCATACTAAAGGCCATTCACCGGAAATATTTTGGGGTTATGCATAACTGCCCTAGGGCTGCATAATAGGATAGGTCTCGTTCAAAAAGCGGCGGAGCATGTTGCTACCTTCCCTTGTAAGATTTCTTTTTGCTATATTTCTTAAACAAAGCGTTTATGTGTAATATCATCCGGTATGTTTGTAGCTCTCATATAGATGATGAATAAAAAATACGATTTTTGTTTATAGCACTTATATTTACGACGGAGATAGACTTTCAGTATAACAAATTTTTAGTGCTACAGATGATAGTAAAAAGTTAAACGCTCGCCACATCGAAACTGAAGAAGATATCAAAATATCCTCCGGTATGTTGGTTAGTAGTGTTGTTGCAAGTAAAAAACAAGTTACAGAACTTTATTTCAAGTCGTCCGAATCTAGAAGATGAATTTTAAACCTTTATCTATAGGTTCGAGAACCAAATAATTTCTATTTGAAATTTAATGATTTCTGAAGCTTGATTCTAGTTAGAAACTATTTTAAAACTCTAATTCTATCATTTCCCATCATTTCTGGCCGCTTTGTAACCAAAAATTAAAATATTTTATTTTTGGATTTTTGGGCACAGGGACCACATGAAAAATTTAAAAAATAAAAAAATTTTATTTTTCTATTTTTTGGCCTAAAACGTTAGAAATATGGCAAATTTTAGTAAATAAACTATTTTTATGCTAAAAACCAGCAAAAACCGGAGTTTTTTCCATTTTACGGCAAAAATTTTTTTTGGGATTCTGAATCCCGCTCCAGAATCCGTTAGAAGTAGTGATATCTCTACGCACCCAGTTTATATCAATCAGTGAGCTCTTGGCTTTCTTTTGGCATATAAATGAGATTTCTAGGTCCATTTTAAGCAAAACGCAACTTAACCGGACAAAATAGGGTCGAAAAAGAGACCGTGAAAGATTAATTTGAAAACTGAGTATGATAAAAATATTTGTAACTTTTTTATATTATTTTGAAAATCGGAACATTGATGGCATTTTTAAAATTAATATTGCCATCGTTAGCCGCTTCCATTTTCAACTGTAGAAAATTGTTGCATTTCCGGTTAAAATTTGGATAATATTTTGGTTGTCAAGAAAAATCTGCAAAAAGTATTCAAAAAGTGACACATTTTTATAAAAAAGCATTCAAAAAAACGAGTTCAACAAAAAATGCAACATATTGGGTGCAGCTTTAACAAAAAAAATGATGCAACAACTTTCTTTTTTTTCAAATCATTTTTTGTAAAATAAAATTAAAATGTACTTTGTCTTATTTTTGATTATGTAACAAAACAATGTAAATGTAAATTTTGATTAAATACGATTGATCTAAACTTCGTAAACAAAACATTTTTAAACATTTTTTAAAATTCACACAAATGTTGAGCCATGAATTTTGCGTTTATCTTAATTAACGACTTCTTTAAATATTTGATTTTTTGAATCACTTTCATTTAACTACAATGCTTGAAACGACGACACAATTTGCATATGTTTTTTCCGTTTTTTAGTGAGAAGAGCATTAACAGATTCAAAACATTTAAAATTTTAAAATGTGATCGCTTTTGTAAAGAATAAAGTGGATTACTGTAACCTAATTATGCCCTTGAATCCATCTTTATTCTATTTTATTTATTGCATGATCATTGATCATTCTGAATCATCATGATTTAAAACTATATCGAGAGAGCCGCATTCCAATCCCCCCAAGCTAGCCCTGTCAAGCGTTGGACAAAAGTCGCCAACGCGCTGTCAATATGTACAATGCGTTGGACAAAAATTTTTCTGAATTTTTTTGTTAAATAATAATAAGGGGCATGTAAGAAGTATATTGGTACTATTTTTTTGTTTTTAAACTCATTTTGAAAAAAGACAACGCGTTGGACCCCCTGACAGCGTACTGTACCCCCTGACAACGCATTGGACAAGATGTACAACGCGTTGTACAACATGTACAATGCGTTGGACAACTGGTACAACGCGTTGTACATCTGTCCAATGAGTTAGTAAAATAGTTTAAACTATTTTTTGAATACATTTAAACTAGAAACACAAAGAAGAGACAGCAAAAACAACAAAAACACCGAATTATTCGTCATTAAGATCCCTTCCAACTTCAAAGTCTATTTTGACCCCTTTAAAGTGATCCAGAGGATCGACATTTTCATGAAAAATGTTCAATTTATTGAGACGAGTCTAATGATATCAATTTTGAACAGTTTTAAACCCCGTGAATACTGTAGCTGGATGATGACTTTCAAAAATTAGAAATTTTCTTCTAAGTTTTAAAAAATGCATTTTTTATGTAAAATAATACTAATATCGTTTATACATTCATTATTTATTGTAAAAAAATCATAAAAAATAGTTTAAACTATTTTACTAACTCATTGGACAGATGTACAACGCGTTGTACCAGTTGTCCAACGCATTGTACATGTTGTACAACGCGTTGTACATCTTTTCCAATGCGTTGTTAGGGGGTACAGTACGCTGTCAGGGGGTCCAACGCGTTGTCTTTTTTCAAAATGAGTTTAAAAACAAAAAAATAGTACCAATATACTTCTTACATACCCCTTATCATTATTTAACAAAAAAATTCAAAAAAATTTTTGTCCAACGCATTGTACATATTGACAGCGCGTTGGCGACTTTTGTCCAACGCTTGACAGGGCTACCCCAAGCAACAACATCCCGTTTCCGGCGATCATTTTTGCTGTCATGTTTTAATGCATGTTCTTTGCTTTTATCCCTTGTTGTCTCTTTTTATCATTTTTATTGTAAATAAGAAGCTTTTTGTGAGACCGCAAGTTTTTATGAAAGCTCCGCCTTGTAAATCTGTTAGTTGTATGTTTGTATAAATATGTGTTAAGTTTTATCATGAATCGGCGCCCCTAAGAATAATCTTAGTTTATCGGAAAGTATTTTGCAAAAGAATAAAAAGCTCGAGAAAGAGCGTTAGGAAAGAAAGAATAGTCGAGTAAAACCAGAGAGATTCTGGCATCGTGAAGCACTTAGTGCGTGAGATAGAATATATCTGAACCTTGGTCACCCTAGCGGTACCGACACAATCTTATTAAAGTAACAATCTTCCCCGGAAGAAACGTTACACTTTTTTAAAATATTTTTTTTGAAAAACGAAAAAAGCAAAAACAGTTGCAACCATTTAACCAATTATTTACGACTTTATAACATTTAGAAAATGAAGGAAAACAAAAAATGCGAGTCAGTTTTGTTTGAACAAATTATTCTTTTTTCTGAGTAGTTTGTTGAGAAGTTTTGTTGCAAATGATCATTGTTTTATTAATTTTATATAAAAAGTCTGCCTTACAAAAACAAAAATATTTCAAGCTTTAAAAAATGGTTTTTATACAAATCCATATAAGTTTTTTTGCAAAGGAAACTAACATATAAAATTTAATAACGTTTTGAATTGTTTATTTTTCATAAAAATATAAAATTTTTGGCATAATAAGATATTACTGTGAAAGAAAAATTGATGACAATCGATTAAAAACAATATTATTATAAATATTCAAAAAAGAAACATTTTGGAACACAAAACCGTCACACCAAATTCAACCAAATTTTTATTGATTGCTGCTTTAAAAAAATTACACAACCTTGAACAACCTTTTTATGATTTTAAATAATTTTTATGTTACAATTCTTTTTGCAAAATGAAAATAAAAAGTGTTAAAAAATTAAATTTATTTCCAGCAAAAATTAAATCTTTTATAAAAGTGTGTAAAACGCAAAATAAAAAATATTCAAATCAGTCAAGAAACAACGACAAAACAATTGAACTGAGAACATCATGGGCGAGAAAAAATATTTTGATTTAACATAATTAACGGATTTTAATATGTGCACATGGAATAAATTGTTGTTTTTTAAACGTAAAAAGTAGTTTGTATCTCTTATTCTCATGTTTTACAGTAAAAATCAGTGTTGGCGGGCGCCCGAAAATTTCCGGTCCACCGGTCCGGTTTGACGAAAATAAATTTGGGCTTTTAACATTTTTTGATCGAATTTGTTGCTAAATTTTGAAATAATCGATTTTTTAGCATTTGGAAAATAAAAGATCGACATAAAAATGGCTGAAAATTCAGCATGTGTACTTTTTTAACAACTTTTTTCATTTATATTGAATTTTTTCAATTCGAATTTCATTTAAGAAACCTCTTTGGCAATTCATGTTGTAATTGATATAATGAAAACAATTTTATATACCTTTAGGTTTTATTATAAAATGTATTTAAATATTTCAACGAAAACTGACAAACTAGAAAAATTTTTTCTTCGACAGGATAGTTGCAAAAAATGAATGCCTTGTCGACGATTGTAATATATTGGTCTCTTTTTTGCAGCTGTCACAAAATCCAAAAATGAGACAAAAAATTTGAGAAAATCAATATTTAAAATCATTGCAGAAAATGAACGCACATGTTTGGAATCTTTTATTAATCGTGTTTGCTTGTTATTGTCGCATTTATTGCATTGCACTTTTTTAATAAGATGCATAGTTTTTTTAATTTATTTTTGAAACATTTAATGAAACATCAAGCACTAATCATTATGTAAAATATTCAAATATAAATAATACTTTAAAGGGTTAAATTATAATTTCTTCTTTTTCTGCGTTTAAAAAAAAAGAAAGTGAAACGTGTTTGTGCAATGTTCAACGACTTTTCAGCAACAAAAAATAATCAAAACGAAAAATGCAAAAATATTAACATTCGTTCGTGTTTCAACAAATTAAACATTTATTGGTATAATTCTAGAATAGTGGAACGATTTTTTTTTGATTTTTTTCAATGCACACACAATAGATGTGCGTTCATTCCTTCATTCTTTTTTTGAATGATTGTAAACAAAGAAAAACAAAAAAAGAAAATGATGAAAAAGAAATGACTTTTTTCTTTGAAGAGAGAGAGTGTCTCTTTGGATGTCTATCGTCAACGACGACTTCGTTGTGACACATCAACAAAAAAAGTATATATACATTCAAATTTTTGGTTCAAAACAATTTTTGAGCTCATGTCTACGGTTTTATTACCCAATATGAGTTCAATACAAAACATTTCAATGTTGAGAAAAACAACGTGAAATGTTTTGTGTTAAAATTTTGCGTTTGTCTGAACGACTTTAGTCGTTCAGACAAACGCAAAAAAAAATCGTTCCACTATTCTAGAATTGTTCCCATTTATTAAAAAAATCTTAAACATGAAAAACTATTGAAGCTTTAGCAATTAACAATAACAAAACATAATTAGGAAAAAAGTGGATAAAAGTTGGATCAGTTTCAAATTTACCGCATTCTGCTTCACCTTCTTCTTCAAACAGTTTTCGATCACCAAAAGTTTTGCAAGTTCTCATGAAATCATTATGGCGAGCTCGACCTACAATTTTACAATAATCATATGCGTCAAACTAAAATTAAATAATAAAATCAATAAAGAAGAATTTAAAAATATGTGAACGATTAATTGAGTACAAAAAATTGTAAGCTTCTGAACATCGAGTAAAAATTGGTTTCTATAGTATTTAAAATTCATATTTTGAGAAAAACAATAAAATTAGAAGAAAATAATTAGAATTCATTGTCATGTGAAAAGTCTTTTAAAATTATAAATGGAATATATTTTTTGTTGTTTTTGTATCGATAATTCATATTTTGTGAAAAATATTAATAATACATTTAATATTTTATTATAAATCCTTTACAAAATAAATATAACTATGAAAATCAAACAAAAATAAAAGGAAGGGAGAGAAATGGGTTTTGAATGATGATTTGAAAGGGAAGGATTGTAAGGAATGATGAAAAGGAAGGATGATGAAGAATGATTGTAAGAATGTTTGTGTGAATGAATGAGTGAAAGAATGATGAGAAAAATGGTTGAAGTCAGTGTTATGCTTCGCCCGCGCCCGCGCCCGCCCGTTGGCGGGCGGCGGGCGGGCGCGGGCAGTTTTTTCAAAAGTAAGCGGGCGGTGGGCGGGCGCGGGCAGTTTTTTCAAAAGTAAGCCGGCGGCGGGCGGGCGCGGGCAGATTTTTTCTAAGTTAGCGGGCGCGGGCGCGGGCGCCCGCGAGTAAAAAAGTAAAGGCATTTTCTTTTTTTTCTCAATGCTTTTTTGACAATATTTCTCAACGAAAATCTACAAAAAACTGCTTTTTTGCCATAAAAATCACACGGAAAGACAAATCATCTAATGAAGAAAGAAAAACGTTTATCACCGCAATGACCTAAATGCCCTATGAGAACATCCAAGATTCTCTGAAATAATTTGCATTTTTTCACATTGGTGTCAATCTTTTTTGCTTGTCGAAAAAGAAAGAATAAACTGCTATGAAAAATTTTCCATCGTTATTAACTTCACCTGGATTTTGACCGATTAATGACATTATATACAGTACTACTTTAAGTAATTTTTGTTAATCAATATATCAATTATTGATATGGTCAAAATTTAAATTCATGATAGGTGTTGAAGATATGCTTTTGACCTATAGTATACCAAATTAGCGATATGACATACTGTCGGTTTATGTATACATTGTCTTTCAATATTGAAAATAATAGTTTAAAATAAATTCAAATCGGAGTCCGTGTTATGCTTCGCCCGCGGGCGCCCTTTGGCGGGCGGCGGGCGGGCGCGGGCGGAATTTTTGAAAGTAAGCGGGCGGCGGGCGGGCGCGGGCGATTTTTTTTGAGGGTACGCGTGCGGCGGGCGGGCGCGGGCGCCCGCGGAAAAAAAACAAAAGCATAACACTGGTTGAAGTGGGTTGCTTTTATATGGATCGTGTTGCTGTTCTTTTGAGGGACCAGCGCACATCATTTCCGAGGGACTGTCTGGTGATCATAGAACAAAAGAATATGTTTTGCAGAAAATGAATCATCAATATAATAAAAATAGCAATAAAGAATCAAAGGTTGCTGAAAAGCAGCAACATATTTTCAATGTGTATTAATTTTCTTTTTTTAGGATAAGTATACTAGTTATTGATTGAAATATTCAAATTTAAAATTTTTCTATCCCTTTTAAAAGGTTCAAAGAACTTGAATCTCTGAAAAAAATATTTTGCAAAGACAGGCAAGACAAAAGCGAAGTCACCATTGCAAAATAAAAATGAAGAAATCCAAAAAAGTAAATGGTCGTAAATGCGCAAATTAAAAGAAAAAACATTGTATCAAAGTTTCACAAAAATTCTTTTTAGAAAACCGTGTGCAAAAAACAAAATGTAAACTGTAACAGTTTTATTAATAATGAATTGATTGACAGAAGTTTGTAAATTGCCACCTCTTAAAATTATTGAATTAATCCTGAAAATAAAAATTTAAGAAAAATTTCTTTTGTGAAATCATATTTTCTTTATCATATTTTTTTAATTAACGATCTTTTTTATAATTTATAATTATAATAAAACGTATAAAACACTTAAATCAATTTACATTTCTTTTGTTTTTCTAAAAATACCATAATTTTCAAATATTCAAAAAAAATTAAAGTTTCGAAATCTGATCGCTTCTTTAAAAAAAATTTCTTTTTGAAAAATAGAAAAAAATCCAAAAAGATCAACAAGCATAAACTAATTTTAGGCAGTTTAGTTGCGACTATTCATTTTTTTGTGTTTTTTAATTTCAGAAATTAAAAGACACAAAAAATAAGAATTTTTCCCTTTGAATATTTTAATCATTGATTGATTTTGTTGCTAACTATTTTTCGTTGATTAATTAATTCCTGTTTCAAAATTGTGGTAACATGAAAAAAATGATGAGCCAACGTTGATCATTATCAAAGTAAAAAAATTTTTCAAAAGCACATAAATGTTTACCCATAAGTTTTTTATCATCTGTAAAATATTTTTGTTTCACTTTTGATCAAAGAAAAAACAATAATTTTACAAAACATTTTGATTTCCTTATATTTCGTAGCTTTAACATAATTAATGTTGATTTTTCGGAATTTTGCCGCAACATTCGTGTTATGGATTGTTTTTACTGCTTCAGAGAAATGATATCAATTTTTTCTGTTTTTGTATTCGAAAAAATCATTAAAATATTTAAAAAGAAGCATGATTTCAAAATTGTTTGGTTCCTTTTATCAGGTAATTCGAAAAGTTCGTGCGGGTGTTTGACCCGCTGACATATTTTTAGTTTTTAATGAAATTTTGTATTTTCTTTTTTAATAGGTGCTCATGGATGTTAGAAATGATGCCTGAAAAGGGTTTTTGGCAGTTTTCGTTTTTGACGGATTTCGGGCGGATTTACGAAAATCCTCCCGGATTTCCAGGTATTTCGAACAGAAATATTATAAAAAAGTAAGCTAAACATGCAAATTTTTAAACAAAATTGTAGAATAGGATGTTGGAGACCTGACAGAAAACATTTTGCCAAATTTTGATGTGCCGGATTTGATTTATGCAAATTTTTCCTTCAGTACTCAATTTTTGCTGTTTTTTAATAAGTTTTGTATTATTTTTTTGATAGAATATGTCAAAAATAATTAGAAATGATAAATGAAGGTCTTGTGAGTCCATTTGTATGCATTGGGACCATCAAATAACATTTTTTTGATTTTTTAACAACCGATGAAATGGTACGGTAGATGTTTCACATTTTCGGGCTTTAAAAGTGTAAATGGTAATTTTTTTTGCAAAAATCTTTCAAAAGACACTTCAAGAGACTACTAAGTATCCATTCTAAGCAAAAAAAGTGAAAAAAATTTTTTTGAAATTTTTTGACTTTTTAACGTGGTCCCCCCTTTGGATCAAAAAACCGTCAAAGGGGGGACCAGGTGAAAAAGTCGAAAAAAATCAAAAATTTTATTTTTGATTTTTTTGGTCAGAATAGATACTGGGGAGTCTATTGAGGTGTCCTGTGCAGTATCCTGCAGAAACGCTCTCATTGTTCCACAACTCTCTCTCTCTCTTTCATGTTGTCTCTCTCTCCCTTTGTCTTCTTTATTATTGTCTCGACACGAAACCTCCAACGTAGTTGCTCGTTGCTCTCTTCTCGAATGTTCTAGCCTAAATGCAGTGCTGCTGCCGTTCCTTCTTCCTCATTCGAGTTGTAACCGTCGTCGTTGCTCTTTTGCTCTGTAATATTTATTGTGTTAATAAATAACTGTTGTTTGTAATATTGCTCGGATATTACAATTGGTGACGAGAGTAGATTCTGGATTCACCGCCGCTTTAATTGCTGCTACGGATCTCTCTCAAATCTTCAACCGTGGACCATTTTGTGCAGTTTCTCAACTTGTTTGTTGAATACAATATGGTTTGCCCCACTACTACTGCTAGTACTGCTCCAACTGTTCTCCCTCAACTTCCGACATTTGTTCCTGATCCATCAAATCCTCGTGGTGCAACAACATGGCTCAAACAAGTTGAAATGAAATTTTCTCTTTCCGCTACTCTTACTGCTCAACAGAAGATAGCTCTTGTTAGCTCTGCTTTGGACTGCAACACATTTGATCGAGTAACTCGTGGACTTCTTCCTGATGACATTGCTGTTCTTGCAGATTGGGACAAGTTTAAAACCGTTTTTATTAATCTCTTTGATACTAAACGATCACTCTTTGCTAATCGATACGATGCTTTTCAGATTGAATGGCTTGGCCCTGCTCGTGAACCATTGCATGAATACATTGCTCGTGTCCGTCAGATTGCTTCTGCTTTTGATTGTACCAACTTTTCTGCCAATGAACTTTCCACGTTACTTGTGCTTATGGGTATGAAAGCTGCTGCTCTTGAACCACTACGATCCTTGGTATTGAATGCTCTTATCACAACCCCAAAGGAGACTCTGGAGAAGATTGAAACTTTATTGGATAATGCCCTGATGACTGAACGTGATCAAAAGCTTCCTCAACAATCTCGAGTCGGGTTTGTAAAGAAGATCGATCCTCGTAATCAACGCAAGTCTGCTCCCGTTTCTTCAAAGGATAAGAAGCCTCCTAAAACTCCTTGCCGTGGATGTGGTGCTCTTCATTGGAATGCAGATTGTCCATTCAAGGATGCAAAATGTCGTGAATGTGGAACAGTTGGTCACATCCAAAAAGTCTGTCCAAACAAGAATAACGATTCTTCAAAGGGACGCAAACCTCATCGAGCTGGTAACAAAATTGGATTTGTGCAAATTGCAAGTTTGGGAACTACCAATCCATCTGCTGCCCGTATTTACGTCGATATTGTGATTGATGATAAACCACTATACATCCAATATGATTGTGGAGCCGATATTACAATTTTATCGCGTCATGATTACAAGAAAATTGGTTCACCGTTCCTTGCCAAGGCAACTGTTCGTGCTCGTGATGTTAATTCAAAGCCAATACCTTTGGATGGATGTTTTACTGCCAAAATCAGATACATGGATACCTGCAAAAGATTAACTCTGCATGTTGCCGATATTCCCGATTCTCTTCTTGGATTGGATTATTGCAATAAAGTTACTCTGCTTCCTTCATCACATGCCGATCCTTTTGTTGCTCAAGTATCATCACCTGCTGCTGCTATGATACCTGAAACAAAAGTCGACGTTGCTCTTGCTCAATCAACCGTTGATGATCTTATCAAAGAATTTGATGCTGTATTTCAACCTGGACTTGGACGTTGCTCAAAAGCTGAAATTCATCTTCAACTTAAACCAAACACTCGTCCGGTGTTTGTGCCTGCCAGAAGAATGAGTCAGCAAGGTCTTGAAGTTGCTAGGACTGAAATTACTCGATTATGTGAATTGGATGTTATGGAACGATACGAAGGCTTTACTGATTACGCTACTCCTGGCTCAATCGTCAAACGTAAAGATGGTCGATCGCGATTTGTTGTTGATTACTCCACTGGATTGAATGCTCAACTTGAGGAACCATCTTATCAGCTGCCCGTTCCTGAAGACATTTATAATCAACTTGCTGGTTGTAAATTTTTCACTCAACTTGATCTGTCCGATGCTTACCACCAAGTACCATTGGATGAAGAAAGCCAAATGCTTACTATGGTATCCACTTGGCTTTCTTCATCATAGTTTTTTCGCAAAACAAAATTTCATAGATATGTTTTTTTCATTGAAAAAGCAATTCGCTTTTCTACAACCATTTTGCTACAAAAAAATGAACTATAAATAATGTCTTAATTGTCAGAGATAATGTTTTTGATGTTATAAAAAGTGACTGTTTTTATCTTTATTAAATTTTCACTTCAAGTTTTCAATTCATTTTTTAACAATTTATTATTTTCTTCCTTTTTTAGCAGCCTATATTCCAAAAAACAGACATGTCGACACACAAAAAGCAGAAAAAACTTATGGGCTGCTGTTGTCAGTGGTATAATCTGTTTTAAAAATGTTTCGAATATTTAAATACAGAAAATTTTTTCAATTGGCTTAAATGTGGTTGTTTTTATATATTTTATAAGATGCAAATTAAATAAACAATAATTTGTTGTTTATTTAATTAATCATTTTCAAAAACTTTGTATTTCAACAACATCGTCCTTTTTGTGGCTGTGAATTCTTAAATCGACATTGTTACTATCAAATTTGAATAAATTAGTATTGTTTTTTAAAATAATTTCAAGGTCTTTATTGTTTATTAATTTCAAATTCATAGTTTTTACTAAAAAACAAATAAATATTGTTCTTGTTTCGATTTCCTTTTAAAACTGACTTTTTTTCAACTTCGAGGAAGGCGGGAAAAATTTGGAAGTCGATTTGACGGTAGAAGGATGAAACTTTAAGGATAGACTAATATGAGGTCAAAACCACCGAATCCGAAGACCGTTTTCGTTTATACGCCCTGAGGGCATTTATGCAAATTTTCAGGTCGCTAAATTTGCATAATTTTTAAAAAATTATTTTTGGCATCGGAACGTGTTCTCCTAACTCATGGCTATCCAAAAATACCAAATTTATAATTTTTGGATCATTTACGGCAAAATGACATCAAATTGAAACATGCCAGAAACTGTTTTATGCAAATTTCTCGAAAATTTGAATGGGGGATAGTCCTGGTTTTTTCACCATTTATAGCCATTTTTATTCTGAACAGGACTGTATCGGTGAATTTTTTTACTTTTGGGTGGAACAAATTCATTTCCGGCAAAAATGCCATTTTTGAAAAAATCCACAGGGGGGACCACGTGAAATCGAAAAAATCAAAAAAAAAATTTTTTTTCTAAAAATCATTGGAATCGATAAATAAACACTAAAAAACATTATTCTAATAATTTTTACTTCATAAAAAACATTTTTAATGCCGTTGGAACGCCTACAAAAACCTTACCTATATGGTTACGGCAGTTTGACGTTTGAGCCTGTTTTTTACATTTTTATGAAGTAAAAAATATTAGAATAGTGTTTTTTAGTGTTTATTTATCGATTCCAATGATTTTTAGAAAAAAAAATTTTTTTCGATTTTTTCGATTTCATGTGGTCCCCCCTGTTGATTTTTTTCAAAAATGGCATTTTTGCCGGAAATGAATTTGTTCCACCCAAAAGTAAAAAAATTCACCGATACAGTCCTGTTCAGAATAAAAATGGCTATAAATGGTGAAAAAACCAGGACTATCCCCCATTCAAATTTTCGAGAAATTTGCATAAAACAGTTTCTGGCATGTTTCAATTTGATGTCATTTTGCCGTAAATGATCCAAAAATTATAAATTTGGTATTTTTGGATAGCCCTAAGTTAGGAGAATACGTTCCGATGCCAAATATAATTTTTTAAAAATTATGCAAATTTAAATTTGCATAAATGCCCCCAGGGCGTATAAACGAAAACGGACTTCGGATTCGGTGGTTTTGACCTCATATTAGTCTATCCTGAAAGTTTCAGCCTTCTACCTTTAAATCGACTTCCAAAATTTTCCCCAATTTTCAAATTTGCTCGAAGTTGAAAAAAAGTCAGTTTTAAAAATTACTAAAATATTTCAATAAAAAAGAGCATTCAAAAAGTTTATGAATTCAAAAATATTTTTTTTATGAAGAAACGTGCAAAAGCAAGGCACATTGCATTTTTGCAGGCGCTCTCTTTTTTTTGTCGATCGACTGGCAAACGAAAAATGAAAAATTGCTCAACAACGCCCAAAAATTGATTCACACGTAATCATCGTAAATTAAAATAAATCCTGCTATTTTTGAATCTCTTTTTTTGCCGACAGGCTGGTTGACAAAAAATGTAATGATTGATCTAAAAAATAGATTTGAATGAAATTGTCGCAAAATGAACAAAATTTTATAATATGTTTTTTTGAATTTTTTGTTGTAAAATAATGTCTTTCAAATGTTTTATAAAATTTTGTCTATGCTTTATTACGTTAGTTGTTAAGATTAATTGACAAGAAAGTTATACCAATAAAAGAATTAAAATCGTCATTATTAAAAAATTTTATAGAAAATGTGTACAAATTACTAAGAGTAAAAAAAATGAAATCATGTAAAAAACTGTCGATACAATAGTGCTTATTAGGATTGAAGATATTATTAAACTTTAACCACTCAAATGTCAACATAATTTGTTAAACTTTTTAAATTGCTAGTTTAAAGACCAAAGCTAATAACTAGGTTTGTTCGAAGAAATACTATAATTTTTATGTATGGTTTTTGCACATTTTAGTGAAGCAGAAATCCAGTAAACTGAAGAGGGAGCCCCACCTCTATCAATATTTTTAAATTCAATGAAAATGCATTTACTTTCTCGTACTTTCTTTATTTTGTCAATGGTAAATAAAAAAGAACAATTTATTTTCGCCTGATTGTCATTCCTGAACGAAAAATTTGAATGAAGTGGGACTCCCTCTTTATACAATGAAGTATCATTAAAATAAAATTTGAATTACGTAAAATCAAAAAGTTTAATTTGAATTTTTTACCATTTTTAAAAAGGTCAAACTTAACTTTTAAAATCGAATATTTTCGTAGGTGTCGAAATGGCACTTTTTATTTGACACGTACATTGCCTATAATTATTTTTTAAGTTGGCACTTATGCAAGTTTATTTTTGCCATAACTTTCGACCGTAAATTGTCTATTAAAAATGCACATAAACAACTTATAAAAAGTACCAATTATGTAGTGGTAGTTAAGATTTTTACATGAAAAATACACTTTTGCTTTACAAATTTGCTTTTCTGACATACTTTTAAAAGGTCTTTTTTGTAAAAATCTACAAATATTTTTTCGCTATGGTTTTAGGAATAAATAATTATATTCGAACATTTTTTTATTTAACCCTAATTCCATTTCACATTTCTGTTACGATATTTATATTCCGAATGGTTAGAAAAGGACATAAAAATAGCATGTACAAATCATCATTTTTTATCCTGTACCTAATGGTCTCAATCATGGATATTTTATCAGTAATTAATAATTGTTATTGCCAAATTGAGTTGATTGATTCTTTTAAGCCTTGGCTAACAACAAATTTATGGCAACTTCAAATTACTTGGTTTGGATCAAATTATTGTGTCTGCCAACAAGCATTCATTCATATGTCAATTTCAATAAATCGGGCATATACGGCATATTTTGGACTTAAAGCTAATCCAAAGTTGTCAAAAATTGGTAAACGAGCAATTTGGATTTTGCCATTTGTTCCACTTCCACAGATGCCACAAACATTTGGAGCTACCTATATTTATGAGGTCATGGAAAGTGGAGATCTTATTTCTTATTTTAAAGAACCTTGGGCACAACCGGTAAGCTTTAAAAAGTAGTTTTGATGATGTTGTGGGTATAAGCGGCAGACATCAAAGGACACAATCCGAAATAGTGATGAAGTTGAGTTGCAGATTTTTCCCCCGGAGAAATCTGGGCTATTCTTTTCGGAACAAATGAAGACAATCCCTAATTAAAAACATTTTTTTGTAATCAAAGTCCTTCATTATAAAATTTGCATAAAATTTCAGTTTTGGAACATTATTTGCCCAATTGGAATGTTCTCAACTGCTAGTATTACTTTCACCTTTGCCATGGTAACAATAAACCGTTATCGGAATCTTCTTAAACTTGCAGGTGCAAGTATTCCAACTTCAATGATTCAAGATATGCGACTTTTTACCCATGCTTTGGTTCTTCTTGTTCTTCAACTTTTTTTGGTTGTGTATTATATTTTCAGTCAATTAGGAGAAACTATTCCTCTTTTTATAAACATTGCATACGATTTATTTTTTTACATATCGGATGCTTATAGCTTTTGTAATCCTATTGCCCTTTTAATTGTAAGCAAAAATGTTCGAGATGATTATCTCACATTTTTGGGAATCAAAAAGAATAACAAATTATTTGTTTCTCCTTCGTTTACAAAATAAATGTGTGTTTTCTTGTATCTTTTTGGAGAATTCGTAAAAAAGAAATCACAACATAAAATGTTGAGAACAAAAGGCCAAAGACAGATAAAATTTTTAAGATGAACATTTTCATTTTAAAAGGTGCCGCCTTTCTTTTATCTTTTATCGTTTACTTTTTGTTTCTCTTACGTTTGTTATTTTCCTGAAGATCAGGCAAAAGAACAATAGAAAAAGACCCTGATCGTCAGGAAAATTCAACGAAAAAAACGTTAGAGAAATAAAAAAGTAAAAAACTGGGCGCCTCCTTTAATACTTACGTAAACAAAAATGACATGCAATTTTAGATATGTTTTTTACAAAAGAAAATGTTAAATGTTATGACCGCATTAATACACTTAAATTTTTTGAAAAATAAAATAATAAATTTTGTTTATAACATTTAAAAATGGCACTGCATGCCATTTTAACAAATGCCATGTATTTCTTAAATACCCAAAAAACAATAAATGTAATATTTATGTGTTTGTTGGAGTCAGTTGTTAAATGGGGCATAAATATTGCAAGTTTTAGTTGGTTTTATATCCATCAGTTTTTTCACATTCAATTATCTTGAATATGAATGTGGTTTCCTAATGGATTGTTTTGAAAATACTCATTACTTTAAAACATGATTTATTTCTTCTTCAAACATTAATTGCCACAAAAAATTTATTTTGTCTTTTTTCTTAATAATTCAATTTTTTGACCAGATCCCAGCATCATATGATTTCGGCAAAACCAAAGTGGTCCACGATCACGTAAAAAGTCAGTTTTTGCAAGTCCAATATCTTGGGAGCATTGACCTTGAAGGAGCTCACAATCACAAATAGCACATTTGAAACATTCTTTGTGAGCTAAAAAACTTCACTTTTATTATTCATTAATTAATCTGTGTTTTATTTAAAACAATGCTCAAATTTTATTGATCATACATATTGAGTAAAAAATTGTGAGACAAGCGGTAAAAATCAAAGATAACTATTAATAACACAAAAAACAATACGCTTTAACGATGTTCTTTTTAGGCAAAAAACAAACCTGCTTGTTTTTGTACTTCTGCTGTTGGAGCTCCGATGTCAATTTGTTTCTTACAAATCATACAAGTTTTGGTACGTGGAGGTGGACAAAAATCCATTTTGACTAAAGCAAAAAAATATTAAAATTAAACAAAAAATAAAAGAGAAAAATCAAAATAACGCCAACACACATTTTTTTATTCAAGAATATTCCCGATTAAAAAACTGCGGATGTGGTCCAAAATTTTTGAAAGTGAAAGTGGGATCGCTGAAATAAAATCAACAATCAAAAAAACTTAAAAGCAAAACAAAAGGGCAACACCTGTTGTTGTTTTTTCCTAAGGGCAGAGAAGAAAGTTTTTGCACTCTTTAATCTTTTTTTATCCCTCTCCCACCTTTTTCATTGTTTTGTTTTCAAACAAATGTAATGAATTTTGAGAACGGTTTTGCGAAAATGTGTTAGTAAATAAATTTCAAAGAAGCCTTATCAACCATCTTTTAATTAATAGTTTTTTTTCTTTTACATATTTTCATTATTAATGTTTAAAGATGAATTTAATTTTTATTATATTTGATAAACTAATGTATTATTTATTATTATCAATTTTGGGTATTCTAGAAATTCATTTTCTTTAAAAAAATCGAATAAAAGATTTAAAACAGTTAAACATCTTCAACTAAAAATATCCCAAAATTTTGCTGCAATGAAACGTTAACAAAAAATAAAAGGATGCAAAAAATTGGGATGGACAAAATTTTTTTTGCAACAAACAAATATTTGTGGTTGCAAAGCGGCGGCTAAAGATTTATGATTAATAATGTTCAAAAGCTTTAAAATTAGAGGTTATTGTTTTGGGCATGTATTTATTTTAAGTCAAAAGTCATGTTCTTTCATCTTGAAGAATACTTATTAAAAATATTTCAAAATTACAAACAGTTACAAAATATTCAAAAAAAGTCTACGATGTCTTTATTTTGTTTTTAAATTTTAAAAACAAAATCAAAAAGAAAATATGTCGCAGTTTAGATGCACATTTTGAATGATTTCAAAAAAGATTTTTCTGCTTTTAAATAAATTTTCCATCGTTTTTTTATGTTTTTTTCAAGTCAAATCGTTTATCACGAAAGGTGATTATTGTGACCTGGCTTTGGTGTAGAGAGAGAAGGGTTTTTGCGTCTGCTCTTTATTGAATGAAAACCGCGGAATAAATATATTTTGCGAAAGAAAGGAAAGGAGAGAAAGGAATAGTGTATGGTGATGAATCACCCCTTTTGGCAACACAGCGTTTGCCACACTCCCGCCAGAAAAAGTGATACATGTAAAAATTAAGACAATCAAGGATTGAGTTTTACATAGTCAAATGGGGTAACAATGTAATAAAATCAGTTTACAATATTACAATTTTTGCAGAACACAACTAAACTACTTTTACAACAATAACAGGGAAAATCATACAATCAAAAACACAATAATGAGCAATTCCTATTTAAAAGTACAATAAATTTCTTTTACAATAGCAAAAAACTATGCTAAGTTTACGGTGGTTCTAAAACCAGAAAAATGCAAATGTTAATTTTGTTAGTAAACACAAAAAACATTGAACAAGACTTTAAAGAAAGTCACAATTGTTTATTGTTAGTAGGATAAATTGCTTTGTTATGATAACGCAACATATCAGTATGATTCCCTTAGAAAAAAATAACAACGACAGATGTTATGATTCCGGTTGCGTCGGTTATTCATTCTTTTGAATCTTATTTTAAAAGATCAAAGTTCTTACCAATGATTCATTTTTTGCTGCGCAAAAAATAGCCACTTTATTTGCATCTTTCTTTTGTCTATCAGACAACCTTTTGCTAGCTGAACCAGATGTGCGTCTTAACGAAAAAAAGCCAATGTCGAACGGTAAACAGGAACAAATTTCCTTAAATGTTAGTAACATAAATGTTAAAAAACAAATATTTCGACAGAGGTGTACGACGGAAAAATTGTTACAATCAAAAAAAATGAGAAAAATCAACAATTTTAATCTCAAAAAATGCTATATTTTAGCCTTAAAATTCCTATTTCTGTCTTTTAGCCTTACGGAAACAAAAGCCTGCATTTGACCATGCTCATTCAAAAGATGAGTCTTACGGAAATAGGACCAACGGGATTGATTGTAACCAAAATTTTCAGCAGCGATATATTGGAACAAAATCAGGAAAGATCATGGACCACCGAAATAATAATGATGCAAATAACCAAAAATATTAAAATGTTGCCCAGACTGAATCAGATTGATGGTAATAAGAATATTGAGATAAATATTTTTGACTAATTCACAAAATAAACAGCCAATCGATAACAAATAAATTAAAAAATTAACAACATTAATTTTTTAAATTTTATCAACAATATCTTTTAACAATAGCAGAACCCTATGAAGCCACGGCGACGTCGATTACTGAGCCCCCATATCACGAAAGGTGATTATTGTGACCTGGCTTTGGTGTAGAGAGAGAAGGGTTTTTGCGTCTGCTCTTTATTGAATGAAAACCGCGGAATAAATATATTTTGCGAAAGAAAGGAAAGGAGAGAAAGGAATAGTGTATGGTGATGAATCACCCCTTTTGGCAACACAGCGTTTGCCACATCGTTTTCACTTACAAGTCAGCAAAACGCAGCAATAAGTTTTTAATATTTTATTCGTATAAAAATAATTTAACAAAAATTAAATCAAAATGACTGAAATTAAATATTCACATGTCGAGGATTGTGTTGAAAAAATACATATCTTTTTTGGCAGATCAAATGATCAATAGAAAATTATTTGGATTATATAAGCTTTTAACACACATAATTTAGTTGTTAAAAGCGTTTGTCATGCTTTTGAGAGAAAAAAATTTCTCGACAAAAGCTTTCGTTTTGAACGACTTATCGGATAAACGCAAAAAACAATTGTCCATCATTCTAAAATTATTCTCACAGCTGATTTTTGATAAAATATTCAAATATATATTATCAACAGAAAATACAACAAAGTAAAGCTGCATCAGCTTGATGGAAAAACACACCTGAATTCGCTTTAGATTTGACAAAGTTATTTTCAAATTAATATTTTTAGTTGAAAATTGAAAAGTAACATGTTATTAAAATAAATAATGTCAAGAAATTGATTCATCTTTGTCTTTAACGAAGTTTATGTGTTTTCCTCTTGAAAAATACTTAAAATCTTTTCATAATTACAACCTTGTTAGAACAAACAATTACAAAATATTCAAAACGTATCGTCCTTTGCTTTAATCATTTCCATGGGAATGAACAAACCAAATCTTAAAATTTAAAAAAATATTAATCATCGTCATCAACTACGCGAGTTTATGATTTTTAAAAGGGGAAATTTTTTGTAATTCAAAGAATACCTATTTCAACATCAAGTTTTTTTACAAGTCAAAACATTTGTGTTTTTACATTTAAACAATTTAAAAAAAGTGACATGACCGATTTTTGAAGAAACAAAATATTGCACATCGAAACGAAAGCAGAAAAATATTAGATTTTTCGTTTTTTTTCGAAAGCCTTTTTTACACATTTTTCACAAATTCATAAACATTTTGCCAATCATTCTCTCGCATTTTTTCTGCCTTTTTCTGCAAAAAACTTTGATGTGATTGACGAATTACGAACAAATACAGAAAATTTTCTCTCTGACATATTTTCATTGGTAAAAACAGTTTTTTGAATATTTAATTTTAATTCATTAATAATAAAATCCTTTTTTCTTTTTTCTTGAAAGATATTTTAGATAATCGACAGTATGACAGATAACCCAAGATCCAGTCAAATATCACATTAAAAATCAGAGAGTGTGATATTCATATTTTTCATTTTTGTTAAAGCCAAAACGCATTTTTTTGCTGCGGGTTGTAACATTTCAGTTTCTTTTTTGCAGCAGTTTGGTGCTCTGAAATTTTCTTTTTCAGACTGAAAAAAGGCACAAAAAAACTGCAACAAAAAGAAATATTTGAAGTCATTGCAAAATCAAAAAATCTTTTTAGTTTTCAACCTTTTTGATTTTTAAAATTTCTCATTGAATGACAGAAATATTTTTTAAATTTTTTATTAATCTAAAATTTCACAACATTTTTTAATGAATCATTTAAAAAAGAATTAAACTAAATAACTAACTATTGCACAAGTATTAATGATGACAAAATTTTAAGTACTCATTTTTAATAAAATTAATGAAAAGCTGTTTATTGTTACTATTTTAATATTACTGATATATTTTAATGTCGAAACGAAAAAAGTGTTTTAACTAGAGTCGTTTGCAACCACACGGTGTGTCGAACGCGTCGGTGAGAATTTTTGCCAAAACGACTTTTTCCATATTAAATTTTAAAACCTAGATTCTGAAGGACTGAAGCAATTTAAACAAATTCTGTAAAACAAGAAAAAAAGAGCATTATCTATTTAGTATGAATGAGCAGGAAATTGTAAAATTCGGATTCTGAATCCTGCAGGATTCAAAATCCAAGAAATTTTTTTCCTCCAGAATCCATAAAAGTGGTATCACTAGATTCGTCTTGACGAGTAGATTACGACAAGAGAAAAAAATTTTAGTTTTTGAAGATTCTGAAGCCGTAAACTTCAAAAGAAAAAAATACAGTAGAAATTTTTAAAACATTGAACCAAGCTTCAGAATCGTCGAAAACTAAAATTTTTTTCTCAATGGTCTCACCGACAGTTTTTGAAGGATTCGACACACCGTGAACCAACATATTTTTAGCATTTAAAACTTTTTTAAACAGTTTAAAAATATTGTTTTCATTTTTTTCAGTAGAAAAAACCGGTTTTTCTTTTTCTAAAATCGTTGACCTTAAAGACATATTTATCTCAATTTTTTGTTTTCCTTCTTTCGTATCAATTTTTTTCTAATGTGTTAAATGAAAAAAAGTGATGAGTCAAACGGGAAATATTTTTCACGTCCTTGGGCGTCGTTTCATTCAAATAAATAAATAAATTGCGGTTTTTTGGGAGTCGCCTTCTTTTTCTTAATTAGATCAATGCGCAAAATTTTATTTTTCTTTTGGACTGTTTTTAGTGCAACTTTTTTTAGTATTACTTTTTTCAATTTCTTTAATGATTTCTTTGCTTTCTTATTTTTTTGCAAGAAATGAGATTTAAATGCGTTTTTTACTACTTTCAATGGACCATCAAATTTGTAATTTCCAGAAACTCATTTCGTGCGATTCCCCCGCTATTCAATAGCATTTATGCAAATTTTTAACTGTCATTGTGACTAAATGACATTTTCATCTTACTTGAATATCTGTTACTTAAAAAAACATTTGCGTGTTTTAAAAGTTTCCAGTGTTCTAATGATTAATTTTTTTTTCTTTTTAACAAAAATGAACATCATTTTTACAGTTTTAAAATATTGCTAAAACTCATAGATAAGTAATTCTTCATAGATTATATCTTGTGCTACTAGTTGAAAGTTATAATGGTATTTGGTCATAATCATAAAGGCAGCTAAAAATTTGCATAAATGCTATTGAAAAGTGGGAAAAACACATGAAATAAGTTTTGCGCCTCTCTGCAATTTGAATTAAAACCCTTTGAATTCATTTACGTTAATTAGATTTGTTTCGGGCTATTTTAAAATTTTATGTTGTCAATAATTTTTTCATATTAATAGATTCTCATACAAAAGAAATCATGGCTGATGACAATAATGGCGATATTTACAGTTCAGGTCGAAGAGCAGTTGGTCTGAGCCGGCCAGCTGCTGGAGATGGAGGCCTCAGCGGTGGTACGTTTTTTTTATCATTCACCGTTTTTGCACCGAATTTTTTAAACTTCTTTTTGTTAACTTTTTTTGTTTTTTACCGAAAAAAAATCAAAAATTATGAATAAAATCAATTTTTAAGGACGTCGAATTAGAATTGAAACAGAAATTGGTAGTCATTCAGCAACCGGTGCACCAACATTGTCAGGAGATGCTGCAAAATCATTCCTTGAAGCAGCTGAAAAAGAGAAGAAAACAATGAAAGATTTAAATGATCGACTTGGAAATTATATTGGACGGGTCAAAGAATTAGAAGAAAAAAATCGTCAATTAGTTTCTGAGCTCGGTGAATTACGTTCAAATTGGGGAAAAGATACTTCGGATGTCAAGGTAATGATTTCACAGTGACAACAACAACAAGGGAAGCACAACAGTTGCCTACTTTTAATTATATTTATGCTTTTGATCATAATTATTATGACAGTAATCAACATTTTTGGTCTCATTTAGGCAAATTTAAACCTAAAAATGAGCGCTTTTTCGACAAAATCAACAGTAATATTATCGAGTGCTACTCATTTAAAGGAGAAAATCCACTTTGAACAAAGAAGCTAAAAATTTGCATAAATGCACTAACACCACTTACTGTAACAACTTATTTAAACCATTCACTTTTAACATTAATCTAAATTTTAATAACTTTAGAAACTTTGTTTTATAGGTTAAATATACGGTAACTTTATCTGAATCTCGAACCAGCATTGATACTGCCGCAAGACAAAAGGCAGAAGTTGACGTAAAAATTGCTCGTCTTCGTGATGATTTAAGTGAATATCGATCTCGGTAAGAGTTTTCTATAAACCAAAAAATTTGAAAAATGAGAAGAAACATAACAAGCTATTTATAACATAATTATTTTTCTGCGATGACGGAAAATTTCCGAGTTGTATTTAAACAACTGATTATGCAAATTTTTGATACCTAAAAATTATACGATAAAACCCATATAACGACTTGTATAACTTGTTAAGATTTTTCACCTCGAAATTCGAGGCTCGAATCATAGACAATTCCCATCACTAATAGGTGTCATATGCCGAAGGGGCTTATCCGCTTAATCCCTCCAGGCTTTTTAAACAAATATCCGACATGCTTTGAGCCTCGGATAATTTCGACGGAAGTAATTACTCAAATTTTTTAGAAATGATGAAATACAATCGCGTCGAAACAATGATAAAAATAACATTTTACAATTTACAAATGCAATTGCTGATGCCCAAGCTGAGTTAGAAATGCTTCAAGCTCGTTGGAAGCAATTAACCGAAGAAGAAAAGCGATTAAATGGAGATAATCTTCGATTATGGGAAGAATTAACAAAAGCAAGAAATGACTTGGATGAAGAAACTTTGGCCCGGATTGATTATCAAAATCAAGTTCAAACTTTAATGGAAGAATTAGCATTTTTGGGACGAGTTCATGAACAAGAAGTTAAAGAACTTCAAGCTCTCCTTGAACGAGCCCCAGCAAATACAAGAGATTTCTTTAAAAATGAACTTGCCCTTGCAATTCGGGATATCCGAAATGAATATGAATTCGTTGCAGAACAAGGTCGAAATGATATGGAAAGCTTTTATAAGCTTAAAGTAAGTAATTAAATTTTTGTGGGTGTCGATCGATTCACGTAGCGGATTTAGATGTATAGCTTTTGTGCCCTTAGGACAAATTGTCAATAAATCATCTCAAGATCGACCTTTCCTATTAAAATTTGCATAATTTTTCATTTTTGAGATTTTAATGAAGTATATGCAGTTTTTATGGGGTTCTCATTGGAATGGGTCTCCCAAGCCGTAATCCCTCTCAGGGGATAGTTGTTTTTATGCAAATTTTCAAAAAAAATTATTTTTTAAAATTATACATGAAAAATGATTCTTCATTCGAGGGGTAGGATTTGAGGGTCTATCATGGTACACAACATTTTTGTCGAACAACTTTCGTTAAATTAGAATGTGCCTTGAGAAGTTGTACAGGTGTCAGACGACCCAGCTGAAGGGTGGGAAAGTCTGACGAATTGTCACCGCTTTGACTTTGTCAGCAAAAAACTTTGATATTTGGTCACCTAATGGCAGGGATTTGGGGGATAAAAAACTTAAATTTTTGTGTCAAGTGACATCTGGACATCCCTTGAGGGCATAAACAACTCTAATTTTAACTACAAAATTAATCGTTATAGGTTAGTGAAGTTCAAGGAAATGCAAATCGTTCTGCAACTGAAGCCAAGCATCAACGAGAAGAAACTTCACGAATGCGTGATACAATTAATGATTCAAACAATCGACTTGGAGATCTTGAAGCTAGAAATGCCCAACTTGAAAATGAACTTAAAAATCTTAATTATCAATTAAGTGATGATCAAAGACAATACGAACAAGCTTTGAATGAACGTGACGCAACACTTCGTCGAATGAGAGAAGAATTAGGGGCCCTTATGGCGGAACTTCAAGCCCTTCTTGAAACTAAACAAATGTTAGATGCTGAAATTGCAATCTATCGTAAAATGCTTGAAAGTGAAGAAAATCGGTAAGATAAAAAATAGTTTTCTGGGCCAAATGTTTCATTTTGAAAAACTTTTTGATGTCACATTTTGCCAATTTTTTAACTTAGAAAAAATTTTGATGTCACATTTCGCCAAAATTTCCATTTACTTTAGATCTTTGTTGTTTTTTTCAGGATCGGCCTACGACAAATGGTTGAACAAGTTATCAAAACTCATTCTCTTCAACAACAAGAGAATACAGATTCAAATCGAAATGTTCGTGGTGAAACTCAGACAAAGACAACTTCTCAAAAATCATCAAAAGGAAATATTGCCATAAGTGAATGCGAATCAAGTGGCAAATTTATAACCCTTGAAAATACTCATGGTTCAAAAGCTGAAGATATAAGCGGATGCAAGCTAAAACAAAAAGTTGAAGGTCGTGGTGATATTATCTTTACCATTCCATCTGGCGTCACCCTGAATCCTAAGCGTACTATTAAGGTTTGTTGAAATCTGTAATAAAAATTGCAGAAAATTCAGATTTATTTGATTTTAAAAATCATAAACTGTAAAAAAGTAACCCTACTTCAAAATTTGTTTTTCTAGATCTATGCTGCTGGACAAGGTGGTCATCAAAATTCCCCAGAATCCCTTGTAAATGAGGCCGAAAAATCATGGGGTACTGGTTCCAGTGTTGTCACTACTTTCATAAATCGTGACGGAGAAGAGCGTGCAACACATACCCAAAAAACAATTCAAATTGGACATTAAAAATGTTTTGTTATTTTTTTAAAAAAATTATCTACTGCCGTTTACAAATTATATATTTTTTCTAATAAATTGAAGCATTTTAAAATAATTAGGAAAATAATTTATTTTGATAAACAAATAAAGAGAAATAAGTTTTGACCAATAACGAATTCTTATTAATAATGCAATTTGATTTTTTGTCGTAGATGAGATCGGCATTCGCTTAATACCCACCAATATAAGGTTTGTTGTTCTTGGAAAGTACTTTCAGTAGTTGGAAATTATCATTTTTGTACAAATAATTACAAAATATTATAAAAAAAACACATTGACTCTTAATTTTTTTTCTGCAAATATTTCGTACTAAACGTTTCAAAAACAGACAAAAATTTTGTGAAAAAAAGAATTTTTTATGTCTAAAAGAAATATTTCAACATCTTTTTTAAGCAGTTTTTGTGATTTCTGCCAGTCACAAACGTTTATCGTTTGCATTTTTTAACTTAAAAGCGAAATCCGGAATATTTGAATATTTTATTTGTCAATAAAAAAATTTATAATATTTAAGCAAAAAGTTTTAAAAAAGTTAAAATAATGCCAATGTTAAAAAAAAGTAAAACAATTCTTCCGATTTTTAAAAAATACCTTGCTTATTTTCATTTGTGACAAGTTAATTTTAAAAAAACGTAAAACATAACATTAACCCCTTCCGAAAACGTTTTTTTGATTGATTAAAGATTTAAAAAGCCATTCTGCTTTTTTCGATAAAAGAAAGCCAGACAACATTATGTGTTTGAAGCAAAATGGGAATCAAGAAACAATGTTTTGGACTTTATCAATGATTTTGTGTTCTGATTTTTATTGTCACCATAGGGAACATTGTCACTTTATATTTCATTATTTCAAAAACCAGACTATTCACACCTTCATAGAGAAAGGTCTCACTTAAAATAAAACATCAAAACCGGTTGAAACATTCAAATTTTTTTCAAGTTCCCAGAAACTTTTAGCTCACAGTTTAATTACAAAATTTCAAAATACCCCAATAGATTCGGACATTTTTTTGTTCTGTTTTCAAAATTTTTTAGTGCCAATTAAAAAAAAATGAAAAATTTGTCGCAGTTTTTTGTGTATTTCGACATTTTATGTTTTTGGATTTATTTCGAAATAAAACAACTTTGAAAAGTCAAGTTTTTTTTTCAGCCAAAAAAATTTTTATTTTTTTCTCTGAAAAGGCGTGTTTAAAAAATTCAAAAGGAGCAATGTTGACGATGAGATTTGCCTTATAAAATTGACAAATGCGATTTTCTTCTGAAACAAAGATAAACTAAAATAAAAGCCTTTGACATGTTTCAATTCTGTGTAAAACTACTTTGAATATTTTATTTTTGCAAATTTTGTCTTCCTATAGTTCTCATTAAATTAAATACAAATTGTGATGTTATTGAAAATTAATTTCACAATGTCTATCTGATGATAGTGGAACCAAAATCATTAATAATAAGACAAAATTAGATTTTTATTTAACAGAACAGTAATAAAAACTGATTAATAAAAAAACAAACGCTTAAATTTGTTATTGGTTTTACTCATCGGATAAAATTATTATACACATAATTGTAATCTTAACAAGCAGATTCAAAAGGTTAAAAAATAAACACACGAATGCTGCACTCGAAAACTATATATATAAATTTCTTTAAATAATGTATTAAATTTAAAAATGTAAGGTAAACATTTTTTTGCTGTCTTTTTTGACCATTTCATTTGTCGTTAAATTTTCAATGCAAATTTCAAAAATATTCAAACAAAAACTTTTGCACAAATGTTACAAAAACTGCAGCATTTTAGAATGAGAAGAAAATTCAAACACGACGACAACCATTTCGCTGACACATTTTTTACTGAAAGAAAAGGGCAGAAAAATCATCTTTTCTTCCGTCAACAAAATCGTTTTTTACGAATGTCTGGCAAAAAAAGAAAAGAAGAAAAAAATTCATCATTATTTTTAACCATTGCCATGTCTGTATGCAAAATCCTTGCAAACTGAAGAGCAAACGTGAATATTTTGAATGTTTCAATTAAAAAAATACTGATTCTAAACACTGAATGTAATTTTTTGATTTAAACCATAGCACTGAAACCACAATTAATCCTTATTCCTCCATTAATAAAAAATTATTATTGTAATTCTATAATACCAATAAGAAGGTGAATTAAATTTAATTATTTTTATGTTTTGGCTTTAAAATTTAAAATCAAAATATTTAAAAATGAAAAATGTATGTTGAAATAATAGTTTAAACTGAAATTGTTCGCAATTTTTTGTTTTTATTTTTTTGAAACCAAAAAGATCGTAAATAAAAAATTAAAAAATTACGACGATGCCAGAAAATTTTTCGTTTTTTATGTTTTTGCTTTAAATAAAACTGCGAAAAGAATGAATTATGATAAATTTGGTCAAAAGAATATCTGATAAATAATAAATGGTTTTTTGAATGTTTAATAAATTTAGCATTTGAAACAAAATAACTAAAAAAAATTTTTAAGAATATGTTTAACATTTCTTGACTCCACATTACTTGGCGATGAATTTTTCAGTATTAAATTAAGAAAGAAAAAATAAACATAAATTTTGCTTGTTTTATATTGTAAACATTCGTTTATTTCTCCTTTATCAAGACATACATGGTGAAAAAAACACAATGAAAATTTAAAAAAGGTGTTTCCAATCCAAAAAAAATTTATTTTAAAGGAGGATGATACTTTGTCCTTTTTCAATTTAATTCGTTTTTAAAAATCGCGCAAAATCACCCACTGTTTTACTTGCGTGGTAGGAGTTTTTTTTCTACGAAACTTTTCGAAAAAGCTTTTTTGCTTGTAGAAAATTGTTGACGAAGATCAACAACGATTTTTGCTAATATTATTTGCTTATTGCGGATTTATGCGTGTTTTTGTTTTGTTTTTTTATTATGTTTTGTTTCTTTGTTATGTATTTGGATTAATAAAGTTGTTTTTTTACCATTTTGCTTAGAGGTTTACATTCCTCAGATATATCTTTATTAATATATGTAGTTTTCTTTGATTTTTTAGGCTTGGATGCTTTGGATGAAGTGTGATGAGGTAAGTTTAAATGGATAAGGTTAGTTTGTTTTTCTTTCTCTAGAATTATTTCTTTGGTAAATACTAATTTTCTGTTTTTAGGCGACGTCTGTGTTCCAGGGAATTGGTGATTATGGATGGATCACTGATATGTTGATGGATATAGATGGTTATGGATCACCAGTTTGATTATGATTATACATTAGACTGGTGATTCATGATTAGATGCTGTCCGGAAATTATGTTTCCAGTTTTTTGCTGCCTTTCTTCCTTTTGATGATGTTGCTTTGATGTTTGGTTTACCATTCATCATTTGCAACATGATCCTTGAATTTATCTCTCCACTGTGGAAACGTAATTTTCGGATAGCTGCTGTGAAACTTTGATTTGATAGCTGCTGCAGCTGCTGGTGATTCAGCTTAATGGATAGTTGAACCTATGCGGCTTTACTTTTGTAATGCCGCATAAGGGGTAAGTTTTGCCATGGGATTCGGCGTTTCCTGATGAGTCCAGTCGGCCCACATATGGCATTTTTTCTCCAATGGTATCGGAACTAATGGACGAAATACCATTGGGTCCTTATATTATTTGTATATGTATATAGTTTTGATTTTGTTTGTAATTTATTTTGTTTGAATAAATAAGATTTTTCTTTTATGTTTTGTGTTGATGCGGGCATGGATGTTATGTATTGAGATTTGGTGAGAGCTTACGTTATCAAGGATGCGGAATATCAGGGTCAGAAATTGGATGGCATTGGATAATAAGGATTTTATTATAGGAAACAATGAGAAAAACAGATTAAACGTTTTTGAATTCGGATCCCGTGTGTTATATCAAGTTTTATATATTTGTCCAAATATCGAATAATATCGTTGTGGTCCACTTCATTATTTACAGTTAATCTACAAACATCAAGTTTTATTTTGCTTTCAGGTTTAGTTTGATATTCACTTCAGTTATCGATTCGAAAGCAATGAAAGATGCTAAGTGAAGAACAAAAATAAAGTCGTTTTTTTATTTCAACGGAATATTCGTTTGACTGAACAAAATGTTGATAATTAGTTTTCTTGTGTGATCGTGTTAGTTTTTTTCTTCGAAATTATTATCCACTACAGAATCTTCAAGTATGAGTAACAATCCTTTCACTAATAAGCTACCTAAAACCCGTGGCATGCCCGCATCAACACAAAACATAAAAGAAAAATCTTATTTATTCAAACAAAATAAATTACAAACAAAATCAAAACTATATACATATACAAATAATATAAGGACCCAATGGTATTTCGTCCATTAGTTCCGATACCATTGGAGAAAAAATGCCATATGTGGGCCGACTGGACTCATCAGGAAACGCCGAATCCCATGGCAAAACTTACCCCTTATGCGGCATTACAAAAGTAAAGCCGCATAGGTTCAACTATCCATTAAGCTGAATCACCAGCAGCTGCAGCAGCTATCAAATCAAAGTTTCACAGCAGCTATCCGAAAATTACGTTTCCACAGTGGAGAGATAAATTCAAGGATCATGTTGCAAATGATGAATGGTAAACCAAACATCAAAGCAACATCATCAAAAGGAAGAAAGGCAGCAAAAAACTGGAAACATAATTTCCGGACAGCATCTAATCATGAATCACCAGTCTAATGTATAATCATAATCAAACTGGTGATCCATAACCATCTATATCCATCAACATATCAGTGATCCATCCATAATCACCAATTCCCTGGAACACAGACGTCGCCTAAAAACAGAAAATTAGTATTTACCAAAGAAATAATTCTAGAGAAAGAAAAACAAACTAACCTTATCCATTTAAACTTACCTCATCACACTTCATCCAAAGCATCCAAGCCTAAAAAATCAAAGAAAACTACATATATTAATAAAGATATATCTGAGGAATGTAAACCTCTAAGCAAAATGGTAAAAAAACAACTTTATTAATCCAAATACATAACAAAGAAACAAAACATAATAAAAAAACAAAACAAAAACACGCATAAATCCGCAATAAGCAAATAATATTAGCAAAAATCGTTGTTGATCTTCGTCAACAATTTTCTACAAGCAAAAAAGCTTTTTCGAAAAGTTTCGTAGAAAAAAAACTCCTACCACGCAAGTAAAACAGTGGGTGATTTTGCGCGATTTTTAAAAACGAATTAAATTGAAAAAGGACAAAGTATCATCCTCCTTTAAAAGCAAATTTTAGGAAAAATTATTTCTTCTTTTTAACAATTTTTAGCAGAGAGAAAATCGCGATAAATGTTTTTCTTTGATGTTGCGTTTATTTGTTTTAAAAAAAAGGCCACGATGAAAAAACGTGACCTATTTGACCCATTTAAAAAATATCTTGTTTATTTGCTCTTGTTACAAATTAATTTTTAAAAAACATATATAAAACTTATCATTTGCAAAAATCTGATAAAATGTCCCTTTCACAAAATTAACTTTTATTTTAGTTGTTAATTTGTTTCATGCATTTCTCCCTAAGGCAGTGTCATGTTTGCACAAAAAATTAATTTATTGGTTCAAAACATAATTCAATTTCTCTTTTTTTAATGTTCAATATAGAAGAACAAATTTTTGTTACTTTTTTGGATTCAATATTAATCGATATTTTCCTTTGTAAAAGTTTTTGTAGATTGATTAATTTTTTAAAAAAACATCTGCTATTCTGGACGGCAAAAAAATGTCAGACAGAAGTTTTGTGTTCGGTGCAAAATGGAAATTTAAAAATCAATATTTTGAATTCGTTAAAGATTTAGTGATTTGATTTTTATTGCCAAAAGGAATAAATGAATTATTTAAAAACCTTTTAAAACAAATTTAACAATTTTTAGAAGAAGGTATCGGTTATAATAAGAATAATTAGAAAACACGGTTAGAAAATTCAAAAGCAAATTTCTGTTCATAATTTAGTTATCAAATTTCAAAATAACCCGACAGTTTTAAACATTTCTTTATTCTGTTTATGAAAAAGATTTCTGTCAATTTCAAAAAAAAAGAAAAATTTCTCACATTTTTCAACACTTTTTGTTTTTTATTTTTTATGAATTTCAAAATTTCGCAACTTTGTAGAGCCGAGTTTTTTTTTCAGCGAAGAAATGTTTATTTTTTGATTAAAATGTGTTTTTGAAAATTTTAAAAGGACAATGTTGACGAAGAAAATTGTGTAACAAAACTGGCATATGCTATTTTCTTTTGAAAAAATGTTGATTAACAAAAATACAAAACCTTTAGTTTGATATGTTTTAATTTTGTGTAAACTGCTTTTGAATATTTAATTTAAGTAAATTTAATTTTTCTAAATTGTCGCCAAAATTATTTACATTAAAATTTCTGGCACGCTTTTTTAGTTCTACTCTTATGTCATGTGGTGCTTCAGCTTCATTAATTATCAAATAAAGTTGAATTTTTAGAGGAAACGGTCGAAAAAGATTGATAAAGACTGTTCAAATATTTTTCTTTTAATTAATGTGCATCAGGGGTGTGCGTTTTGTCAGTCAAAAACGCGTCAGTCATGAACTGAACGCACATTTTTATTTTTTGTTTCACGCCTGACAAACCTTTATTCATTCAAAAAAAGTGCGTCAGTCAAAAACAAAACTGAAAAAAAATGGTCAACGTTTGACTGAATTTTTTTTTGCAAAAAAAATAAAAATAAGTTTGGTCAAGACTTTAACCGGAAACATATTTTAAAAAAATAAAATATTTTCAGATTTTTTTAAACCATAAAAGTGATTAATACCCATTTTATTAATATTTAACATACATAAGCATACCTGATTTGGGGGGTCAGATTTTTTGACCTCGGCCGCCGGTCACCCTTTTCTAGCCGGCGACCTTTTGCGAGCTCGAACTCCCAAAAATTTTTTTTCGCCTAATTTCTAAAGGGACCCCCTTTATCTATATTTTTCCCTAAATTTTTTGTCCATTTTCCATTACAAACTTTTTTTCTAAATTTTTTTCTTGAGTTTTTAAAGGGTCTCTCCCCCCTTTACGCCTGTTTTTCCTTTTTTTCCCAAATTTAAAGGGGTAATTACTGTTGTCGATTTTCAAAAAACATTTTGCAAATAATATAAAATGTTTTGTTTAAAAAAGTTGATGAAAGTTTTTTTTCTACTCATCAAATTAATGTGTTTATTCAAAGTATTATATTTTAAATTTTTTACATATGATTTTAAAAGCTTATTTATGATTTAATTTTCCTTATGGCTTTAATGTTCAGTTTTTTTTATAACATTATAATTTGGTTTTAACGTTTATTTTATTTGTTTTATGTTGTTTTAGTAAAAATCTTTACAATTTATTTGAATTTCATGAAAATCGGAAAACGTAAAAATAAGCTGAATACAATAGATAGAACGAAGCAATTTAATATTATTTTCCAAAACGTGTCACTTTATAGGTCCATGCCGTTGTTGTTGGAGCTTGATCACATGGAAATAAATCAATGCGATAATTGTTGGCACGGGCATCGAAGTATAATTCAAACATGCTGTAATTTTGCGACAGAATTTTTTTGGATAATAATAATAACACAGTTGATGATCCCCAACTTGAATTTGCTAATCATAATGCTGTTTTATCTTGGCCGTCTTTAAAAAGCTACAGAAAGAAATTTCTTGATGCAATGGTTCAAAGTTTACAAAACATTACGATGATATGAATATGGAAGATTTTGAAACCCTTACTCCAAAAAGTGCAAAACTTTGTTTTTTCAATATTTTGTCTTTTATTCACTATGAAGGAGCTTTAAAGTGCTCAAATTTTTTCTCTTAATGAAATGTGCTTTTAAAAAACTAAAACTTTGCATTCTAAAGGGGCAATGTTAATGTTGTTTCAAAAAATGACAAGTGCGATTTTTTGGCCAAAAATTCTTGAAGAAGAAAATTAATCAAAACTTTTGCTTTGAAATGTTTTTACTTTATGCAAAATTTTTTGAATTTTTAATTTTCATATGTTTTTATCACTCTAACTCATCATCAACAATTGAAAAAATTACATTTTATATGAATTTCATTTATCCAGGCTTGGGAGATGCCTGCAACATTAATTAAAAAAAGAAGTTTAATTTGTGTTTACAAAACAGATGTTATATAAAAAAACAATGGATAATCGTAAAACTTTATTGTGCAAAAATTTAAAACTTTTCCTCGTCTAATAATTAAATTAGAATATTTTGTCAGTGAAATTGTTTAAAACAAATGTTTAGAATGCGTTTAATTTGCCTTATAATATTGATTTTTATGAATCAATATTATAAGGCTATTATATATTAAAAGATTTATGGATTTTCAAGAGCTTCTTTTTCATAAATAAAAAAATCAAAAAAAAGAATTGCTTTTTTCACCATTTTTGATTATGATGGGTGTGTGGTAATTTTAAGTATAGCATAAAACCAAGATAACTTTTATGCCGAATAAATTATATTGATTACGCATGCTTTTTTCAATTAAAAAAGGCTGTTATTGAAAAAACACCATTTTTTTCTTTAATTGGTTAACTTCATATTTAATAAATAAAAACAGTGCGTTTTTTGACATTGAAAAATAAAAGAAGTGAGTGTTAATATTTCTAAAAAATAATTTAACCAACTGGATTCTGATTTTTGATCGCTTGTATTTTGCGGTTAAAAATTTAATTTTTACCAAAATCAACAAAAATTGTAAAGTAAACAATTCAATAAATTTTTTTATAATGGCAAATAATCCGGAAGTGATATCTCATTATTTATTTTTTTGATAGAATATTAAAACATTTATGCTTTTCAAACATCTCCTTTTCAAAAATTAAATATTCCAAAAAAGACAATTTGCTTTTGTCAAATGTCGTAGAAACTTTGTATCAAATGGAATAGGAAGAAAATGCCAAACTTTGAAATCAACAAGAAATTTTATTTATTTCGAAATTTCTGTTTTTTCAATATTTGGCTTTCCATCACTGTTACGACGAAATATTAAAGGACACAATTTTTTTCTCTCAATGAAATGTGTTTGTGAAAAAATAAAGCTTTGCCATCAAAAGGGACACCGTTGTTGCAGTTTCAAAAACTGAAAAATGCGATTTTTTAATGAAAATTTTTCGAAGAAGAAAATTACGCAAAACTTTTGTCTTGAAATGTTTTTACTTTATGCAAACTTTTTTTAATATTTAATTTTCATCCATTTTTTCACTGTAAATCATCGCCAACAGATTTAACATTTACATTTTATATGAATTTCATTTATCCAAGCCTATGGTTTGGGCCCTCCCGTTAATTATAAAAAGCAGGTAAATTTGTCTACAAAACAAATATAAAAGTTAACAAAAATGATTCAAAAAATTTTGTGTACAAAAATTTAAAAAACATAATTTTCTGATATTTCAGTAACAAATTTAGAATATTTAATTGTTGTCCACATAAAAAAGTCTTCAAAATTAATGTAGCAAATCTTGACTAATTGGAGATAGTTGTTTCCATGATCTCAACATTTTTTAAATAAAAATAAAATATTATTAAAAAGTAAATTTGAAAAGTATAACATGTTTTTATTTTTAATGTAATAGACGTAGTTAAAACAGATAATTACAACATATCTATTATATTTTATTTAAGGTGTTTTACATACAATTGCAATTGTTCTATTTAAGAATATTGATTTGCAACAAATTCTGGAATTAAAATATTCAAAAGTCAAAGTTGAAGCAAAAAACGTACACTGACTCTTTTTCGCACGTTTGTCTGTCTTTCATTTTGTAACAAGAAAGCAGCCGTTAAATTAAATGTGCAATTTTCTGTGACGCTTTAAAAATCTATGTTTTAAAGGGAGTGTCGCAGTCAGTTTTTTTTATTTTTTTTGACGGACGGCGACGACAAACAACGCATTCTTCATCATTGCTTTTTCGTGTTAAAACCACTTTTGGCTATATCAGGCAACATTTTTCTACACTGACTGCGACACTGCCTTTAAGTTTTTTTTGTTTTTCTTAAAAAAAATCCGAAAAAGTGAATAAATGTTGAGCTTTTATTTTCGTTTGAATATTTTATAAATTTATTTTTTCTTCAAAAGTAAAAAAGAGGATATCATCTTGTTATTGCGTCTTTCTAAAAACTCCAAAAGTGGAAACTCAGAAAGAAAATGATTTATTCGTTAGAAATGAAAAATCAATTGGCAAGCAATGACCGCTTGTTTTAAAAAAATGACAATAGTTTGATTAAACGTTACTCTTGGTTTTGGAATAATTTTGATCAGCAGCAAAAATAACATTAGGTAATATTTGATTTTGATATCAACACATTTGTAAAGCGTTATCGTTTTTAAAAAATGAATAAAAAATTGTCAAATGCGATTTTTTATCTTCTTATGTAAATTACAAATTGTAATAGACAAAGTTAACCCGGTTCTTCTTTGAACCGGGTTAACTTTCTTTCAACTTCTTTTTGAATATTTGAATTTAATAAATCTTGGATTTTCTTCAGTTTAGCGGGCAACGATTTTTCTCAAAGTTTTTGGCTTTCAAGCAATCAATAAAAAGAAGGAATTCGAACAGAAGTTCGAGATCCAACTTTTTATTAACTGCTTGAAAGCCAAAAACTTTGAGAAAATTTGCCACCCGCACGGCCGACAATGAAAGTCGAAGAATGCTCGAGAAAACATGGCTTTCGTTCCTTTTATACTGTTTTGTTGAAAATGAACTCAGATTTGCATAAAAGTGATATGCATATTTCTGCCCGCTAAAGTGAAGAACTGCGACTATCGCGCTTTTTCACTTTAGCGGGCAATTTTCTTCCTTTTTTTTATTTCAAAACTTTATTGCTTCAAGCTTGATTTTTCTGAATGAAAAAAGAAAAAATTTGCATCAAATAAAGAAATCATTTTCATTTTGAGAATAGAGAAAAGAAAAAAAAAACAATGAAAAAATATTTGCCCGCTAAACTGAAGAAATATTTTTTTCACAAAATTTTTTAATTTTAATTTTTATTCTTCATGAAAAATAACGCAGCAAAATGCGCTATTTTTCGTAACTTGCAAACGACATGAATGAACTTTGTGTAACTTTTTTGAATTTTTAGTTTTTAAGCGTTTTTTTAATTTAAGCCATTGCCAACATCTGTAACATTTACATTTTGTTTTAATTTTAATTATCCAAGCATATGGTTTTGGCGACTCTTTTTATAATAAAAATAAGCTGAATTTTTGTTTAAAAAAATTGACGTAAGAATAAACAATGGTGATTTGAAAAAACTTTTTTGCGCTAAAATTTATGACAAAACTATTTCAGTTCCTGGTAATAATATTTGAATATTTTGTTTGTTGTCCATACAGACTGTAAAATTAATGTATGGTGAAATTTTAAGCTAATTTGCAACAGTTGTTAACAACATTAACCAATAATCTATAAAAAGTAAATTTGAAAAGTACATGTATAAAATATTTTTATTTTTAGTGTGCAACAAATTGAAACATATTCGGCATTTTTTGATTTCGGTGGATTTACAAAACAATGTTCTTTTCAAAAAATATTAATTTGCAACAATGTCTAAAATTAAAATATTCAGAAGTAAAAGTTGAACCAAAAACGTACACTGACTTTTTGCACTTTTGTTTGTGTTTCATTTTCTCAATTCAAAGTCGCCGTAAATTCAATTTGACGATTGAGAACACGCACAACATTTGCATTGATTTGCTTCAACTTTGTATTAGCTTTTTTGAATTTTCATTTTTCATACGTTTTTTTTTGCTTTAATTAATTGCCAACATTTGTAACATTTACATTTTGTTTGAATTTCATCTATTCAAATCTATGGTTTGAGCCCTCCCATTAATTATATCATAATAATATTTTGCAAAACTCGGCGCTAAAATTTGAATATTTTGTTTGCTGTCTAAATGTGACAATGTTTTTTGATTTAAAATTGTTTGGACATACATTCTGTATGATTAAGTATTGTTATTTTTTAAATTTTATTGACAATTTTATTGAAAATTGTTGTAACATGAATTATTGATTTACTACAAACTTTAACATCAAAATATTCAAAAGTTACTTTTGTTTGTTCGAATAAAAATAAAAACTGACATTTTCGCAAATTTTTGATTGTGTCTCGTTTTCTTCTTGTGCTAAAAAAGGTCGTGTAAAAGAAGCTTGTTCGAAAATTTCTTCTTTCGTTCACTGTGTTTTAGAAATAAAAAAAGGAGCCGAAACATATTTCCTTCTTTCGTCAGTGAAATCGTTTTTTACAATTTTTGACAAAAAGAAAAGAAGAAAAAATACTCAAAACATCATTTTTTTGAATCATCACAGAAAAAAAATGTTCAAAACGTCAGTGTAAAATTGAAAAAAAAGTAAAAATTTTGAATTTTTGATTGGTAAATATCGATGGTAATTGGGAAGCATTGTTTTTTAATTGTATATTTTTAAAAGACAAAGCTATTCAAAGGCTTCAATTCGTTAATAATAAAAAGGAATCCTCTTTTTTAAAAACTTCATAAAGATGCAAAAAAATTAAATAAGTCAACGAGAAAAATTCAACAAATCTTAATTCAGTAATAATAATGTATTTGTTAATGTAATTTGGTTTATAAATTCCTTCACTGAAGATTTTTGTGCTCAGAAAAAGTTAAATAATTTAATAATGCTTTTATTAATAAGACATTTTGATTGACGCACGATGCATTTTATAATTACAACTTTTTATCAAAAATTGATGAAATGGCAATTAATTATTCACAATCTATAAACTAAATATTCAAAAGTTAAATTATATTTGTTTGAACACAAAATGTCCACTGGATTTCTTTACTAATTTCTGTTAGACCTTTCACTTTTTTCTGCTAGAAAACAAACAAAAAGTGTGCAGAGGGGAAACCTTTTTTATAAAAAAAGCTTTTATTTGAAAGACAAAAATTAACTAATTTTCTTTAATATTGATTATATATTATAGAAAAAATATTCGATTTGCATTTTTACACTCTAACCATAGACCACTCCAACTGATGCCGGAGTTAAGACCCTATATGTTGCCCATATACTGGTCTTGAGTGGAGATAATTATGGGCAAAATATTAGCTGCGGAGGTCCCATAGTTTATACCGTACATTAATTTTTCTCTGTCTCTGAGAAATGTGCTTTGAAAACCTCAATCATAGCATTCAAGAAGGGCAATGTTGATGATGAAAGTTGTCTTAAAAAAGTAAAATTTGCGATATTATCGGCGAAAAATTTTTGACAAAGAGAAACATAAAATTTTTACTATGACATATTTTTACTTTATTTATCTTTTTTGAATTTTTAATTTTCATACGCTAAATAATAGCCAACAATTGTAACATTTAACATGTATTAGTTTTATTTATTTAAGCTTCCTGCCCGTTAATTATAAAAAGAAGTTGAATGTTTGTTTTCTGTGATGGAGGTGACTTCAGCCCTAAGGAACACTTATTCTCAACCAAAAGTATGACAGATACCACAAAAACTTTTCACACTTCTTTTCATTTTCGATTGTAATCCATTATAAGATTTCTATAAAAAACGTAAATGCAACGTTCATTTTTTATTTCATATCTTCAACTGCAAAACTCTGTTAAGAAAAATAAGTACAAACAAAGACAAACTGAATGGATACGTAGAACTTTTGAGCTTTTAAAATATTGATCAAAATCACTTTAATGTTTTTTAAATTTAAAGTTTATGGTTTTTTCTGTTTTGGTTTAACATACGATATCTTTGTAAATACTCACAAAAATTTATTAAATATTTCAAAAAAAAACTTATGTCCGTCACTTTTTAAAAAAAATGAAATATACTCTTTGGTTTTAAAAAAAAACTGCTAAAAGCAAAAATTAAAAAGTATGGCTTGAGCAAAGAAATGTACAGGGTGTACAAAAAAAAAGTGCAATTCAATTTTTAAACAAATGGAAGGGGACTTGAATAACTTGTGTTGGGTGGGATTAATACTTGGTAGGGAAGCGCATTTGACCCTACAGTATGACCTCTCCAACATTTTCGTGTCGGGAGTTTCGCCGCCGCCAAGTTTTGAAAAGTACGTTTTTCGACCTTTTCGTAGAACAAAGTTCCTGGGAGAACCAGAAGAGCTGGAGAAAAGGTGATGGTAGATTCGGATAGCCCATATGTCAGACTCGTAGACGCAACAAAGTTTTGGTTTATATATCTTTTGCCCCGGGTATAATCGCTTCGAGAAAAACGCGATTTCCGATTTTTGCATTTTTTGGTCAACTTTGACTTATTGGTGTAGTCCACCCAGAAGGAGTTGAAGGCTCATATTTGTTGTCAACAAACTTCAGCTTGTTTCTGGTTGATTCCATACCAAAATATTGAAATCTGGAAGAATGACTTTTTTTCGGTACTCAAAAACAGTATAAAACGGCTGCTTGTAGTTGTATACTAATAAATAGCAAGTAACTATACTTACATAAAATTTTTTAAATGTTGTTTTTTGTTGTATATCAATGAAAACAGACCAAAAAAGTACTCTAAAATACAGTTTAAGCGTTTATAACCAATTTGGATACTTTATCATTGAATAGAATTACGGTATATACTACGTATACTTACTTACATACAAAAATTATGGCTGCTTAAAAAGTCAATTTTCTAGATTTCAATATTTTGGTATGGAAACAACCACAAAGAGGCTGAAGTTTCTTGGCAACAAATATGAGCCTCCAACTCCTTCTGGGTGTACTACACCAATAAGTCAAAGTTGACCAAAAAATGAAAAAATCGGAAATCGCGTTTTTCTCGAAGCGATTATACCCGGGGCAAAAGATATATAAACCAAAACTTTGTTGCGTCTACGAGTCTGACATATGGGCTATCCGAATCTACCATCACCTTTTCCCCAGTCCTTCTGGTTCTCCCAGGAACTTTGTTCTACAAAAAGGTCGAAAAACGTACTTTTCAAAACTTGGCGGCGGCGAAACTCCCGACACGAAAATGTTGGAGAGGTCATACTGTCGGGTCAAATGCGCTTCCCTACCAAGTATTAATCCCACCCAACACAAGTTATTCAAGTCCCCTTCCATTTGTTTAAAAATTGAATTGCACTTTTTTTTTGTACACCCTGTAGAGAAGAAAAAAATTGCGGCGGTGAATAAAGCAAACAATCGATTTAAAATCTTTAGACAGAAAAAGAATTGTTGTTTTTTTGAAAATTTAATAAATCGGAAATTAGGAACAAAAAATATGTAAAATTTTTAGAAGTGCATCATACATTTTTTGAGTAAACGTTTCATCATTTTATCGTGGAGATGGAAATTGTGCTAAAAATTTTTTTATTTTTATTTAATCATTTGTTTCTTTCACATTCATTAAAAATCGAGGTCCTAATACCAAAAATTGAAAAGTGTCTTAAACCTCAAAATTTTAAATCTCCGATTACTCTGTCGCATTGCATCCATTTTGACACTGCGGTTTTTTTTTCTGAAAAATCTCTGATAAACATCTTTTCAATCGCGTTGAGAACAATCTGTCTGCCTCTGCCTTTTTTTCTTCTTCGACAAAAAAGGTAGGAAAATGAGAATTTTTTCTTGCCGCGATTCAAAAACAGAGTATCAGAGATTTTTTGGAATTTTTAGAAGAACAAAAACCGTGGTGTTGAATTGAAGTAGTTTCAAAAAATAAAAAAACTTAGTTAATTTCTGGAAAAAAATGATCGCGCACCTTTGTCGGGGCATAACTCTTTTGATATGCTTTTAATCAACATGAGTCAAACTAGAATTGTAGAAAACATGTTGGAGAAGCCAACGAAAGGGGGTCAAACAAAAATATTTAGAAAGAATATAATCGTTGCAAAAATTTGATTCAATTCTTAAAAATTCCGCCATGGACACAGTATGATTGAATTCCGTCTTGCTCAAGTATACTTTTGCTATTATTACCTTTAAACGTTTTTATATGAGCCACATAAAACAAAAATAGATTATTTGAAATATGCAAATTTCACAAACATTACAAAAACGCAAATGTCTTGCAAATAATTCGATTATTAGTTTTGTTTTGGAAGAAGAACTAAAGCTCAGAAAAACTATGTTTACTCGAATCTTCTTTCTAACTGATTAATAATGAATGAATTCAATTTGGAGGAGCCCTTTCAAGAATTTGTATTATTTCTAATACCGTAAAATTTTATTTCCTTAGTTTTTTATTAAGTAAAAAGCATTAAAATATTTCCAAAAAAACAGATAGTTTAAAATATGATTTTATTTGAAATGAAAAAAGCAACAAAAATGATTTTGTTTTTTGGCAATAAACTTTTTTTTGTTAGCGAGAAGGTCTGATTTTTAGTTAAGATTTTCATGTTTACAAACGCAAATATCTTTAAGGTAATTTTTTAAAATGTTTTCGCCGTCATAATGCTTTATAATTTGTTTTAACGAAATCACGGGCATTTTTTAACTTTCATGTTAATTTTCCAAAAAAATAAATTTAATATACATAAATTTGTACAACAAACAAAATATTCAAATTTGATATTACCATGTTTAGGCTTAAATATAAATGATAAACAAGTCAAAAAATTTTTAAAGCGCGATGTTAAAATTTTTCATTTTTAAGCGAAGACTTTCATTTTGAAGAAAAAAACAGAATATCTGTTTCAATAGCACAATTAAAATTTGTGCACTTCTTTTGAAATTTTTTGTGAAAAAACAAAAAAAACATTTTTTTGCAACGAAAATCATGTTTACGACTTTTCTGCGATTTTTAAAGTCTCAAATTTCTTTTTCAATTCATTAATTATGGCAATTGATATTTGTGGTGATTCTTGTCTTAACCAACATTTTTGACAATCCAAAACATAACCGATATAACAAAATCATTTCATTCTGCTTCACTTTAAAATTTATTAAAATATTTCAACAGAAACAGAGAGGGATATTCATTTTTTTATTTTCGTCAAAATTAAAATTGATTTGTTGGCGGCGGTTTAATTTTAATTTTTTAGCTGTCTGGAGAATCAAAAAGAGTGATCCAAAAAGTTGCACAAATAATCAATACTTTAAGTCGTTGCAGAAAACTAAAAATGGAAATTTTTGAAATCCTTTTTTTCAAATTTTTCGCGGAATGATTTAAACATTCTTTTTTAGTAAAGATCCCTAGGCACATAAAAAAATTTAAAAAAATTTGCAGAAAAAACATTTAGATTGAAAAATTTTAGCACCGCCACAGTGATCCCAAACATAGGAAAAAAGGAACTAGAAATAGCCGGCAAGGAAAAGAAAGAACAAACAATAGAAACTTTTGCTCTATCGTTCTTTTTAAAAAAAAAAGAAAAAAAAGGAGTACATGGATACCATTGGTTAAGCGATATCATTAAAATTAAGGCAAGCAAAAGTATGACGGATTTTTGGTGCAAAAATTAACTGAGATACAAGCATTAATCATTTGTGATATTAGTTCCACTAAAAATTTTTTAAGCACCGTAACATTGTTAAACATTAAAATATTTTAATAACGCAATTTTGATAATTGGAATCTTTGAAACCTATTTGATTGAGTCATATTACAATTCACGATAAGAATATTTACCAGAAATAAATGAAAGAGCAATTAGTGTTTTGCACCAAGATTTTAGCACGAAATATTCAAAAATAAAACTTTTTTTCTTATGTTAAACACGAAGAATGACTCTTTTTGCAATTTTCGGTCAATCATTTCTTAAAGCTAAAAAGTCGTAAATAAACATTCGCGAAAGAAATGCACAAATTTTTTTTGTTTTTTCAAGTCAAATCGTTTTCACTTGCAAGTCAGTGAAACGCAGTAACAAATTTTAAATATTTTATTTGTTGTCCAAAAATCAAAAATTTTTGAAAAGAAATTAATTTAGAAAAATGTCAAGGATTATTTTGATACAATGGAAAACAAGAATCTTATGTTAATCTCAACATTTTTAAAAAAAAATTCTTGCCAGTTCTCATTCGTTTATGTCTGGTAAATTCTCAAAAACAATAAACGCATCATTAAAATTAAGTGTCTCCTTTGCAAAGTCAGAACAAATTTTGAAACATTAGCATAAATATGTATTAGCTTTTTTAACGCAACAACTATTGTCACAAATAAAACATTTTTAAATATTTTAGACCATTATGGAATTGTTATTTTAAAAATATCATGAAAGAAATTTTTTTATTCGCACAGAATCTGAAGTAAAAGAAAAAAAAGGCTAAAACATTATTTTGATTGCTTCCATCCCAGTTTTTTTTAATTTATAATTGATCTGGTAAGCAATTTTTTCAGTATTGTTATTTTTTAAAATGTATTTACAATTTTGCATTAAAATGTATTTACAATTTTGCATTGATGCAACATGAATTATTGATTTGCAACTAAATTTAAAAATAAAATATTAAAAAGTTAATTTTGTGTGTTTGAACAAAAATATACACTAAAATTTTTTTCACAAATTTTGGTATGTCTTTCATTTTCTTTTTGCTAAAAAAGTCGTTAATAAAACTTGCGCAATTTATTAATACCATTTAAAAATTTTATTTTCCTTCTTTTTTCGAAGAAAACAATAAAAGAAAGATCGCTTTTTTAGCATTCAAAAAAATGACATATAAATTTTTTATTTGTCTCAAATGTAGACAAGCAAAAGAAAATACCAAATTTTAAAATTTTCGCCAAATTTTTTTTATTTCAAAACTTTATGTTTTTAATATTTCTCTTTTTTCTACAACTGTCACGATGTTTTGATAATTTTGTAAATTGTCTCATCATTCATCGATCGCAGCGTAATTGCTATTTTTGTCCATAGAGCGTCGCTGCAACAACGAAGCAATTTTAAAAGACTGAATTTTTTCTCTTTGAAATATGTTTGTGAAAAACTATATCATTGCATTCATAAGGGGCAATCTGGATGAAATTTATTTAAAAAATAGTGACAAATGTGATTCTGGGGGAAATTTTTTGAAAAAGACCCAAAACTTTTACTTTGGCGTGTTTTTACTTTTTGCAAGCACTTTTTGAATTTTTTTTTTTTTTTCAGAAGGAGTTGGAGGCTCATATTTGTTGCCAACAAACTTCAGTAGGGCAATTGGTCAAAATTGACCAAAAATGGAAAAAATTGGAAATCGATTTTTTCATTTGCTCGGCTATCTCGACACGAAAGCTTTGAAGACCCAAACTTTGCTGCGTCAACTAGTCTGACATCTGGGCTATTCGAATATACCATCACCTTTTTTCCAGTCCCTCTGGTTCTCCCAGGAACTTTGTTCTACGAAAAGGTCGAAAAACGTACTTTTCAAAACTTGGCGGCGGCGAAACTCCCGACACGAAAATGTTGGAGAGGTCATACTGTAGGGTCAAATGTGTTTCCCCATCAAGTATCAATCCCACCCAATACAAGTTATTCAAGTCCCCTTCCATTTGTTTAAAAATTGAATTGCACTTTTTTTTGGGCCACCCTGTAAGCTGGATGCAAAAAGAAGATAACTGAATTTTTTAAATATTGAGTACATTTTTCTTTAATTTTTGTGTATTATTGTTTTCCCTTAATAAAAAAATAATTTTTTAAATACTCAAAATAAACTTTTATTAAATATTTCAAAACAAAAGCTTATGCCTGACACTTTATTTTAAAAAATGGAATAAACTCTTCGTTTTTTAAAAAAGAAAACTGCGAAAACCAAAAACAAAAAAGTATGTTTTCAGCAAAGAAAATGTAGATAGAAAAATTGTGCAAATAAATAAAGCGCAGACGATAAAGCTTTATTTTTTGGACATAAAGCAGTGGTTTCTTTCTTTTGAATATTTCATACTTGTAAAATTTGAAATAAAAAACTATAAAAGTTCTTAAAAGTATACTGAGTACATTTTGAGTAACTGTTTCAAGAAAAAAAGAACAGTTACCTCCCATTAATCAATTATAAAACGTATTTGGATTTTTGTTTATCAAAAATGTGATAAAGCGTTTAAAATAACATGTAATTAATTTTATCAAAAGTTATCACCTGCTTTCAAAAATCTGATATTATTTTTGATATGCAAAACAAATGAAAAGAACAGTCAAAATCTTTTGATATCAACATTTTTTTAAAAATGTTACAGTTTGTATTTGACATATTTTTGTGATGAGAAAAAATGAAGTATCAAAATTTAAAAAAACCATATAAAAAAGCTTAATGTTTAAAAATGAAAAAGGATTTAATATCACAAATTCAAAAGATTTTTGTTTATTTTTATTTTCTTTTGCGCAACTTTTATCCTTCTCTTGTTGTTGTACATTTGTTAAAAACAATTTCACTGACGAAAAAAGAGAATTGGTTTTTGCTCCTTTTTTTTGTAAAACCAAAAATTGTTTACGAAATTTTTAACAGAATTTCTTTTGAATATTTTGTAATTATTTGTACAAAAATCGTGTATTTGAAAATATTTAAAACACGTTTGAAGAGGATTTTTCTATGTGTATAGGAATCAAAAATTCACAATAATTAAAATCATTAAAAATATGTTAATTTGTTGCAAAAAAAACATTGTCACGCCAAAATGTAATTTTTATTGAGCCCTTTTATTTGTTATCCCATAAATGAAAGTTGAGTTACAATTTCGAATAATTTAATTATGGATAACGAAAAGATTTGACTTTTTTATAATATTAAGATTTTACTGTTTACAAATGCAAATATCTTTAAGGTTATTCTTTAAAATGTTTTCGCCGCCAATATGCTTTATAATTTGTTTTAAAATCACGTGCATCGTTTAACTGTCCTGTTAATTATCTTAATAAAAATAATTTGATGTACATATATTTGAATAACAAACAAAATATTCAAATTTTATATAACCAGGTTGAGGCTTAATAGTAAATGATAAACCAGTCAAAATTTTTTAAAAAACGAGATGTTGAAAATTTGAAATGTTTCATTTTTTAGCGAAGACGTTCTTTTTGAAGAAAAATACAGAATGTCTGTTTCAAAAGCACATTTAAAATTTGTGAACTTCTTCGGAGATTTTTCGTGAAAAAACAAAAAAAATAGATTTCTTTACAACAAAAATCTTATTCACAACTTTTCCGCATTTTTAAATGGCCCAAATTTATATTCCAATTCATTAATAATGGAATTTTCGTTGATATGATAGGGGGTCGTTGCCTTAACCAACATTTTTGACAATCCAAAACATTACAAAAATAACAAAATAATTGCATTCTCCTTCACTTTAAAATTTATTTAAAATATTTCAACAAAAAAGAAAAGAAATTCATTTTTTCATTTTCATCAAAATTAAAAATTATTGGCGGCGTTTTTGTTTCGATTTTTCAGCTGTCTGGAAAATCAAAAAGAGAGATCCAAAAAAGTTGCACAAATAATCAATACTTTAAATCGTTGCAGAAAATGAAAAAATGGAAATCTTTGAAATCTTTTTTTTCAAATTTTGAATGATTGAAACATTCGTTTTTTGAATTTTTAAATAATCTTTAATTTAATAAAAAACTAGTTTCTAATTGTGTAATTTAATAGAGAAATAAACCTGAAAGCTACAGTAATAATGGATGATAAGATTCCGGAGCACATTAAAAAAAATTTAAAAAATTTGGGGGAAAACATTTTAATTGAAGAATTTTAGCATTACATCATGTGTTTGTTCACAGTTGTGTTTTTAATATAATTTTTAGTTAGTTCTAACTAACTATGATACAAGCTTTAATAATTCGTGATTTCAGTTCATCAACCAATAATTTTTGAAACACCGTAATATTGTTGTTTTGTAAATGAAAACTGATTGCATAGTTTAATCATTAATCACGTACGGATTTTTGGGAAATGAAAAAAAAACCACTTCAAATATTCTCGGAGGGCAAATTTGGACGGAGCAGTTGTGTGCGCGTTTGACTTTCAGTCAAAGGAGAAATGAGTGAAAAGGATCGAGTCCACCCAGGAACATAAAAATATTTTTTTGCTTGTTGGTGTTAGATTCTTTTCCTGTTGCATTAAGAAACAAGTAATAAAAAAAGTTAATAATAATATATTTAAAAAATGCTTATATTTTTTATTTACTCAATGACCTTTTTTCATTGAAAGTCAATGAGCAAAAACAGAAAAGTTGTTGTTTTTCCTTTCATTTATTTTCTAGTCATCTTGCTTATAGTTTTGTTTTTCGTGGTGAAGAAAAATAGAGAAAGCTGATGAAAAAAACATCTGTAAATTACCTTGGAAATGATGAAAGTATCGTCAACAGTATTGCTGAAAGTTTGATTATCAGGTTGGTGTTTATGAATTGCTTGATATATATTTTATATAATTTTCTTTTTTAGTTTGCTGGTGCTGGAATAAGATGAAACTACATGGAATATCGTTAATAAGAAAGAATTACTACATACAACAATGGATTTAATGATGCTGCTGAAGAAAGCATGGAACTGAAGAAGATATGTACCGTGATACACAAATGAAGAAGGCCATAAATTCGTACGTTTTGCTTTTAGTATATATTTTTATATATGTAATGTATTTACGTTTTAGATTATTGTAAGAGCTCTCTGAAGCCTGGATGATACTCGTTGTTGAAATTTATACTTGATGTTAAGCTTGATTGATCTTCGTCAACAAAAGAATCTCAAAAATCTATAATATTGATCGTTTATTATTTTGGATGATTTTGTACTGATAAAAATGAATATATGTAGTAAATGTAGTTGTTTATTTTTCTTTCTTTGAAATCATAGTTAGTTGTAGTTAAAGTTGTTATAAACATTGTTATAGTGTAGATTTATATAAACTTAGTTGAGTGGTTTTGACAGATGAGATTAATCTCGAGAATGTTTGTAAAATAATGTTGAGGAAGAATGTATTTTAAAAAGTTAACAACTAAGTTTAGTGAATTAGAATAAACAAATATAACAGAGGTTATAATAAACTAAATCTTTTTAGCAGCAGTGATAATACTGATAAATAATGTAATTGAAAAAGTATACCAAAAAAAGTGGTGGTTTTTGTATGTATTTATATACTTTAAGTTTTAAAGGTGCAGAAATAATGATAATTAATTATAAGGATCAAGTTCTATAAATTATACAAAAAAAAATTTTTTTTATGTTCCTGGGTGTACTCGATCCTCTTCACTCATTTCCCCTCTTTGCTTGCACGCAAAACGCGCACACAACTGCTCCATTCAAATTTGCCCTCCGAGAATATTTGAAGTGGTTTTTTTTTCATTTCCCAAAAATCCGTACGTGTAATCGTAAACCTATATGCTTGCCTGTAAAAATTAAACTATTTTAATAATGGTATTTTTCCAATTCGGATCCTTGAATTGAATGAGTCGTGTTACATTTTAGGAATACAATATTTACCCATAATTAATAAAACAGCAATTAGTGTTTTGTAACAAAATGAATTTTTTCTTATGAAACAAACGTACACTGACTTTTGCAACTTTTCGTCTTTCATTTTTTAAAGCTAAAAAGTCGTAAATAAAAAATCAGCCTATTTACTGTCAGTGCCAGTAAATAGGCTGTCATTGCCTCTTCTTATTTTTCTCAAATAAATTCGCGAAAGAAATGCAAAATGTTTTGCGCTTTAATTTTTATCTGAATATTTAAATAATTTTTGTTGTTAAAAAGATTAAAAAAGATCATCAATTTGCTAGTTCAAATTATTTAAAGTGAACAAACCAAAAATAAAACTGATTGCGCATTTATTATCTTAAAACGAAATTCTCAAACAAAGATCAGATGTTTTAAAAAAAAGTTGTAATTAATTTTACCAAGGGTCATTATAGGCTTTCATAAGTCTGATATTTTAGTTTTGATTTGCAATAGTAATAAGAAGAGTATTCAAAATGTTTTGATATAAACACATTTTAATAAAGTCATTTTTGTGTACATTTATTTATTCTTCTTTTATAACCCTTTTAAGAAAAATAAATATTTACAAAGACAAACTAAGTAAAAACATAGAACTCATGAATTTTTAAAATATCGTTCGAAACCAGCTACCGTAGTTACAATGTTTTTTTAAATTTGAAATTAATGGTTTTTACTGTCTCACGGTGTGTTGACGCATCCAGTCACTTTTTTTCATCGCCTGCTTGTTTTCCATATTAAATTTTCAAACCTAGATTTTGAGAGAACCACGCTATCTAAACGAATTCTGTAAAAACACAAAAAAAGGTTATGCTAATATTGTTCGATTTGTGATGAGAAAATAAAAAAATGTGATTCAGATTCCACAGGATTCAGAATCTTCGTTTTTTCCTTTGTAAAAATGCAGTAAAAAACTTCTTTTGGCAAAATGAAACTATTCCGCATGCACAAAAATTTTAATGCATTTTGTATGAGTTTTGTATTGAATTCAGAATCCTGTGGAATCTGAATCACATTTTTTTATTTTCTCATCACAAATCGAACAATATTAGCATAACCTTTTTTTGGGTTTTTACAGAATTCGTTTAAACAGCGTGGTTCTCTCAAAATCTAGGTTTGAAAATTTAATATGGAAAACAAGCAGGCGATGAAAAAAAGTGACTGGAAGGTTTATAGGGGAGTCGACACACCGTGTGTCTTCGTTTGACATACGATATCTTTGTAAATACTCACAAAAATTTATTAAATATGTCAAAAAAGCTTATGTCCGTCACTTTTTTTAAAAAATGAAATATACTCTTTGGTTTTTAAAAAAAACTGCCAAAACAAAAACTAAAAAAGAATGTTTTCAGCAAAGAAATGTAGAGAAAAATATTGCGGCGGTGAATAAAGCGCAAACTTTCAATTTGAAGTTTTTAGACAGAAAAAGAATGGTTGCTTTTTTCGAATATTTAATAAATCGAAAATTAACTAAAAAAATATGTAAACTTTTTAAAAGTGCATTTAATATTTTTTGAGTTACCGTTTCAACATTTTATAATTCCGATAAAATTTACCGGGACATTAGAAAAAAAAATATTAGTATTTTTTAATATCATTTGTTTCTTCACATTTATAAAACATTTCGCTCGCATTACCAAAATTGAAAAAATGCTTAAAACCCAAAAATTTACATCAAAGAACAATTAACTAAATTTTTGAGTGAAATTTGTTAAAATGCGAACAAAAACACTGGTATCCAAACTTGAAAAAATCGAATAAACATTGATTAAAAAAATTTATTAAATATTAAAAAACCGCCACCAAAAAAGAAAAAACCAAAAAAATATTAATAGAAACATTCTTTACGATTTTTAAGATAATCTTGAATTTTTGGTTCAGAATAAATTTTATTTTTATATTCAATCAATTTTGGGAATTTCTCTGCAAAACTTTTATCAATATTCATTGCAGTTTCTATTTTATCAGCCAAAAAGAAATCACCCCAAGAAAGTTTTGAAACAAGAAAGCCACTTCCAGATTTATCAAGTCTTTTTTGAACCAACAACCACCAGCCTTCTGCAGCTTCATCATATTTCGGTTTAAGACCTTCAGCTTTTCCATATTTTTGTTCAACCATTTCATGAAATGATGGGGTCATTTGATAATATGGTGATATCATCCATTGATAAATGCCAGGTTCATCTTTGAAAAAATCTTTATATGTATCAAAAGTTGAATCAATTTTTGCATCTTCCATTGCATCTTTTCCAGAAAGACCAAAAGTTTTTGCAAGATATCGATTAATTGCACCTGATTCATAAATTCTTTCATCATCCACATCAAGCCATGGCGCTTTTCCAGTTTCAGATTCTACAAAAAAATTTGCATAAATTTTAAAATCCTTTTGTGCTCATGTAATTAATTAAATGAGTTCAACTTAAGGGGGGATAAGGACCAAAATTTGAGATCAATAAGCGTATAGATGTCCTAAGGCAGTTTTCTTGTTGAAGGATTAAAGAAGACTTACCGGGCTTATGTTTCGGCCAATCCGGATAAATCCAACGACGATCTTCAAATTCTTGCCCGGCATAATGAAAGATTAAGCGAGGAATTTCCCCATAACCTCGGATATCAAAATAATTTAGCTTGTATTTGGGCATTTTGTTCCCTTAAAAATATTGATTAAATGTTTCAGTAGAAAAATGTATATAAAAAAGAGTAAAAGCGAATAACTAAAAATTTAAAAAAACAGTTAAATAAAAAGACTAAAGACGTAGAAAAGTAAAAAAATGCTCTTTTTATACTCTGTTTTTTTGGACCGACGCACATTTTTTGGGTAATATTGTGCAAGTTCTTTTTCATTTGTTTCAAACACAGCAGCAGACACAAACGAGAAAACAAAAACTTGTCCTTTTTTTAAAATAAACAAGATAGTGTCTGGCTTTTTATATGCTTTATAATTACCACCAAAAAAGAACTGTTTAAAGTCGCGTCATTTAAGTCAAAAATGAAATGAAAATACAATAGTTGAATGAAAAATGAGTTGAGAAAAAATCGAATATTTTACTTAAAGTGGATAATTTGCTTTTGCTTCGTTACTCTTAAACTGTATGTATTTGTTTTTTCAAAATCAACAACTAGATTTTGAAAAAAAGTCATGAAGAAATTTGAGGCAACAAACTTTTCCATGAAATAATTTGTAATTCCAAAAGTTCTTGAGGGTTTTTGATTATCTTTTTGTATTACTTGATATTATGTCAATGGTGTTGTTTAGCTTACGGAATAAACAACAAGTAATGATGGATTAAACGGAATGATAAATGGTTGAGTCAAAGGCAGTAGCATAATTTTAATGGTAAAATTGGATTGTCACTTTCAAACACATGAATAATCATCAAAACCTTGAATGTTTTATAAAATTGGAAATGTCACATTGCTGAATTTTGTTTATGCAAATCTTGATACAAGTAGTACGTATCAAGATTTGCAAAAACTTTTTTTTATATCAAGATAACTGCACTTGTTTTGGAATATAAATAATTGTGCTTAATTATTATCCAAAATGTCTTGTTGAAAAATTACTCATTGATTTGTCACGTAGTAAAAAAAATATAATGTTTTTTCAACGAAAAAAATAACTTTAATAAATTAATAAACTATTAAAAAACACAAAAACACAACAAAAATTGTGATTTTCTTAATTCTTAAAAAAGATATTGGAAGAACGTTTTTCTACTTGAAGCGAAACAAGACAAAAAAAATGTTTTTGTTGGTTTGCACATATATTATGTGCACCCTTCTTATACTATTGATTGATAGCATTGAAAGAGATGCATCTATAAGGTCATCCCAATTGGTCAAAGAGAGGGGAAAAACTGTTTTTGTTCGTCTTCTCCAAATATATGCATTTGCCATAGTCGAAAAATCTAAAAGAAGCTGCTGCTTTTTTCTTCTTCAGTTTGTTCCATTTTTTTCAAAAATTTATTCTTGTCAAAATGTTAATGAAAACTACTCTTCTTGTTTCTACAAAAATTTCCCAAACCCGTGTAAAAGTAAATGAAAACATTGAATTTGATGTTGTTATTGATAATAAAAACTATAAAGAATTTTGCGGTATGCCATTTATGAAATTCAATATTCTCAATCGAAAAGGGGATTTTAAAATTGTCGAAATTACAAGTATGTTAATTTTAACCTTTTTCTGTGTCTTAAAAAATATTTTTAGATGATTGTAATACCAGTTTAGGTGTTGCTAATAAAGATGGAGAAATTACAACGTTCACTTATGATGAAACATATTCGTTGGTGACCTTTAATTTTTACATTGAAGCTGAAGTTGAATTTAAAAAGATTGAATTGCATTCCAAAATATTAAATTTTTGTCTTTTGATTCCTGCTCAACAAATGCAAAAATTGAAGATTTTCGAATATTATGAAGATTCTGAAATTCTTCCACAATATGGTAATTTGATCGTCAAATATTGTGTAAGAAAAAATCAAGAAGGCTGGGTTGAAGTTGTTGTTGGACTTCCTGGTGATAATCTTACATCGTGTTAGTATTTTATATTTTTTAATGTTACAGGTAGGGTTGTTCATTTCCTTCTCCCGGGAAATTTCCCGGGAAATTTCCCAGGAGATTTCCCGATTTTTCGCGGGAAATGGTTCTGATTTCCCGGGAAATCTACAGTAATATTTTATGTTTTTACATTAAATATTTAAAAACGGGATAAATATGCAATAAAAACACTGTAAATAGTCAAAAATGATTAATTTGAGTATATTACAGTCCTTTTATAGGTTGTAAGGTTAATTTTGGTAAAATATTACTGTAGCTTGGAATACTGTAGCTCCGGGAAATTTCCCGCCATTTCCCGGGAACTTCCCGGGAATTTCCCGGGAAATTTCCCGCCTTTTTTCGATTTCCCGGGAAATGAACAACCCTAGTTACAGGTTACATAAGTGTTACAAATTTTAACGTGGCTTTTTTACGGATATTATAATATTTTGAGGATACATTTTAATTTCAGATTTTTTTGTTATTAAAAATCTGTCAACACAAATCTGTCCCTAAAAATCTTTAAAAATTTGTCCCAAATTGCCAAAGTTTTGTATTCTTTTAATAGCAACCAAAAGTTTGTGAAAATAACAAGCTTTTTTCAGATTCTGAAAAAAATCAGTATAAACATATTTGTCCAGATTCTGAGGATTGCAAAATTAAGCTTTTTCTAACTTCTATCGCTCCAAATAAAATTTCACCAACATCTGAAATGCAACAGCTTCCTGAAAGTCAAGAAAATCCTGAAACAATGCCTTCACCACCTCCAAAAACTGAAGCATTTTCAAATCTTTCCTTGTATGAAATTCTAAAAGAAACGAAATATTCCGATGTTATTTTAATTTCATCTGATAACACAGAAATTCCAAGTCATCGTTCAGTATTAGCAAAGCATTCTAAAATTTTGGAAAAGATTTTTGATGAATCAACAGAAATTCCTGTCAAGATTAATATGGAAACCTTTGGGGCTGATACAATTTCAGCAGCTCTTGATTTTTGTTATGGTAATCAAAATGCTATTACTGGAAAGGAAATTGAAGTTTTTGAATTTTCTATTAAATATGATATTGCTGCATTGAAGGTAAGTAGTGTACTGTATTTTGTTTTATCCAATCGAATACTGTAAATGAACAGGTTTTTTAAAAATTCAATTTTCAGGAAGCTTGCTGCAAAGAATTTGAGCAAAATGTTTGTGTTGAAAATGTTGTAGAAATTGTTCAAATTGCTTACAAGCATAATTTCGAAGAACTGAAACAAAAATGTAAAAAGATTTTGGCAGAAGAAAACAAAGGCAAATTTGATTCTTCCAAACTTGATGCTTTACCGAAAAATATTCTTATTGAAGCTTTTTGTCTTTAAATTTTAGATTCATTTTTTCCTCGGTTTTGCTCAAACATCTTTTGTATATACTAACTTGTTGTTTTTCCTTGTTATAAACTTTTCTCAACTTTTTTATTAATATTAAATTCCCTAAAGTAACATTTACTTGATATAAATATTCTAAATTTTATTTTTTATTGTTATATGTAACCTTACTTTTCGTTTTCAAACTCAATAATGTTGGCAAAGGAAATTATTCCTCTACTAGCGACACAAAAAAGTATTTAAAAAAATTAACTAAAATTTATTTATTGCCAAGTGGGCAGTAATTCAAGATTTTGTTTTGGAATATATCTTAAAAATTCAAAGAAAATGAGTTGTTACAAAGGTAAAACAAAAAAATTTTTTAAGTTGCTAACGCAATTTTTTCGAGGAACTTCAAACTTCAATTTTTGTAGTTTGCTTTGCGAAACAAAATTTCTCTCTTTCAGTTTTAAGAACTTCAATAACATATAATAGTTTAATTAAAACATGGTAAATAACCTTGTAGTATATACAAAAATTTTTTGGAATATCAATATTCACTCGTACAATCTGTATCAATATTTGCATAAATCAAATTCAGCAACATGACATTTTTAATTTTTTTTAAAACATTCAAGGTTTTGATGATTATTCAATTCAACTCAGCTCAAGCAGGTCCAGGGCCTGGGCCTGTGCCGTGTTTTTTCAAGGCTTATAAAAAGCCCCGGCCCTTGTTCATCTTTAGCTAGATTCTAGCTCAACCGTTTATTATTCCATTTCATCCATTATTACTTGTTGTTTTTCCTTGTTATAAACTTTTTAAAAATTTATTAATTGATGTTCAATGCTCTAAAGAAACATTTATTTGATGTCAATATTGTAAAACCTTAATTTTTTTAATGTGGTTACACTTGTTTCGTTAAAACATTTAATAATGCTTGGTTTAAAAATTCTGGTTTCATTAATGATCAAGGAAAATAAGCAGAAGAAAACTTTTACTAAAAATCATTAATTTAAATTAAGAATCTACAGCTGTCGATTAAATTTTTGCTTTAAATTATATTAAAAATTCAAAGAAATGGTAAAAAAACAAAATTTGTCTTGTTTTTAAGTTTGTAAAACAATCTTTGGAGGAACCATTAAACTTGATTTTTTGTAGTTTGTTTCACAGAATAAAATTTCTCTTCTTTTACTTAAAAGTTAATATACTTTCATACAATTGTTGAATTTAAACATCAACAAAGAACCTTATTATTGTTATGCAATTTACAATGTACAAGAATGAATTATATTACCAACATTCGCTAGTCCAACCTATGTTGAAAAAAATTACAATCTAACTTTATTAATCTTGCATGTTTGCGATTTTTATATTTGGTTTAATTGTTTAAATTATCTATTCAACGTGTATTTATCTCCTTTTTAATCAAGCATAAATGCTAGTTTGTATGTAAAAAAGTATTATTCTTAAATATGATATCAAAAATTCAAAAAAGTATATATAAAACGTGTGCACTTTTAAAATTTTCCATTAAATTAAAAAAAGGTGGCAAAAGATGATTGAACCATATTTTTTGTAGTTTGTTATGGGTTTTAAAACTCGCTCTTGACCAGTGTTTTCCCGATTCCATTTTTTCCGATTCTTTTTTGGAATCGATTCCACTTATTTTTCCGATTCCAATTCCGATTCCGATTCCATTGACAAGAATCGATTCTCACATGGGAATCGATTCTTATCGATTCCGATTCTTCCTTTTCGCTTAATTGACTTTTACGAAAATTTAGGTGATGCTTAACACGAAAAACAAGCTAAAAACACCACAATTTTAATTTTCAACATTGTTTAGATGAATTTAAGACAATTCAAACATTATAATTGATTCATATGAACTAATAATCTATCATATTATAAAAAACATCAACATCAAACTATGGTTTTTATGGAAAAGTAGGAATCGATTCCTCTTATTCCGATTCCGATTCGATTCCATCGATTCCTGATACCGATTCCGATTCCATCGATTCTTACAAAAGAATCGGAATCGGAATCGAGAATCGAGAATTGGAATCGGAATCGGGAAAACACTGCTCTTGACTAGAAAAGCAGTAGTTCAATGCAGGGCCGCAACTTGGGGGGGGGGGGGGATCCCCCCCCCCTCTCAGGCGAAAGTCGAAAAAAATTCAACGTATTTTTCTGGATTTTTTTGATTTTTTGGCAAAATGTGACGAATGACAAAGTTCCACAGGTTATGGGTTTTAAAACTCCTACGTCGATTTTTCCGTTTTCCCTCTCCTCAATTTCCCCCAAGTTGCGGCGCTGGTTCAATGTACTGTTAAAAAATGAATTTTTCTTATAAATGAAACATCTGAATTTGATATAAACATAAATACTGATATACGATTCTTCAATTTGTTAAAGAAAAAATAAAATATTACGATTCTTTTTTATAACACTTTTTTTAAAGGGGTTATTCATATAAATTTTTGTTTGCTCTAAAAAAACTAAAAGAAAGTAAAAGAATTTATCTACACAACATGCCAGAGATATAATGTGTCAGCACTGAAAGTGATCAGATTCGCAGATGAGAAATTTGATGTTTTGAATTTTAGGTCAGATTTACATGACTACAACAAAAAATTGTTTTGATGATTTTTTGCTCCTAACAATTTCTAAATACTACTTTCAGGCTATCCAGGTAATGACTACTTTATTTTTTGTAAAAAAAACAGTAAAATAAAGTAGTCATTAAACTTGAGCGCCTACTCAAGCCTACTTGATAACCCCATAAATACATTAAAATTTAAATGGTTGTAAAAATCATGAGAATTACGTAATAAGCAGTTTTAAAAGTGGTACTTACCACAGTACAACTATTGCTTTTATTAATGTTTTTTACAAAGTTTATTGCTGCTGAAACTTTAATGGGTTATTATTAAAAAATGGGTGTAAAAAGATTAAAAAAGTAAAATTTTCTAGAAATTTTAATTTTACTTTTAAAAACATTGACTTTTTATTAAAAATTTAATTTTGTCAAAATTTTAAGTTAATAAAAACCGTAAAAATGACGGTTACGGTAGTTGATTGGATCCGATGGACTGCAGAAGTTATCCTTTTCACCTACCATCTTTCTGTAACAATTTTCATATTTTGTATGGTAATAAATAAGAAAAATAAAAATTATCGTTCAACTTTTTTCATACTGTATATTATGATTTCAATCGCAGATATGGCAACAATAATTGATAATTTTCTTGTAATTAAAATTATTTTAATAAATTCTTGGAAGCCATGGTTTTATGAAAGGCCAATGTGGGATACAATTGGATGGGCAATCTCGGGATACTGTATTTATTTTCAATCGCTTATGCATCTTGCAATTGCGATTAATCGAACTTGGACTGCTTTTGTGATCCAAAATTCTGGGCATAGAAAGTTGAAAATGTTTGGAAAAATTTCAATTTTTTTTATTCCTTTCATAGCTTTAGCTATTTTGTCACCAAGATTTGAAGGACATTCAAAATATTTTTATGATGAAAATAATGAGCTGTATACAATTTATATGGAAAAACATGTTGCTGTTGTAAGTGTTTTTATCCAAATCTATTAGATCAACAAATTAAGCAATCCTTTAATCTTTTGCCGCTGGCGGCATCATCAAAGAATTTCTCCTGTAAATACAGGCTTGGAGGCTAATCACACTGTAATTTTACAAGTTCATGGATGTTTTGGTTGTTTGAAAGCTTTGTTTTGAGTTGACAACATTTTGATCAATTTTGGTCAAAGACAAAAAGTTAAGGTTAAACTATCCACATCGAAATTTGCATAAATGATTATGCAAATTTTGGTATGTTTAGTGGTTTTGCACGCTTTAAGTTTTCACGGACTTAAGTTATGCGCATCTTCCCATCTATAAGTTCGTGATTCCCGTCTGGGTATGATCCAAAATTTACATAAAAATTTGTTTTTTTAATTATTGCTATCTTTCAATGGCGTTTTTCAAGAACATTTTGATGATAGATAGTGTTAAAAAATATCTTTGGCAAAAAAGCAACTCTTTTTGACCTACTTAAATTGATTTGCATACGTTTTTCTCTGTTTCTTAAACTTCAGGACTTCTTAAAAACATCAAATTTTTAGTATCAATCAGTTGCTGGTCCAAGTGTTGTAATTCCCACTGCTGCCCTTTCTTTCATTCTTGGAATTATAACAATTCTTCGATATCGATTTTTATTTAAAAAATTTGGAAATATTTCAACTCCAATGAAACATGATATTTTGCTTTTTGGACAAGCAGCAGTTTCTTTACTTTTTGAGATTGCATTAGCGGCATATTACATTATGAGATTTATTGCAACTGCAAATAATTTTGGGCAATTACAAGCTTTTGCTGTCACATATTTTGATTATGTTAATGATATCGAATCTTTGGTTAATCCAATTGCATTACTGCTAGTATGCAAATTTGTTCAAAAAGATTACAGTGATTTTTATGGGTTGTCAATTTTTTCAAAGAAAAGCTATGCCCTGATTTGGACTTCAGTAGCTCAGCGGTCAGTAGTTGGTGTTAACTAATTAATTAATTAATTTGTTGAGTTTTAAATAAACTTTAAACATGTCGATAACAATAACTTTGCTTTAGCAATATGCTTAAAAAACTACTATTATTGTATTATTTTATGTTTTGTAATAGTAGATTTGTGTTTATTATTAATAAATTTTCAACATTGTTTAGGAATAAAAAAATATTTATTTTTAATTTTAACTGGTAAAATTTGTAATACCAGAAAAGCACGGCTTGACAAAACAATTTTAAAATTTTGGTTTTGCACTTTAAAAATTTATTTGATATTTAAAAAATTCAAAAATAAATTAATATGTTTCTTGTTTTCTTTAAATTTATTTATTCTTTTAAACAATTAAAAGAGATAAATTTGCACAAAAAAATTTTTTTAAAGTGAAAAAAACGTGCACCGTGATCAAAAAGATGTGTTTTTGAAAAATAAAAATTGCACAAAAAAAAACATTCCCAAGCCATTTTTTCGTAAAAAAATTTCTTGCTCTATTTTCTACATTGAAGAAGATGTTTCGAAACCTCTTAATAAATGCAAAAGAAAGATTGATTTAAACACTTCGCTTTTATGCAGTGTACAAAAAGCACCCCCTTCTTGAAATTTCTTTTTCTGGCAGTTTCGATATTTTTTGCATCAAAAGGTTTTTTGCTAAATGTCGCTGAAATTTAATAAATCGACCAGTGACATAGTCTCCGGTTAACCGGTTAAAATTTCTATTGTTAAAGGAGATGTTTCATTTGCTGCTTTTTTATTTCGCAATAAAATTCGATGGGATGAAAGTTTTTGATAATCAGGAACTTTCGCTTTTTTCTAGTGTTAAAAAAGTTGAAAAAAAGCGAAAGTTCCTGATTATCAAAAACTTTCAGCTTCGCGAACTTTATTACGAAATAAAAAAAAGCAGCAAATGAAACATCTCCTTTAAAAACTGATAACTTTTACACTCATTTCTGACAATTACTTTAGGGTTTAAAATGTACAAAAAAAACTATTGTAATAAGTTGAAAAATGAAGTAAAGAGATATTTACAAACATGGTAATGTAAAAATTTTCTTTTCCTTTTTTTTCTACATTATTATGTGAAGACGTGAAATAAAGAAACAAACATCAAAGAATTCACCGGAATATTTTTGAACAAATCATGTCATTCATCAACGAATAATTGTGTTATGAATTTTTTTTTATCTACACCACGTAGTTTACAGTATACTCAAAATAATGCATTACGATATGTTAGAAGTTTTTTGAAACATTATAAAGAATTTCTATTGAAAACAAAAAATAAATGGTCATCTATTGAAAATGAATAAAATAACAAACTTGTTACTCACATTTTTCTTTGAAATTAGCTGTGCATTCATGGAATTGAAAAAGAAATTACACTTCAATTGTTAGAAGAAAATTTGAAAATTTAGGGGATGTTTCATTTTAAAAACATGACCGTATATTTTCATTCAAAAGTAAGCAACTTTGTTTTTTTTCGTGTTATGAATTCTTTTTTTGTAGTTCATTAATTTTAAAAAATGTTGCCAAATAAACAATTCCCACAACATCCAAAATGTTTTTCTATTTTCAAAGATTATTAACTTCCTTTGAAATTCTTTAAATATGAGAAAACGTAAAAATGTTTAAAAAGGTGTGGCCAAAAAAGATACTGTAAACTTTACAATTATTATAAAAATAAAAATAATTATGTTTCCAAAAAAATAAAACTGTCACTTTTTAGTTTTTATTTTGCAATTAATAGTCTGATAATTACACTTTAAAAACTAAAAATGGATGCTGAACCCTTTTCTGCATTAATTGCAAATGTCGTCATGGCATCTTGTAGAATTGTTGAAATTTCTCTGATTGTTTTTCTCATTTCACTAAGATTTAAAAACAAATCTCTCTTTAAATCTGTTTATTTTAATTTACTGATTATTGGATATGTGTTTGATATTATTCAAGGAACCCTTTGGATTATTCGAATGTTTGAAAAAAGACTTGGATATTTGTCATCCCTTGCTGAATGGTATGACGTCAATTTTGCAACATTTTGGAATTTGGTTTTAGCAATGAATCGATGCACAGCTATCGTGTTTCCATTGTTACAAGATAAGGTAAGGAAATATTTTTAGTAATTGTTAAAAAATAGGCGAAAATGTCAAAACAGAATTTTTTAACGAAGCAAAAAGTTAACAAACGCGCAAAATAAAGCAATGTATAAAAAATTTGAAGATTGAAAATTTCAATTTTAAGCATCTTTGGCCTAATTTTTGTCGTTATTTATGATTAAAATGTTCATTTGGATTGAAAATGCTAAAAAAGGATTTTAATTAGAAACTTTTAAAAACGTTGTTAATTAAAACTCTATTTTTGCAACATTTTTATTTGTAGCTAAAAATTTTAATTTAGTGTAAAAGAAATATTAAGGGATACATTTTTGTTACACAAAAAGTAAAAACACAGTTTTTAAATTATGTCGTTGGCGTGGGAAATTTTTCGGGAACAAAACAACTTTTTTTGTACGCTTATTTAAAAAGTTCCAGAACTTTATAAAGGAAACAGTCAATATACAGTATTCAATTGTTTCAAACACATTTGCATGTTAAAAATAATTTTACTTTCTGTCAAAAAATTAAAAAAAATTTATTGAATACAATTACCTTAAGTTCTGAGATAACAACAACACAAAAAATACAACATTGATCTGCAAATTTAACATTTCAGATATGGTCAAAGCTTTGGTCGTCACTTGTCATCATTATGCTAATTTTTATTCCATTCATTGTTGACTGGAACAGCTTAATCAACTTTCCATTTGATCCTGCCAATTATGCAAAAGAGATATTTCCGTTACGAGAATCATATCTTTTTAAAGGCACAATTGTGAATCTTGCTGTAACTTCCCTTACGCTTGCTTTCATTGGCATTTCTTTATGGAAATCAAAAAATCAAAATTATTCCAGTGTTCACAAAGTTGAACGAAGACTGATTTATCAAGTGATGCTTTCCTCCGTCGTCATCATCTTCTTTTATGTCTTTAAATATTTTGCTTCCAAAGTTCGAGCAGATTCAAATACAACTTTTGCTTTAATTAATAATATTTCAACAATTTTCTACTTTTTTCATAATTATACAATTATTATTACTCATTTTATTTTTGGTCCAAGTTATCGAAAAGCTTTTATTCATTTTTATTTAGGGAAATTTTGTTGTAAAAATAAAATTTTTGGGAGTACTGTGAAAATTCGTGGAAGTAAATTAACTGGAAATTACATTTGATAATTTTAATTTAATAACGATTTGGAGACAATTCGATTTTGTTCCAAACTATTTCGAAATTCATTATCAAGTTCAATCTTGTAAACTTGTTCGTGATAACAATTTTAATAGTATTTTGATGTAAAAATGCTGTTCTTTAATAAAATATTCAAAACAATATTTTTCTTTCTTGTCCGTCAATCAAATGTCAGAAAAAACGTTTTTAAAAAGCAAAAAACAGTGATCGCAAAACAAAAAAAAATGTGCCCCAATATGTTTTGAAAAAAAGATCCCATTCAATAACATTTTTTTAGCGTTAAAAAATATCAAACATGTTTTGGTAAAGAAAATTCGACAACGCTAGTGGAAAGTAACTTTGCCGACAGCAAAATACTAAAAAAAATCAATTCTTTCTTCCTTTAAAAATTTCTTTATTATTTCCCTTTTTTTTACTAAAAAGAAAGAATCAAAAACTGCCCTTCTCGTTTTAGCCGAATAGAAAATAAAATATGAGCAAAAATCAATATTTAAAACCATAACTAAAGAATAAATGTGCAAAAAATAGTTCAATGTTGAACAGAAAGAAAAATCTTTTAAATTTTTGATTTCATTGACTTAAATAAAATATAGTTTTAATATTGATTTTGATATAAAACATAAGCCATGAAAACAAACTATTTTAGAAAAATCAACTTGTACATGTTGATATCAAACAATTAAAATTGAATTCCCAAAATCAATAAACACAGGTGATGAAATAGTTTAATTTACTTGTTGGAACCTTTAATTTATTCAATGATTTGTTTCATGCGATTATTGTTTATAATGTCCATGCAATACCCAAATTTGGGAAAACGTTAGATAAAATACATTGATCATTACAAATCAAATCACGTGCTACGATTTTTTTGATATTTCTGTTGTAAACATTTGATTTAAAATTCAAAAAAACACTTTTCCATTTTTCATTGCAAAAAAACAGTTTTTTTACAGTAAAACATTTAAACCGGAAAAGTCCAACATTTTGTCCTGTTTTGAGAGAACTGAAGCAAACTGCAGTTAGATAGATGGTTCTTAATTATTATTTAAGTGCTAAATATTATTTCATTGATTGTTGACTGAAACATCCTCAATAATTTTCTTTTTTTTTCTCAGAAAACTTTATTGTAAACGCAAAATTAATCACAAAATTTCACTGTAAAAATTCATGTCAGAAAATTAACTGGAAATTATATTTCAAAATTTTAATTTCGTAACAATTTCGTGTAGGGTGTTTTTTTAAAAACGCTTTGAACGCCCTTGTTTGCACGGTATCTCATAACCATGTTTCAATTATCATAATTTAACAAAAAACATTTTATTTTAATAAAGTGCTGCTTTAAAATAAAATATTCAAAAATAATGCTTCCTTTCATTTTTGTTAGTCAAATATCAGAAATTTTTTTTTTCAACAGCAAGAAGGGTGATTGTCAAAAAAGACAATTTGAAAAAATGAGTCCAAATATGTTTTTGAAAAAATGTTCAATAACATCTTTTTTGAGCATCAACAAATGTTAGACACATTTTGTTGTAGAAAATTCGAAAACGAATGAAACAAATGCAGCAAACTTTGTTTAGGCTTATTAATGCTAAAAAACGAAATATTTTTTTTAAAAGAAGAAAGTGTTTTTCAATAAATTTTTGAAATCATTTTTGTAGGCCTCGGAAATAAACCAACTTTTTTTAGTTGAAATAACGCTTTTAAGTGACCAGTGATGCAAGCCGCCCGCCCTTTCCCCGCCCCGGGGGCCCCTTTTTTCCCCTCCCCCGGGGTTCGGGGGAGGGGAAGGGCGAAAAATTAAAAAACGCGGGGGGAAGGGGGGAGTTTGAAAGTCATGAGGGGAAAAAAGGGGGAATTTCTTTCACAGGGATCTGAAATAACATGTTTTTAACAAAAAACTACCTATTCTTGCATTAATTTAGCAAAATTTTAAGAAGCTAGTTAATTTAGCAAGTTTTTTCATTAATTCAGCAGTATTTTACATTGTCGTGGATTTAATTGTTTTTCACAATACAAATCAAGATTGAGATCATATTTTTCGAAAAAGCGAAGAAAATTTTAAAAGGGTAAAAAAGGGGATTTTGGAAGGGAAAGGGCGGGGGAAAGGGGGGATATTTAGAATCGCGGGGGGAAGGGCGGGGGAAAGGGGACAACTTTGGAACCTCCAGGGGAAAGGGGAGGGGGAGGGGGACAAAAACGGCGACCTTTTATCACTAAAAGTGATAATAATAGAACAAAAATAGGTTGATTTAACAATACTGAAATAAAATAAAAGATCAAAGAACCGTAAAATTTTTTAAAATGGTTTTAGTGCTGAAAGTGAAACAGTGACCAGATTTTTTTTTGTTTTTTGTAATTAGTTAAATAAAAAGTTCGATTGCGCAATTTTTTAGATCTAACAATTTTAAAACATATTTTTCATTTACAACTTTTAATTTCTTTAAAATTAAATAAATAAATAATGAATTGTTCTTTGTATGATTCGTCCCCCTCCCCCGACAAATGTTTTATTACAATTGATATTATTGCAAAATAAAATCCTTTCATGTTTCTTCATTATTATTAAAATATTAAAAATACAAGGAACTCAACATTCATTTCTATTTTCTTCAGATCTAAAACGAAATCGTTGCTCTGTAACATTTCGGTCTATTTTTTCAGTTATCTGACGCTCAAGAAACATAGAAAATTGATCAAAGATCAATATTTAAAGGCGTGAATATAAAAGGCAGTTTTAACACAGAAAATCAGATTCGAAATGTTTAAAATTTGATACCTGGATCAGTAGTAACGTAAAACTTTCACAGTTTTGAGTAAAATAAGAAAACTATCAGCCATTAAAAAGTATTATAAAAGATCATTCTCCACTTTCCTTGTTATGTAAAGTCCAACTTTTATTAAATTATTGAGCGGTATGATTAGGGTTGTTCATTTCCCTCTCCCGGGAAATTCCCGGGAAATTTCCCAGAAGATTTCCCAGGAGATTTCCCGATTTTTTGCGGGAAATGGTTCTGATTTCCCGGGAAATCTACAGTAATATTTTATGTTTTTACATTAAACATTTAAAAACGTGATAAATATGCAATAAAAACACTGTTAATAGTCAAAAATGATTTATTTGAGTATTTTACAGTTCTTTTATAGGTTATAAGGTTATTTTTGGTAAAATATTACTGTAGCTTGGAATACTGTAGCTCCGGGAAATTTCCCGCCATTTCCCGGGAATTTCCCGGGAAATTTCCCGCCTTTTTTCGATTTCCCGGGAAATGAACAACCCTAGGTATGATATTTCTTTGTAGATTAAAAATTGTACAAGCTAAACGTTAATTATTATTGCAAAGATTGCGAAATTAAAGATATATGAAAACTGAATATTCAAAAAATTAACACATCAAGAAATACATTTCACATCGAAACGAAAGCCAAATTTTGTGAGACATTTTGGCATTCGTTTTTTAAAATTCTCTCGACAAAAAAGGTCAATTTCTCGAGGATAAACACTTTGCCAAGCGTCTCACAAAATTGTGCTTTAACTTTGCAAAAAATTTCATGTGATTTTGTCTTGTTGTCGATCAAAACTTTTAGATAAAAAATTGCAGATGTCATTTTGCAAAAATGAATTTTTTTTGGTATATCCAATGATTCGGTTTTCACAAACATATTTCAAAACAAAATGGGTCTTTGTGTCGTTGACAGAAGAAAAATATCCAAAAACATAAAATTTCGAAATAGTCAAATTTAAAACAACAACACATTTATTTATCAATTTTCGTTTTTAAATCTGACAAATCTTTTTTCAGTTATAACTAAAAAATGTTCAAAGCTCATCTAATAATTTTGGAAAACATTGTGGCGAATAAACTTCATTTATTTTAGGGAATTTTTCTGTTTTTTTGAATATTTAAACCGAATTTATATTTTATCTAAACAAAACTTTTTCTATAAGCAGTTGTTCAATTCGCTTTTAATTTTTCTAAATACGACGTCATTCTCAAAATAACAACATTATTAAGCAAAGCATGAAATCATTGATAAACAAATTGAAAAAAAAGGTTTTGGTCTTTTGTTTCCTGTTTGACTTTTTGCTGAATAAAAAATTTTGCCCAGCATATTTTTGATACAAAAAAAGGTAAATGTCTTTTTGCATAATTAAATTATAAAAAGTATTACGTGAGTGACATTAGATCTCACAATAATGAAAACTGTTACGAAAATTTTGTCAAGTAACTTAATGTGATTTTAAAAATTAGAATGCTTTAATATTGGATCATTTTGTAATTCTTTGTTGAAGACAATTTTATTGAAACATTATACAATTTTTATCCAAATATTTTTAAAACAATTGGAATCAAGATCTAAAACTAAAATATTAAAAAGCCAAAGATTGTTAAAACAAAAAAAACTCGGTGTTTTTTTAGCATTTTTTTGGCTTTCGATTTTGCAATGCTTTGTTGTAAAACGAAGTCTTGCCAATAATGACTGAAAAATCTTTCTTTTTGCCTTTTTCTCTATTTTTCACAAAGAAAATTTGTAAAAGAAGGAAAGCTTTTGTTTTTGTTAAAATTTGAATAATTTTTATTAAAAAAATGAGAAGAAAAGATTTAATCTTATTATTGGACTACTAAAACGAAACCTCAAACTGTGGTGAAAAAAATTGTAAATCAGTATAAATAAACTAATGATAACGTGTTTTATCAATTTATTTGGTATTTTTATAAATCTTTTTATTTGGCAACCTGTTTCACTGTTTAAAATATTGAATGATACAAAAAATCAGATTAGAACTGTTCAAAACTTGATATCAACTGATTTCCAAACTTTCTGTGAAATCATGTTTGGTGGCGGAAAAAAATTCATTAAACAAATGTTTTGTAAGAAGTTTAATATTTTTTTAATAATTAACGTAATGATTACCATTTGAATTCAAAGTAAAACTTTTATAAGCGAAACAAGAAACACGAAAAAAGTTGAAAATTCTTTTTATTTACATTTAAAAAACACAACAAAATATTCATAGCAAAACAGAACCTGTGAAATCAATTTAATAAAAATCAGGAATTTTTCACAAGGCTAACAAATCGTGCACCAAAAGAATAATGTAAGTTTGGTTTATCTTGTTTATTTCGACTTTGTTTGTTTTTTTTAGAAACGATAATATCATTATTCAGCTCAAAAACAAAGGGACTTTTTCTTGAAGCACCCTTTACATCAAAAAAAATTCTACCAAAAGAATCCCACCCACGCCGCCCAATTCAAAGGCACGGAAAAATGATTTTATTTGACATTTACGGAAGTCATAAACGAATGAACTAACGTAAACTAAATATGACAACTTACTCAATTTGGCCCAAGTTGCTGGTATTTATAACACAACAAAGCTTGACGCTATTCGGCGGATGCTTTGTTCATTAAACCAAAAAATCGAGTTTATTTTTGATATGGATACAGCTAAAGGTGCAACCGTGTTTAATGGTCGACAATCTTGTCTCGGAAATATGAAGAAGTCCAACGGGATACATCCTTTTATATCAACTTTCAAGTGCTCATGCAAATTTCAAACTTGAATGATGGAAATGAAATGTAAATTTCAACCTCGTCAGACATTACCTCCGGTAAAGAAAGGCTCTTTTTGTTAGAATTTTTTGTGAGGTATAATTGATTTTTTCTTACAATAAATCTTGTAAGAAATAACCATTAACTCATATGCATAACTGCCCTAGGGCGAAATAAGGGGATAGGTCTCATTCAAAAAACGGCGGGGCATGTTGATAGTATGACTTCCGAGTAATTTCTAAACCAACAAAAAATTTAAAACATATCAGACAATAAATATTTCGAATTAAGTTTTTTTACAAACTTTTACCAAGATAGTGCATAAATAAGTTTTTGTTTGACATGCTTTTTTTGTGTTTTCAAAAGTAAAAAAAGCAAATCTATTTACTTGTTCAACGATGTTGAAGGGGTTGTTTGTAGTTATATATATTTTTGATTGATCTCATTCATGATATTTTTTAATATTTTTATTGATCAATCCGTCAATCATAAGTGTCTTAAAGAAATCAGTTTAAATGCCAAATTTCTTCAACATTTGTTTCTCTAACATATTCACTTCGAACTAAATATTCAAATAATTTAAAAAAACTGTTTTTTTCAATTTTAAAGCAAGTCTTTCTTCTTTCTAACAATTTCTCTTATAAGAAAACAAAAAATTAAAAAAAATTGCGAAAGATTTCTTTGCTTATTCTACACCTTCTTTTACACATTTATGGCTCCTCCTTTTGTGACGAAACAAATTTGGAAAAAAAAAGGCCGTGAAAAAGAAAAATGTCTTCGTTTTTACAGACATTTTAAAAAAAATTGGAAAACTTAGTCTGTAAACAGTACTTTCTTGACTAAATATTTTTTTAATGATAGCACTGAACAACAAAACATGGATTACAAGCAATAAAGGAAGCGTAACAGATCGAAATACAAATCTTTTGTTAACGGTTCTTCTTTTTTTGTTAAAACACAACATTTCTCTCATAATTACGGTGAATAAGTTTGAGCTTGTGAGGAGTCACATGAAATATATTTTGGAACAAAACCGAAAAGACAAGCTGATATGGTTTCTTGTTAATAAAAGACATTTTTTTATTTTAATATTGTTTTCTTTTTTCCCATCATTCAAATGTCAAAAATATTTTTTTTAAAAGAAATAAAGGTGAATGTGAAAAAATTAGGCAAAATGTGTCCAAATATATTTTGCGACAAACATTTTTTGGCTGTAAAAATTGCTTTTTGATCCTAAAAACTGTGAAAACGTATCTGCGGTGTTCATAAAAAATATTTTTTAAAATTTTTATTGGTCAAACTCGGACCCATGTATGGCTTTGTTAACAAATTATTTTGAATACTCTCTCTTACTAACAAAATTTTATTAAATGAAATATTCAAATAAATAAAAAACTAGCCTTGCCAGTTTAATGGCAGTCCTATTTTGTTTTTTTAAGAAAACAAAAACCGTCTAAAAATTGCAAAAATAAAGACAGAATTTTTTTTCTTTCACTTTTTAATGTTGTTACAAATGCGACTCCTCCCTTTTTATGCACAAAAACGGATGTAACAAATGCAAAATCGAAAAAAAATCGTTAAATAAGAAAAGTGTCTTTGTTTTTACAAGCCTGCTTATTTTTAATAAATAGGGACAAAATTAATGAAACCAATTTGAATATTTTATTTCAAATTTCACAAAATCTGTCAATACAGATTATCCTTATTCTGTATTTTTTAAGGATGATTTTTTGCATCAACAAGTGTCTTAAAACATAAAAACATTAAAAAATGAAGAAAGTTGTTCGCTTCTTTTAGTTTCAAAGTAGAAGAAAGAATTAGAAACATAAACCTTGCTTTCATTGAAAAACACAAAAATCAATATTTTTAACCCTCACCATTAAATCCTTTCGAGCATAAAAGATCCAAATGTAAATCTTTTGAATTTTTGATTTTAAAATTCAGATTTTAAGCAAAAAGTTTAGTTTCTATGATGTTGTTTTCGATAAAAGACAAACATCATGAAAAAAGAATACTTAAAAAATCAACATTAATAATCGAAACACTTGCGTAATTCTTAAAATCAAGAATAAAAGTGATGAAATTGTTTAATTTATGTACTGGTTTAACGATGTTGACTGGCATCTTTGCTGTTTAAAATTTTTTTTATCAATTCAGATGAAAGTGTATGTTTAACATTTTTAATGTTCAAGTTTATGATGGTAATTTTCTTAAGGAAATGGATTCTAATAAATTGTCAAAGTTCTTTGATATTTTTTGATTATTGCAACTGTTGTCTTTTTCTTTGCCCTGTTGTTTTTTATAGTTTCAACACCAAGGAAATTAATATAAATTAAACAACGGGAATAAAAGAAATTTCTAAATTATTTATTAATGCATTGGTAACAAAATTATTCTTTATTACATTTTGGATGTTATGACTTGTTTAACAACTTTATGTAAAAACACGTCTTAAGGATACAAGAATAATAAAATATTCAAAACCCTAGTGGATAATTATTCCTAATTTCTAATTTTGACATTGATTTATTTCAAAGAATATTCTCAATTGAAAAAATGCAGACGGAATCGATTTTTTTGAAAGCAAAAAAGAGATCGCTGAACAACCAAAAAAACCAAAATGGCAACCATCGTTCTTGGCTTTAAGTGGTTCGAAAAAGCTTTTCGGAAAAGCCGGAGTTTCCTTTTTGAATATTTAAAAATAGGAAATTTACAATCAAATAACTGCATAATTGTTTTCAAAGTGTATCAAATGTTTTTGAAAACCAATAATCCGACGCTACTGAATACAGTAAAAAATTTTAAAAAACAAAAAAGTTTTTTTTTTCGTTAGATAAATTTTGTGTTTTCTTAATTCTAATCTAATCAAAACTTGCTAAAATTTTTGTTTCAGGTTTCAAAAATGTATGCTTTATTATGCATTTTTAAATGCAAAATATAAAAAGTAACAAATATTAACCTTGGGAATCAATTGTTGTATCGTTGTATTGCAATATCATTGTTAGCAAATCGAATTTTAGCATTTAAATCTTCCAAAAATGAAAGATAATTTTGGCTCAAAGTTAAGTTCTTTGTATCAATGAATACTTGTAACAGAGTTTAAATAAAACATCATGTTCAAGGATTTAATTTTTAAACATTATTATTGCAGTTTTATCGAAAGTTATTGAATATTTACTTACTTTCTTCCTTTATTTTTATTGATAAAACTATAAAAGTTCTGTTACATTTTTTTAGAGATATTAAAATATTGAAAAAAAAATGTTCTTCTTCTTTTTTCCCTTTGTAACTGAAAAGAAAAAATCAAAAAGTGATCTCTTTCTCCAAATAACGAAAACAGACAAGAAAAAATGTTGCGAAAAGCAATATTTATAATGTTCGCAAAAAAGACAAATGTGTAAAAAAACTGAAAAAAATGTCCATTTTTTGAATTTTTGATTTTATAGTGTCGACCTGCAGTAAGAAGTTTATTTTAAATGTTTTTTTGATATATCAGGTCGTTCCATAAGTTTTTTCCGTTTTTTACACTTGGCAAAGTGTTCTACACGGGGGAAAACGGAAAAAATTTATGGAACGACCTGATACAATAAAAGTTATGAAAACTTTTTACATTAAAGATTTCATACAATCATTAATGTAAATTAAATATTGACAGCCCGTTTGCGACTTTTGTTCAACGCTTGAAAAGACTAATTGTGTCAATAAAAAAGTGATGAAATAGTTTAATTTATTAATTCTACGAAGTTATAAGGTATTGTGGCAACTTGAAATTTTTTCATGATTAGCGTGATGACTATTTTTTTATATTTTTTAGTGCAACTAAAATAGTACAAGCAAAGTGGGATGTTCATTGAACCACTATTTCAAAAAATCAAATTATATCCTAATATTTATTATTATTACTATGACAAACAATAGTCTCTTGAAAATGAAATATTCAAATAAGTAAAAAACAAAAAAATTATTTTCTTTCTTTTTCGTCAGTCAAATGTCAGAAACATTCTTTTTTTCAATAGCAAGAAAAGCAAGCAATTCCAAAACAAGCAGAAAACCTTTTCTAAAAATGTCTCGGAAAAAATGGTCAGTTAAAAGCATTTTTTGCTGTTTACAAATGTCAAACTTGCAAAAATACAAAATGAGAGAAGATTGTAATCGATATTAAAAGTTAACTGAAACAAAAAAGTTAGTGTTTTTGAATTTTTTATTGTTGGTTTTATTATTTTTTATTATTTCATTGCTGCTAAGATAGAATTATTTCAAAACATGGAAAGTGGCATCCATCTCCAAGAAGCAATAATTAATAAAGAAAACATAAATGCAAAATTGGCATCTATAAAAAAATTAAATAAAAAAGTAAAAGTTTCATTGTTACAGTTAACAAATAAGAAATGTACAACTTATATTGCAATAATTTATTCCAGGATTATATTTTTGACATTATTAATGGATAAATTTGGTAATATATGGAATGTTCATTATATTTATTCATAAAGCTTTCAAAAAAATTTCTCTTAAACTTTTGTGAAGGATTTAAAAAAGTTCAAAAAAAGCTTTAGAAAATTTCTTTAAATTTTCAAAAATAATTTTTGTTTACACTGGCGAGATCATTTTTAGAACAAATCGTTCAGTTTTACAAAAAAAAAAGAAATAAAAAGCTTCGATTAACCCAAGCAGAGAAGCAATAAAAATGTGCAAAAATATACATTTGAAAATCATCATTAAAAATGACAAATGTGCACAAAGTCAGTGCCAAATTAATATAAACATAAGTCTTCTGAATTTATCATTTCAGAACATCAACTTAAAGCAAAAAGTTTACTTATGATTTGCTTTTTTTTAAAAACAGTTGTTATGAAGACAATCTTTAAAATTTAAGTAAAAAGATGAGATCTTCATGAAAAACACATCAAAATTAAAACAACGCAAGTATAAATTTCTTTACCATTATATTTTATTGAATATAATTCAATAAAGTTTTTGAATTATTAACGTAAAGGAATATCATTAAACTTTTTTAATATTATTAATGTTCTTTCAGTATCACTATCATTTATCTCCATTTATTATTTTTACTTTTAAAAGTTAAAAAAAGTTTTTGTTACATTTTATTATAAATTTTTATAAAGACATTAAACTATTTAAAATGAAGTTTGTAAAAAATTTCTTCTTTTTTTCTTTTACAATAAAAAAGAAAGAATCACAAACAAACACCCTTTCCGATTAATGAAAACAGAAAATTAAAAAATGTGCAAAAAGCAATATTTTAATCGATCACAAAAAATAATGGTCTGCATAATAATTTTAAGCTGAAACCAAACTGAAGAATTTTTTGAATTTTTTATTTCAGATTATCAATTTCATGCGAAAAGTTTAGTGTTAAATATAACACAAAACCCATTAACACATAATGTTAATAAAATTAAAAGCTATATCGAACACATAATTAAAAAATATCACTTGTGCGATTCTCAAGATCGAAGAAAAAATAATTTAATTTACTTTTCAATGAAGTAACAATGTTTTTTTTGAACACGTTTAATTATTGATCATATTTTATATAAACATCGATTGCTTTAGATTAGCATTTAAAGTCTTTTTTAAACATCAATTTGTGTGCTTTCTCTAATTTTTTTACAAACACTTGCTTAAAATTGTACATGATTCACCGCATATTAAAAAAATAATACTGAAAATGAACATTAAATATTTTTTTAAAAATGGAGAGAAAGAGAAATGTTATTGTCGATATATTTAAATTTATTTTTAGGGATATCATTTTGTTTTCTAAATATTTTATAAACAGAAAAAAATACGAAACAAAAAACTTTAAAAAATGCTTTAAAGGGGGTGTCCACCTTCATACAAATTTTTCTAACGACTGAGATTGACAATCAGGCAAAAACGCATTATTCTGTTTTGTCAACAAAAAAGATGTGAAGAAAACAATACATTTTTGTGTCGAGAAAATCTCTCTGTTGAAAACAGAATTTGCTCAAAGTGGATCTCCTCTTTTAATTTGCTCCGTTTTCATAACCTCAGAATTTTATGGAAACTTTTTTTTCTTACTTTTTTTAAAGTTGTGAGCAACTTTTTCAGAGTCATTCGCGTTGTTTTTTTGAGTCAATGCTATTGTTAACCCTTCAAATGATGACATCACGGACGAAAAAGACACAAAAATGAGAGCAGCATTCTTTTTATCGTTTTCTTTCTGTTGTATTAGTTGTTGGGAAAGAACAAAAAAAGCGCATTCAACAAACGAGAGAGAGACAGAAAAAAACAAGCTAGATAAAAAAGGTACATGACGATGAAAAGGTCACAACACAAACAATATGAGTCTCACTGCAAGCAAAAAACATATAAGTTCAAAAAATAAGTTTTTTGGTGTTTTAAAAAAATGTGTCAAATTCGTCCTGAAAATTCAAACCTTTTTTATATAAATTGGACAAATTTTTTTGAGACGAGAATGTGTTGCTTTTTGGTGAAAAATGATAAAAAATGTTTTAAAAACTTTTTCTTCAAAGCCGAAAAAGGTAATACCTGAGAAATCAAAATCTCAAAAAGGTGATGAAAGTGACACAGATTGGAGATCAATTTATATTGCCACTTTTGTTGCTTTAATTTCTTCAATTCAAGGATTCTCAATTATACCAATTTTATGGCCCTACATTAAATTTGTAAGTTTTTTCAATTATTTCAAGCACAGTAATATTTTGTAAAAATTTGTTTAACATCCCCTGAGGGCTCGTCATATACGCATAGATATTATAACAGTTATCGATTCCACAAAGTCCCGATAAAATCCCCTCAAGGAACGTTTAGAATGTCCCATCGTGGAAAAACTAGATCTTTTATACCAATTAAAATTTTCAAAAATTTCAGATAAATCCCGAAATTAGTGAAATTGCAAATGGAGCTTTTCAAGGTGCTTCTGCCCTCGGAAATGCCATGGCATCACTTTTCTCTGGATATCTCATTAATAAAACTTCTAATACAAAGTTAGTCCTTTTCATGTATGCATATATGCAAATTTATCATGAATAAATAAATTTTTAGGCCACCATTAATTATTTCAAGAATTCTGGCAATTTGTTCAGCATTTATTTATTTTGGAATTGAGCTTAATTCTTCAACAGCAATTTATTTAATGATAGCATATCAAACATTGATGGGAATTTCATTTGGATTTGGAAATGTTTATCGAACCCATATTGCCATGGCAACAAAGGAATCGGAAAGATCAAAGGGTTATGGCCTATCAAATTTATCATATTCTCTGGGGACAATTGTTGGTCCATGTAAGGCTTATCTAATACCCAAAAATAAAATTTGCATATTTCAATTTTTACAGTAATGCAAATGCTCTTTTCACTTATTCATTATCCTGGATTAAAGCTTTTATTTGGAGTTCATTTTAATCTTTACACTGGATCAGTTTTTTTGGCACTTTTTACTTCAATCATTGGACTAGCAGCTTTGATAATTTTCTTTAATGGAAATTTGAATAAAGTTTTACCTGAAGATGGTAAACAAGAACCAGAGATTTCCGTTGCTTGTCCTCCAAATTTGCATAATGATGTGAAAGAAACAGCAGAAAAGACAATAGAAAAAGTTGGAGAAAACCTTAAATATGATAAAATTGCTGTTTGTGTGCTAATTTATGCAAAATGTGTTCATGAATCTATTATGCTAATTTTGTTTTCGTAAGCATACATATTTATGTGTCACGAAAGTTATAACTGATTTTCAGAATAACAATGCCATATGCAATGAGTATATTTGAATGGAATAGTCAGCAGCTAATTTTTTATCAATCACTTTTTATGGCACCAATGGGAATTTGTTCTGTGATTTTTTCATTGATTTATATTCGTTTTAAATTGGATAAAAAGTATGTAAATTTTTTAATATTGCAGTTTTTGAAACAAAACTGTTTTATTTCAATAGCTTTGACAAAGTGCTTTCAAATGCCAATAATTTGAGGTCAAAAGTTGAACATAAACCTTACAGTAATAATAGTTTTTAGAATCCCAGAACGAATTGCTTTGATGATTGGTGTTGGATTATTTATTGCATTTTTTCTTGCAACATTTCCATGGCCATTTATTTCTCAAAAAATTCCATATGAACATGAACAAAATGGAACAACTTTTTTTAAACGTAAGCTATTTTATTAAATAAAAAGCTTGAAATTTGCTAAAAAATTTGAATATTTTTGTTAATCCTTTGGTAAAGTACACAATTGTATACAGGGTTATCAACAGGAGTTATAACCAGGGGGCACATATTCTTGTTCAAAAAAATGGGCAGAAATCCTTTGATCTTTTTCCGCCGGAGTGTTACAGCGGCAAAAGATCAAAGGTGTATTTTTTCGGCTGATATCCTTGCTCTTACCCGTTGAAGGTTTTATATTTTCGGTCTCGCCACGATTTTTATGCAAAAGTGTCCACATTTATCAAAAAAAATTAACATTTTAGAATCTGAAGCCGAAGCAGCTTTAGCAATATTCAATAATTCCAACAACAATAAAAATGAATTAGTTGGATGTAGTATAAAATATAAATGGTGTGAAAAAACTCCTCGAATAAATCTTGCAATTTTTGGAACTTCAATTGTTATCTTTCTTGGAATTGGAATCCCACTTTTATCAATCAATTTAGATATAATTTATTCAAAAGTTCTTGGACCTATTAAACAAGGTGTTCTCCAGGGTATATTTTTATCTTGTGGTGAAATTATTAATATTGTTGGTCCTATTATTGTTACGTAAGTTTTAAGTTGAATACATTTTTATGCAAATTAGTATAAAATTTCAGAATTGTCTATACTTTATCTGGTCCAAGATGGATTTGGTTATTTATAATAGGCGCTTCAACAATTTGCATATTAATGTTTTGCATTTTTTATTCAAGATTAATATCTTTTTCAAAACGGGCACAAAAGCTTAAAATTCAAGCTACCTCATTTGCATAATTAAATAAACGTCATTTTTACTGTAATTTGAAAAAATAAATTTGTATCAATTTTTCTGTGTTTAACAAAATTTTTACTTATGTTTTTTTCAGTATTTAAAAATAGGAAAAATTTTATCAATATTTGTTTTGAAATTTGCATAAATACGGTTTTTCTGTAATTAGCATAATCGATTTTCAAACAAATCTTGGATTCCATATTATTATAAAAAAAAGTCACTAAAACCAACTTTTTAAGCCTCTTCTAATAACACATAATTCGTTATGGTTCATAGACCAAAATTCTTTTTTGAGTACTTAACATAGTTTGTGTTCTCTCCCTTTCCCTCTACACCAGCACTTATTGAATGAGCTGGGAAAAAAAGTTGAGTAACTGTTTTACATTGATTTTTGTTTTTTCCCAATTGTGTCGAAAAGAAAAAGAAAAAACTGTTTTTATTTCGATTGTTACTTGTCCTCGTTGAATTTTTGTTTTGAAGCATTAAATAATGGTAGAAAAAAATCAGCTGATTTCACACAAAACTTTTGCGCCATGTTTAATTTGTGCTGAATTTACTTATAACAAGCATTTGCAGGTTTGATTCATTTTTGTAACGTTTTATAAGATTTGTTTATAACTTAGGCAGTTTTGTTTGCATTATTTATATTTTGGTTTTGGTTTAATTAACAAATTTATCAATGTTTTAGGTGAATATTTGTGCGTCTTGTTCGGCATTTTATCGTCGATCATCAAAACTTCATAAAAATTTTCGGTGCCGTAGAAATACTGGAAAATGTGATTTAACAATAAAAAGTAATAATTTTTTCTGCCAATTTATGTAAATTTTGTCGATGAAAAAATCTATTAATTAACTTTTAACATTTTTGCAGAAATTGATCGAGGAGCATTATGCCGATATTGTCGATATCAAAAATGCATTGAAATTGGTGTTCAACTTAAAAATCAAATTGAACAATCCCAATCGTGTTCCATAAATAACCAACTTGAACCTCCGATATTTAATGATTTTGATTATATTTTTGAATATGTTTTGAGCCGCTTTCAAGAAGAACCAGGAAATTCATCACTAAACAAATTAAGCAATCTTAATTTTACAGATGAATTTTCAAAGCTTATGTCAAATTTTATGGAAATTACCAAACCTCAACAGACCCCAACTTTAATGGTCGATGATGAATTTAGAATAAAATGCTTAAAAACTTCTTATATCAATATCGCCCAAATGTTGTTAGCATTTACACCATATGCAAATTTACCGGCAAAAGAAAAGGTACGATTTTTAAAATAAGATTTTTTCGGAGATGAATGAAAAATGCTCCAAAACATCATCGAAAATTATGCAAATTTTTACATTATCTAATATATCCATATTTAGATTATTTTGCATCATGAATTTTGGCAAATTTTTATTGAACTCGGAAAATGTTACCAAACTTGCCAATATTTGGGAAGTAATTCAGAAGATTCTCGATCTTTTGCTGACTTTCATCAATATCGAGATTATGAAAAGGAAGTTTATGAAAATAATAATACTTCAAAAAATGCTGCTGCAAATTTTATGATTCCATTGAAAGCAAAATTAATTGCCGCTGTAAAAGGTTTTAAAAAATTTAATCCAACATTTTTTGAATTTTCACTTATTTGTCAAATTTTACTTTGGTCTCGTTGTGGTAAGCTTTCTTTTTAATTAATATACAAGTGATATGCAAATTTTTTGTTGACAATATTTTATGCAGACCCAGCTCACTAGTTTTTTTACAAATTTTTTTCATACTGCTTACACATGACCCCTCAGGGAATCAGTATGCAAATTCCGAGAAACCTTTCTTTTCGTTTTTTTGACTTTTGTTTGACCGAGCTTCTCTTGACCCCATATTTATTCGGCTCGGGCAATCACCACCCTCTCTAGGTTATCGCATATATTGACTCTATTTATGCAAATTTCGTTTTCAGACATATTAAATTTATCAAATTCAACAATCCAGCTAGCAGATAAAATTACAGAACAATTATGGGACAGTTTGCATTATTATTATGTAAATGAGCTGAAGCTGGAATCATATGCATCTCGACAAGCAAAATTATATCGAATGATAAGTGTTGCAAATGTTATAATTGATGAAGAAAAAGAAGCTTTTAAAGCAAAAGATATTTTTTCATTTGGTAATAAAAATGTAATACCTTGTTGTAAATTTAAACATGGATATTTTAATTATGTAAAAAATAAATGTTTAATTTGAAATATATATTTTTACTGAAGCAATAAACACATTTGTTTGTCAATATTTCTTAAAAGCAGAAATCTGATAAAAATTATGTATTATATTGGATACATATAAATTAATACGTGTTAAATTTTTTAATAAAATATTTCAAAAGAAAATGAAATTTTTTGAAAAATTACTGCTTTCGGCTGCAATGTTTAAAAAAAAGAAGATGAAAAAGCAAAATGCAGTTCTTTCATCAGCAATGTCCGACAAAAAGAGAAGAAAGAAAAGTGTTTAAAAAATCAATATTTAAAATCGTCATAGAAAAATTATAAATGATGTCAGTGAAAATAGTGAAAAATTTTGTCCGCGCTTATTCTTTATTTGCTGGCAAATTAAAAAAGGAAAACCTCATATTGACTTCAAACTGAATATGGAACAACTTAATAATTTGAATATTTGATAGCTAATTTACTAATTTTACCCTTTAAATGTTGGTTTTTATTTTTTTGATGAGATTATGAAATTGTCATTTTATGATGCATCCGCGATGTAACTCAAGCTGACATTAATTAAAAGATTCATTCCTGTTATACGTAAAAAACCTGTGTTAAAAAGTAATAAAAATGAAACATGTAAATACTGAAGCTATAAAATGAATCATCAATTATTAAAAAGAAAAAAGTTTTTTGAATGAAATTATGTAATCCGAAATCGTCGACAATCACCTGATCGTAATCGAAGACCTGCTGGTCGTCATTATTCACCACCACCAACTCGTGCACTATTTTCAAGAAGTCCATCACGTTAAAGCTGAATTTGTCTCTGATTCTTGCGTCTAAGGATAATTATGATTTTGAAATCTCTTTTTTTTGAGATATGCTTATTATGTTTGTTTTGGTCTCTTGGTATATATTTTTGTTTTACTATTACTTTGTCGTTGAGAATGTATGTATTTTTTATACAAAAAATCCCAATAATAAAAAGAATGAAAAATATCTATCTGATAATTGAAGTTCTGTTGAGTACTATTGTACACTGAGCTTATTTCTATCTTGTGTTCTAGGTAAGACCGTGTCTTTTGTTTACGATATTTTCTTTGTCAATAGAACATCCGCAAATGCAATGCCATTAATCCATAGTTTTTTAAAAAAGTATTTAGAAACTAGGGTTGCCGCCCCCTCCCGAAAATCGAAAAATCCGGGGAACGGGGAACCCCCGAAATCGTATTTTTCTTCCCCGTTTTCCCCGGCCGGGGGTGACATTCTTCGGGGGCGGGGGACGGGGGTTCTGTTTTCCCCGAAAATATGTCGGGGACGGGGAAAAAAGAGAGCGAAATGAAAAATTTATGAAGTGTTATTTTAGAAATTACCTTATTATAAAAAAACACTAAAATTAAAATAGGATTTTATTCTCTTAAAAACAATAAAAAATAACAAACAATATCCATTTCAGAATTATTTGTATTTTTTAACAGAATATTTTTAGTGGCACGTTGAACGAATAAGATTCTGGCATCATTTTAACATGTTGTCAAAAATATTTCTCACAGAAAAAAACTAATAAAAAGTGAACGTTTTTTTTCGGGGAAAAATGTCTTCGGGGACGGGGGTTCGGGGACCCCCGAAAATCAAAAATCGCCCGGGGACGGGGAACGGGGAAACCCCCGAACGGGGGTCCCCGCGGGGACCCCCGTATTTCGGGAGGGGGCGGCAACCCTATTAGAAACACATTGCTCTCGCCTCTTCTTTTTGGAATTATTAAAAATTCTGCCGTTACACGGTGTAACTTTCACCCCTGTGTTTAACATGAGCTTGTTACTACAGTATCCAGCTCTTAATTGATTTGTACCAAAAATATGAAAAGCCAAAAAATTTGCATGTTACACAAAATTGTTGGTACATATAATTTTATCAAACACACATAAGGATGGACGACCAGGGCTTTGCGGCCCTGCACATTTCGCCAAGAGCTGATATCTTTTTTATCAGTGATCTGATCTCTCCTATAAATTTTTTACGCCTAGGCTAGGGGTCAATGACAGCGCATAAAAAGTTTCAAAGGAAAATATTTACTGTGCGCCGAATAAAAGCCAGGCCCCGAAAAAGCCCTGCTCCATACAAAAAAAGCCCTGATTGCAAAAATCTCATAACCTATCAAAAAAACATCCAGGGCCTTCCGGGATATTTTGTACCCCTCGGCAGGACCTATATATCCCGCCAAAAACTAAATTAAATTTCGTTCTTTAATGCCCTTAAAAATCCAGGCCCCCACCAAGGCCCTGATCGGGCCCTCGTCCATCCTTAAACACACATATGAATACACCATCAACAGCAGCTTTTTGTTTTGGTTAAAAAACCCAAAAGAAAAACAGTTAGGGATTATTTTTTTAGTATTAAAAAGTAACTGATATTGAAATTAAAAAATATATTAATTAAAAATACGGTAAGAAAAAGCAAAAAAATAATAAATCCATGCTCGAACTTTTTTTTAACTTTTTCGAAGCAAAAAATGCTTTAACTTCTGAAGTTTTTTCCGAAGCCGCTATTACATCTAAACGTATTATTTCTTTTTTATCATCATCTAAATAGTCTCAACTAACATACTGAATAGTAGCAAAAATTAAGGATCGGTAGAAACCGAGCTACAGCAACTTCTAACTGTCGAAGTACCTTTATATTGAATATTTGGCCAATTTATATAAGAATATTGAGCTAAAACAGTTGAAAAATTAATAATATACTTGTATTAGCATCAAGGAAACGTTTTAAAAATCAAAAAAATGCTTTCTCAAGAATTTAAAAATTTCACTTGTAACTCATCCTTATCATTAAAAAATTCCTGAAATTAAAGTTATTGATGTTAAAACAATCATTTTATCATTATACAAATCTGATAAAATGCACAGAAAGATATATTAGATGTTTGTATTTTCCCCAAATTGTGATATTACGGTAGTCAGCTGTTGTTAATAAAACTTGTCAGTGTAAAATTATAAATTTTTCGGCCGAAAAAACGTTAAATAACATTTTTTAGCATGTTAGATCATGTTTTATAGCTTTATTGAGTTTTTTAAAGTAAATTTTATATCTTGGATACGTATAAAATGTGTCATTTTCTACTTGCTGTAGCTCGGTTACTACCGATCCTTAATTTTTGCTACTACTCAATATGTTAGTTGAGACTATTTAGATGATGATAAAAAAGAAATATTACGTTTAGATGTAATAGCGGCTTCGGAAAAAACATCAAAAGTTGAAGCATTTTTTGCTTCAAAAAAGTAAAAAAAGTTTTCTTCAAAAAAGTTGAAAAAAGAAAAGAGTATTTTCCCGCGCGGAAAAATTTTTCTTCTTTTTCGTCGTGGCCACTTTTTTTTTCTGCTTTCGTTTCGATGTGTGTTGTTGCATGGTAATTTTTATTCTAATTATTATTCGTTGTTGACTTTTTATCATCTTCAATTCACTTTTATTTTTAACACACATTATTACTTGCGTGCAACGAAGCATTGACGTGTAAATTTTCTTTATATGTTATGTTTTGCAGTAACGATACCGGAATTGATCCAATAAAAGAATTTTGTGAATCTGAAGGTGCTGATTATCCAATGCCTTCATTCAACGTTGAAGATTTTCTTATGAAGATAACTGAATCAGATTATGATATACATGAATTGCAACAAGAAGGAAATGAAGAAGCAGATGATGAAAAAGAATATGTTGTTAAACAAAATATCAAGTTACCTCCTTCACCAAATCTTCAATCAACTTCAGATGATGATGTCTTTATCAAAGTTTCAAAAGCACAATTATCACTTCAACAACAAAAATGTCCAACATTAACTTTTCCATCCGCTCTTCCGGGTGGTTCTTCTGCTCTTTCGAATATGGCAATTCCAAATTCATCTTCTAATGGTAAAAATCAATTTCTTCCAGCAATGAATCAAGATGCAACAGTTAATGATGTTCCTCCAGCAGCAGCAGCATTTTCAGCTCTTCCATCATTGATTGTTCGACATAAAATGGGATACCGTGCAAAAATTGGTGGCTCTGGTGTTGCCGATGGACAATTTGCTGAATCCTCTGGTATTGCCGTTACGGCAGAAGGTGATGTTGTTGTTGCAGATACTAATAATCACAGAATTCAAGTTTTTGATACTAATTGCATTTTTAAACATTCTTTTGGTGAACCTGGAAAACGTGATGGACAACTCCTTTATCCTAATCGGTAAGTTTTGGATCAACTTTGGAGTTACTGTAACTATTATTATGATTTTTTCATGTTTCAGTGTCGCGATCAGTCCTTTAAATGGTGATTTTGTTATTACTGAACGATCTCCAACACATCAAGTTCAAGTTTTTGATCGCTTTGGGAGATTCATCCGAAAATTTGGTACAAGTATTTTACAACATCCTCGTGGAGTTTGTGTTGATTCTGAAGGCCGCATTATTATTGTTGAATGCAAGGTAATGGTTATTTTGGTGGTGAACAGAAATGATTCTAAAGTTTCACGGGGTTTATGTTATTTGGGAAGAAGATTAAGCCCCAAAATGTCTCCTTGACTTCATTTTCATGTCTAATTTACTTTTTTCAGATTATGCGTGTCTGTATCTTTTCATCAACTGGTTCCTTGTTGCATAAATTCTCTGCCGTCAGTCATCTCATGTTTCCAAATAATATTTGTGTTGGACCTTACAATGAATTATTTATTTGTGACAATCGCGCACATCAAATCAAAGTTTTCAATTACACTGGAGATTATCTTCGTGCAATTGGTGGTGAAGGTATCACAAATTATCCCATCAGTGTTTCAATCAATGGAATGGGTCATATCTTGGTTGTCGACAATCACACCAAATTAAATCTTACCGTTTTTGATTATGTAGGTTTTTATTCTACCGTAGCTGCTTAATACATAGCTGCTATTTTAGGCTGGAAACCTTTTGACTGCATTTGAAAGCCGAGTTCGACATTCTCATTGTTTTGATGCTGCAATCTATAATGGAATTGTCATTGTCGCTGCAAAGGATAACAAAATTTATTATTATCATTATTTGGATAATATTGCTGATGGTCATCAAGTTCATGTTCCTGTTTTGAAAGTTTCAACAAATGAATTTGAAAAGAAAAGTAAACCTTTAAAAGCAGAATTTTTTATGACTTTAGATTTTATGTTTTAGAATGTGATGAAGATCCACCTCCATGTTCACCATTCTTACCAAAATATACTGATGAATTTCTTCCAGAATGCACCGAACAAGATTGCCCTGAACAACCAAAACTTGATCGTATTTCAAGCTCTCGAAATTCATCATCTTCTGGTGATGATGAAACAAATCTTGAAGAAATGGATTTTTCAGTTCCACCTCCACCAGTTTCTTTCCATCACTCCACTTTGTTTCGATTTCCAATAGAATACACGACAAAAATTGGAGGGTTTGGTATTTCCGGTGGACAATTTTCTGAGCCTTCCGGCATTGCTTTTACTGCAGAAGGAAATATTGTTATTGCCGATTCTAATAACCATCGAATTCAAGTTTTTGATCCTAACTGTGTTTTCAAATATTCTTTTGGTGAACCTGGAAAACGTGATGGACAACTCCTTTATCCTAATCGGTATGTCGAAATAAGGTTGCTGTAACTGTGATATATTTCTTTTTGTTTTTTAGGGTTGCTGTTAGTCCTTTCAATGGTGATTTTGTTATTACTGAACGATCTCCAACACATCAAGTTCAAGTTTTTGATCGCTTTGGAAGATTTATCCGAAAATTTGGTACTAGTATTTTGCAACATCCTCGTGGAGTTTGTGTTGATTCTGAAGGCCGTATTATCATTGTTGAATGCAAGGTAATTTCACTGCTTGATTCTTCTTTATCTTAACCTATTAACTATTTAGCTTATGCGTGTTTGTATCTTTTCGTCAACTGGTTCCTTCCTGCATAAATTCTCTGCCGTCAGCCATCTCATGTTCCCAAATAATATTTGTGTTGGACCTAACAATGAATTATTTATTTGTGATAATCGAGCACATCAAATCAAAGTTTTCAATTACAATGGAGATTATCTTCGTGCAATTGGTGGTAAAGGTATAACAAATTATCCTATCAGTGTTTCAATCAATGGAATGGGTCATATCTTGGTTGTCGACAATCACACCAAATTCAATTTAACCGTGTTTGATTATGTAAGTTGTGTTCTTTTAAACTTCTTTTAAAGACTTTCCTATTTTAGGCTGGAAACGTTTTAACTGCATTTGAAAGCCGAGTTCGACATTCTCATTGTTTTGATGCTGCAATCTATAATGGAATTGTCATTCTTGCTTCAAAAGATTACAAAATTTATTATTATCGGTTAGAAAGCTGTGTACCCGTTGGACATCGTCATATTCACGTTCCTGTTTTAAAAATTCCAACAGGTAAGATTAGATTTTTATTGAATTACAGTATTATTTCTTATATTTTAGAATTTATTGAAGCTCCATCACATGTTTTACCTGTACCAGAAAGTGCTGTTCAAGAATTTAATGAACCGAAATTTGATCGTCTATCTAGCATTCGAAATTCATCATCTTCCGGTGACGAAGACGATGATCTTGAATTGATAGATTTTTCAAATTCTCCGCCATCTTTAACATTTGCTCAACATTCACCTGCTCATTTTCCAGAATCATCATAGCCAGATAATTTTTTTAAAGTTAATAATTTGCATTTGTACTTTTTTTCTACTTGTCATTATTTATTTGATGACGATAAAGTAAATTGTTAAGTTCATAATTAATTTCTTTTATTTGTTTCCTTTTCTTGTTTTTCTTCTTTAGCAAGTTGTATTTGTTTTTTATCTTCTTTTTGTATATTGATTTTTGTTATTGTTACAAGTTTGATTACGATCATTGTTATTAATTTTTTTATTTGTTGATTATTATTTACTTTTAGATAATGACTAATTGTTTTTTCGTTGTTATCTCTGACTATTTTCATTTATGTTTCACACTTATTTGAAAATAAAATTTGCATATATGCATTTCCGTTCCCCAATATTCTTCTATTATTAATGTTGACACGATTCATTTGAAATATCTTTTCATTCTTGTTTTCTTTTTCTCAACGAAGAATGTCGGTTGCATTTGCGAAAGCTGCGGTAGAACTCTCGAATCTTGATGATGAAAAGCTTCAAGAAAGTTTAAAGAAGAAAGAACTTGATTTTTATCGTGAATGTAAGAATCTTCCAGAATCAATTGCTCTTCGATTTCATGAACTTTGTTAATCTTTTACCTCGATGGGAAGAAAGTGAAAAACGTGTAAAAGTTATTGAAGATCGAATGACAAAGATGCAATGCCCTGAAGGAACTGTAGCGGAAGATAGATTTGAAAGTCTTGCTGAATTATTGGATAAAGCTTGTCAAGCCTTTGAAATCTGGGATGAACATCGTGAACGAAAAATTCCATATGGACATCGACTTGTTCTTGAAGCTCGCATCCTTGAATCAATTAAAGATGCATTTGATTTAATTGAAAATACTATTAATGATTTTAATCGAATTGGTGATGATCGGGATGCTGCAAATATTGAACGTCAAGTAAGTGTTTTTCTTTTTTCATCAAGGGGATATAGTAAATGGGGGGGGGGGGGGGTACAGTCAGAATTGAGGCTGGTTTTTTTGAATTTTTGAATTAAAGATAACTGCGTCAATGCCTGTATTACCGTATCCGAGGAATTTTTTTATACAAAAAAATGACAGTTATTTTGCAGTTGTTAATAGATTTTATGTTTGTCCTATTAATTATTTGATTTCTTTTTTTAGGATTTGCGTCTCGAAATTCGTATTCGTGATCTTTTATTTACTGAAGTCCATGAACGCTTTATCAAATCTTATCTTGAAATGGATTGGTGATTCCCTTCGAATATTAATTTTTATTTATATGAAATTATGATTGTGTTCTGGTTTTATGATGTTTTAATTTAATAAATTATTCTATTTTAATTATTTTATTTTTAATGAAATGAAGGAATTTTTACGTTTTGAAATTTTCTTTCGTTTGTAGACGACTTCTTTCATTGAAACAACTGCGAATTTTTGAGGTCATTGATCAGTTGAAGTTAGAAGACGAAAGGCATGAGATACTGTAGAAATATCAGCAAGCACAGATGTTGGAATAAGATTCAGCAGAATATGGAAGATAGAGAGGTTCACACGAGGCTGATTGAGCCATTTCTTATTGTTTATGAGTGTCCATTTTTTGCACTCTTTTTTTCAGTGTAATCAAAAAAAAGTTGCCCGAAATAAATTCTGATTTTTTCTGCCTAACTAAAAAATTGACTTTGAATTATTTTGATAACGATGTAGTTGATAAGACTATTTATATTTTTGTAGTTTTAAATGGCCATGAAATTCTTTTCAGATAATATTTAGATTTAAACGTCATGTTTTTTTGATTCTTGTCTTATGAAATGTTAGCTTTGAATAAACTATTCAAGCAAAACAAAATACTTTTTTACACTTGTCAGTGCAAAAAATATTAAATGACAAATGCGCGATCATCGTTTTAGATAAATTGCGATGGAAAGTGTCTTCGTCATCATGGACTTTTTAGTTTTTACAACTATACTTCCTAGAATCTTGACTTTGGTCTTACAATGATTCTCATGTTTAAGTTTATTAATGTAAGGTAGGGTTTTACAATCCGATAGATATTTTTTATTTGCCTATCAATTGATAAATTCCTTTTAATTAGTCCAACATTATGGAAAACTTCATGCAGAATTTGGTTTTTGGCACGGCACACCCCAAAATACCTCAAAATGATTCCTAATGTTTTCGTGGTTATATAACATAATTTAATTTTAAAGTTTAGTGTTTGAGCTTAAGTATACACTAAATCACTACTTAAGGCATATGCGGTCAATTGAAACAGTACTGTTACGTTACAGTTGGTGACAAATTTGAAACTAACAAGTTACCAACAAATAGTTTATGATCAATTTTAAAACGATCATCAGTTATTGAACTGCACAGTAATAAACAAGTACTTTTTGTAAAGTTGGTGAACGACGAGAACGAATTCGTGCTTCAACAAGTTGTAGGAATCATTACTGTGAAATTTATAAATATTACAAAAAACTTCACTTTGTCTTCATTAAGTTGAACTTCAATAGTGACGCATCCCAAACAGTGTATTCACGCCGTCGCCGTTGACGCCGACGGCGACGTTGACGGCGACGGCGGTGATTTGAAAAGAGTGCCGTCGCCGTCAACGGTGATGGCGCCGTCAACCTTGATAAAATAGTTTTTCCACATCTGGGACCAAGGCAAAAATATTTTTTTCCGAAAAATTTGTTTCTTGAAAATGTTCTAGTCTTCAAGGATTTTTTACACCTATATATAAATTACTGTAAAGAACATGTGTTGGAGCGTTTTTGCCTAAATTTTGCTTTTTCTGAATTTTTTTCTTCTATTTTTAACCAAAAAAAATTTTTTTAAGACATATTCATAGCATTTATATGAATTTCCCATGGTAAATTACATATACCGGCCTAAAGTTAGTTAATTCTGAAAAAATCTTAGTTGACGGCGCTGACGGCAGTATTTCAGCGCCGTCGCCGGCGACGGCGACGGCGGTGATTGGTAAAAAACGAAAACACTGATCCCAAACAAGATTAACATCACAAAAACTGTCAACTTATCGGCCAAAAGCAAAGAAGATTTGCATATACAATAACAGAAGTAATATCAATTATTAACAATAAAACCAATAGAGCATAAAAATAGTCAAATCATGAACAACTAAACCAATTTAAACGAGATCACACCAGTTGCGGACGCTGATTTTCAAAAAAGTAACAACAAACTCAATCTTATTAAACTTTGTAGGACAATTAGAAGAAAAATAGAACAATCTTTTTTTTTCTAATGTAAAATTGCATCAAAAAAGAACATATCTCTTTTCTTTGTAAAACGAATATAGTAAAAAGAACAAAAAAATATGCCAAAAAGGTCGACGGACCCCTGTCACTCATTTCTAAAATTTTACGGTGGGAGATAGCAAAATTTTATTTTTCCGACCCCCCTATTCAAGTATGCTCAGTTGTTGCTGGTTATGTAACACTTTTAAATACCTATCTTAAGTATAATATAAATCTAAATTATATTTTTTTAATGTGTATTTTCATAATCAGGTCGTTCCATAAGTTTGATAAATGAAATCTTGTAACATTGTCCCTGATTTGGATTAATTTAGTAAAACAATTGTATTTTAAAAGTGTCTGTCTCAAATATTCAAAAACAATATTTTTTTTATTCGTCAGCCAAAAATAAGAAATTTGGTTTTTCGGGGTTCTGAAAAAGCTTTTTATGTTTGTGAAAAATGATCTCTTTTGAGCGTCAACAAACGTCAGACATATTTTGTTGCAAAAAAATTGAAGCCACATGGACAAAATGGAAAAAGATTTTGCCGAAAAAAAAAGTGTTTTCGAAATTCTTTGTTAAATTTTTTTTTCCGGGGACAAAAGACAATGATGAAAAGACATTTTAAAAACATTTACTGCGGGGCTTCTATTTTTTTTGAATATTTGAGCATTCTCCAGCAGTGTACAAAAAATCTAATAAATTTGTTTTTTAATTTTGAAAATAATTCCATTTTGTGAATTGTCAACGTTCGAAAGCTATACATCACTATAATATTAAAAAAGAAAGAAATCGATTCAAGGACAATAAAAGCATTCTCTAAAATAAATTACAATATGCACAAAAAATATTTAAAAAATTTTGTTTTCCTAACACATTAATTTATAATATTTATGGAAATAAACAAAATGTTGAACTTTGATTTAACAGAAATTAAATTAAATTTTTAATAATTAATGATGAATGCGCCACAAGGATGATTGTCTCTTTAAAATTGCTGCTCCAAAGATGATAAATCCGCTTTTACATATTTGTTTACTAATGTTGTTTTTCGATTTTAAAAATATGATTTATATTTCTTTAGCAAAGAAATTTAACAAATAAAAAACGCTAACAAAAAATTAATATTTTTTGTAAGAAAAAATGGCTGCTTTTTTCGAATATTTAATAAATGGGAAAATAAGAACTAATAAAACTGTAAAAAGTTTTTTACATACACCACATTTTTTCATAATTAGCGTCCTGTGTTATTCTTCATGGAATAGGTATTCAAAAATAATTGAAAAAACTAATTTGTCCGTTATTTTTACTGAAATAAATTCTTATTTCTATATATCTGTTTAAGTAAAACGTTTTCATTCACCACACCAAACCTTTACCAAAATGTTCCACAAAATTACTAAATTTTTATCATTATTATTGATGATTTCCCGGAATTTGGTAATTTTAGAAATATGTTAAATTTAAAAAATTGTTTTTATTTCTCTAACAAAATAAAGGATTGCGTTTTTACAAAGGCATTTAAATATTCAAAAAAATTATCTTTAATTTATTGATATTGCTGACATAGACCTTGTTTAGGCGAATGCAAAACCAAAATGAAAAACAGCCAATTTCCTTCTCTACTACCATCTGTCACAAACCCATTTAGCGTAGATCAACATTTATTTTTTACATATTTTTTAAAAAATGTTGTTTTCGATTTTAAAAGCCTGATCGATATTTTTTAGCAAAGAAATGTGAAAGAAAAAATTGAGGCAATGAATAACGCGAAAATGGTCAGTTTGTATTGTTATATTTTTAGACAAAAAAGAATTTCTGCTTTTTTTGAATATTTAATAAATGGACAAAAGCACAAAAAAGATGTAAATAGTTCTTTAAACACATCAAACTTTGTTCAAATTAGCGTTTTGTACGATTTCCCTGGCAACTCAAACGACAATTAAAATTGAAAAATAAATAATTTGCTCGTTAATTTTACCGAAATTAACTTTTATATATATCTTAATATCTGCTCAATTAGAAAATTTCTGTTACTTTTCTTGTACCAAAACAGAAATACAAGATCAGACTTAGAAAATTTACGAACGGGTTCTCCACAAAATTTCAATATTTTAATCTTAAATATCGGTGATTTGATGATAGTTTGTTTTTATGAACATTTCTGGATTGTTGGTTAAGGAAATGTAAAACTTGGATATCTTAATTATGTAATAAATAGTGGTCAAATATGAAGTATGTTAATTTACTTAATCAAATATTGACCTGAGTATCTTCAGTGGCTACTGTTTGCAACGTTTTTACGAAAAAAAGAAGAATTTCCATTAGCGATGCCCCTTTTTGCAAATGTGTGATAGCAGAAAGAAAAGTGCGTAAAAAATCAATATTTGAAATTGTAAACATATGAAAAAATACATAGTATGAAGCTTTGTCAGTGCCCGCGTGTATTTGCTGGCCAATAAAAAGGGGAAAACATAACAGTGACTCCGAACTGAATATAAAACGCTTTTAGTTTGAATATTTAATTGCTAACAATTAATTTTAACGTTTTAATGTTGTTTTAAATATTTTTTGCTAACCGTAGACATCTCCAACAAATGATGGAGTTGAGGGCCCATGTTTTGTCCATAAACTCGTCTAGTATAAGGAATAATTGTAGCAAAAAATTAGCTGCCAAATCCTCAAACTGTGGGTTTACCAAGAGCTCAAAGTTACTGTAATACAGTAATCCACAATGTGTCATCCCCACCTTTAATTTGCAGATTCTGCAAGTTTTAGATGCTGAAACGTTCCAAATCTTTCAGATTCGGATTCAGCATGTCCGAAAACCTATAAATCCAGGAAACTGGGCCATGAAATCACAAGCTTCTGGAAATTTGCACAAAAGTACCAAAAATCATTGCCACAAAATAATGACAACCCTTTTTAAAATTTGAATATGTATATTTTGGAGCAACAAGTGTTTGGATGTTGTTAAATATACTTAATTAATCATATTCGAGAATAAAACATGCAAAAATATGCATGGCACCGATTTCCTATTAAGGTGAAATTACGATATTAGTGTTAATTAACATTTTTCAAATGCCGGTACAGCTTTAGCGAATGGGTTTTAGAAAATCTTAAGGTCCATTTTGTGTTCTTGCTATAATTATTAAGTCCCTAAGACATAATTAAATATATTTAACAACCTCCAAACACTTGTTGCTCCAAAATATATCGTATTCAAATTTTTTGAAAGGGTTGTCATGATATTGTGGCATTGATGTTTTGTACTTTTGTGCACATATCCAAAAGCTTGTGATTTCATCGCCCTGTTTTCTGGATTTACAGGTTTTCAGACATGCTGAATCCGAATCTGAAACATTTGAAGCGTTTTCGTTTCTAAAATTTGCAGAATATGCAAATTTTGACTTTGGATTCATCTTGTGAATTACTGTATTACAGTAACTTTGAGCTCTTGGTAAAACCATAGTTTGAGGATTTGGCAGCTGATTTTTTGCCACAATTATTCCTTATACTAGACGATTTAATGGGCAAAACATGGGCCCTCAACTCCATCATTTGTTGGAGATGTCTACGGTAAGATTATAAAACTGTCATATTTTGGTGTATCAATATTTCCAATGCATGACGCATTAATTAAAAAAATCATTCCTTTTATACCTAAAAAACCTATGTTAAAAAGAAAAAATGAAATTAAACAAGTAAATGCAAGACTGCTACAGTCCGTTTAAAATTACTGCTTCAAAGATCATCCGCTTTTATATGTTTCTCTACAAATATTTTTTAATGGTGTTTCTGTATTTCAAAATATAATCTGCATTTTTTAGCAAAATAATTAAAATGAAAACTGCGTCAATGAATAAAGTGTAAACGATGAATTTTTAGTTTTTTGACAGAAAATAATAGCTGCATTTTTTTTGAACATTTAAGAAATGGAAAAAAAGAAACAAAAAAGATTTAAATAGTTCTTTTTAAAAACACATCAAACTTTTATACAAATTAGTGTTTTATACTGCTCTGATGGGAATAATAAAACAATAAAAATTTAAAGAATACTATTTTCCGTTATTTTTACTGGAATAAATTCTTATATATAACGTAATATCTGATCAAGTACAAAATTTCCTTTTCTTTTCTTGTACCGAAACAGCTACGTTGCGCCGAAAATTTATCAAAATGTTTTTTACGAAATTTCGAAGAAATACATTTCAAATATTTCTATCAGCCGCAAAATAAGTTAGCGACAAATGTTTAATCGTCATGTTTTAAAAAAAACATAGTGAAATTAGAACATGTCTTTGCTTTCTCAGGCAAATATTTTCGAAGAAACGAACAGAAACAGAAAAAAATTAAAGAAAACGCTTTAATATTTAATTTCCGGTTTAAAATTATAGCAAACATTTTTTGCGATAAATTTATTGTAACGTAATTGACAAAAGAAATCAACGAAATAAACCTTCTGTTCCACTTCAACGTTAAAAAATGCATTAATAATTGTAAAGGTCTGAATATTCTGCTGAATAATTCACCTTCACTGAATTGTAGTTGTCCTGTTGATCTTCGAAGTTGAGTTAACAAATAACCTTTATGATACAGTATAGCAAGAAAATATAACGTTAAACAATAATATTCAAGCACAAGCTTGGGTCGACGAAGACTGTGAGTTTCACAGCTTCTTTTATAGTAAATTCAATAGGAACAGAATAGTTTCACACGAGAATATTTCATGAGGGCGCTGCTGCTTTCGTTTAAGATTGAATGTCGCCAGCGTCGCTGGGTATTAAAATGAACGTTCCCACCGTTGAAAAATCATGAAAATCATGGCCAGGGAGCTCTCTTTTTGATAAATGAGTGAATATAGCGACTCCCTGAATGTGGCGTCTCTTTTTGAAGACAGAGTTGGCTGAATTTAAGGTAGCGTCTCCATTTGAAGATAGAACCAGCGACCGTGGGAATCAAATGTATCAACGTTGTCGCAAATATGGCCGCCACTGTTAAGATTGAGAAAGAGGCGCTGCTCTGATTGAAATGAGTTGCTTCTTTCCAAGTTCGCAGTTGAAAAGAGAGAGAGAGAGAATGATGCATTGATGATTGGCGTGAATCATTTCTTTGCACGCTTGCAACTTTTGAAGAAGAGAGGAAGAAACACTCTCGCGTGTGAAATAATTGATGGAAAGGGCTTCATTCCTTTACATAATAGAGTGTCTTCCAAAATCGAATAACTGTTTTGCATCTCAAAATTAATAATCATATACAATCTTTTCCCTTTATTTTTCTATTTTTTTCAATTGACTGGATGTGAATCTCGTATCTGAAATTAATTAATTAATTAAAAGTTGTTTTTTATTTTAAGAGTATTGTTTTTAATTAAATAAAATATTCAAAACTTTGGTTTTCTTCCATTTTCAACAGCAAAAATTCTTTTCTTTGTGAAGTAAATAGATTTGCTGCTATTTACTGAATAAGATAAAAGATGTTAAGTGTTAGTATATTTATTATTAATTGCACAGCTTTCAGCAGCAAACTTGCCAAGCAGCAAGAGCTCTGATATAAAAATAAGGCAAAGACAAAAAGGGTTACAAATCAAAAAAGAGAGAGAGGAAAAACAGGAGAGAGAGATTCTTGGCTAAATGCGCTGCGGCAATTTCATTCATTTAAATCTTTCCATAACACCTTCCCCAAGTGAATGATCTTCACTTTGTTCACGAAATTCTTTTGATTTGAGCTTACGATTTTTGCCTTCCGAACTAACTCGTTCAATAGCAGACCATGAACTCCGGCTTAAAGGTTGAACTCGATCTTTGCTTTCACGACATTTGGAATTTTCAAATTGGCTAAAGGATACTGTAACTCCAGAATTTTTGAAAGTGTTTGATGCCAAACGACCACCATTAATCCTTTGCTTAAGAGCACCCTCTTTCACCTTCCCCTGCATGGGAGCATGCACTTTATCAGCTTTTGATTTCCATTCACGCCAATTTGAGCATAAATCAGCTTCTTTTTGAACACGACGACGACCCATTGTTACGGTATAAAGCTTTTGGGAATACTTTGCAGCACTCTGCTGTTGCTTTCTTTGATTATATTGCCCATATAATCGCATATTAAAAGCTTCCATCCAGTTCCTTCCAAACAAAGATGCTCCTTGTGGAACTACCGTAACCCAAAGTTGACGAATTTGCTTTCCAAATTCAACAATAATCTTGCTTTTGCCAATGACAGGAATTTTCTTGTTATAGCTTTGAAGTTTCTCTTCGCTTACAAACAACTTTGGCTTTCCAATGCTCTTCCATACATTCTTGCTGATTACGGTAACTGCTGCACCAGTCTCTTCGGGGGCGTGGGTTCGAATCCCACTCTCGTCACCAATGAAGTAAATAGATTTGCTGCTATTTACTGAATAAGATAAAAGATGTTAAGTGTTAGTATATTTATTATTAATTGCACAGCTTTCAGCAGCAAACTTGCCAAGCAGCAAGAGCTCTGATATAAAAATAAGGCAAAGACAAAAAGGGTTACAAATCAAAAAAGAGAGAGAGGAAAAACAGGAGAGAGAGATTCTTGGCTAAATGCGCTGCGGCAATTTCATTCATTTAAAGGACGTTTTTTGTAACAATCTAGAATTTCTTGGCATTAGGAAAAATTTTTTGTCTCAGAATCGGCTGAAAATGTGTTCCTAGGGTAATTTTGGTCCAGGAATCCGAATTTCGCCATAATATTTGACATTTTTCAGGTGGATTCTGAGATTCAGAATCTGCGACCCAGAATCTGGATTCAGAAGCCATATTTTCAAAAAATCTCAAAAATGATACTATTCGAAAGCCCTGGACGTTTTTAGTCAGGAAAATGCAAAGATATTCATATTTGACCCTTTTTAATGGTTTTATGCCTCCGAGAAGTTCAAAAATGGCCTAAAATTACGGTAATTGGGTTCTAAAATCCACTTTTACAACTTACCCAAAGCCCGTTCATATTTTTTTATAAACTTTAACTAGTTGGGCATCGAAAAATACCATAATCTGGAAAAAGTAGGGGGATCAGAAAAAATTTTTCCTGTGCTACTTTTGTCGACTTCAACAAAATACAATATCTCCAACATAAACAAAAAATCAGAACTTTGGAAAACGACTATGAATCACCTTCCGGTGACTTTTATGATGAAATATAATATATTTGTAGCATTTTTGGAAAGTTTCAGCTCACCAACATCAAGTATGTACATTTGGGACCACCTTAAAATATCTGGTTTTTACCTAAATTAACACCAAAATACAAAAAATCGCAAAACTGATTTTTTGGTCTAAAATATTTTTTCTTGTGGTTTATATATTTAAAGTACATGTTTCTGCAATAGACAAACCCATTAACAACGATATTTGGACCAATTTGAATTTTTTAGGAATTTTTTAAAATACCTCATTTTTGGTCATTTTCCATGATTTTCAGATTTCATGAAAAATGTGAGATATAAACTTTTTTGAGTGTTTACCATAAAATATATGCTAAATAAAAATTTTGGGCAAAGTTTCAATCCACTAAAACCTATACGGCATTTTTGAGATCAAATATTACTTTAGCAATGTTATCTCAAATTTGTAATTATCGCTATGTAGTTCGTTCTGGGTTTTAAGGGCTCAAACTTTGCCCAAAATTTTTATTTAGCATATATTTTATGGTAAACACTCAAAAAAGTTTATATCTCACATTTTTCATGAAATTTGAAAATCATGAAAAATGACCAAAAATGAGGTATTTTAAAAAATTCGTAAAAAATCCATATTGGTCCAAATATCACTGTTTATGCGTTAACCTATTGCAGAAACATGTATTTTAAATTAGTAAAGCATAAGAAAAAATATTTTAGATCAAAAAATCAGTTTTGCGATTTTTTGTATTTTGGTGTTATTTTTGGTAAAATACAGATATTTTAGGTTGATCCCAAATGTAGGGATTTGATATAGGTGGACTGAAACCCTTCAGAAATGTTCCAAATACATTATATTTGATCATAAAAGTCACCGGAAGGTGATTGATAACCTTTTTCAAATGTTATGAATTTTTGTTTATGTTGGAGATATTGTATTTTGTTGAAGTCGACAAAAGTAGCACAGGAAAAATTTTTTCTGATCCCCCTACTTTTTCCAGATTGTGGTATTTTTCGATGCCCAACTAGTTAAAGTTTATAAAAAAATATGAATGGGCTTTGGGTAAGTTGTAAAAGTGGATTTTAGAACCCAATTACCGTAATTTTAGGCCATTTTTGAACTTCTCGGGGGCATAAAACCATTAAAAAGGGTCAAATATGAATATATTTGCATTTTCCTGACTAAAAACGTCCAGGGCTTTCGAATAGTATCATTTTTGAGATTTTTTGAAAATATGGCTTCTGAATCCAGATTCTGGGTCGCAGATTCTGAATCTCAGAATCCACCTGAAAAATGTCAAATATTATGGCGAAATTCGGATTCCTGGACCAAAATTACCCTAGGAACACATTTTCAGCCGATTCTGAGACAAAAAATTTTTCCTAATGCCAAATATCGCCAAAAATTCTCAAATGTTACAAAAAACGTCTTTTAAATCTTTCCATAACACTTTGACAGCAAAAAAAGAAAATAAAAATGTGTCCAAATATGTTTTACACAAAACCTTTCTAAACATCTTTTTTAGCGTCAATAAATGTCAGACAGATTTTGGTGAAGAAAAATCAAAAACAAAGGAAGCAAATGGAATTTTATTTTGCATACATTTTTTTGTGGTGAACACATTGCAATAGATGAAAAGATTCTTTAAAAATAAAAATTTAAAAGCTCAAATCATTTGAATATTTGAGCATTCTTCAGCAGTGCATAAAAAATAGAAATGTATTTTATTTGTTATTTTTGTAAAAAAATTACATAATGTGAATTATCAAATTTCAAATCAAATTGCCACAATATTTAAAAGGAAGAAATTGGTTGTGGAACATTCTTTGAAATAACAAACAAAATTAGAAAATTTAGTTTTTGAAGCAAATCACATTTATTTTTAATGCTTAAAGGAATCAACGAACATTTTTTAAAATTATAACTTTCCGAACTGAAATATCACTTAAATTAAACAAAAATTGTTTTATAATCATTTTGTTTTTTAAAGAACATAAACCAAAACGAAATTTTTAATAAATAATGTTGATTATTTGGGTGAAATCTTAATTTGTTTGTTTGTAGTTATTTATAATTTATAAATACTTCCATAATAATTTTTTTTTATTGTAAAAGTGTTGTTTAGAAAAAATAAAATATTCAAAAATATATAATTTTGTTCCTTTTGCAGTAGCAAAATGTTTTTTTGACAGCGAAATTCTTTTTTTTAATAAATCATGTTTAACAAAATAGTTTTGAAACATCTTTTTTGAGTGTCAACAAATGTCAGACAGATTTTGGTAAAGTAAACATAGGAAGCCAATGGGAAAAAACATGGCCAACAATACACAGTGTGTTGTTAGCAAGACTGAAACATTGCTCAAAAGTGAATCAACATTCCATTTTTTCAAAGAAAAAATTGTCTTTTAAGAAATTTTTTGTAAAGACTTCTTTTTTTTGTGCAAAGGATGTAATAATTGAAAAGACGTTTTAAAAATGATAAGCTTTTTTTCTAAAATTTGAGCAATCCTCAGCGGTGTACACATTATTTGTTATTTTTTATAGAAATAAATTACGTGTTGTGAATTATCATATGAATAATCCAAGTAAACTAATACGCCCATTATTAAAAAAAAGAAAATGGTTGAAGAACAATGAAACCATTCTTTTAAATAAATTGCGTTATGCATACCAAAATAATTAGAAAATTTAGTTTTTGAAACAAAAAATGTTTATTTATAATGCTAAATGGAATCAACAAAATGATATTTATCACTTTAAATAACGATATGCAACACTGAAAAATCACTTACCTTATACAAAAAATATTTTTATATTGATAAGGTATTTTAAGGAACAACAACCAAAATCAAATTTTGAATAAATAATGATAATTGCTAGTTGAAGCTTTGAAATTGTTTTTAGTTTTGTTTATCCGTTTGCAGTTTTAAATACTTCCATAATAGTTTATGTTGAATTTGTTTTGATGAGAAAAACAAAACAAAACATTCAAAAAAATCTGGGTATGTATGACATTGTTGTTGAAACTGGTCATCGATTTATTTATATGTTTCTACGTCGTAGATTCGAAAAAAAAAACATCAAAAAAAGTTTTAATAATATCAAAAACTATAAAATTAAAAACTAAGAAGAGGATCAACAGTGTGATAAATGTGTGTGTGTTGAAACAGATAGATCGACTACGATAAAAGCAAACATCAAAAAACACGATATTAATAAAAACACAAAAAAATTGTGTCAACGGGTGCAAAAGTAAAGAAATGCAACACTGATCTACTGTAATTGTGCACCCCGTCATTCGTATATTCAAATTTATCAATTGAAATCTGTTAATGCTGCTTCAAAATAGTACAAAAGGTTGGTGAATGTCGTTAATCGAGTTCTTTCGACATGTATTTTCCTTTCTTGAACAGTGGTTTTTATTGCTATGTTTCTTCAAAGTTTTTACTTTTTTTAAAAAACTTTTTAGCACCTAAAATCACCGTACAACCATAAAAGCAAACAGCAATAAACCGGGTTTTATTAAAATCATAAAAAAAGTATGTCAATGATAGTGGAAATTAAAAGTTCCAAAAACAACTTGTGTTTTTAAAATAGTTAGGTTGGCAATTAAAAATGACCCTGTATCGGTGTTACAATGTGGTTGGTAGTGCTGTAGAAAATATCTGGTATGCTTCTTTATTTGCTCTTCAAAAATAAAAAAGTTTACATTTCTGACGAAAATCAATTATTATTTCTCTTAAAAATTCAAAAAGCTTTTTTTGTTTTTAGATTATTTTCATATTGAGAAAAAATCTATCTAAATGAACATAGAAAAAACTCTATAATTTTAAAATGCTCGCAACATCTGCAAAAGCTTTTTCACAATAAAAGTCTAATCCTTTTTATATGTTATTCTGATGTTATTTTTTCCCAGTAACATGTTCAGAAAATTTGAATTTTATTTAAAAAGTTAAAAATAATTTTTTAACTTTTTCAACAAAATTTACAATTTTTTAAGAACTGTATTTGTTTTACAACAAAATCTTAAAAGCTTCCTTAATTGTCGGAGAAATATTGATTGTTTAAGCTTACTAACATACAAAAATTATGGTTGATTAAAAAACCATTTTTCCAGATTTCAATATTTTGATATGGAATCGACCACAAAGAGGCTGAAGTTTGTTGGCAACAAATATGAGCCTCCAACTCCTTCTGGATGGACTACGCCATTAAGTCAAAATTGACCAAAAAATAAAAAAATCGGAAATCACTTTTTTCTCGAAGCGATTAAACCCAGGGCACAAGGTTTTCAGACACAAAGTTGTGGTTGTTGACGAGATAATTTTGTGGGCTATCCGAATCTACCATCACCTTTTCTCCAGCCCCTCTGGTTCTCATAAGAACTTTGTTCTACGAAAAGGTCGAAAAACGTACTTTTCAAAACTTGGCGGCGGCGAAACTCCCGACACGAAAATGTTGAAGAAGTCATAATTTAGGGTCAAAAGCACTTTCCTACCATGTATTAACCCCACCCCTCACAAGTTATTCAAATCCCTTTGCTGTTGTTTAAAAATTAAATTGCACTTTTTTTTGGCCCACCCTGTATGTTTTAATGAAAAAAAAACAACCGTTAAATCTTTTTGTGGACATCCTCAGGAATAGGAGGATACCTTTGGATTAACGATATCATCAAAATTAAAAATAGGGCAAGCAAAAGTATGACCAATTTTTGGTGCAAAAACAGGCGTTGTCTGCACCAAAAACCGCGAAAGAGCGTTCGTCCGAGTGTTTTCTTTTTTGTCGTTTTTATTTACAAAAAAAATCACTGTGAAATGTTTGACAAAATGCGAAAAAAGAAAGATGCGTAAAAAATCAATATTTTTTAAAATTTAAAAAATCTTCACAGCTAAATATTTTAAAATTATTGAAAGTAATTCGAAGCTTTGCATGTGTCCTCACTTATTTGACAGCAGTTAAAAATAGGAAAAACATAACAATGCTGTCCAACTGGATTAAAATTTTATTCGTTTCGTTTGAATTTTTGATTGTTGATTATTAAATTGGTGAACGGAGAAAAAAAAGAGAAAACAATTTATATTTAAAAACCAATTCAAAAAAAAGTGTGAAAAAAAGTATGTCTTCTAATTTCTAATAGCTGAATATTATTTTAATTTTCATTTGTGAAATTTAATCTTGTGTAATATGGATGATCAAAAATATTAACATTACATGTATACTTATGCTGTTGGCGACATGTAATTTTATTTTTAATAATGCTTTTGCTGTATCTTTAGTTTCAGCAAACTCCTTAGATAAATTAAAATTTATTTTTTTATTGTAAAAATACTGCCATTTTAAAATAAAATATTCAAATATATTGATTTCATTCATTTTCGTAATTGAAAAGTCTGCAGCGAAATTCATTTTTCAACAACAAAAAAACAGATTTTTAAGAAAATGAATATTAAAAAATGTTTCCAAATACCTTTTAGAAAAAATGCATCAGCAACATTTTTAGCATCAACAAATGTTAGACATAGATGCTATTGAAGAAAAATTTTAGATATCTTCCCTCCAAAATGAGACTGTTAGTTTTTCGTTGTCTAAAGCTTTTAAGTACCTGTATTTACTATGTAAATAAAGATAAAATTATGGCTATAACGAAATCGATATTTGCTAAATCCGGAGGTAGCCATCACAAAATGTTATGCGTCTCAAAGGTGAGAGGGAATGAATGACATTTATGAATTGGTTTATTTGAACTAGATGGTAAAAGCAAATATAAGTGATGAGATATAAAAGTAATAGCTGGGAAGAATATGCATGATGAAGTAAAACTGTCATCATTCTAGGAAAAGTTGAGTTGATTAGTGAACGGAACGAACAAATCACGGATTGGCAAAAAACAAAGTAAAAAATGCTTTTCCGATTTAGTTTTTTTAAAGCGATTACTATTTGCTCTTACCGTAGACGACCCCAGAGGACGCCGGAGATAAGACCCCATATTTTGCCCATATATTGGCCTTGAGTAGAGATACTTATGGGGTAAATATTAGCGGCGGAGGTCCCCCCGTTTTTGTATAATAACAATTTGAAAATACTGAAAATACCTTCAAAATCTTTAAAAAATACCTAAAAATAAGGAGTTTCTGGAATTCGGAGAAACCGTATTTGTTCAAACGTTTCAGATTCGGATTCAGCATGTTCGAAAGCCTATATATCCGTGAAATAGTGTTGAAATTTCAAAAAGTGTCGATTTCGCACATGAAAATCGGAAAAAGTGAATCCAAAAATGTATACCAACACCCCCGAAAACAAATTTGCATACAGTAAATTATAAATTAGTTATTGTTTCAGGATTGTTAAATATGTTCAAAAAAGCATATGAAAGAAGAAAAAGTGTAAAAAAATTTATTGGCACTAATTTGCCATTGAATTCAGAACACCCTTTTAGTACACACTTTTGTGGATTCACTATTTCCGATTTTCATGTGCGAAACCGACAATTTTTGAAATTTCAACACTATTTCACGGATATATAGGTTTTCGAACATGCTGAATCCGAATTTGAAACGTTTGAACAAAAACGGTTTCTCCAAGTTCCAGAAATTCCTTATTTTTAGGTATTTTTTAAAGATTTTGGAAGTATTTTCAGTATTTTCAAACTATTGTTAAACAAAAACGGTGGGACCTCCGCCGCTAATATTTACCCCATAACTATCGCTACTCAAGGCCATTATATGGGCAAAATATGGGGTCTTACCTCCGGCGTCCTCTGGGGTCGTCTACGATTAGTGTTAATAATTAGTTTGAGGTCTGGGTATAAAGGTAGAACTATGCATCCGACATAAAAAACTACAAAGAAGAATGAATGATAACATGTTTTATCATTTAAATTAAGGATGCATGTAGTACTAGACCGAGAGACGCCGTCATAATTAAAATAGAATAATTTATTAAATTGAAACATTATAAAGCCCGAATACAATCATAATTTCATATAAATAAACATTAATATTCGAAGGGAATCACCAATCCATTTCAAGATAAGATTTGAGAAAGCGTTCATGGACTTCAGTAAATAAAAGATCACGAAGACGAATTTCGAGGCGTAAATCCTAAAAAAAGAAAACAAATAATTAATAGGACAAACATAAAATCTATAAACAACTGCAAAATAACTGTCATTTTTTTGTATAAAAAAATCCTCGGATACGGTAATACAGGCATTGACGCAGTTATCTTTAATTAAAAAATGTCTGGAACAGCCCTAATTCTGACTGTACCCCCACATTTACTATATCCCCTTCATGAAAAAAGAAAAAACTTACTTGACGTTCAATATTTGCAGCATCCCGATCATCACCAATTCGATTAAAATCATTAATAGTATTTTCAATTAAATCAAATCCATCTTTAATTGATTCAAGGAGGCGAGCTTCAAGAACAAGTCGATGTCCAGATGGAATTTTTCGTTCACGATGTTCATCCCAGATTTCAAAGGCTTGACAAGCTTTATCCAATAATTCAGCAAGAATTTCAAATCTATCTTCCGCAACAGTTCCATCAGGGCATTGCATCTTTGTCATTCGATCTTCAATAACTTTTACACGCTTTTCACTTTCTTCCCATCGAGGTAAAAGATTAAGTTCATGAAATCGAAGAGCAATTGATTCTGGAAGATTCTTACATTCACGATAAAAATCAAGTTCTTTCTTATTCAAACTTTCTTGAAGCTTTTCATCATCAAGATTTGAGAGTTCTACCGCAGCTTTCGCAAATGCAACCGACATTCTTCGTTGAGAAAAAGAAAACAAGAATGAAAAGATATTTCAAATGAATCGTGTCAACATTAAAAACGGAAGAATAATGGGAAACGTAAATGCATATGCAAATTTTATTTTCAAATAAGTGTGAAACATAAATGAAAATAGTCAGAGATAACAACGAAAAAACATTAGTCATTATCTTAAAGTAAATAATAATTAACAATTAATAAAATTAATAACAATGATCGTAAGCAAAATTGTAACAAAAACAACAAAAATCAATATACAAAAAGAAGACAAAAAACAAGAAAAGGAAACAAATAAAAGAAATTAATTATGAACTTAACAATTTACTTTATCGTCATCAAATAAATGACAAGTAGAAAAAAAGTACAAAGGCAAATTTTTTACATTTAAAAGTAGGTTATGATGATTCTGAAAAACAAGCAGGTGAATGTTGAGCAAATGTTGAAGACGGCGAAGAATTTGAAAAATCCATCAATTCAAGATCATCTTCTTCGTCACCGGAAGATGATGAATTTCGAACGCTGGATAGACGATCAAATTTCGGTTCATTAAATTCTTGAACGGCACTTTCTGGAACAGGTAAAACAGGTGATGGAGCTTCAATAAGTTCTAAAATATAAGAAATAATACTGTAATTCAATAAAAATCTAATCTTACCTTTCTTCACAACTGGTGGAATTTTGAAAACAGGAATGTGAATATGACGATGTGCAAGGGGTACACAGTTTTCTAACCGATAATAATAAATTTTGTAATCTTTTGAAGCAAGAATGACAATTCCATTATAGATTGCAGCATCAAAACAATGAGAATGTCGAACTCTGCTTTCAAATGCAGTCACAACGTTTCCAGCCTAAAATATCAAAATCTTTAAAGAAATTAAAAAGAACACAACATACATGATCAAATACGGTTAAATTGAATTTATTATGATTATCAGCAACTACGGTATGACCCATTTCATCAATCGAAACACTGATTGGATAATTTGTTATACCTTTACCACCAATTGCACGAAGATAATCTCCATTGTAATTGAAAACTTTGATTTGATGTGCTCGATTATCACAAATAAACAATTCATTGTTAGGTCCAACACAAATATTATTTGGAAACATGAGATGACTGACGGCAGAGAATTTATGCAGGAAGGAACCAGTTGATGAAAAGATACAAACACGCATAAGCTAAATAGTTTAAAGGTTAAGACAAAGAAGAATCAAGCAGTGAAATTACCTTGCATTCAACAATAATAATACGGCCTTCAGAATCAACACAAACTCCACGAGGATGTTGCAAAATACTTGTACCAAATTTACGGATGAATCTTCCAAAGCGATCAAAAACTTGAACTTGATGTGTAGGAGGTCGTTCAGTAATTACAAAATCACCATTTAAAGAACTGATTGCGACACTAAAACATGAAAAAATCATAATAATAGTTACAGTAATTCCAAAGTTGATCCAAAACTTACCGATTAGGATAAAGGAGTTGTCCATCACGTTTTCCAGGTTCACCAAAAGAATATTTAAAAACACAATTAGGATCAAAAACTTGAATTCGATGGTTATTAGAATCGGCAATAACAATATTTCCTTCTGCAGTAAAAGCAATGCCGGACGGCTCAGAAAATTGTCCTCCAGAAATACCAAAGCCTCCAATTTTTGTCGTGTATTCTATTGGAAATCGAAATAAAGTGGAGTGATGGAAAGTAACTGGTGGAGGTGGAACTGAAAAATCCATCACTTCAAAATTTTCTTCATCGTCACCAGAAGATGATGAATTTCGAGTGCGTGAAAAACGATCAAGATTTGGTTGTTCTTTTTCAGGTGAATCATGTTCTGTGCATTCTGGAAGAAATTCATCAGTATATTTTAGTAAGACTGGTGAACATGGAGGGGGATCTTCATTACATTCTAAAACATAAAATCTAAAGTCATAAAATATTTAGCTTTTAAAGGTTTACCTTTCTTTTCAAATTCATTTGTTGAAACATTCAAAACAGGAACATGAACTTGAAGACCATCAGCAATATTATCCAAATAATGATAGTAATAAATTTTGTTATCCTTTGCAGCGACAATGACAATTCCATTATAGATTGCAGCATCAAAACAATGAGAATGTCGAACTCGGCTTTCAAATGCAGTCACAACGTTTCCAGCCTAAAACAGCAGCTTTATATTAAGCAGCTACGGTAGAATAAAACCTACATAATCAAAAACGGTAAGATTGAATTTGGTGTGATTGTCGACAACCAAGATATGACCCATTTCATTGATCGAAACACTTATTGGATAATTTGTCATACCTTTACCACCAATTGCACGAAGATAATCTCCATTGTAATTGAAAACTTTGATTTGATGTGCTCGATTATCACAAATAAATAATTCATTGTTAGGTCCAACACAAATATTATTTGGGAACATGAGATGACTGACGGCAGAGAATTTATGCAAGTAGGAACCAGTTGATGAAAAGATACATACACGCATAACCTGAAAAAAGGCAAATAATACAAGAAAATGAAGTCAAGGAGACATTTTGAGGCTTAAATCTCTACCCAAATTACAAAAATCCCGTGAAACTTTAGAATCATTTCTGTTCACCACCAAAATCAGCGAGATCACCATTACCTTGCACTCAACAATAATAATACGGCCTTCAGAATCAACACAAACTCCACGAGGATGTTGTAAAATGCTTGTACCAAACTTTCGGATGAATCTTCCAAAGCGATCAAAAACTTGAACTTGATGTGTTGGAGATCGTTCTGTTATTACAAAATCACCATTTAAAGGACTGATTGCGACACTAAAACATGAAAAAATCATAATAATAGTTACAGTAATTCCAAAGTTGATCCAAAACTTACCGATTAGGATAAAGGAGTTGTCCATCACGTTTTCCAGGTTCACCAAAAGAATATTTAAACATGCAATTAGTATCAAAAACTTGAATTCTGTGATTATTAGTATCTGCAACAACAACATCACCTTCTGCCGTAACGGCAATACCAGAGGGTTCAGCAAATTGTCCATCGGCAACACCAGAGCCTCCAATTTTTGCACGGTCTCCCATTTTATGTCGAACAATCAATGATGGAAGAGCTGAAAATGCTGCTGCTGCTGGAGGAACATCATTAACTGTTGCATCTTGATTCATTGCTGGAAGAAGTTGATTATTACCATTAAAAGATGAATTTGGAATTGCCATATTTGAAAGAACTGAAGAACCACCAGGAAGAATGGATGGAAGAGTTAATGTTGGACATTTTTGTTGTTGAGGAGATAATTGTGCTTTTGACATTTTGATAAAGACATCATCCGCAGAAGTTGATTGAAGATTTGGTGAAGGAGGTAACTTGTTAATATTTTGTTTAACAATGTATTCTTTTTCATCATCTGCTTCTTCAGTTCCTTCTTGTTGCAATGCATGTAGATCATAATCTGATTCAGTTATCTTCATAAGAAAATCTTCAACATTGAATGAAGGCATTGGATAATCAGCACTTTCAGATTCACAAAATTCTTTTATTGGATCAATTCCGTTATCTTCACTGGAAAACATAACATATAAAGAAAAATAACACGTTAATGCTTCGTTTGACGCAAGTAAGAATGTGGTAAAAATAAAAGTGAATTGAAGATGATATAAAGTCAACAACGAATAATAATTAGAATATAAATTACCATGCAACACATCGAAACGAAAGCAGAAAAACAATGTGAGATAATGTTTGGCAAAATGTGTCAAGCGTCAAACGCATTTTGCATGAAAATTCAAATTTTGCAAAAGAAAAAAGAACAAATTTTTTGTTTTTTCAACACCAATTTTTATAAATTTGAGCTATTTTTTCCCAAAATTTATTGTTTATTATCATTTTTTATGTTTTTAAACATTTATTTAAGATTTATTATGCATAATGACCACTTTAGATAGTTCATATAAAGCAAGCTCAATATTAATAAAGTAAATGTTTATTTATATTTTGTTACAAATATCGATGTAATCAGCAATCACAAAAAAATCAAAGAAAAAAGATCATTTTTGTCTTTTACTATTTCCGGCTCTACCCAATCCACCAGGTACATAATCTTCCACAAAGACCTGCCATGCCACTTGAAGTTGTTTCATCATCTCTTGTAGGCCACCTTGTCCACTCATTTGCTGAAGCATTCAAGGATCTATCATTTTTGACATTTGTTGATTGAGTTTTTGCATTTGTGAAGAATTCATATTTGGTTGTTGTGCCATTGGAGTTCCATTGAAGAGCCCTTTCATGGATCGAAGTTTAAACAAACTTCTTGTATTGTGTAATTACAGTTTTTACTTCATCAATCGTTGTTCCACTTCCATTTGCAACTCGTCTAATACGATTTAATTCAAGTACTAACCCCCATATGTAAGATTTTATTCATCTTAAATGCCCTGGAAAAATATAAGGGATGGTGATTTTTATTTTGATCACCCTGTATTTTTTACTAATGTTGTTTTTCGAGTTTAAAAACATAATCTATATTTTTTAGCAAAGAGAAAAAAACGCGTTGACGAAAAATTAATTATTATAGAAAGAAAAGAATGGCTGTTTTTTTGGAATATCTAATAATTCGAATATTTAATAAATAGGAAAATAAGAAATAACGAAGCTCTAAAAAATTCCTTACGACCGACCAGTTTTTACTTTTATAACGGGAAAAACAAAGAAGTTTCCAAAAATTCACGGCTTCCGGAGTAAAAGTTTCGGCTTGCCGGCCGCGTTTATCATGTCTGATATATCCTCAAGTAAAACGTTTTCATTCACCACACCAAATATTTACAAAAATGTTTCCACAAAATTACAAAATTTTAAAAGTTTTTAATATCGGTGATTTCATGAAATTGAAAGTAAATACGAAATATTGTTTTTATTTCCCAAATGGATTTCGTTTTTATAAAGTCATTTAAATATTCACAAAAATTATCTTTAATTTATTGCTGTTGTTGACACACACCTTGTTAAGACAGTTGCAAAACCAAAATGAAAAACAGAATTTTCCTTCTCTAGTACCATTTGTCACAAAACCATTTAGTGTAGATCAACATTCGCTTTTACATATTTGTATACTAATGCTGTTTTCGATCGATATTATATTTAGCTAAGAAATGTAGCAAAAACAATGATTTAAATTTTTAGACAGAAAAGAATGGCTTCTTTTTTTGAATATTTAATAAATGGGAAAAATGAAATAAAAGAGTTGTAAAAATTTCTTTACACACATTAAACTTTTTCATTTTACCCGGTTCTTTGGGATGAAACAATCAATAAAAATTGATAAATTAATAATTTGATCTATATTTTACTAAACTAAATTTTTATATCTTGATATCTGCTCAAGTCAATAGAAAGTTTTTATTTTCTTTTCCTGTACCAAAACACAAACAATTACACCTCGCCTAAAATTTACAAAAATGTTTCTACAAAATTTCAATATTTACCATAAATATTAAATCGAAATTTTTTGTTTTTTGTTAACATGCTCATTTTTAAATTTTCAGAAAAGCTTAAAGATTGCTTTTTTTATAGTGGCTCGAAAATACATTTTTCCATATTTTATGCTTATTTTAAAGAGGAATAACTTTTTAAAATTTCTTGATATTCAATTTTTTATGAAAATAGATTTCAAGTCAATGCGATTCGCCGTTAAGAACTTAAAGTGAAATCCTTTTTTCTATTTAATAGTATTGTTTAGATTTGTGTTACGTACAAACAAGTTTTTAATAATAAGATTAAAAGAATCTGGATTCCGATATCAGTTTTTATTTAAGTGGCTCAGGAGAATAAATATTTAAGCAATCACAATCTTTAAGAAAGTTACTTCCTTATTTTTTCCAGCATTTTAGTAATACCGTTAAATATTTTATTTTATGACACATTAAATAATTTTTAACAGTAGATATTTATAAGATTATTAATCCACAATTATTTAAATCAAAATTTGGCCAAAATATTATATGAAAACAATTTAATTAAGAAAGGATATTTCGAGAGAATTTAGATTTAGCTTTGATGTAATCAAGAAAATATTGTTCATGATATACTGCTTCAGGAATATTTCCTTGAATTAAATCTCGAAGAGAATATGCACTTAGAAAGAAGCATGGAACTCGGCATAATTCAGGTTTTTGGACACGTTTGATTTCTTCAATGAAGGCTTCGCTGACTATAATTAGAAAAAATGGTTAGCTGTAGTCAAGTGTTCTTTTACCTTTAGTGATGTATTTTTCAACAGCTACTTGATCAATAACATCAATTTCACCTTCTTTCTTTGCATTGTCCAAAACAATGTCGAATTTTGAACGAACAAAACAAATGGGTTGATTAAATTTTAGAGATTGAATCGCAAACTCGATTTCTTCTTGTCCAAGAACATCTTGGGTACACATTATTAAGCAATCAAAAGCACACAATGATTTGTCACTAAAAAATACACTCTTTTTTTTTTAAAAATTTGCATAAAAAATTTTTTTGATAAGTTATTATAAATGGGACATTTATGATATATACGTACTGATAATAACTGCTTGCATTATGAGAAATTGTTCCAGACCCAGGGATATCATAAATCTTTACATGTTTAAACTGCGGATCAGTAAACGAAAACGGTTCAATTTCAGAGGTGGTTTCTGTTTCACCAACTTTTGCAGCAGCAGGATCGTTATTTTTCAGCCCTCGAACAGCATTGATTAAACTACTTTTGCCTGTTTTAACATGCCCAACAAAGGCAAAGTTGTAACAATTTTCAGTATCTAAGTTTAAATCGGCTTTAGCCTTTTGAATAAATCCTGCCATGTCATCAGTGACTTTTATATCAAATTTAGGCTTTTTTCCAATGTACTCAAAAAAGTCATCTCGTGAGTTTTGGAAACTTTGCATATGCGCCCCAAGGCTCTGAATAAGCTTTTCATTTTGTTCCCGGTTTATTTGAAGTTGTTGTGACATAAGTTTGATAACTTCGTTGTGCTGTGCTTGGCTTGATTGAAGCTCATTTTTGTGCTGTAAAAGTTGTTTTAGGGTTATACATAAACAATATACAACTAACCATCTCACGGATTTGTGCCATCTGGTTTATTTGTTGTTGAGTTTGAAGTTCACGATCTTTATTCAGTTGCTGAAATCTTTTCGCCATTAAATCGAATTTTTCGTTAGCTTACTTACCTCATATTTTGCTTTTTCAGAAAGTTGCAAATCCTTTTGAAAAGATTCTTTAAGCTTTAAGATTTCAGTTGAATGCCGCACTTCATCTTCCATCTTCTCCTTGCTACAACTCTTTCTGATTACCTAAATTTTTAAAGAAAGAAAAACTTACAGCCGTTGTTTTTCATTGTCGGAATTAATTTTGTCAAGTTTCCTAAACTCATCAAGTTGTTTCAATTCAGCTTGCAAATCTCTCATTTTTTGATCACTTTTTTCGGCTTCTCTTCGCATAGCATCAGTAACCCTTTTGGTGGCATTTTGTAATTCCTAAAATCAAGATTCTTGATATCTTTCTATAAAATAATAGCATACCAATATTTCTTGTTCATGCTTCTGCTTTAGTGATTGTTTATCTTCTTCTGAACTGTTTTTTTCCCGTATCAATTCATTAGCATGTGACATTTTCATTCTGGCATATTCTGCATCTTTTGCCGCAATCGCTGCTTTGGCTTGCGCTGCAGTGGCTTCACATTTTTTCTTCTCCTCTGCTAAAGCTCTATTTGCCCGGTCACGTTCAAGCTAAAATTTCACATTGTTTTACACACCTAGCTCTAAGGCAGAGTATTTAGATTTTGCATTTTAAAAATTTAATTTTTATATCTCTGAATTATTATAATTTTGGTTGGTTTAAAAATACTGTTATAAAGAAACTTACTTCAGCTGCACTGGGTCCAAAAAATCCCATTTTTACAACAAATTCTTTTTAAAACAATAAATTAAAATCAAAGAACACTGTTGAATTTTTAACAGTGATAAAAAAGCTTATATATTGTTTTGTGAAGACGGCGAAAGTGGGAGGAACACTGATTAAATCTTATCTTTGCTCAAAAAAAAGAAGAAAAAACGCTGATTCAAACATGCAAGCACTCCTTTTTATCATGAAATAAAAACTAAAATCTCTTTTTTTTATATAGACATTATTTAATAAATTTTGATCTTTGATCAAGTCAAGTATTTTCAAAATATTTCTTAAATGTCGGATTTTTGAAAAATACTTGATATTCTTTGTTTACCTAAAACCACTGGAAAAAATGATCAAATCAAAACATTTTTTAATTTTTCGTTACATCTTTTGATTTTTTGATTCTTCTTTGTTAAACTTCCTGTTTTTCTAAACTGATAAATTCACCTCTGGATTTTCTTTAAATTTCAGTGTAAAATATCTTTGTCTTCTTTTTTGATGCCCTTTGATTTTTATAATTTTTCTTACCCTCAGAATGAATAAATTTGTTATGTATCTTCTTTTTGTAAGTGAATCTGTTTCAAAAATTTAGCTTTCAAGCCTTTGTTGTTATTTCAAACATTATAAATGTCATATTTAGTTATTGATAATTTTTATTATAATGTCAAAGAGTAAATATGTCAAAATAAAATGCACAATAATCTTCAAAACTGTTATATAATATAATGTTTTAATAAGAAATAAAAAGCTTCATCAAATTTTGATCATCATGCAAATACTTTTTCATTTCGCATTGCTCACCACGCTCAGTAATTAAAATTGAAGCGAGGGCACTGACATTGTAAATGTCTTGTTTTTCGAAATCAACATTGTATTCATTCAAAGTTCGAAGAACCATTTCTTTATCTTTTTTGATGTAATTTTCTTTGGATTCACCCTCTGGGCAATTATCGAGCTCTTCATCAAGTTTTGTACGAACAATTACAGTTGGAATTTTTAGTTCTTTAGTTAACGAAATTAGAAGAAGATCTTCTTCTCGAAATGCCCCATAGCTGCAGATAAAAAGACTGCAAAGTTTTGGAAGCTGGAGTTTTTCAAAGAAATCAACATAAATTGGCCGATTTTCTTCAATTGATCCATTGATGAAACCATTGTTGGGGTAATTGAGTTTGTAAACGTTTTTGCCATTTATATTCAATGGATTACTTTTGACGTTTTTAGCTCTAATACCACCTGCTAAAGCTCCAATTAAATTGTTGCGACCAGATTTTGGTAAACCAATGACCCCGATGCATTTTTCAGATGAGGAACTTATTGTTGCATTTGTTTCTTCAAACTTCTCTTCGCTGGTATTTAGTGGTATGCAAATTTTTTGAGAACTTGCAGTTTCAAACATATGAATTTCTTGTTGAACATTTTCATACTGATTTTTTCTTTGGCTTAACAAATTTTGACGCATTTCAAATTTAGCCTTGTTTAAAGCTTTCATATTTTCGATCTCTGTTTCATCAATAATTGTTAATGGTTTGCTCTGAAAGAGATATACTTCACTTTAAGCAGCGTTTTTGTTGTCCTAATCCTTACATTTAAGGTGTCAGAAGAATTCTCTTGTTGAAGTAATTCCAAAGTTTCCTTTTTTGTTTGTTGAACTTCGCTTAATAGATTCTCCTCTTTTTGACGTTGTTCATTTCGAAATTTTTCATACTCCAGATTTTTTTTCTAAAGTCAAATATTATTAAAATTTAAAATTTTTTATAGCAACTTTTTGTTCTTTCAACAATTTTTCAAGTTCATTTTGAAAAATATTAGACAGCTTTTCTCTACGTTTTTCATCTTGTTCAAGTTTTTCCTTGTGTTCGTTTTCAATACTTTCATCTTTTTCACTCTCATTTTTAGCTTGTTGAAGAAGAAGCTGACGAGTTGCTTCAATTTCCTGAAAATCTTATACGGTTTATAACTCTAATAGTTTCGTTTCTAATAGTATGCAAAATTTTCATTTTTGCTTGTCAAATTAAACTTTAATTGTTTTTTTCCCACCTTCATTTTCTTTTGATGTTCTTCTTCGTTTTTTTTGAGAATTGCATTTGTTGCAACTAAATCATCTTCAGTGGTTTGCTGAAATTAAAAAGATAATGTGATGTGTATAGTAGAAACGATTACGTTGTATTTCTCAACAGTTGCATTCGAATTTTGAATTTGTTCTTCTAATTCTTGTAAACGTTTTTCGTTTTCTGCAATTTCAAAGGATTTTTCTTGCAACATTCTTAACATTTTTGGATCCTTTACATTATTACAGAAACGTTCAAATTTCGCTAAGTCTAAAAAAATTAGCTGCAAACTATATCAAAACAATTTTGAAAGTTTAAATAATAGTTTTTTTGTTGAACACTTTTTTAAAATGCAAAAATTCCGTCTTCTTTCTGGAAATATGATAGCATTTTGTTCAATTCTTACCGATAAATTTTGTTGCTATATATATTCCAAAACAAAGGATAGAACCAACAACTAATAATTTACCAGTATTTTTATCCATTGATATTTCACAGATGCCTGAAGATTCGTCAAATACAGTGTTGTTCTGCGATTCCATTTTCTAAAGTACAAAACATTAATAGAATTTACCAACGAAATATTTTTTAAATTCTTAAAAAAAATTGTGCTCCAAAGAACTAACTGAAAACTTATAAACAAGCAAAATATAGGAGTACACATTTTTTATGACTTGTTCTTATCTTTTTTTCAAAAAAAGCATGGCGTGATTTCCAGCAAAATAAGTTTTTAACTTGAAATTTTTTCTTCATAAAAATAAAAATTAATAAATCAAGATAATACGATCTTTAGTTAAAAAAAATCTTGTATAATGGCATAGCCATTATGGTGGTTATGGTGTAGCGCGGTTCGAAAAAGGGGCATTGTGAGTCATCTCTTTATTATGGCATTACATCATTATTACGAAAGAAGTTACAAAAGGGAACATTAAGAGAGAGGAAGGAAGCCCAAAGGCTTCCGCCACGATGGTGATGGCTGGAGCCGCTGCGGATGAGCTGAGCTGGAGACTGCTGAAGAGTGAGTGAAAGAGCTGTTCTAAGCTGGAGTTGAACGGGTATTTATATGGGTTTGAGAAGGGGGTGTTGAACAGGACGAACTTGCCATTTGGGCGGAGTTGATGTTGGCTTTATCAGTGTATGTCCTTAATCACTTGCAATGGAACCTTCCAAAATGACCCCCGCGGAGTATGTGGAATCCATAGTACCTCGATAAGTATGAAAAACTTCCAAAAGATTTTTTCCCTTTCGAGGTTTTCTTGATTTAACATCGTATTAAAGCTGGAAAAATCCACGTTCGTGGATCGTGAAAATTTTTTTTGCCCAATCGTCGACCCGGCGGATGTGATGTCTTCAACTTCAATTCACTGTTATATTAAGAAAACCCCGAAAAGAATCCCATGGGGTTTTTCATACTTATCGAGGTACTATCGATTCCACATACTCCGCGGGGGGGGGGGGGGGGGGGGGTCACTTTGGAAGGTTTCCTTTTTGGTTGTATTATTTTTTGTAAAGCGATGCTCTTATTACCAAAAAATGCATTTTTTTGATCATATTAACACATGTCAAATGTTTTCGATTACCATCATGACACATTATGTATTATTTCAGATCATGGTAAAATATAATAAAAACTTTTTGAACTCGTTGTTTTAATTTTTATGATTGTATATCGATAAACGCCTGACAAAATTGTTTATTTACCATTAAGTTAACAAGGATTTGGATTTTCAGTCATTTATGCAGTGTTGGCGGTCTTCCGGTCCGCGGTCCGGTCTTTCGGTCCATTTTGGTCCGGTCCGGTCCGGTTTTTCGGGCGACCGAGACCGAAGACCGAAAAATTTAGGTCTCGGTCCGGTCGACCGGACCGGCGGACCGAAACTTATCGGTCCAACTGAATTCAATTTGTCAAAATTTTCAATTTTTCGAAAGTTTTTTAAAAAATTCAACGCAAACACTGAAAGAAAGAGGTTTGTTTTAATGAGGGGCAGTCATAATTGTGATTTTGCATCATTTTTCTTTTGTCAAAACTGCATATTTTCGATTATTTCGAAATTTATCAACAAATTCGATCAAAAAATGATAAAATCCCAAATTTATTTTCGTCAGACCGGGACCGGCGGACCGGAACATTTCGGTCTCGGTCCGGTCGACCGGACCGGTGGACCGGAGAATTTCGGTTTCGGTCCGACCGACCGGACCGGTGGACCGAAAATTTTCGGGCGCCCGCCAACACTGCATTTATGTCATAACTTTTATAAATCCCTTTCGTATTTTTTCCTGTATTTGAATATATCTTTTATCAGTTTTTAATTAAATAAACTTTATTTTTAATCATTAAAGTGATATTACACAGTATAAAGGTACACTAAGAAATTTTACTTTTTAAAATATTAACTCTTCAAAAGTACACTTTGAAACTACATATATTGATTTTTTCGATATAATGTTGACTTACCGTATCCTTGTTCACTTGAGTAACACATATTTCAGTATTAAAAATGCATTTTCATGAAATTTTTGATTCTTCTTGGCATATATAATCAATTATATGAGTAAGTTGATTGTTGTTGAAGCTTATTTGAGCAAAATTTGAATCGTTGTTACCTAAAAAAGATAAATATAGTGACCATAAACACAATTTTCATATAAATCACGCAAAAAAACAAAAACGGTTGGTCAGTTGGCTTAAAGATGGTGTTTACTATTTAGCTACATATGTTGGTAGAATATTAAAAACAAAGAAACGTGATTCTGATGGGTTTTTAGGTAATGGGATTAACTTGAATGAAGCCCATCATATGCCCCAACATCAGAAAACAGCATTCAGCTCACACAGCATCTTTTTTAAAGCGGTCTTCGCTATCTAAGATTATTGTATACATAGTTTCTGAGGTTTTAAGATATAAAATGTCATTTAAAATCATCTGTATTTAAAGATTCTGATGATTAAAGGATTCTGAAAAAAATTGAAATTTTTTGCTTTTTTACTTGGCAGTCATAAACATTTTGCCAAGAGTGGAAAATGACTGTGCTGTGCACATTACATTCATCGCAAATGATCGTTGATTTTCAACAACAGGTTTTAAATTTTTTTCTTCTTCAAGTTTTGCTCTTTCTGCAGATTTTCTACGTGTTGCTTTTATTTTCATGACTTGGAGGTTATGCCGCATCCTTTTATCCATTTTTTCTTTATCTCTCATTTCTGTCATCTGAAAAACAAAGAAGAATACGTTTTTTTTAAATTTATGTTTCTTAGAACCATTTTTTCTTTTTCAAGGTTTAACTGTTTCTGTTGATCAAGCTGTTCTTGAAGATTTTGTAACTTTTCTGCAGCACTAGCTTCTTTCAATCGGCTTATTTCGGCATCTTTTGCAGCCAACATCCCCTGGTAAATTTTTGCTTCAAGCTGAAAGTACTTTGATAAGTTAACTGTAAAAAACTGTCGATTTAATCAACAAAATATTAAGGAACTCAAATCAATTTTATTTCATTTTAAAGCTTTTGTTACGATTTTCAGGATTCCTAGTATCTTGTTTTTTCCTTATTGATCTTTTCTGCCAATTTTTTTCGAAGATGGCAGTAGTTTTAATGATGATTTACAAATTTTCTGTTTAAACAGAAAAAAAATCTATTATTTTTACAAGTGAATGACGCTATAATACTTCTTCCCCCCATATTCTTTCTATCAATTTAATAAAAAAAACTTACTTCGGCCTGACTTGGTCCAAACCAACTCATTTTTTACAATTTTTCAAAAAACAATTAAATTTACTTTTTGACTTTGCAAAATTTCTGCAACTTTTTTCTTTATAAAGTGAAAAAAGAGGCGGTACAATCATTATTCTTCAATGTGGCACAAAATTTGTAGCCAAATTACATGTGTCATTCAGTAAATTTCTTGATAAAATATAATTTAATAATTTTTTTAAAAGATCAAAAAATCGACAATTAGTGTTTGTACTTTTAAGTTTAAAAAAAAGCGATCATGTCAGGCAGAGTTGCTTTTTCCCAGATAAGGATTGTCCAAAAAAGTTTACAACCTGTTAAGCTTCCATAGGTTATGAGTAATACTACACTTTTTATGTCGTTTAAGTTCATTAAAAAAGTAACAAAGAAAATCAATATTTTTTCTTCGTCAAAACTTTTTTTCAAAATATTCAATTATGCATAATACGAAAATTTTATAAATAAAAGTAATATTATTTAATCTTGGATGAAAAAAATCCATTTTTTTGCAAAGTTCTAAAACTTTGTAAAGCATGTGTCACAAAAGAATGGTTTTTGTCATTTTATTAAAGTATAAAAATGAAAAACGGAAGAATAAACTTTTTGAACTAAATTTATTAAAGAGCTTGCAACATTTTGAATTTAAAATTTTAACATAATTAAGTACCAAAAAAAGATTAAAAGGTTAAGATCAATAATGTAAAATTTCATAATTTCAGTAACAATGAAAGGGAGATTGCATCATGTATTGAATTTTTACGTAATTCAATTTTTTATCCTTTAAAATTAAAACCAACCGATATTTTAAAACTTAAACCAAATATTCCAAGGTTATCTTGTAAATGTGTTGGTTGACAGAACTTTAGTGTTCACAAAAAAGTGACAGCTTGTCTCGGCACCGCATTAAACTTGAAATGCAACACCAACAAATTTATTTTTTGGATTACAAACATGATGCAATTTTTTGAAATGACTAAAAGTGTCTTCTTCATAACGTCAAAATGTGTGTCGTTGTTGCTGCTAATGCTTATTTTTTGTCCTTCTTATCACTGTTTTGAATTTGCAATATTCTGATTGTTAGTTTATTAATTTATTTTTCTGTTTAACGACTTTATTGTGTCAAAATTCAACAATTTTTCTAAGAAAATTTTAACAAAGTTAAACAAAATTACATAAAAGATGTATTTTTATGTTTAAAAAGAAGAATCAAATTCTTCGGGCTTGACTTTTCCATCGAGATCTTTGTCCATGGAATTAAACCAGGAACGATCACCTTCAAGATCTGTAACATTTCCTTTACTAATCTCATCTAGATGAGAATTTGCATATTTCAAAGCTTCATCAAATGTAAAAACTCCGTCTTGGTCAGAATCGATTGAGTTGAAAATTTCTGATGGATTTTTAAAAGTTCCTTCGCTTTTGAATGAAGCTTTAAATAAACATCCGGCAGTTGGGGATCGACAACCTCCATCACAATTACAACAAAAACTAAAAATTAATTTGTATAATCACATATGTAAATTGAAAACTTACAAATTGCATTGTCCTACTCCATAGCAATAACCAGTGCAACCAACATGGATCCCGCAACAAACTGCCCTACACTGAAAATTCAAATAAATTTAAAGTAATCCTTTGTAAATAAAGTTACCGAAGCAATCAATGCCATAAAACAGAAAAAAACAAATGCTGTTTGCATGGCTGTTTGATATCTTCAGATTACGGTATTCCTAAAAGATACTTTAATAACTCAAAAATGATTGTTAAAAGTTATTTTAAAAAAATTAGATCAATTCTTGTTTTTTTAAACAGTTTGGCAAGATTTTCTTGTTTTATTGAATAAAAAAACATTTCAATAAAAAATATATACGAATACTTTTTATAAAATTTTTGTCTCCTCCTCGATTTAACGTTAAAAGCTTTTAACTATCTTTGTCGTCTACTGTTTAAAATAAGGATGAAAACAAGACGAAAACACTAAAAGTGCAAATCAAGCATCAATATTAGAAACTGTAAAAGCTTTTTTTCAATACATTAGAGTGACATCAGATTTTATTTTTGATGCTTTGTCCAATTTTCACAGACACAAAATCAACTCATCTAAAAGTGCAATTCTTTTCTTTCATATTCAAACTTAAATCAAGCAAAACACTATCATAAGAATTTTAAAACATACGTTTCATGACATCATCACATTTTGGCAGGGGTTTGGAGTTGACAAAAAATGTTTATATTGGATTCGAATTGTACACATGGATGGATATATTTTGAACCAACACATTCGTGTTACGGAAAAGAAAATGTTGGTTATTTGATAAGATGCTAGACAGAAGCAGAACAATTTTGTGAACAAGAGAATGCTCATATTGTTCGGGCTTTAGGAAATCCGAAGACAACTGTTTCAAGTTGTGCTTATATATATGATGAATATATTCATGATTATGACTGTGGAGGACCTTCTTATACCAAATGTAAAAAAAAGGATCAAATTTGAAACGAAATCTGCTTTTTTATTGCACGTTTTAGTTAATCCAAATTAAATCTTAACTCAGTTGTAAAATTATTCGTTTATTGTCTCCATTTACAATTGCAATAATTTTAAAAATGGATAAATTACAAACACATGATTACTAAATTCTTCTTTATTTTTCAAAGCAAATAATAATATAATCTAATATCTAATAGTACGAAACAAATCAAAGGATCATTCTTTTAATGGAAAAATTCATTTGAAGGATTGAATTGATTTCTTTTCTAAAAAATATTTAACAGTTATTATCATAAAAATCAAGTTATTTAATTTTTAAAAATATATTTAAATTGAATTGAAAAACTGAGTGAACCACTATCGTTTTAGCGACCCAAGAAGTTCTGATAGTGTTAAAGCTGTTCGTGTTGAGAAAAATGAACCTTCCTCTGCCTTATTTTTTTTGCTGCAACAAAAATAAAAAAGAAAAAAAAGAAAGGCAGAGGAAGGCTCATTTTTCTCAACACGAACAGCTTTAACACTATCAGAACTTCTTGGGTCGACTAATATGAAAGTGAAACGATAGTGGAACTACAGTTGATAAAAAAATATTACGAAAAAATCGAAATTAAAATTAATTTGCTTTTCAAATCGTTGCCAATCTACGTAGAGTAAATGTTACAGTTTTTTTGGTTATCATGACAAAATTAATGACGATAGTTTAGCTTACGGTAAAAAAAGATTGCGAAAAAAGCAAAATAATAATATATGCCCTATTTTTCCAAACTACTGCCTCAGAAAAACTATTTAAATTCATAAAACTCTTTTTTTCATAAAAACAAAATGACTTACGTTGAGATATATGTTTCTTTGCATAAATAACTTCATGAGTTTCAAACAGCACATTATTATTCAAAGCTTCGTTCAGCAATTTTTGTTTGAGATCATCCAAATTAAATTCATTGATATTTGCAGCATTTACTTTATCATCATTTTCAAGCTTTCGAGGATTTGGCCAAAGTTCTTGTAAAAAAGTTGAAAGTTCTTCATAAGCTTTTGCTCGGGTATCTTTTTTCATCCAAAAATCAAAGTGACGAAAAATTGCACGATGTAGTTTCTTTTCATTCCTTGAAGTTGATGTTTCAGGTGATGGATTGGCATTGATAAAATTGAAAGAATGTTTATATTCAAGTTTGATTTTCTTTGCTCGAGGCGGAAATGGCAATGGTGAAATTTTGTCTTTGAATTCAGGATTAATGGAAGTTTTTGGAATATTTCTGCCAGGATCAAAGAATGATGATCTTGTAAATGAAGGAGATGGAACAATTTTTGGTTTTTCAATGAATTTTGGTTTGATTGGAATTGAAGGAGGTGAAGTTAAAATAATTGATTGATATTTGACTTCTTTTTTGATAAATTTTTGAGGCGGAGGTGCTTTGGCTTCTTTGTTGATAAGATTTTGAGGTTGATGTTGTAATGGAAGAGATTTCCTGATATCAGCTGGTTTTACAGGAGGTTCTAGGCTTCGTAAATATCCAAGTTTGATGAAATTTGGACGCAATCTAAAAAAGCAGTATAATTAAAGTTTGCAGTTTAGAGTAAATTAAAGAAGATAAAAATAAAAAAAAACGTACCGATCAATCCTTTCATCTAAACTTTCTTTTTTCGGCTTATTTAGTGCAAGTGGATCAATATCTTCTTTTTCAACTGTATCAGTAATTACCATACTTGAGCTAAAAAGGAGTTGAATTTTACGTACGTTTTTGTTGGAAGGGAAAAAAAATAAAAAAGGAAAAAGAATACAAAAACGCAAAAAAATGTTGAAAAAAAGGTCGAGAAAAAAACAATCAAACGCTCATGAAATTATTTTCAAAGAAAAAGCAAAAATTTGTGAGACGCTTGGCAAAGTGTTTCTCTTCGAGAAATCAACATTTTTTCTCGAGAGAATTTAAAAAAACGAATGCCAAAATGTCTCACAAAATTTCTTCTTTGTTTTGATTTGAAACTATGAGCAATAAATAAAAAAGGAACCCGCGAAAAAAAAAGCTTTAAAGAAAAGCTTATGTTGGGATACTTTGAGGGTAAGATGTAACATTAAATTTTTCATAAAAATCATTGCAATTTAATTTTGTGTTTTTGTTTTGCAAAATCATCAACCAAACAATTTCTTCAAAAGCAACAATTTACATTTTTTTTTAATTATCAAAAATATTTTAGTACATAATTAATTTAAATGGATGGTAAATTTATTTTCACTTTTTTTGTTTTTTAGGAGAAAAAATTTAAAAAAACCTAAAAGATTTTATTTTAAAGGCATGAAAAAAGCTCTTTCGATTCGAAGGTTTGAATGAAGGTTTACAATCAATTGAAGAAAAAAACCTATGATCGATTTTTTTCTGTCTCTCAAAAAAATCGCATTTGCATTTTTTAGATTCTTTTTTCTGCCGCGATGCTTTTCTTCTTTTATAAAAAATCTCCGTTTTTGCTTTTTTTGTAATGTTTTTCTTCGAATGGAAAGAATGCCTTTTGCCGCTGTAAAGCAAAAGAAAAAAAGATGGTGCCGATGAAAAAATGCTTGGTTAAAATCATATTTTTGGAAGATCCCATATTTTTTACAGCCATTAACCCTTGAAGAAACAAAAACAAGTTGATGTTTTAACAAAAAGCGTAACTTTAATTTCATCAGTGACATAGTTTAGAATACGTTAATAAATAAAGAAGGATACAAAAAAATTTCGTAATAAAAAAATGCATTATGTATTCTTGATTTTTTAAAAGTGTATGAATAGATTTGTTTCAAAGAAAGCCTTTGTTCAATTTTTAATCTGGTAATGAAAAACACAAACCTCTTGAATATTTGCAATTACGGAAATTAAAAAACTCGATTCAATTAATGAATGTTATTTATTTAAAATTTTTATTGATCACTTCATGAACAAAATTTTGTTCATAAAGTTACAAAACTCATAAAAAAATGAGTTTTAACGTCAAGCTTCTTTGGTTTTTATTTTTTAGCATATTCACTTTGAATTAAATTTTCAAAAATAAATAAAAATTTTCTTTTTTTCGTTTAAATCTTTTCTCTTAGAAAATAGCAAACATCGAAAGTATGAGAAAAGACTGCCAAAGATTTCATTTCTTTTTTTGCTCCTTCTTTTGAACGCCGCAACGTTTTTCCTCTTTTTGAAAGGTTTGCGTTTCTGTTTTTTTGTAATGTTATTCTTTGAATGGAAAGAATGATTTTTGTTGCTGCAATGCAAAAAAAAAGAAGAAGCTGCTGAAGAACTGATTGGTAAAATCTATGATAATTTGAAAGACACGATATTTCTTACTGCCATTAACCCTAACACAAGAAAAATAAGTTAATTTTTACTAAACAGCGTAACTCTAATTTCATTTCATTTGTGTTTAAAGTATCCCAATAATTAAGGATAAATAAAAACTGTTTTATAAAATACTTCATTATACCTGAAATAGAAAGAAACAGTTTCTGCAGATTACAGTAAGAATTCACCTGTGCTGAACAATTATCATCACCGCTATAAAGAGTAATGACACTTGTTGAACAGCCAGAGGCAATGCAACTACAAATTTGATAAACATTTTTACCGTGAAAAAAAAAATAATTCTGCAAATACAATCCGTTTTTTAGCCATCAATGTATTTTTTATAATTATTTTTGCACATTTTTTAAAGCTCACAATACAAAAAAGAATTTGTTTGCATTCATTTTTTTTCAACCAAAAAATTTTGTTTTCAAAATTTGTAGTTTAGTGTCCCAAAAAAGAAAATATGATAGTTTCGATCAATGTTCCTTTTTCAGTGATAACCTTTTTTGTTTGTTTTTCGTTCTTCTCCAAAACTGCTGTTATTGATTTGTGTTTGTTGCAGATTTTGGGCACCAAAAAATATGTTTTTTATCGTGGTTTAATTTTGCTTGAAACATTTTTGATATTGTTTTTTGTTATATAAAAATACTGTATTATTTTTAGACGAATCAATGGCACAACCACCAGCAACATATCTAGGAATTGATCTCGGCACTTCTGAAGTCAAATTATTACTTTTATCCTCTAAAAATGAAGTAATTGGAACTGCTTCAAGCAAATTAGAAATATCACGACCCCATCCCCATTCGTCTGAACAAAATCCAGAAGATTGGTGGAGTGCCACTTTTGAAGCATTAAAAAAACTTCGGCAAAAATATTTAAATGAATTCCAGCAAATTTGTGCCATTGGATTATCTGGTCAAATGCATGGTGCAGTTTTATTAGACAAAGATGGTGCCATTCTCCGACCTGCAATTTTATGGAATGATACGCGATCGGATAAAGAATGTGAAGAGCTTACAAAGAAAGCCAAAAATTTGCATAAAATTGCTGGGAATCTTGCAATGCCTGGATTCACTGCACCGAAGTTGTTGTGGATTGCCAAAAATGAACCGGAAATTTTTGAAAAAATTGATTGCATAATGTTGCCAAAAGATTATCTTCGATTTCGATTAACTGGCGAAAAAGTTACAGATATGTCAGATGCCGCAGGCACTTTATGGTTGGATGTTGGAAAGAGAGAATGGTCCGAAGAGTTGTTAGCTGCATGTGGACTAACATTGGCACAAATGCCAAAATTGATTGAAGGAAATGAAAAATCTGGCATAATTGTGGAAAGTTTGGCAGAAGAACTTGGAATCAACAAAAATGTTATAATTGCCGGAGGTGGAGGTGATAATGCCGTAAGTGCCATTGGCATTGGTGCCATCGAACCTGGTGATGGATTTATATCACTTGGCACTTCTGGAGTTCTTTGTGTTATCGATGATGGATTTCATCCATGCCCAGAATCAGCAATTCATTCCTTCTGCCATGCCATTCCCAATCGATGGCTTCAGATGTCTGTTATGCTATCTGCTGCATCTTGTCTTCATTGGGTATGCAAATTGACCTCAACAACTGAAGATGAATTATTGAAAGAAGTTGAACAACTTCCAAAACACAAATTTGAATCTGCTCCATTATTTTTGCCGTACTTGTCGGGCGAAAGAACCCCACACAATGACCCTCAGGCAAAAGGTGTATTTTTTGGGCTTACACATGACTCAAATCGTGCCATTCTTGGATATTCTGTACTTGAAGGTGTTACAATGGGATTAATGGATGGTAATGACCTTCTAGAGAAAATTGACACAAAAGCCAAAACTTTGGCACTTCTTGGGGGAGGTGCTCAATCTTCTTTTTGGGCACAATTAATTGCAGATGCTTTAAATGTTAAAATTCAACGGCACAAAAATAGCAATGCCGGTGGTGCTTTAGGTGCTGCAAGACTTGGATGGTTAGCTGGAGGTGGGGATGCCAAATTTGTTCTTCAAAAATTGCCGTTGCTTGATGAATTTGTGCCAAATGAAGAAAGACAGGCCATTTTAAAACAAAGATTTAAAAAATTCCGTCAACTTTATCAATTGTTGAAACCTTTGAAACTTGAAATTTAAATTTTATGTTTTGTTTAAAAACTTTGATAATAGTAAAAAATTATTTGTCACCTAAATATACTGTACTATACCCAAACCTTAAATATACTGTATTAGATAACACAAACAACGAAATTCAATTTTTAGTAAACTATAAAAAACAATTGTACTTTTATCTTCAGTTTCTGTAGCCCAAAATTAACAACTCTTAAAAACAACATTTAATTTGCCGTTTACATTGGTAGAAAAAATGCAAACTTTTAAAAAGTTTAAATTTCTCTTTTTCATTGTTGCAATCGAAAAAAATATTTAATAATGAAAATCTCATTTAATTGTTGCAAAAAAATGTATTGTTTCAAAGTTTAAAAAACACTTTTATTCAAATATTTAAAATTCTTTTATAATTAAAAATTACGATTTAAGCCAGACAGACATATTGCATTTAGACTTTTGCAAGAGTTTTTTGTTTTTTATTTTCAATTAACAGCAAAATGCTTTAAGATCTTCTGAAGTGCATCCGTATTGACAGCAGGCTGCCCAAATACCTGCAAAATTGATAACTTAATTTTAGTCAACTAAATTTAAATTAAAATAAATAAATAATAAATATGCAAATTTACCAGAAGCGACAGCTTTTTTGTCAACTGAATAACTGCGTTTTGTTTTTGGAATTTTAATACAAGAACCGCAAGTCTGATTCATTTTTTTCAATAAATTTATTCCACAATAAATACGTGGACTTTCACGTTTTGGTCGAATTTGAGCATTTTGGGTTGGGGGTTTATTGTATTCATTCATCCAAGTATTGAGGACTAAATCCTTTGACTGCTCATATCCATTTGTAACCGAAATAATAACAATAACGAATAAACACAAAATTAAAGACTTCATTTTCAATGATAAAAAAAAATTAAAATGATTTAATTTTTGTCGAATGATTTTTACGTGACTTTTATATTTGTTTTTTTGGTGATCTAAACAAAAATGAAATCGAATAAACTTCAAAAACAGCTGATTCATTGAACTATTTGTTACATAAACATTTGGAAAGAAACTCCATCCATTTTTAAAAACAGAAATTAGTAAGACTTACAGGTTTTTTTGATGAGGGAAAAAATATTTGTGCTGACAAATATTTTTTCCTTGTGAATTCTATGCAAAAATTTTAAAAATTGCTTCAAATAAATTTTGTTCTTGTTTATTTCAATTTTTTAAAAGTACTGTAATGAAAGGTAAATGTCAATTCTGTAAATGTCATAAAACGTGTAAAAAAAAGACAACAAAGAGACAAAAACATGTAGTCATTTCGTGACATTTAATCAAAAATGTTATTCATTTTTTCTGAATATGATGAGGCTAAAGAATAGACTGTAGTTATCTCACCTGAAAGGTCCCCAAACGACGTAAAAGCTTTTGCTTTTTTGTTTTGCACATTTGCTCTTCAGCAACTAGACTTTTAAGTAAAAAATATCAGTTCCATAATTCAAACTAAATTTCGCTGCTGTTTATTTGAGAATTGACAATTGATAAAAATTTCAACTTTTTATGATGATAATATTTATGTTACAGTTTTTGTTAAACTCGAATATAATTATTAACTTTAAGATCAAAAGTACAAAATTACGCCCTTTATAATAGGCTCCTGTCTACATCAATCCCTATAGCCATGTTTGTGCAAAAATTGTGTTTGTGTTTTTCTTTTATCTTTTAACTTTTTTTCACTTTAATTATACACTTTTATATTTTTTTAACTTCAAAACTTTGAAAAGAACGTATAATTTATTATTATTATTCTTATCATCGTTTGTTGTTCACCACCAGCTTAATTATAACCTTTGACAAACCAAAAACTTTTTCAATTATGGAGGCAATGAATTTTTTCCAGCCATAATATGATATTTGAGAAAAAGAAAATGGTGGAAAAATAATTGAGTCATTTGGGGCCTTTTCCGATGAGATAGCCGTAGTTTTGTGACATTAACAAAAACACATTTTTTATGAAATACCGCAAATGACTACATGTTTTTGTTTCTTCCCGTCTCCAATTTTTTTTCACTTTTACAACATCAGTTTTGACTTTGAATTGATAAAAGGAGGAGTCTCACTTAGTACAACTTTTTTTGGTCAAAGTTTTATCAAAAAATTGATTCTCTCAACACTAATAAAAAAGGTTAGGGAATGTTGCTTTTATTGTTGTAGGAGAAAATATCTTTTGAATAATAAAATACAGCAAATGTTTTTTCGTGTTTAGACAATCAAGTTTTTTACTAGACCAGGTTTAAAAAAAGTTATATTAAATGCAACTACCGCTTTAACCAACTTTTTTGGGCATATTTTAGTTGATTTGTTATGGTTACCAAACCATCTAAAATGAAGCATTATCAAGATTTTAATGAATTTAATTAAAAACTTTTACGACTGTTTTATGTTAAAAAATGTATCCTAATCCATTAAAAATTCTATTATATAATTAGAAATTTGTATTCTGTTGTACTAATCCAAATATTATTTATGTGTTTTTTTTGTATTCTTTTTTCTTGCTGTTTCAAAGTTTTCGATTTTGTATTCATTTTTTAATTAATTAGAGCGTCATTGATCACTCCTCGTTTATGCCCCTTTTACATTTGTTTGTTTTTGGTGACAAAAATCCCAGAAAAAAATAAGGCACCAAAAAGTTCTTCGAATTCAATTTTATAATTACTGTAAAAAAACAGGCGTCACACATCCCACACAATTTTTCTGTTATTTAATCTTTGTATTTGCATGAGAGAAAGAAAAGAAATTACAAAGAAATTATGAAAGTTTCATTTCCGGAATAATTAAAAAAATAATTTTTTGTAGATTAAAGAATTTTTATAAACGAAAGGAAGAAGAAGCATTTTTATTTCTCGCATTTTATACTTTTAATCGTATTTCAAAATGGGCTCATTGATATATTTTATTTATTATTTAGTTTGTTTAATTTTGAGTGTTGTAACTTTTATTACTGGAATTTTGGCATTCAGAAGACTTCGGAAACGATTTAGTATTTTACCTAAAAATTTAAAGTAAGTTTCGGTTTAAAAATCTTTTATGCAAATTTTTAAGTTTATTAACAAACTTTAAAATATGCATGTTGTTCTTTTTCGATAAAGTTTTTTGTTTAACTAATTTGCCTATTACCATGTTTAACCAACTTGAGAATTTAATGTTGAATATGCAAATTTTTTGGTATAGTAATTAATAAATTTAAAAATTTGCATATTATTGTTCTTTTTAAAAATATGTAAATTTCATGTATAAAAAATTTTCATATCCATTTTGCAGATTGTATCTTCTTTTTTGTGCTTTACCATTTACCGTATCCTTAAATATTACCACAATATTTTTATCAAGTGTTTATTTAATTCATGAAGATGAAAAAGTTCGTTCTTTTGAAATTGGTCGTCAAGTGATTGCATTTTCATCCCAACAAATCCGAAATTCTCTAATGCTAATTGTTATTGAAAGAGTTGTTGCAACAATTTGGTTTGGAAAATATACACTTTCTTCGAAAGGCACAAAACTTTTTTGGGGATTATTTATTTGGTCATATTGCACATCAATATTTTATACTGGTTTTTCATATTACAGTAAGTTTAATGATAAGGAATATCATAAAAGTATACAAAAGTTATATGACCAGTTTGTTCAGTGCCTATGCAAATTTTTCGGCATATTTTTAAAATTTGCATAAGTTTGAAACTTTAAAAAAATGATAAAAGAAATTGAACTACGAAAAATATTACGCTTAAACTTTATTTTATTCAAATTTTTTAAGTTACCATGATACCAATGTTTCGATCAGTTGCTCTTCTACCAATTTGGATAATGTTTTTTACACATTTTTCAACATTTGTTTTATGCCCAATTTTACATTATTTAAATCAACGAATGTACAATCGATATGCCTATCAAATTAATCTACAATCACGATATCAAGTAAGTTATCTTTCTTTTTATAAAAAATTTGAATAATTTTTGTGGCACAAAAAACTTGGATACTAACATTCCTAAAATTACAACTCTTTCAGATATTCGAAAACATAAAAGTTCTTTCATTCATTTTTCCACCAATTTTAATTTACACCCTTCTTGCCCCTCTGGGGTCATTACTAAGATTGACATTACCATCAGATATCTATTCTCCATATGTGCCATATTGTTCATATCTAATCGTAAGTTACATAATGATAAAAGTACATAAATTAAATTAATAATTTAGTTTTACAACCTTGCATTATTATTAATAATGATTCATCAACTTTTGGCAAAACAAAAAGATCCATTGTTTACAAAAACTAATACCGTAACAACTGTGACAAATGCATTTGGAAAAAGTTTACCGGCAGCTGTCACACATGACAGATATTTCAATGACCTTAAACAAATGTGGCATTGATTAATATATTGTTAATGTAAATTTAAAAAAATTTGTTTTTAATAGAAATAAATTGTTTTGTATGTTTATGGTTTCGTCAATATTTTAATTATGCTGTAATTAGTACTTAATTAACATAAATTAATTAAAATTATAGTTAATATATATTTCGGTGTGAACAATTATATTAAATATATTTAATTAAACATAGGTAAAAGCATTATTACAAATTTTAGACGTCAAAATCGTAGTTTCCCTTTTGGGGGTTTTCTGTAAAAAAATGTGACATTGGTTGTGGCGTTCAAAACATGACTTTGAAAATAACTCCTTCGATGGTTTGGGGTAAAACTGGTAAAGCGATAAGCACAACAATATCCCAAGAAAAGTTATAACAATATTTAATTCCCACAAAGCATAAAATACAAACATTGGTGTTAATTATGTGAATGGTCAATGATTACTTTTTTCTTCTATCATTGTACTTTAGAAATAATTAATGATAACAAATAATTGCTGAAAAATGTAGCTTCATGAGATCCAACACCACATAGTTTCACATCAGTTTTATAATTTTTTAAGAATTGCAAACTAAAGATTGCTTCCTACAGTAATATACACTACAAATTGATTCCAAAAATCTCAAAAATTGTACTTTAAGTGTGCTGAAATTAGTTTAAATTTGGATGTGTTACTTTTCCGGAAATGCTTTATTAAAAAGTATGCAAAATTGTGTAGCTTAATTTTTAATAAAATATTTTCGATAAAAGTACTAGCAAAAACGTAAAGATTCAAAACACGCGAACTTTTAATCAAAAATTAACAAAAAATTAAATTTGGTTACAGCAATTTGTTTTAAAAATTGTTGGGTACTTTTTTTGTAAAAATTTTTGCAGCATTTAAATCGTAAAAGTATCTTTAATTTTTTTTGCAAAATAAACATTAATATTTTGCTTTGCAATAAAACATTGCGAAAAATTGTGAAATTAAAACGTTGTTTGTTATATAATTATTTTTTATTTTGTTACTATATCGATAGTCATTAACAATTATAAATTCATATCGTCCAAAAGCACAACACTCAAAGTTTTTTTTTATTAAAATCCTTAAATTTAATGTTTTTTATTTCTGATCCTAAAATAAAAATATACCAAAATCTGATAAAATATTTAAAATAAAAACGTTTTTTTGGCAAAACAAATAAGATTTTTCAGATCAGTTTTAAAAAAAAGTGACCAAAGAAATTTTTAGGCGCAAAGAAATGCTTCATTTGAACGAAAAAACAATGTTTGATAAAAAAGGAGAAAAAGACACAATGCGCATTAGGAAAAAAAGGTTAAAGAAACAATCAAACCGGCAAATATGTTTTTTCAAATATTTGACAAAAATGCATGACGCTGAAAATTGATTCTTTTTGAAGAAAAAACAAGCTTTTAAAAAACGACTCAAAAAATGGGAAAAATAAATAAAACAAAGGATACCAACGAATCGACGGAAGATGCATTTTCGTTGCCCAAAAACCTTTCGAATTTCATTTTTAGTTTAATTTGTTTTGTTATGCATTGCATCCATTTAAAAATAATTTAGTTCATAATTAAACAAACAATTTGAATCTTTTAAGTACAAAATTAGTTATTTAAACAAAAAAGTTACAAATTAAAAGAAACATTACAGTATCACAATTTAGGCATTACGTCTTCGATCAAAGGAATTTTATCCATCATTTAATTGAAGAAAATAATGCAGACTTTTGAAGGAATGGTACCATAATTATTTTCTTTCAAGTTTGAATTACAATGAACGTTAACAGTTTTACATTTATAACGCGCCAGGTGGATTCAATTTAATGGTTTGTAAAAAAATCAATATTATTAGTTTCAACAAACATTTTTGATTCACACAACAGATTTCTAAAAAAATTAATAAAATATTTAAAAAAAATTTTTATTGTTGTTAAAGAAATTGCATCAAATTTTTTGAAGAAAAAAGCAAAAAAAAATGTGGGACAAAGAGTCGACAAAATGTTTGTGAACGGCATGTGGCAAAAACGTTAACATAAAAAACCAAAAGCTTTGTCTTTTATTATTTTTTAGCGAAAAAACGAAAAGTCCCCCATTTTTTTGCTTCGATTCGATGCGGTGAAAAAGTGAAACAAACAAAAAACAAAAAATGGCACCAAAGTTGAAAATGGCAAATCAAATAATCGGAAAATGCATTTTTTTGTTACACAAAATCCTTTCGCATTTTATGCTGCCCCAAAGAAAAGTGAATTGCTTTTGTTTTTACATTTGTTTTGAAATTTGTTTAAAAAAATATGAAACATAGATAGGGACTGGCAGGTCAAAAATAAAAGTTGAAAAAAAATTATTTTATTGTTCTTTCTAGGTACTTTCAGACCTGAATAAACCGAAAATAAAATCAAAAAAATTATTAAAAATAGTTAAAATGCCGAAAATAACGACTAAAAATTTAAAAAAGTAAATATTCTTCGTCGAAAAAAAAGAAAAGGGAACACTTTTTTGTCGTGAAAACTTTCGTGGTGCGTTCATTTTTGTCGAGAGAAAAATGTTTTTTCTTTTTTTTTGCAACTTTTTCAAGCATTTTTTATACAAATTTAGCTCTGCGTTCGCTGTAACATTTTTTCGCTTGATTTCGCTTGATTTTCCTTTTCACCCAAGATGTATTTTTTAAAGGGCTATCCATTGGTACTAAATTTATGAATGCGACTCAATGCGACAAGATTTTTTCCTCAAAAAACACCTAAAAATGCAAATTTTAGGTATTTGCTGCAGAAAAAACTTTTATAAAAGTTACATATTTGGAATCAGCGTAAAAAATTACGTCTGGTAGGCTAGATTATTACTCATGAAAAAAAAGTTTAATTTTTCATACTGTAACGAAGAAAAAAAATGAAAAAGAAAGAGAAAAAGTGTTCCCTGCCAGTCTCTAAACATAGACAGAAACTTTTGAAGAAGGGTTGCGGCGGGAAATAAAAATGCGGAAAAAATTTTGTGATGTTGCTTTTTTTGAATATTGAAGCATTTAAATATAAAATTTTTTGTTTAAGTTTGAAAAAGATTTTTAAAAAAACGTTTTTATGTTTTTGGAAATATTATATCGTTTATTATATTTTTACATTTTCAAAAAAATTATAGTCTCTAATCAATCAAATATTGAATATTTATTGAATGTGTAGTCTACCTTATTAGAAATTACAAAAAATAAATTACAAATCACACATATACAATAAGCGAGATGAAAAATATTAATTTGGATTAGACATTTTTAAGTATTTAATGAACGATGCAAGGAATTGCCTAAACAATAAAAGACATCTTTTTTGAACAACATCGACAAAAACAGTCTTTTAAATTTCTGTTGTTTTTATTGAAATAATCATGTTCTGTTTTTTTGAAAAAACTTTGTATATTTTGTTTGACCATAAGAATTTAAGTGAAAGCATGATAAAACTACTATATTTTTTAAAAATGTAAACGTAATTTACAGTTATCCTTTTATCCATAATGCAATTTAAAAAATGCAATAACAAAAATCTTTTTTACAAATTTGGCAACGTTACCATGTTGCCGAGATGGAATTGGACAACTCGCCTGCCAAGGTCTTCGAAAATATCAAGCAGCATTTTTTGAACTTCAATGCTTAAAAGATCACAATTTTCATACAACCCTTTGTTGCATGGAATGTCGAAATTATATTGAAACACGTAAGTTTTGTCTATTTTGATTTAATAGTGATTATCATTACCGTAACTTTTACGGTTACAGTAATAATTCAAAATTTTTATGATAAAAATTATTGGAATTTTTATCATAAACTGTTCAGCATGGTATGACACCCATGCTCGTATCCCTTTCCAAAATCGTAAAAACCCGTTGATCTTTTACCGCCATTGGTAAAAGATCAAAGGCGCCCCGCTCGAAATGGTTCTTGTCTCATCCGAAATAAAATTTTGTTAACATTATTATTTTTCAAACTTTTTATAATCCAAAGACACAATACAGCTACCGTAATCTTATCTTTTTATCACAACCCTTTTTCCAGATAAAATTCATCTGGACAATGCCAAAGCAATTTTTAAAGCCCCAATGCTTCGATCAATAACTTTTTGTCGAAGATTCAAAGATCATGGAATTGGAAAATTTTCTTGTAAAGGTTTGTTCGTTTTTAAAAAACTGTTTTTTCGATGAAAAAATGATTAATAATGTTTCTTTAAATTTTTATGATGCAGAATTTGCAATGCGAACATGTCGTCATTCTTACGGGTATTGTGATGATACACATTATGATTTTGCGAAAACTATGCCACCATGTAAAAATCTTTAACAAAATATTGCTAACAATCTTTTATATACAACATTGTTACCGTAATCATTTGTTGAGCTGGTAAGATTACGGTAGCTACAGTAAGACTATAATAGTTTTAAAACCAATAATTGCCATCATTTAAATGGTTAATTTTTTATGTTGCAAATTATACAGTATTTTTTTCCATGTTTAAATTTGTGTTTGTTTTGTAGCAAAACAGTAATAAAAACAATTTTTACCAAACAATATTAAAAATTTTATTCAAAAACCACTTCCTCGACAACCACAAAACAAATAAATTCAAAGAATTACCGTAATCTATTAACAACTCATCTTTTAATTAATTGGCAGATTAAATCTATTAGTAATAATTAATGTTAAAAATTACCAATTATCCAATCCGGATTCAACATCTCCAACAACAAAAAGCACAACGTTTGGCAAAGCGTTACTAAACCGCTGTTTGATTTGTTGTGAATTTTTTTTTCGAAGAACTTAGAATTTTTCTTTGGCATTTTTGAATTCGATAATCAAACAAATATATTTTATTTCAGCTTCTATTTCTTGAAACTAATGCTGCCAAAGATTGATATCGTGTTGAAGCTTTGGCAGCAATGCTGATGCTGCTAAAGTTTCTATTAAAGTTTAGGGGGTTTAAGTATGGAGTTTTTTTCTTACTAATCCCAAAGCATTGCATCTGTAACATTGCCTTTTTCGAATTATTCGATGCTGTCACTTTCATCCCTATAAAAGCAACAACTTGAAGGAACGGATAGGAAAAGACTTACACTTTCCAACTCAGCCAATAGTAAAAGATATATTCGGAATAGTTTGATTGCTTTCTTTCTGATAAATCATGGATGAGATAGAAATTGAGTTTAACCCGGAAGGAACAAGACTGGAATTCAAAAGATATTATGTTTTATCTTAGGCTTTATATGAATAAAAAGATTTAAATCATTCATATCGTTGATTAGTTTTGTAAACTACAGTAACTGATTCTTACATGCCTAAAGTTCTCGTTTATGAATTTCTTCATGAAGTGATTAAATTAAAGATAAACTTAAACGATGTTTTTGCTTTGTTAGAGCCGTAGTTTAAAGTTTGATTGTTAGGAGAGCTGATGTTCATTCTACCGCTTTATTTGTGTTGCACCATCTCATCTTAATTCACTCCCCTGCCATAAAATAGATGTTGTCCAACTTACGATATGTTATAATTCATTGTTTATACATTTTGGCCCATTTTTCTCGCGTAAATTACTTTCGTCTCCGTGTACTCGTGTTATTACTGTAACAATATAAAAGTATGTGTTGGTTTATTTCCCAATAGTTTTTATTAATTTTTTAGGTATATTATGAATGCTCATTACTTTTTACTTCAAGATCCTCCACCTTCTATCAAAGCAAATATTACTTTGCATCCTCCGCCAAAGCGTTCTACCGTAACTGTTTTACCAACATCACCAACGACAACAACGGCGTCTGTGTCGACATCGTCGCCTTCAACATCTGCTGCTTCAACTTCGACGCTTGCTCCTGCTGCTCCAGCTTCAACGCCTGCTACTGCTGCTCCAGTTCGAAAGCTTAAATTACAGTATAATAATACTGATTTTATTGAGTACTTATTAAATGATATCAAAAGAAGAGAAGCAGGACTTGGTAAGTATTGAATTTATAATGTGAAAGTTTAACATTTACTATTTTAGATCCACCACCTCAAGAAAAACCTGAAACTGTCAAGCCTCCATTTGATCCAAATGTTGAGAAGCGATTAACTGCCAAATTAACTGCATGTGAAACAAAATTGAAAGTTTTAAAAACTCAAGTTCGTCGGCAACAAAAACAACTCAAAAAAAGAATTCCTCCACCTCGGAAATCAAAGAAGCGATATACAAATTTATCAAGAGATTCCAAACATGATGCTGCAATCAAACTACGAGCAACTCTTCAAGATTTATATCCAGTTTATACAGTCGAAGATTTTCGAGGCTTAATTGATGCTGCTTTTCCACCACCGCATCCTAAATTTTCTCCTGCAGAAACTGAAAGCTTTCAACGTGAATTGGGACTCTCAAATGCGAGTATGTTTGCAGCAAAAAGAATTTTAAAGGAAAAGCTTGGATATGAAATTTTTACTGCAAGAAGATAATATCAAATGAATCAAATTATCCGAAATGACATATCTGTATAATGGTATTAAAGATTTTTAGTTTTGGTTTGTTAAAAGTTGTTTAATTTTTGTTAAATATTAATTAAAAACTACATTTAAGTTTTTCGTCACTGTTTCTCGCAATTATAATTACTTTACAAGACAAACTGGGATAAACATATTCCCATCTCAGATAACCTGTTTTGTAAATTTTTTTATTAAAATAGATCAAAAATGAACAGCAAAATATACATAAAAACAGTTTAATGCTTCTTTGATTGCTTTTTTCTTTGTTTTTCACCACCATGTTTTACTTCAACATTTTCGTGCTTCTTCTTTTGAGCAGCTTCCTTCATCTTATCTTCAGAATCTGTTTGAATTTCAGATAAATGATAGAAATATTTTGAATCTCTGCAATATGCTGATTCAAGAATATTAATAGGAAATGGCATCGTTGTTCGATCAGCAGCTTTATAATATCCAAGGATTCTGTAGAGCTTTCTTCTAAAAAGGATACTGTAGAATTACATTAAAATTTTAACAAAAACTAACCGCATAATTGCACATGCTTTACGACGAAACGTTTCAGCAAAGCGTGGTTGAAGAGCAATGACCATAAGCAAAGGAACGGATGCTTTCTTCAAAAGAGCAGAATCTTCAGTAATAAATTGATGGTATTCAGCACCAAAAGCAAAGTATACTGTAGAAGCAGCAGTATCTTTATCTTGAAGAAGACGACGTCCATCAGCAGTAACAGAATAGAGACGATGATGTTGATCAAATTTGCAACGAACAGAAGCAAGTGTTTGTTCAGCAGCAGTTCTATAATATGTCTATTAAAGGTTAAAGGACCCCATAATCAGACCAGAGGTCGTGGGGGGCCGATGCTGGCGCGACTTTCCAGCATCTGCTTTTTTACAGTAGGAATATAAACATATTTATTTATTTTATTAAAATATTACATATTAATTCTGCAGTGTGGTTTTCCATTACATTTTAATTATGATTTGCAAAGTTATGCTTGCTGTTATTCACTTTTTAAAAAAATTTATTTTCAAATGACGCTTAAAAAAAGTGTTTTTTGTTAAAATCTGGCATATATCCAAAAAATCACGTTTCCTTAAAAATCTAATTTTAATTTTTCAAGATGAATTTAATATTTAATTTTTACATTGGTAAAAAAATGTAACACAGAATTAAACAAATAATGAGTATTTAGGAATTTATAAAAATCAGTTATTTAATCAGTGTCTTCAGATAATTGCAAAATCACCATTTAAATTATGTGTTAAAGTTTTTTTTGTAATACTTAAAACTTAAGACTTAAATAGTGATTTTTAATAATTAATTTCTTATGAATTGGCAAAACAATAAGCATTAAAAAATTTAAATTTATAATGGATTGATTTCTTGAAATAATAGTTATGTTCCATTGAATATCATATAAAATTCAATAGCTTCACATCGAACTCAACGACGCATTTTGTGGTATATGTTGGCAAAGTGGAACTAACATGCAATCACAAAAAAGCGGGAATTTCAAATTTTTTGTAGCAAAAAAAGCTTTGTTTTTTTCTTTGATTTTTGCAACAATTTTATAAAAAAGTATTATTTTCTTGTATTTTTGAGCTTGATTTTTAGTATTTTTGTGGGAATTTGTGGTAATAACATATATATGAGTCATTGTGATCAGATTTTCATATGTAAAAGAATGAATTACCTGCTAAGGTTTTATTAAATTTTTATTTGCGATAGTTAAATTGCTATTTAGCTTATTCACAATTTACACAATTAGATATTTCATTAGCTTCAGCTTAACATTTCATGACCCTAATATATTTCTTCTTCTTCTTCTCAAGTTTTGATTGTTGCACCATGTTTTTTACAACTGGAACTTTCTGATCCGAAATCCCACTGCTTATAATACAAAATGGAAAACATGAAGTATAAGATTGAATGACAAACGAAAAGTAAAATTAAAATGTTCAGCTCCTAATGTTCCAGAAACATACAAATATACAGTATTTCAGTCAATCATCTTTTATTCAATGTTTAACACAACAAATACAGAAACAGGTTACTAAATATAATCTTAAAAATTTGAGTTTATAAAGTTGAAGCTTTGAAACAAGATTTCTTTGATTTCTTTTTTCATAATAGATCGGAGACAATAATTGAACTGCAACTCGGGATATCTAAAATACATGATACGATGATACTGTACTTAATAAGAGCATAAGAAAGATACCAATGATAAAATTCAATGTCGACCAGTTGTATTTTGTTCAAGGAATATCAGCATTATTTGACAGATTCTTTACAGTAGAAGTTTTGAGGTGGATCATTTTCTTCCAAAGCAGAAAGCTTCTTCTCCTGCAACTTCATTACAGCTTTTACACAAGAACCTGAAACGATAGTATCAATTACAAAAATGAATTATATAAATACATACGTTTTCCACCACCTCCATAAAGACTGTAATTGATGACGAGGAGACTTTGTTGCAGATATTGAAAGCATTTAATTCCATGACAGAGTTGAGAGAGTTATCAGTTTGAATCACCAAAACCTCGAAAGAGATCACCGAGAATCAGGGAACCATCCATATCTTGAAGATCGTCCTAAACAAAACACAAATTGAGAAGATAAATAAGCACAAATATATCGCGTTACAAAATCTGAAACTGATCGAAAGTTGGTCAAAGTAATACTTTTATCATCGATGATAAAACTCTTTTTCACCTTAACATACATTTTAAAGTTATATTTTATCAAAAAAAATCACTATAAATTAAAAAATACAAGAAAATAATACTTTTTTATAAAATTGTTGCAAAAATCAAAGAAAAAAACAAAGCTTTTTTTGCTACAAAAAATTTGAAATTCCCGCTTTTTTGTGATTGCATGTTAGTTCCACTTTGCCAACATATACCACAAAATGCGTCGCTTTAAAGGAAATGAGTTCGATGTGGCTTTATTTTCAACAAAACTTTTTTAGTTATATAACAAATGTTTGACAGATTTATAAAAATTCAAAAAAAATGTTTTTCCTGTTTAAAAAAAATTAAGATTTGTCCGTTATTAAAAATGTTTCTTCAAAAATGATTCATTTTGGCGAAAAAAAGCATTGTAAAGAGATGGATAAAAAAAATCAAATCGATAGAAACTGCATTTTCTTTGCTCAAAACTCTTTCTTTTTCTGTGTCTCACAAAAATCATTGGTTTCAAAATTTATTTTATAAAAAGTGAGAAAAGTAGGCAAAACAATCAGTGACACAATCTTCTAAAAAAATAACAGAAAAAAATTTTCCGACGGTATCTTGCTTTAAATATTTTGATGCTTATTGAAATATATTTTTTAGAAAAAGAAGGGTAAAGATTTTTAAAAACTTATCTTATTGCTTTTTAACAGTTACCTAAGTTATACTTAGTAAGTTTTCAAATAATACATTAATAATAATGCAGAATCAATCAATCAAGCAATTAAATTTTTTTATTGTGCAATGTTGAAAAGCGGATGTGTTGAATGTTGATAATTTGGGAACTGAGCTCGTAAATAATCACAGTTTGATCGTTGGAAGCAAATTTACAAAACAGATATTATTGCAAAATCAATAAAATATTCGAATGAGAATGGTTTGATCTCATTACCCAAAAATGGGACTGTCTATATTTTAAAAACTTTTGTAAAAACGAGATGCAAAAAATGATTCATTTTGACGAAAAAAGCGTTTGAAAAATTGAAAAAGAAACCAAAAACGGCACACCAGCAAAATAGGTGTGAAAAAAAATTATTTTTTATAAAATTCTATCTATCACAAATCTAAAAACTTATGTTACTTTGATTATCAAATTTTTCGAAAAAAAACTTATTTTCAATTATGTATTTTTAAAAAAAATGTAATTCGTCATCAAATAAATAACGAGGGTTTATGGAATTTATACCACAAAAATCAGTTATTTTATCAATTACTTCAGATATTTATTGCAAAATCAACATTGATATTATGCGTTCAACTTTTCCTGTCAAAATTAAAAAGTGTTTTGTTCAATAATTATTTTCTATTATGTTAAAAAACCAGTTAACATTAAAAATTTTTAATTTATGATTCGGACATTGGTATTTAACCGAAGTATTTATATAAAATTTATTATGTTGAAAGCTTTTTTTAAAACAGATACAGTCGAACCTCGATTTTACGTCCCTCGATTTTACGTCCACCTCGATTTTACGTCCTTTGTCTGCGGTCCCTTCAACAAAGAGCCCATACAAATCGGACCTCGATCTTACGTCGACCTCGATTTTACGTCTTTTTTTTACGGTCCCTTGGAAGACGTAAAATCGAGGTTCGACTGTATGTGACAAATTTAATAAAAACTTCCAAAAAAAATATTTTCCTTGCCAAAAAATAAAATTCATCAGTTTTTAAAAATGTTCAATAAAAAAAAAATATGATTTGCTTCTTTTGAACTTTTGTCAAAGAAATTGCTTGACGCAGAAAAAAATGATTCGTTTTGACGAAAAAGCACGTTTTGGAAAATTAAAACAAAAAAACGAAAAAATGGCACCAAAGTAAAAAATAGCAAATCAAAAAAAACAACAAATAATCGGAGAATGCATTTTTTTGCTGCTCAAAAACCTTTTGCATTTTATGCTGTTTCAAAGAAAAGTGTATTGCTTTCGTTTTTACATTTATTTGGAAATTTGTGCAAAGAAAAATATGAAACATAAGGGGAAAAATTGGAGACAAATTTTTCATTCAATGTAGAAGGGTTGCGGCGGGAAAAAAAGTGTGGAAAATATTTTGTGATGTGGCTTTTTTTAAATATTTAACCGTAGACGCATCAAACTTCTGATGCAGTCGAGGCTCCATTTTTGGCCCATAAAATAAAAAAACCTGATACACTTCAATTATGCAGTTGTAAAAAAATTATAATTCGTAATCAAACAAATAATAAATGTTTGTGGAATGTATAACATACAAAATAGTTATCTTATCAATGTTTTCTGATATTACTGAAAAATCAACATTTATATTATGTGTTTAAATTTTCCTTTTCATATTTAAAAAGTGATTTTTAATAATTAATTTTTATTAAGTTTGTGAACTAATTCACATTAAAAAATTTAAATTTATAATGAGGCACCGGAATAGCACCGTTTGTATAAAATTCAAAATCTTCAATTTTAAAGAAGCTTTTTTAATTAAAAAACAAATGTTTAATCAATTTAATAAAAAATTCAAATAAGAATATTGTCCTTGCCAAGAAAAAAATAAATTAATCAATTTTTAAAAAATTGTTTAACAAAAGTAACAACCAGACACAGAAAAAATGATTCGTTTTGAAGAAATAAAAACGAAAAAAAAGCATCAAGATGTGTTGGAAAGAGGCGTAGGAAGAAAAAATGTAATCGGCAGATGATGTGTTTTCTTTGCTCAAAAACCTTTTACATTTTTTGCTTCTCAAAAGAAAGATATTAGTTTTGTTTATGTTTTTTTTGTTGAAATTTGCAAAGTAAAAGGTTGTAAAAAACATTTTTTATTTTTTATTTCAATATTTTAGTGATGCTTTTTTTAATTCTTTAAATAAAATTGGCTATTAGTTTTATTATACGCTTCATTTTTATTTTATACTGCATTATGTTCTCAAGATGCATTCATAATTTAAAGAAATTAAAACTGCATATTAAAACAAAGAATGTGAATGTGTAGCCCCCAAATTAGTTATATAGACATAACAATTCAACAAACTGGTTTCACATGGTTTTAAATACAAAATAAGTGCCTAATTTTTAAAGTAACATTAATAAAAATATTCTGTTAAACGAAATGCTTTTTTAATTCTATAGAGACTTGTACTTGCATAACATTAAAAATTTTTAATTTATGATGTATCTCGCTGCTCTATTTTGAATTGTATTCATATAAAATTTAGTATCTTTAATTTCAACAAAGCTTTATTAGTAATACAGTCGAACCTCGTTATTACGTGCCTCGTTGTTACGTTGACCTCGATCTTACGTTGTTTTTCTGCGGTCCCGGCGCAAGCTAAAGGAAAATAACAGTAACCGGACCTCGATCTTACGTCCCTCGTTATTACGTTGACCTCGATCTTACGTTGTTTTTTGGCGGTCCCTTCAACAAATTATAAGGGAAATGAACCTCGTTATTACGTTTTTCAATTTTTTCGGAAAATTTTACGAAGCAAAACGTTAACTTTCAAAAGTGACACGTGTTCCAATGGTAAAAAAAGCAAAGAAAAAATTACTGTTTTTCGATTCAAACATGAGCAGTGTTTGCCTGATTCCTTGATTCTTATGTAAGAATCGATGGAATCAGAATCGGGAACCAGAATCGATTCTCATGTAAGAATCGATTCTTGTCAATGGAATCGGAATTGGAGTTGGAAAAATAAATGGAATTGATCCCAAAAAAACAATCGGAAAAAATGGAATCGGGAAAACACTGAACACGAGTGAAACAGAAAAAGTATATTTGCTTGTGATTGGGAAAACCTTGAAGCCAAATTCAAAAATGCAAAGTTGCCATTGGAATACGATCAAAATAAGAAAATTTTTATATATGGAACAACGTAAAAAAGCTGTTCAAACTAAAATGGATCAATTCTTATCATAAATATTGTTTTAGTTTGTTATTGTTTACGTTTGTTGATCGATTTTAATCGAAAATTGCAAAAATTTTGCCAAAATACTCTGAACCTCGATCTTACGTTGACCTCGTTGTTACGTTGTTTTTCGTCGGTCCCTTGAACAACGTAATAACGAGGTTCGACTGTATAAAAAATAGATTAAAGAACCAGCGATACTCCGCGAATAGAAGAAAGTAGGTAAAAAAAACGTAATTTTTGGATACTTTTTTCAATATTTTGGTAATGATTTTTTAAACAAATGTTTCTATAAAATCTACCATTGATTTTCATAGTCAAGTTTTACTCGTCTTCCAATTTCCAAGAAGATGTATTTTTAATAAAAAGTTTTTTTTAATACATAAACAAATAATAAGGATATATTGATTACTACAAATTACTTATTTTTTGAAAAATGATGAGAACTCAACAAATTGGTTTCACATTACTTACAGCAAGTTAATATCATATAAAAAGATCTTTATTAAAACGGCGGTAAATAAATAATTTGTAAAATGAATTTAATTTTATTGTTTTGGGGAACATTTAATCCATAGTGATTTTTTTTTAATAATTATTTTCTCTTTAGTTTCGACATCTATCAACATTAATAATTTCAAATTAAAAATGTAAAAATCATTTTGAACTTTTCACTAACATAACTAATTATGATGCTTTTAATTTAAACAAAATGTTTTCCGTCACATAACAAGTATACAAGATCGATAAAATATTTAAATAAAAATGTTATCTTTGCCAAAAATAGAATTTGTTTGTTTTTTTAAACATATTTGACAAAAAAAAAAGGAAGCAAAAAAATGTTTAATTTTAGTAAATAACAATTTTTGAAATAGCCAAAATGAAAACGAAAGAAGGCAAACAGGTGTACATCAGAAAAATAGGTGTACAGAAAAAAATGTTATCGGCAATTGATGTGTTTTTTAACCAAAAACCTTTCACATTTTTCGCCTTTTAAAAAAAAAGAATATGATTTTTTGACGCATTTTTTTAATATTTCACCGTAGAAATTTGCTGTCCAAAATAATCTTTGATTAAAAACCTTTCACATTTGATGCTTTTCAAAAGAAAAAAAGAGGTTTTTTAATGCATTTTTATGTGTTCAATGAAGGATGGATAGACGGAAAAATAAAAGACGCATTTTTCATTCAATATACGAGAGCTTGGTCAAAATAAAAATGTGTAAAAAATACATAAAGAAGAACTAAATTTTTGTTTTTTATTTTTTTAAATATTTAAGTGATGTTGTTTAAGAAAGTAATACTTTGTTAAAATCTATCAAATATCTAAAAAAAATGTTTCCTTGATGATCAAACTTGTGAAAATGACGCTATAATGCATTAATGAAAAAAAACGTAATACGTAATCAAACAAATAATGAGTGTTTATAGAATTTATTATTATTAGTTATTTTATCAATTTTTTCAGAAATTTTATACAAAATCAACATTTATATTATTTTGTAAAACTTTTTCAAATCACAATTAAAAAAGGAATTTTAAAAAATTATTATTTTTAAGTTGGCAAATTAGTTAGCACTAAAATTTTTTTATTTATAATGGTGGTACTACTGGCATGCCAGCTGGCATTGAAATCCAGTATTTATTACTGGATTTATGCCATTTATTTTATATAAAATTCAATATTTTTAATTTCAACATAGCTTTTTTAGTTATATAGCTTTAACAAATTTATAAAAAATTCAAATAAAAAAAATGTTGTTCTTGCTTTTTGCTGCTAAAATATGACTTGTCTGTTTTTAAAAATTATTTGTACAACAAAACTGTCAAACGCAACTAAAATGATTCATTTTGACGAAAAAAATCTGTTGGAAAGAGAGGGAAAGAAAAACTGAAATCGATAAATGCTGCATTTTATTTGCTCAATAATCTTTCATTGTTTATGTTTCTCACAAAAAAATTATTTCAAAATTTGTTCATTCTAAAATGTAAAAAATGGACTGAATAATCAGAGACCAATTTTTCGATACAGCTGCGGCGAAAATAAAAGGTAATAAAGAAAGAAAACAGGAAATTTTTCCGATGGGTTTTCGTATATTTTAGTGATGCTTATTGAAACATATTTATTTATAAAAGTCCGGCAAAGGTTTGTAAACACTTGTCGTATTGTTTTTTTACAGTAACCTCTATTATCAAAACAGTGCATTAAAACAATAATAATGCAGAATCAAACAAATTATATTTGTTTTTTCATTGTGTGAAGGTAAATTCAATATTCAGAAAAAACAAATTTGCCATGTTTAAAAGTGGATGTGCTGATTTTGATTTTGATGAGATGAGCTCCCTACGGCTTTGAGGTCAATTATGCATTTTATTATTGAAATTTTTTTGAAAGATATAAAAACCAAAGTCTAAGAAATTCACTTTTTAATTATTGATCCTACTTCATGTGCTTCTTTTTCAAAATTTTTTATAGTGCTTTTAAAGCAGTTTGTGTTTAACTCTGACAAACATGTTTTTTATTGGCATCAATTACAGTTTTAGTTTATCCTACACAATCAACGTGATGCTATGCAGTCATTATTTTAGAAAAAAGTTATCACATTAAATCATACGAATAATGAGATTTTTATCATAAATGCAAAAGAAATAATTGTTTAGTCAAAATATTATAAATTTGAGCAAAGAAAAAACTGCAAAGTTTAAAAACGGATGCATCCATATGAACCCATCACTAAGCTTTTGAGTAATCACAATGTGACTTCCGAAAGCAAGTTAACAAAACAAATAATCTTACACGAAATGATGAAATTTTCAAAAAAAATTGCATAAAAACATGATCTGTTAGTATTAAAAAAAATTTTATTAGAGAAACGCAGAAAAAATGATTCATTTTGACGAAAGAATAATCTTCGAAAAAGTGAAACAAAAAAGGCACAAAGGCGGAACTTAGCGGGAAAGGATGTGATGAAATAATTCACGCTCGAAAATCATATTTTTCAATCAATAAAAAATAGTTGCGGTGAAATAAAAGTTTGTCAAAAATATACAGAAAAGTGTTTCATGTTTTTTAAATATTTTATTGATGCTTTTAAAAAAAAGGTTTTGTTAGAAATCAATTTGCTTCAGTTTGACTTTTATGTTTAATTTTAAAGAAATTCCAATATTTAATTCCATTTTTGAAAGAAGAAATTTTTAATCCATAATCATATAATTATAGATTATTTATTTAATGAGTAGTATAAAAAATTTGTTATTTTAACAAAAAATATAAATAAAACAAATTTATTATTTCATTAATTTTATGCAAAATTCTTGTTTTGTCAAAATATTTTTAATTGAACAAATAATTACAATATCACAATTTAAGCATTACATCTTCGATCAACGGAGTCTTAACCATCATTTGATCTAGTTCTTCTTTATCCGCCTTTTTTCTCAACTTTTTTATAATTATATCTTCATCCATATTCATCTGGAGCTTTTGAAATTTTTGATGTTTAATATTATACTTTTTAACATCCACTTTTTTAAATGATTTATCCTAAAAATTACTATAATAAAAGAAATTTGCATAATCTACAAACTTGTTCTTCTTGTGTCATTTTTATCAGCTTCGATTTATGTGGGACCATTAAAATTTTATCAACTTTTGCAACATAACTGTAATTATTAATTATATTATTTTACTGTAATATTTTGGTAAAGTTTATTACTTAACATTTGCAGCTGTCCCAGTCATGGAAAAGATATCTCGATTTGCGGTTTCAAAAGTGTACAGCGGTGCAACGGTTTTTGAATCCCAAAATGCATCTTTTTTAAGAGATGGAATAGGCTTGGAACCAGTATCAACAAGGGATAAACCTGTGATAAGATTGGTATCAATGATATGATTACATTCAAAATTTCCTCCAAAAGTTTCCCCTAAAGGATGAAGCATGTCTTCAGCAACTTTTAACCATCCCCTAAAAATTTGCATAACTTCGGTTTAATTTGTTGAAGTAATTTATTTACATGTAAACAATGAACTCAACAATTGTTGTTACAGGAAGCCAAAAAAGTGGTGAATCCTGAAAAATTAAATTGATAATTCTATGCAAATTTTTTTTTGTCATTCTGGCCACCAAAATTTTGCTTTCTTTGACATGGTTTTTTCGCTCAATTTTTGCAATGATTTTTTTAATATGTTTCACATTTGTCATTATATTTTTTTAAAAGAATCGTTACACATTTTTTAGTGTTTTTGCCTTCGGGGATTTTGACATATTAAAATGAAAAAAATTTACGTCGCAAGTTTTTTACATAAAATTAATCTTTTTTGTTTCTCAAAAAAGTTGGTGCTTTCTCTTTTGAATATTTAATGTTAATCTATTATGTAAAAACATTTTTTCTAAAGGAACCACAAAAATAGAAAAATTAATTTTGTGATGAAACAATTCCGGAAACGCGCAATAATAAATAAAATAGTAAGTAAATAACTGACATTTAAACTTGAAAAAGAAAAACTTTCCTTTTTATAGCATTTGAAAATTTTGAATTTTGACGAAACGAGCAATCTCTGTTGGGAAAAAGAGCAAAAATGTTTCGCTCAAAAATTTTAAAATAACATATTTCATCAGACAGAAAAATTATAAAGACAAAATTGTCGAAAAACAATAAAAAAGTGATTTCAAAGCGTTTTTTGAAAAAAGTTTTTTGATTTTTGAATGTTTAAAATTTTTTTTGTAACTCAAATTTTAATTAAACAGTTTAAATTTAAAAAAGTAAAAATTATTTTTTAGCATTTGTTTTCGTCGTCAACTTGTATATTTTGGGACAAGATACATTATTAAAAAGTTTTAAAAGGAAATTCCAACTTACCGGAAGTCCATTTTCTTTTGATTTTGAAATTTGTCTAGTAAAAAGACAAACCAAAAAATACAATCGAACACAGAAAGTCACCAATTGAGGATAAACTAATGGAATTGGAATCCAATCAAATAAAATCATATTTTTTAAATGTGTTCGAAATTCATCAATTCTTGATGAAATATTTGCTGCAATTGGATCTGATGGAATTTTGTCATTTTTTCGAGCTTCACAAACAAGCTTCTCTGCCCAAACAGATGGAATCCAAAACCTCGTATATTCATCTGTTGTTTCTTCAATCAATAATCTCTCTTCTGTTGTCATTAAATTTGCAGCTTCAATCGCTTCTAGAGTTGGAAAACGTCGACGAACTTGAACACTAATATTTCGAAGTACAAATGTTTGGGATAAAACTAAATATCGGATAATGGAACGTCGAATTGCGCGAGTATTATCGTCGTCGCCTTGGATATAAGTGGCAACGGCAACAGCCGTACTGAAAAAGCATTATGAGTTTGGTGACAAAAATTTACATATCATATTTGGAAAAACACTTTATTTTAAAGGGGGAGGCGCATCGCCTGTAGTTTTTTTTGATGCAAAGTCGATTGCATGTCTCGACGCGAAAACACCTTTCATTGGAGCTTGTTTTTTTCTTCACTGCAGCTGCAAAAAAAGAAAGAAAAAAGCAGCTCCAATGAGTCCCTGATTTTTGTAAAAAAAAGTTCATAGTCGCATCAAAAAAACTACAGGCGATGCGTCTCCCCCTTTAATTCAGCTTTTGAAAACCACTGCTTTCTTTTTAAACCCCGAAAAAACAAAAAAAGTGCCAATATTGATTTCCGGATATTTCGCAAAAAACTGTTTCGCCAAAAAATTAGCCCTAAATTTTCATTCTCAGTGAAGCTGTTAAAGCACCATACTGAAATATAGCAGTTGATGGCGTGAACACAATTTCGGATATTTTTAGTCTTCTCGAAAATTCGTCACAAACTTTTAGGCAAAACCGTTTTTGACGAAATATCCGAGAACTTTTAACTTCATTAAAAAACAAAACGGGCATTTTGCCAACCACCATTTTTGCTTAACTTTTATCAACAGAAAATCATAATGTTAAATAAAAATTTGCATACCTTTCAATCCCTCCAATATTCTTCAACCAATCCTGCCATCTTCCAAGCACTGAGGAAACAAAGAAACCCAAAATGAAGGTCATTGGAATAAATGTTACAACTCTTACTTCCAAAATTTCTTTAACTTTATCAAAAACACTAAATTTGCATATTTTATTTTGTTCCTATTTGCATAAAATCTGTGATTAAACTCACATTTGATCATATGGTCGAAGAAGAAATTGATAAATAAAAAATACTGTATAAAATGCAATTAACCAAATAAATAATGGAAATGAAACAGCTTTCCAAACAGATCCCTCCCATCGAAATAATATTGATAAAAAACCTTTTAAATGATTATGTGGAACATCAAGGTTATAAGCAATTGTCATTTTTTTTCTTATTAATGATAAAAAAATAAAATTTTAGATTAAAGTTGAAAATAATTTTATCCAAAAAATAAAAAAATTAAAAAAAAGCGTAGAAATGAACTCAATTTAAACTTTTAGAAAAGCAACAACAACATTTTTTTCAAAAGCAATGCTTGTTCAATTTCGCTTTACTTTTTTTGCAACTGCCGGAGGCAACAAATTTTTCACATGTTTACGCAAAGTTTTTCGGGAAGTGAAAAAAACGAGGGAACTAAGTTGGTCAAAGCACAAAAAGCTTTTGCTTACTGCTTCCATTTTTTGTGTCCAATACTTTTTTGATTGTTAAAAACAAAAAAGAGCTGATCTTTGAAAAACGTAAAAAATGTGATTAATGCAAAAATATACAAATTTGTTTTTTAGTCTTTTTAAATCCCTAATTGATAAACAATTGAATGATAAATGCATAGTTTTTGACTAATAAATAATCCCATGTTTTTTGCTCTTTAAAAATGTACAATGAAATATTTCTTTGTTTTAACGTAACACGTATTTGCCGAAACAAATATCACGAGCAAATATGGTTGAACACATTTTACAAAACATAGTTTTGTTAGAAAAAAACCTTTAACATTTAATTAAAAATGGTTTCCACATCTAAATACTTCATTATAGCTTCTCAAATTTTGTTGATGCCGATTTATAAATCTTTAGTTTTATAAATTTTTTTTAAATAAAAGATTCAAAAATATAAAAAGTGCAATGGCTTGCTTGTCAGCAAAACGAATTTTGTTTTGTGTTTCCTTTTTTTGCACATTTAACAACGTTTTTGCAAAACGTCACATTTTGCTCGATGTTTTTTATTAATGAAATATTATCAGTGTTATGCTTTGCCCGCGCCCGTTTGCGGGCGGCGGGCGGGCGCGGGCAGTTTTTTCAAAAGTAAGCGGGCGGCGGGCGGGCGCGGGCAGATTTTTTCTAAGTCAGCGGGCGCGGGCGCGGGCGCCCGCGAGTAAAAAAGTAAAGGCATTTTCTTTTTTTTCTCAATGCTTTTTTGACAATATTTCTCAACGAAAATCTACAAAAAACTGCTTTTTTGCCATAAAAATCACACGGAAAGACAAATCATCTAATGAAGAAAGAAAAAAGTTTATCACCGCCATGACCTAAATGCCCTATGAGAACATCCAAGATTCTCTGAAATAATTTGCATTTTTTCACATTGGTGTCAATCTTTTTTGCTTGTCGAAAAAGAAAGAATAAACTGCTATGAAAAATTTTCCATCGTTATTAACTTCACCTGGATTTTAACTGATTTATGACATTATATACAGTACTACTTTAAGTAATTTTTGTTAATCAATATATCAATTATTGATATGGTCAAAATTTAAATTCATGATAGGTGTTGAAGATAATATATTATGCTTTTGACCTATAGTATGCCAAATTAGCGATATGACATACTGTCGGTTTATGTATACATTGTCTTTAAATATTGAAACTAATAGTTTAAAATAAATTCAAATCGGAGTCCGTGTTATGCTTCGCCCGCGGGCGCCCTTTGGCGGGCGGCGGGCGGGCGCGGGCGATTTTTTGTGAGGGTACGCGGGCGGCGGGCGGGCGCGGGCGATTTTTTGGAAAGTACGCGGGCGCGGGCGCGGGCGCCCGCGAAAAAAAAACAAAAGCATAACACTGAATATTATCAATTTTTTTAATGACAAACTTCAGGACGAAAATGCGATTATAAATGAAAAAAAGCATTGTTTGTGCAAAATATTTTTTACAAGGTTTACCTTTTCAAAGAAGCAATATTTAATTATTTCGTTAAGGAAGTGTAAAACGTTGGTATAAATGTGTAAAAAGATAACAATTTCGAAACATTATTAAAGACGAGGCATATTTCATTGTTCCTTCTTTTTTCATTCAAATTCTAAAACTTTTTGTTGATTGGGAATTAAGAGCATTTTCAAATCATTTTTTAAATCAATTAAAAATTTCAAAAATAAAAAAATTGTTTGCGACAGCAAAAAGTGTTCGTTGTTTGCTCATTTTCTGCACTATTTTTACAACCAATATTTTTTAGACCATTTTTTACATCTTTTTTTTGATTTTTTTGGAGACAGACAGGGTAATATTTTTTGGCAAAGGAAATGCTGTATGATTTTGTAATTTTATCGGAATTGTGAAAGGGTTTTTGTCAAACAATTTTTTTTTGATTAGTTCTGAAATTTTCCGAATGTAATATAAAGTGCTTTGCAAAAAATATTGCACTTTTTGTTTTGCAAACATCACTTTTAAACTTCTTTTTTTTGAAGTAAATTAATTCAAAGTTGTAATTTTAAAATCATTAAATTACAATCTTTAAATTTTTATGCACAATTATTTAGCATTTAAAAAGGTGCTGTTCTTGTAAATCTCAAAGCAGTCATAAAATTATATAGCAACCTCTTTTACAACTTAATTGTATTAAAGCATTCCTAAATTTACTCTTTTATCCATTTATTGAAAAGAAAGAAATGTCAACTACAGTAACATGTTCAGCATTTGGCCTTGTCGGTTCAGCTTCTGACTCACAAACATGTCAAATTTTTCAATTTGTATACGGTATTCAATACCTTAAAATTGAATATTTTTGTTTTGTGATTACTGTAATTGTTATTCTAATTTCTATCTTTGGTAAAATCAATGAATCTTATAAATGGTTCATTTTAAATCAAGCTCTCTGGGATTTAGTTATTGAATTTGACTTTATTTGTAATAAACCACCATATTGGACAAATATAAGGTTTAATACAACCATATCTAAACCATCCCCAACATGTCCATATTTTGCTGATCGATTTGCAAATAATTATTAAATTGGAATAAGCAAAGCAGCAGATGATTTAATCAAATTTTTACCAATATCAATGTTATTCATGTTATCACTTTCAAGATTTTTGGCAATATTTAAGCATAACTTTTACGAAAAACATGATAGTTGGAAGAAAATTGTTGTAATTTTGATCATTTCAAATTTGGTCAGCAGCTTTATCATTTGTTTTTACAATTTATGGATGTATTTTAATATTGCAAAATGTCAAGAAAAATATTGCACTGGAGCAATAAATACAGGTTAGTTGAATGATGAAATCAAGGATATAGAATCCTCGTCGGACCTCTACAGTAGCAGGGAAGTTGTATCCAACTTGGGATATACCGTCATAGGGATTGGAAATGGTAATAACTGTGCCGCCTTTGATGTGCGGCAAAAAAGTCTTTGATGTTTAGGGGAAAAGGTCAAGTTTCTGTGGACCTCATATCGGGACGATTCTTGCTTTTCATGCTCTGAGAAACATTCTCAACACAGAGCCAAAATTTGAAAATTTGAATAAGATGATTGTTGATAATTATTCACTGTCTATGTTTTTTAGGTTACACAGATTGTGCCCCAGAATATACAAAATGCTCCGATGTTACAATTTACATATACGAGATGGATTTTATTTTTCGTAATATGAATACAATTTTTCTCACCATCTGGTTGTTGCTATCAATTATTTTAACATTTTCTATTTTTATTAAAGTATTATTACACCTTTTATCACAATCTCAAATAAATGCTTCAAGATTTTTGGGATCGATAAAAGTTGTTGCTGTTTTATTATTTCAATGTTTTACAGCTTCTATATTTTTTCTGTTATCTTGTATTCTTGGTTTTATTTATGGTGTTATTCCATTTGTGATTGACCATTATACTGGAAATTTTCCTAAATACGATCAACAAAATTGGTTGTATTTGCTTCGGCTAAATTATAAATCTGTAAATATGCTTAGAGTTTTTGTGGATTCTTTGTTAGTTTTATTTGTGTTAACTGGATATCGTCAAGCAATATTCAAATTCTTTAAATATGCTTCAAAGTTTTTGCCTGCTATTGTTAAAAAGAAAATTTGGAAACAAAATATTGCATCTAATGGTTTACTTTTTGCTGAGAGATGATATCCTAATTAAAGTTCGACCCCTTTAAAAAAATTTGAATAAACCGTAATTTTGTCTTTAATTTTTGTGTGTATTAATTAGCAGTATAAATATGTTTTTGCTTTATGCGTAAAAAATACACAATTTAAACTTTTAGAAAGCATAAACATTTTTTCTTTAGAAATACTTTTTTAATTTCGATTTTTAAAGTTGTAGGTGGCAACAAATTTTATTCATTGTTTACGCATTGAGTTTTGAAAATTGAAAAAAATTGGGGAACTTTGTTGGTCAAAACATAAAAAGCCTTTGCTAACTGCTTATTTTTTCCCCCAAAAAAGAAAAAGAGCTGATCTTTGAAAACGTAAAAAAAGTGATTTGTGCAAAAAACACACAAATTCGTTGTTTAGTCTTTTTAAATCCTAAATTGATAAACAACTGAATGAAAGATATTTTTTGCATACGTATAGTTTTAGGCTAAAAAATTATCCTATGTATTTTGATCTTTTAAAATGTACGATGAAATATTTCATTGTTAACAATGCTATAACCCTTCTTGTGTGACCAAAAAATATTTTAGTTGTTAAGAATGTTTATCATTAAAATTCGCATAATTTGTGCATATTTCATTACTTTCTATCAGCCATTGTTTGAAAATATTTCGTTGAGTATACTTTATTATTTTTTACTGATACCGGGTATTCATTCCCATTTATGAAATTCTCAACCTAATATTTTTTATTCACAAATTTTGAAATCAATTTGATTACAAAATTTATAATAAAATATTAAAATATTAATAATTTTTCTGCCAAGAAAATTGGAAAACAGGAAAACACAGAAAAATTGTTTGTGTGGGCAAAACAACAAGCTTTGAAAAAGTGAGTCAGCAAATGAAAAAAAGCACAGGGATGAAAATTTGTTTTCGCAGACGTGAAAAATAAAGGCAGAAAAATTGAAAACATGTATTTCATTAAAATAAAAAAAGCTGCAAAACGCGTTGAAAACGGAACGAAATTTTTTAAACAAAGTTCAAAACGAAGTCGTCTTTTCTTGTTTTTAATCTTCGTTTTGTGAATGAAAAAATAATACTAAAAAAAGGCAATCAGAATCATTTGAAAAATTGTTACACTCGTAAGTATGAATTAATTTAACTACAACAAATCAGTGCACTAGCCTATGTAATAACCTTTAATATGTTATTACATTGGCAACACTTATTATTAAAAATGCTTTTAGTGAATATTAAAAAATTATTACCTGAATACATAAATAACTTTTCTTGACGGTAGAAATTAAATTAATAAATTTTTCGTTTCTCTTTAAGTCAAAGAAAGTTTGAAAAATTTTTAAAACCAAAGTATCTGTGAGCAAAAGGATTTTTATTTGCAGAAAGATGTTTAACTTTTTTCGTATTTTGTGCGACTTCCCCTTTATATTGAAATTTCTAATGAGTATGCATTTACTCATGAAAAAATATTGATTTGATTTAAAAAAATTGTATTTAAAAAGGAAGCATCCGAGATAGAAGAAGTTTTGAGAAAACCTTCTTCTATCCCGAACGCATAATACTTGGAAAATAAAAAAAGCATGCCAAAAATTTATCAAATAAAAAGTATGAACTCATCTTCGTAACTAAAAATACTAAAGGCCACATGTAGTCATAAACGATATCAATTTAATTTTATATGTGAAGGCGTCGGAATTTCCAGGTTTTTGATTATCATTTGAAAATTTGCAAACAGTATTATAAAACAAAGATAAAGCTTTTATGATCAACAACAATATTTTTTTCATTCAAAAACTTAAAGGATACGCAGAAAAGAATTTAAAAAACAGTAACATTTTATTGACTTTTTATTTTTCTTCGGGTCTTGGTTTTAGAAAAAGTTTAAATTATTATGCCACAATGACTAGACTTGTTTTTTTTTGTGAAACCGACGAACATTTTGTCAAGGTCAAGACGATTTTTTTTAAAAAACCAGTCAATTGGTTTTTTAAAATGTCTTTCTTTTTTCACTTTAATTTCAACAAAAACTGTGCTGGACAAAACATCTTTGGACTAAACATAATCATAAGGGATAATTTCTGCGTCCCAGAGAAGAAACATAAAAGTGAAGGAAAATGCTTTTTTAAAAGTTTATTTATTCAAACAATCTTTTTTCTGAATATTTAATTGTTAAATTTAAATTACGAAAAATCGTTCATAAAATTTACATAAATATCAATGTCGAAATTTCCAACATCCTTCTATTGCTCTTTTGCAAATCATGAACATAAATAATTAATATTAAAAAATAAAAATCGTCAGTGAAAAATATAGAATTGTACAAAATATCAATTGTGACAGTATTTTTACAATCAATTTTTTATGTTATCTGTCAACTTTTTATTGCGCTGGTTTTTTTGATAGTGAAAGCTATGATCCCCAACAACCACCAGAACTGGAACCAAACGTTGAACTTCAAAAAAATTAAATTATGTTATTTTTTTTAGATTTTTACTGGGTCATCTTTATCCCACAACTTACATTTTTTTACAAAATTTGTTTTTGAAATGTGATAAAAATCAATAAACAACAATGAATTTCCCCGATTTTCAATAACTTTCATAAGAAAAAATGTCGTAATCCCTTTAAATTGCAAATTGTTAGATAAATTAATGATAAACAAACAATTTTGGACTTAAAAATAGTTTTTAGATTACTTAGTTTTATTGACAATCATACTTTTCTTTCAAATTTCTGTAACTAAAAAGCAAAGAAGGTTTTTACAAATATTTTTTAAAATGTTTTTGTTTTAAGCAACTCTCGATGTTTATTTAGAATGAGTTTTGTATGATTTTTCCGATTTTCCGATTTTTTTTTTGAAAAGCATGCTTTATTTTTATTTTTTCTCAACTTTTGTTTGAAAGTATTTCACGGAATAAACTTTATTAGTTTTATTCCCAAAGTTTTTGAAAATAAAATAATAAAATATTAAAAAAAAAATGTTTTTTTGCTCTATAAGAATAGCGTTTGTCAGTTTTAGAAAATGTTAAACAAATTTTCACGAATAAACATGTTTTAAAAAGTGAGGAGAAGAACAAGGTTTTGTTTGAATAAGTGCATCTCGTTCTTTTACAAAATTTGAATTGGGAAAATACTTGGCTGCAAATTCATTTGTTTTTCCAGCTTTAACCTTTAACACAGGGTATTCAAGTTTTGAAGCATTAGCTATGCATTTAAATAATGAATAAAATATTAAAATAACATGCTTTTTCAGTTGTAGACAAATAGCGTTTACGAAAAAAAAACCTTTTAAAAAGTGAAGCAAAAATGGAAAAAGGCACAAAGGTGGAAATTTGTTTTGAAAAATGTGAAAAATAAAGGCAAAAAAATTGGAGACATATTTTTCGTTCAAAAAAAAGCAATGTGACAAGAATAAATTTTTTTATAAAATAAAAACTTGGAACTTTTTTTAACAAAATTTAAATCAAGATTTCAAAAAAGCTATGAAAATGATTAGCATGTTTTTACATTAAAATGAAAATTTCAGGATTGTTCAAAGAAGTGTATCACTCGAGAAAACGAAATTATTGACCAGTGTAATACACATTAGTATAAAAATACTGTTGTTTGAAAGCGAAACATCAAAAATTTTGCAGTTTTCTTAATCCACGATTTGTGTTATCATTGAAAAACTTATTGTTTTTCGTGTGTTGAAATCATAAAAGCTTTAACAAAAATATCTTGATAAATGACAACTGCAGTGTTTCCGTTAAAAATTTTTCTTGTTTAAAATTTTGAAGTTTAAGGATAAAATACACATTTTACAGTAATAAATGAATAATTATGTTGATGAAGAATAAATACAGTTGACCAATGTTGTTGAACGATGAAATACATTTTAAATAAAAAATTATTTTGTCAAAACTGACTTTCAACGTTTGTTAAAAATGGCATTTTAAACAAATTGAAGAACTTGACCTTTAGTCCTTAATTATTTCCTTTCAAACTTTTGTTTTGCTGGCGATTTACAAATTTTAATTACGTTTTAAAGCAATAAAATATTTCAAATTTTCAAAGAAAAGAGACCTTTGAGCCAAAAGGATCTTGTTTGAATTCTTTTTCTTGCACATTTAAATATGCTTTTGAAAAATATTGCATTTTTAGCGCTGTCGAAATGCCCGATGACTCCTTCTTTAGTTAAAACTTTTTTATTTTCTTAAATTTAAATCAATAAATTTTAAGTGAAAAATGTGTTGTTAAATAACAAATGGTTGAGTAAAAATTTTTTAAACTTTGCTGTTTGAGAATTTACATTAATTAATTATTATGCCTGTTGACGAAATGTAATGCAACAACAACTAGTTCAAAACATTATTATTAACGTAAAATGCTTCCGTGAACTTTTTTCTGCATTTTATTATTGGAATGTTCAGTTGGTTTAGGCTAAATTAAATCCCATATTTTTTCAAATTAATTAAAAAGTCAAAGAATAATAAAAGATGTTGCAGAACGTTTTAAAAAAATTGTTGTACGCGTAGTTTTGATGCTATTTTCGCAACTAATGTTGGCTTTAAAATTTTTTTGATGTTTTTATTCATTTTACGGGGACAATCCAGATGGAATTGTTATCCAAAAGAAATGCTGTCCGATTTTGTAATTTTAAAGTCTACCGCAATCGCCAATAAAGAAATTTTTTGCTTCTTTGCTTCTGTCCAATATTTATGCGGAAAAGTTAGCTTATATTAACTTGTTTTTACGATTTCAATGGCGGTTTGACAAAAAAAGCTTCTTTTAAATTTTACGTTTCAGATATGGAATATCAGTAGATAGATCTTTAAAAGTAAAAAATAAAAGAAATGGAAGTGAAAAAATGCAAAACAAAATTTGTTCAATGCAAATTTTTGAGCTCAAGTAAAAAAATAAAGATATTGCATCATTGTTTATATTTTCATTTTTAAGGACATTTTTGAAGTGCCAAGACAACGAAAAAGAAAGAATTGCCGGGCCAGAAGTTATGCAATTTTGTTCATCTCAAACTTTGTTAAATCCAAATGAAGCAGAAAGTACAGGTGAAATGACTTCAAAATATAATATAAATAATAATATCAGAATCATTTGTTTCAAAATAATTCGTTACCTTTGGATGCTTCAACTATGATTGGTAAAATTCTCCATGGACATGATGATAATTATGAAGTTGTTAGTGTTCTAAATGGCAATGAATACCCTGTTTTAAGAGTTAAAGCTGCTCGAACGAATGAAGAATTTGCATGCAAGTATTTTCCTGGAACTTATAAGGCTAAATATGAGAAAGAAGCAGAAGTTTATAAACTTATTAAAGAAAAATTGCCATCTTCTCCACATTTCTGCAGGGCTATGGATGTTGGATGTGATGGAAAATGCAAATTTTTTGTTCTTGCAATGGTAAGAACGTTGATAATTTTTTGTGAAACACGGACAACGCAAAATATTTCAGTTTGCTTCAATCTTATCTGATATGGATGGTATCAAAGAAAAGGATTTTTCAACCTTCTCAAATGGTACCAAGCTTATTATTGCAAAATAAATGATTTATTGTTTGCAACAACTGCATTCATTGGGAATAATTCATGGCGATCTCAGAGTAAGTTTTTCATTGAAAATTTTATTAAAATATGATTTAATTTAAAAATCGTAAAATGAGCTTACTAAACACTTTTTGGGCAATTTTTATGCCCGCTTTATACTTGTAAAACTTTACATAAAAGGCGACAAAAAAAGCAAAGGCAAAAAAGATAAGGCTGTATTTAAACATTAGTTATACAGACCGTCTTCATATTATCAAAACAAAACATTTTTTAGTATGAGAATTTCGCCCTTGCTCAAGATCGTCAAACAATTATGTTGTACGATTTTGAGTGATTAACAATGATTGTTAAAGAAAAAGGAGTTACAGAAGCTCCTCCGGCAACAGAAGACAATCCAACTTCCTTTTATTGTTCTTTGGCGAATCATGCAGGAAAAAAATTAACATATAAAGATGAATATGGTAAGTGAAAAAAATAGAATTGTACAAAATATCGATAATGACAATATTTTTAGAATCAATTTTTTACATTATTTGTCAACTTTTTATTGCGCTTCCATGGGATGTTGATTGCGAAAGCTATGATCCCCAACAACCGCCAGAGCCAACTGTTGAATCTCAAAAGAAGAAGACATGTTTTAAGAATAGTGAATTCCTTCAAAAGCTTCCTGAACAACTTCCTGCAATGTTAGCTCATATTCGTAGCCTTGCTTACGGCCAAAAGCCTCTTTATCATGTTCTTTATTCTTCTTTGGATGGAATTTTTAATGCAAGTTTATGAGAAATAAACTTCCAAACTCACATAATTTAAATTTCAGCCTCGAAATGTTCATGCTGTACTTGATTGGGATGATGGCGTTGTTTATCATGGACCAAATATTGCAATGGTTCCACATGTTTTTTTGCCTTATTATCGAACTTCAACAAAGAATGTTGAAATGGTTTTGATTTATCGAAAAGAAGTTTGGAAGTTCCGTCGGATGCAAAGCAAAGAAAAGAATACAGTATTCATTCTTGCAACAAAGCCAACGTAAGTTTTTTTGACATCCACAATAAATAGTTCTTTCCTTTTTTCCAAAAAAGCGCAAAAAAATTGTAAATTTTTATCTTTTTTTAGAGATCCATTATTGGAATGCAAGTGTACAATCACTGTTCGAGGCTTAATTACAAAAGAAAGCACAAAGCATTTTGAAAAAGCAATCAATGTTTCAAAAGATTTAAAATGTCAGCGGCATAAAGATGAAGAAGATGATCATGAAATTGAACGGGTCCGGATGAAGATTGCTATCATAAAAATTGATTTGGTTTAATCCCTTATTATTCAACATTTTTGATATTTTTATTATATAATTTTATGCACGCTTAAAGGGAGCGGAACCTTTGGTACTTTTTTGTTTCTCTAAAGTTTTTTTTCGTTTGAATTTTCCTGACAATCAGGCAAAAGAACAAAAGAAAAAGACCCTGATCGTCATGAAAATTCAATGAAAAAAAAACGAAAGAGAAATAAAAAAGTACCAAAGGTTCCGCCTCCTTTAATGTCAACTTTTCATAAAAATATTATTATCACTAAAATTTTTGTACCTCCACAATAATTTTAACACAAAAAGCAGACAAAACACTATTAAAAAGAAAAATTGCGACTTAAAAGGACAAGAAAAAAGGAAAAAATTCGAAAGCTCAAAAAATAAATAATTTTTTGCAGTAAAAATTATAAAAAAGAGAAGCGAAAATAAAAGTTTAAAAAACCTGCAGTAGTTGAAAAAAAAACTTTTTAAAAAATAAAAAACTTTTTATTATCTTTACTTCCAACGGCAACCACGACTTTTTTCTATTTAGTAAGAAATCAATAAAATAAATAAAACATAACAAGTTTTTCCTACGAAAGAAAATAGTGATTTTCGATTTAAAGGCTGCAGATAAAATGATTCAATTTGACGACAGGACAACTTTTGTCCCGTTAAAATGAATCAATGAAAGCAAAAAAACAAAAACGTGCACCAAGATAAAAATTAAGTTTGAAAGATGTGACACAAAGGCAAAAGAAATCAGAGACAAATTTTTCGTATAAAATAAATAATAGGAAAAAATATGTTTTAAAAAGGGTCATAATTATTTTAAAACAAAATTCTGATCAAAATTCCAACATTTCAAAAAAATCATTGAAAAAAGTAGTTTTTTCTTACATGAAAAACAATACTTTGAAGGTTATTCAACCAACTATTGCACTGGAAAGTGTGAAAATATTTGATAACAACAAGTGTCTCAACAATTTTGACTTAAATAACAATGAAAACTTGCAAAGGTTATGTAACTCGGAAAACATGATGAACATCAAATTCAAATACGTATTTACCAGAAAAAATTAATTTTTTATTCTTCAAAAATTAAGGTAAGTCATTTAATTTTGCAACAAAACTCGCGATCCCAATCATATGAAATTCAATAAAACGTATTTGTTTACAGTGTTTTCGCGCCGCCACCGCCGGCAGCTTGGCGTCGCCGCCGGCGGCGGTGTTTGACCAAAAACACAAACACTGTTTGTTTAGAGAGAAAGAAAAATATGGTTATGATTCTGTTTTATTACAACTTTTACAATGTCTAAAATAGCATCTTTAGTACACGTCAGCTAGACGCAAACGTGTTAAAGTAGTTAATGGAATATTAATGAGAAATATCGTTGACGTGTGATAGTTTATCTCAGTCACGACAGTATTCAATCTAAAATTCCATATTTAATAAACCATGATACTGTTATTATTGATTTTAGAATGAAATATGAGGCCGATATACAAAACTTTCTCTAACCGATCGATGACATAACATTATATTGCAGCTTTTTTAAATAGTAGAGGCAAAAGCGTCTCCCAACACGAGAATGTAAACTCCTCGACACAGTTCTTTTTTCCGCTTTTATCCTGCCTTGCCAATTTGTTATTTTTAGTGTTTAGAAAAAAGTAGTTTTTCTAAACCTAAAAATACTATAAAAACATTTAAAATTCAAAACAGTCTTTTGTTTTTTCTAACTTTTTGCCGACTCTGACTCGAAAAAATCTCGGCAATCGGACAAGTGCATAATAAATTATTATTAGATATTTAGTTTATTTAAAAGCATATTACAAGCACAAAACATTATTGCTTTAAAATGAACTTAAAAATACATGTATAATTTTCTATCTTGTTCCAAGACCTAAAATTCTTGGCAGCCAACTTTCTTTTTCAACCCCTAAAGGAGTAACAGAATCTTTGGGAGGTTCGGTAACCGGATAACTTGCATCTCCGACGAAATCACTTGCACGTTTTGAAAGCATTGATTTGGGGCTAACTGCTGTTGGGGGAACGGTACACCCGAGGTCATGGCATGGCAATTCTTGACTTTTCTTTAGTACTTCTGTGTCACGTTTAACAACAGATTTTGGGCTTACAGCTGTTGGTGAAACTGTACATCCCAGTTCATGACAAGGAAGTTCATCACTTTTCTTTAATATTTCAGTTCCAACAGAAAAGGATAAAAATAATACAACAATTAAAAATAGGGACAAATATTTTGCTGTCATATTTTAAAAAATATTAACACAACAATAAATGAAAAAAAGAAGAAAAAAAGTACGATGCGTAAAAAAGGGAGTAAAAACTAAAAAACTCGTTTTATTTGTTTATTTTTATTTTTCTAAAATGAAATGAAAGAGACATTCTCCAATCAACTTTTGGGTGGTTATTTTGTTTTTTATTGTCATTGAATGAATGAAACCGTTTTTGAGAAATCAAACATTCCCACTTTCAATAAAAATGTTCATTAGTTTAATCAATAGTTTTAATTAATTGTTTGCGCATTAAAATTCAATTTAGTAAAAAGTGAAAAATATAATTTAATACGAAATTAATAAGAAAATCAAAACTACTAACACTTTTCTATCCTTTTTTGTTTTTTGTCAAAGATTTTAAAAATGTTGGAAGCATTTGTAAATTGGAATCCTTTCTTTTGTTTTTTGAAAATTTTCCGGCCAACAAATAAATAATAGGTAATACATAAATAACGATGACTAATATATTTTTACATAAATTTCTCATTTTTAACAAAAAGCATACTTTTCGATAAAAAACAAGCAATTAAAAAAGATTTTATATTAACAATTTCCACGTAAAAGAGATTTGCAATAATTAAAGTTTTCCGTTTTTTGCTCCTTCTTTAAATAAAATAATGACAAACAAAAAGCATTAGTAGTTTTTATTTTCCAACATATTTATTTCTCATTTTGAATGACATTCAAGACTTTTGACATTATTTTGCTTACTGTAGAAGTTTTAGTTTATTCATTTCACTTTTCTATGCTAATTTTATTGTTTTCTAAGAGGCTTACTGAATTTAACAGTCCATTTTATACTGTTCTACGAATTATTTTGTTGGCGGATTTGTTAGCTTTTGGGGCGGTAAGTTTTGAGTTACATAACTATTATTCAAATTTTGTTTAATTTTTTTAAACAATTTATCACTGTACAATGAAAATAAGATTGAACGAGTGGCAAATTATTTTTTATGCAAATTTTTAGACATTTATTGCTGTAAGAATTCCAGAATCAGGACTAATCCCAAAATCTTTCCTCCAAGAAAATGGATATCTGGCATCCATAATTTACAACACTTCCTCCTATCTCACAGCTCTACAATTTATCGGGCACACAATGTTAGCTTTCAATCGATTCACCCTTCTTTATTTTCCTTTAAAGCATGCAAGAATTTGGAAGAGACAATGGTATGCGGTAGCATTAATTGGGTTACCATTTTTGCATATTTGTTGGAGATTACATGAACCTGGAGTTTTTGGATTTACTGCAACTGATAGCGTTACAATAGCATTCGTAAATCCAAAAGTAATGGCAATTATTTATACAGCATCTTCAACAATTTATATCTCGACAACTTGTTTGGGAGCAGTTTTTAACTCACTTTCATTAATAAAATTTTGTTGTTCCAAATACGTTTCAAATTTGAATAATGTTAATGAGAAGCATCTATTATGTAAGTAAAAGAGGTTAAAAAAATCAGTGGCGGGAGCAGGGTAGGACATCAGAAGCATGTACTTTCTACGATATCACATCCTTTGATCTTTTACCGCCATTCGGCATATACCCTCTTTGAAACAATAAAACTCCTTTGATCTTTTACCTTCATCGGTGCAAGATCAAAGGAGTGACCTTCCCTCAATTAGATCTCTGCCATTCCACAATAAAATGTTGTTTAGAACGAGTAATTTTTTATAGTCAGTACAGTATCAAATTTCAGTTGTGTCATTTATAATTTTCTTTGCACAAGTTTTACGTACTTCATATGGGCTTATTCGACCAATGTTTCCAAATGGTCATCCAATTATACCATTTTTAATTGCAATTTTACCACTCATTAATGACATTTTTGCATGGACTTGTAGTATTTCACTCATGATTTTAAGGTAATTTTTTTCCAGCTTTTTCGATTATTAACTTTTACATTTTTTCCAGTTCAACAAGCCGAAAAGAATATTTAAAATTTTACTCATGCAAAAGCAAACATAATCATTTGACACATGCTACGAATGCATCGACGTACCCAGTAATTATTTAAAAAATTAATTTTGTCACGTTTTTTTTTGTTTATTAAAATTTACACATGAAAAATCGTAAAAACTTAGCTTATGCAAATTAATTGGAAAACGAAAAAATTTTTACTTATGTAAATAAGGTGATACTGTATTAATTTTAAATGTTGAATGAAATGACGAAGTAATTACTGAATTTGCTTTTTTACAAAAATAAAATGCCATATATTCTTTCCTTGTCGTGGAACTAAAAAATGATTTTAAAGAGTTCAAAAGTTTATTAGAGCAAACCTTAAAGCAATCAACGCCAAACTTCCGGATAACGCAAATCCGTCATAAAGAATGTCAACAATTGAATTAAAGAATGCTATAATCGTTGAATTTGTAGAAAAAAGAATGTATGAGACATTGAATGAAGTTCGAAATAATTGTGAAACAAAAACGATAAAAGAAACAACTAAAAATTAATCATTGGTAATTAAAAAAAATTAATGAGTGGTAAAATTTTCGAGAAGTCATGCAAAATTGCCTAAAATTATGCGAGGTTTACCCCCTTAAATTAAAAATAGCAACTTCACAAAAAATGCCGTTTCAGTTCTTTAAAAATGGCAGAACATCTTTAAATTTGTTCATTGGAATGTAAGTTTTATTACCAATAGTACAGTATACTACCTCCTCACATTAAAAAACCATAAACTTACAAAGCAAGCTCTTTTCATTAACATTAATGCTGGAAGATTGTTTATACAAATAAAATTTTGCAAATGACAAAACATTCAAAACTGCCGATAAACAAGTAGTTGTAATATAAATTGTTGAAGTTACAACATAATAAGTATATTGAAAACTTGCATCCACAGGTACGATAAAAGTATAATCATTTTCAGGAAAAACAAAATTTGTTGCAACATTTATTTTCCATAAAACGAGTGCAAATGCAAAACCAAGCAAAACTACCGTATACCATTTTCGTTTCCAAATCCTCAAATGTCGAATTGGGAACCATATTAAAGTGAATCGATTGAAAGACATTAATAAATGCCCAATAAATTGTATAATTGCTGTAAAAACCACGTTTTGGGAAAAAATGTATGAAAAAAGTCCTGAATATTCTTGAAAAAATGGAGTCAAAAATGAAATCATTGTCACCTTCTTCAAAAACGCAAGCTAAAATTTGCATAAAATCAAATGGGAAACAACCGGTTAAGCGTTCAATATAATTAAGAAGTTTAGAATCGATAAAAAACATACTCCCAAAAATGCTGCCAAATCTCCGCACAAAACAATTCGAAAAATTGAATAAAATGGTCCTTTGAAAGAATCGTTTCTTTTTGCGATCAACAAAATTAACAATGATAAATGAAATATGTAAAATATAATTTCAAAAACCAAATAAGCAATCGTAAAAAATCCGAAAATCATTTTTTTCTAAATTGAAAAAAGCAGCTTATTTGAGACAAATATGAAAAAATTACATTATTTTTAATATATAGTTCGCTTCAATTACTTAAGTTTTTCAATTAAAAAAATAAAATTCAGATATTAGCAATTAAATTCCCAAAACACTACATTTCTTACTTCACAAAACTTGATACCCTATCAATGCAAAGAATACAGCGTCATTAAAAAAGATACTGTACAACATACTCTCTTAAAAATTCGATGAAGTGTAAAAAAATTATTTTAAATAACAAGGAAATAACACAATTAATTAAATATAACAGCATCTTGAAAACTCAAAAAAGAAATAAAACAATTGTCTCAAAAATAAACGAACATATTGTTTGGAAATCTTAATTCACAACTTTTTGTTAGTTTATTTTGATTTTTGGCAAACCATCACTAATTTTTTTGTTTACAGTAATCGGTAATCAAAGAATTAATGACAAAAAGAAATCATTTATGCAAATTTATGGACTTTTTCTGATTTTTTCTGGCACACATGGCACATTTATGAAAAGTGTTAGATAATTTTTTTTGCAATTATGGAACACTTACAAACATAGGTCATTTTCATTTTTCCTCTTTGATCGTCAATTAAACAATTGCACTTACATTATCAAACAGATATATGATATATTTTTTCAGCATCTAAGGACCATGTTTGTTTATTAATTTTCTTTAATGGCACCAAAAAATTTACACATCACACAAGAAAGAACTTGTTTTCATGTTTATCCAAATGTTTTGGTTTATCTAGCAGTATATACATAGACCATTGACAAAGATAGATGTTGTTCATACTTTTTCTTGTCGCAATGTCTACATTGCTACAAAAAAGCTAAACATTTTTAATTGAATTTTCTCTTTTAAGCTGATCAAATAAAAATAATACATCTGGTTTATTTCGCAAAACAAATATTTTTCGTGATTCCGATTTTTATATTACAAATGGCTGTTGTAAATCAGTCAAAAGATCAAGGAAGAAGAAAATTCTTTAAAAATCTTAAAGCAAACATTACACGGTGCCATTTAAGAAAATTAATTTAAACAAAAAAAGAGTATAAAAGGAAGTCAAAGACGGGATTTTAAGTTAAGCACTCAACCAACTATGGTTTGCTTTAATTATCTTAGTATTTTATTTGTCGGCATGTTTTCTGTTTTTGCTGGTGCGATACCGGAGGGTGAAAGTCATGGAGATGGTTCTTTAAGTCAACTATTAAATCCTAACAACAGTAGTTTGGTAATATCCATATTCATTTCATTTGTAGCAATAGATTTTTTTCATTTTCAGCTAACTGAAAACCGACCAAGTCTCCGCGCTAAGCCAAAGTCCAAACCAAAGCCGAAACCAAAGCCAGGGCCGAAACCTGTATCCAAACCAAAACGGAATGCGAAACCTAAACCTGTGTCAAAGCCAAAACCGAAACCTAAGCCAGTTTCAAAACCTGTATCCAAACCAAAACGGAATCAAAAACCTAAACCTGTACCAAAACCGAAACCACAAACAAAGACAAAACCAGCGTCAAAGCCGAAGCCCAACCAAAAACCAAAATTAAATCCCAAGTCGAAAAAACCAAAACCAACTCCAAAATCGACACGAAAACCTAAACCAACACGTAAAAGTACTAAAAAGCCGAAGTCAGATTGTATCGCTGAATGCATTGCTTATCATACATGCGTTGGTGGATATACTGCTATTAGCATACTTGCCAGACGATTTGGCGCACAATTAGCTGCAGCAATGATAGCTAATGCTTGTCCCTCTGGTGATTGTCGATGTTAAATTGTAATTTCTTTGTAATTGTTTAATAAAAATTTTTGCAATCTATTTTTAAAACAGATTGTTACATTGTTGATGCAAATTTGAGATTAATTTACTCAATGGTCTGAATTCAATGTATTCCTCGATGACAAAGACCGATATAAAATGAAATAACAGTTAAAATGCAAAAACAACGCATTTATTGTTTAACAAAATTCGATGCCCCAAGAAAACACAAAAACTGGCGTCATCAAAATGGATAATAATTGTGAAAGTTTGCGACAAAAACTAAAAACGAAATTACCTAAAGACGCAAAAACCTCATGTTTTTTAGAAGAAAACAAACAATGGCACTATTAAGTTGATATAGAAGCATTCAAGAATTTAAAAAATGAGCAAACGGTGCAAAAAATTTGCTTACAAAAATTTAGAGAAAAACTTTTTAAATTTTTTTTCAATTATTACTCTTACGAAAAAATGAGCTTCATTTTCCGTGCCGCTAGAGTCGATCAATCGACTCGAGAGTCGATAAAAATTAGCCGGCACAATACTGTTTTCGTAGCTCTTTAAATTTATTTATTTTCAAAAATGAGATCATAAAAAATATATCATCATAAAATATGTACTGTATTTATTAAGCTGTAACTTTAACAGAAGAAACTTTCACAGATGGCATATGCCTTGAAATTCCTGCAACTGCTGTTGCCGTAATTTTTGATTTTTTTGGAATCAAAAATTTCAATCGATAAAACATTAAAACTGCAATTTTGAAAGACGGTGACAACCAAAAATGTGACAACATAACAATCAAATGATGAACATGTGTTACAATATTTGAGAGATATTGAAAAAATAAAAGGGCATTAAAATCAGTTGATAACGCAGAGACAAGTTTTAGGCCAAAAGCAATGAAAAGGAAAATTGTTGAAAATAGAGCTTGATGAATTAGTCGATGTTCAGTTTTGGCATGAATCGATAAAGTTTTTGTTGATAAAATTTTTCTGGAATAATACATTGAGGCAAAGATTAGGGCAATCATTGCAATCATCATTGAACCATTGATTATTGTGCCTTTAGTGACGTAGGATTTTCGGTAGATGTAACAGATGGCATTTGTTTCAAGGGTACAATTGGAGTTGTACAAAAAATATCCGTCAGCGATGAAGGGAAATGAGAACATTGCAATGATCACTATAATCATGGTGTAATTGTTCCAGATCTGAAAATATGCAAATTTTGATTTGATTACGAAAAAAATCTTCAAGAATTTGGTAAAAGAAAAAACATTTCTAAGAATGATGCAACCGTGTTCATGGTTTCTCATGAACACGCTATAGACATTTTTAACAAATTTGCATAATTTTTTTTGCTATGTCATTTCCTTTTTAGTCAATTTTAAGTAGTTAAGGAAACCATATAATGCAAATTTTTGATTCCATCATCGACCAAAACGTACCTTTTCATATTTGTAATAAAACACCAATGCCGTACATCTATTTAAACATAAAATAACATTCCATGCACTGACAAAAAATACATTAAACCATTCTTCCAAAATTACAATATAGTAATACATTGGTGATGGAGTTGGATATAACCAGGTAATAAACAATATCAAATCATATCCATAACCAATATTTAGAATCACAAAATACGTCGATTTAAACATTGACTTCTTTTTAAAATATTGTCGAGTCAAAAATAAAACAACGAAACATTCAAGGCCTCGAGTTGAACACATTATTACCAACGAAGTATATTTTATAATTGTCCCAAATACAGTATCCATTTTTTATAAAAGCAACCTTTTCTTAACGATTAAAAAACTTTAAAATGCTTTTTTTGACAAAAGTTTTTTAAAAAAAATTAATTAAAAATAATAGACTTTAAATCTTTTGTAGTCTCTTTTTTGAATATAAAATTAATACAATTTCGCGTAAGTTGTAATTTTCGAAATTTTGAAACTTTTGAATTTACAATGTTTGGTCGTCTTTTAATTAATTTTTGGTTACGGTATTTCAAGAAAAGTGGATAATTAATTTTTTTGAACAACATTAATTATCAGAAATGGTTAAATTAATAGAAACAAATTGACAAAAATTCATTTAAAATGCTCATAAAACAAACTTAAATTAATTGTTTTAATTAAAACGGGTTAAAATAAGTCACCCAGAAAAATGATTGTACTTTTTTCACTTAAAAAATGTAAAAGCTTTGTGTTAAGCTAAAATGAAAAAAAGCACCTCTGACGTTGTGAGCATTGTTATTTTTAATTAATTAAAAATAGAAGAGAAAAAAATAAAGAATAAAGAGTACATAAGATTAAATTCTGCAAAAGTCATAATCAAAACAAAAAAATTGCTTAAGCTTTTCTATAATATTTTTGTTTTGCAGTTTTAGATGATTTCAAATGACGTCCCAGTTATGTCATTATTTTTTGAATACAAATCGTACCTTTCAAGAAATGATAAAACTGTAACAAAAACCAACAGAACATTTTAGAGCTGTTCTTGGATTCTCGTTTTCTTTTTCCTACAGTAATTATTTCATTTTACCAAGTTTGTTAGGTTTTTTTCCTCAACACTGAAAAAAGCCGGTGACGAATTTGTCACATACAAGTCACCGGTGAGAGGTTTTTTATCAGCACTTTTTTTTCTAAAAACTATATTTCATATTTTTTACTTTTCTTCGAAAGATACAGTCTTTTTACTTTTCTTCGAAAAATTCAGTCTATTTATTTTTCTTCAAGAACCTGTTTAAATTTGATACTGTATTAATTGTAATGATCAAATTAGGTGTAATTAAAATAAGCGTATTTATTGTACAATAAATTTAAATTAAATTAAAGCAGGAAGTAATATCAAAACTACAATGAAGAACGCATTCAAATTATGTTTTTGACCCGCATTTACATCAGCACTACAGACACCGTAAATTGGATTCCTCAAAACTGATAATGAATTACAAATTCCACAATTTCTTTGATTATAACAAATATTTAGGGTTTTGATCTTTTCAATATAACATCCATAAGTTCTTCCACATCTATTTGTTGCAGCTTGCCCAAGGCATTTTGCTTGGGTTTGAGAAGAGGTACAGGAGAATGGATCAGAATTTTGGCAAATATTTGTGGGGAAAGAACATGCTTTTTTGGCAACTGAAAAAGGCCAACAAGTTTGGATTGGTCAAAAATTAAAATACATTTAACAGAAAAAAAAATCAATAAAATTAGTTTATTTCAAGTATGCAAATATTTCGATGGAAGAAATAAAAATTTGCATATTTTTAATGAAAGAAAAAATTTTGCATATTTAAGTAAAATTAGAATTTTGGGGTTCAAATTTTAGGTACATTAATATCAATTAATTTACTTCGACTTCCATCCCCGCAGGCATAATCAAATTGTAAATAATTTGAAATGAATTTTCGGGCAGAATCTTCAGTATTTGCAAATGGAACTTTTACAAAATTTACAGTATTAAAACATCGTTGAATTGTTGAAGCATCCAAACATTGATCGAGTCGATCTTTGGCCAAACAAGCTTGCCTCAAATTTTCTTGTGATGAAAATGCTAAATTTGCATATTTCTCTGTTGCAAAAGTATAGGCTGTTATTTTCAGTGCTTTAAAAATATGTTCATGATAGCATTCAGTTATTTTCTAAAAAATTGAGATTTTCAGGGTTAATATAAGAGTAAAATTTATTGGTTACAAAATTTTATACAGATTTTATGGTTTTTACAGTGATATTAAAAAATGGGGGCAAAAATTTAGTCTACAAATTTAAACCAGTATTTACACGACTACATCGTATATTTTTATATTCTCCCAAAAACTTGTTGGAAAAAATAGTAAAAAATGAGACATTCTCACACAGTACTTTTGTTAAAGGAGGATACCCATCGTGAATAAACTTTTAGACGCAACTTTGATTGCAGTGTCTCGACGCGAAAGCACCTTCATTGGAGCTTGTTTTTTTCTTCACTGCAGCTGCAAAAAAAGAAAGAAAAAAGCAGCTCCAATGAGTCCCTGATTTTTGTAAAAAAAATTTATTCACGATGGGTCTCGTCCTTTAATTAACTGTTTTCTAAAAGTGCATTCCGTTTTTGGTAATCAAAAAAGTTTAAATGTTTAATTGAGCAAAAAATAGAAAACGTATTTTTGGATTTACTATTCTAAGTACGGTAGTAATAAGTGAACAAAAACCACTTTTTCCATTATTTAATTTTTAAAAGCATTTAAATCGTAACAAAGTAAACCGAATATTATTGTTCTAATAATTAATTAAAATAATCTTAAAAATCAATTTTTTAGCAGAGATAATCAATAATTTTTGAAGCAAAACTAACCTGAATATCATCAGGATCACAGGAAGCTTTAGTAAATGAAAAAATTGAAACTATAAAAATTGCAATAAAAAATATTTTTTTCATTTTAACACTTTTTAAACCAAATAAAATTTATTCAAGATTAAATAAATACCAAAAATATGTGTCTGTTCAAACAAAATAAAATCAGTTTCTGTCAATCAATATTCCACAACAAAAATTTTTAAAGAAAAAAAAATTTTTTTGAATTGCTTAAATTTTTAAAAGAAAAAACAACAACAAATCTTTGAAAACACAAACAAACAATGGCAAAAAAAAAAAAAAAAAAAAAAAAAAAACATTGAAGAAGAAAAAGAAAAAATTGAAAAGAAACTTGTTTTTTTTCTTTAAAAAGTTTTTTTTCGCAGCTGCGGTTCGAATAATTTTTTTGAGGCACAAAAAAATGTCAACTGAGGTCCTTTGAGAGAAAAATGGAGGGAGTCGATAAAGTTGTTTGACGAACAAAAATGATAAGCCCAAAACAAAACATCAAAGTTCAAAGAAAAAAAAGTGATGCTAATTTTAGAGTTCCCTATTCTTTTTTTGAAAAATTTGTTCTTTTTGTTCTTTTGTCGATTGACAAAAAGGATAAAAAAAAGTTTAAACCAAAATTTTGACCCATAAGTTAAGTAAAAGCAGAAAAGTTGAAAAATTGGATATGTTTAATTTGCAAAAAATAGCAGCTGTTGCAAATCTGCTTTTTACAAGATATAAAAGAGTAAAAAAATGTGAAAGAAAATCTTCATTTTTTTGATTTCAGTAAATGTGAGTTGAATGTTAAAAACGTTTGAATATTTAAGATTTCTACAAAAACAACTCAAGAAATATTGAACCGAAAAAGATAAAAGAGAAAACTTTCGGATTTCATATTGCTGCAAGAAATACAAGAAGTAACGGTGGAAAGTACATAAAAAAAATAAAAAAGAAGCTTTTTTGTTTTACAAGTTTTTGTTGGGTTTTTTAAAGTTTTAGCGATGTTTGCCAAAGCCAAAAAATAGCAAACAATCTGTTCAGTAAGACCAAAAAATAAAGAAAAGAGATGTGTGAAATCTGTTTAAAGTGTCAAGTGTTGCAGATCTGCAATTAACTGGATATAAAAAGAGAGAAAATTTGTGAAAGTATAACATCATTTTTTTAAATCAGCACAAAAAAGTCTTTGAATATTTAAAATTTTTACAAAAAGCTCGCGACGGAAGAATAGATAACCAAAATTTTGAAGATGTGAAATTTGGAAACAAAATACAATGGATTTTCAATGGAAGTTTTTAGAATTTTTTCAATATAAATTAAGGCATTTTTGAAAGACAAACTGAACAATTTAAACATGCGGAATCATTGTAAAAAATTACATTAAAAAAACTAGAATTTCTTCTTTTAAACTAAAATAAATGCAATCAATTTTGGTTTTGAAGAGCTCTTCTTCTGTTTGATCGAAAATGTGTTAAGGTTGTAACAGTAACATTCACAGAATTTTGCTATTTACAACCGAAACACAGAGAGATCTAATAAACTACGATCACATGGAAGGATAATGCGCAAAAAAAGAGAGAATAAAAAAAGAAAGGCGGAGAAAGCCTTAGGGTTTCTGCCTTTTTTGTTACTGCTTGTTCTTCCTGCAGGAGTGAGATGTTGGTGGCATTTATCCTGTTTTGTTTCAGGTTAATCCTGTCGAATGAAATTGTTTTGGCCAAATTAGGGAGGAGATATTTTTTGCCAAGGAGAAGAAGAATATAGCATGGAAAGTTCTATGGCTTTTAAAGCATATCAAGCCAAAATAACATTTTTGATTATAACAATTAATGTTTTATTTTATCACAAACAATACTAATTATATAAATGATATTTTTGCAATAGCATATAGGAGAAAAAACCACAACTTCATACTCAAATAAAAATGCAATAAATTTTAGGATTGAAAAGAGGTCAATTTCTATTAGAAGAAAAATTTGTTGAAGTTGTAGCAGTTATGGTCACAGCATTTTGCTTTTGACATCCACAACATCGAAAGATGTAATTTAATTTATAAAATGACAAATAAGCAGTTCGAAAGCTTGATCTAAAAACTGTAAAATTAACTCAAAGAAACAATGGAAATATTGACTAACGATAAAATAAAAAGAACAAAAATGCCAACAAAATGATAACCAATCCATCCCAATTCTGCTACGGAACCATAAAAAACAGCACTTGGTGGATCTGCGAAACTAAAATAACATAGCTTTGAATTAGTCAACATCATAAAACGTTTTCATTAAACCCAAAAATTTGCATAATTTGAATTAGTTAACAGTATAAAAAGTTTTCATTAAACCAAAAATTTGCATAATTTTAATTAGTCGACATTAGATAAGTTTTCAATAAACCCAAATATTTGCATACTTAGTCAAGATTATAAAAAGTTTTTTTTAAACCAAAAAATTTGCATAATGACTTAAATTAACTCACACAGTTTGAATAAAGAATTTAAAGTAGATGCTTTCAAAAATGAATGCGAATGAAACTGCGACAGATTGAATCATCACAACAACTTCAATCTTTTTAATCATAATTTTATTATTTTTTGATTGCTTAAATAATTTTCGAATCACAGCAATTGTTCCCAATGTGCCCGAAATTGTAGCAAGTGAGACCATATGAACCGCAGCAAAATCAAAAACTCCATACATGTAATTTGGACAATCAATGACATAAAAACGACATTCAAGTCGAATCCATGAATATCCATTAACGATAAATGGATAAAGAAATAAAAGGGTGATGATGAAATAAAGGTGTTTTTTACTCCACCATCGTTGATATTGCATATAAAAAATAACTGCTGTAAATCGATTAATTGCAAGCAGCAAATTTGCAAATGGTGAAAAGATTCGAATGTACCTAAAATTTCAAAAAAGTTAAATGTGGAAATTGTTCATTCAAATTTCATGTTTTAAAGACCTAGATGTCTGTAAATTTGCATAATTTTTTTTTGTACTTATGCAGGTTTTAAGGTTTAAAAAAATTTATTATTTAAAAGATACTGTGTAAAACAAAAAACGTTTTTCAAGTCTAGTGATTCGCATTCATTAGTAAAAATATCTCATTTGCTTCCGATTAATGAGATACATATTTTTTAGCAAACATTTTAAAGAAACACCTTATTATCTTCCAGAAACAGCTCGTTTTCTTTTGTCCTTAGTTTTATTAAACTATAAACTACAAAGTGCATCATTGATTCAAAAAAAAAGAAATGTTGTTTTTCTTTTTGTTCGCTTTTTAACAAAGCATTTTATTTGAATTTTTAATACTTTTTCTAACTAAAAATGTTGTTTCGATACAAAACTTAAAAATCAGACCAAAACTGTCGATACATTTGTAATGCATCGATGAATCATCATTCATCATTCCTAAAAACTGCAATAATGTTTGCAAACAAAATATGCTTAATCCAAAAGAAATGAACTATCACTAACAAATTATCAATTCAATGGCGTGCACATTACAAAAAATGATAGATATTCTATTTTTCATAATTTTTGGAACCATGACTTGATTCAAGGAACAATACGAAAATAGTTTTCTCAAAGAAGAAACAAATATTTGCATTTTTTTAGAATTTGGTGCTTTAAAAAAATCAAAAAAGACTTCAAGTAGCTTTATTGTCCAAAAATTGCTCGCGTTATCCTCGATTTTTTTGATCTTTCTATTTTTCATTTCCCTGTAAACTACAACTTTTATTATTGATCGAAAACCATGCAATTCTTTTTTTGATTTTTTAACACGCCTCGTCAAAACATTTTATTTGGATCTTTAAGAGTTTTTCAACAAAAAATAACTTAGTTTTTGAAAAATAACTATCATATTATCATCGGATAAGGGATAAATATTATAACTTCCTTGCACTTATCTTATAAAAAATATTTTATGTAAATTTCCTGTGCATTAGTTTGTTTGCAAATAAGTTTGAAAACAAGAGAAAAATTTTGGTATACCAATGTATACACTATTTTTCAACCCCTATTTTATGTTTTATCTTCGTGCTTGTGTTATCTTGCTTGTTTTTTTGATTCCCTCTTATTTTTGCTTCTACTAATGATAAACTAAACTATAAAGTTCATCATTGATTTAAAAGGAAATTAGCTAATTGTTTTATTTAAACGTGGTTCCTTCGAAGTATTTGATTTGAATTTTTAATTAATTTTTTGCAAAAAATTGATACTTATTAATGCTATAAACAGTGTCTAGAACTTGAAAGGTACAAACTATATTTGCATCCGGGAACATGATAGTTATTGTGAAATTGCCTGCCAATACCAAAAAAAGCAAAAAAAACCTACCACCAAACAAATTCATTTAAAATATCAAAAAAATTAACACCAGGAAAAATATAAATTCTTAGAAGAAATGCTGAAACAGTTGAAACTGGTTCCAACAAAGTAATAGCGTAAATAGCAAAATATGGAGATTTATGTTTTGAAGATTTTAGTAAAAACTCCGAAATTAAAAATACAAAAAATGACAATGATGTCGCAGCTAAAGTATATCCAGCTTTGATGCTTATGGATTGCATAATTTGAATAATTGTTGTTTCCATGGTAGGTGCTGTAGTAGTTGTTTCTATGAAAGTGGAAGTCGTTGATAAAAAAATTATTGGCAATGCCGTGGAAGATTCGACAGTTTTGTTGGACATTTTGGATATACTTTTACCAACTTTATTCAAATTTTTTTAGAAAAAACAAAAAAAGTGTGATTCCAAAATACACAAATAAATGAAGTGTAATTTTTTTGCTTATTCCGTTTTTTTTTACAAACGTAATTTAGTTTTTTTAAAAATAACTGCCTTTTATCGTTAACATCAAAAACTAAAGTAGCTATTAATCTAATTTATTACGTTCACACAAAGCAATTTTTAATCTTAAATTTATTTTAGTTTTTTAAAAATACCATGTCAACAAATTGACCGTTTTAAAGTTCTATGTACATACAAAAATAACAAAAATGTGACACCTTTTAATAAAGTTGTGACTTTTTGACATGCAAAATGTTTGTGAAAAACCAAAAAAGCTTTTTTCAAAGTTTTTGATGTGCACGAAATCAACCCCCTCACTTATTAAATTTAATTGATTTAATTATAGGCCAAAAAACGAGATCAAACTAAACGCAAAATTTCTATTTTTTGGATAAATTTGAATTTAACAGCTAAAAGTGAATCCCATTAAAAAACAAAGACATGTTTCATATTGGGAAAAAATATCACTAATTTCCTTTGTTCCATTCCATTTTACGTATGTTTAATATCTGTAACCAATTTTAAACAAATCTATCATATTTTCTTTTGACAAAAAATAAAATATTGAAAAGCATTGCTGAAGAAAAAGAAAAACAACAAAAAATTGAAGTCTTCCATTTTTTTAGACTTTTTAAAACAAACAAAAAAGAAAGCTTTTTTGATAGAATGAAACATTTTTTACTTTTTCGAAAACTCAAAAATGCAAATGTTCCAAATTCTATCATTGCTTGGATTCAAGCTTTTCTCTCTAACCGAAAATTTAGGGTCAAAATTGGGGATTCTCTTTCTGATTCTTTTGATGCAAATTCTGGGGTTCCACAAGGATCTAAGCTCGGGCCAATTTTATTTCTATTTTTCATTTCCGATCTTATTTCTTTTTGTGAAACTCCAGAAGTTGAAAATAAACTCTTTGCTGATGATCTAAAAGCTTTTTCTTCTAATTTATCTTTAACAAATCCTCCACTTCAAATTTTCCTTGGAAAACTTGAAATATGGATGGATCAAAATGAGCTTGAGATTGCTATCGAAAAGTGCAATGTTCTACATTGTCTTCCAGATAAAAATCCAAGAAATTCTTATTTTTTGAAAAATCAAAAACTACCAAATAATCAAAATTCCCTCCGGGATCTTGGTTTAATCGTTTCGGATGATTTGAGTTGGAAAGCTCATATCAAAACTATTTCAAAAAAAGCTCTATCTCGTCTTTTTATTCTTTTCAAATCTCTTAAATCTCATTCTCCTAAACTCTTACTTCATATGTATCAATCTTATGTTCGTCCTTTGGTTGAATTTTCGACACCTGTCTTTAATCCAACCCAAGTTTATTTGATTGATAAACTAGAAAAAGTCCAAAAAGTAGCTCTAAAACTTATTTTTCTCAGATCTCGTGAACTTCGTCCTCATTTTAATGCTCCATACGAAGAAAAACTTGAAATGTTAGGTATCGAATCTTTAGAAATTCGAAGAAATAAGTTTGATCTTATTTTTTTGAATGATTATCTTTCGGGAAAAATAAATTGTAAATTGGATCTATCAGTTCGAACTTCAAAAACTAGAGGATCTTCCAAAAAACTGGAAATTCCAAACTCAAAAAAAGTCATTAAAAGAAACTTTTTTACTTTTAGAACTGTTTCCAAATACACAAAACTACCACGTCATTTACAATATACCACCTCCAATCTTTTTAAGAGAGGCATTATGGCATTAAAAGTTTAAAGTTTTGAAAAATTGTTTGAATTGTATTTTTTTACCTATGTAAAATTTTATTGTTGAAATTGAATTTTTAAATTTTATCTTTTCTTTTTGTTTGTACATATATGTCAATTTTTTTTTATTGTTTCTTTTTTTATTGTACTGATTTTGTTTGTTTTTTATCATGTGTTAGAGCATGAAAATAAATTATTATTATTATTATTAGATAAAAATCATTGTTTAACTAGAATCGATGCAAAAAAGCTGTGTTAAAAATTTGAATATTTCATTTTTACACGAAAAATCGATGAATTTTGATCCAAAAAAATCTTTCTGTTTTTCCGAGTGTTTAAGAAACAGCAAGTATTTTTCAAGACCATTTTAAAAAAGAAATTGTTAAACAATCGTTAATTATTCACAAAATTTTTTAATCTTGCAATACTTTAATCTAACAACTGTTTCAATAAATTTTTTAAAAACTAAACATAAAAATTTTCTTTAAAACATTTTGAAATATCTCAAACTGCATTACTGTAAAACAACAGTGTGATGTGTAACACATTTTTCAGACACAAAATTAGCAGTTACGTACACATATCCTCTTGCTTATTAAATTAATTTAATAATGCCAAAAATTATAAGATCAAACTAAATGCATAAAATATTATTTTTGAGAAATATCAAAATAATAGTAATATATTAAGTAATAATTAATTGCTAAACAGATTTCTCGAAGAAGAAAAACAAGGTATTTTTGTGATTTCCGTGAAAATCTTATTAAATTTAACAGCTAAAAGCGAATTCCACTAAAACCTAAACCTTTTTACTTATGTTTAATTGCTGTGATCAGTTATATCATATTCACTTTTGCTATAAAAAATAAAATATTGAAAAGCAGTGCTAAAGAAAAAATAAAAACAACAAAAATTTGCAGTCTCGAAACAAAAAAGAAAGCTTTTCTGGGATAAAAATCATTGTTAAACAAAAATCGATGCAGAAAAGCTGCTTTCAAAGTTTGAATATTTTATATATGCATTAAAATCAGAAAAAACTTTCAGTTTTTCGAATGTTTTTTGTTATCCAAGGCAGTTTTCAAAAAAAGGACCAAATGAACGGTCGTTAATTATTAACAAATTTTTTTGTTTTGTTTTGCTTTAATCAAATGACTTTTTTAACAAACAAGTATTCGTAATTTTTTTACAACTAATCACAAATTTTTTTTATAACATTCTCAATTTTTAATAAAATTTATTTCATCCATCACTACCATAATCTTGTGTCTAATTATAAATTTCTGTATACTCGAAGGCTTCGGTCAAAGCTGTTACTGCATGTTATTTTTGATGGAGAGAAGAGAAACCGCGGGTAGTCTTTATAATGGTTTGATCGGAGGTTATCATGCAAAGTAACGTTGTTTTGGTCAAATTTGAATGGAGTATGCTAGGAAATTTTTAGAGAAATTTTTTCTCTGTAAAGCGGACCAAGCCCAATATTTATGATTATTAAAAGCAGTGATTTAACTTTTATTACAAACAAAATTAAGTATGCCCACGATATTTTTCAAGGAGCATATAGGAGAAAAGACAAAAACTTCATACTCGTAAAAATAAAATGAATGAAATACTCGAATAAAAAAACAAAATAAATGCAATAAATTTTAGTTTTCTGACTGTTGAAAAGAGCAAAAAGATAAACCCTAAGTTTACATTTAAGTCAAGAAAAAGCTTAAAAAAAGACAAATGTGCAGTTGACTAAAAATGTCAGGTGTTGCAAATCTGCTTTAAACAACATTTAAAAAAGAATAATTTATGAAACGAAAAAACTCATTTTTAAATTTCACAAACGCGATTGAAAGGGAAAAAATGTTTGAATATTTAAGATTTCTTCAAAATGAGCTTCTTATCTCATCGTTGATTAATCAACGAGAAAAGTAAATCAGGGAAAGTCAGGCTATTGAAAATCAGTATTCATGGTTTCCAAGATAAAGATAACAAACTTTAAAACGCAGAAATCCTATTACAAGACAATATCGATTGAAATATTTTCAAGTGACACACACATGAAAAAAACTTTGAATTGAAATAAAGTTTTTAATTTGTTTCTTTCTTTTTTTACAAAATTTAAAAAAATGTTTTAATGACTGTGATCAATTTTAAACAAAATTATCATAGTTTCTTTTGCAATAAAAAATAAAATATTGCAAAAAAAATGCTGAAAAAAAAGACAGCAAAAGATAACGGTTGTCTTTTATTTGCTTCAATTTTTCAAAACTCACGGCGGAATTTTTTCCCTGTAAATCGGAAATAAGCGCTTTTTTCGATCGGCGTGTACTCAGCCGCTTTACTTCCAAATAAGATAATTCAAACTAGGATCATAGATATAAATGTTGGGAACATTTTAGAAAAAGAATTAAGTTAAAATATGCATATGCATTTTCAAAAAAGTTCTAACAAAAGATATTTTTGGTGAAAAACTTGATCGCGCACTTTTCGCGGGGCATATCTCCAGTGGTATGCTTTTAATCAACATGAGTCAAACTAGAATTGTAGAAAACATTTAAGATAAGGTATTGGAAAAGTTTCATGCAAAAATATAGAAAACTAAAAAAGTTCTAATAAAAGTTTAAGCAATTTTTTTTCTATTTCCTAAAAATTCCGCCGTGATAACTAACAAAAAAAGGAATATCTCAGATAAAAAATAATGATAACAAATTTCATGTTTCTAGACTATTCTAAACGAACAAAAAAGAAAGATTTTCACATGTAAATAACGGTGTACAATTTGAATATTTAATTATTTATTGCGAAAAATTAATCCATTTAGGTTTCTAAAAAGATTTATTATTTGGTAATATCAACTGTTGCAACTTTCAAACTAATAATACTTGGACGATTTTTACATGTTTATTCGTGTTTGAATTTGTTGTTATTTAAATTTTATAACCCGATATATCTATTTTTAGAGGTATTATCTATATGAGTTGATGGGTAATTCTTTGATAATATCTACAACTATAAAATCGACTGGTTTTAAACACTTTCCATTAGACGTCTTAAAATGGATGAAATCAAATGCAAATCTAAAAATGGCACTTAAACTAATGCAAATATGCGCATATTTTCAACACAACAAATTCCCATATTTTGTTATTAGAGGTATTAGCACAAACACAAATGGATGTTGGAATTACCGTCTAATCAATGATAATCAAATACATGTCGCAGAAACTTTGGATATTATTGCAGATAAGAATTTATGTGCAAAAATATCCAAAGTTATTATTTACAATCGCTTGAATTGTTGATCATTGTTGATTTACAGTGTCACAAATTTTAGATAAAGAACTATATCGATTTGATGCAATAAATATTTTCAGTGATATTTGATCCATTTTGGCTTTTTTTGTGCATTACTCATTTTTTTCAAATCAAAATGTTTAGCTTAAAACAATATTTCAGTCCCCAGACTGCTTTTTTGTGTTTTTCGGCCCCTCATCGCACATCAAACTGAAGAGCAAATTTTGTGGGACGTTTTGGCATTCGTTTTTTAAAATTCTCTCGACAAAAAATGTTGATTCCTCGAGGAGAAACACTTTGCCAAGCGTCCCATAAAATTTAGCTTTCTCTTTGCAAAAAATTTCATGTGCATCATTGGTCCCCAATGACCCTTTTGAAGATAGTCAAGAAAAATTCATATAAAAGATGTTTCAAATATGTCATTTTCCATCACTTTTTAGACAATTTTTTACACAGAATGTGAGCTTTTGGATAGAAAATTTAAGTTGTTGCTCAGGTTTTTCTCAGATATCTCATAATTTTCAATCTAATATGCAAATTTTGATTATATTATTAAATTATGAGCAACTATCTTTTTGTTGAAATTTGTTTTCGTTAAAAGTAAAATTTTTCTGGGCAGTGATTTTTGACCTTTTGTTTATGCAAATTTTTTGTAAGATTCATCCCTGAGAAATTTTCAATTTTCTGTTTTTCGTCGTTTTCAAGTGTTCAAGAATTAAAACGGAACAATTCTATAAAAATAGCTTATTATTAATATTTAAGAGTTTAAACAGCAGTGATTTAGAAAGAGAACATACAAAAAAAGAATAACGTAATTTTGTGTATTTCTTAATCTTCCCTTTTTTATTGTTGGCCATTTTTTAGCTTTTTTAAAATATTAAAGACCTTTTTTGCCTTTTTTCAGCTTTTGGGGGACACATTTTTTGCTTCTTCTCCGTTTTTTTCTTTCTTCCCACAAAAAATTTCAACCTTCTTTTTTTGGTCGATGATCTTCTATTTTGTAAACAACTCAAACAACAACAAAAAAAATGAAAGAGGGAGGAAGGGAGAAAAAGTAGTGTTCGGTCCATTCGGCTTTCTTCTTCTTTTTTTTTTGTGAGTACGCGCATCATCGATTCATTCATTCTTTGTTGTTGTTATTTTTTTAAAAAGGACTTAAAAAGTATTTTTTGAAATCTAAATTTTTGCTGTTATTCAAATTTGTTAATTTTGGCTTTAATTTTTTTGACTTAATTTATTCGCTTTAACACATTCAAAAATGGCAGAAGATAGTGAATGCTGTGGTATGGAAATTAAGGTTAATTTTTACATTTTTTTTGACTAAAAATAGGTTTTTGGGATTATTTTTGGAGCTGTGGTTGGATTAGTTTCGTTCTGTTTCCAGGGGAACGGTTTGGTTTTAAAACTAATGTGCTTTATGTAGGGAAAAAATATAAAATGTTTTTATTTTTTATATGTTTTGCCCTAAAAATTGTAATTACCCCTGAGTTGGGATTATTGAAGGGAATTGTAACTTGCAAGGCCGTAGAGAGGGGGGGGGGCATTTGGGGCACGTGCCCCCCGAAACTGGGGAAAGTCCTTTGATCTTTTGCCGCCGCCGTGTAAAGGCGGCAAAAGATCAAAGGCGTGCCCCCCCCCCTGAAATGAAAATGCCCACCCCGAAATTTTTTTCTGCCTACGGCCTTGGTAACTTGATCTTCTTTTGATCTAGTGCCGACTATTTATATCAAATTGAAACAAAAACATTGATGTAATTTATATTAAATTATTTTTCAGCGATGTGCAAAAATTGTTGCAATTATTGGTATCATTTTGAGTGTTTGTTCATTCAATTTTATTGGATTCATTATTTATGTTTTGGTTTATCTTGGAGTTGATAATAACAAGCCCGGGTATTTACTTCCAGCAAAAATTTGTCTCGTAAGCTTTTATCTCTTTTCGTCTAATTTGCTTCAATCTATTTATTGATATTTATGCAAATTTTTATCTATTAAAAATTTTATCCATTTATGCAAATTTGGTTTAGTTGATTGTTTTGGCTCTTACAATCTTTGCTTTGGCATTAATTGCAATTCTGATGGTTATTGGAGTTATTGCATTACAAGATTCTCGAGTTCAATCATACACAAATGAATACAAGCCATATGTCGATGATTTGATGAAGAATGATTTAGTCAAAACTGAAATTCAATTTAATGGTAAGCTTTTTAAATTAATTGTTATCAATTTTGGTTTTGGACAAAAATGAGTTAAAAGGCGGCATAGATGAAAAATCTAACCGCGAAAATTTTTTATCCAAATTTTACTAAATTTGCATAAAAGTTTTTTATGTTTAGATTTATTGTTTTTGGACAACTTTAAGCTTAAAGAATGAAAACTTTTTAAACAATTAATATTTTTTAGCATTGAAATTCGGTCTCTCCATCTTTACTGCTATCATTACTTTTGGTTATATGATTATCTCATATATTGTTGTCAGCAAAGCTCGTCGTCACATGCTTGCTGATTCTTCAACCCATATTCATGCTAATACCGGTGAATACAAGCAAGTCTATGTTCAACCTTAAATATCTTTAATTGCTTTAAATATTTCATCACTTTTTGAACTCATGTTTTTTTCCTATTTAAATTTTGTTTTTCTTGAAAAATTGTTTATTGTGGTTTTTATTTGTATTTCCTAAAATAAAATTTATATTTGTAACCTTAAGAAAATGTGTTTTTTATTTTTTTATTATTTTTGATGTTTTTGAGTTGAGTATTTGAACATTTTTGAAATATAAAAAAACTAAAAATTAGACTTTTTAGTTGAAAAATTATCTTTGATACAAGTTTATTGTATTTTTCTTACTTTGGCTACACTCTTGACCAATAATTATAGAGGAAAGCTGTCGAAAAACTATCGTTCTTGTTCACACTTAAAACTTTGTTGTATCTTATAGATATCCAACCAATCAGAAGGCCTCACCGTAGACATTTCCAACAAATGATGGAGTTGAAGGCCCATATTTTGCCCTTAAACTCGACAAGCATAAGGAATAATTGTTGCAAAAAATCAGCTGCCAAATCCTCGAACTGTGGATTTACCCGGAGCACAAAGTTACTGTAAAACAGTAATCCACAACATAAATCCGAAGTCAAAATTTGCATATTTTGCAAATTTTAGAAACGGAAATGCTACAAATGTTTCAGATTTGGATTTAGCATGTCCGAAAACCTATGAATCCAGGAAACTGGGCCATGAAATCACAAGCTTTTAAAAATTTGCCCAAAAGTATAATAAATCCCTACCACAAAATCATGACAACCCTTTCAAAAAATTTGAATATGTATATTTTGGAGCAAAAAGTGTTTGGAGGTTGTTGAATATATTTAATTATGTCTTATGGACTTAATAATTATAGCAAGAACACAGAACGTACAATCGGATTCTGTAAAACCAATTCGCTAAAGCTGCACCGACATATGAAAAATGTTGATTAACACTAATATCGTGATTTCACATTGATGGGAAATCGGTGCCATGCATATTTTTGCATGTTTTATTCTCGAATATGATTAATTAAGTATATTTAACAACATCCAAACCCTTGTTGCTCCAAAATATACATATTCAAATTTTTTGAAAGGGTTATGATTTTGTGGCAGGGATTTTTTATATTTTTGTACAAATTTCTAAAAGCTTGTGATTTCTTGACCTTTTTTCCTGGATTTATAGGTTTTCGAACATGCTGAATAAGAATCTGATAGATTTAAAACGTTTCCGTTTTTAAAATTAGCAGAATATGCAAATTTTTAGTTTGGGTTCATCTTGTGGATTACTGTATTACAGCAACTTTGAGTCCCTGGTAAACCCACAGTTTGAGGATTTGGCAGCTAATTTTTTGCAACAATTATTCCTTATATTTGTCGAGTTTATGGGCAAAATATGGGCCTTCAACTCCATCATTTGTTGGAAATGTCTACGGCCAAAAACACAATTGCAAATCAAAAAGAAACTAAATATTCAAATGATATCTTATAATTGCAAATTTATATATTACTCACTTTAAATCTGGTAGTTTACTTTAACTTAGCATATACAAAACAAACCTAACTGTTTGAAATTTTGGATATCTTAAACATTCAAAAAGTTGAATGTCAAGTTTTTCATAACAAATAAGATGGGCCATTAATGAACGTAGTAGCAATATTACCATTGAGAAGCCAAAGTTGTTGTTTCGACATTAAATTGTTAAGGTTTAAGCTTTCGAGTCAACATAACTTGAAATTATAATGTAAAAGAATAATAAATCACTGTTAAAAACAGTACGAAATAATTGCAAAAATATTAACCATCAAAGACAAATATTGCTCACTAAATATTTCTGTTGCCCTTTAATTCAAATCAGGCCATTTTTTCTGTTTGGTAGAATATTTTCTTTATTTTATGAGCAACTCAATTCCATAGCTGATAAGGAATAGAAATTTCAACAGACAAAAAATGGAGACAACGTTTTCTTTGATTGTCGAAAAGAGTAAAAATATTGTTTCTTTTTATTTTATACCTTTGACTGAAAGTAGGAATAATAAAGAAATTATAATCTTTGAATTGAGTAAAAAGCTGAAAGTTTTTATTTTACAAAAAAATCGTTTCTCTTTTGTTTTACGTTTTTAAGTTTTTTCATTCATCAAAGAACCGCGCGAGACAGCTGTCAAAAACTATAAAACCAATCATTAAAAAAATTAAAGTCGACTCCTTTTTTAGATTCCATTAAAAATCCGAGCAACATTTATTTTAAACCATCGTAAAAAGTTTGCAGTTCTTGTTGGTACTGGTTTTTTAATAAAGTAAGTCTTATCCTTAAACTTTACAGATGCCTTCAAAAGCTTTTGACGCCAAATATGGTTTTTTGAGATTGTTTAGGGTCAAAAACAACCATGTAAAAGTATTATTGGCAATTGCCTTCAGGAACCAAATAGTTTTCGACAAAAAAATAGTATCTGCTTGTTTGATAGGTTTACGTTAAATGCGTTTCATATTTTCAGAAAGTATTGATAAATTATTATTAATGACCATTTCAAATTTTCATTTCTGTTATGATGGAACCAACTAAAGAAACAATTATTGATTATACACGATGTCATCATAAATTAATTAGCTTTATGAAAAAGCGATGTCAAACTCAAGGATTACAGTGTAATATTTGTGAAGAACATTTTAGTATTTTTCAAAACCATAAATATGCTAGTTTTATAAAAGCCGATCGACCGGGTATTTACATTATTAGCGACAGAATTGAAATACGAAACGAACACTTACTTGGTCTGCAGAATCCATCATTGCTGTTTCCAACACTAACATGCCTTCAAGATATTCATAAGAAGTTTGGTTTTGGGATTGCCATTATTCAGGATGAAATTAAACTTTCAAAATTTCAAAACGATACAAAAACACAATTTTCGGAAGATATTTTGAGCGATCTGGATCTAATTAATGAGGAGTTTTCGTTTCAACTTTTAACGGACGGTATTTTTGTTATTAACAGATGCTTAAAAATTTCGTCTACTTTCCTAATGATTTTCATACAACATAAAGCTATGCACGAACTGCTTCGCTTAACAGCGCTTTATAAAGCGTGTTTCTTGATTGCGCCAGTTTGTGGCCGAATGCAAAGTTTGGCTTTGAACGGCGATTTTGAACCGTGGGAAAATATCTATTATATTGATATTGCGGCATCTCGTGAAACATTGAAAAAGATTGTAAAGTGTTTGTTTCCGTTTATTCAACCATCTTTCTTTGACAAAAAATATTTTGACGTAATACCTGTTGAACTGTTAAACTTTAGAAATCCAAACAAACTTTTAGATTTTTTTAATTCATGTGTTGAATCAAAGGTATCTGTCAATTTTTTACGTTCGGGTCAGATTATTCGTTTCGATAATATATTAGATGTCAAAGTTTCACTCATATTTGTGCTTCCAATTTTAGAAACAATTCGGGGCATTCGCAACATACAACCTACAGTTAATTTTTATAAAGCAGGCGATTATATTGAAAAAATTTGCAGTTATGAATCAAGAGAATTTATCCAGAATAAAAAAGTAACAAATATTTCTTTTCATCCTCCATGTAAAATTTGTGATACAAATTCGGAAGCAGATAAATTGATCATTCTTGGGACATTACCTTTAGCAGTTACTTTACAGGATTATGAAAAAATTAAAGACGCAAAGGATTTAAATGTATCTATTGCATGTTTTGGCAAACATTATGGTCCAGATGCCTTACCATTGAGTTTCACTCAGTGGTATTTCAACGACAACTATCATTATAATGAAAACGATATGGAATATGTCGTATTAAATGAGCGATTTTCTTTTGCGAAAAATAATTTGCATATCTATGATGTCAAAGTCTTTGTTCATGCTCTAGAAAAGTTGGAAGAAGAGGAAGGGCTTTGTTTTTGGTATCATCGGGGCGTGATCCTTCATGTTTCAATTGCTGATAACAATGACTTTGATTCAACCATTCTGTATCATTCAAAATGTTCCAACAACCAATTAACCGAAACGTTTAATGATCTTGAATCTCTTCTGTCTGAATTTATATTTTTTGAGATATCTTATGATGGATGTATAGTTTTCGACGATAATTGTAAAATATCCCCGATTACATTAGGACTTATTCGTAACAAAAATGAATTTATAAAAGCGATGATGATATTTTGCAACTTTGAAGACTTTGCATATCCTCAATATACTCGGCCCCTAATGAGTATAGGAACAAGTGAAAATGATACATTTGTTATGAATATTTTCAAACACAATAAAAATTTTTGGGAAGTATGCGAAAAATTTAAGAAGCTTTATGTTCAAATAGCTCGTCTTCTGAATAAGAGATTAAAACATGTGCCAGAAGAGCTTTTTCATTACAAACGATTCAACAGCATTCCTTCATCAATATTTTATTGTATTTATCAAGATGAAAAGAGGATTCAAAAGCTATCGGAGGATCTTCAATATTTGGAAGCTTTTAAAATTGGAGCAATTATTGAGAACAACATGCTTACCTTTAAGCTGTGTTGTAGCTTTTTCTTAAATTCTATAATAGCATTAACAGAAATTAGATTAGTGAAAGATTTGTATGGAAAACTTCAAACAATAAGAACTATTCATGAACAATGGTTATATGTTAACAACAACGACCGAGTTCGTGTTATTAATGAACGAATACATTGGAAAAAGTGGCAAGGAATAACAAACATGAGTGAACCAGTCATAGATCAATTTGTAAAATGTATAGATTTAATTGAAAAACAAAAGGAATTGAAAGTGCGCATAGATTTCTATGGATTTTATATTGGATCAGTAACTCATTTTATACCACCCACTTTATTGTCAATCAAAGAAGAATGTTTGCCCGAATTTTTTCAAGCTATGAATCTTTTAAAACGAATAAACTTTTATCTTAGTTTAATAGGTGCTGATCATTGGAAAAACTGGGTAAGCGAAAGTGCAGCTTTTAAAGAAGCTGGTGGTTTTTCCATCTTGAACAATGATGAAAACGTTTACACCAAAATTATAAAAAAATTGCAACCTTTTTTAAATTATCTGCCACACAAGAGCTTAGCTTCTTTGCAAAATATTGAACTTTTACCCAACACTTTATTTGTTGAAAAACCTGAAAACTTTTTACAAAAACTTGAAATTTTTGAAGACAACGAGTGTGAGTTTGTGATAACTGAAGATGGTAATTTTTTATGTGACACGTTTACACTTAATTACAATCAATTAATGACAATAACGAATTTTAATTTATTCAAAAACATTACATCAATGCTTAAGGAACTTTATTATGAAAAGGTATCAAAAACTCCATACAAAAATGTATCTCCTATTCAAGTCTTATCGTCAGGCTTTATTTTAACTGAAAAGCATAGTCGCGATGTAGAAGAACGTCATGTGTATCCAACAACAGTACATATGAAATGTGGAAAAACATGTTTTGCATTTTTAATGAATAAACTTGTTTGCATAAAACCGTTTCAACAGATGAAGTTTACTATGAATTCTGACAGAGATATCATGTTTGGTAATTACTTACGAGCTTCATATGAATCATTAATTAGATTACAAGCTGTTGAAAAGCCAGAAGAACTCAATTTATTATTTCAGCTATTTCATGTAGAAGATATAAAGGTGTTCAAAGAAATTTACGAAAAAATATTAATATCTGAACCAGAAAACAAACAAAGTTACCACAATTTGTACAATAATAAATCAAACCTATGGAAATTTTCAACAGATATTTTGCAAACAAACGAAAATTTCATAAAGATTATAGAAAATCTTAATCTGATATTCAAACAAAATGATATCGAAGAAAAAATGCAAAGTATTTATGATTTACCTGAACTACCAAAGGCAATCAAAACCAGCAAATTGATGAATGAGGCGTTAGAATATTTTCCTGATGATTTGTTAAAAAGTGAGTTTTTGAGAACATTTCCGACGTTTCTGTGGACTGCATGGAAAACCAATCCGAGTGAAACACACGCTAAAGTTGAGAACGCTTTCAAACAGCTGAAAGAAAACCACATCGCATGGTTTTTATACACAAATGGAAACCTTAAATTTGAAGAAAGCCTTTTTTTGACAATGGAACAGTTACTTTGTGTAGACAGTATAGACAAACTCGTTAATTTGATTAAGACTATGAAAAGTGTTCTCACACAGCTTATTTGTGTGGATCATGTAAAAAATGACAAAAATGACCGCTTCAGACTTCGTGACACACTTATTGATCCGATGAAAACAGTAGAGGCGAAAACTAAAGCCGAAGAATTCAAACCTGGTAAAAATTCAGTTGGATACAATGGGGCATTATTTTTTAATGAAACTATTTGGGTAAGACCAGAAGACTTTGTAGAGAATGCTGTTTTTATTAATCAAATTAATGATCAACTTCTTGAAATTTTTGGAGGTGATAAAAATTTTTCATTCGTTTATGGAACATGGAATCAATCTGTTTTGCCACCAGCTATTAAGAGCGACGAAGAAAAGTTTTACTATTTTTCTCAACATCTGTGCAACGCATTTAAAGCAAAAAATGTTTTTCACAAATACGATGCGAGTAAGAAAGAATTTATTATATATGATTCAGTATACATCAACCCAATAAAATTATTTCATTTGAGAGACATCAATTCATTAATTGATGCTGCTAAAAAATATGCGGAGAGTGAAGAAAGTGATGAAGAAAAAGAAAAACGTTTTATTAAAGAATACTATTCTAATCAAAATTATTTGCAAGCCCTGTCAAATAAAGAAGATATTGAATTTAACTACATAAGAAAAAACTGCTTGCAACAAGTTGGTGAATTATTATGGACAAATAAAAAAATTATTGCAAATTTCTTACCAAATATCGAAGAACAAATGGTGGATAATAAATATGCTTTGTATAACGTTGAAGAGCTTGAAGTGAATGGAAACAAAATTTTCAAAGTAGGCAGCCTTAAAAAGTTTCTTGTCAAACATGACAAATTTGAGATAAATAAAAATATTATTCTTATTGCTTTGAAATTAGCTGCCAGCAAAAAGGAAAGGTATTACTGTCCTGATCTTATTGCCTTTTCATCTATTGTTCAAATTGTTAATGAATACTGTAAAGGAAGAAAAGTCATCGATGGAAAAATGATAAGGACCATTTCCTTCAGTGAAGGCAAAATAAAAGAATACCTTTTTTCGCCTGAAGCTTATCGGAAAATGGTAGTATTTTTGGATGAGGAATATAATAAAGTTGACGAGCTGCAACAACAAGATTTTTTAACTTACAAATTTGCAAACACGCTTAAAGGATTACATCACTGGATCAAGCATGGAGAAGATTTCGAAAACTTGCATGATTATTATATCAAAATGAATGAATATTTTAACGAAAATCAGATTTTCAATCTTCAAACGAGCACGAAAAATGGCCTAAAACTTTCACGGGTATATGAAACTGAAACACATAAGGGAGTATTACTTGTTTCTCATGAACACAGGCAACTTTTGTATGCTACAACATTTTACATGAAACATACAAAGAAAAACAAACCAAAAAACGCGAGATTGTTTAACACTCTAGACCCCAAGAATTTGACGCCATATCTTATTTTTACAGATTTTGCCCTAAATGTAAAAATCCGTGACGAAATTTCAGTTGAAATATTACCAAAAAAATTCGTAACAAGGGTTATAAATAAGCTGACGAAAGATAATAATGTTGATGCAAAAAATGTAAAAAAGATTTTGATATTGTGCAGTAATAAAGATGCACTTGAAGAATTTCAAAAAAAGTGGAAAAATGTACCGCCAAAAAATTTGAAATTTTTGAATGCACAAGTTATTACTCTGCAAGGGAGTGCCGATATGGATGATGAAAAATGCACATCATTAATTGAAGAATCGTTTTCTTAAAATTACATCATTTGTTAGCTTGAATTTTTGTTGTTTTACTTATAATTCCATGGATTTCATTTGCAAAAAAATGAGGCTTTTTAGCCGAAAGTTTCGGGAATTTTGGATACATTAGTGATAAACACTTGCTTCCAGGCGCGTTCATGTATTTTCAAATTTTTCAACGGTATTCATAGATTTGTGTTGTAAGTAATTCGCAACAAAACGATTTTTGAATATGGTGAAAATTTTACGAATCTGTTAATAAAAAAATTAACCGCGTTTTTTAAGCTAAAACAAAAAAGGCTTAAAAATTGTTTACAAAATCCAGATCCTCTAAATTTTCCTCCGAAAATACAGTTACTTTTAGTGTTTATTAGAATACATTTGTTTAAAATTTGTGTTTTACTACCCAATAAAAAGGTTTTAAGAGACAGTCTACGAGAGAATTTGAAAATTCAGGGTCAAAGCGGAACTGAAAATTTTTAAATTTCTTAAGATTAATCAACACTTTTTTTAAGAGACAGTCTACGAGGAAATTTAAATCGAGCGGAACTGAAAATTTTTAAATGTAATTTTTTGTGGTCCATTCGATTAAACTAGGTGAAAAAAGGTTATTCTGAAGGTTTTGGGTCAATCTATCTCAGACTTTTGATTTACGAGTAAAGTAAAGTTACTGTATAGCCAAAAATGGAAAAATTCGGGAAAAATCCAAAAGTAAACCAATCAAAAAGTTATTGTCCATGATTGTACACATAAGTAAGGGCTATCAGGTGCACTATACAAAAAAATTTTATCTGACCCCTAATGTCGAAATTTCGGGTATTGTAATTTTCGACACAGAAGAAAAATTTGCATATTTAGCCGCCGGGACAAAAATCATATCGCGTTAAATAGCCCAGTTTCTGGGCTTTCCAAATATATAAAAATTGTTGAAATCGATGGGCAGGAAATCGATAGCCAGTAAAAATAGTGCGCGTGATTAATATCTCCAACATCAACCTTGGGGCAAAACTCATGTATGATGAAAGATATTTACATGTGGTGACTTGTACTATGAAATATGATGTTAGTAGAGTATTCTGGGTGAGTTTCATGGCAGTTGGATATCATTTTCAAATATGCCATCAACATGAAATTTCAATATTTAGCAACATTAGACTTCAAAGGGAAAATCAAGGTATTTTGAGTTTTTGGTTAAAAATAAAAGAGTTTAGGCTTTTAAAACATTATATAGATGTAATATAAGTAATTATAAACACTGAACATTGATATATTGGTCATTTTTGATTTTTCCAGTCGTGTCAAAATTTACCCTATTTTTGACCATTTTTAGTGGTACCAAAACTCCATGAAATATCATACCCATCAACTTTTTTTGCCGTTTCCGATAAAATATAGAATGTTTGGAAATAGTAGGTACAATTTTAACACTTGGGGATGCTGACTTTTAATTTCCCATCATTTTAAAAATCATGGTTTTTTTCGCCAAGAAATTATCTCTAAAATCGGTGTTTTATGCATTCAAAACTGTTCAAAATATCTCAAATAAATTTTTTATAATTGATATTGACAGTAAAAATCATTTAGGGACCCATTTGATGTTTATGCAAATTTTTTGAAAATTTCGATTTTCTCGAATTTTGGAATTATTGACTTTTAATCGATTGGTTTTCTTTTACTGTTAAATGTAACTAAATACTATTACTGAGTTCAAAAAAATTGTTTATGTCTCTTTTTTAGAGGGAAAACACCGATTTTTGAGATAATTTCTTGGCGAAAAAAACCATGATTTTTAAAATAATCAGAAATAAAAATTTGGTATCCCCAGGTGTTGAAATTGTACCTACTAATTCCAGACATGTTATATTTGATCGGTAACGGCAAAAAAAGTTGATGGGTATGATATTTCATGGAGTTTTGGTACCACTAAAAATGGTCAAAAATAGGGTAAATTTTGACACGACTGGAAAAATCAAAAATGACCAATATATCAATGTTCAGTGTTTATAATTACTTATATTACATCTATATAATGTTTTAAAAGCCTAAACTCTTTTATTTTTAACCAAAAACTCAAAATACCTTGATTTTCCCTTTGAAGTCTAATGTTGCTAAATATTGAAATTTCATGATGTTGACATATTTCTAAATGGTATCCAAATGTTATGAAACTCACCCAGAATACTCTAACAACATGATATTTAATAGTGTAAGTCACCGCATGTCAATATCTTTCATCATACATGAGTTTTGCCCCAAGGTTGATGTTGGAGATATTAATCACGCGCACTATTTTTACTGGCTATCGATTTCCTGCCCATCGATTTCAACAATTTTTATATATTTGGAAAGCCCAGAAACTGGGCTATTTAACGCGATATGATTTTTGTCCCGGCGGCTAAATATGCAAATTTTTCTTCTGTGTCGAAAATTACAATACCCGAAATTTCGACATTAGGGGTCAGATAAAATTTTTTTGTATAGTGCACCTGATAGCCCTTACTTATGTGTACAATCATGGACAATAACTTTTTGATTGGTTTACTTTTGGATTTTTCCCGAATTTTTCCATTTTTGGCTATACAGTAACTTTACTTTACTCGTAAATCAAAAGTCTGAGATAGATTGACCCAAAACCTTCAGAATAACCTTTTTTCACCTAGTTTAATCGAATGGACCACAAAAAATTACATTTAAAAATTTTCAGTTCCGCTCGATTTAAATTTCCTCGTAGACTGTCTCTTAAAAAAAGTGTTGATTAATCTTAAGAAATTGTATAAAATATGATAACATAAGTTTAAGTCTCATAATTGATAAAAATTGTGAAAAACTATAATAGTGGAGAATGTCCTGTATTTTTAAATCGATTGCTACATACTTTATTAGAGAGAGTGGGGGGGGGGGGGGGCAGACATGAGAAATGCGGCCGAAATTTACTGCCGGCCGCGCCGTCGGCCAAAAATTTATCGGCCGCGCCGGCCCCGGCGGCCGTAATTGGGAGGTTAGATTTTCATGCGTTTGTCGTTATGTGTTTTTTTGCCATAGAGAAAACCACCACATTCCGCTATTGAAAAAATGTTGGGTTTTAATTTTAAATTTCAATGTTACTTTGAATATTTGGGTGTAAAAGTCAAGAAAAATAAAGTTTTAAAAATCTTTGCAAAGATGAACTCTTGATATTGTAAAATAACATAGCATTCAAGGTAATGTAAAAAAACCTGGACTTTAAAAATTAATATGAGTCGTTATTGATTTTGTTGTCTTCATTTTATTGCTTTGAGGACGCATTTATAAAACAAAAGTAAATTTATGGAAAATGAATTTCGGCATCTCTTTTTTTACTTTTGCGTTTAAAAAACTTATTTACGGGTTGATAGAAAACGGTTGCAGCCTGAAACAACTCAATGATTGTAAGCAAAATAATTCTCTCCCTATAATCAGAGAAAACCTTTTTTTTCCCCAAAAAATGACTCTTTTTTCCCCAGAAAAAAAGAGTCCCCAAAAAATGACTCTTTTTTCCCCAGAAAAAAAAGAGTCCCCAAAGAAGCACTCTTTTTTCCCCATCGAATTAAAATCACAGTATTATTAATAAATCATTAATACAGTATATTTTTAATTGTAAAATATTAATTGTTAATTAATAATACTGTTTTTTTTAAATGGCAAAATATTATTAGTTGTTAATTAATAATACTGAATTTAATTAATAATACAGTATTTTATAAATTATAAAGTTGTTTGATATATTATTATTATTACTGCAATTTAATATTTAAAAAATCACATGTTTTTTGAAATCCTAAAATTTTTTCCAGATAAATGTTTAAAGTATGTCGCCCCTTTAGGCTGTGACAAACAAGTCATAAGCTAATATTCAGTTAAATTATATGTCTCGTCGATTGTTAAGCTCTCGAATCCGGAATCTGCGAAATTCAAAAACATTTGCATAATATTCGTAATCCTCATTATGCGGAATCTGGAAAAAAAATAAAATTGTAGTAATAATATTTCAAACAACTTTATAATTTATAAAATACTGTATTATTAATTAAATTCAGTATTATTAATTAACAACTAATAATATTTTGCCATTTAAAAAAAACAGTATTATTAATTAACAATTAATATTTTACAATTAAAAATATACTGTATTAATGATTTATTAATAATACTGTGATTTTAATTCGATGGGGAAAAAAGAGTGCTTCTTTGGGGACTCTTTTTTTTCTGGGGAAAAAAGAGTGCTTCTTTGGGGACTCTTTTTTTTCTGGGGAAAAAAGAGTCATTTTTTGGGGAAAAAAAAATGGCGTCCCTATAATCACGATGAATAACTTGACGAAAATATTTTTATAAATAAAATATTCAAAGCTTTTATTTCTTAAAATGTCTTTTTTGTGAATAAACAAAAAAGTTGTAAAACAATGTGTTTTAATGCCTGAATTTTTTGGAATGATCAGTTTTTTACGCAATAAACTTTTTAAAGTGTTTGTCAGTGATGAAACAGTCAAATATATTTTTTGGTCATTCGATGTCAACGAAAAAAACATTTTAGCGAAGTTTAAAGAAAACAAAGATTTGACATTTGTATTGCTAAATTTTTGGCGCAAAAAAAGAACAGACACACGTTGGATTCAACGAAATTTTTGATTCAATAAAACACTCTTTTTGCAGCATATTTTTTTGAATATCTTAAAGTTTTAAGAGACAAGTCGCTTTGTATTTTTTTATCAAGTTTTAAAGGTTTGAGTTTTTCAGTTTTCTCAAATTTTATTGTATCAAAAATATAATAATTCGTTTGATTTATAATGATTATGTCCAATTTATTTGAAATTGCAGAAAAAAACATTTTTGTTTGAAAATAAGAAAACAATAGATTTTTAGAATTATTTTTTATATCAATTTCGCAAATAAAATACTTAAAGCTAAAATTAATGATGTCGTAAATAAACTTTGTGACAACAGAATTTTATTCTTGTTTTTGTTTTGTCAAGGATATTTTTTTAAAGATGTTGAAATAAAAGTGAAAAGATTTCGTCATTGAAAGGATCGATTTTTGTCTTATTTTGGAGAGAGCAAAATTGATGATAAAATTTTTGTTGTCTGGAAAAACATATAAAAAAGGTTTTGCCGTAAAAATTTCTTCGATCTTTTTCAAAAAATAATTATTTTGAATATTTAATTATTGAACTTAAATTATGAAAGAAGAGTTCAAACAAATAAAAGTAACATCAAACTAAAAATAGGTTTATAAAATGCAGAATTAAAGTCACTGTTCAGTATTTAATTAAAAGTTTAGTAAAATTGATATTCATCTGCAAATGTTAAAAAATCTTTTTACTAACAGTCTAAAAACATAAGTTTTATTTTATTCTTTTATTTATTGATAAGTGATGGCATTTTATTGATAAAAAAAACCCAAATTTTTTATAAAAAAAGTACAGTTGGAATCACGTGAATTGAAAGATAATATATGGTCATTTAACGAAATCTTCGACTCATGGCTTTTTTTATAATGATTCAGTAGGTTTTTGTGTAGTTATAAAATTTATAATATCTCTCAAATTTTGTCACAATAATAAGCTTTCCGATTATTTTATTGGTTTTTTCTCATAAGCAATAATTAAATATTGAAAAAAAGCCCAAATACACATTCATTAATTATCTACTTGCAGAACTGCAGTTTGTTCATATTTGCAGAAATATTGGAATCAAAAATTCAAATAAAAACGTAACAAAAATCTTTTTTGTTTTCAACTGCAACTTTCAAACTTTTTAAAAAGAAGAACCTTTGATTTTATCTCTGATGTTTTTTTGTTTCGCAGAACTATAATATAAAAAAAACTACATTCTTCAACGTTTTTTGTTTTTAAAAAGTTTTTTGCGGGAGAAAAGTTTTTAAAAAATTCATTTTGCCGGAGAAAAAATGTTAAAAAAATATATAAAAGTAAATTATATCGATCCTACCTTCTCGATAGAAGATTAAAATTTTTGAGCGCTTTGCTTGTTTGTGGAAAAATCCGAGGTTCTCGTCTTTGAGTTTCAAAATAAGGAATAAATATTGTTTTATTCCTTATTTTGGAGGCTTTTCACGTTTAATGTTGGTATTTGTTTTTATATTTTAAATTATTTCTCTTTATTAATATTTGTAACAGGTTTAATGATTTAAAACAAAATATTCTAATTCATATATAAAAAAGTTCAGCTTTTTGCATTAGGTCCGGAAAAAAAGTTAAAGACAAAAAAATCAACGAATTCTTTTTGTCGAAGAATATTCAATGTTTTTGGTTTCTTCTAAAGTGACTGCTTTTAAAAAACGTTTTTGCATTTCATCACAACTAAAAGTGATTCATATTTTCTTCAAAAAACTTTGCGGCAAATTTTGAAAGTGTTGATTTTGTCTGTGACACAAATTTTGCAAAAATGTTCTATTACAAATTTTTGCAACTTGTAAAGTTTTTTGTTTTTGAAATTTTAATAAAATGTTTTAATTATTAATTAGTGAACTGTCATAAAATATTTTTGTGTAATTTTTGCTGATAATATACAATGAAATGTGTAACTTACGATTGAAGAAAGATCACTTATGCCTCATTATAAATTAAGTAAGAAAAAATTTTTAACATAAAAAAAACTTTCATAAAATTTGATTCAACTTGCATTATTTTCTACAGAAAAACACCCCGTTTGCACAGAAAATCTCAAATAAAAGGACAAACAACAGCATATAAAAATGAAAAAAGCCTGTTTTCGGAAAATCTGCTTTTTTTGCTTTATTTCTAAATCATCGTAAAAATTTTAAAAATTTGAATTTCCAATTTATTAATCGTTTTTAGGAAGCGATTTTGTATATGTTTATAAAATATTATATAAGTGTGAATTGCATACTGAAAAATACAACATTATTTAATTTAATAATTTAACAATATTTTAAAAAGTACAGAAAACAATTTTGGAATCTCTGTTTTTATCGGTGCTTTTTATTAATCTATTTTCACGAAAGAACAAATATTTTTTTTCGCAACCATTGGTTTTTTTTTCGTCAGCTGAAATGTGCGTCTACGAAATATTTTTAGGCCCGATTTTCTTCCTTTTATAAATGAAAAGAAAATCGTAGATTGTCGATTTTTATAGCATACGACAAGTAAACAGAAAAATACTTTAAACAATTTTAACCTATTGTTTTTAAATTTTTGAATATTTTTTGTTATAACATAAATGCATTCAAAAGTATATATGCTATTAAAAATGAATCTTTTATAATGACATACAGTATGATAAAGAATCAAACAAAGACGCTAAAACATTAAATAAAATAAAGCTGAAATGTATATTACATCTTTAACTTTTACATGAATAAGTAAATAAGTTTTGACATTTAAACAAACACACATTTCCTTCATGTAGAATTAAATTTAAAGAGTTATTTGTTTTGGATGTTCGTGAAATGGAAATATATATTTTTCCCGAAATATTTTAGTTCTTTAATCAACAAAAAATTCAAAACATTGTTCAAAGTTGCAAAAACACAAAATTTAAAAGTAAAAAGCTTATTCAAAAACATCATCGGACAGCATTTACACATTTTTGCACTAAAACAAAACCAAAAAAAGAATACATTCAGCGCTCAAAAAGGACAAACATAAATAAAAAATGTTTTTTTAAAAACACATTCGAATAAGAAATCAATATTTTTCATTTTCGTCTCTAATTTCTTCTTTTAATATTTTATTTAAAATGTGGTAAAATAAAAAATGTTATCAAAAGCTTTGTGGTCAAGCCAAACCAAGAGGTTTAGTTGTTGTTTTATGAAACTCCATTAATAAAAATCATTGATAAAATGGCGATCCTAAAATGCTTCTATGCACTTTTAAGCCATGCCGAAAACAGAATAAAATAAAATAATGGTTTTTGGATAGTTAATGAGCAGTTTGACGTATAAGCTTTAAGCAAACGTTGTGAAAAAACATATTAAAACTCCTGTAAAAAAATTCAAATAATAAATTTTAAATATTCAAAGCACATGCTCATTTTGCGTTCGGTAGAGACGGATTTTAGATTTAGGAGGTCGAATGTGGCCAAAAACATTTCTAAATAACACAGGAATACCCCAAAAATTTTTTCGGAAAAAAACGTGTAAATTAAAATGCTCGCTAAAAATGATCTAAATTTTTTTTGTGCTTTTGGTTAAGCCAAATGTGTATCTCTTGCTTTTTTCATCAATATTAAATTTAAAACAGCATTGTAAAGGCATAGGTTTTATTTTCTTCGATTTTTGCGCAAATTTGTTTCTTCGCGATGTCGAAATATTTTTGAAAAGGGATTTAAAGAAAAGTATCATAAAAAAAGTTAATTTTTGTTTGAATATTTTAAACGCATACATCTTAATCTTAATAATAAAATAACTATTCTTATTTCAACATTTGTTTTAGATAATTAAATAAAATAATACATTTTCTCTCTAAAATCAATTCTTCAGAAAAAATAAAATGTCAGAACAAATTTTTTTAAATTATTTAATGCAGGTGTCCGTAGTTTTTGTTTGGCAATTTTACTTGTTTATAACTTTTCACAATTGAAAAAAAATTTTCCAAAATATTTCAATTTTATGTTTAATAAAAAATTCAAAACATTGGTCGAAGATGCAAAAACAAAATTTAAAATGAAAAGGCTCATTCCAAAACATCATCGGGGAGCAGTTACACATTAAATAAAGTTCCCAAAAGCTTTTTTTAACCAAACCAAAAAACACATGCTTTTTATAAGGATCAATTTCAATAAAACAATAATTATGAAAAAATTTCCTTTCTCAAATTTTGTTGTATCGAAAATATAATAATCCGTTTGATTTATAATGATTACGTCCAATTTCTTTGAAATTGCAGAAAAAAACATTTTTGTTTGAAAAAAAAGAAAACAATAGATTTTTAGAATTATTTTTTATATCAGTTTGGCAATAAAATATTTAAGGATCAAATAAATGATGTCGTAAATTCAGTTGTAATTAACTGAAATTTATTTTTGTTTTCATTTTGTCAAGCACATTTTTTCACAGATGTTGAAAAAAAAGATTTTGTAGTATAAAGGGTTGATTTTCGTCTCACTTTGAATAGAGCAAAATTGATGATGAAATTTCTGTTGTTTGGTGAAACGGAAAAAAAGGTTTTGCCCAAAAAATTTCTTTGACTTCTTTCAAAAAATGATTTTCTTAGAATATTTAATTAAGCTAAAATCACGAAAGAGATAAGTATGTTTGAATATTTTTTTTCTGCATTGGTAATGATGGAAAAGTGATATTTTGAAATCGTACAAATCTAAACAGCATATTCACAGAATAAAAATTTGTTTTTACTTGGCATCAAAAAAACCACAGGTCCAACATTAAATAAATTTTAGGAAACAATTTACAGCTTCGGCTATAATAATATAAACAATACAATTGCAAATTAAAAAGAAACAAAATTTTCAAATTAGTAAAAGTTATTTTTCATTTTTATTTACTTTCAGTTTGGCAGTTTGCTTTGAATTGGTTAAAAAAAATGAATGTTCCTAGGGTAAAAAAACACGGGGAATCCAATGGTGCATACCGTAGGGTCCGCGCTCAAAGCACTTAGGCGTGAGAACGGCGCAAAGTCGAAATTTTGCTTTTTTTGGGTCCCAACGCGAAAATCGAGTCTCGAAAATGCGAAATTCGGATTCAGCGACATCGATTACCCCTATACCCAAAAAAATTAAGATAATATCTTCAACGGCACCGGAAATCCAAAAATGCCGTTTTTACTTTCAACGGCACAACGTAGAATGCGTTTTAAATTACATATGTTACAGTATCCTCAGGATACTGTAACACATGGTAAAAATTAAAGACAACATAGCTAATTATTGCGGACGGGTGGTTTGAGCGACAGACTCTCGGTCGGACAGAGACTCGAAAGAGTGGAAGGTTCGAATCCCCGTGCGTGCCCAACCCAGGCGCTACCAATTGGAAGACAATGGGTACACTCATATGAGCTCTCCGCTCGAGTGGAAGGTTCCCGAAAGGGGGTGGTCCACCACCGGGTTGCGCCGGCAAGGATCTTAGATCCGGACACCTAAATGCTAAGTGCAGATGCTGGAAAGTCGCGTCAGCATCGGCCCCCCACGACCTCTGGTCTGATTATGGGGTTCTTTAACCTTTAATAGCTAATTATTCCACTTATCGTTTTTTGGCTTAAAAATGAAAATTATATAAGGAAATAATTTATTGTTTTGTCAATTTTTCGGAAAAAATTACCATCATTTGGATTTTGGACCGGGCGCAACCATCGGGCGCGCCCGGACGGCAACACCTCTGCGCCCGGGCGCGCCCGGGCGGGCGCGCCCAGGCGCGCCACCCCTTGACAACCCTAATGGTCATTTTAGGAAACTCGACTCTGTGCCTGGGCTTATTTTTATAATGATTCAGTAGGTTTTTGTGTATTTTAAAATTTATTATATCCTTCAAATTTTTGTCACAATAATAAACTTACCGATTATTTTATTAGTTTTTTTCTCAAGATCAATGATTAAATATTCAAAAAAAGACAAATTGATATTTATTTATTATCTGTCAATCGCCGTTTATATATTAAAAAAAGACGTGCTGCAATTTAAAAAAACAAAATGTAATCTCTTTCTTATTTTATAATACTATTTCACCTTTTTTGGCAGCCTGCTCGGAGAAAAAATTTAGTCAGCTGTTCATTTTTAATTTCACAACTTTTATGACATCGAAGGATTATTATCGGCGTTTTTTTTCTTCATTCAACTTTGTTTTAAAAAAAAAAATTTTGCTGATTTTTTCTGTGCTTTTTTCAACATTTTGACTTCTATTATTTCTTTTTTGAGCTGAAAAAAACAGTATTTTTTTCGAATATTTAAATCAATACTTTTTTATTTCAAATAAACTAAACGTGTACATGTTTTTAATTTCCCATTGAGGTCAAGTGCGCTGAAATAGGCAAACAAAGTGTTCATATAAAGAAATCATTAATAATTTTAAAAATTGTTTTGATGTGTTTTGGTCAAACATATTAACGAAATAGAGAAAAGTGGCATTGTTTTTTTAAAAAAGATAGAAAATTTTTTGCATATTTTATAAAATACAGTGAAATATTTAATTATGTCAAGTTACTAAAATATTGAAAACTGGTTTTAAAATCTGCAAAACTTTTGGAACAACTTTTACATCAAAAAACGACAATCTTCATTTTTTTCTTTTTTTTGTATTCTGCGCTGACGAAATAATTTTAAACTGCACTTGAAAAAAATTGGCAAATTTTTTGATTTGTACATTTGACATAAAGAGAAAGAAATTGATATTTCACGATGGAAAAAAAGAAAAAGCAAATTGCCTTCAAAAAGGCGAAAAAAGTGAAAGGTATGTAAAAGATCTCTCGCGAAATATTTTTTGTTTATATTAATTTTTTTTGTCATTAATGATACATTCAACGAAAACTTTCGTGGAGAAAGTTTTAGAAGACTAGGAGATTAAAAACAAGGACGTGGCTTGATAACAAAATTTTTTATAAATGTGAAAGTGGATTTTTTGATGGATACATCACGTTTGAATTTTTTATTTTTTATTTTTATTTCTGTGAATTCTTCAATCTTTACACATAATTAATAAAGATTAAAAATTTTTTATCACCTATGGTGTTCTCAATATAATATTTGTTATTGTCAGCACATAACCAAAAAGTTAGAAGCTAAAAACTCAAGAATAAGATAATTGCAAATTAAAAAGAAACAAAATTTTCAAATTTGTAAATGTTATTTTTCTTTTTTGTTCATTTCCAGTTTAGCATTTTGCTATAATTTTGTTTCCCCAAAAAACGAAATGATTGTTTCGAAATTTTGAAAAAAGAAAGATGCACAGATGATTCGTGTAAAAAAGACAACCGATCCAAACCAGCAAAATAATTATTGTTCATTTGGACATTTTTATATATTTAATTGTTCTTCTCTATCTTATTCAAAATTTCAAGTATAGTTTGATATATGATATAAAATCTTTGCGTAACAATGCAAAGATTTAGATTATCCCATTAATTAAAAAAGCTAATAAAGGAAGCAGTTTCCAGCTAATGCATCCGAGGAATCTGAAAATGTTATTAATTTTGAAAAATAGGTTTTGAAATACAAAAAATCTTTTTATTACTACAATTCTTATTTCTAATTGTATTTATAAATAATAATGTGTCCCCTTTCGTCCTACGCGACAGATAAAAAGTTTTAAATAAAAATAAAAAAAATTTTTTTTTTCAAAAAATACAAGTTAAACTTTAGAAATAAAGATTCTTGTTGTATTTTTTTTTGGTGGGTTGCAATGTCAACATTTTATAAATGTCTGGGATTGTTAACAACAAACGTATGTTTTTTTTGACAGGGAAGTTCACTGTGGTCACTTTGATGCCAAACATTTTATTGTATTTTGTTTGAATATTTGAATAAAATTTTTTTGTTAGAACAAATTTACATTTTGCAAACAATAAATTTTCTGCCAACGTCAACTCTGCCAAAAACGTTTCAAAACAATTGCTTTTGTATGAAAGAAATCATTATTAATTTTAAAAATTTGTTTTATTATGAAATTCAATCATAATTTATGATTGAACATAATATCATATCCCCGACTTAATTGCTTTCTTTTTAAAAATTGCTTCTAAGAAAGGTAAACAATAATTTTTCATTTTTTATTTCAAAAACACCGTCATAAATCTTCTTTGCAAAAAAAAGAAACAAAAAACTAGTAACTGTCATATCAACAAACTTTAGCAAATTCTCGACAGAAACAAATCTAACAAAGCTTTTTGATTAAAAGATTTAACAAATATTAAATTTTAGAGAATTTCAAAAAATTCTTAATAATAAAATTACTATTTTTATTTTAACGTTCTTTTTAGATAGTTAAATAAAACAGTTCATTTTCCAACTGGTGTAAGCCAATGCTTCAGAAAACGTAAAATGTCAGAAAAATTTTATTTTTTTTAAATTATTTAATGAATCTTCAGTCCGTTTTGTTTCGCAAAAAACGTGTTCATAATTATTCACAATTGAAAAAAATACATTTTTTCCAAAATATTTTAGTTTTTTATAAAAAGATTCAAAACATCCTTCAAAAACCAAAATTTAAAAGTCAAAAGCTCATTCCAAAACATCATCGAACTGGAGTGAAAGATTTTTGCGCTAAATCAAAACCAAAGAATAAACATTCATCGCCCCGCCCCCTGCCAAAAAAAAGACAAAAATTAAATAAAAAAACGTCTTTTTTTAAAACAAATTCGGAAAAGAAAGCGATCAAACAATTTTCTATTTTCGATTCTAATTTTTGTTTTAATACGTTTTAATATTTTATTGAAAAAGTGATAAAATAAAAATTTTTGTCAAAATCTATGTAGTATAATAAATCTGCAATATCATAACAGTTGCCAAGACCTAAGAATCTGGAAAAACAATAATTGAAATAAATTCATTTTCACATTTCTACATTTCAACATTGAAAAAATTTTATTACGAAAAAAACACATCTTTGATTTAACTCTTTTTGGTGTAAAAATCAGGTAAAGAATCGTTGTTGTAAGGAACTTTGACAGAGAAATCGGTTATCGGAGAAAATTTATTTTCCCCTTTTCCATGTTCATTTTTCGTATTTGAAGATATGCGGAAAACAACGTAAGATATAATATTTTATATTTCTTTCGAAGCTTGAGTCTATATTTATACATGAAAATTTGAAATTTACCTATATATAAATGAAATTTATTGTTAAGTATCGTTCGTTGTTTGATATACTTGAAAATATTTAAGATGCAAAAAACTTCATCTGAACCATCTTGACAATCAATTGTTCCATCACATTGAAATGATTGTGGAAGGCATTGTCTTCCATCACGGCATCGAAATTCTGTGGGTTGACAAGCATCAGCTAGTGAAGTTAAAAATAATGCAACAGCCAAAAGAAGAAGAAGATGAAGAAGAACAAAGCGTTGCATTTTCTCTCAATCTGAAAAACTTGCATTAACAAACATTCATGACCTCCAATTAATTTACGAATGTATTCCATTTTGAATGAATAAGTTAAACGACTGCAACGCTTTATATATATAGTCGTGGAGCGATTGAAGATCAAAGGAAAAACCGATTATATGCATAACTCGTGGAAATTAAAAATCAATTTGCATAAATATTTTCATACAAAAAGTTTCAACGTGTATTTTCGCAACAAAAATGAATAGAATAAATAAGTCACACTTCATTTTTTAGGTATAACAAATTTCAACTGCATTAGAACACAAAAAAGGAAAAAGTTGTATCTAACTCTTGTTGAAAATTTTTAAAACACATTTTTAATATTCAGTTTGACAAATTCAATGAAAATAGAAAAAGGTTTTTTCCGCAAAAAAGTTACATTATAGCAACGTATTATTATTTTTTAACACCTTATTATTTACTTTTTGCAGTGAATAGCCGAAGACACTTGTTTACCCAGCTTCATTTACATCTTATTACAAAAATTTTATCCTTTAAAAAAGCTGGAAGCGGCAAAAATCAGAAGCGCTCCCGGGAGCGCTACCGGTAGCGGGAGCGGAAAAAGGGGGAGCGAGAGAACACTGATCTTGTAATTAAAAACTTTTTTCCTTTTTTAAGACGTTTTTGCAAACTTCAACTCAACTTTTTTTTATCTCAGAAACAGAAGCATTCACATCAACAACATAAATTTGTGCGTGTCATATTAGTTGTTTTTGTTATACTTCTGTTCCGTTTTCAAAGCGGTTGATCCAAAAAATCTCTGGTAAATTTAATATTTCATTTAAAATGTTCACAAACTCGTTCACATTAGTATTTATTTAAATTTTACACAACGAAATCTTCAAATAATTTTGACTTTCATTTCAAATGCTTTGAAACGTTTTAATGACAGCTTTTACTTAAATCGATTATTTAAAGTTTTAAATAGAGGTTCTTTTTTTAGAATTATAGCACTATAATCTAAATTAATTCAAGATGCTGAAATATTCAAACCCGTATATACAATTTTTTATGAACAACATTTACTTGTTTCAAAAGAATATCGATCGGTTTGATTTACATTGATTACAAGGTTTCGAATATTTAGAATTGTTTTCACACATATTGATTGGAAAAACCAAAGCAAATTAAGAATCATCCTTTAAAATCGATTCTACATATAAAAAATAAAAAGAAAAATAATTTCGTAAATGAAGCTAAAAAACTATTACTTTATTCTAGTATGCAAAGACGCCATTTTCTTTCTGCAAAAGTGTTGAAAAAAACATTTTTCTTTTCATTAATTTATTTTCGTCTCATTTGGGAGGCAACAAAGTTGATGATCAAATTTTTACTGTTTTGTAAGACATAAGAAATGTTTTGCCGAAAAAATTTTATCAACTCGATTCAACAAAATGCTCTTTCGTTTTTTGAATATTTGATTATTAAACAAGAAGTGAATGGTAAAAAAAATAAAATAAGTATCAAACTTAAAACACATTTTTAAGTACATGGAGTTAGAGAAAATATTCCATATATAATTAAAAGTTTAGCAATTGTGATAGTCATCTGCAAATGTTCAAAAAATTTCTTAACAACCGCTTTAGTTTTCCATTTAGTGGTAGTAGACAATTATTGATAATTACAAAGGTAATCTAACAATACCACCATAAAAAAATAATACATGGTTGTATTGCAAAACTCGACTCAATGCTTGAACCCCTTTTTTAATGTTCTGATGGGCCGTATTGCATTACAAAATTTGAAACAATCTCAAAATTATTGCCACAATTAAAAACTTCTCGATTATTTGATTAATTTCATTTCAAAAGAGCAATGATTAAGTACTAAAAAAACGCCAAATAGACATTCATCCAATATATCTCAATCGCCATTTTATAATACAAATAAAACGTTCTGCGATTAAAAAAGTCGAAATAGAATTTTCTTTTTTTTTCTTTTTCATCATTTCCAACGGGAAATCAAAAAGAAACAAAATTTTCGAATTAGTAAATGTTATTTTTTTTATTCGCTTTCAGTTTGAAAATTTTGCTTTCAATTTGTCTGCCCAAAAAAATAAAATCATTTTTTCGAAATTTTGAAAAAAGAAAGACGCACAGAGGATTTGTTCAAAAAGCAAACCCAAACCAGCAAAAATATTATTGTTTGTTTGGATATTTTAAATATTTAATTGTTTTTCTCTGTTTGGGAACACATGATAGGAAATCTTTTTGTCTTCAGACCAAGATAAGTGTTAGCACATTAATCAAAAAAAAACTTTTTCAAGCTGTTGTATCCGAGAGATCTTAAATTGTCGTTGATTTTGAACAACAATTCTTTTATTATCGTTACATTTTGTCCTTTTTTCAACGAGACAGATGAAATATGTATTTTATATAACAAAATATAAACAAATTTAACTAAGTTCGAATATCTCAAACAACTTATTTTTTGAAGTCACAAAGAAGCAAAGGTGACAAGTTCTGATTTTATTGTTTTTATTTTCTTACAAATTAATTTTTAATGGATACAACGAATTGTATCACTTTTTGGTTTATTAATAAAAATAAAGTGAATAAAATCCAGAATTAGATTACAACTTTTAATGTTTTTTAAAGCTGAATTACATATTAGAATTTTTAACAAGTGCGATAACAATATTTATTTCAACATCTCTACAAAAAAGGTTTGCCCAAAATGAAAAGAAAAAAGCCTCCGCAATGTCACACTGCAAAAATATTTGTATGAAAAAAACACAGGCGAAACAAAAAAGAGAAAAAAGTAACTAATTTTGTTGAACATTTATTTTTCAATGTCTCGAAAAATAACTTTCTTTTTCTTTTCTTTTTTTTGAATATTTAAATTATTTTTTATAAATGTTTTGAAGAGTTTAAACAGGGTGTTAGTAAAAGGCGGGTGGCGGGTAGTAAAAGGCGGGTGGCGGGTAGTAAAAGGCGGGTGGCGGGTGATAAAAGGCGGGTGATTGGTAAAAAAGGCGGACATGCATTGGAAGAAAAGTGGATATTGATAAGAATCTTTTACAGATTCTGAATTCACAGATTCTGAAGTCGAACAGATTCTGAAATTTTTTTTATTTTAGATGTTGGTTAAACTTTATAAAGATTTATATTACTTTATTTTTGTCAGATTCAGAATCCATGGAATCTGGAACTTGTTGGTTTTCTGTTTATTTATGTTTTATAATAAATAATTTTTAAGGATACAAATTCATATTTTCTTAAATTTACAGATATCAATTTTATTAAAAAGTAGTATCAATCTTAAAAATTTTAATGATCGCTTGAGAGTATTTAGGATCAGAGAATCTATCATAAAACATCCAGATCGTCAAGAAACACGAAACATAAAAGATATAAAATCTCACAAAAAACAATTTATACAAATTTTTCAAGTCAGATCCCCTGAGGCTATATCAAAATTAAGCATATGGAGACATTCAAAATAGAGATCCCAACAAAAAAGTCAATATAAAGGATGTAAAATCCGGAAAAATTTTTTTATGCAGTCTTAATATGGACACGATAAAAAGAAGTTCCAGATTCCATGGATTCTGAATCTGACAAAAATAAAGTAATATAAATCTTTATAAAGTTTAACCAACATCTAAAATAAAAAAAATTTCAGAATCTGTTCGACTTCAGAATCTGTGAATTCAGAATCTGTAAAAGATTCTTATCAATATCCACTTTTCTTCCAATGCATGTCCGCCTTTTTTACCAATCACCCGCCTTTTATCACCCGCCTTTTACTACCCGCCTCAGCACCCGCCTTTTACTACCCGCCACCCGCCTTTTACTAATCCCGGTTTAAACATTTTTCTGTACTTTTTTATTTAAGCTTTCAGCAGAAGCAATTCGTGCTCTGAAAACAGACAATTATTTAATTTAATTATATTAATTATGTAGACTACAAAAGTTTATTGTAGAATTTTGTATCGATATTTTTATCGATGTTATTTATCAGGGTACTTCTTTACTTTATCATGTTTCTTAAAGCCCGTTTTTTTATTCAATTACTTATTATAAAAAATATTTTTTATCCAGGAAAATAAAGTCAAAACAATAAAAAAAAAGCTAAAACATTTTATGTTTTCAACTGTCACTTGAATAAATGTATGTTTACACTTACATTCATCAATTTCTCTTATTGAATTTGATTTAAAGAGTGATTTCTTTGGTAATATCGTAAAATTAAAAAAAATTCATTTGACTAGGTAGCATCACAAAGTTAAAAAAAATTAATTTAAAAATGTTCTTTTTCAATAACAGAACTTTTTAGATTCTAAAATGCCCAAAATATGTCTATATGTTAGATACCAAATTTTAAAATTTTATGTAAATAATTTTTTATATGCGATTAAAATATTAAAACAAAAATTAACTTTTTCATTATATTTTCTTCAAGTTATTTTTCAACAATATTTCCACATCAAGGAGAATAAAACTTTTGCCTTTACAATGCTGTCTTAAAATAAATATTGATTGAAAAAACAACAGACCACACAAATGTGACGATTTGTTTCAACAAATTTTTATTAGCCCTTATTGGACATGGTGATAAAAAAATAACCTGAAAACCACCAATGAATGGAAACGGAACAAATTTTGTTCGTTTTTTTATACTACTTTTATTTACTTATTGATAAATTTCATTCTGTTTTGTTTTCAAAGTTTTTGATGAGTGAATTCACTCTAATTTTTAACATTTATATTGCATCTTATTTTGTATCATTTGGTTCCAGATAAATTTGTATCAAAATGTCGTAAAAATATAATAAATATATTTTTTAAGATATATTGCTGTGGGTTCACTCCAAAAAATTCAAATGTTGCCAAAAAAACTTTTTTACTTTTTTTCTTTTTATCAACACAGAAGTGTCTTTTTTCCGACAATTTTGTTATAAAAAAATGTGAAAATAAAAATGATCAATAAATAATGATTCAGCGTAATAACAATTTTTTGGCTTATAAAAAATTATAAAAAATATGGCTGTGCTTTTGGTTGAATCAAAGGTGTGTCTGTTGCTTTTTCAATCAATATTTATTTTAAGACAATAAAGGAAAAAGCTTGTTTCTCTTTGATTTTTGCGCAAATTTGTTTCTTTGCGATGTCGAAATACTGTCAAAAGATCGCCTAAAAAAGGAATAACTGATGTAGACAAAAAACCCTGTTATAACATCTGCACTTTGGTTTAATGTACAATTTTTATATTGAAAATGGCAACGTTTTTCCATTTTTAATTATTTCAACAGCGCAAAGATTTGCACAGACGATTTGTTGAGAAAGTGAACCGTCCCAAACAGCCACGACACAATTTTTGTTAAACATTTGAATATTTCAAAACTTTTAGAGCCAAAAAATGTTAATGTTGAGATACTAATTTTGTTATTTAGCAACTTTTTTAAAATTTTATTTAAAACCCAACTTTTTATTTGGATGAATCATTAAATAAAATATAGTGATTTACGTTTTCATTCAAATGCGAAAAAATGAAAGAAGTTTAAATTTTAATAAACAAACACAAAGAAAGAAAAAATCATGTTTTTGTTTGAAAAAAATTTCGTAATTTATATTGGTTTTATTGTTGTTATATGAAATTCTATTAATAAAAATCATTGTTAAAAAATGGCGAACCTAAAATGCTTCTTTGTGCTTTTAAGCCATGCCAAAACCAGCATAAAATAAAATAATGGTTTTTTGATCGGCTTCGAGCTGTTTGACGTATAAACTTTAAGCAAAAAATGTGAAAAAAAATTATTTAAACTCTTGTAAACAATTTCTAATAATAAATTTATAAAATTCAAAGATTTTAAAGAATGTCCATTTTTGCTGCATTAAAAAGAGATGATTACTTTTCCTTTTTTATTTTGTCTGCTTTTTTATCAAACAGGACTGTCTTAGTATTTAGTGAGAACGAAGATTGCAAAACTTGATGGAAGTTAAACATCATTTTCGCCTATTTAATACAGAAAATCAATAACAATAAAAAAAATTTTGTGAGTGTCTGAGTATTATCTTTTATAACAAAAAAATATTCGATTTGTATTCTTTTTCTAAAAATGGTTGATTCATAACATGTACAGAAAATAAACTTTTTTTTAAAAATGTATTCGTACATGAACATGGTCGTCTTTAAATATTTTTTTAACAAAGTTTAAAATCGTTTCATTTTTTAGCAATCAATACAATCGAAATTATTTTAAAATGCTAAAATATTCAAACGCGGTTATAAAATCAGCAACATTTTTTATGAACAAAATTTACATCAAAAAACGACAACCTTTTTGTTGTTTTTTTCCACTCTAAATTATTTCATCACCACAGAAACTGAAATTCCAAAAAAACGGCAGTGGTTTTTGATTTGTACATTTTAGCATAAACAGAAAAGCATTTCTGTTAAAAATGTCAATTTTTGTTTATAAAATATTTGTCTTTATATTTTTTGTCATTTGAATATTTTATTTTTGCACAATAATCCTAAAATATAGAAGTAAAATAAGCAGTTTTCATTTAAGCGACCTCAAATCGAGTATGGTTTTTTTTTAAAGTTTTTTAATCAATAATAAAAAAAATCTACTGCCAATGCCACAAAACAAGCGCTGAAAGTAAAAATTATGACAACATCACCCATTGTTTCAACTAGTTTTATATGTTTTTAACATTTCTAAAATTACCATCTTATAATTGCAATGACACACTTTTTTCACAAAATGTAAACAGATATCGAGAGCTCTTTTTCGGTCATCGATAAATTTATAATTTCATTGTAAAACCGTAAATTTATAAGTTTATAAATTAATTCAAAAAACAATAAATTTTGTTTATTTTCCAGCAGTAATGAATTGGATAACTCCGATGACCTTCTTCATATTTTCAGGATCTTGAATCCATTTGAAAACTCTTTCAGTTGGAGTATGTTTTTGAACAATTGAAAAGTTTTTAATTTTTGGTAAAATTTCTTTTGGAACCTAAAACTTTATTTTTAGTTACAGTACCAATTTTTCATGAAAAAAAACCTGAACAGTCCATTATGCAGTTCTCGAGGAATGCAAATTCACACCAAAACTTTGCCATTCACTGTGCCATAATTCATTCTTACTTTCATCCAAAACAAAAACAGCGACTCCACCTGTAAATTTAGCATCTATAAACCTTAATATAATATTCGTAATTACCTGTAAAACCTTTAACCAAATGTTTAGCTCTGAGCAAAGTTGTTCCTTTTAAGAGACCAGCATCAGTCAAAGTGATGGTTGTTTCCATTGATTGCTTCTTGTCAACTTCTTCCGGTCCTTGATGTCCAGATAAAATATCCCCAGCAGCAGCAACTAAATTTAAAATATCAAGCAGCTTAATTAAGTGATTGATAAAAACTACCCAAACTTACGAGATAATCCTGCAAGAAACAAAATCAATTTGGTCAACATTTTGAAGAACTTTTAAAACTTCACAAAGTTTTATGTTAAATGTTTTTTGTATTTCTTTTTATACATTCATTTTTGGTGCAACATTAAATCATAATAATGTTTGCTGTGAGCACTTTTTCTTCCTTGTTTGAGGGAAAAGCCGAGGTTCTCGTCTTTGATCTTTAAATATTGTGATTTTGTTCTTTAATTTTGGTTTCTCACATTTAATGTGGGTCTTTATTTTTCTTTTTTAAATTATTTTGTTTTTATTGTCGTTTGTGAGAGGATTAATGATTTAAAACAAAATATTCATAAACATGTATAAAAAAATTCACCAGTTTTTTGCATTTGTTCCGAAAAAGCGTCAAAGACAAATTATTCTGTATATCTTCCAACTTTTTGAAAGTGTCAAAGATAAAAATCTATGTTTTTTTCGGTTTCTTTAAAAATGCCCATTTTAAAAACATTTTCTTTTTTAAAAAACGAAAAGTGACATAAATTTATCTAACAAAAATTGCAGCAAATTTTGAAATTGTTGATTTTTGTTTGGGACTTTTTGCAAATTTTTTCTATTATAAATTTTTGCAACTTGGAAAGTCTTGTGGTGTTTGAAGTTTTAATTTTTCCCGAATTTCTTCATTTTTGGTCATACAGTAACTTTGAGTTACTCCAAAATCAAAAATACGAGAAAAATTGACTCAAAATAACGTTTTTTATTTGGTATAATTGAATGGACATTAAAAACTGCAAATAAAAAATTGTGTATTTCTTAAAGTATTATATTAGTAAAAAAGAGCTCGAGTGTCATAAATATTTCTTTGAAATATTAGCTAAATTTTTCAGAGAAAAAAATACAACAAGAGATCACTAATGATCGCAGTGTTAATTTTGTAAAAAAGCACATTTGAATATAACACAGACTTTCATAAAATATTCTTACACGTTGTTTCTAGGGTTGTCAAAGGAACTTTCGGGAAACATTTCCCGGGAAATTTCCGGAAATTTCCCGGGAAATTTCCCGATTTTTGCGGGAAATCAGACAAATTTCCCGCAAACTTTTACACTTTTAACACAGAAATACGCAACTAATTTTTATTAAAAAGTTGTTCTTTTTGCTTTGAAAGATATGAAAAGGTGTAGCAAAGCCTCGAATTAGAGTTTGTTCGTCAAAATGTAACATTTAAGCTTTTTTGGGCATTCAAATAGCAGTTTTTGAAAAATAGACAAATCGGGAAATTAGAGGGAATTTCCCGGAAATTTCCGGAAATTTCCCGGGAAATTTCCCGCTTTTTCTGATTTCCCGGGAAATTTGACAACCCTAGTTGTTTCTGAATGCTTTTCCTTCCTTGTTTTGGGAAAAAGAGGTTTTCGTCTTTGAATTTTTTAAAATATTGTTTCATTAGTTCTTGATCGCTTGTTTCTCACGTTCAATGTTGGTCTTTATTTTTCTTCTTTTTAATTACCATTTCTAACATGTTTAATGATTACAAACAAAGTATTCAAAATACTTATCAAATATTATTCAATTTTTTGGTTTAAAGTGTGAAAGACAAAAAAAAGCAACAAATTTCTTTTTTAAAGAATGATCGATGTTTGTGGTTTTTTCGAAAGTGGCCTATTTGTTAAAAAATTGTGGCTTTTCTTTTTAAACGAAAAGGGACACAAATTTGTTCAACAAAAATTGCAGCATATTTTAAAATTGTTGATTTTTGTCTGGGACACACTTTTCGCAAATAATTTCTTTTACATATTTTTGCAGCTTGGAAACTTTTTTGTTTTTGAAGTTTTAATAAAACCTTTAAATTAGTAAAAAAAGCTCGATTGTCATAAATATTTTTTTTGTTATTTTTGATTAAAAAAATAGCCTAAGAAAAACAATTACGGCAAAAGGTTTATTAACTGTGCATTATTAATTTTGTAAAAAAACAATTTTTAACGTAACAAAAGCTTTCATAAAATTTGATTTAGCTTACATTATTTTCTCTAGAAAAAACACCCATTTACGGAATAAATCTTAAATAAAAGTAGCACAACAAAAATCCGTAAAAATGAAGAAAGCTTGTTTTTAAAAAATCTAACAATAATTTCTTTTTTCTTATAGCTTTTGAATTTTTAATTTTTAATTTCTAAATCGCTTTTGATGGAACAATTTTGTAAATGTTTATGAAAAAATTTAAAATTGAGCAAAACAATTAACTTCAGAAATAATAGCTTCAAAAATTCTTTTGGGGTCATTAAGTAGTCACAGAACAAGCACAAAATAGGTCTTTTAAATTACATCACGTTTACAAAATATAATTTAACATTCAGTTTTTTCTAAAAGTTGAAAAAACTTATTTTTTTAGGTTTTTGACGTAATTGTAGGTCGTAAAAATAAATTGGAAGCAGTTCATCGACAAAATTAATGATTAAAAAGCAAAATGATAAGGAAAGCAATGGTAATATCAGTAAATTTGTTTTTTTTTGTTGTTGTCAGCAGACCGGAAATTTTACCTTTGATTTTCATTTTTTCTTTTTATTGGCTTCGGTAAATATGATTCACTTCGAGGTAATGGCAAAATAGAAAAAATATAAAAAAATTTAAAAAGCCTGATAAAAATTAATTCTTGTTTTGTTTAAATTAATTGTTTAATTTCAATACAAATGTGACAATATGGTTATTTCTTCAAGTTTTTTTCGAAAGGAGGGACTTCGAAAGTGTCATTGTCAACTACAAATGATATTATGTCACTTGTTTTTGACTAGTTTACCTTAATACAATTTACTACTAAAAACGCGTTGGTGTCACTGTTGACCGGAAAAAAGATGACACTGCATTTTTGTTTTTCCTATTTTGATGGAATTTTATCGCTTCTTTTTATTTCACTTTTACTGTTTTTTTTTTCACGTGAAAAACAACGTCAGTAATAAAAAATTGTTATATTTTATAAACTTATAGGACCACTTTTTTATCATTTCAATTAAATTTTTCATACATGGAAACAATGGACATTGGAAGTTACAAACCACGAAATAATTCAATAACTTTTACACCAAAATTCAAGAAATCTTTTGGTGAAACATCTTCAGATTTGAATAATACTGAATCTACAACAGATTCATCCGAGAATTTGGATTACACATTTGAAAATGGAGTTTTTGAAAGAAGGAAAGGTCTTTCATGGCCAATTACTGGACTTTTTGTGGTTGGTGATATGGCTGGGGGTGGCTTGGTCGCATTACCGACAGCTATGGTACAACTAGGAATTGGATTTGGGATTGGATTTTCATTATTAATAAATTTGTTAACAATGTTGACTTCATTAATGCTTGGAGCATCTTGGAATATTTTAATTCGACGATGGCCAGAATATCGCACACATTGTAGAAAAGTGGGTGTTTTATTAATAAATTTAAATCACTTTAGATAATTCGTCTAATTTCCTTATACTTTGACCAATGGAGATTTTTTGAAATATTTGCATATTTTTAGCCTTATCCTGAAATGGCATATCGAGCAATGGGACCTTTTTATAAAAAGATTGTCTCAGTTTGCATAGATTTAACACAATTTGGAATTGCTGTGGTTTATTTACTTTTATCATCCAAAAATATTCATGATGCAATTAAATCGTTTTCTGATGCAGATATCAGTTTCTGTTATGTAATTATTATTGTTGCATTTTGTTTATTGCCTGCTTTATTCCTCAAATCTCCACAAGATTTTTGGTGAGTGATTTATTATCTAAATTTTACTTATGCGAACATACAGGATATAGTAAAAACAGAATATGATATTTTTTGTTTAAAAAAATTGTTGTACTAGATGCATTTCTCCTGCTGCTTTATTACTTTTAAGATAGAAAACTGTATAAAAACTTTGATAATTAATGGTTGAGGATAAGGCACATCACCGGAGATTACTTACTTATGCAACTTTCGCTCACTAAATATGACCTTCTCAAATGATATTAATATTTTAAAAATTAAAAATTCAAATGCTTTTTTTGAACTGTTTCATTTTGTAAATGAAGGAAATCGATTTTAAAAAAGTTTGTTTGTGATGTCTATATTTTTTTAAAAATGACGACAATTTGTGGTGCAAAATGTTTTTTTTTAAAGTGACTGTCGCAGTCGATGTAAAAATGACGGACAAGGGTGGGGAATGAATGTTTGTTTTTTTGACGGACGGATCCAACAAACGATGCATTCACCATTATTGTTTTCTTTCGTGTTAAAACCACTTTTGGCTAAATAATGCAACACTTTTTTTTACTTATTTTCGCCTTTAAACAGCATTATATGCATAGTAGTTTGATGTAAAAAAAGGCTAATTTCAGGGGGGCAGTTGTGATTGCAATGTTCACGACCTGTGCCGCCATTGTTTTTATCCTTGTTGGAACTGCAAGTGATTATGCCATATGTCATAAATCCCATCATCTCCCTGATTTCAAATTAACAAACTATTTTTTGGGTCTTGGAACTCTTATTGCATCATATGGTGGACATTCAGCATTTCCAACAATTCAACATGACATGAAAAAACCAACAGATTTTTTCAAAAGTACATTTTTGGCATTTTCAAGTATGTTTATAACAATATTTTTTTACAGTATACAACAATGACAAATTAAAAAACTTTTTAAAATTTCAGTTCTGTTTTGTATGTATTCACCAGTATGTTTGATGGGATTCTTGACATACGGAGATTCCCTTCGAGATTCTGTAATTAATTCAATTTAAACACAATGGATTCAACAAGCTGTAAATTTATTGATTACAATTCATTGCATTTTAACCTTAACAATTGTGTTAAATCCGCTAAATCAAGATATTGAAGACCTATTACATGTTCCACATGGTAAGTAATTATGCAAATTTTAAATTTTTAATAATCATGAAATTTTACAGAATTTGGAATAAAGCGCGTCCTTGTTCGAACTGGAACCATGATTGCCGTAACTTTCTTGGCCGAATCTGTTCCAACTTTTGGACCAATGTTGGATTTAATGGGTGGCACAACCTTAGCTTTGACCTGTCTAATTCTTCCTCCATTTTTGTATATTTTCTTATTTGCTGGTGAAAAGAAGGCAGAAAGAATAAAAAGTGAAAGAGGCTTCAACGATGAATCCGACAATGAAGCTTTAAGCTTTGGTCAAATGATACAAGAAGTCCCAAAATTCATTTTAATTATTTCTATATTCATTGCAGGTTTTTGTCTAAAGTGTGTTTTCGAAAATTTGCATATTATCTATTTTTAGTTGTGGGATTTCTTGGTGGAGCAGCTGCAACATATTCTGCTATAAAAGAACTTTCAACAACCCAATTTAAAGTGCCCTGTTATGTTCAGCCATTTGTTACTTCTGATTTTGAAGGAAATTCAACTTCAACAAATTGTTGTGGAAGATATCAGAATCTTACAACCCGAGATGGTGTTACTTGCAGTTCTCAAAAGATTGATTTCTATGGAACACGAAAAGATCCATAATTTTTGTTAATTTTTACAGTTAAGTGAAATTAATAAATTTATCTTTTTCTTTTTTAAAATTGATTCAAAAAAAAGAAAGATGAAAAGTTATAAATAATTGCATATTGATATTCTCTTAAAATTTTTTTTAAATTAATGCATTAATGTTGTTTTCTCGAATTAGTAAACATTTTAGTCATTATGAATCAGTATTAAATTACAAATGATTTTAATTTTTTACAGCTAAATTAAATATTCAAATTATTAAAAAAATGCTAAAAAGATTATTTTTCTGCAGCAATATTTATTTCGACATCTCTTTGAAAAGGGTAGGCCCAAAATGAAAAAAAAGCTTTTGCAATGTTACACTGCAAAATAAATGTATGAAAATAACACAGACGAAAAAAGTGGCTAATTTACTGAACATTTATTTTCAGTGCTTTCGTTTTTTTTAATATTTTATTTATTATTAAAATCCCTTATAAAAGTTTAAAAATTTTTCTGTAATTTTTATTTTACTATTCAACAGAAGCACGACTAAACTCAAAAAATACAAAGACTCATTATTTAATTTAATTATGTATTTGACATGACTACAACAGTTTATTCTACAATTTTGTTTTCGACATTTTTATCGATGTTTTTTATCAGGGCACTTCTTTACTATAAGTAATTCTCTTCAAATTACTGGCAAAATTTACATGAAATTAGAGTACTGAGGGCATTGAAACAATGAAATGCAGTTGAAAAAATAAATGATTTTTTTCGATCTATTGCTGTGGATTCCCACCAAAAATATTCAAATGTTGCAAAAATTACAATTTCTATTTTTTTCTTTTCATTAACACAGAGATGTCTTTTTTAAAGACAATTTTGTTTATTAAAATGACTTCATTAATGCTTGGAGCATCTTGGAATATTTTGATTCGACGATGGCCAGAATACCGTACACATTGTAGAAAAGTGGGTGTTTTATTAATAAATTTAAATCACTTTAGATAATTCGTCTAATTTCCTTATACTTTGACCAATGGAGATTTTTTGAAATATTTGCATATTTTTAGCCTTATCCTGAAATGGCATATCGAGCAATGGGACCTTTTTATAAAAAGATTGTCTCAGTTTGCATAGATTTAACACAATTTGGAATTGCTGTGGTTTATTTACTTTTATCATCCAAAAATATTCATGATGCAATTAAATCGTTTTCTGATGCAGATATCAGTTTCTGTTATGTAATTATTATTGTTGCATTTTGTTTATTGCCTGCTTTATTCCTCAAATCTCCACAAGATTTTTGGTGAGTGATTTATTATCTAAATTTTACTTATGCGAACATACAGGATATAGTAAAAACAGAATATGATATTTTTTGTTTAAAAAAATTGTTGTACTAGATGCATTTCTCCTGCTGCTTTATTACTTTTAAGATAGAAAACTGTATAAAAACTTTGATAATTAATGGTTGAGGATAAGGCACATCACCGGAGATTACTTACTTATGCAACTTTCGCTCACTAAATATGACCTTCTCAAATGATATTAATATTTTAAAAATTAAAAATTCAAATGCTTTTTTTGAACTGTTTCATTTTGTAAATGAAGGAAATCGATTTTAAAAAAGTTTGTTTGTGATGTCTATATTTTTTTAAAAATGACGACAATTTGTGGTGCAAAATGTTTTTTTTTAAAGTGACTGTCGCAGTCGATGTAAAAATGACGGACAAGGGTGGGGAATGAATGTTTGTTTTTTTGACGGACGGATCCAACAAACGATGCATTCACCATTATTGTTTTCTTTCGTGTTAAAACCACTTTTGGCTAAATAATGCAACACTTTTTTTTACTTATTTTCGCCTTTAAACAGCATTATATGCATAGTAGTTTGATGTAAAAAAAGGCTAATTTCAGGGGGGCAGTTGTGATTGCAATGTTCACGACCTGTGCCGCCATTGTTTTTATCCTTGTTGGAACTGCAAGTGATTATGCCATATGTCATAAATCCCATCATCTCCCTGATTTCAAATTAACAAACTATTTTTTGGGTCTTGGAACTCTTATTGCATCATATGGTGGACATTCAGCATTTCCAACAATTCAACATGACATGAAAAAACCAACAGATTTTTTCAAAAGTACATTTTTGGCATTTTCAAGTATGTTTATAACAATATTTTTTTACAGTATACAACAATGACAAATTAAAAAACTTTTTAAAATTTCAGTTCTGTTTTGTATGTATTCACCAGTATGTTTGATGGGATTCTTGACATACGGAGATTCCCTTCGAGATTCTGTAATTAATTCAATTTAAACACAATGGATTCAACAAGCTGTAAATTTATTGATTACAATTCATTGCATTTTAACCTTAACAATTGTGTTAAATCCGCTAAATCAAGATATTGAAGACCTATTACATGTTCCACATGGTAAGTAATTATGCAAATTTTAAATTTTTAATAATCATGAAATTTTACAGAATTTGGAATAAAACGCGTCTTTGTTCGAACCGGAACCATGGTTGCCGTAACATTTCTTGCTGAATCAATTCCAACATTTGGTCCTATGCTTGATTTAATGGGTGGCACAACCCTTGCTTTGACCTGCCTAATTCTTCCTCCATTTTTGTATATTTTCTTATTTGCTGGTGAAAAGAAGGCAGAAAGAATAAAAAGTGAAAGAGGCTTCAACGATGAATCCGACAATGAAGCTTTAAGCTTTGGTCAAATGATACAAGAAGTCCCAAAATTCATTTTAATTATTTCTATATTCATTGCAGGTTTTTGTCTAAAGTGTGTTTTCGAAAATTTGCATATTATCTATTTTTAGTTGTGGGATTTCTTGGTGGAGCAGCTGCAACATATTCTGCTATAAAAGAACTTTCAACAACCCAATTTAAAGTGCCCTGTTATGTTCAGCCATTTGTTACTTCTGATTTTGAAGGAAATTCAACTTCAACAAATTGTTGTGGAAGATATCAGAATCTTACAACCCGAGATGGTGTTACTTGCAGTTCTCAAAAGATTGATTTCTATGGAACACGAAAAGATCCATAATTTTTGTTAATTTTTACAGTTAAGTGAAATTAATAAATTTATCTTTTTCTTTTTTAAAATTGATTCAAAAAAAAGAAAGATGAAAAGTTATAAATAATTGCATATTGATATTCTCTTAAAATTTTTTTTAAATTAATGCATTAATGTTGTTTTCTCGAATTAGTAAACATTTTAGTCATTATGAATCAGTATTAAATTACAAATGATTTTAATTTTTTACAGCTAAATTAAATATTCAAATTATTAAAAAAATGCTAAAAAGATTATTTTTCTGCAGCAATATTTATTTCGACATCTCTTTGAAAAGGGTAGGCCCAAAATGAAAAAAAAGCTTTTGCAATGTTACACTGCAAAATAAATGTATGAAAATAACACAGACGAAAAAAGTGGCTAATTTACTGAACATTTATTTTCAGTGCTTTCGTTTTTTTTAATATTTTATTTATTATTAAAATCCCTTATAAAAGTTTAAAAATTTTTCTGTAATTTTTATTTTACTATTCAACAGAAGCACGACTAAACTCAAAAAATACAAAGACTCATTATTTAATTTAATTATGTATTTGACATGACTACAACAGTTTATTCTACAATTTTGTTTTCGACATTTTTATCGATGTTTTTTATCAGGGCACTTCTTTACTATAAGTAATTCTCTTCAAATTACTGGCAAAATTTACATGAAATTAGAGTACTGAGGGCATTGAAACAATGAAATGCAGTTGAAAAAATAAATGATTTTTTTCGATCTATTGCTGTGGATTCCCACCAAAAATATTCAAATGTTGCAAAAATTACAATTTCTATTTTTTTCTTTTCATTAACACAGAGATGTCTTTTTTAAAGACAATTTTGTTTATTAAAAAATGTCTAAATAGAAATGATCAATGAAAAATGATTTAGTGTAATAAAATGTTTTAGCTTATAAAAAATGAAGTTGTGCTTTTGGTCTCATCAAAATTGTATCTGTTGCTTTTTTGATCAAAAATTTATTTTAAAGGAAGTGTGTCGGTAAAAGAAGATAATTTTCTTGTTAACCAGTGTTCTTAACACGACATCTCTCATCTAATAGAAAAAAATTATTTCAATGGAGACTTTTCTAACAAAAATAAAACATTTTTTTTAAACACAAATGCTCTTGCCCTTTATGCCAAATTGCACAAACCGTAAATTTTTGTTTCTTCTTTTCCTAACTCAACTTTTATTTGAGCTGATGAAATAATTAAAAATGAAAAAACATTGCCGTTTTGATATAAAAAGAGTTCATCAAAAGAAAGTGCAGATGTTATAACTAGGTTTTTTGTCACCAGCTTTACTTTTTTTTAGGCGATCATTGTATTCTCTCAAACTGTGACATAAAAAAACACTGCGGCAAAACAGTTGTAGACATTTTTTGTTTCGCTTTTGACAAACTTTTCTTTTACACATTTATATGTGTTTTTTGGGTTTTGAAGTTTTCATTCAACTTTTAAATTAGTAGAAAGAACTCCATAAGCGCTTGTTATTGAACTTTGAAGGGTCGTACTAAACTTCCATAGTTATCATGAATCTGCATTATTAATTTTTTCAACACATCCTGAAAATAATACATAAAGAAATTATATTTTTTTCTACATGAACGAGGATGATTTACAATTCAAGCTTATATATTATCAACAAATAACCACCAAATTAGAAGCTAAAAAAACTCAATAACAATAAAACTGCAATTTAAACGGACACAAAATTTTCAAATTATTAAATGCTGTTTTTCATTTTTATTCACTTTCAATTTAGCAATTTGATTTGATTTGGTTTCCCCAAAAAATAGAATAAATGTTTTGAAATTTTGAAAAAGACAGATGCACAGAAAATTTGTTCGTAAAAAAACCGACCCAAACCTGCAAAACGTTTATTGTCTGAGATTTTAGATTACTCATTTGAAAATGGTGTTTTTGAAAGAAGGAAAGGACTTCCCTTTAAATTAAAAAACTGGATTTTTTCAATTTTTTGTAAATGTTCTGTCTGACATTTTGGTACCAATTCTCATAAAAATTGGGTATTAAAAATACTAAATTAAAAAGCAATAAAAAATTAATGCTAAAATACTGCTTAGAAAGTTATTTCTAATGAAGTAAACTTCGGCAAATTACATTCACAAATATTAGTCATTCGTTGTCTTTTATAATTTTTAACGTTTTTATGGTTTACTTTTCATATCAGAAGGCTCGAGATAAATTTGTTTTAAAATGTTGTAAAAATATTAATTTTTTCCACTATATTGCTGTGGGTTCACATCAAAAACATTCAAATGTTGCAAAAAACAATTTGCTTATTTCATCAAGATAGACATGTTTTTTTCAGACAATTTTTTAATGAAAAAAATGTGTAAATAAAAATGTTCATTGAAAAGTGATTCAGCGTAACAACAATTTCTTTGCTTATAAACAATTTGGTTGTGCTTTTGGTTAAATCAAAGGTGTGTCTCTCGTTTTTTGATCAATATTTATTCGAAGACAGCATTGTAAAAGCACAAAATTTTTTCTCTTCAATTTTTGCGCAAATTTGTTTGTTCACAATGCTGAAATGCTGTTGAAAACAGATTTGAAGAAAAATATAATAAAAACGTTAATTTTTATTTGAATATTTTAATCGCGTATAAAAAATATTAAAATACTTTAAATTTTAAAATTTGCACTCAAAAAATGTGCAAATTTAATGCATTTAAACAATTTATCAACACGAACATTTATAATTATTATATTTTTCGTGACAGAACTTTGTCAAAAAAGTTAAGAATTTGAATATTTTATGTTTTATTTCTTATTTAAAATTGATTTTAAACAGAGATTAAAATGATTAATCTGACTTTTTCGTTTAACGCTTTCCGCAGATGTGCTTCAATCTTTACTGAAACATTATTTAATTTAATAATTTCACAAAATTTTCAAAAGTGCAGAAAACAATTTTGGGATCTCCGTTTTTATGAATATTTTTTGTTAATTGATTTTCAGAAAAGAACAAACATCTGTAAATAACACATTTTCTTTCGCAACAATTGGTTTTTTTCTTTTTGCCGATTGAAATGTGTGTGTCAACAAAAATATTTTTAAGCTCAATTTTCTTCTTTCTAAAAAGGAAAAAAATTTAGATCATCGTTTTTAAAAGTAGAAAACAGAATGAAAGGAAAAATGGCTTTATATTTGAATTGGATGTTTTTTGAATTTTTGTTAATTTATTAATGTTTAAAATTTAGAAGCAAATGCGAATAAAAACTTAAAGTTTTAAAAAGGCTGCACAGCATATATACACATACTAACAATGGTCCTGAAGCATTAAAAAAATAAAGCAGAAAAATAATATATCACTAACTGTTACTTGAAAATAAATTTTGACAATTACATTCAAAAAATTAAGAAATTCTTATTGAATAAAATTGAAAGAGTTATTTGTTTGGGATTATCGTATAATGACCAGAAAAAAATTAGTGAGAATCATGATATTAAAGAAGATGAAAAATATTCTTTGTTTTTGTTTTTCCTTTTTTTAATTTTGTTGTATGATTTCAATAAATGCAAAAGAGCTTTCAACAAAGTTGTATCACAAAATATAAATGAAATAAAATTTAAAATGTGCTTCATTTATCATTCAATTTCTATAACTTTACATATTGCAGAACAGGTGCCTAAATTTTTGATTATAAGTTTTCAAGTTTTTTGCATAAATATTTTTTTATAAATATTTAAATATTCAAACAAAAATCAACTTTTTTATTATTTTTTTTTGCGCTCTTTTCAACAATATTTCAACATCACGAAAAAATTCTTTTTGCATTTAACGTTTTGTCATCTTGCAGTGATTTTTTTTTACTTTTGTTGAACATTGGGCGTAATATTCGTGCATACGGATACATTAATAAATTATAATTAGTATCAAACCAACAGATTATGATAGCTTAATTTTTTTACCTTTAAAATTAACATTATTTTACACCGACAAATGCGTTACCATGTGCTGACTAAAAATTAAACAATTTTCAATGTTTTTGATCAAAATCTTTGTGTAAGGGCACCTTTAGTAGTACAAGTTTAAAAAAGGAAAAGAGATTTTCATCGATTGCGAAATCATTTGCTCTTTTTTGTTTTTGCTTTTCTTAAAAATTTGGTATGAAAAATTTTCATTTATGTGGTGAAGAAACAAATCAATGAAAATTTATTTTTTTTATTGTAAAATTTGAATATTTTATATATTGTTTTGACTACAAATTTATCAAGAACATATATTTTGATTATGTGAGTTAAACATTGTTAGCATATTTTTATATTAATTATATACTATCTTCAAGAAAATCAAGGAGTCATTTTTAATTATTTACCACTTTTGTTCTGGCTTTATTTCTTTTTTATTAAACAACAATGACCAAATTTTCACCAAGTAAACAAAAATTTTTTGTGAAAAATGGGCACATTACCAAAACAAATTTAAAAACAAAACGATATTCAAAATTAAAAAAAAATTATGAATGAGTTACAGTAGTTTTACTTAAAAAAGAAGAAACTGTTTTTGCTTCCACATTTTTGACGGAAGTAATTTTTGAAGTAACTTTTTTTGGAAGTAAAACTGTCAAAAAATAAAAATCCATATAAGATTTTTTGAAACTTGGTGAAAGTGCAAAATGTGAGATCATAACAGCCAAATGATGAACATGCCAGATACAATTCGACAAATACATAAAAAAGTAGAATTTTTGTCGATCTGGATCAACAGCAGATGCAAATTTCAGGGCGAAAGAAGCCATTTGAAAGATCGAAGAAAAAATAGCTTGAAAAATTAAGCGTCGTTCAGCGCGTTCTTGCGCGGAAGCGGCATATGCATCTTTTGAAGATTTATACATTGAAAAAAGGATTAAAGCTATAATGACACTATTTAAAGCAGCATTGATTATTGTTCCAGTAAAATAATACTGTTTTCGAAATGTTAAACAATTATTCAAATTTTCTGCTGCTGTTGTACAATTCGCTCCCAAAAGTGCATATCCATCAATGATGAATGGGAAAGCAATCATAAAAATGCCTACAAAAAACATTGTTAATGGCCTCCAAATCTGAAAAAGAAAATACATGAGAAAATTAAAAATGGAAACAAAATTAATTTTTGGAGTTTCGTGGAAAACTTTGATTGTTTCAAAGAATTTTGAAAAACATGGAGGCGAAAAAAGTTGGAAAAACTTTCAAGTACTTTAAAACGGTGAGAAAAAATTTGAATAAAATAGCTTCCGGCTTCATTCAAAAAGTACTGTATTTCTTGGCTCAAGTAAAATAAGAACAATAAAATAACATGTTTTCTTTTAAATTAAAGGACCAAAAATTGCTTCTAACTTTTAAAAGGTAATTTCTGATGCATAAAAAAATTTTAATTAAAAAGTACAAAGTTTACCAATTCAACATTTGCAAAACTTAATTAAATTTTGGTAAATGAAGATCCTAATTAAACCTTGTATTATGCAAATTTTGCGAAGCTGAGAAACTGATGGTCTTCTCGAGAAATAAGGTTTCATTGAAAATTTTGGACAAGAAAACGTCTCTACATTGTTTATGCAAATTTTTATTATTTAGCAACAAAGCTGTAGGCAGAGAAATTTTTTTTTGGGAGGAGGCATTTTCGTTTGGGATGGGGCACTCTTTTGATCTTTAGCCGCCTTCACTGATAAAAAAATGGTATTTTTTATTATATAAAACTTACCCTTTCATATTTCGATAAGAAGATCAAAGCTGAACATCGATTCAAGCATAAGATAGCATTCCAGATTGTTGTAAAATGAAGACAATACCATTCAAGTACAACTAACACAAATCGATAAATTGTGATATCATACGGAATTACCCAATTTAAAAACAGCGTAAAATCAGCGATATAACCCATATTCAAAATAATATAATATGCAGATCGATGATTGGATTTGACTTTAAAATATTGGGCTGTTAGAAAAATAATTATCGTTAAACCTAATCCTCGAGAAATACATGACAAAATATTTGAAGTTAATTTTGAAATTTCAACTGCTTCAGTATTAGAAGAACTCATGTTTGGGTTACTGTAGTTTAAGCCTGCTAAAGCCTTGAGGGCAAAAATGTGAAAATAGTAAACAAAAGTCTGAGCTTTTATAGTTAATTTATTTTTTTCCTTTTAATTATGTACAATAAATGTGCTTTAATTTAGTTGTAATTATAATATATGTTGTTTTAGGTTGTTTTTGTAGTTGAACATATTTTCACAAGAAAAGTACAAATATTTTTGGAAAGTTTCAAGAATTATTGAACATTTGACAACCAGAATTTTGTAGCAAACTTTAGTCTTTTTAAGGAGAAAAGAAGTAAAATTTGGACACCCCCAGTTTTGATGAAGAACTGTAAAAAGTATATTACGGTAATATAAAAAATTAATGCAATTTTGATGGTTCCTGTTTTTTTATATATATTTTGTAGTGGAAGTTGTTGAAAATAAACATTACATAATAAATTATTGTTAACATTATTATATTTTGGTTATATATTAAATGCAAGAATGTGGTGTTGACAATATATAACACAGTTATATAAATTGTTATACTGATTAATGGCAAATTGTTACAAATAATTTATTTTATTTTTTATAAATTAAATAAATTAAATATTCTAAAAAAGATGCCAACTTTCAAAAATATTGTGTCCTAAAAAACGTATTTCTTCGCCTTTTTTTCTGTCTGTGTCACAAAAAAAAGATAGACAGACACCGAAAGTAAAAAACGCGCTGCAAAGACTGAAAAATTTGAACGACGTTTTTGAAGAAAGATTGACTTTAATTCAATGGGCTTTTTTAATATTTTATTGACATTTTCAAAATGTTCTGGTATAAATTTTTATAAAAAAACTACCAAGAAAGCGTAACACTGAACATCAAATGGGGTAGAACATTTTAAAATAAATTATTTTACATGTGTTACTTATTTTAATCCCACCTTTTAATTCTTCTAAAAACTTTTATTGGTTCATTAATTTTAATGTGGATAAACCTTTTCATGTGAAAAACAAATTAGACATTATCGTAATTTTTTGCAATCCTTGTATTTTTATAACATATTTAATACCGGATTCTTCATTAGGTACCGGTATTAAAACAATTCTTTTTAAGGTTTTAATAAATGTTATCTTTTACAATTGCTATGTTGATTTTAAAAACTAATAAAATTAAATATTTAAAAAAAGGTTTGATGTTTCTTTCTATTAAAAAATCGATAAACTTTTTGATACTGACTAAAAATGATGTTGCAAAAAATGGATTTCATTTTAAAGGCGGCAGACAAACATTGAGCAAAAAAACTGCAACGTTTTAAAAATTTTGACGATTTTTTTAAAACATTTTACAGGGTGTCCAAAAAAAAATGGCGGTGGCTCTATTAAATAAAAAAGATCAGGGCGCAATATCTGGTTATGGGTGGAATTATATGACCCTGTGAGGAGTAATTTGTGGCAGTAATATCATGGGTCGAAAACTTTCGCTTCGGGAGTTACTGGATTTCAAAGTTAGAAAAAGGCCGTTTTTGGTGGTCTTGCGCGAGCGAGCATCAGAATATTTCCAGAGGGTACAAAAAGAAGCTTTTGGGCAGGTTTTGTGGGCCAATGGACCTAGTCGTCCATAGGCTTTAGTATGACACCATAACTCATCTGGTTGTATTATGGCGAATTTTTTTTTGACCCCTTGCGCAAAATTTTTCATTTTTGGTCAACTTTGACGTATTGCTGTAGTTCACAGAGAAGTAGTTAGTGGCTCATATTTGTTGCCAATAAACTTCAGCCTGTTAGGGGTCGATCCCATACCAAAATATCGAAAACTGGAAAAATGACTTCTTTTCGATACTCCAAAATGCCCAAAAACGGCTGCTTGAAGTTGTATACTAATAAATTGCAACTAACTATGTATATACAAAAGTTTTTAAATACTGCCTTTTTCGATGAATCAATAAAAATAGTCCAGAAAAATACAGTAAAATACATTTTAAGCGTTTATGTCCAATTTGGAAACTTCAAGATTGAAGTGAATTTCATCATTTGTTGTGTATACTTACTAGCATACGAAAATTATGGCTGGTTAAAAAGTCATTTTTCCAGTTTTCGATATTTTGGTATGGGATCGACCCCTAACAGGCTGAAGTTTATTGGCAACAAATATGAGCCACTAACTACTTCTCTGTGAACTACAGCAATACGTCAAAGTTGACCAAAAATGAAAAATTTTGCGCAAGGGGTCAGAAAAAAATTCGCCATAATTCAACCAGATGAGTTATGGTGTCATACTAAAGCCTATGGACGACTAGGTCCATTGGCCCACAAAACCTGCCCAAAAGCTTCTTTTTGTACCCTCTGGAAATATTCTGATGCTCGCTCGCGCAAGACCACCAAAAACGGCCTTTTTCTAACTTTGAAATCCAGTAACTCCCGAAGCGAAAGTTTTCGACCCATGATATTACTGCCACAAATTACTCCTCACAGGGTCATACAATTCCACCCATAACCAGATATTGCGCCCTGATCTTTTTTATTTAATAGAGCCACCGCCATTTTTTTTTGGACACCCTGTAGTAAAAAATTTTATTATTATTTCCGTAGGTTTATTTTGGAAATTAGTGTTTTCACTGTTTCGGTTTTGAAATCGAAATCGTCAAAGCTTGAATTCAGAATTAAAAGTGAAAAAGTTGCATTTTATTAATTTTTATGTAAAGTTTAAAAGAACACAACCTTCAAAAAAATTAGGTTTTGCTTTAATTATTTTTAAAAAATCCATTTGATCAAAAAGGTGAAATAAAACATCAAAAAGTCTTTTTTTAAAAAAAGAATCGCAAATATAATGTTAGTTTTTACAAAAATAAAAAAAGAAAGCGTCTGTCACATATAAAAAAAACTTGTTTTTACCTTCTCACTAAAAAAGCAAATGTTTAAACAACAACAAATGAAAATGAAAGAAAACATCGGTATATATTCATAAATTCACTTTTTTTACAAATGTTATCAATCCCATACAGAATTCTGTTAAGTTAACTTTTATCAAAAAATTCAAAAAAAGTTTCAATTTTTAACATAATTTTATAATAAAAAAAACCGTGGTGTTCTTTGAATTTTTTGTCTTTATTTCACTTCATTAAGTTAATTATTATTGTTTTTATTCAATATTTTTAGCCAACTGCAACAATTGCTGCATCTTCAGCTGCACAGTTTTAAATAACAATAACTAAAACTTACATAAATAAGCGCTAAATTTGTTTGTCTTGTTTTTTCTACATTGATTGAAAAAAGCACATGATAATTCTTAAATATTCAATGGACGAAGAGGAGATGATGCATTGATCGAATAAAAAGGTTTTTAAAAACGTATTTATTAAAGAATGATTCTATCGATTTTATTAAACAAATATTACATTCAAGCAAATATAACTAAAATTTTGCACGATTTAGGTAAATAATTTTGACATAAAATTTTTTATGCTTACAACTATTCTATTAAACATATTAAATGCAATGTAATTTATTTCGGTGGTTTAAACATTTATCTAAATTTATGATACAAGTTTTGTGTTTTTACATATTAAATGTTGCAATACAAATAAATTCATAAGTAAAACAGAACATGGGTTTGTAAATTATAATATTGAGTAAGTATTGATTTTAACGTATAATGTATTGAATAAAAAATTCGATGTAAAAATTAAATATTCCAAAGCAATTATTAAAAATGTTGTAAAATTAAAACATTTTTCTTCACTTTTTTTAAAAGAAAAAGGACAGACAAACAACGGATAGAAAAAAAGCGCAGCAAAGTCTCAAAAGATGTGTTTCAAAAAATGTAGCATATACAATATAGAAATAAAAGTAACACTTGCTTTAAATGATCGAACGACGCTTTTCGTTGTTTGCCAGTTTAGCAAATTGAGATTATTCATTTGAAGGATGACAAAGCTTGATGAGAAACATTTTTTAAATATTTTATTTACATTTTTTAAATACTGTTTGTGTGTATTAATTTTTGAAAACAATGTGTTCCTTTACAGTTTAATGTTAAATCAAAATTTTTCAGATGCACCCAGTGCATTATTTAATGAGATCTAAAATAGTAGTCACCTCGATAAATTTCGTAATTCAATCTTTTCTAATAATACAAATCAAAACCAAAAATTAACGCAAGTTTTTTGATGCAGTGAAACAAGTCTTAAAAGAAAGGAATAACAAATGCGTGTAAAATTACAATGATTTTAAATTTTCAAAGGAACAGCAACAATTTTGAGTTAAATAATAATCATGACAAAAATTATAGCAACCAAAAATAATTACGGTAAAGTTTTACTTTAACGCTTTTGGTCTGATCAAAAGACAAACATGAAAACAAACAAAAATTTTGAAAAAAAACCTTGTAAAATGAATGCGTAATTATTGATTTTAAGGACACCATGCAACTGATAACCTTTTTATTTCCTTCCAAAATAATTGCAAAAATACTTATTCGAAGAATGGAAGAATCCTTTTTAATAAAAATTTGTTTTCTAATGCCAAAAAATTCAAATTATAAAGATGAAAACTTTTCAACGAAAAAAAATAAAATGTTTTGAAATTATTTTTACAACAGGTTTAAAAAAGAAGCATCGCGAAAATCAGGAAAAAAAATTAAAGAGATTTTTACAATTTTTTATTGATTGATTTTTTGCAACCTGGATTTTTACGTTAAATATTTTTGCTTTTTTAAAATATTAAAATTTAAAGTTTGTGCATCAATGATTGAACAAATTCAACGTGCAAACTAATAAAAAAATGGAGAAAAAATTTTTCACAACACAAGATTTGTTTAAAATTATTACTGTAAGTATCCTTTTTTGGAAATTTAAAAATGGTGTTTTGGGAAAGAATTTTAAAAGACAAAATATATTGATTTTTACCAGCTTTGAATATTTAAATCAAAAACCTTTTAATTCTTTTAAATTCAATAGGTATCCAATTAGATGATTTCGTTTTTCTTGAATAATGTATTTATACAATTATTTTTTCAAAAAATGAAACTGAACATACAGTAATTTAATTAAAATATTACTTAAAGATGGAAAAATTTTATATTGATTGCCCGAAGAATTGTTATTTAATTATTTTCAAAGTACCTTAAAAATAAAATTTCGTTGAAATGGCAATAATAATATATTTGCTGTTTTAAAAGTTACAAAAAATGCACAAAAGTAAAAATCAGAAGATTAATAATGCTGAACATTTCTGGCAAAAATTTGAATTAAAAAATTAGTATAATATTAAAATTGAAATTTTTTCATTTATTAATGGGCTGACGTCGGGTATGCTCTTTTGAAAAACCCACAATCGAAAGAATTGAAACAAGTTTTAATGTCCATTGAACTTCACTGTATTAAACAGCAAAATATTCAACGAAATATTTAAACAAATAAAAACTATTTGTAGTTTAAAAACTGAAAGATTTCTTGTGCGTAATAAAACCACAAAAAGGCAAATAAAGACAATTTTTCAATGAAAGCAAAAAGAGACAAGAAAAAGAATAGCTGCAGAAATGATTCATGATAGAAAGACACGGTTGTTGCTGCAAAAAAAGTCAAGGAATGACATATGCTACAAGTGTTGATTGAAGTTTTCATCAGAAAACGTAAAAAATGGAGTTAAGCGGTTAAGTCTGCCAATTTTCAAATGAACCGCATTGTGGGAAAAAAACCGAAAAAAATGACGTTTGTACAAAAGAAAAAACCAATGAATTGTTTATTTTTTGCGTTGTTTCAATGTCTCCAAATCATTATTCCGATAATGAAAAGATCAAAAGCTTGCCATGTACATATTTAGTTACAATACTTTACAGTTCAATATTTAATGTAATGTTGACAACATAAGCAAGAACAAAGCAAATGTTATGAAGGTTTGAATTACGGTCTTTATTTTTCATTCTATATGGATTTTTCTTAAAGTTAATACGTTGGTTTTTTTTGAAGCAAAATAATAAAAGTACTGTATTAAAATTAGTTGGTTTTCATGTAAAGTACAAAAATCGTTAAATAAAAATGAAATATTTAAAAAATGTTATTCTTGTTAAAAAACAAAAAAAAATTGACAAAGTTGATGGACAAAATATCAAAATTCTTTTTTGGAAAAAATAGCACGGCTGACATTTGTAAAAATATAAAAAAAGTGTTTGTCTCATATGCACTGAAGGACATTTTTTATCTTTTTCCGCCTTTTTTGACTTGAAATGAACGGACGAATGGATGAACAAAAATTAACGAAAAAGAAGAAAAATTCTGTCGAAAATTGAGAAACCTTTGAACACATTTTGTATAACAGCTTGCAATTCCAGTCAGGTGCGAAAAAGTGCAAATTCCTATTTATAAATAATTTCACAGTTGAAAACAATTCTTTTTTGCTTTGAATTTTTTGATTTTTGTAATAGTATTGTTTTGTTTAATAAAAAAATTTTATAAAATTATAATTTTTTTCATTCACCAAAAAAAACTGATGTATGGTGGCACGTTTTTAATTTATTAGCGAAACACAATACGGGATTGGAAGTTAATTTTATAACTGCAACAACTTCTGATCTTTAATCATTTTAAATTTTTAAAAAAATAGTGTTGTTTATATAATCTTAATTTGAAATACCCCTTTTTCATATAAGCTTTAATTTTGCTGTCAAAACATTACACAAAGTAATTTTTCTGACAGCAAGTTTTTGTGCCATTTTTAATATCACTTTGCGTTGGATTTTTTGTCAGAATTATAAATGAGATTTTATTTTGAATGAAATTATTGTTTATTTTTATAAACAAATTTTTATAATGACCCAGAACGGTTTTGAAGAAAATTGAAAATTTCTATAATAATTTAATTGGTTTTCTGGTAATGTATCAATTAAAAAATTGTTGCAAAAGAAAACTAAAATATCCAAAAATTTAATTTTTGCATTTAATAACAAAAAAAGTAAATAACAATCATTGAAGACGATGAAAAACAGCGCCAAAAAATATTTGTGGGGAAATGCAACGTAAGCACGTGTAGAAATAAAACAAGGAAAGCGCCTGTTTTAAATGCGAGCGACGTTCTTCAACATTTGATGTTTTTTACCCTAAAAAATCAATGATTCAACAAAAAAATGAAAAAGAAAGAAAAATATCTGTTGATTATTAAAAAAATCGTTGAAGACATTTTTTTAACCGTTTGCAACACTAGATTTAATAATTTGAATATTTTGTTCATGCATTTTGTTTAGTGTCCTTGTTTTTACTGATGAAGTAAAAAATAATTGTTTTCAATCACCTTTTTATCCAAGTTTTGCATTATTTACTGTCATTTTTAAAAAAGAACAAAAAGCTATACGACAAAATAAATTTATTTTCATTTTTTACATGAATAATAGAAATCCAGATAATATTTGTTTTATACAATGTATGATAAGTGTAATTAACGTCTTGAAATCAAATTCTTTTCAAAGAATATTTGGTTTAACAAGTAAAATTTTTCGATTTCTTCATTCAGCACAAACAAAACATTCAAACAAATAATATAAGGTAATGTAAGAAAAAATTTCATGTCTTGTCAGAAAAAAAAAGCACATAAATCATCAGTTTGCACAACCATTCTTAATAAAAGAAATATAATACAAAAAACTAAACGTGTCCCCAAAAACTTTCTATATTTAAAAAGCGACGGACGACCAACGAAAGCAAAAAATGTGGCAAAATTTAATATTAGACATGGATAAATTTTTTGAAGAAAGATTGAATTTTATGTGAAACGCTTTTTAAATTTTTTATTGATTTTTTGTTATTGTTTCTGTTATTGAATTTTCTAAATTAAAAGTTCTGACATTTTGGAATCTCGACAAAGCAATACATGACACTCAAATTGCATTATTAAAAAATCTTTTTTTTTACAAAACGATACCCATATGATTTAATAATTTTTGCACTCTTTCGACAATAAAAGTATGTAATTCATCATTTTTCTGCATTCTCTTTACGTTAATTGACGAAAATGAATATGAAAAAAGCTATGCCCGCAGTACTTTATTTCTCCAGAAATAGAGAAAAATCAGGAAATTCTCCGGGAAATTCCGACGAAATTCCCGGTAAATTTCCCACCATTTACCGGAGTTACAGTATTCCAAGCTACAGTAATATTTTTTAAAAACTGATTGATTTATTTAAAAAAACCAGATATTTTTATTATTTTGCTTTGTTTCATGATCTCTAAATCATTATTTAAATAAAATAAATTAATGGTCCTTTTTGATCATGTAATTTTTTAGATGCAAAATAATGAAGCTGTTGTAATAAAATTGTTTGGTTTTCTCGTAAATAAAAGACGAAGCTTACAGAATATTAAAATATTTAAAAACTATTTCTGCTTGATAAAAGTTTAAAAAATGGAAGAAAACAATCGATAAAAATTATTATAAAAATATCAAAAAGTCTTTGGTAAAAAACAGCAGACATGTGTTTTTTCACGAAAGAAACACACAACGAGCATCTGTCACAAATGTAAAAAATGACGTTTTCCTAATTTACCGCCACTTTGATTAAAAACGACGCCAAACAAAATAGAAAGAAGAATATCTGTCTACAAATGTGGAAGCCCTTTAACATATTTTTTACTATCCCTCGTAACTCTGAAAACGAACAAATTTTGAATTATAAATACTTTCACAGTAGAAAAAAATTATTTTATGTTTTGAAAATTTTGATTTCTGCATTATGGTTTTTGTATTTGTAACAAAAAAATTCATAATACATGTGTTTATATTTAGTACAACTAAAAGCCCATCACTTGTAGAAATAAAAAGCATTTTAAATAAAAGATTAATAACGAAACAACCTGAACACTAAAATTAATTTGTTTTCTTGTTTTACATGAATTTTTGATAATAATTTTTAAATATTGTGTAGATCCCACAATCTTTTTGATTATAGAAAATTTTGTTTAAAGTATATCATTTATCAAAAAAATATGCATTTACTTCATTCAAAACAAACAAAACATTCAAAAATAATAATATGAATAAATTTTATGTGTTTCGGAGCACAAAATTGTCATCGGTTTCAAAAAGCCCGAGGTCAGAAATGAATGTTGTAAAACTTACGAAATAAAATAAAGAAACTTTTTTTTAAAGAAAAAATAGACATGGGATGAAAAAGCGGATCAATGATTAATAAAGACAACTACATTATCAGAAGACACTATGAAATTTACATAACTTGTGACGCAGAAAAACAATCATTAAAAACAAGAATCTTCTTTTTAATCCGTGGTTGAAAAATGCATTTTTTAAATTGAGAATCTAAAAAAATTGAGATCATTTGACACATTTTAATTTTTTACTTGACGAAACTGTACTTAATGAAAAGTTGTTTTGTGCTTTGAGCTAGTAATTTTCTAAATTTTTTTTTCAAATTGATAAGAAAAAATGGCAAAGTTTTTGGTAATTAAAGGAATGGTCGGTTATAATTTTCTTAAAATGATGTTTTATCAAACATGTACTTCAATTAAAGAAAACGTCACCATTTCAAATTTTCTTTCTATTTTATGTTCTTATCAAACCTTTCACTTTTTTGGAATATAAAAGCAGTTGCTTCTGTCTCTTTTTCTTTCATATTAATTTTTTCTAGAAAATGTTTACCTTGTTCTTCGCTTTGTTCTTTCTCCCTCTTGTGTCTTCTGACTGCCCACAAAATACAATAAAATGGCCTGATGATCCACCATTTAAATGTTATTCATTTATTAATGTTTTAACATCCTTTGAAAAAGCAGAATTGGCTTTTAATAATAATGGCGGACATCTTACATCTATTCAAGAAGGATGGACGAATACATTTTTGAATCGTAAGTTTTTGTAGTAGAAATTTTAAGGATTAAACCCTTTTTATAGGACAAGGTGTTGAAAATTTCACAAGCAGTACAACATCAGATTTTTGGATCGGAGCAACCAAGTCTGCCGATCAAGGTAATTGGACATGGACTGATCATACACCATTTGATTTTAATGAATGGCAAGACTCTAGTTCTGGAGCATGTGGAGCAGAATTGTTATCTACTGGTCGATAGAATGCACAAAATTGTGGGCAATTAAAGCCATATGTTTGTGCATTTGATGATGCTTCAACTCTTTCAAGCTCAACAACTTCACGCCTTTTAACTACAACAACAACTACGGTAGTAAAATCACAACATCCAAACTGTGATCATTCGTGGCAGTACTTTTATAATTCATGCTATTACTGGGCACCTAATTCAAATTGGGAAAATGGTGAAGCATTTTCTGTTAAGAACAATTCTCACTTAGTATCTATTCATAGTGCTGATGAAATCAACTTTATCAAATGTAAGTTTATTGTCTTTTGACATAAACATTAAAATTTACATACAATTTTTCTTACCATTTTAGCAATTCACAACGAAGACTTTTGGACCGGTCTTTACACAAACAGCAGTCCGATAGACTGGGATTCGACTTGGAAATATACGGATAACTCTGTTGTTGACTATTTGCAATGGATTTTTCCATTTTATCCAAGTCATAATAGTTATCAATGTGTTCGCACAAGCGGAGCAAACTTCACAAATGTTGAATGTTCGACAGTATTTAGCGTCTTTTGTAAAAAGGCTTCGAACAATGCAGTTGTAACAACTCCCCAACAACGTTAAAATAAGAAAGGAACATTATGCAGACCGGACGACAAAACATCTAAGATATACTAGAACAATTTGGGGGAAAAAAGAAAACGAGCAAAGTCAATTAAAAAAAGTTGTTGCATTCGATTAACAAATAGAAAAAAGATCAGATATTTAACATACTATTCTACGTATTTAATTCTAAAAGTTAATTGTTTGCACAATGATAATTAAATTTTTATAATGACCCAAAGCGCTTTTAAAAGAAACTTGATAAAATACTAAATTTGTTGGTTATCTGGTAATGTATATAAAAATTGTCTCAAAAGAAAACTGAATTATTCAAAAATTTAATTTTTGCATTTACTAACAAAAAAAGTAAAAAACAACAATCAATGAAGACGAGAAAAACAGCGCCAAAAAATCTTTATAGGGAAATGTAACGCAAATATGTGTAGAAAAAAAAGAAAGCGCCTGTTTTAAATGCGTAGAACGACGCTCTTCAACATTTGGTGTTGTTTATCCTAAAAAATCAAAGATTCAACAATAAAATTAAAAAGAAAGAAAAATATCTATTAATTATTACAAAAAAACCGTTGAATACATTTTTTTAACCGTTTGCAACACCAGATTTGATAATTTGAATATTGTGTTCATGAATTTTGTTTAGTGTCCTTGTTTTTACTGATGAAGTAAAGAATAATTGTTATCAATCATTTTTTATCCAAAAAAGTGATTATTTACTGTCATTTTTAAAATTATAATAATAAATAAAAGTGAACGTTAAAATTAATTTGTTTTGTTTTTTTAAATGAATAAAAGAACAACAGATAATATTTTTTTAAATAATGCGTAATAAGCGTAATTAACAACTTGAAATAAAACTGTTTTCAAAGAATATTTGGTAAACAAGTACAATTTATTCGATTTCTTCATTCAGCACAAACAAAACATTCAAACAAATAATATAAGGAAATGCAATAAAATATTTCATGTTTTATCCGCAAAAATCGTCACTTTTTTAGCACAAAACCCAAAAAAAGTGAATGTTAAAATAATTACAAAATAACATGCAGGAGAATAAATAAAAACTATTTTGTTATTTCGTTGATATTTTGTTTTTTATCAATTAATAGCCACAAATAGATAATACGGAAAAGTGATATCAATGTCTGTTGTCAAGTGTATTTTTAATTAATTATTAATGAAAATAACGATTCCTTTCTTCGGTGTTTTATGTTCTCAAAAACGAAGCGAGTTTTATTGTCCGATGTTAATTGTATTTAACAACAAAATATTCAAATAAATATAAATGATTAAAATCGAGAGCTTGAAAAATTGATAAATTTTTGTGTAAAAAAACCACAGAAAAAAGCAAAGACAGACACTTTTCATTTAAAAAAGAAACAGGCAAAAGAACAGCTGCAGGCATGATTCATTTACATTTTAGTTGTATTTTTTTGTGAAAACAGACAGCATCATTATTTTGTCCCTTTTAAATATTTTGTTTTATTTTTATTTTTAATATTCGTTGATCAATTTTTTGTTTAGCGTGAAAAAATACGTTATTGCTGCTGCAAAAAACAATATAAGGAATTTGCTGAATTTTTATCACAGAAAATTATGAATTCTGGAACTATGAATATTTATTCAAAGTAATGAATATAAAGCTTTACAATTAATTTTATTAATGGACTTTTTTCTTTCATATTACAAGTGACAACTTTTTGCGCTAGACACCCGACGTCAGATCTGGACAATCCCTTGGGTAGCTATGTTAGAGCATCTTTTCTAGGTATTCAATCAGATTACTGTAATGCAAAAATATGTGTGTTACTTTGGTTATTTTTGTTTAGAAGATACAAGTTGATTGTGTTACATGCAATTGGCTACCGTAATCCTCGAAACAAATTATTTTTTTGAATGATTATGCAAATTTGCATAGACTGAAAATTGGTGATCAATATTCAAAGTTGTTTTTGTTTCATTCCATTCATTCTTCATCTTTCAATCTTCCGCTAATCACTCCTTTCTCCATTCTCGTCAATCAATCAACCAAGTGGACGGTGGTGAAGAAGAAAGAAGACAAAAATGGTTCATATTGTTGAAATGCAAGAAGAAATTCGTGGTTTTGCTGGAAAAGATTCAAAGAAGAAACGTAAAATTACGTATGCCTTAGAAATTTCAGTAATTTTTCAATTTTGCTTTGGATTTGTCATATCCCTTTTTGGATTAGCTGGTTTACCGGCTGCCTTTTTTGGTGGAGCAAAACTCTTTGGCCTTGGACTTGGACAACTTTTTTCTGCAATTCCTGGTATTTTGGCAATCCGATATAATTCAAGTACCCGACTTTGGATTGGATTCTTCTTTCTTCAAATTCTTATGTCTGTTTGTCAACTTGCATGGTTTATTTATTATGTTGCAAGTTCAGAAGTTGATGGATGGCTTGCAGCATTATATTTCTGCTTATTTGCTTTTCAGGTTTGTGATTTTAGAAGATGGGTTATGGGAACAGTGTTGTACCGCACCCTTTTGATCGATAGAATCGAGTCCTCGACCCCCGGCGATATCTTTTTCTTTGGTGTTTTGAAAACATTGATTTCGACTCCAAAGTCAAAGGATTGGCAAAATGTTAGTAAACGCCATGTGGAAAAAACGCTAAAGAAAAAAACGAAAAGTCTCACATTTTTTTGCTTTCGATTCGATGTGGTATAGGAATAGGGGATGTCCATGTGAAACTGTACATATAAATCCATTTTTTAGTTATGGCTAGGAATTGCTGCAATCCTTCATACCAGAATTTCATCATTCACACAATTGATGAGCGAATTCCAAGGAATAGATGATTCTATGATTCATAAACGTCATACACCTGCAACAAAAACAAAATCCATGTCAAGTACATTTTCTTCGGCTGTTGAAAAGAAGGATTCACAAACTTCATCCATCAAAGGAAGCAAAAAAAGATCAAAGAGAACTGCCTCATCTTCAAAATCAAAGTCAAGTACGAATTCAAAAAAGAAAAGTCAAAAATCAAAGGATGCAAAAAAGAAGAAAGAACCTCAGCCACCAAAGATGGATCCAAATTTTGAAAAGAAACTTGATGAATGGCGTGAAAGAAATGTTAAAGCTATTGAAAATTCAAAAAATGTAAGTTTTTCGAAATTTGCTTAATTTGTCTGCATAACTGTTTGCCTATGTAGAAGTCAAGGCCGTAGGGAGAAAAAAATTTCGGGCTGGGCATTTTCATTTCAGGGGGGGGCACGCCTTTGATGTTTTGCCTTAACACGGCGGCGGCAAAAGATCAAAGGGTTTTCCCCAGTTTCGGGGGGGCACGTGCCCCAAAAGCCACCCCCTCTCTACGGCCTTGGTAGAAGTACCCAATTATGTGCCCAAAAATGGACATACATGTTGTTGATATACCGTAATCAACCTAATAAACACTGTAATTTTTTTAGAAAAATCGTCGAGCTCCAGCATGGGATGAAGTTGAAATGCGTCGACATGGCTTAATTGATCGTCATTGTGATCGAAAATATGTTAGCGAAATTCCGTCCAATCCTGCCTCTGTTGATGTCTCAGTTTATAATTCTGCACCATTAGGTCAAAGCTCATCTCAAACCTCACCACTTCATTCTTCCATGTATTCTTCTGTTCCTCCAACAGCAGCAGCTTCTCTTCCACCATCTGTTTATGCTGAATCTGGTCTTAATGATACTGTAAAAGCTGGTGCTGCTGAAAATGTATGTTTTCTTTTTTTGAGATTAGCTTTTTCAATTGAGAATGTTTTAACTGGGTTTTAATTGGTTGGGCTGTTTGAAATCTAGTAGTTTTGGATATAATTTTGGTTTAGGAATTTTAATAATTTGCATATTTTTTAGAAAAAAGATCGTGCTCCTGCTTGGGATGAAGTTGAAATGCGTCGACATGGATTAATTAATCGTCATTGTGATCGAAAATCACCTGCTCAAATTCCATCCAATCCTGCTTCTGTTGATGTCTCAGTTTATAATTCTTCACCATTAAGTCAAGGCTCAATTCATTGCTCTCCTCCACCAGATTCTTCATCAATGTATTCTTCATTTTCAACTCCAAATCCATCTTCTGTTTATGTTGAACCAGGTCTTAATGCTTCTGTTAAAGCTGTTTAGTTTAATTAAATTAATTCATGTATGTTGTACTTTATATATATTTAATATGTATGTTTTATTGATTGAAATAAAAAATTTTTTTCAAAAATATACAGTAAAAAATGGTTAACAAACAAGAACTATTATGAGAAAAAAAATATAATGCAATTGTAAAATGAAGTGGAAAAAATATCTGTAAAATGTAATGGAAGTGGAGAGGGACTCCAATATGGAGGACCCGATGTCTCTCGTCAATATCTTATATGAAAGAAATTTATTAAATAAAACTTTATTAAAAAATGTAGTTGAACCTGGTGAAATATATTAATTTTCGATCCTTGTAAAACTTACAGTTTTGCATTAGGTTTATCATCAGCAGGCTTGCAAAACTTTTAAAAAGAAAGATATAATGAGGCCATTAAACTATATACTTTTGCAAAACGGAATTTTGAAAGAAGGGAATTCTCGTAAACAACAAAAGAAAAAAAATTAAGAATAAAATTTTTAAACATCGCTTCTGGCTTCAAAATTCATCAAATATGAAAACTTTTTATATTTTAGTAATCTACTCGTCGAGACTAATCTAGTGATACCAAAGTCTTTGATGAATAATAAAAATTAATGTTAGAATAAAATATTCCAAAAATTAAGGTCTTTTTGATGCTATCTTTGAAAAGGCAAAAAGGTGTTTTTTGATTGCAAAATAAAAAATTGCTTAGCAAGCAATGTATTTCATTATAAATAAGACAAATAAGAAAAGTGACACAAAGTTTTATTAATTTGGACGACTTTTTTAAGATTTAATGGTTAATAAAACAATCAATACATTTAAAAAATTTATTAATGTCTCTGGTGTTTCTTCCCTTTTATCTTCATCTTCATGAAATTTAAAATTAAATAAATTTAAAAATGTATGAAAGCAAATGATAAAATTCTTTATTTATTTATTGTTCAGAACTTGAATTATCCTATCACTTTTGTCACGCTGTAACAAGTTTTTATTTTCTAAAAATTTAAATTATTTGAGTTTATAAACAATAAAATATTGAAAAAATATTATAGAGTGATGAATTTTTGTGCAAAAAAAACACAAAAAAGCAATAAATGTAGAGACCACCGTCGATCGTTAAAAACAGTTTGCCAAAGAAAAAAAGTGAAACTCTTTTTTCTCATTTTTTCCAACAAGGTTTGAAAAACCCGCGCAATCGTGTTGAGAAAACTTTTGGCGTTTTGTTTAAAAATGTTTTTTCTCTGCGTTAAAAAAGTGATTTGCGTTTTTTTCTTCTTCTTTTGTCGAGGAATGTTGCGCGCAACATGCAAAAATGTTTGCAAGCGAAAAACAAATACACTTTTTTTGAGATCACTTTTACTTTCAGAAGTCAACTTCTGATGATAAAATATGAACTTCTAATCTAACTTATTAATTTTTTTGTTTTTATTTTTGAATTCTCCATATCCGAAAGTATCTGAAAAGACATTGCATAAGCACCAAGGATAACATTTATTTTTTCGTCGGTTGTCTCTAAATAAATGAAACATTTTATTTAAAGCAAAAGAGACACTGCAGGGATGATTCATTTACATGATGGACGTTTTTTTGGAAAAAAGACTGCTATGTTGTTGTGTTCTTTTTGAATATTTTAATGATTTCGAAATTGTATAATGCCACAGAGAAATCTTATACGGAATTGGAAGTTAATTTTGCAATTTCAACAGCATCTTCAATCATTTTAAATTTTAAAAAAATACAGTGTCGTCTGGATAACCTAAAATAGAAGCGACAAACGTTTATGAAACTGAAAATAAAACAAAAAAAAGATACCTGATCTCGGGCGGGCTCGAACCACCGACCTTCTGCGTGTTAGGCAGACGTGATAACCGCTACACCACGAGACCAACGGTAAAGGTTCTCATTTGGAGAGACTCTCTTTTAGTTTTTTTGCAGCATAATTTTTTTATAGGCAAGTTAAATTTTTTTGATTAAAATCAGAACAGAATCTCTTCAAAAAAATTGTATGAAATTATTGTTTATTTTTATAAATAAATTTTTATAATGACCAAGAGCGATTTTCAAGAGAATTGAAAATTTCTATAAAAAATTAGTTGGCTTTGTGAAAATATATAATATAACAAGTTGTCGCAAAAGAAAACTAAAATATTCAAAAATAGTTGTTTGCTTTTACAAATAAAAAAGTGAAAGACAATCGACAAAAACGGGGAAAAAAAGCACCAAAAAATCATATTCGGAGAAATGCAAAGTATGTGTAGAAATAAAAAGGAAATTGTTTGTCTCAAATGCGTAGAACATCGATCTTCAACATTTTTTTGTTGTTGTTGACCCAAAAAACCAATGATTCAAAAACAATTCAAAAAAAAAAATACGAATTCAACAAATTTCAGTATTAATAAGTTTTTTTATTTAATATCACACTTTTAAAGACATGCAATTTTAATTATTCCCTTTGATAGTTAGGAAAGTTACGATTTTTTGACGCAAGTTGCAAATGTTTTACTTAAAGAAACAATATTTATAGGGTTAAATCAATCAGTCTTCGAAAAAATAGATATTAATTATTATTTCGTATTGTTACATGATCTGTATAAATTATTGTTTGAATAACTCAGTCAACGATAAAATAGTTCAATATTAAATGAAGATTTGTAAAGTAAATTTTTTTAATGATCATATAGTTTTTTAGATGCAAACTGCTGTAATAAAATTGTTTGGTTTTCATCTAAAGGAAAGACGAAATATAAATAACGCTAAAATATTTAAAAGCTATTTCTGCATGTTAAAATAAAACAATGGAAGACAAAAATCGCCTTGTTGACATGGGTTTCAAAAAACAAAGTCAGAAATGAATGTTGTTAAACTTACGAAATAATAAAATAAATGGGACCAAAAAAACGTAGCAATGATTCATTTATGTTTTGGATGTTTTTATCGAAAAAAGACTATTTCAATATCACAAGACACTTCAAAATTTTCATAATTTGTAACAATTTTCCGCTTCCTTGGTGGCATATTCTTTTTAGAATAAAAAAATTAAAATTATAAAATTAAATAATTTGTAACACAGAAAAACAATCATTAAAAGCAATATTTTGCTTTGATTTAGAAACTACAAATATTTGTTTAAAACACTGAATACAAAGTTTTATGTATATTTTTTAATAATGGATTTTAGGTACCAGAAAATGGTGATAGCTTGATGTTTTAAGTTTTCTTTAAAATTACTACAGTTATTATTTCTCGACCACAGAAAAGCATCTTTCAAATATTCAAAAAAAAAAACGGCAATGCACTTTTTTGCTCTTTTTTAGTATTTTAACGACTGCAAAAAGCAGTGAAAAATTTGACTTTTTGAATCGTCCCTTTTGCAAATTTTTTTTTGGAGATTGAAATGACGAAATTTAAGACTGTGTTTTTTCTTCTCCAAATAAAACTTCTTTTTACTTCAATAAAAATGAGACACAGAAAAAACGAATGCAGAAAAATGTTTCAAAAGTGGTTTTAAATTTTGATGACTTTTTTTCAAAGGAAGACTAATGGGATATATTTTTAAATATTTTATTGACATTTTAACTGTGTTCTTTAAAGAGTTTCACAAAAAAATGAGCAAGACTTTTATTAAATTAATCGTTTTATTTAAACAAATGTCTCAATCAAATGTTCCATTTACAATTATTACTAAACATTTTCATCACAACTTTAATTCTTCTCAATAAACTTTTATTTTACGGTAATTTTAAAGATGATTAAATTTGAATATCTCATCTACTGCTTGAATTATTATGTTTTTGTAAGATATTTAATGGAACATTGCAGCAAAACAAACATATTTAAAAAAAAATATGATGCAACGTAAACGTTTACAAATACTTTGATGAAAAATGAAATTTAATGCTTGAACAAAATATTCAAAGAATTTTGTTTTTGTGATGCTGTCTTTGAAAAAAGCAATACGTTTTTTTTGTTTGTAGACTGAAAAATTGAGTCACATTTATTTTAAATGGCAATAAGAAAAAGGATAAGTGACACAAAGTTTTATTTATTTAGGACGACTTTTTTGAAAAACAGTGACTAACAAAAACAATAACTATGAAAATATTTTAATATGTCTGCTAAATTTCTTCCTTTTTATCTTCTTGAAACTACATTTTAATTAAATTTAAGTTATTATAAAAGCTAATAATAAACTTTTTATTTATTTATTGTACCAAACCGGAATCATCTCTTTTGACGACGTTGAAACAAGTTTATAATTTTTTATAAATTTAACTTAATTGAGTTAAAATACAATAAAATATTGAAAAAAGTATTAAAGATTGATTTTTTTTTGCGCAGTAAAATCAAAAAAGCAATAAATAAAACACTTTATTTAAAGCAAAAGAGATAGAGAACAAAATATTGCAGAAATGATTCATTTAGATGACGGACGTTTCTCTTTTTCGAAAAAAGACAGCTTTGTGGTTGTGTTCTTTTTTGAATATTTTTATGATTTCGAAATAGTATAATACCATAGCGAAACCCAATAAGGGTTAAATATTGGAAGTTGATTTTGTAACGGCAACATCTCCACTTCTTAATTCATTTTAAATTTTGAAAAGATACAGTGTCGTCTAGATAATCTTAATTTAAATTACCCCTTTCTCATATTAGCTTTAATTTTGCTGTCAAAAAATTACTGACACAGTAATTGTACTTTGAAATACATATTAAACATTATTTAAATTCTTGTTTGAATTATAGCATCTTTTTGTAATTTATAATGTAATTTGATTTTTTTTTGTGAAAAAACAAACTGAGATTGTAAATTGTATGAAATTAATGCTAACCTTTATAAATAAATTTTTATAATAATCAAGAGCGCTTATTTAAAACGTATTCCACCAAAACTTTTTAAACGACCTTCACCGTCAAAAATTTTTATTTTACCTATGTTTTCCAACATGCTTAAGAAGCAGGAAAAAAAATACTTTTAGGTCGAAATTCGGCAAAATGCCGTTTTTAGAGCATCGAGAATGCCAAAGTCGACATATTTTGTTTCCTTTAGCATATTTTCATCTTTTATCCGTTTTAGGTATAATTGCACCTACATATTTAAATAATTTAAAACATAAGAATATCAAAGGTTTTGAAGTTTTTAGTTTACGCGTTATTTTTATTGTTCTTTGGCATCTAAAAAATTACAACATTTTTTATGCAATATTTTATCTCTAAAAAAGCTTATTATCAATTTGAATATTTATTATAAACAATATCAAATAAGTAAAAATGATCGCTTAACACAATTCGATTTCTTTTTTCACATTATTTCGAGAAAAGCAGATAGTAAATTCAAATTTCAGTTTTTAACGGATATTAACGGAAAATCCAAAGACTTTTTGTAACAAATTATATAACAATGTTTTATTTCACAAATGGAATAGATAATGTCACTTTATTCTTAAGAAATAAAATATTCACATAAATTGCGTTAAAACAATTTTCGCCCCAAAAATAATAGCATTCTTTTCCGTGTTTATGCTGCATCAAAACGATTTTTAAAAAAAGAAAAAAGTCATACATCAATACTGGAGAAAAATTTTGACATAGAAAGAAAGAAGAAAGGTTTTTAAAATTTCAAAAAAAAATTTCTTTGTTGAAATTTCGTTTTTTTTATCGTTCAATGGAATGGGTCTTGGTATTTTTGAAACAGTGATAAATTTAAAAAAAAACAATGAAAAACCACAATTTTTATTCTTTAATTTGTCTTGCACAAAAATCAGATCATTTTTTATAATGTCATCAGGTTCTATTTTGTTCATGAATTTTATGAATCACCGACAATTAGCATAACTACTCTAAATCCACTTTTTTTGTGTTAAACAACAATACGCTCAACAAAATATTCAAATAAATATTAAATATTTCTGTTCCTGGCTTTTAAATCGGAAGATGTTTTGGGTATACCAAAATCACAAAAAATAACCAAGAGAGATATATTTTATTTGTCGAAAAAAAGAAATAGGAAAGGAACAATCGCACGCCAAAAAGACAGATGTTGTGCCTGACGTATTTTTTTTCTATTCGTTTTTCAAAAGAAAAAAAGATAAACGCAAAAAAAATTGCCATTTTCAAAAAATAAAAAAAAATACTGAAATTACTATGTTATTGAATCTTCAGCACAAACAAAACCGTAATAACGTTAAATTTATCCGTAATTAATTAAGTTTACGAGTGAGTCCAACCCAAAAAAAATTGTAAAGTATAATGGTAAAACACATTATAAAATTATTAATGGGTGAATCTGTTCTTTAATTTGGAAATTATTGAAACATTTTTGTAAAATAAATATTTTTGTTATTCTAGCGTAAACTTCAAATTTGAAATTCAAAAAAATTAAATATTAAAATCCATATTTTTAACGCTGTCAAAAAACCAAAAAGACAAAATTCTGCCGTCAAATTGAATGTTGCACATAACAAGCGACAAAATGCTCAGTTTAAATGATTGCATCATCTTCGCCGTTAAAGATACAAATAAGTAAAACAGAGAACATTTTTTTTTATATAAAAGCGTATTATTTTGCGACGTTTCTGGTTAAATAAATCTTTAAAAAATGGGACGTGCCTCGGATGGGGATGATCAAACCTGGATCGCTTTGTATTTTATGATTATTTTTATATGAATAAATTGGGATTTACTTTTTTCGGATGCAAGACCATAGACTTTCAATTCAAGGACACATAGTTTTTGGTCTTCTAATTTTTTATAAGGATACTAATATAAACAATTTGGGACTATCAAAAAACTTACATCGACAATGGATTTTCTATTTTGATATAATTATATTGTATTGTTAAATTTATCATGATGATCAAAGGATGCCAGGAATCAGAAAGAAGAATTTAAAATACTGAGTTTAACATTAAGATATTCAGATGACCAATTTCGGTACACAAAGTTCGTGAAGAAGATTTCAAGACGGCAATTTGGAAAAGAAAATTTTGGGATAAACTATTTCGGGACGTGGATATTTGGTTGGCAATTTCGGGATAGGGATTTGGGGACGGCAACTTTAGCATGGGAATTTGAGGATGCCAGAAATAGGGATGGTAAATTTGGGATGGCCATTTTAAGATGGTAATTTTGGGACGGGGGTTTCGGGATGCCAGATTTAGGGATGGCAATTTTGGGATGCCAACTTTCAGCACATCGAATCTTTTTCCAGAAAAAACCAGAAAAACGTGAGACAAAGTGTGGCAAAATGTTTATGAACGCCATGTGTAAAAAGGGCTTTCGAAAAAAAACGAAAAGACTTTTCTTTTGTTCTTTTTAAAAACGAAAGAAAACGAAAAATCTCACATTTTTCTGCCTTCGTTTCGATGTGTCAGAATGGCAATTTGGGGATGTCAGATTTCGGGACGGCAATTTTGGGATGTCAGATTTAGGGATGGCAATTTTGGGACGGCCATTTCGGGATGCCAGATTTCGGGACGGCAATTTTGAGATGCCGGATTTCGGGACGGCCACAAAATAAATTTTTCAGAAAAAAATTTTTTCTTGCGAAAAAATTTTTTTATTTGTAAATTAGCCCAAAGGCTAATTTGCAAAACGCAATTTTTCCAAAAATTTTTTTGGTCGTCTAACAACCAAAAATATTATTTTAAAAAATAATTAGAAAAAAATGTCTAAGTTTTGGAAATAAATAGAAAAGAGAATCAGAGAGCGCGCGCACGGTTGACTTCGGCGTCAGAGAAACAAAGAAATTGTGTTCTCTCTCTTGCAAAAAATCAAAAGGAAAGAGAGAGAACAAAAAGAACCCGCATTTCTTTGTTTCTCTGACGCCGAAGTCAACCGTGCGCGCGCTCTCTGATTCTCTTTTCTATTTATTTCCAAAACTTAGACATTTTTTTCTAATTATTTTTTAAAATAATATTTTTGGTTGTTAAACGACCAAAAAAATTTTTGGAAAAATTGCGTTTTGCAAATTAGCCTTTGGGCTAGTTTACAAATAAAAAATTTTTTCAGAAGAAAAAACTTTTTTCTGAAAAATTTATTTTGTGGCCGTCCCGAAATAATTATTTATCTCAAATTGACGTTCTGCCTCTGAATCCAAATAAAACGACATGTAAATGGCGTTTTGCTGCCCCATCAAATTATCAGTTCAAATTAGTTCTTTTGGCATTAAACGGTCAAGAACCTTATTTAAAAATTATTCATGGGGATCAAAACGGTAATAATATCAAAATGATAAAGTATGTTTTTTTGTTTATTGTAAGAAACTGAAGGCTTTGATTTGTGGTGGACTTTTGATCATTTTATATCAAAATTGTTCGTTTCTTAATTTTGAACTATCATGGACAGTGTCGTGACTTCACCCTTTTTAGCCGCTTTCACTTTGCCGCTCCTCCTTTTCACAATTTTCCCTTTCCCCTCCCTCGACAACGCGGGAAGGGTGGTCGGGGGATGGGAAAGGGGAAGTCGGCCCCTTTGATGTTTTGAAATCTTTCCCCTTACTCGTCCCCTTTCCTCCGGGGTTTTCCAAATCGTCCCCTTTCCCCTCCCCCGAATCCCGGGGGAGGGGAAAGGAGAGGAGAAGTTACATCATTGATCAAGGATAAGAGTGCGCTTGCTCCAAAATTGCCCATCCAAAAATCAAAAATCTGATATCACTGGTTAGAAAGTTTATACTACAGTACATACTTTGTAGTGGTAATACGACAATCTTCAAAACTGCATACTTATTCGATGGTCCTTATATTTCTATTACTTTTCACAGTGACACTCTTCAATTTCCTGATAAAAATATGATAGAGTTTGAAGGTTATCTCACAATAAATAAGTTGGGGCAAGATAAAGTTGATGGAAATTGTACTTATAAAACAGTCAATAAAACTGGAATTTGGACAAATATTGATTCATCATCACATGGATATCAAAATAATGCATACTGCTCCCTTAATTTTACATTACAAAAAGATAAGATTTTGATGGCAACCGTTACAACGCAAACAATCGAATATAATGTTGATATTTTAAAATATTCGTTGCAAGACTATGAAGAAATATTAGATAATTCATTTACAACTAAGTCAGTCATTCTTCAAGCACAGAAGAGTGGATATAATAGCCATGTTTTTTGGGAATTTATAAGTGATGGAAGTTATCAGTCTTTAGGGTTCGAAATTCAATTCACTGTAATAGGTAGAGCTTTATTTACACATTTTGCCTAAAATTCATAACTAAAAATCATAGATTGTTCTTGTTCACATCATGAAATTATTGTTCCATGTTCTGGAAATGAATATACAAAATATACAATAATGCCAAACACCCAGAATTATTGCGGCAATCTGCAATGCAATTTTACGGTAACGTAATTTTTGCGACATTGTTCTAAAAGTTGTATTTGTATACTGTAATATAAATTTGAATGTTCAATGGCCTTGAATTGTATTTGGCCTTCTGAAAAACTAAATTAACAAAATTAGAATTCCCAAGATATATATCTGAACAACTAAATTAGTATAATAAGAATACCCCGGTGGACAACATGCCTGGTCAAAAATCTTAATTTAACAATTTCTTTTTTAGATAACAATCGATCAGCAATGTTTAGATAAAAATATTGAAATTGGACTCATACAAAGTGATGGAAACTTTGCACCCAATTATAATATTTTCCGTGTAATATCAAATGACGTAATAATCTTTGATTTCCAATCTGCATATAGTACGAATAAAATTTTGTTTCCCTCAAATAATACAAATATAATTCACTTTTCTTCTGTAACTTCTCGACTTCTTGGAGAACTGAACTTTAGATTAAACGGCATAGAAGGTATGGATTTTTTCAAATCATACTGTTAAAATCAGTCTTTAAGCTCCAACTGTTACACAAATTTATTTAACCAAAGCGAAGCCTTCTGCAATTTTGCATTTAAATGAATATCCTGAAAATTCTTTAATCGCTTTAATGTTAGGACCAGATTTAGTAGGTTTCTTTTTATTACACCCCTTACCCACATATATTGATCTTAGAAAAACGACGTTTTGGAACTTTATTCTTCTATGAATTTTCAAGATTATCCTCCGCTTTTGATTTATGGCGATGAAATGTTGAGTGAACCTATTGGTGATTTGGAAGCGTAAGTTACTACAATTAAATTCTAAAATTTGTGACGAAAAATTGCAAAGAAGTCACTCTTATTTTTCAGATTTTTACCCAACGATAAATATCCTAGAAATTTAACTGCCAAAAATGGACAACTATACATATACATGTATGCAAAATTTGGTGGTGATTTTAATCAATATGTTATGTTTGGGCGAGCCATGAAAGGTAAAGTTTTAAAAATTTAGCTATCACTGTATTTTTATTTAAGAACATGCAAAACATTGTCTATTCACCCATCTTGTTTTTGATGCAACAATGGCCTTGACACTGAATGAAGGAATTTCAATGTTAGCAACTGATGGAGAATGTGAAATTGTTCTTTTTAATATTCCTTTTATGATGGAAGCTTATTCTTGTTAGTTTTTGTTTTTAGCGCACTGTTTTTCATAACATAACTGAAATTCTGACTTTAATTATTTATGAATTGAAATAAATATTATTTCAGTTGGAAGAGATTTTGAAAACAATATTATGACAAACTTTTGGACAACTTCTACCGAGTCAAATGTAAAGATTTTTGCCGATGGTCACTTTGATACACCTTTGATTGAATATGTGTTAGTTTTCTGGGAAACAATTGGATTTAAAATTATGGGCATGAATCTATTGTGCAGAGATTTGAAGTAATCAGAATAGATTCAAGTACGGGATAAAAAGTCCCGTAATCCAAAACAACAGCTTTTTGAGTCTTGAAATATTTAGAACATGCAGTTTACTAATTTATGATAAATAAATTTTAGATCTTCAAACTCCTCGTATTGGGCAGATGTGACATTGGGATCTCAAATTTACAGGTTTCTATTCCTGCATGGAAGAGTGTTACAATTGAATTCAAAAAAATTGGAAGAATTCAAATAAATGAATATCCGTATCATTCAATTTGGACATCACCGTATTTTGGGTCATCAACTCAATTCTACTCATTTAATTATTGTGGAAATTTTGAGATTGATGAAAGTGTTACAGCTAAATTCACAGTGAAAGAAATCAAAAATGCATTTACTGACAACAATAACGTTCGATTTCAAATCAACGAAAGTCAAACCTTCCAAAAGTAAAGAATTTGGCATTGACCTGCATGGAATAAGTAATTAATACATTTTTTAGAATAAGTCATATTGGTGAAGTATTCCTTTTCTCGAATGTCACACTTTCAATTGTTTGTGAAGCAGACGATGAAACCAACATTCAAGTCATGTTTGAAATTGAAACTATAAAAAATAATTAATGCAGTTTTTTTAAATATATCTGTAAATGTCCAATTTCAAATTTCAAATTTAAAATTTAAAATTAAAAATGTGAAAATAACTAAAAAATGAGGTATAAAGATTGGGGTTTTCGGCTTACAAACACAATAAAAAATGATAAACCAAAATCCAATCTATAAATTTCTGTTATGCGTTTACAAAACCGATTTTTGTTCAAAAAATGCAGCTCTGATAGTGGATTTTGAGGAACCTTTATATGAAATAATTTTTTTACCCATTTTTTTTAGTTTTTACGGTGGACATAATCCTATAATTTTAGTTAGAAATATTTTTAAAAAATTCAGACCCAAAAAATCATAAGACGTTTTACATTTTTCTTTAACGAAATTCGAAACGAAAATAGAAAAATGCGAAGAATAAACAAAATTGTTTTTATACAAAATTCTGCCAATGAAAAAAAATAAAACTATGGACGAATATTTATTTATTTCATCTTGATAAATATTTCTTTGCATATTTTATAATCTTTATCAAAAAAGTGTTTAAAAAGGTTTCAACGTTTCGAGAGTTTATCATGCTGTTGAGAACATAAACATAAGCCAATCCTCAAAACAGCCCATTTTTAACCAAAGCAGACATTTCAAAGTGACAAATGTTTTTTGTTTGTTTAAATAATATACTTAGCAGTACATTTGTTATAATCACTTATCTAATTGATGATATCCGCATAAGCAAAAAAAATTAAAATTGTCCTTTTGATTTTTACTGGATTTGTCATAAAAAACTTGAACTTTTCTCTCATTTTCTTATTTTTTTATGTATTATCTCAATTTTATAAGTTTTGGTTGTGAAAAATATTTATAAAATATTCTAACTATTAGACGCCAGATTTTGGAGTGCGGCAATGATTTTTTTGATGAATTATTTTTGAAATCATCTTGTAGAATTTTACATTATTTTTTTAAAAGAACAAATTTAAAAAATAGCAGATCCATTTTTCAAAAGTGTTGCTCTTTTTTTATTATTTTTTTACAAAGTTTCAAAAGCGAATGTCTAGACTTTAAAAAATAAAAAAAGGAAATTTCGAAACATTTTTCATCGCAAATTTTTGTCGATCAAAAAGTGAAATAAAGAAATATGACATTTTGTGTGTTAAATTTCTTATTTTTGCAAAATGATCATTTTCGATCTTTGGTGCAACATGCAAATTTTACAAATGCTTTTGATGAAAAAAATTTGAATCTTTTGTTCCGTTTTTGATTAAAAAAATGTAGAAGTCATTGATGCAATTTTTATTCAAATTGTTTGAAAGGAAATTTCAAACAAATTATCCATAAAGCTTTAATTAAAATACAGTAAACAAAATTGAACGGATATTTAGGGGTGTGCAAATCGACAAAAAACGCATATTATTTTCCTTCATTTTTTTCGTCAAAAAATTGAAAGAGGGAAACTTTTTTCGCGTCGAAAGTTTTTCTAAGAGAGAAATTCTTTTTTTATTCGATGTTGAAGATATTGTACAAGATACATAAAATCCTTCAATCAGCATATTTTAGACTATATATTTTTTATTTTTAATGTTGTAAAAGATAAAAAACTGGATACCGAAGCATGTAGCAATGCAAAAAGTGAAATTCAATATAAATGAGTATTAAAAAAATGATGTTTTGCTATTTAACTCGATATTCTGAGCTAATTCAGTCAAGAATTGGTTTTGAGTGACGCGAGGTGATGCTTAGCTTTTTAAATATGTTAATCCACATACAAAAACACATCTTTTAAGGGTAAAATAAAGTTGCCCGGGCTTATCCGAACAACTTTATACCCCAAAGAATGCCGATACCTCATGATAATCATATTTATTATCATTGCTGTACTGTGGTGATCTCCGGTGATGCTTTAATTTTTATCGCATATTTTTTCCTATATAAAAATTCATATTTTGAAAGCAATACAAAGTTATCCAAGCTTATCCGAACAATGTTAGAGCAAATCGAAAGCTAATGCTGAAAATATGTCTTCAATCAGCTGAAATTTAAAAATTTCAAATTTTTATTGCTTCTTAGATCTTCTTAGTTTTTTTTATTACATTTTTTAAATTAAAAAACAGAAGTCGATTAACTATAACTCATTTTTCATTTTTTCTACTGTAACTCTCATCTTCAACAACAACAAATAAAAAGTGCGCATCAAGTCGCAGCATTGCTGCAGCCTGCGCGCATCTTTGGAGAAAAAATATTTTCGAAGAAAAAAATATGATTCTGAATCCATCAATTCTTGAAGCAATTCTTTTCTTTTTTCTTCTTTTTTTGATTAAACTTTATAACAATGAAAAATGCAATATTTTGAGACCAAGATTGTTTCATAAAACGTTGTGTAAGCGGAGATTTGAGGAAAAGTTAAAAAAATATGCACACCCCTACGGATATTTCAAATTGTAAAAATAATTAATTTCCAGGGCCTAAGAAATTTACTTTAAATTAATTTAATTTTAACCTGTGAGCAGCTTTTTGTTAATATAAAAATATTTAAATATTGTAATAAAAATTAATCTTATCACACTAATTACAAAAAGCCTGTTTTTTTTACTTTTTTAATTAAAAATTTATGCAATCTTTTGAACAGATTTTTTATTAATATAAATATGTTATTTTGTAAATTATTTTTTTCTTAATTAAAAATGGTTTTGGTATTCTCGTTTTCTGGTTGTAAAAAATAAAACGATTACACAAGCATTTAGTACCAATTGAAAAAATTGAAAATTCAAAAATATTTAATTATTATATTTTCATATTAGTGTGGTTTTATAATTTATACAATCTTATGAACAGATTTATGCACAAAAAATTCATCACAAATTGATGGGTCATTCAATCTGAACATTTGAAAAAGGAAAAGTCCTTCAAAAAGGAAAAAATTTAATTGCGAGGATATCGCATTTAAAAAAAGGACGACAGACTATTGATCGATAAGAATGATGCATTTGAATATTTTAAAGCAGAAGAATTCTTTTTCGAGGATTTTTGTTTCATTATTTTTTATCAAGAGATAACAGAAAAAACGAAAAGGGATTGCTTTAACTCAATAATTAAGAAAAAGAACTGCTTCAAGATTTGCAAAATTTCTATTTATGCATATTTGTTTTATTTTAACATGATCGATAAAATTATAAAAATTTTGTTATGTTTGAATCTTTCCATCGTCGAAGTTGTTAGGTTTTTTAAAAATGATAATCAGAGAAGACACAATCTCACAAAAGTTCACGCTTCAACAATTATTTCGAACTTTCTAGTTTTCGTTATAAAAGTGCAGATCAACTTATATGGCAAAAAAAATTTGTAATGTTTTCATTTGAAAGAAAAACAGACAGCTTTCTTTGCAATTTTTAGAATTGATCGAAATATTTTGAATGTCACGCCGCTTCTTCGGACACAAAACATAAAGACCTTTATTTATTGCCCTGATGAAATCGTTATTTTTTTGTGAGCAGAAAAGAACAACCTATTAGCGCTAGCAAAACAATCATATTTTGGTTTTTTTAAATATTTCGTTTAAATTTTGTGCTTTTTTATTAAACTGACTCATTAATATAAACAAAAAAACACAATGTCAATTGGTGTTGAAACAATCATACTTCTTTGCTTTATACAACATCAAACAAATGAGAATTTCAATAAATATTTAAAATGCCATTTTCGTATATTTCGGAATATCTTAAAAAATTTATTTTTTCAACATTCAAGTATCTTTTGAAACTTACGAAAAAAGAAGCGTCAGTATGCAACAAACATTGATTTTTTTCGAAGCGCTTTTAAGAAATCGAATGGTATTTTTGAAAATTTTTGTGGGATTTGTAAATTTGATCATATCTTTTGTATAAGCCGTAAACTATAATACTTTTGAATATCGAAAATATAAAAAAGTTGGCTGATATTTAAGGTTGTAAAGCAATAAAAATTTAAAAGACGAAAAATTTTTAACGATATTTTTAATTAAATTTGAATCTAATGTATAAAAAAGAGCAGTAACTACGCTTCTTGAATAATAAAATTGTGGTAATAAAAAAGTTTTCATTGACAAATCAAAAATGTTGCATAAATATTTCCTTACATTGAAAGTGTTCATTGTTTCTGCAATTTGTGCCACAACAATTGACTTCTTGTCATTAATCTTTCGACAACTTTGAATTTTTACTTTGATGATTAGATATTTATAAAAAATCGTAATGAAAAATTCAAAATGAAAATTTTAAACAAAACTTATGTTTGCAACTCTTTGCGATAAAATATTTTAATAATGAAAACATTTCGTCACAAAATTTACGATTATTTTTTTGCGACAGCCAAAAATCTGCACTTACTAAAAAAATCTTTTTGCGATTGCTCACACCCAAAAGACGTCTACCTTATGAGTTCTCTTAAAATCAATAAATTTCTCTTTCATTTCATTTTCGTATGAATATTCAAGAAATCATTTTACAGAAATCAATGAAAACTAAAAATAATAAAAGAATAAAAAGCCATGAAAAGAATGAAACATTGAAAAATTAGGAATAAGTCCAATTTGAAAGTAATCCATGCAGTTGTGACCTATTTTTATTTGTTTTTTCTTGCGGATTTGCTGCTTATTTAAACTAGTATTCTGCGTTATACAGTAAAATATTTAAATATGCATTTGTGTAATGATAATTTTTTTTAATAATTTTGTGATAATTCATATTTAAAAAATTGAAATATGAATTATCGCAAACTGGTTGGGTTTTACTTTTGCTAAAATAAAAAAAGGAAAGGTTTAGCTGATTTCTTCCTTTTTATATGTTAAAAATTTAGTTGTAAAAGATTCAAAAATGAAGAAAAAATTATGATTTTTTTTTCAATGTGCTTTTTTTCTGCATATAAAATGTCATTCTGTCTGAGCATTTATGTAAATGGCTGCTGCTCTAAAAAAATTGCAACGGCAGAATTTTTGCATTTTTAAACATTGAAAACTCATCGAATGTTATTGATCGATGAAAATGACACATTTGAATATTTTAATGCAGGATATTTTTATTTTACACCATTTGTTGCAGGATTTTATATTGAAAATAAGAAGTTATTGTTACAAAAAAAATTAAATTTTAAGAAAAAAATTGAAAAAGCTCCATTTAAAATAAGCGTGCTTATTTTATTTTTTTTGTTTTTTTTTTGTTTTTTTTATACATGCAAGCCACCTTTGAGAATTTCAGAAAACAACAGCCCTTTTTTATGCATTAAAACATTTATATTTATGAAAAACAAATATAAATGTTTTAAATTACTGTCAACACAAAAACGACCACCAAATTTTAAAAAACCTTGTTTTCATGTGCTTTTACGTGTTATACGTATATTTATTCAGGAAAGAATATGTGTTCCTGATTAAAACAATAACTTTTAATGCAACATTGAGATGTTCTTTTTAATTGTGTGCCTTCTCCGAAAGGGATGGATTTTACAGAAAATTCGTTACAAATTGATGTGTTTTTCGGTTGTAACAACAAGACAGCTGCTCTAAAAATTAAAGATTTAATCAACGAAAGTAATGCTTTTGAAAAAAAAGTCAAAGTGAGCAGTGTAAAAGCTATTAATCGATCCATTCAACGCGTTTGAATATTTTAAGGCAGGATATTTGACATTATTTTTTGTAATATTATAATATCATAGGATACCAAAAAAGGCATTCTTTTATTGTCGCGGTTAAACTGATAACAACAGTAATTACGAAAAACGTATTTGAAAAACATGCTAATTTATTTTTAATTAATTTTTTGCAATCTTGTGAGCAGCTTTTTATAACAAAATACTGTTAAATACACATTCATCTTTGCCAATGAAAAATAATAAAAATATAGAAGAAAATTTATTTATTTCACATTGAAAAATATAAATTTGCATAATTTGTAATTTTTATTGATATCGAAAAAATATGTTTAAAAACTTTTAAAAGTTTCAATATTTTCAAAATTTATAATGCTGCTGAAAACGGGAAAGTTATTACAGAATCTAAGCAGCCCATTTATGACCAAAGCAGGCATTCAAAGTGACAAATGTTTTATCTTTGTTTAAATAATATATTTAGCAGTACATTTGTACTAATCACTTATTTCTTTAATGATATATTCATTAGCAAAAAGAATTAAAATTGCCTTTTTAATTTGTTTCAGTAGGAGGCATAAAATGCTTGAACTTTTCTCTTATTTTCTTACTTTTTATTTATGCATTTTATCAATTTTTACGAGTTTTTATTTTGAAAAATATATATAAAATATTCAAACTATTAGAAGCCAGATTTTGGAGTGTTGCAAAGATTGAATATTCTGCCATGAAAAATTCAAATTTAAAAATAGTAGATCTTTCTTTTGAGAGTGCTGCTCTTTTTTGTTATTTTTATACAAAGTTTTGAAAGGGAAGATGTCTAGACTTGAAAAAAACAAAAAAACAAAATTTTGAAACATTTTTCATCGCGAAAAAGTGAAATAAGCAAATTCAACATTGGTTTTGTGTATTAAATTTCTCATATTCGCAAAATGATCATGTTTGATTTTTTTGAGCAATATGCAACTTATACAAATGATTTTGATGAAAAGTGTTTGAATTTTTTAATTTGTTTTTGATATGAAAACGTCTTCAATGCAATCTTTATTCAAAAAGTTTGGTAGGAAAATTTAAAAAAGCGTATTTGATAAAAAGCAACTTATGCATACAACTTTAATTAAAATACAGTGAACAAAATTGACCACGTGTTTGAAATTTAAAAAATAATTTATTTCCATAGATTGAAAATGAGGACTATAACAACTTCCATTTTTTGGCACCGAAACATAAAATGCCCTTAATCTCTTTGCAATCGACCCCATGAAAAAAAACTTCTCTAAAAAAACATCCCCAAAATGATGCGTTTAAAAAAGCCAACGTGTGCATTGTAAATTTTGTTGATCGAAGAAAATGAAAAACACAAATTCATTTTAAATTAATTTGATATCAATCTTGTGAGCAGCTTTTTATTAATATTAATAATAGTTGTTAAAAAATCTTATCACATAATTACAAAAAAACTGTTTCATTACTATTATTTTAAATTAAGATTTTATGCAATTTTATGAATTTTATGAGATAAATAAGATATTGTGTAAGTATTTTTTAAATTAAAAAAGGTTTTTTATTTACCAGTACCAATTGTAAAAACTAAAAATTCAAAAAATCAATCGATTATATTTTCATATTATTGCATTTTTGTATACAAAAAATTCGTCGCAAATTGATGTGTCATTTAATCTGAACATCTGTGAAACTCACAATGTGTAAAAATTTTTTCTCGCATAAATCTAAAATGTTCCACTATTGTTACACTTTTTTTTTAAAAAAGTTTTAAATGTATCAGAGCTGTTTTACAGATTTTCTTCTTCTATTTATTACTTGCTTTTAGCAAATAAAAAAATTCAAAAACTTAAAAAACTTTTTAAAAACTTATATGTGCTCCTTCTTCACTGAGCATTTGTTACAAATGGAAGCTTTGCTCCCATTTATGAAAAAGAACTGCTTCGAAAAATTGCAACTTCGAAAATGTCGCAACTAAAAAAGGACAAAGTATTTTTTGAAAATGCTATCGATCGATTGTAAAGACGCATTTGAATATTTAAAATCTAAAAATTCTTTTTTCAAGCTCATAGCTGCATTTTTTTAAATCGAAAGACAACAGAAAGATGATGGTTTTTTAAAGGACGAGACCCATCGTTAATAAACTTTTAGACGCAACTTTGATTGCAATGTCTCGACGCGAAAGCACCTTCATTGGAGCTTATTTTTTTCTTCACTGCAGCTGCAAAAAAGGAAAGAAAAAAGCAGCTCCAATGAGTCCCTGATTTTTGTAAAAAAAGTTTATTCACGATGGATCTCCTCCTTTAAAGCATGAAAGAATATCCCTTGATCAGGGCTCTGCGAAATCGAAATATCGATTTCGATTTCGACAAAAATTTCGATTTCGTTATTTCGATTTCGATCGTGAAATTTTTATTTCGATTTCGATATTTCGATTTCGATTTTTTGTCCAAAATTCGAAATCGAAATTTTTCGTCCAATAAAAAAGCTGAATTAAGAGTTAAAAGGTCACTGTAAGGGTTATGTTATGTCATTTATAGATGTAAATAGTCATAAAAATCAGTCCACAGCAGATTTGAAAACTTTAAAAAATTTTACAGAAAAAAAATTTCGTTTTCGATTTCGATTTCGGATGAAAATATCGATTTCGATTTCGATATTTCGATTTCGCATAAGCTGAAAATTATTTTGATTTCGATATTTCGATTTCGATAATTCAAATTTCGATTTCGCAGAGCCCTGCCCTTGATCTCAATAATTAAGTAAAAACTGTTTCTAAATTTTCAAAATTTATTCTTGAATAATTTTTTTTTTGGACACGAACAAATTTTTCTATTTAAAAATTGGATTTTCGACTATTTTCGATTAAAAATTTTTTTCTTGTTAACATTTTGATCAACAAAATAAAAATTTTCGACTAAGAAATTTTTGCAGTATTAAATCTAAACACTCACAACGTGTAAAGTTTTTTACTTGTATAAATCTAAAATGTCCAATAAAAATATTGGCAATTAAAATTTTAAATGCATCCGAACGATTTTACTGAGTTCTTTCTTTTATTTATTATTAGTTTTTTGAGAATAAAAAATTCAAAAACATCAAAACGGTATACATTTTGATGGGACCTTGCTCGAAGAGCATTTGTTCTAAAGTGATGTATCATTCAATCTGAACGTTTTGTGAAAGAAAAACTGCTTAAAAAATTGTAATAACAAAAATGACGCATTTTGAAAAAGGACGACGGAAAATGCTATTGATCAATTAGAATGACGCATTTGTATATTTTTAAGCTGAACATTTTTTTTGAGATTCTTAACTACAGCAATTTTTTATATCAAAAAGAAAACAAGAAAATATTGTTTTTAGTGTTTACAACAAATGGCAACTCCAAACAGTAGTTATTATAAAAATTATTTCTTAAACTTTCAAATTTTTTTCGGTTGAGTTATTCGATATCAATTTTGTGAGTAGGATTTGACTTTTTTTTTCTTTTTTACAGACACAATTGAGAAAACATATTTAAAATATTTAATAGTCCACAATGTACGGTTTAAATGTTGTTTTTTAAAGTAATATTTTGAATATGGATTTGAGTAATGATAATGTTTTTGTTGCTGCTTTTCAGCAACCTTTGATTCTTTATTGCTATTTTTATTATATGTATTGATGACTCATTTTCTGCAAAACATATTCTTTTGTTCTATGATCACCAGACAATCCCTCGAAAATGATGTGCGCTGGTCCCTCAAAAGAACAGCAACACGATCCATATAAAAGCAACCCACTTCAACCATTTTTCTCATCATTCTTTCACATCATTTATTCACACTATCATTCCTACAATCATTCTTCATCAACCTTCCCTTTTCAATCATCATTCAAAACCCATTGCTCTCCCTTCCTTTTATTTTTGACTGAAAAATTTTGAATTCGTTTATCAAAAATTCCAAAGTGCATAAGCTTTGATATTGTTTTTTAATAAAAAAAACGTGCCGTCATGTGATAATCCAACATATAATAAAATGAAGTCTTTAAAGTAACAGAAGAGTTTCACAGGCTTTTTATTTTTTTCAAAAGTATTAATTATGAAAGATTCAAAAAAAGTTCTTCCCCTTTTTACAGCAAATTGATGTGTCAGTTCGTAGAAAATTTGTGTCGCTCTAAATTTTTAGAGTCTAAAAAGAAAGAAAAAAACAGATTTGCTAAAAAGAAGCATCGTTTAAAACTGAGAGGATGCATTAAAAATGTTATTGATCGATGAGAATTCCGCATTTGAATATTTTAAAGCCGTTTTTTCTATTTCTTAACCGTTTGTTGCAGTATTTTAAATCAAAAGGTAATAAACTTACAAAAAAAGAGAATGTTTTAATTATTTCAAAATGCAACCTTGAAACAGTAATTATGAAAATCGTTCTAAAATATGCAAATTTATTCTTCAGTTATTTTTTTGTTTTTTTATGCTTGAATAATGCAATTTATTTGGTTGAAAATGCCAGCTTCAGGTTTTATCATGACAAAAACCTGAAGCTGGCGAAATCATTATTGTTTTATGCTAACTTTGATTTATTTTTTAAACATATTAAAACAAATTTATCACATAAATATTCTTGCTTCAGCAATCCGTTTTGTTTCCTTTCCTTCATTTTGTTATTTTAAACGTGCAGGCCACCTTTGAGGACATGAAAAAGCCAAGGCCTTTCTTTACGCATGAAAACATTTATTTTAAACAAACAATTATCTTAATTAAAAAAATTACTTTCAACAAAAAAGCGACCACCAAATTATGAAAAACTTATTTTCTTGTTTTCTAATAATAAAAACAGTGATCCGATAGCCAAAAAATTTTGAATAGAAAAATTAAATATACATCAAAAATAGACAATAATATATCGCAAAAAAAGAATCAAACAGGACTTTTTAAGGGAAATTCTTTTAAAACTGAACTTATAGAAAAAATAACGACGTAATATTTTCGCTTCAATTAACAACAACTTTGCTTTTGTTATTACATCAAAATAGTTAAATATGCATTTTAGAAATGACTTTCTTTAAATTTTTTAGATTATAAAGTTTTGAACTCAAATATAAAAAATGCATAAATTTTGAATATTCAGGTCACCGTATAATAAAATAAAGTCGCAAAAGTAATATAAAAGTTTTGCAGATTTCTTCCTTTTTGTTTATTAAAAAATTAAAAAATAAAAAATTCAACAACGTAAAAAAATTATATTTCATCTTAATGTGCTTTTTAAACTGAACATTAAAATAAAATGTGTTATTCGGTCAGAACATTTGTGTAAACGACTGCTGCTCTGAAAAAAAATGCAACTGCGGCATTGTTGCTTTTGGAAATAGTCAAAACTCATTGAAGGTTATTGATCTATGAAAATGACACATTTGAATATTTCAAGGCAGGTCATTTTACGCATTTATTTTTGCAGTATTTTTTATTAAAAATGACACACAAAAAGCTATGTTACATTTCCCGACGCTAATTATGAAATTCATTTTTATAAATGCAATACAGAAAAGATAATTTTAAATATTTTGTATTAGTAATGCAAAGTTTATGGTACACCATAATAACTATAAGTATTCATTTATGATCGTTTTTTTATCATATAAGGTGTTGTTTAAAAAAATTAAATTTTAAGAAAAAACATCTCATAAAATTTTTTTACTTCGATGAGTACTTTCCTATTTTTGTCATAAAAGTGCAGACCACCTTTGAAAAAATCTAAAAAAACAACACCCCTTTTTTATGCATGATAACATTTATATTTATGAAAAATTAGTGTAATTAATAAAAATTACTGTCAACACAAAAATGATAGCTTTCTTATAAAACAAGTTGTTTTCTTTGTATTTTTTCGTGTTCCGGATTAAATAAATAACTTTTAGTGCAAAAATGTTGTTTTTATTTAAGTGTTAACAAAAAATAGGTGAATTTCACAAAAAACTCATTATAAACTGTTGCGTCTTTCGGTTGAAACATTTGTGTCAAAGACAGCTGTTGTAAAAATTGAAGATTGCAATCAACGAAAATAATGCTTTTGAAAAAAAGTCGAAATAAGCATTGTAAAAGCAATTGATCGATCCATTTAATGCGTTTGAATATTTTGAGGCAGGATATTTTGTTTTGACATTACTTTTTGTAATACAGGGTGGCCAAAAAAAAAGTGCAATTCAATTTTTAAACAAATGGAAGGGGACTTGAATAACTTGTGTTGGGTGGGATTGATACTTGGTGGGGAAGCGCATTTGACCCTACAGTATGACCTCTTCAACATTTTCGTGTCGGGAGTTTCGCCGCCGCCAAGTTTTGAAAAGTACGTTTTTCGACCTTTTCGTAGAACAAAGTTCCTGGGAGAACCAGAAGGGCTGGAGAAAATGTGATGGTGGATTCGGATAGCCCACATATTAGACTCGTTGACGCAGCAAAGTTTTGGCCTATATGTCTCTTGCACCGGGTATAATCGCTTCGAGAAAAAATCGATTTCCGATTTTTTCATTTTTTGGTCAACTTTAACGTATTGGTGTAGTCCACCCAGGAGGAGTTGGAGGCTAATATTTGTTCTCAACAAACTTCAGCTTCTTTGTGGTTGATTCCATACCAAAATAATGAAATCTAGAAAATTGACATTTTAAGCAGCCGTAATTTTCGTATGTAAGTAAGTATACGTAGTATATACCGTAATTCTATTCAATAATAAAGTATCCAAATTGTTTATAAACGCTTAAAATGTATTTAAGAGCATTTTCCTGGTCTATTTTCATTGATATATAACAAAAAACAACATTTAAAAAATTTTGTGTTAGCATAGTTACTTGCTATTTATTAGTATACAACTACAAGCAGACATTTTTGTGCATTTTGGAGTATCGAAAAAAAGTCAATTTTCTAGATTTCATTATTTTGGTATGGAATCTACCACAAAGAGGCTGAAGTTTCTTGGCAACAAAAATGAGCCTCCAAATCCTTCTGGGAAACCCAGGGCAATCGTTCAAAGTTGACCAAAAAATGAAAAAATCGGAAATCGCTTTTTTCTCGAAGCGATTATACCCGGTGCAAGAGACATATAGGCCAAAACTTTGCTGCGTCAACGAGTCTAATATGTGGGCTATCCGAATCCACCATCACATTTTCTCCAGCCCTTCTGGTTCTCCCAGGAACTTTGTTCTACGAAAAGGTCGAAAAACGTACTTTTCAAAACTTGGCGGCGGCGAAACTCCCGACACGAAAATGTTGAAGAGGTCATACTGTAGGGTCAAATGCGCTTCCCCACCAAGTATCAATCCCACCCAACACAAGTTATTCAAGTCCCCTTCCATTTGTTTAAAAATTGAATTGCACTTTTTTTTTGGCCACCCTGTATTCTAATAAATCACAAGATAACAGATTAAAGGCATTATTGTATTAAAAAATTATATTTTAAAATTTACAAAAGCAGTAATTTAAAAAAAATGTTTTCTTGTATTTTCACGTGTTCTGGATAAAAACAATAATTTTTAATGCAACTGATATTTCTGTTAATTGTTATTCTAATCTGAAATTGGTGGATTCCACAGAAAATTCGCAACAAATTGATGTGTCATTCGGTCGAAACATTTGTGTAAAAGATTGCAATCGACACAAAGTATGCATTTAAAGAAACCAAAGCGTTCATTGAGAAAGCTTTATCTATTGACGCGTTTGAATTTTTTATAACAGATTATTTCGTTTTGAAGGTATTTGTTGCAATATTCGAATGTCATAGGATAACAAATAAAAGTCCTTATGGTATTCGATCAGAATGTGATTCAAATAGTAATTATGAAAAACCTTTTCACAAACATGCTAATTTATTATTAAATAATTCTATGAAATCTTAGAAGCAGTTTTTTATTAAAATAGTCTTGTTGAAGGATAAAACTCGAAAAATTTATTTTTAAATATTTATTAATATCTCAAAAAAGTTTTTGTTTAAACAATTATTTTGCCTTTTCCTATCTTTGTAATAAAAGTGCAGACCACCTTTGAGAACATGAAAAAATAACAGCTTTTCTTTACGCATGAATATATTTGTAATTATAAAAAAATTATCGTAATTAAAAAAATTACTGTCAACACCAAAAGCGACCACCTATAAAAACTTGTTTTCTTGTATTTTCACGTGTTCCGGATTAAAACAAAATCAAAGCAGGAACTTGCCTTAAACACTTTTATAATTGTAAATAATCCATTGTAGTGGGAGAAAAGAAAAAAAAACTTCCGAGTTTCATTTTATTTTTTTAAACGCTTATCGCGTTTTAAGTTTGCCTCTTTAATAATTTTAATTGACAGTAATTTTTTAGAAAAAGAAAGAAAAAAACGATTTTTAAAACATTAAAAAATTATAGTTTCTGTTAACGCGCCATTGAAAAACGTGTTTTTTTTTGTGTTTTTTGTCTTCTTTAAAGACAGAATTATAATTCTAAGTAATAACGACAATTAATTAATTGTATCCAAAAAAAGTGTAGAGTCATTATACAAAAAAAATATAAGCAAATAAAAGAAAACTCAAGAAAAAAGTTTAAAAGCAAAAAAGAAGGCATTCAAGCGCGAATAAAAATTCGCACAAAAAAAGATTTCTTTGTTTTATAATATTTAATAAAAATGCCATTAATAAAAATTTTGAAAAGAAAAAGGAGTTAGCAGTAATATTTAATTAATATTGCGTCAAGGCGGTTAGATATATTCTAATTTTGAAAGATGGCATATGATTTATTGAGTCAAATAAAATATTGGCTTAATCTTTTTGTTAGTCCGATTGCGGTATTTTTGAATTTGGTTTTGTTTTATCTTATTAAAAATAAATCGGATAAAGCTTTGGGAAAATACAGAAAAGTGCTATTTTTGGGATGCACTTCGGATTTGATATTTTGCACCTTGAATTGTTTAATTGCACCAGTAAGTTGTTTCTAAAATCATAGAAATAGATAACTGAAAGGGATTAGGTTATGCAAATTTTTGTTGAACATCGATGTCTATTTCATGGGCATCCTTTGATCTTTTCCGAAATAGTTCAAAGTTTTACTAGGAAGCTAGGAACCATACAAGATCAAAATTGTCGAGTTAGAGACAGAAAATTTGCATAAAATCATTAATTTAATTTTAAGATGACGTCCCTGTTTAAAAAGTGCCAGTTTTATATGATGTTGAAAAATTACCAATTAAATATTTTTAGGATGTAACAATAATTCGCGGAGTATATTTCATCTTCACCCGTGGCTATCTCGGATACTTACCATTTCCATGGACAGCTCGGACCCATCATGCCATCGTATTTTTCGTATATTTTTCTGTTGTAAACGTTCTCATTCAATTTGTTTATCGATACTTGTTAATGGCATGGTTAGTCAAAATTTGCATAAATTTTGACGCATAATTTTTTGCAGGAACATAACTTTAAAGAGATTATCATTCGGCATTTTAATCTCAATTGGTGTTTTAATGATTGGAGCATATTGTTGGATATTTTGGATTACAGTTTGGACCCGAAAAAACACTGATGAATTTTATACATCTTATTTAGTTGGAACTCAATGGGAAATTGATGGCAAAATTCCACCATTTGGGGCATTTCCGTTGGTGAGTTTTTTTACTGGCAAGGGGAAGTCCAAACCTGGCTCTCCACTTTTTAAACGAGATCTATCCTATTAGATGCACCAAAGTGCAGTTATGGGTAACACCAAAATAGTACCAGTGAATGGCCTTTTATTATGCAAATTTATGGAAATGAAGTTTGAAGAATATGTGAGAAACCAGGGTTTTTGGATTTTTCAAATAATTATTTTTAAAAATCTACGGGGGTCCTGGAATTTTCTAATTTTATTTCCATAAATTTGCATAATAACAAACCATTCACCGAAAATATTTTTGTGTTATAACTGCCTTTTGGGCCATCTAATAGGATATATCTTGTTTAAAAAGCGGTGTCACATGTTGGGACCTGTCCTTATAAGTTTTTCATTTTTATTGATTAAATAATTTTAAGTGGGAATTTCCGGATGTTTATTACATTTCGTTAACAATGGTTGTAGTTTCGTATATAATTGTTTTATATTGTGGAATTTCAATATATTTCAATGTCAAAAAAGCTGAAGCAATGCTTTCACAAGGTGATCGAAAATATCAAAAACAAATTTCTATTGTTATGACCGTTGAAGTAAGTTTTTTTTTGTTTTTATTGTAGGATTAAGTTTTTTGACAAAACAAATCTAAATAGTATTTTTTATTTTTTAATAGTTTTCTAATGAGAGAAAAAATAAAGGGATTAATTTTGTTTACTGAAGTGAGTAACAATTTGCGAAAGCGGGTTTAGTAAAAGGCGGATGGCGGTAAAAAAGGTTTTTTTATTCAATTGAGTAATGTGGTTCAGAATTATGTGATATTTTATTTAATTAAAATATTTATGCATTGTTTTATCTTTTTTTGATAAAACTATTGTAAGTCTTTGAAAAATGTTATTTTTGTCATCAACAGGTTTTTGTTTAAAATAATGGCTTAAATCACCGACACTCTCTGATGTTTAATGATGAAAAAACAATAAGTTGGAAAGTATATCTCGTTTAGGTAGAATGGTGTTAAAAAGAATGGTAGGAGGAATGTAGTATGAAAGTAGTATGAATGCAATGATTAGAATGAAAGTGCATATATTTTAATAATCTACTGACAGTTCAACTTTATCTAATAAAATAAGATGTCAAAAACAGGATGTTTGGGATAAATAACAAAATTTATTTTTCAACGTACAAAATAAACGACATGAAAAAGCGGATGTCTTTTTGATTAATAGATTTAAATGAATTTTAAACACATGTAAAGTAATACATGTTATTGGAATCAGAAAGTGGATGTTTGGGATAAATAATAGATAACTTCTGATTCTGTGAAACTTCAGAATCCGCCTATTTCTGAATCCACAAAGAATTCGCATCAATTTTTAAGAGAATCCGCCTTTTCTCATCCGCATCCGCCTTTTACTATCCGCCATCCGCCTTTTACTATCCGCCATCCGCCTTTTACTAATGCCCTTGCGAAAGAAATGTGTTATAATTATTCTACTATTTTCTAAATTGTAGCACAAAAAAATATGCAAATTTTTTTAAAAACCCTAAATAATTTGTTTACAATTTCAGGCTTTCATCCCTGTGGTTACGGTAGTCTTCCCAATTTGTTTAGATTTAATTACAATTATTACTGGGATCGAAATTCCATGGGGTGGCAAATTAACATATTTGTTATGTTCACTCATCCCCCTTGTAAACCCGATAATCAAATTATCGGTTATTTCATGTTATCGAATCTGGGTCATGCGGTTTTTTTACATGGCTAAGGGCATGAAAATTACCACAAGTTATAATAGTGGCCCACAGGTTACGAATTCTTCCATGTATGGCAATAATAACAATGGCTAGCATGATTTTGGATTATCAGTCCAATGATTCAGAAAGTACTTTCTAAACATGTCATATTTAACTTATTTATTATTAATCACATAAAGATATTTAATCATTTCAATAATATACCCATTAAACTTTCTGATTCATTATTTATAATTTTAAGTATTGCTTAAAACTCTATTTCTGCACTTTTGGTTCTTAATAAATGTATTAAAAGTTAATTGTAATTTGTAATAACTGACTTTGTTTACCATTAACATTTAAAAACATACTTCAAAACTGCAGCTCTTGAAAGCTTAACAAACAAATAAATAATTGTCGTCAAATAATACTTTTTTTAAAAACAACTGACAAAGAGTCCCTTAAAAATTTTATATTTTTATTATTGTTGATTGACAGTAGAATGATGACTTACAATATTTAAAAAACGAAAATAAAATAGTTACTTAAATATTTATTGTGATAGTAATGATCGAAATCGAACTGCAGCATTTTCCTTTTATTCAGATTTATGTTGTTGGTTGCAGGTGGTGTTGGAATAATAATACAGCATTTAAAAAAGAACTGAAATATTTAATTCAAAAATTCAAAGTCAAAAAATCAATCAATAACAATTGTAAATAAGCATTTTATTTCTTTCTTTTTTGGTGTTTGCGATGTTTCTTTTTTTCATCTGCTTAAAGGTGATCTTTCATTTGCTGCTTTTTTTGATTTCACACTAAATTTGGCGGGGAATAAAGAAATCGAAAATTTTGCCTTTTTTTGTCTTAAAAAATCAAAAAAGCCAAGTCCCTGAATTTCAATTTCTTTCGATGTCGGCGAATTTCTTGCCAAATCAAAAACAAGCAGCAGACAATATATATCTGTTCTAAAAAACGTTTTAAAAACAATTTATTTTTTTAAATCATTTTGTGTGAACGTTTCTGCTCCGATTTGAATTTTTAAAATTAAAAGACGGAGTTTGCGAATAAAATATTTGATTTTTTGATCAACATCTTTTACAATTGTTGATGATTACAAAAATTTGCAACAAGCATCGTACAGTAATTACGAATTTGTTGTGGGCACTTCTCTTTTCAAAGTTTTTGTTTTTAAGGTTAAAATAAGAGACCTACTGGACATGAATTTTTTTGATTGACTCATGGAAAAAAAACAGTTTTCTTTGAATCATGAAGATTTTTTTTATTATTTTTGTCTTTTAGTTGATACACAGTAATAGCATAAACTTTACACTTTTATTGCTTGAAAAAATGGTTATGTGTTGAGTTTTACAAAGTAGAAATTTTTGCTCATTGTTCGTTGATACTGGGCCTGTTTGAAAATTTTTATCAGATACAATTTTTACTTGATTATTAACGCATTTAAATCGAAACTAATCTATGCATATTTTAATTTAAAAATATTTAAAAAATGTCAAAATTTTTCAATTTCTTTCATCCAAAAAAGAAGCAAATGTTACATCTCCTTAAAAACGTTTTCAAAACACTCCATTTTTTAGTATTTTTTTAGAAAAACACGTTTCTGCTGCGATTTGAATTTTTAAAAATTAGTGAACGAATTTTGTAAACATTGTGTTTCAGTTTTCGATCAACATCTTTAACTAACTGTTGAAGAAGAATTTAGAAAATTACTACATATAAATAAATATCAATAATTATGAATTTGTTGTGGACACCACTATTTCAAAGCTTTTGTTTAGTGTTTAAATAAGAGAACCACTTGACTTTATTTTTGAGGGACTCGCAAAAATAATTAATCAGTTTTTTTTTAAAAAAAAGATTATATTTTAATTATTGCTGTCTTTTAGTTGATACACAGTAATAGCATAAACTTTACACTTTTATTGCTTGATAAAATGCTTTTGTTTTGGGTTATACAAAGTAGAAATGTTTGCTCGCTATTTGTTGATACTGCATAAATTTTAAAATTTCCATCAGATACTATTTTTGCTTAAAATTATTCATATTTTTTTAATATAAAACGATATTAATTCGTACATGTTTTAATTAAAAAATATTCAAAAAAAGCAAAGATATTTAATTTTAAAAATCAATGTTACTGTAAATCAGTCAGCAAACAATTGCAAACAACATCTTCATTTTTTTCTTTGCTGCTTTTTGCGACGTTTCTTTTTTTACAGCGGCTGTAAAAATGATTTCAAAACGTTTTTATTCTTTTTTCATCACATTTTTATGAAAAACACTTTAGTCCAAACAATTTGAAGGCGGATTTTGTAAATAAAACATTTTACTTTTGACCAACAACTTTAACTAACTGTTGAAAAACAATTTTAAATAATCGCTATTTTATTATTTATGCAATACTTATGAATTAATTGTCAGCACTTTTTTTTCAACATTTATGTCCGTAATTCAAGAAAGAGAACTAATTGGCATAAAATGTTTTTTAAGCGAATCTCTTAAAAAGAAATAACAAAGGTTACAAATAAATTACTGTTCACTTTTCGGTTAATACAGACTGTATTATACAGTAGTGAAATAACGATTAAATTTTTAGAGTAAAAAAAATTTAGCTTATTCCTTGATATTGAATTTTTCTTTTGCTACTGCATTGTAATATTTTTTCTTGATAATTAATACAATATGCAAGATATTGTTTTTTAAATCACTTTATTCAAAAAATGTTTTTAAATACAATATTCAAAGTTGTATAAAATCAATCTAAAACAATTCCAAGCAATCCATTTTATTTCTTTTGATATTGGTTTTCGCAATGCTTCTTTTTTACAATAAAATGTTGGGAAAATAATTTCGAAACACTTCATTTTTTCACACAATTTTGTTTCGAATAAATATGTCTGTTGTTAAAGAAAGAGAACGCCATGACTTTATTTTTTTTGATTGACATGCCAAAATAATAAAACAGATTTTTGAATCATGAAAATTATATTTTAATAATTGCTCTTTAGTTAGTTAATACAGCAATAAAATAATGTTAACAATTTTATTACTCGATAAACTGGTTACGTTTGTGAAAAAAAAGTAGAAATTTTTGCTCGATTATTCGTTGATAATGTACCAACATCAGAAACTTTTTTTACTTGATAGTATACCCATTTAAAACAAAATTAATTCGTATGTTAATTAATAAATATTAAAAAAAAAGCAAAAAAATTTAATTTAAAAAATTCAAAGTTGCGGAAAATCAATCAATAACACTTGCAACCAAGCTCTACGTTTTTTTCTTTCCTGCTTTTCTCAATGCTTCTTTTTTACATCTGCTTTATAAAAAATGATTTCAAAACGTTTTTATTCATTTTCATATCACACTTTTATGAAAAAACCATTTTTTGCATTTGGTTTGAATATTTTGTTATTGAAAAAGGATTTTTATAACAAGAACATTATTTTGCGATAAGCTATTTTAATAGTTGTTGTTGAAGAAAACAAAAAAATGCAAAAAAAACCAACCTCAATAAAAAATTATGACTTCATGATGGACACTTCTTTTTTTCAAAATTGATGTTTGATGATAAAGGAAAAGAGCCACTTTTTGATTTAAAAGTTTTTGAGAAACATGCAAAAACTATGATATTACTTTTGTGAATACGTATTAACAATGAAATTATCGCAAAATCAATTAATTTTGTTCAATTGGAAAAACTTTTTTTTAATCACAACTGTTGATATCACAACCATCATTTGTTGGATAATTACATTATTCATCACCTGAAACCTTAATCTTTTATTGCTTTTATAGAACATGTAATATTTGTTTAAAAAATTCAAACGCGTTAGAAAAACGTGAATGAATTTCATTTTTAAAACACATCCCATACTTTGTCTTTGTTCACTTTTATGGAAAAAAAACAATATTGCTATTTTATAGTCTTTCTTTTTGAAAATTTATTTACCAAAAATCAAAAATAAATGTGAATTTTTATCTGACAAAAAATGAAAAATGTTTTTTACCTTTGTAATATCGGCAACTGCAGGTGAAAAATAATAATGGTTTTGAATTTTGGTTAAATGCAGCGGAGTATAATATTAATAATGAATGACTAACTAAAAAAACTTTATATAATTACTAAGTATTTGAACACTTTTGAGTAGGTGAAATTTTCTACCAAAGAAAATTTTTTTAATAAGGTAAGTAATAAAAGTATGGCAAAAAATCGGTATTAAACACTCAAACGTGCATCATAGAAAAGCTGGTGACGATCTTTCTTTTTGTAAATTTATGGATCAAACATCGAAGCTGGATGTGTCATTAGGTTTTGATCTGACAAATATGTCTACCTTATGGGCTCTGATATCGCAGGTGAAATTAATAATACATTTTTCTAAATCTATGAAATGCGGCAGAATAAAATATTAATAAAGCAGTGAATTAATGTTGCAAAAATATTATTATAATTATTAATGATTTTAAGATGGTTACAAGGTGATATCTACCACTGTTGCAATGCGATGAAAAATCTTTTTTAATAGATTAAGTAATATTCAATTTAATCTGGCAAAACAAATCTTTTTTAAATATTCAAACGTGCAGCGACAAAAGCCAATCATAGACAATAAAACTGCGCTTTTTCGTTCTCTTTCCAAGTTTGTGTCTTTTTTCAAATGTTTTTAAATACGTGGAACAACTTTCTCACTTTTTCACAATTTTTTAAAATCCATTTCAATCAATTTTTTGGTGTATGATTTGGGAATGTATAAAGTATTATTATTTTTTGTTATCTAAAAGGTGTTTTTAGTCGCAATGATGATTATCTTTTTGCATTTTTTAGATTTATAATGGTCTTGAAAATTATTATTTTTTTAAATATCTTTTTTGCATATGAAAGACATTGATTAAAAAAAGGAGACATAAAAATAAAGAAACACGAAAATTTTTTATAGAGAAACAGATCATATTTTTTAATTTTTTATGTTACAGTTTTTTTACAATTCATGATATTTTGTAAGTTTTTAAATAAGATATTATCAAAGTGAAAAATAAGTGAATCCATCACTTTTAACGTCATTTCTTTGGTTTTAAACACGCATGAATTGGTGAAAAACACATAAGTTAAAATATTAACTGATGATCTCATCCAGTTTTTTCAAAAACTATTAGAAAAAAATGTTCTGTTGTTATTTGCCATATTTGGTATTAAATCTAATTTAATTAACAATGTTAATAATCATTTAAAAATAACAAAGGTGACACAAGATTCTTTGTATAAATTTTTTAATTAATGTGGAAGTATCAAATACGTCCATTTCTTACATTATAGTTTCGATAAAATAAAAATGCCAAAATCTACCCTTTGCTTCATTAAAAGATTCAAACAAGTCTAAATTAAAAATGTTTCAAAATGAAATAGACATATTTTTTCGAAAGATCATCCTTTTTTTGTCACATTTTGCGCACAATTTTTTTTATAAAATTGAAAGCACAGGTATTAGTTTTAAAAGATTGCGAAATAATTTGCAAAATTATAGGAGGTTATTGGTTGTGCTTTTCAAGAATCTTGAATTAAACGTATTTGTTTTAATTTATTAATGCGTTTTATTTCATTTCTTTCAAAAACTTGTTTATTTTTCAAAAATTTAAAAGCTAGCAATATAAATTCAACTAGTTGTTGATTATTTTATTTAAAAAATCAAAGATATTTTATTGAAAAATTCAAAGTTGCTGACCGTAGAGGTTTTCATAAGACGCCGGAGTTTACTCTCCATATTTGTTCCTAGTACTCCTTGGGACAAAAGAATACTATACACAAATTATTAGCTGCCAAATCCAAAATCTGTATTTTATGATGCATGAGGTTGTTGAAAGTTTCTACTTGAAGCTTTTTATGTTAAATATTTAAAAGCAGTTTTCAAAAAATATTTTTTGACAAATTTTTTTATTTTTTAAAAATTCAAAAACATTTAAAATAAGAAATTCAATCTCAAATCTTCCAAATGTCTTCACTATTTCTAAATCAAAAATAGAATACAAATAAAAAAAGAGAAAAATTGAGAAGGGAAAAACTTTACACAAAAAGGCCAATAGTCTTTTTGTGCTTTTGACAAATTGTGGAGATTTTTTTTAGAAAAAATCCTTTGGGATTTATTTTAATATTTTAAAGACGATAAAAAATGAGCTTCTGCTTACTTTTGGTGAAATTGTAATAACCAAAAGTAAAGTAATTTAAACAAATTTCCAGCATTTCTAATCTGTTTGAAGTTTTGAAATAAAAAGGTGATCAAAAATTAAATGAAATGGATAATAAACTATCAGCTTTATTCGGCATTTAATTTGTTTTCGACATGCATGAATTTCGAAATAAAAATTATTGTCCAAATAATAATAATAATAATAATAATAAATTTATTCATGCCCAAACGCATGATGCATTAATAATAAACAAACAATAAAATAAAATTACGAACACAAGATAAATAAAACAAGATAAATTAAATAAATGAACAACTTAAACTAAAACTAACAATTTACAAAAGGAAAAAAGAAAAAACAACAAAAATGTGAGTGAAAGTAAATTAAATTAAATTACAATATACAAGTTTTAAGTGATAGTAGTAGCTTTCTTTTAAGTATTATTAGAGTTTTAATGCCTGGAGATTTTTCTTAAAGGATTTCGAACAGGTATACTGTAGGTTTCTGGGAAGTTTTATATATTTTGAAATGGCCCGGTAGGAAAAGAAATTTCTCTTGATTGATTTTAGGGCCTTTGGAAGGACAAGTTTTTGTTGTGACCCACGCGTTTTAGACGATCTAAGAGTAATGTTAAGTTTAAAGTTAACATTACCGTTTAAAAAGTCATTTAAAAAGCATAGGTCATACTTATTTCGACGGGATTCAAGCGACTCTAGACCGAGCATCTCAAGTTTTTCTTCATATGGGGCATTAAAATGGGGTTTAAGTTCCTTGGAACGAAGAAAAATTAATTTAAGAGCGACTCTTTGAACTTTTTCAAGTTTGTCAATGAGCTTAACTTTAGTAGGGTTAAAAACGGGGGTGGCAAACTCAACTAGGGGACGAACATATGTATGATACATATGAACGAGGAGCTTCGTTGAGGTTGATTTAAGCGCTTTAAAGAGGATAAAAAGACGACCCAAAGCATTTTTGGAAATTTTAGAAATATGGGTATCCCAATTAAGATTATTAGAAACGTTTAATCCCAAATCCCTAATGCAACTTTGGTTATTGGGGATTTTAAATCCATCATAGAAATACGAATACTTGGGATTACTATTAGGTAAGCAATGTAAAACATTGCATTTGCTAATAGCAATCTCAAGTTGGTTTTCTTTGGACCATGCTTCAAGCTTTATTAAGAATTTTTGAAGTGGGGAGTCAGCAGCAGAAAGAACAGAAGAAATTGCTTTAAGGTCATCTGCAAAAAGCATGTTAATGACTTCGGGGGTTGCGCAATGAGAGATCAAATCTGCGATAAAGAAAAGAAAGAGTACAGGCCCAATTTTGGATCCTTGAGGTACACCAGAGTTGATGTCGTATTCTTCAGATAAAGATTCCCCAACCTTAACTCTAAACTTCCTATTGGTTAGAAACGCTTTAATCCATGAAATGATAGAATTTGGGACATTCGCTCTTTTGAGCTTTGCAAAGAGGATAGGGTGGGACATTCTGTCGAATGCTTTTTTGACATCAAAGTAGATGATATCACAAGCTATTCCCTTTTCTGCCCACATGGTTATGATGTCGAAAGTTTCGAGTAACTGTGTGGTTACCGATTTGGATTTTGTAAAACCATGTTGACAGGAAGGGATTAGCTTGTGTTCAGTAAAAAAATTATTTAAAAAATTTACAACAATTTTTTGGGGTATCATGGATAGGGAGCAGTTAAGAGAAATGGGGCGATAGTTTGCGGCAAAATGTTTCTCTCCCTTTTTAAAGATTGGTATGACAGTTGCCTTCTTCCAAAAAGAAGGAACTTGTCCTTTAAAAAAGGAGAGATTGATAATTTTGGTGATAGGTTTATACAAGGTAAAAGCGCATTTCTTTAAGATAATATACGGTATTCCGTCAGGGGAGGTGTTGCATTTAGGTTTAAGCTTTCTTAGAATATCGTGAACTTGGGATGCCTGCAAAAAGGGTAAATTATTATCTCTTATAGGATCGGAATCCATAGAGATAACAGGTTTTTCATTTTGGAAATAAGTTAAAAAGTTTGCTGCGAAAACAGTTGTTTTATCAGATTCCGAAAAAATTGTGTGGGTATCAGTTTTAAGCGCCGGGATATGAGTGTCGGGTTTTAAAAGTTTACCCAAATGGGAAAACATACCTTTCATCCCATATTTCTGAATAATTTGTTTTTCCTTTTTTCTACGCGCTTTTAGAGATAAGGTTAAAATTCTTTTGGAAATCAGAGAAATTTTTTTCAGGTTGGGGGAAATCTTGGGGATACTATCTCGATACTTTATCATAGATTTGATCTCTTTAGGAAGTACTTCAGTTGATGAGGGGGTTACGGTATGAACAAAGAGGCTGATTGCGTTGTTAACGACGTTAATAAACTCAGCATAAGCTTGATTTTAATAGATTAAGTAATATTCAATTTAATCTGGCAAAACAAATCTTTTTTAAATATTCAAACGTGCAGCGACAAAAGCCAATCATAGACAATAAAACTGCGCTTTTTCGTTCTCTTTCCAAGTTTGTGTCTTTTTTCAAATGTTTTTAAATACGTGGAACAACTTTCTCACTTTTTCACAATTTTTTAAAATCCATTTCAATCAATTTTTTGGTGTATGATTTGGGAATGTATAAAGTATTATTATTTTTTGTTATCTAAAAGGTGTTTTTAGTCGCAATGATGACTATCTTTTTGCATTTTTTAGATTTATAATGGTCTTGAAAATTATTATTTTTTTAAATATCTTTTTTGCATATGAAAGACATTGATTAAAAAAAGGAGACATAAAAATAAAGAAACACGAAAATTTTTTATAGAGAAACAGATCATATTTTTTAATTTTTTATGTTACAGTTTTTTTACAATTCATGATATTTTGTAAGTTTTTAAATAAGATATTATCAAAGTGAAAAATAAGTGAATCCATCACTTTTAACGTCATTTCTTTGGTTTTAAACACGCATGAATTGGTGAAAAACACATAAGTTAAAATATTAACTGATGATCTCATCCAGTTTTTTCAAAAACTATTAGAAAAAAATGTTCTGTTGTTATTTGCCATATTTGGTATTAAATCTAATTTAATTAACAATGTTAATAATCATTTAAAAATAACAAAGGTGACACAAGATTCTTTGTATAAATTTTTTAATTAATGTGGAAGTATCAAATACGTCCATTTCTTACATTATAGTTTCGATAAAATAAAAATGCCAAAATCTACCCTTTGCTTCATTAAAAGATTCAAACAAGTCTAAATTAAAAATGTTTCAAAATGAAATAGACATATTTTTTCGAAAGATCATCCTTTTTTTGTCACATTTTGCGCACAATTTTTTTTATAAAATTGAAAGCACAGGTATTAGTTTTAAAAGATTGCGAAATAATTTGCAAAATTATAGGAGGTTATTGGTTGTGCTTTTCAAGAATCTTGAATTAAACGTATTTGTTTTAATTTATTAATGCGTTTTATTTCATTTCTTTCAAAAACTTGTTTATTTTTCAAAAATTTAAAAGCTAGCAATATAAATTCAACTAGTTGTTGATTATTTTATTTAAAAAATCAAAGATATTTTATTGAAAAATTCAAAGTTGCTGACCGTAGAGGTTTTCATAAGACGCCGGAGTTTACTCTCCATATTTGTTCCTAGTACTCCTTGGGACAAAAGAATACTATACACAAATTATTAGCTGCCAAATCCAAAATCTGTATTTTATGATGCATGAGGTTGTTGAAAGTTTCTACTTGAAGCTTTTTATGTTAAATATTTAAAAGCAGTTTTCAAAAAATATTTTTTGACAAATTTTTTTATTTTTTAAAAATTCAAAAACATTTAAAATAAGAAATTCAATCTCAAATCTTCCAAATGTCTTCACTATTTCTAAATCAAAAATAGAATACAAATAAAAAAAGAGAAAAATTGAGAAGGGAAAAACTTTACACAAAAAGGCCAATAGTCTTTTTGTGCTTTTGACAAATTGTGGAGATTTTTTTTAGAAAAAATCCTTTGGGATTTATTTTAATATTTTAAAGACGATAAAAAATGAGCTTCTGCTTACTTTTGGTGAAATTGTAATAACCAAAAGTAAAGTAATTTAAACAAATTTCCAGCATTTCTAATCTGTTTGAAGTTTTGAAATAAAAAGGTGATCAAAAATTAAATGAAATGGATAATAAACTATCAGCTTTATTCGGCATTTAATTTGTTTTCGACATGCATGAATTTCGAAATAAAAATTATTGTCCAAATAACAGTTTTTTCGCAAATTATATGTAAAATAATGTTAACCTTAAACTCATGTTTGTTGATTTTTGCCAAACTTGTTTTTAAATCCCATAAAATTAACAGTGTTTAAATGTACTAAAAATATTTGAGTGATTCAAGATTTAAAAATTAGTTTTTATTAATTGACATAAGCACCATCCAATAGTTCGATAATCGTTTCAATTCTCATACATATGAAGATCCGACAAGTTCATTGTAAAAAGTGCCAACCAACAATTATCGATTTTTTTCTTTAAAATATTCAAACATTTTTCATCATCGGGGATTTTAAAAATGAAAAAATTTAAACAGAAACATTTTTTAAAAAAGATTGACGCATTTCGCAATGTTCCTTTTTTACACTTGCTGTAATAATTATTTCAAAACATTTTATTCTTTTTACATCACTTTTTTTACAAAAAAGCTTACGATTTGAATTTTTAGAACTTCGACGAAGGATTTTTTTGTATAAAAACATTTTAGTTTTTGAACAAAAACTGCTTTGACAATTACAGTCGGGGAAAAAAATTAAAGTTTAATAAATAAAATTGTGATCTAGAGGATTTACAATATATTCATTACAAAAAAATATAAAAGAAGCTTCAAACAATAAATAATTATGGATTGATTTATTTTGCGAAATTCGGTTTTCACTGTTTAATTTTTATTAAAACGAAAAGATCAGGTTTTGTGAAAATAAAATCACAAAGATAATTAATCAAACTTTTTAAATCCACATTATGGTAACGGAAACTACTTATTTTGTTTACTTTAGAAGTACTTTTTTTTATCATAAATATAAATATTGGAGATTGGTGCTTATTCCATAATTGTTTTGTTTAGTTTAAAATTAGTTTTTGTTGCTACATCAGAGAATTTGTAAATTCAATAATATATTAATTTATACTGAAAAATTCAAACTGATCTCAAAAATCGATCAGTTTTATTTTTAAATCGCATTCAGTTTTTATTTATTTTCGTTCTTTTTACGAAGAAAAAACTTCGCTCAAAAAAAATTAAGATTATGTAAAGAAACTTCCAACAATAAATAATTATGGATTGATTTATTAAGCAAAATTCGGTTTTCAATGTTCGCATTTTATTAAAAGGGAACAATCATGTTTTGAGCAACTTGTGATAATAAAATCGCTAAAATAAGTATTCAAATTTTTTCATTAGAGAATTTGTAAATTCAATAATATATTTATTTTATACTGAAAAATTCAAACGCATCCAAAAACCAATCAGTTTTATTTTTAAATTGCATTCAGTTTTTATTTATTTTCGTTCTTTTTACGAAGAAAAAATTTTGCTCTTTTTGCCAATTTTGTTTTTAATTTCTGGTGTGACGAAATAAAAATTTAGCCTTTATTGATATTTTCTTGATTTTTTATGATCTGCCACGAATGCATTTCAATAATTATTAGCATTAAACTAGCCAACGGGCGAATCAATAATTAAAAATTATAACAAATACGGATGTTGCAAAGTTATACGAGAAAAGTGATTAAATGTTGAATAATAAATCAATAATCATTTGCTTTTTATTCTCCTGTTTCAAAAATATGCATGTTGTTAAAGAAATAAATTTACTTGGAAAAATTTGTATGTCGGACTCGTAAAAATAATAATTGAGATTTGTTTATGAAATCATATTACCAAGAAAATTATCACAAAATCAACAAATTTTGTTTAATTTAAAAAGCTTCTGTTAATCATAATTGACGTTGTCGTCAGCACCATTTTTTGATTTAATAAAATCCACTTAAATCTTAGTTTATTTGTTGCTTTTTTAAAATAGAATATTTAAAATTAATTTTTAAAAATTCAAACGCCTAAGAAAAAAATGAATCAATTGCATTTTTAAACCCCATCTTACCGTAGACATACTCAACGAACGCCGGGATTGGGGCTTCATATTTTGCCCAAAAACTCGTCTAGTATAAGGTATAATTGTGGCAAAAAATTAGCTGCGGAATCCTCATCCTGTGACTTTACCAGGGACTCAAAGTTACTGTAATACAGTAATCCACAATGTGAAATTCACACCTTTAATTTGCATATTCTGCAAATTTTAGAAGCTGAAACGTCTCAATTCTTTCAGATTCGGATTCAGCATGCCCGAAAACCTATAAATCCAGGAAACAGGACCAATAAATTAGAAATTTCTAGAAATCTATACAAATGGACGGAAAAATGGTGCTTCAAAACTATATTCGCTCCTCTGAAAACATTTGCATACAATTTTTTTGGAGAAGCTAGTGTTTAAATGTGGTTAAATATTCTTTATTAAGCACTGTGGATGTAATAATTATGGTAAAAATACGAAATGGAATTTTTAGATTCCCTAAAACCAATTCGTCATCGCTGCACCGTAATATGAACTACCTTGATTTACACCGAATACCGCAATTTTACCTTGATGACTAATCAGTACAATTGACTTTTTTCCCTATTAGATTCCCGAATATGATTAATAAAGAATATTTAACCACATTTAAACACTAGTTTCTCCAAAAAAATTGTATGCAAATTTTTTCAGAGGAGCGAATATAGTTTTGAAGCACCATTTTTCCGTCCATTTGTATAGATTTCTAGAAATTTCTAATTTATTGGTCCTGTTTCCTGGATTTATAGGTTTTCGGGCATGCTGAATCCGAATCTGAAAGAATTGAGACGTTTCAGCTTCTAAAATTTGCAGAATATGCAAATTAAAGGTGTGAATTTCACATTGTGGATTACTGTATTACAGTAACTTTGAGTCCCTGGTAAAGTCACAGGATGAGGATTCCGCAGCTAATTTTTTGCCACAATTATACCTTATACTAGACGAGTTTTTGGGCAAAATATGAAGCCCCAATCCCGGCGTTCGTTGAGTATGTCTACGGTTAGACATTATTTTTGTTCTTTTTGCTAAGCAAAAAAATTTTGCTCTTTTGCGCTGATTCTTTTCCTAAATTTATGGTCCAAAAATCAATGTTGATTTTGATGTATCAAAAAACATGTTAAAGGTTTTTCTGACCTTACGATATCCGAAACTTCTGTTTAAAAGTAACTGGTCTCAATCCATTTAAAATTCAATAGAACAGGACATTAATAAGAATACAAATGAATGATGAAATAATAATTTTTATAATTATTATTGTTCACCAAGATAAACTGCCATAATAGCAATGCAACAAAAACAATTTTATTAAAAAAATCAACTAATAAATTCTGGCAAAAAAATAGTTCTTTAAATATTCAAATTGATGTCGATAAAAAATGATGTCAATCAAAGAAATTTGAAAAAGCTCATTTTGCTTCATCGTTATTTTCACAATTTTTCACGTTGGAATCAATCGCAGTGTTTTATGGTTCTCTTGGCATTGTGTCCATATGCAAATTGAGGTATATCTTTTTAGAGCTATTAAATTTCTAAAAAAGCTCTCTATAACAAGATTAACAAGGGAACCGCACGCGATGATAATCGAGTTTTGCAACCAAATATGGTTTAACGGTGTCTAATAAGGTCAAAAACGAACATAAAAAAATTTTACGTGCCACTTTTAACTTTAAGGCACTTTTTCGGCACTTTGAAGTTGCGCGATTTGCCTTACTCCCCCCTTTGGGTTCAAAAATGGAAAAAATATAAAATTTTTTAAACATCTCAAAATTTTGCTCAAAAATGTTCCTAAGGATCATTAATAAACGTATGTCAAGTATTTTGTCATTAGAGTGCCGAAAACTAGATTTTGAACCCCTTCAAAGTTCCTCTACTATATCAAGGTACAAGCTTGTATTGATTTAAAAAGTACGTTAATGAAAGTTTTACCCAAAAATATTTTATAGGGATCATTAATATGCTTATTACTAACGTTTCCATCAATTTTTAACGATTTTAAAATTTTTTATTTTTTTCACTTTTTTGAGCACGTACTCCCCCCTTTGGAAAAGAAGGGTGCCAAACTTCAAAGTGCCGAAAAAGTGCCTTAAAGTTAAAAGTGGCACGTAAAATTTTTTTATGTTCGTTTTTGACCTTATTAGACACCGTTAAACCATATTTGGTTGCAAAACTCGATTATCATCGCGTGCGGTTCCCTTGTAAGCTTTTTTTGCTGATTCTAAATATATAAGACTCAAAGCATAAGACTTTGATTAAAGCCCAAAAAAATATGATAAAGGTTTGTATGGGAAAATCAGTTTTTTGGTTGTTTTTGGTTAATGTATTTTTTACGGAATCTGTTTTGAAAAAAACTTCTCTATTACTCGATCACAAATTTTCTGCTGATTCAGAATATGTAAAAACCAAATCTTAAAGTTTTAATCTAAGCTCAGGATTTTACTTTAAAGCAGCGCTATTTGTGACTACCAGCTTGATTCCAACGTGTTTTAATTCTTTTTGTTTAAAAAATGCTTCGATGCCTTTGGTTTAAATTTTTTATTATTTACAAAAGAAGTTTTAACTCATTTCAAAACAACTTTACAAATAAAACAAATTTTGTACGAAAAATGTATGGAATTCATCCCGTTATTGTATCAATAATAATAATAAAATAAATGGTTTTTTTTTCTACGTTATTGAAATATTTGGTCTAATTTTAATATAATTAAAGACCATGTAAATCAATAAAGGAGGAGATCCATCGTGAATAAACTTTTTTTACAAAAATCAGGTACTCATTGGAGCTGTTTTTTCTATTCTTATTTTCCAGCTGCAATGAACAAAAAAACAAGCTTTATTGAGGGTGTTTTAGCGTCGAGAAATGCAATCGAAGTTGCGAGTAAAAAGTTTATTAACGATGGGTCTCGTCCTTTAAAAACAAAAAATACATGGTATCGTTTGTAAGAAAATACAGGGCGGGCCAAAAGCAAGTAGAATTTGGTTTTTATACCTTGTCTTCATGTGGAAGGGCGTTCGACCCTGCAGTATGACAAAACTTAAATCACATTTTCGGAATATTAAAAGAAACGAAGAATAGCAATTGCAACTGCAGGTAACACCAGTGTATTAGCGTCATCGCCTATGGCATGACTATGCCGTTAACTACATCATGAACTGCAACGCTGATGGTATATTGAACTTCAGAAGAATTTGCCGAATTTGCCGCATATCAAAGGATACCGATGACGGCGACGGAGAAACTTCCATTTTGAATTCAATTGCAAAAAATGAAAAAAAATTAAATAAAAATTGGATAACAGTACATCTTTTAACAGCAAAAATTTGTCTTTTCCTTAGTTCATATTTTCTTCGATTTTTTGCTATAAAGGTTACAACAATGATTGCAGTAAAAGCCTTTGAATATTCAAAACTTTTCTTTAAAAAATAATTTTACGAAAAATTGCCTATCGTTTCACAATCAATAAATGAAACAAAAATATTTTTTTAAAAAGGATTGACGCACTTTGCGATGCTTCTTTTTTTACACTTCCTGTACAAATTATTTCAAAACATTTTTATTTTATATCATCACTTTTTTTTTACGAAAAACACTTTTTTGCTAACGATTTGAATTTTTTGAAATTAGTAAACCTTCTATGAAAAAAAACATTTTAGTTTTTAAACAACATCTTTGTCAATTGTTGTTGAAGATTAAAAACTTAAGAAATCTAAATCAATATTAAATTATGAAATGATTTGTTATTGTGCACAATTAAGCCTTTTTGTTTATGAGAGAGAAAGAGGAAGTTTTGAGAAATTTGAGTTTAAAAAATCCGCTAAATTTGTTATTCAGATTTTTGAAGATAAACATTACTGTAACTGAACCGAGATATTTTTCGTTTAATTTTAAAAATGTACTTTTTATCATAGATGTTCATGTTTTGATGATATATCAATTATTATATTATTTCTTCGCTAAAGCTTTGTTTATGGTTACTGTATTACAAGGAAAGAAAAAACAAAACATGTATTACTTTTGAAAAATTTAAACTCTTCAAAATGAATCAATCAATTACAATTTTAAATCACATCCCAGCTTTTATTTATGTGCGCCTTTTATGCGAATCACAAAACTCTACTTTTGCAAATTAGGTTGATATGTTTCGAAAAAAAATTTTTTCAATGTTAAAACGACACATTGTTGAAAGCTTCATTTTCTGGTATGATGAAATATTGGCAAAAATTAAGGAATTGTGTCAATTTTGTTTTCCACAAATGTAAGTAAAATGTTATGGGTCAAAATTTTAATATAATAGAGTAAATTTGCTCGATATCCGAGAACAAAAAAATCATAAAAAGATTATTTTCCTTAGTTATTGAAAATATTTTGCCCCACGGTAAAACATATTTTTAAATATTCAAAATTGCTACCATAAAAAATGGTGTCGGTCAAAAGAGCTTTAAAAAGTGCACAACTGGTCGAACCAATCTTCTTGACCATTTTTATTTATTCTTTGTTTTTATTCGTTCTTTGATCAAATATCAAAGCCAACACTTGTGAATCAAAAAAAGAGTTGCAACGATTTGAATTTTTTAAAACAAAAAAATCTGTAGAAATAAATTTTTCTAAAACATAGTGTATCCATTTTTTCATTAAAAAGTTGTTGTCTTAAAAACATCAATGTTAATTATTTAAAATCACATTAATTATTGAAATATATGAATATAAAGCACTTCATTTTTTCATCATTTTGTTTTGAAAAACACTTCATTGCTTACGATTTTGAATTTTTGAATTAGTAGACTTGTTTTCTAAAAAAAAGGCATTTCGTTTTCCGAAGAAAAAAAAACCGAATCAGCTAAATGTAATCTGGTAAAAGGGTTGCCATTAATTTATTTCGTTAAAAGTTATCAATTAAAACCAGATATTAGAAAGCAGATTGATAAACAAAAAATTATTATTTTAAGTGCTGCAAAATATTTTTTCCGTTAAATAATAAAATGGTTTAAATCAATTACATTATTAGTGTTTTGAGAAATTAAAAAATGTGATGAATTTTTACTTTCTTTTACATGTAAGTTTAATGATTAGAACTTTTAAAGATTCAAAAACAATTTTTAAGCTAATGATTTTTTTAAATGCTTTGGTAACAGAGCATAAACAAACCCAAAAAAGATCATTAAAGGCTAAATTTTTGCAAACATTTTGTCAGACCAGAAAATGAAAAACGAAACAGGCAAAATGGGCAAAATTTTTTCTTCGTAATGAAAACCAACATGAATAATAAAAATTGAAAGGTTTTTTTCTACGATTTTGAAATCTTTGGTCTAATTTAAATATAACTCACAATCTTGTTAAAGGGAGTGTCGCAGGCAGTATAAAAATGACGGACAATGATGGGGAATGCATGTGTGTTTTTTGACGGACGACGGCAACGAATGATACATTCTACATTATTGCTTTATTTTGTGTTAAAACCACTTTTGGCTAAATCTGGCAACTATTTTTTACGCTGACTGCGACAGTGCGTTTTAAAAACCATGTAAACCATTAAAGGAGGAGATCCATTGTGAATAACCAGAGTATGGCACTTTTTGTATTACGATTTCAAAAATATTAAAGAAACAAAGAATAGTAATTGCAAATTCAGGTGACACTAGTATATTCGCGTCATTGTCATTGGCATTTCTGCGACGCTGACGGTATTTTGAACTTCAAAATACCGCCAGCGTCCAATTTGCCGCATATCAAAGGATTCCGACCGAGGCGACGGTGGTACTTCCATTTTGGAATCGATTGCAAAAGATTAAAACATTTTTAAATAAAAAATCGGGTGTCAGCACATCTGTTGACAGCAAAAACTTGTCTCTTCCTTAGTTCAGATTTTCTTTTTTTTCTGATTTTTTGCAATAAAGGTTACAGCAATAATCGTAAAAAAAGCCTTTAAATATTCCAAACTTTTCTTTAAAAAATAATTCTGCGAACGAATGCATATCGTTTAAAAGTGACCCTTTTTCTTTTTGTTCTTATACATATTTGTAGGCTTTTCTGCATTTGCTTTTCCAAAAAATATTTTACGCCTTTCTTTTTTGAATTTTTAAAAATGCGATAAAACCATTTTTAATATGAAAAAACAGGGAAACAAAACTTTGATTAAAAGCTTCATTTTGAGAAATAATAAAAATTTTAAAAAATAAAAACGTTTTTTATATTTTTTGTTACGGTTCTTTTTGCATGCTTTTTTAAAATATAATTTGCAGTGTTATGTCTTTTTATTTTTGTCGCCCGTGACTCCGTCACCAGAAGCGAAAAGTGTCCTTTTTTCTTTGATCTTTTGAAAAACATCCGGAGATAGATGCAAAATAACATTGATAGCTTGATCAAAAAATTTTTTTTTCCATTTTTAAATATTTGATTTTAATAATATCTCTTTGACATATACCTTTTGCAACCATATTTAAAAAATTTACTTTTGTGTTGTGCTTTTCGAGCATTTATACTTCCATAAACCATCATTGTACCATACATTTTTTATTTAAACAGAATAAACTTTTAGCAACACTTCAAATATTGATTTCACTTTGTCTTCTTTCTGCTTTCTAAAACACATGGACATGTTAGCGTTTTCTAATACATACACTTTGTGAATGATAAATGAAAGAGTTCATTTATAAATTGTTATGAATCATGACCATTTATTTATGATCATGATCCATTTTCCAGATAAATGTTTGTTTGATCTTACTATCTCACCAAATAAAACTGAATAGTTATGAATGTAAATCCAAATGAAATGAGACGGGTAAAATAATAGTAGGAAACGAAGGACTAATTATTATTATTGTTCTGTACATTTGTTGTTGTCCGTTCACACCTTTTCAAAACGATGAAACCAAAATCATTATTATGCGTTTGCAAAGGTCTTGCATATAACAGTTTTTTAAATTTAAATATTTAAATTTGCACTGAAGAAGAAGTGCGACAAAAACACTTTAAAAAGTGAAATTTCTTTTTTGATCTTTCCAAAATTTTATTATTTATTTAAAAATGTTCTGACGAATTTCGTTTGAATTTTTAAAATATGAATTTTAAGCAAATTTCGAAACAACTTTACTTTAAAAATTTAACTCCATATTTGTACCGAAAAATGCATTTACAGTCTTCGATACATTAAATAATCAAAAACTGATTTGTTTTCCTTTATCCGTTTTAAAATATTTGATCTGATTTTTTATCAAACGTAAGCAAAGTATTAAAAACTGCTTCTTAAATTATCAGCATTTAAATCATTTTATTTGATTATTTATATGAAAGAATCACTGACATATTTTAAAGAAGGCAAATAAATTTTAATTTTCACAATTTCATTAACAAAAAAGTGCCAAATTAAAAATCCAACACTTTTTTGCTCTAAAATATTCAAACATGTCTTTCATTAAAGGTTTCGAAATCAAATCAACAAAACAAAAATTTTTTAAAAAGAAATTGACGCATTTCGCAATGCTTGTTTTTTTCCATCTTGCATAAAAATAATTTCAAAATAATTTATTCTTTTTTCACCACTGTTTTTTTACAAACTAGGGATAAAGCGGGCCTTCGGCCCGCAAGCGTCTAGGTTAAACTTTAAACTTCTAATCTCTCTCTTTCTTTTTCAACTCTGTCGGCTTCTGATAATTTTTCTCGATTATGAGACAAAATTCCTTGTCGTTTGCGCTCATTTTCGCTTCTCTTTGTTCAAAGGTTTGCTTAGCAGGCCTATTTCTTTGCCTTTCTGCTTGTCTTCTTTTTAATTGTTCTTTATGAACAGCTTTTTGGGAAGGTGTTCTTTCCGTTTTTCTTCGAGGCATTTTTAGACTTGACTGTCTCACAGGCTTACAACAAACAATTAAAGATTCAATCACATTTGTATAGCAAACACACAACAAAGAGAGGATTAACCAATTTAATTGGACGCTCCAAACCGCGTTGCAAAATTTATAAGTGAACTGTTTAAAATAGCTACAGTAACAGAAAAAAAAATACAGATAATCACGTGCAATCTGCTTAAAAGAATATACAAAATGATTTGATTTGCTTTGTGGAATAGTTTATGCTAATAATAAATTTGTATATTTACCATTTCTTCACTCACAATCTCATGCAAATTATATTACAGTGCATGAGTTTGCACATCACAGTATTTGCAGAGCAACGTTTGAATTCATTGCTTGCTGTTGCATGCAAATTTCACGTTTTTATTCTTCGTTTTTCGTTTTGTGAATGAAAAAATAAAAGCGTTACAAACCAACAAACCAACCAACCAACGAACATTCTCCATTTATTTGAGGGAAATCACTTTTCTGCTTACGATTTGAATTTTTTGAAATTAGTAAACTTTCTATGAAAAAAAAACATTTTAGTTTTTGAACAACAGTTTTACCAATTGTAGTAGAAGATTAAAAACTTAAGAAACTCCAAATCAATCTATAGATAGAACAATAAAAAATTTTGAATTGATTTAGTGTACACAATTAAGGCGTTTTGTTTATGAGAGAGAAAGAGGAAGTTTTAAGCAACTCTAGTTAAATAAGAATCACTAAAATATTTATTCAGTTTTTTAAAATAAGCATTACTATGACTGAACTGACATGTTTTTGTTCAACCATTCTGATCAATAATATTTAAAATAAATTCAACGAGCACTTCTGACCAGATAAAATTCACTTGGTGTGTTATTTCGTTTTTTCAAAAACACAAACTTTGATTTTTTTAGATGTTTCTTTTATAACAAGATCAGACAAAACAACACAAGATGAATACGGAATATCATGTATGTAAGATGTAACTAAAAAAACTCAAACGATCCGTTTATCATTATGAATACAAAAAATTAACAGCTTGCAACATCAGCTACGTCACCGCTTTTTAACGCTAAAACTTTTGATACTACTTCTTTTTTTATTTTCGATACTTTATTATTTTTGTTCAGATATATTAATAACTGTTCAACCCTTTAAATGATAATCATTATTTCTTTTACTAACAAATGTATTCTTTCGTTGTACTTTGATTGAAACCACAAAAATATGTTTCACGAAAATTGCATTTTTTAAAAGAAAAAAATATGAAAGTTTCAAAAATGATTAAAATGTTGCAAATTACAAAATGTTGTTAAAGAATATATTTTTGTAATAAATATTGATATCTTTCTAATAACTGCTTGCGTCAGTAAGACACAAACAAAAATTTATATTTTTATTTTAATATATTCAGATTGATAAATAAATTAAAGGTTAATTTTTACAATAAACAATAAAACTAACAATTGTAAAAGTGTCAGAAATCACTTAAAAATAGTGTCAGTTGTGCAAAATTCTTCTAAAAATTTTTTTAATTAATGTTGGTGTTATAACCAACATTTTATATAAAAAACAAGTCAATTCTTACAAATTAAATGTTTTGACAGTTTTATGATAAAATGTGCCAAAAAATTGCTTTAAATATTCAAACCTGTCTAACCATTAACGATGTCAAAATCAAAATGACGTATTTCAAAAAAAAAGATTGTCGCATTTCTGCATCCTTTGTTATATTTTATGCGCAATTTCTAACATTGCATCTAAAGAACGAATTTAGAAAAACTAAAAGTTAGTCATACGATGTTATGAAATAAAATCTACTTTTGCGTTTTTTCTTTTTTTCGTTGTCGCGGGTTTTTGTTGTGTAAAAATGATGCCAAAATGCCGAGGTTCTACAAAGAAAAAAATGCGTTAATGTTTTTTTTATTCAAAAAATCCTAGGAAGAAGTAAAGGCGTTTTTAAAGTTAAATTGTGCAGAAGCACAATTTGTTCTTTCATTAAAATCTCTTTTTATCATTTAATAGTGTTTTATCAATGCTTTAATTTTGATATTTATCAGTGAACAAAGAATATTGTAAAATTTATGTTTTTTTCAAAACCATGATATGAAAATTAATAAATGAATACTTCTTAAAATATTCAAACACTAAATTTTTGTCTTTCCTTGCATAGTTTGGTATGCAAGGAAACAAAAAATTTTTTAGTGCTGTCACAGAAACATTTCTACTGCAGCAAACTTTGTGCAATTGTATTGAAAATCTTTTCAATTTTTTTGTTTTTTTTAGAGGAAGAAAGTTTATCTCTTTTTTGTCGCATAATAAACTACAAACTTCAATATAAAAACGACTAAAATCAAACTTTTTTGTTTTAAACGTGACTGTTTCTATTCACTTTCTTTGAATTTTTCATACAATTTTTCACCAAACAATAATAGGAAATATATTAACTAGTTTACAAAAGTTTAGCATCTAGATGTATTAAAGATTTTCTGGACATTAAACATTAATTTCATATTCCAATTGCGGGATTTGGCAAGAAAAAAATGTAAAAACTTTAATTAATTTCAAAAGGCATCTTTAACACTTTCACAACGATTTAAAGCAGGTCATTAACTCCAAAAACGTTTATTTGAGGAACATTGGTAAACTTGTTTTTGTATAAAAAGTAGACTTTGAAACAATAACAAAAATTACAAATAAAGAACTTTAAACAGAGATTAATATAAAACAATTATGACACAATTTTACATGTACCAACTGTAATTCATTTCAACATCACATGGTCCAGGTGCGGTCACTTTAAAATGATGCATTGATGGACTCTTCCAACCTCCAAATGGTGTAAATCCATTAAAATTCTAAAACACAAACATGCATTTAAATTTTATGCCCTTAAGGAAAACTCACAGGTTCTCCATTAAACAGAGCATACCAAAGAGGCTTATCTGCTGCACCATTCCAATTCAGACCAACAATAAGATCCCAATTATCCCGAGAAGTATAAATTCCAACTTTAATTCCCAAAGTCTCAGCACGCTTAATTAATTCTAGCACAAATAATCGATTATATGCCATATCGGCTGGCCATTCATTTTGTCGAACACTGATCCAAAGCATATCAATTTGGGCCCCCTCAAAAATCAGTCTTCCAATTGCAGCATCAATTTGATCCCTTGCTCGAGGGCATCCAATTCGAAGACATGGAAAAATATATCCGGAAACTTTCTTCCAACCAGCTTTTCTGGCATTTTTGATATTTTGAATTCCATGAATATCAGGGATTCCAATCGATCGATAAATTCGACCAATGTAAAATGAAAAACCATCTTTTGCTAAACATTTGAAGCCATCCACAGAAACTTGTTGAATTCCATCCCATCCAAGGTGACTTGGTTGAGGGGAGATCTGGGGTACATCGGATATTGGATTAACTTGGATATGAAGCATAGCACCTTTGTATCCAAGATTGGGTTCAGAGTAAATAATAGTGATGCTACCGGACACATTTATTGATTGATTCGGGTTCTTTAAACTGTAAAAATAACTTTCACAACTTTATTTAATAAGAGATTGATTAACATATTTTTACCAGAAAATATGCTCTTATCATTTTTATGCAAATTTCTTTTTAAAAATTTACCTATGTATATTATCATTACTATCAATTAATATTAACACTCCGTCAGATGACACATTAGAATCTGCCACCGCAAAAGTGGCAATCAATCCTTCAGAGATTTCATAAGTTAAATTATAAAAAATAATTTTAAAATTTTGTGTGCCATAAAATGGAGTTTCATAAACTGATTCCATCGGTTTAGTAAATGAAATGCCAGGAAATGGAGTGAAAAATTCAATCACCAAACCACTTTTTGCAGGAATTATAATTGAATATGCCATGGCATTCAAAGTCATATATTTCCATTTTTGAGCTGTATTAACGCTGAAATTGAATTTTACACTTTTCCAACACAACAAAAAATTACTTGAATTGAAAAATTGGAACAAAATCATTCGCATCATTATAAACTAAAACATTTTCAGACTTGCTAGTGGTCCAAATATCTTTAATGGCATATTGTCCTCCAACTTGATTGATCAGTGTTAGTTGACAAGAATGATTATGACTTGAAAGCATTGAAAAGATTTTGGTAGTTTTCATAATTTCTTCTATGCTTATAACGTTGTTATGAAATACACAATTAAATGAATTGCCTAAAATTTAAAAAATGTACTTGAAAGCCAAAAACGACTGCTAAAAACTTTTTTAAAAGTTACGATAATTTGCATACCGTTTTTTGCTTCAATATTTAACTCTGTGAATTCATTATTGCATTTTAATCGTTTGTAAACTGTTAAAGAAGTCCCAAGATTCAAAGTTGAGCTGAAAAAATTATATCAGCAGCAACTTATGCAAATTTTCGTCTCAAAACTTTAAGTGATAATCAAAAATGAAAACCATGTTTTACCAAACAATTCCCAGGCTTACTTGTAAACATTGAATTGTTGAATTGAGGTCATTTCTTCATCCTTGTATAAAATTATACATGAAATCATATGCTGAATATCTGGGGTTCCATAAATCAATTGTAAATTATCATTCATTTCAGTCAATTCGTGACTCAATTCAATTGTTTGAATTGAATTTACTTTCATTTTATCAATTTTTATTACATGTCTCAAATTTTCTTTTGAAACTATTATCTTTGGATTGAATGTTGGACCTAAAATTATATTTAATATATTTGTTAAGTAATATATCTAACATACTTGGAACAGATGTTGCAACAAGTTTAAATGTTCCAACTGCAACACTATCGTTGACAGGCCAAGCTTGAGATCCGGAATGATCAAAATCAAGTTTTGAAGAAGATTTAAAGTTTAAGATATATGTTCGATTTGGCAGGATTAATGCAGTCTGAGACATTCCTTTAAACATATCCGGAAAAGTGCCACTAACATTTAACAAAATGTTATCGTCGCAAATTAGTTGGAAGTTATCGAATGCTCGATTGGCAGCTGTGAAAAATGTTTCAACAACAGCGTAATTTTCTGTACAGGAGTCATTAAGTGTAATCTAAAAAGGTATACGGTATTTTAGGCCACAATAAATATTATTTTTATTACCGTAAAACTGCAGTCAAGATCAACACAATACAAATAGTTTTCATTTTCCATTATCGAAAACATTTTTTCGCTAGAACATGGAAGCACAAATTCCGGAACTCCACATTTGCATTCTAAAAAGCAATTTCTGATTATTATTTTTTAAGGTTAAGGAATTTTAAGCAAATTTTTTATCCTGAATTTTATTTTGTAGATGCAAAAACTTTATGCAAATTTTTATCCTGCATTTTGTTTTAGTACTGCAAAAAATTAGTCACGTTTTTGCCCCATTTTTAGGTTTGGTGGTGCATAAACTTTATGCAAATTTTTGCCCCAATTTTCGATTTAGTGGAACACATTGTTTATGCAAAATTTTTGACCCCCTTGTTTTATAACGATTCCAAAAAAGTTACTAACCAACAGTTTCAAACTCAATCCGGAACCCTTTACTGACAACACTAAAATCACTTGAAAATTCAAAAGTTAAATTTCTTCCTTTATTGTTTGGTGGAAAAACATAAACTTTTTCTTCATTAATTTCAAATGGATGCAATAATTCTTCATCCGAGTAATATCGAAGAATGTCAACATTCTTTTCCAATTCCAACATGGTCACATTTGCATAAGTTTGATAATTTGATGGAGCATAAATTGTTTTTTGACAATTTATATTATTACTGTAACCATTGAGATTTGTTTCCCAAATTAGCTTTTTGCTATCTTTGTTATGAATGGATGTACAATTATCAGGTTCTTGTTTTTGGGGATCAATTATGCTAATTCTGGCAATGAAATAATTATTCTGTAAAACTCCATGGATGACGGAAGAAGTGTAAGAAATGATTATGCTGCTGTCATTGTAGTAATATGGTTGTTGGCTGGAAAAATTAATCGTTTTAGCGCACGCTTTGTCACATGAGAGTTTAAAATTGGTTTGAATTATAAATTTTGTCGCATTTTTTAGCTGCTATCAAAGTTCATTAATTTTTCACACATGTTTCTGAACAAGTGTATCAGGGTTACAGTAATATTTTTGTTTTATTATTTACCGGAAATCTCGACAAGAACCTCAGTTGGATGAAGCCCCAAGGGCATCTCCGAAATAAGCAAAACCCTTTGATCTTTTGAGCTAGCGGCAAAAGATCAAAGGGCACAGATATGTTCCTCTAAAAAGTTTGTTCTCTCCTCTGAAAAATAATGTTGTTCCACAAAGCTGACTCAGATTGTTTATAGTGACACATCAAAAACTGTTTTTACCACTTTTAGAAATTTCTTAACAACCCTCACCAACTCATTTTAATTACCCTCAAAAAAGTGAACAAAAAAAGTGTCTATAAAGATGTTAATGTTAACTGATTACCGATACCTTATCAATTACTTCAAACATCTTTAAAAGAAAAAAGGTAATAAAAAGTTTGTTTGCTTCAAACAACAATAATTTTAAGTAAACAAAAAAAGAAAAGCATGACCTCACCGAGTAATAAAATCTCTTGTTCGATTTGATACAACCAAAACCTTTGAAGTTGTATTCAAAACATCGATTTTAAAAATGTATCCCTTTGGGGCAGCAAATCTCCAAGCACATTCAATTTTTTTAATCGGCCAAAGATCAAAGCTGGAATACGATGAACGCAAAAATAAAAGTTGTGATTCATTTTCAAATTTAAATTGATTCTTTTTATCAGATAATGGACATCTGAATTCTGAAGCAGCTTCATAGGTGACAAAACCTTGAAAGCCTTCCCATGTTTGAAGGATGTTTGAAGTGAAGGAAAAGTTGAAAAATGATTCTTGGGTACGATAAAAATATATTTTTGCATTGCTGTCATTGAATAACTGTCTAAAATATATAATTTAATAATTTGAAGATACCCTAATTTTTGGGATATTTTGACTTTTTGCTTGAAATAGAATGAATAGAATTTCGATAAAAGAATTTAAATTTTTCAATTTTTTTTCAATTACAGGTGTAACCGTTTTAGACAGAGTTCAGATGCAAGAATCTAAATGAGTAACTTACACTTTTTTACCATCAAAAATTTGTCCAGCAGAAATATACCCATTTGTTATAACAAAAATTAATGTCATATTTTCCTGAAATGAATAGCAAAATATTCTGATTATTTATTTATGTTATATTTCTGACATTGATTTTTTCACAAAAATTCAGAAGTTGTAATTACTTCATGTTATCAAGTACAATAACTACTAACTACAGTAGTTATATAAATTTAAAGTTAAAATAAACCAACCTTTTTCGGACCATTTCTTTCAACATTTAATTTGCAATCTTGCTTTTTGATAGTTTCATTTATTGACATTGGAAAATTTGGTGATTCAAAAAATACAATTTCATCTTCGTTTAATCTTATTTCTTTTGTTGAATCACAAATAATTTTTGGGGAAGTTTCTACAAATTTAAAGAGGAAACATAACACAAGAATAAATTTCATTAGTATTTCACCAAATTGGTTAATTATTTAGAAATGAAAAACAATGTTTTGAAAAATACCATTAAAAGATGTCAAAAAAGAATAACAAACATCTCATTTTTTTATCAAGTTTAACATTTTATTACTTTGAAAAAAGAAGCGGGAAAAGTGAGTGTGATAACTTATCAAATGTTTGTAAAATGCGAGGGTGTAAAAAATAGAAATGAATTTCAATGTTTGATCAATGTTGTGATGGATCATTTTAACGAATTTTAAGTGTATTCAAAAATGGTTTTGCAAAAACACTGCACAAAACAAACATAAATATTAAAAACTTATGTGAACTTGCAAATCAAAAGCTATAAAAATTAATATTGTCCATAATCACTAAGGATTGCATTCAATATTAAAAATACCTCTAGTATTTTTTTCTCACTAAATACAACAAAAATACAATTATATCAAGCCTTTCATTAATTTTGTTAATTAAATATTTAAATAGATTTAGCAAAAATATTATTTTTCTGTCAAAAAAAATCAATGCATAATGCATTTTTTTTTCATTGACAATGTCGATAGACATGTCCTTCTCCATCATAAAAAAGCTCTTTTTGGTTCAGAATGGTGAGAAAAAAGCGGCAATGTTCTATTTTGTTTTTGCTAAAAACAGATGTCTCAAAAAATACTTTTCAAAGAAATATTAAAAAAAATGTACTATGTTTTTTAAATGGCATATCTTTTTGTTTTCCACAATCGCTAATCTAAATTTTGGGAAAACGATATTAAGCTTGTAATAAGTATAAAATTTTTTTAAAGGAATGTAAGACTCTTGTTGTTGCTCGCATGAAACTTTTTTTAATATTTAATAATATTTTTTATGTCTAATAAAATCACAGACAAAATTATACATTATTTCACAAACTTATCGTCATTGAAGTAGATTTTGGTAATGATTTGGTGAAAAATTCTTTTTTGCAGTATTAAAAATAACAAAAATTAGCAATTTTCTACAAGCATATATATTTTTCGGATTATTCTTTAAAATACTGGTGCAACACTTTAGTCTTCGCATTCGTGTCAAATTGTTGTGACATTAAGTTTTGTTGAGCTTAATCTAATTTCGAACATCAACCCGGCTTTGAAACCAAATTAATCGAAAAACAATTCCTTTTGCGTCTTTTTTTCATCCTCCACAATATATATATGTATTTATTCTAAAGAATATGCCTCCAGGGAAGCGAAATAAAATGATACAAAAATAAAATGATACAAAAATAAAAAGAGATACAGTATGAAAAAATACAGTTTGAAAAATTAAGTACATAAAAGAGATAAAAAGAGAACAAAGTTAACAAAAACATAATAAACAGTTAGAAAATAACAAGTTAAAATAATGATAATATTACTAATGTTGTTTTTTGCTCGAGTTTTTTGCCGTGAGATTAATAGATGAGATTTTGCTTTTCAAATCATTGATGGAGTTGAATTTATCAAAGAAGATTTTATGATCATTCAGCAACAGAGATACACGATCAGAGAAATGAGTGTTGGAATACTTTGATTTTTTTTTTTTTTTCAAGTCTTCAATTATGTTTTTGTAAGAAGAAGTAAAATATCTTTAGCTTTGAATAATCTCAAAAAATGATATGATGAACAAATGTCTTGATCTGTTAATTGATCCTATGTTTTATGTAATGTTTTCTTTTATAAATTTATGAATTTTAATTAGCAATTTTTTCATATACTTTTTCTTTCTTTTCAAATATTCAAACAAACTTTAAAAAAACCTATTTTGACTATTTTAACACTTTTCACATTTGTTCAAAATTATTTAAAGTTCAAAATCTTTCCACTCTTTTTTGCGGAGCAACGTGGGCCAATGTTTTTTCCTGCACAACTATAAATTTTTTTTTTAACTTTTTGAATGAAAAATGAAGACCGAAAATGCTTTTTTTGAGCATCATTTTTCAGTGCACGTCAACTAACGTTTATTCTTACAAAAAAATAAATATTTCTCCTTTGAAAATTTTATTGAAAATTAAAGAATGAAACTGCTCTTTTTGAGTTGCAAAAAAAGAAAGTCAAACCTTTAACAATAGCTTTTACAAAAATTATTGTTCGACATTTTAGTTAAATTTTATGTCAACAAGCAAAGTGAAAAATATTTCATTTGTGCGATGTTGGTCAGAAAAATTGAAAAGAAGCTGCAGTGTCTGGCTGGCACCAAATTGGTGACGGAAGCTAATTTAAGGGGGTGGAATCTTATCACTAAATTAGCTACCGCAGAAAAGTAATAAGGTGTGCCAGCCACCACACTGGTTTTTGGCCTTTCCCAAATTGATCTCTCGCCTCCTTCCCTCGGTCTCTTATCAGTCTCATTTAAATACTCCTTCGTTTCTTTCATTTTCTCTTGAACGTCAACAGACGCGGTGTGTTAGTGTTTTAATCTGGTTGTTTGAATTAAATAAATTATTATTATTGTAACCTTGTGTTTCGGCATTCAACCACACCAAGAACCAAAAGGGGAAATTAGCAAGACACGAGACGTGTCAGAAGCCAAGTTCTTGAATAAGAAAGAAATAAATTTATTTGGCGACGATCATCATTTTATATTTTTTGTGCAATATTTTTTTAAATGGCTAGTTCAAAAAAATAGAAAAAGATTAACAATTGAGTTTTTTTGTTTTGAACATTAACTGACAATCCGCAAAATTTTTTGCTGCTATTTTTGAATCTTTTATAAATTCTTTTCAATCTGTGATTTGTATAAAAATCTGTATTGCTTTAATAATTTAAGCTCGCAATTGTGAACAATTTTGTCAGCACTGATGAAAAATCATTAGCCCAATAATGATAAAAAAATTTCTTTAAACTTTATCTGGAACAATGATTAAATTTTTTAAATTGACAGCAATATTCCGGAAAACACTTATTATGACGAACGTTTTCACAATCTGTTAAAAAATCAAAAATATGTTTTCTATCCTATTTGCATACAAGAAGAAGGACTAAATGAATTCATAAACTATTAAAAACCCAAAGTCTGTTTTTGTACCAATAAATACGTTTGAAGGAATTCCGAAACTTTAAAACATCCGCATTGCGGATTCCGCAATAAAAAATAACAAAATAAACAATTTCACGTTACGTAAGAAACTATCTTTATTTAACGATTTTGGATGTCATCCGTTACATGCAATTCTGATTTTTAGATTGAGCAACAAAACACTTCTTTAATCCCCTTTCAATTGAAATAAATAAATGAAATATTTAAAAGAACTTGAGCATTACTATAATATAAATGAAAAAAAGCAAAAAGCAATTTTCTATTTCCATTGGTTTTGTTCCTTTGGGTGTCGATGTCGAAAATTGAAAAAAAAATGAAATTTGCTGCATTTCGGCACGAAAAAAAATTATTCTACAAAACAGAAAAATTGATCTGGAATAAAAATCTCAAGGTAGTTTTCGTTCACATTTGTGAATTCATTTTAAAAAAAGGGTGCAATTTTTCTTTTGTCCTTTTTGACAAAAAATATTTTTCAGCAATTGAATTTGCTTTATTCAACAGATTCAAAAAGAAGTGAAAGTCTGTTTTTTTCAATTTTTTGTTTAGTATTTTACAGAGAATGTTCGTAACAGATTATTTCAACATGATTGTATTTATAAAAATATGTTCAAAATTAAGCCCTTTATATGAAGAATTCATTAAAAATTTGATGCAAACAATTTATTACTCTGATACTTAAAAATATAATTTAAAAATGTTATGCGTTTCTTTCTATTGACTTCTAAATGTGAAGGGAAATGCAGGGTTGTATAAATTGTCGTTAAAATGTGTCTAATATTTGTTTACGGTTATTCCAAGTCTTTTGTTGTAAAATTGATTAATTAAAAAACGTAGTATCCGAAAAAAACATTAATGTCAAATTTTAAAACAAAATAAATTAGATAAAATACAAAGCGTGCTATTTTTTCTTTCTGAAATGTATTTTATCGTTGAAACACATTTGAATAAAAATGTTTTTTTGGAAAAATAATAAAATATCTTTTTTAAAAAAGATTTCGAAATCTTTTCAGTTTCCAATTCTCTCTTTCTTTTTGTTTTTCATTTAAAAAATGAAAACGAACTGCGTTTTTTTAAAATGTATTAAATATTTTTTTGAATACTTTAGGTTTTTATAAACAATGAAAACGTTCAAATCATTACAGTTTTTGAAAGTTTTTAAAATTTTTAAAAATAAAAACACTTTAAGGGAGAATTGTCAAAGTAAAGAACACATTAAATAAAATATGTCAAAAATTTCTAAAATATCAGAAACAAAAATAAAAAAGTATCTGAATTTGTAATATTAATATTGATGTTGTTCCAAATAGTGCAAATTTTTTCATAAAACTAAAATTTCACTTTTTGTTTTTCTCTACAACGATTGACATCTATTTTTTTGTTTGTCTGTTGTTACAACTTTGCGAAAAAAACAGCTTTAACAAATTTTTTTATTTGAAACGTCTTTTTTATTTATTCTAAAAACCTTTGATTCGATATAGAAATGACTTTTTGGAGAATAAAAATTTGAATTTTTCGTATTTGATTTATAGTATTTTTAAACATAATTAGTTTTACTTATTGAAGATTAACTGCAGTAATAGAGCATTTGGTATCAGACATATGGCAAAGTGTACAGTATAAAATTTTTACCGGTCAAAAACATTCCTGTCATCAATGAAAGGAAAGAAATAATTTGCCTTAATATTTGCAATGTTATTAAATCACGGTGTGTCGAATTCCTTTTCAGCGCGCCCCTGGAAAAAACTGGGGAACACTTTTTTTCCATATTAAATTTTTAAACCTAGATTCTGAGACTCTGAAGCAATTTAAACGAATTCTGTAAAAGCAGTAAAAAAGTACATCATCGAGTTATTCTGTGTGACTACAAAAACAAAAAAAAAGTAACACGGATTCTGTAATTTTCGAGGTTCTGAATTGAAAATGGGGAACACTTGGTTTTTGTTGGATTTTTCCTTTTTTTGCTGCATTTTTTTTCTCTTTTTTTGCTGCAAATTTTTTATAAATGCATTAAATCGTTAAAATATTTTATTTAACCTGCATTTAAACATTTATAATATCAATTCTATCAATGATAAGGATCTCATCAAAGCTCCAGAAGCAACAAGTTGCTCAAAAAACTTGAAAAACGTCTGATTTGGATGAATTTAAAGCTGTAAAGTAAGTTTGTTTGTATTTGTTATATTTATATATCGATGTAAACCTGATTAATCTTATTTTTTAGAAGCTCTTGTTGAATCTGCTGATGATGGTGTTATTATGATCGACTCTGATACTGGATTGAATCTTTACGTGGATTTCTACAAGATTGTTGATGGAAAGAATCTCAAGGAAATGATATTGGTCAACCGTACTTTTCTGTAGTTGCCGTCATCCTGAACATGATTATATTTATCAAGAAAAAACTCTAAATACAAAGATGAGCTTATGTGTAATCATAGTATAGTTAACTTTTATTCTTTTATTAACTATTCTTTATAATATTTTATACTGTATTTTGGTAATTGTTTTTTCTTTGCTTAATAAAGAGGTTGTATTGGGATACTGTTGTTGTAACTATCTAGTTTAGGGCTTTTAGTTTAGAATTTTTTTAATAGCTGTTGACGAAAATTATTGCATCATGTATGATTCATCATTACATTTATAAGCTTATACTTTTCGAGCTAAACATTTTCTTTCATAAAAATTGTTATTGTAAGTTTAAATGTCTGGTATTACTTCAAAAGAGGTGATTACCTCAAAAATTATTCATCACCAAGAGAAACGTTATGATCAGCTTGATCTTCGTCATGGGTATCGACATTCTGATAATGAGATTCAAACATTAAGGGTATCATCTTCTTCTAAAATTGAAAGTTTTCGATATTTTCATAGTATTAATCAGAAGCATCTTCCACCTTCAAAGTTTTCTGATCTTAAAAAAGGAAAGTTGAGATATTCATCATTAACAATGCCATCTGAATACCTGGGTATTGATAACAAATGCTCTTTGTCTAAAAATAAAGCTTCATCTAAAGCTGAGGGTCGATCTTCGACCCTCAGCTTACACATTGCTGCTTATGAAAATTCGATTGAAGCAGCTGATGAAGATATTACTGATATTAAAAAAGGTTTTAAAATTAAATCAAATCCAGTGGTGAGCGTAATTTTTAAAGTAATAAGTTATATGAAGAAATGTTATTATTACAGTTTCCAATGTGTCCATTTGAATTCCCAAGACAACAAGACGATAATCCTTCAACACCAGAAATTCAGCAATTTACGGCTTCACAACAATTATTCAATCCTAATAATGCTGTAACTCCAAAATTTCGGGGACCAAACAAGAAAACATTAAAAAGGCTAAATAGTTCAGTTGGAGGAATGATTAAAACAGCTGTTAACGAATTTAGTAAGTATACAGTATTCTCCTGTTAAGTTGCAATTTTATTTACAGATAGTGCTGATCCTCCGACCCAGCTTCAAATGTTTAAAGATTTAATGAAGGAAAATTTTCACCTTAAAGAAAAGCTAAAACAAACTGAACATAACTTTGAATTATTAGTATCAAAGAGCGGCAGTTGTAACAAAATTGAAGACGATACATCTGCTGAAGATGTTGAAATGTTTGGTGCTTCTGAAATTTTAATTAATGAAAAAGAAGTACAGACTGATGAAACTCGGATGCCTGAAGACAAACCTTGTAAAAAGTTTGAAGAAATTATGGTAAATGCATCTATAAATGATGATACAACAGGTAATATTTTGTTTGAAAATATTTTTTACCTTCCAAAATTTATTAGATTTGCAACATTACCTTTTCAATTTTGTACAACGGATGATATCTTTTAAAAAATGTTATTTGGATTTGAAGTCTCCATATCGTGCAAGAGATCGTGTGTATGATGCATTTTATATTTTATGTTATATGGCTGCACCAAGAACACCACTTAATTCTGCAGAAGCAATGAGACATCGAAAGGAATTGGTTCTCCGGGTTGCTTCCAAATTTGGTTTTCAACTTAAACTTGAAAATAAAATCAGTCCCTTGGAAGCTTCTTTAATGCAAAATGAATGTCGATTATCAAAGCGGTGCTATATGAAATTAAGAGGGTTGTTGAAAGATTACTGTGAATTACCGTCACGATATATGGTATTCTGTCCATTAAACTTTAAAAGCATAAAAATTTTAATTTTTTACAGATGGAACAACAAGTTAAAGAAATTGATCAATTGTTTGAAACTACAGTAAGAATCATTACTGTCGAAGGTGTTCAGATTAAGGTTACAACTGTTGATAATATCCTTGAACTCATCAGATACCGTATCGAAACCCTTCTTAAGCATGGCAATTTTCGTGAAATGAATCCTCCATGGAATAAAACAATTTTTTTGTATGAATTTTACGATAAAGGCGGCAAACATCTTACCGTTAAACAAGCTCTTGGACTTTCTTGTTCATTATTACCAAATGATCCACAACGTATCATTTTCATCGGTGCATATGATGGTGACATGAAACACATGGGTCGAGCTTTTGCTCCTAATATTCGGCAATTAAATCAAATTCATTCAATACAAATATTAGTTGATGGAGTGACCACAACATTTAATATTGTTCGTCGTTTCTGTTCAGATACAGAAGGTATCCTTCAAGCTCACTGCCGTAAGCCTGCAACATCAAACACATTTTGCTGGAATTGTGATTATGTTCGCCCAGCAGATCGCAGCTACAGTAACCCTGAGGTTAAATTTTTGAAAGAAAGGGCCATTACCAATGCAATATTTCAGGCAATCAAAGTTGGTGCACCAAGGCTAACATTTGAAGAAGATGACAATGGCTGGATTGATAAACCTTACTTTGATAGCAAACCCGATGAAATTGCATTTCCAGTACTTCATATGTGGCAGGGATTGCTGAATGATAAATTGAACCAAATGGAAGACGTTTTAAAACAAATGGATCTTCATGCGCTTTCACCAGCAGAAAGAGCTGAACTTGAAGAAATCCTTGCTGAATCTGATCAACAAGTTCAAAAATTGTCCGCGGCATTTTATACTGAACAAGAAAAGCTGTGTGCAACAGAAGTTACTGTAAATATGGTTGAACATTTGTTGGATAACCATGCTGTTCAAGGACATTTTCCACCAAATAATGGCCATGATGGAGGTTGCACTGCTTCTTTCTGTGCATCTCGAGCTGGATACGATATTGAAGATGAATGGAAAGTTTGCAATTGCTGTAATCCTCCTAAAAGATATCATAAATTTTGTATTGGATTTCATGGATGCAAGGGGACAATTCAATGCCGTCTTGTAAGAGAATATTTGAGAAAGAATCAACTTTCGACTTATCTTCAAAATACTCTTACAAAGGGACAAGAAAATTATCGCAAATTAATCGTTGCTGTTGAGAAAAGAAAAAAGAAGCTTGAAAAGGCATTAATTTCAAAAGGAAATGTTTCTGGCCCTAATATGAAACAATACTATAACATTTTGAATGGCTTGGGAGTTTATAGAAATGCTTGGTTTGGTAATTTCAATGGCAACCAAGCAAGAACTGTGATGACAAAAACTCACAAATTTGATGAACTTGAAGCTATACAGACAGAACCAAGAATTCATCACCTTGTTACAGCAATTAAAAAGCTCGGCATTTTACAAAATTATACTGTAGCTGCTTTGCTCACAGAAAATCAGATTGAAGAACTAAAAATTGGTATTGAAGATTATATTCAACATATGGTAGAAAATCTTGGAGACACCAATGTTACCCCAAAAGCCCACTTTCTCCTTCATCTTTATGAAAATGCTGCAAAATACAAAACTCTGGGATTGTTATCTGAGCAAGCCATTGAAGCTCTCCATGCATATGTAAATTCTATTTACCCTCGGGCTGCATTTTTCAAGAAAGAAGAACGAGATGCATGGATTATGAAGCATGTATGGCGGCAAAATATAATGAAGGATATGAAAGCAACAAAAGAAAAATAGTTTTAATTAATGCACATTTTGAATAAAAATTATGTATGAATTTAATAAACAAAATTTAATGCTTAAACGCTAATAGATAATAAAAATGAAACAATATAAAGAATAGTTAATAAAAGAATAAAAGTTAACTATACTATGATTACACATAAGCTCATCTTTGTATTTAGAGTTTTTTCTTGATAAATATAATCATGTTCAGGATGACGGCAACTACAGAAAAGTACGGTTGACCAATATCATTTCCTTGAGATTCTTTCCATCAACAATCTTGTAGAAATCCACGTAAAGATTCAATCCAGTATCAGAGTCGATCATAATAACACCATCATCAGCAGATTCAACAAGAGCTTCTAAAAAATAAGATTAATCAGGTTTACATCGATATATAAATATAACAAATACAAACAAACTTACTTTACAGCTTTAAATTCATCCAAATCAGACGTTTTTCAAGTTTTTTGAGCAACTTGTTGCTTCTGGAGCTTTGATGAGATCCTTATCATTGATAGAATTGATATTATAAATGTTTAAATGCAGGTTAAATAAAATATTTTAACGATTTAATGCATTTATAAAAAATTTGCAGCAAAAAAAGAGAAAAAAAATGCAGCAAAAAAAGGAAAAATCCAACAAAAACCAAGTGTTCCCCATTTTCAATTCAGAACCTCGAAAATTACAGAATCCGTGTTACTTTTTTTTTGTTTTTGTAGTCACACAGAATAACTCGATGATGTACTTTTTTACTGCTTTTACAGAATTCGTTTAAATTGCTTCAGAGTCTCAGAATCTAGGTTTAAAAATTTAATATGGAAAAAAAGTGTTCCCCAGTTTTTTCCAGGGGCGCGTTCAACACACCGTGTAAATTTCAAAATGTCCTGAAAGAAGCAAATTACACTGAAAAAAACCGGTGACGAAAAAACTCTCACCGGTGACTTGTCGGTTACGAATTCGTCACCGATGGTGACGCAAAAGTGTTGAATTCGACACTGGTGAGGGAATTTTTCTCACCGTGGTGATGGTCGAAGTTACGAATACATCACCGATTTTTTTCAGTGTAAAGGCCCGAAACAATTGTTTTATAATTTGTTTGTCTACACATTTTTTTCGTGAAAGTCGTACAAAATTTATTTGAAATTAATCAGGTTAAATCACAAAAATTAAAAAAGGAAAAAGTGGCTTTTTTCAAAATGATATGCTTTAACTTGTGCATTAAAAAGTGATACAAAATTGTAAGAATTACATATTCTATTTTATGTTAAATGTATGTATTTTTTAAAAATTAAAATTAGCTGCAACGCAAAAATTTCTTTGTTTATTTATTGGCCGTTTGCTTGAAATAGCATCCTGTTTTTTCTTTACTAAAACTTCATTTTACTTTCAAATAATATAGTGTCTAACAGCTTGAACAATATTTTTATTTGATACGTTTTTAAAACATTAAAAAAACGGAAAAAAATGACTTGTAACTTTAATTTTAGTCGGACACACTGGCAAAGTTCATCAAACAGCATAAGTTTTTCTGTTTGTTTTATTTTATAAATGCGGCAAGCAAGTATCAGGGTGTTCCATAAGTTTTGTCATTTTTTTACACTTGGCAAAGTGTACTTCCGTATAAAAAAACGACAAAACTTATGGAACACCCTGATATTTTTATTTTGAACATTGAAATATTTTTTTGAATATTTAGTTAAGTCTTATTATTTAATTCAAAAATAGAGATCTTGTATGCCATTCAAAAAGATTAGATATTTTTAATTACAACACGAAAGTAGAAGAAAAAATATAAAAATCATTAATAAAAAAATGAAACAAAATGTTCCATGTTAACACAAAGAAAATAATATTTCTTTTCAACAAAAGTTCTAGGAAAAACTTAGTTCCTTATTAAGTCTTTAATTTTTTATAAGGTAATTTTTATTAACAAAGCATACTTTTTCGGGATAGTCTTTGATCTTAAATTTTTTCGAAAAATATGACACAAGCGTTCAAATGTTTAATGCCTTCGAACCATTGTTTTCGAAATTGGCAAGAATTATTTTAATACAACTACTTTTACGTGCTAATGTAATATTTGAAAGAAATGCTTTAATTAATTAATGATTTTTGTTTGCACTCTTGTTTTCTTGTTTTTTGTTTGAATTAAACACTTTTCTTGTATGCTAGAAAAATATGATTTTTCTACAGAATTCATTTTTTACCTTAAAATATTCAAATAAACTTTAAAAGTAACTACGAAAATATGTTAAATCTTTATAAATTCGTTTTAGAATTTTAGAAATAATAATATATTTCAATATTTAGAAATTTTTTTAGTGAAACACGTCGCCCGACGTTTTTTCCTGTAAAACGGAAAACATTTTTTTTCGAAATCTTTGTCGTGTGTTGGGGTGAGTAAAAAAGTGATTTCAAAATAGCTAACATCTGTTCAACAGGAAAAGGTAATAGAGCAATATTAATAAAAGAAATGTTTCAATCAATGTCAAGATATGGGCGTATGTGCTTTTTTACTTTTACTTTGGTAGCAGTAAGTTGAATGGTGTAATACTATTTTTACAATCATTTTGCATTAAATTTTATCTCACTTATTTGAATTTATGGTAACTCAAAATCATTTTCTTTAATAAATACTGGACTGGATAAACAGCTTGGTGTTTCGGTTATGTTAATTTTCCTCAAAAAAATAACATCATGCTCACAATTTGGTAATTTCTTCAAAACAAAAATTAAAACTAAAATATTCTGAGATGATTTATGCCTTTTTTAACTTTTTTCGCCATCAAAGTGGCAAAAATGAATGCATTCATAAAAAAAAGGCCCACAACACGAATAAAAAACTACAGCCATAAGTTTGTCCTTGTAAAACCATTCACGATTTTATTACTAGCTCACAAAAATCGATTGATTCAATTTTCGTTAAAAAGAAAAAATATTTTGCACATAAAAAAACTATTCAACTTTTCCTTTTTTCAATAAAAGTGGCAGAAAAACAGGCTTTGAATATTTTTATTAACGTTTATGCGGAAAAAAACAAGTAAAAAATTATAATGTTCTTTATATTTTTGCTTTTAGAAAAACTTTAATAGCAAGATAAAAATGGTACAGGTCATTAAATAAAAAAAATATTCTTGTTGTAGATAAATTAGCATAATTAGCATAACTTTATTCTATTTGTGATTGTCTATATATAGTCTCTTGTCTCTCTAATAAATGTCTCATTCTTGCCTCATTCCTCTTTCCTACTTCAGTGGTGACGAGAGTGCTGTGATTCTCCAATGTTCCTGTCAACAACCTGCATGATAAAACACTGAAAGTGTCTTTATCGATGTCGTCTATGGTCTCAAGCACAAAAGCTAGATTTTTGTTTAAAAATCTGCATACAAAAGAAGGAAGAAGAGAAGAGGAAGATTTAACCCGGACAATGGGACATTGTTCGTAAACACCGGCTCAAATATTAATCAAGATAAGAGCTGACACCTAATATTTGCTGGCAGCAAATATTAGCATACCTCTGGCGTATGGCAAATAAATTGGTTTAATCTGTCAGATTATCAACCATTCAACATCAATCCAGAGCAAGTTCTCTCAATTCCATTTCAACAAATATCTCACCTTAATCCGAAACACAGCGCCAAAATCAGTTTGGGCTTTCGGGATTACTCAAAGGCAACAGAATGATATTATGAATCTGAAAGTTATTGACATCTATGCTCGAGGATTTGTAAGCTCAACTCAATAATTTGGTCAACAAAAGAAACGTATGGCGTGTAAACAAAGAAATGCTTTACAACTGCTGCCATCGGATGGTACGTCTTCTTTAGCGAAATCAAATTTATGTGTATCTTCTGTTTAATACTGAAAGTATTAAAACAAGTACATCTACACTATTCAATGCATCATTAAGTACTGGAAGTGCTCAAGCATACATATCTTAAAACCTCAGTAACACAAGGAAGAAGAACACCAACATCAACTTGGTCAATTCCAGCTTACGCACAGGAAACAAGAAAGATGCAAATGAATTTTGCTGGTAGATTCTTATCTCAATATCTTAACAATTCTGGTACAGAAATTGTTAATACTCAAATCACCAAAAACAAAAGGGAAGCTGAAAGTTTCACCTTAAAGGGGGAGGCGCATCGCCTGTAGTTTTTTTGATGCGACTATGAACTTTTTTTTACAAAGATCAGGGACTCATTGCAGCTGCAGTGAAGAAAAAAACAAGCTCCAATGAAGGGTGTTTTCGCGTCGAGAAATGCAATCGACTTTGCCTCAAAAAAACTACAGGCGATGCGCCTACCCCTTTAAATAATTTTCAACTTCGAGATATTCAAGTAGTCTTAAAGGAAAGCTGAAAGTTTATCCTTAAAAGTTTTGCTTAAAAACTCAAATTGTTTACTAAACTGAATCAGTTTAGCAAATATTGGCAATAAATAAATCAAGACAAGAGACAAACTTCAACAGTACCTGTGAAATCAATTAATCATATTCTAATCAGTAGACGTAAACATCTAGGGGAAGGTGTTGTAGATAAATTAGCATAATTAGCATAACTTTATTCTATTTGTGATTGTCTATATATAGTCTCTTGTCTCTCTAATAAATGTCTCATTCTTGCCTCATTCCTCTTTCCTACTTCAATTCTGTTTTCTTGCACATAAAAATGTAATTATTTGAATTTGTTTACTGTTAAAAACCAAAGATATTTTTAAGTACCAATCAATAAACACCTGCAGGAATCCACTTTAAGCATAAAACGGACATAAAATGCAACACATGAAAAAAGTTTAAGCACTTGTTTGAATTCTTATAGCTGATAACAGAAAAAAGAATAGAGTGTACATGTATTTCAATGACAAAGAACAGCAATAAAAAAGACATTTGAATTAAAGTCAAAAAAATCATTGAAACTGATAATAAATGTCATTCATTTTCTCTTTCCTTGAAGAATAAAACCAAATTGTTTGAATATTTGATTTTTCTCATATGCCACAAGAACCAGATACCAAACATAAAACTCTCAAAAATGAAAAATCCCTCTTTTATCCCGGCAACAAATTTACGATTTGTGCTTTATAAACCTAAACATTGTGGTCAAATTTTATAAGTGGTGACCTTATAACAATTTAAAAAATATCCATTTAAATAAACTTGGTTCTTCTACAGTTTTGCAACCCTTGCTTTTTTCTTCCTTGAACGGTGATTTTCCTTATTGTTTTTCTTCAAAGTTTTTTACAAAAAGTAAAAACCTTGAAGAAACACAGTAACAACAACCACTGTTAAAGGAAAAAAACATGCTAATTTTTTTTCATTTCCGGTATCCTTTTCTTCAACCAATGAAACTGCGATTATTGTTTTTGTGTTATTTTCATATTCTTATTTGCTTACCAAAGAGAATTATTTAACGTTAAAAAAGTTAAATAAAAAATAAAAACCACTTCAGCTGATCATAATATTAAAGGTCTTACTTTTTTTATTAATTATTATAGCTATAAAACCTATAATTTCAGGGCTTTATCTTTTTCGAAATAAGCAACAAAATAAAAACTTTTTCTTTCCCCATTTTAGAAATTGAGAAACGAAATATTCAAAGAACATGGTCGTCGCTAAAACTGGTAAGTGCAAAAAAAATCATTTTCTTTATTTATAAATTTTGTTCTTTTGTGTCTGTCGGAGTGGGTCTTTTTAAATGAAAAAAATTTGGTTTAGATATCCAAAAATAATAATAAGGAAAACCAAAAAGTCAATGTTGCTATCTTTTACATCTGTAAACGAAAATTGCGAGTTTAGTGTCGTCATATTTGAAGAAATATTAAGAGAAAAAGTGCCCCAATAATCTGTTTAATTTTACTAGACAATTGTCTCAAAACAAAAAAAAAAGATTTTATACTTTTTGTGAATCGTTTTTACGAAAAAAAATTTGTCGGTGAAAAATTTTAAAAGATTAAAAACAGAAATTTTTTTTGTTTTGAATATTGTTGTAACCGTCGTTTAACAAATATACCAAGCAAATATTTATTGCAGAATAACAACGTAAAAGTAATCGCACCGGATTAAATAATCACCAAGTAATTGAGGAACTCTCAGGAACAACGATAAACGAAACGAAGGAGGACAATTTGGCCGCGTAGATAAATAAATGTTAAGCACTGAAAAGTCTAACACTCAGTCTACGGAACGCCAACTATAAATACAATATAGGAATACCTTAAATTAGGGGTACACAATAATACCTTAAGCTAAGGGTACAACAAATATTAACAGACGTGTTGAAAAATTAATGTGCAGTTTTTTTTGAATCTTTTATAAATTTTTTTTCAATCTTTAATTTGTATAAAAATCAGTATTGTTTTAATTATTTAAGTGATACCACAATGGTGAACAATTTTGTCAGCACCGATGAATGTCATTAGTCCAATAATGATTAAAAAAATTTCTTTAAACTTTATCTAGAACAATAAAAATAATGATTCAAATTTTTAAATTGACAACAATATTCCGGGACTTAGGCACTTATTATGAATGTTTTCAAAAGAAAGTTTTCACCACATTTATTTGAAAAAATTGTATTCCCCAGTATAGTTATATAAATAAATACTGGTTGATTTACTTTTGCTAAACGTTTTGTTTTGAAAACATAACAATATTCTCATTGATGTTATTAAGTTCTTGATTTCTGTAAAACATGAATTAAAAATAAAATATTCAAAGATGATTTTTGTTTCTTATAAAATTTTTTAATTAAAAAAGTAGCAAAATCATTGTGTTGACGAAAAAAAGAAGGTCTAAAAGAGATGAAACCGATAAATCATTAGTCATATGAACATCCGTGAATTGGCCCATTACAATTTTACACAGTTCAAAAAAATGTGTTGCCTTGAATTTCAATCAAAAAAACTGAACACAAAAATAACTTTTTCATTTTATTTTTAAAAAAATTGAAAGAAAATATAACTATTTTTAATATGTCATCAAAAAAATCAGCAAAACCCATGACATTGTTTTCCAAACAATCACAATTTTAAAAGTTATGTTTGTGATTTAAAAACTAAAAACATTAGTAATGATGGTTAGCTGAAGACCGAATCGCTTTGATCAAATACGAAAAAAAACACAACTGTCCAAAATCTTCATTAAATAATTTTGGTAATTAAAAATATTAAAAATTCAACAAAAATAATGTATTACTTTTCCACCAAAAAAACAAAACACCTGCATTTTTACAAAAAATTTTTTTATCATTTTATAGACCAATATTTTTTCTTCAACGCTTTTTTAATTTTGAAAAAAAAAGTGCGAAGCTCTGTTTTTTACGAAATTATTGTCTCAAAAATTTTTTTTGAAAAATCATTGCAGAAAAAGCGTACAATTTCGTAACCCTTTTTGTAACATCAATTTTGGGCAAACACACCGGCAAAGTCAAACAAAATTTGTTTTTCCGTTCTTTTTTGACCTATATACGCCGCAAAAAACATAATATTTTTGACAATGAAATATTTTTCTTGAATATTTAATATGCTAACTTATATTGTTCAATCTAGAAATAGAGATCCCAAATACAACTACAAAAAGATTAGATATTTTTTATTACTTACTAGGAGCTAAAAATACGGAACATTAATAAAAAAATAGAAATGTGACCTGGCACACTTGCAAAGTTTTCTTTGCGAAATACTTCGACAAACTGTTGTCCTGCAAAACAGTAAATATTTCTTCATTGAAATATTGGCGAAAAAAGTTTGATAAAACTGCTGTTTTTAAGCAGTCAACGATGTTTTGTCTAGTTTAACCAAAAAATCATTTACAAACAAATTTTTTTCTCAAATGCAACTTTTAAAAAATATTAGTTTTTGTTTTCATCATTTAATCGATAAATTCTTAAATTAGTCGTTGCTCTTCGAATCTTTTATAGAGCCCGATTTTTGAGAAACTACAACTTTTTGAAAATATTTTGGCACAGGGAACTCGAAATGATGTCAGAAGCGTATAAAATGTGTTTTCTAAGTAAATAAGGTCCAGAAACGTCATTTTCGTTGTCATTTTCATCATAAGTGCCCTAGTTTTCGATATGCAAATTTTTCAGATCAAAAATGAAAAATCGCCATCTTTGAAGATAAAATCACCAAAGTGGTACCATTCGAAAGCCCTTAACGAGCTGAATTAAGAAAAATTAGAAACTAAGACATTTGGCCCTTTTAAACGGGCGCTATTAGACACAGAACGCCAGTAAACAAATTGCAAAAATGTTGTCGTAACTCTTTTTTTTATAGTGTTACCCCTGGTTTTTCAACGAATCGAATTTTCCATCATTTTTTGCCCTAGGAACTGAAAATATTAAAAAAATTTAGGTGGGTTTTAAGAGGTCGTCTGAATTTTTGAAAGCACTGCGTCATTTAACTCAAAAACACAAAAATCTTCATTTTTGCTCTAATTCCAGTGTTGTGCTTTTTTGTTTTAGTCGCCTCCGACTCCGCCTCGGAGGCGACTCGGAGGCGCCTCCGGAGTCGCCTCCCAATCGCCTCCGGACCATTTTTTGCATTAAACAAGTTATGGAAATAGAAATCAATTTTTTTTCACTGTTTTCATACATTATTAGCAATTAAAGACAAAAAATGGTAATTTAAAATATTTTTTACTTATTTAAAATCAAAAAAGCCGCTTACAGTATATTTACTGTCCAATTTTTACTTTGATGTAACAAAAGACAAATAAATTTTATGCCAGTATTTTTCCATTTAAAAGATTTTCGACAGTGGTGAATCCAGAAATGACACTTCTGGTAGCACCAAAATTCCGAAAATTCTACTTTTCTTACATATTCAGATGAAAAACAAATCACAACAGGGAGGCGCCTCCGAGCACGTGCCTCCGCCTCCGCCTCCGGAGGCGCCTCCGGAGTCGCCTCCTCGCCTCCGGAGGCGGAGGCGCAACAACACTGTCTAATTCTGCCAAATTTGGGTGGAAATGATAGAACATAGTTAGAAATGAATATAGCAAAACTTTTTGTACCAAAATATGCAAATTTGGATTTTTCAGAACACGACAAAAGTCAAAACCCATGAAAATGGCATATTTTAGGGATAAAATTCCTAAAATGATTACGGTAAGGTATTATTGTGTCCAAATGGTTCTGTAATTATTATTAGTATGTCTGCTAACTGTTTCTAGCATACAAACATCATATACTCCCGGTAACCCAGTTTTTTGGGTAATTAAAAACCCTCGTTTTTAGGCAAAAAAACGCGATTTTTGACAGATCTCAAAATAAGTAAAACTTCAACTACAATTTCGAAATTTGTGTTTATTATGTTAATCTAGGTGTCTAGTATATATTTACATTACAACATACCTGGTACTTTATCAAATTTCGAAATCCCGACATTGTAAACATACCTCATTTTTTCGAAAAATGCCATTTTTATTATAGGTTGTTTTTTCATCAAAAATGACATTTTCATCACTTTATTTGTGTAAAAAACATAATTTTTTATAAAACTATAAACTATTTTATGCGTTTGAGTATCTGTACTTTCAAAAAATTCACTTTTTTTAAAACAAAATGTACCATGTTAACATAAAGAAAATAATATTCCTTTTAAACAAAAGTGCTTTTAATTTTTTAAAACTTTCGTTTTTATTAACAAAACATATTTTTCGGGATCTTATTAGATCTTTAATAGTTTCGCAAAATACGACACAAGAGGTGAAATGTTTAATGCCTTTAAAGCATTGTTTTTCAAATTGGAAAAAATTATTTTAATACAACTACTTCTACTTGTTAATGCAACATTTGATGGAAATGATTTAATTAATTAATGTTGCGTTGTTTACATTCACGCGTGTTTTCTTGGTTTTTTTTTGAATTCACCGCTTTTCTCGTATGCAAGAAAAATGTGATTTTGTTACAGAATTTGTTTTTTACTTTAAAATATTCCATAAAAACATTAAAAAAGCTATCAAAAATATTTCAACACTGTCTATATTTTTTTAAAGTATTTAAAGGTCAACATCTTTAAAGTCTTTTTTTGTGGAACACGTCGATCAATTTCTTTTTCTCAAAAAACGGAAAATATTTCTTCTTTGAAACTTTGGTGAAAAAATAAAGAACAAAACTGCTCCTTGTGAGCTGGAAAAAAAGAACCGTTTTTTTTTGAAAAGCAGTTTTTAAATACAGTTACTTGTTTGTTGAAAATAATGAAAATTTTTTTGAAAAACTTTAGTTAACTAATGTTAGCTAAAGAAAGAGTGCAAAAGATCGTTTGTCTATTTTAGCAAAAATTTTTGCAAATGCTACTTTAAAAACATCTGTTTTTTTCAAAAGAACATTTTTGCATTTCTTTTACAAAAAGACATTTGTCTATGAAAAAATTATCGAAAACAAAAAAGTTTTGTTTTTTTTTGAACATTGATCGATAAAATTACTAAATTATTTATTGCTTTTCTGAAACTTTTTGAAAAATTTAATGAACTTTTAAAAAAAGGTTAAAGAACCCCATAATCAGACCAGAGGTCGTGGGGGGCGATGCTGGCGCGACTTTCCAGCATCTGCACTTAGCATTTAGGTGTCCGGATCTAAGATCCTTGCCGGCGCAACCCGGTGGTGGACCACCCCCTTTCGGGAACCTTCCACTCGAGCGGAGAGCTCATATGAGTGTACCCATTGCCTTCCAATTGGTAGCGCCTGGGTTGGGCACGCACGGGGATTCGAACCTTCCACTCTTTCGAGTATCTGTCCGACCGAGAGTCTGTCGCTCAAACCACTCGGCCACCCGTCCGCAATGAACTTTTATTTGTTTAAAAATCTTTATATATATTGTTGGGAAATGATTTTTTGGTTAAACTAGACAAAACATCGTTGACAGCTTAAAAACAGCAGTTTTTATCAAACTTTTTTCGCCAATATTTCAATGAAGAAATATCTACCGTTTTGCAGGGGAAAAATTTGTCGAAGTATTTCGCAAGAAAAAACTTAGCACTTTAAACATTTTTAAAAGAATATAAATTGTGTCAAAACATATTTTTAATAGTTCTTTTTAAAGTTTTTTTGAATTTTTTAAGAAAAAAAGCGAACAGTGTAAAATATAATAATATTTATCTTGCGTATAAGAAAAGGATTTATTACTAAAAAACAAAAGAAACAATAAACAAGCATTAATTAATTAAAACATTTCAAGCAAGTTTCACATTAACACGTAAAAGTAGTTTATTAAGAAATTCTTTCCAATTTGGAAAACAAATGTGTAAAGGCTTTAAAATTTCGAATTTAGTTTTTGTAGCTCCTTTTAACAAAACCACAATTGTCTCGAGCTTTACCCTAATTAAGTTAATTAAAAATATTCAAATTGATCATTTTTAAATATCCTTTTTTTAAAAGCGTTTTGAATCAAAAGAACCAGTGCCTTAGTGTTTTTTTGAATTATTTGATTTTTAAAAAAAGTCTAAATATTTTTAGATCGTTTGTTATCATAGCCAGAGCCTCGAATTATTTGGAATATGCAATGTGTTTTATGTTCTTTTTGTTAACCATCAGTGTGATTTGTTTGGAGTCATATAATATTAAAAATTCAAGATGTGTTTAAAATAAGTTTAGCTGATTTTTTTCTAACACCAAAAAATTACATTAAAAAATACGCAATAAACAAATAGCAAAACAACAACATGTTGGAAATTTTAATTTTCTTTCTTTATTTAACTATTGAGAATATAAGGAATTATTGTATCTGAAACGAGCAACAAAATTCAATTTTTAATCTGTTTTTCCAAATTGAAACAGATAACTGAAATATTCAAAAACCTTGTATCATTAATTGGTTTTAATAAGAAAAAAAGGTGATTTTCTGTTTTCTCATTGATTTTGTTCTTTTGTGTTTGTCGGTGTCGAAATTCGCTCTTTTTTTGAACAAAAAAAAACTATTTTACAAAGCAGAAAAAATGATGTGGAATAAAATTTTCAATTTGGTTTTCGTTTACATTTGTTAAATCACCAAAAAACGAATTCAATTTTTGTTTTGTTCTAATTGGTAAATATATTTTTCATCAAGTGAATGTGCTTTGCTCAACAGATTCAAAGTGAAGTAAAATCATGTTTTTGAATTTTTTGTTTTATATTTTAAAGAGATTGTAACAGATAATTTGAACATAACTTTGACTTTCTTTGACTTTCTAAATGTGAATGAAAATGCATTGTTGAATAAGTTGTTGTAAAAATGGGTTTAATATTTATCAATCGTTACTCCACGGCTTTTGTTAAATCATTTGTTTGCTAAAGAATGAAATATCCGAAAAAAATTAATGCCATATTTTTAAGCAAAAATTTGATAAAAACAAAGCATTAAACGCCAAGTTCGAAATTTAAACACTTATTGATTTTGGACAATATTAATTTGTTATGACTTCTGAATTGCAAGATCATATATGTTTTTAAATATAATTGTTTGTTTGTGAAATATTTTTGCAATTCTATTTCTGATAACTGCACATAAAAAAAATTCATCGATTCAAAAATTTTTTCAAAGAAATAGAAAAAAAGGAGGAACAAATGAAAAACATCCAGCATAAGTTTGTCCGTGCATGATGCTTTTTTTGAGCAACAAAATCCATTTTTTAACCCCTTTTTTCTCAATTGAATATTTCAGTTATGAACACATTAACCACTTTAAGAAAATATAAGATTTGAATTTTTCAATGAGTTTTCTAAAAAAATATAAAATATGCAATTTAAACAAAAATATTTCGAATATTTGATTAAGGCATTTTCTGATTCCCTTGCAATATTATTTTCTCCCCATTATTAATTTAAGAGCGTATTGTTTTTGTCACTGTGAAAATAAAATTAGATTAAAATCTTTTCTTACTCTAAAAACTATCTAAATTTTCTAAAATCTGAAACAGATCATAAATTTTATCGTAGACATGTTCTTTTCCTGAAAAGCAAAAAAGGATGCCACAAAGATTGCTTTCAGCATTCTATTTTAAGGAAAGCGGATTATCTGTGAACGTTTCCATATTTTATTGAACATATTGTTGTTTTTAAATACAGAAACATCGGCAACTTAGGTTATTTCGCAACAAATTTTGAAAAGCACGAGATAGTTTCAAAAGATTTAAAATATTTTTTTCACTTGCCACAAATCGCAAATAGCTCGTTACTGGAAAGTTTGAATTTTTTAAAGCCTTTACACATTTGTTTTCCAAATTGGAAAGAATTTTTTAATAAACTACTTTTACGTGTTAACTTGCTTGAAATATTTTAATTAATTAATGCTTCTTTATTTTTTCTTTTGTTCTTTTGTAATAAATCCTATTCTTAAACGCAAGATAAATATTATTATTTTTTACACTGTTCACTTTTTGCCTTAAAAAATTCAAAAAAACTTTAAAAAGAACTATTAAAAATCTGTTTTGACACAATTTATATTCTTTTAAAATGTTTGAAGTGCAAAGTTTTTTCTTGCGAAATACTTCGACAAACTTTTCCCCTGCAAAACGGTAGATATTTCTTCATTGAAATATTGGCGAAAAAAGTTTGATAAAACTGCTGTTTTTAAGCTGTCAACGATGTTTTGTCTAGTTTAACCAAAAAATCATTTACAAACAAATTTTTTTCTCAAATGCAACTTTTAAAAAATATTAGTTTTTGTTTTCATCATTTAATCGTTAAATTCTTAAATTAGTCGTTGCTCTTCGAATCTTTTATAGAGCCCGATTTTTGAGAAACTACAGCTTTTTGAAATGATTTTGGCACAGGGAACTCGAAATGATGTCAGAATTTTAACAAACCATTTTGTATCATAATATGCAAATGTGGATTTTAAAGACCACGATTTAGGTCAAAACCCTTAAAAATGGCATATTTTGGGGATAAAATCCTTAATAAAAATTATTATTAGTATGTCTACTAACTATTTCTAACATACAAACATCATATACTCCCGGTAACCCTGTTTTTTGGGTAATTAAAAACCCTCGTTTTTAGGCAAAAAAACGCGATTTTTGACAGATCTCAAAATAAGTAAAACTTCAACAATAATTTCGAAATTTGTGTTTATTATGTTCATCCAGGTGTCTAGTATATATTTACATTACAACATACCTGGTACTTTATCAAATTTTGAAATCCCGACATTGTAAACATACCTCATTATTTCGAAAAATGCCATTTTTATTGTAGGTCGTTTTTTCCTCAAAAATGACATTTTCATCACTTTAGTTGTGTAAAAAAACATAATTTTTGATAAAACTATAAACTATTTTATGCGTTTGAGCATCTGTACTTTCAAAAAATTCACTTTTTTGAAAACAAAATGTACCATGTTAACATAAAGAAAATAATATTCCTTTTAAACAAAAGGGCTTTTAATTTTTTTAAACTTTCGTTTTTATTAACAAAACATATTTTTCGGGATCTTATTAGATCTTAATATAGTTTCGAAAAATACGACACAAGAAGTGAAATGTTTAATGCCATTAAAGCATTGTTTTTCAAATTGGAAAAAATTATTTTAATGCAACTACTTTTAATTGTTAATGTAACATTAGATGGAAATGATTTAATTAATTAATGTTGCGTTGTTTACATTCACGCTAGTTTTCTTGGTTTTTTTTGAATTCACCGCTTTTCTTGTATGCAAGAAAAATGTGATTTTGTTACAGAATTTATTTTTTACTTTAAAATATTCCAAAAAAAACATTAAAAAAGCTATTAAAAATATTTCAACATATATTCTTTTAAAGTATTTAAAGGTCAACATCTTTAAAGTCTTTTTTTGTGGAACACGTCGATCAATTTCTTTTTCTCAAAAAACGGAAGATATTTCTTCTTTGAAACTTTGGTGAAAAAATAAAGAACAAAACTGCTCCTTGTGAGCTGGAAAAAAAGAACCGTTTTTTTTAAAGCAGTTTTTAAATACAGTTACTTGTTTGTTGAAAATAATGAAAAAATTTTTTGAAAAACTCTAGTTAACTAATGTCAGCTAAAGAAAGAGTGCAAAAGATCGTTTGTCTATTTTAGCAAAAATTTTCACTTCTCAACAAAATTTTTGCAAATGCTACTTTAAAAACATCTGTTTTTTTCAACAGAACATTTTTGCATTTTTTTTACAAAAAGACATTTGTCTATAAAAAAAATATCAAAAACAAAAAAGTTTTGTTTTTTTTTCGAACATTGATCGATAAAATTACTAAATTATTTATTGCTTTTCTAAAACTTATTGAAAAATTTAAGGAACTTTTATTTGTTACTATAACCATTTAGTCAATTACTGTTGATTATCGATCAAACGTTATAGAAACACATCGGTTAAGCATTGTCAGTTGATGTATGTGTGTGTTAATTAGTTTTACTATGGTAGCAGTTAATTGAATGGTAAAAAACAATTAATTTTTGAAATCATCTTGCAATGATTTTCTTGATAAATTTTTGAACTAATGGTATTTCAAAATAATTTTCATTAATAAATACTGTGAGAAGGAAACGAAGATTTGTCTGTTTTCGTTCTCTTCAAAAAATAACATTATGCTCTCAAATGTTATACATTATGGTAAATTTTACGAAACAAAAATTAAAAATAAAATATTCAGAAATGATTTATGCCTTTTTCAATTTTTTGGGCAATTAAAGTAACAAAAATGAATGCAGCCACAAAAACGAAGGCCCAAAACACGGATAGGAAACAACTGCCATATGTTTGTCCGTGTATAACCATTCACGATTGTGTTATAATAGTTCATAAAAATCGATTGATTTAATTTTCGTCAAAAAGAGAAAGAAAAAATATTCTGCACACCAAAAAAACTATTCAACGTTTCCTTTTCTTAATAAAAATGGTAGACAAACAGGCTTTGAATATCTTTATTAAACGTTATGCAAAAAAAAGTATTCTGTTTTCTTGCACATAAAAATGTTATTATTTGGATTCATTTATTTTTAAAAACCAATGAAATTTTTAACACTGAATCAATAAACACTTGCAGAAATCAGCTTAAAACGGACATAAAAAATGCAACACATGAAAAAGTATAAGTAGTTGTTTGAATACCTACCATTGAGACAAAAAAAGGACAAAGAACACCAGTAAAAATTATATTTGCATTAAAGTCCAAAAAAAGCATTAAAAATGAGAAGAAATGTCATTCTTTTTCCCTTTCCTTGAAGAATAAAACCCAATGGTTTGAATATTTGATTTTTTCCACACAGCGCAAAGAACACATACAAAACATGAAACTAGTAAAAATGAGAAACCTCTCTCCGATAACTCTGATAAAACAACAATCTATACGTTAGCATCCTTAAATTTGTGATCAGTTTTTATACGTCGATGACTGATAACGATTTAAAAAGTATCTATTTAAATAATGATAAAAATCTTTCAATTTTTTAAAAGCAGCATGATCAAAAATAACATATTACATGTTCGCAATAGTTGCAATATTTCTGATTTATTTTAGATACCCTGCATCATTTTCGTAGAACAAAGAAAATGTGATTATTGTTTTTTTGCTATTTCATATTCTTTTTTACTTACCTAAAGCATAGTTCAATTTTATATCATTTTATGTCATAAAAGTTCTGCAACGGAACAAATATAAAAATCATTACAACTGATCATAATACGCTGATAAAAAAAAATTACTGTGTGTTACAATTGTTTTTGTGGTACAGTGATAAAAGTGCTACATTAAAAGTCCAAACACTCAATACCAAAGGGGGCGGTGAAACAAAAATGTTACTTTTGTAAAACTGTTGACCTCTTTCTATAATACTTTTTTTCTTAGTGTTAAGATCTTTCTTTATTTTACAATAATTAAAGACTGAAATCCATAATTTCTGGATTATAACGTTTTCGAAATGTGCACAAAAATAAAAACTTTTTATTACCCCATTTAAACATGAAATTGATAAATAAAATCTTCAAAGAACATTGTCATCGCTAAAACTGGTAAAAGAAAATAAAATCTTTTTCTTTTCTCTTAAATTTTGTTCTTTTTTGCATGTAGGAGTCGAAGTGTACTTTTTTGAATGAAAAAATTTTCTTTAGATATCCGAAAACCAAAATGAAAATGTTGCTATTTTTTAAAATTGTAAACAAAGGTTGCAATTTTTATTTCGTCTTTTTTTGAAGAAATATATTTCTTCAGCGATCTTGCCTTACTAAAAAGATTCAAAGAAAGTCGGCGATCTTGCCTTACTGAAAAGATTCAAAGAAAAGTGACTGTTTGTTTTTTTGAATTTTTTGTTAAATATTTTACAATGGGTTCTTTTAATAGAAAATTTTAACATGACTGTGTATCTTTAAAAATTTGTTCAAAAAAAAAGGTTTTTTTTGGAAAGCTCATTAAAAATTTGGCTTAAAGATTTTTTATACAAATAATCACGGAAATTTCAGATGTTAAACTTAATCAAAATTTCCAACTTCTAAAGCGTGATTAAAATTTTACATTATTGTTTATTGTAACATTCACTTGTTAAAGTTAATTACTAAAAAAAGTTTCTGTTGTAAACATTTCAAAATAAAAATGCGAATAAAAATGACGAAACATTGTTACTTTTGCAGATCGCAGAAAAATATATCTATGTGTTTTTCTTCATCCAAAAACTTTTATTAAAAGTAAATAAGAATTTTTTTTCTTTCTTTATGTGGCAGTTTTGAATATTTAAAGTCTTACTTAATATAAATTTCGATGATACCGAATATTTATCGCTAACAATTTAGTTTGTATATGAATTTGCTGTATTTTCATTTTGTGTATCCTTGCGTTATTAAAAATAAAACAAGCATATAAATTTTCATGCAGATTTTAAATTTTATTATTTAAAATACGTGGCTTTTTCGAAATATCAATTAAACTCCATCATTCAACAGATTTATTATTAATAATTTTGATCTCCAAAGTAATTTAAGAGCTGATTTTCTCGTTTAATTATATCTCACAATTGTCTTAGATGAATAAAAAAATAAATATCTATTTATTTATCCCTCTTTGATATTTTTTTATTTTCTTCTGTTTTATTTTATTCATATATATTTTTTGTCTTTTTTAAAAAATATTGTTGCTATCTTTTATTTTTTCATTATTGGCAGCGGCTGTTATTCATAATTTGAGGATGTGAGATGTTGCCACGTGACATTTTTATTGATTTTATGAGAGTGTAATGAAATTTTTCTATCTTATAATTTTTTAGTGAATTTACATGCGTTTTTTTGGTTAACTGCAGGATGTTTGTCGTTCGCCTATTTTTTTATGTGATAAATCACAGAAAGTATTTAGTTAGATGCATATACTTATTCATTCATAAATTGGGGGTCACAATCCCATAAATTTTAATCAATTTAAATTTTTTTTCTTCACGTTTTTTTCGGACACGTTTTTTCCAAGTCTATCTAATAAAGCTCTGCTTTAGAAATGGAATCCATAAATTTTAATTTGATGAATATTTGTTTTAAAGATTTACCTCCATATAAGACGGCTAAACGAATTGTGATTTACAGACTCAATAAAAACATGACGTTTGAAGTTGTTTTGGACCAAAATTTTTTTTCGCTATACTAACGCAAAAAACGTCTCACCGAAAATTTCTAAAACATGAAATCAGTTTTTATTTTAATTCTGCCTCAAAAAAAATTTTTTTGAGGCAATTTGGACGACCAAAGCTGAAGCGGATGTTTTTTTTGTGGACTGAGGCAGATTTTAGAAAATGCTAGAGTTTGTGTAAATACAAAATTCAAACAGTAAAATAGGTTATTTTAAAAGATCTGCCTCATCTTTTTTGCAACCTCTTGGACTTCGCAAAAATTGCCTCAAAAGTGAGGCAAAATTCTGATAAAATAGTGCCTCAAAGGTGAGGCACTTTTTGAACTGAAAATTGCCTCAAAAGTGAGGCACTTTTCGAACTGAAAATTGCCTCAATTTTTTGCCCCGCCGAGGAACCGAACTCTAGACCTCCGGATCCAAAAACAAACGCGCTACCAACTGAGCTATTTGGTCAACACAATTGTGTCCTTAAAAAAGGTATATTACATTTTGCCAACGAAGAACATTTTCTCAACAAATTTTTTTTCTTTTTGGCAAAATGTAATATACCTTTTTTAAGGACACAATTGTGTTGACCAAATAGCTCAGTTGGTAGCGCGTTTGTTTTTGGATCCGGAGGTCTAGAGTTCGGTTCCTCGGCGGGGCAAAAAATTGAGGCAATTTTCAGTTCGAAAAGTGCCTCACTTTTGAGGCAATTTTCAGTTCAAAAAGTGCCTCACCTTTGAGGCACTATTTTATCAGAATTTTGCCTCACTTTTGAGGCAATTTTTGCGAAGTCCAAGAGGTTGCAAAAAAGATGAGGCAGATCTTTAAAAATCATAGGTTTTTAAAAATTTGGTCCAAAACGCACAAAAACTGCTTTTTTGTAAATATCGTCTCAAAAGATGTTTTTACTACGACTGTTTTCATGAATCTGCCTCAAAAAAAATTTTTTTGAGGCAGTTCGCTTCAATTTTACAAAAACCTGTTTACCAAAATTTCGGTGAGACAGATTTTCAAAACAGCAGTGTTTTTCGTCCAAAAATGGTCATGTATTTTTTTCAAAAAATTTGCCGTTTTTAAGGCTTCCAAGAATCATAATTCGTTTAGCCGTCTTATATCATGAAACAAGTTCACCGCAAGAATTTTCACTACCAAAACCAATTATGAGATATATTTGGATGAATCCTTCCACTCCAGAAGTTTACAAAAAGCTTATCCTTTCTTGTAAACTTTTCTTTTGCAAGAATCCACTTTTTGTCTTTAAACATTTAAACTTTGATCACTATTGCTTTGATGACTATGATGGATGGAGATATTGCGATTCTAACAAATGTGAATGTATTACCCATTTTAATGGTTTTAATGAACTTAAAGAAATTGATTTAAAGAAAATTTCAAAGAAAATTTGGTTATCAAACAAACTTCGAATTGCAAGTAAAAACCGCTCTGAGTTTTCTCCAACCATTATTCCTAAGATTTATCGATATGAAGTTAAAGATTTGGGTCTTTTTTATCAAATTATCTCTTATAATGACCTGAAATTTTTGTCTTCTGGTGTCAAAAAAGCTTTTCTTTCATACTGTAAGGTAATACGTGAAAACAAAGAAGATGTTTTCTTAGAAAATATTGTTAAACTTTTTTCAACATGCCATTCATTTTGCTTGTAAGCTTTTTTTATAAAAACAACGTTCTTGGCAATTAATAAGAATTTTGTAGGAGTTTTTTTCCAAATGATAATCCATGTAAAAGTTATGCTGAGTTTATTGAAGCTTGTAAGCCAATTCAAAGCGTAGGATTAAATGACATGCCAATGAATTTTGATATTCTTGCTTTTTATCAACATTTAAAGGTTAGTTTTTTTCCATTTATATTATTTGTAATACATATGTAAATTTAGAAAAGCAAAAACCACAATTTGATCTTTTTTAACTCTAGAATTTACTTTGACGTTTTCAATGAAATTTTTGACGACATTTTGCAAACAGAATCGTTTGATTTTGTCCCACTTCTCATTAATTGTTTTGGCATGGATTCAAAGAAATACAAAAAAATTTACCGAATTCAAAAGACAGAAGCCGCAAAATATTTATGAATTTTCTTGTTGCATTTTTTTATCATTTTATGCAAATATATAACTTTTCATTGTGCTTACGAGCATTGATTTATACTTGTTTTATTTTTTTATCACATGAGATTATTTAAAAACTCCGTTGAAAAAAATACATGTAGAATTTTTATTTTAATACAAGAACCCAATACAGGGTGTCCCAAAAAAATGGCAGAGAGGCTATTATACAAAAACAAAAATATTTAAATTTCTAACTATATGTGGACTGGTATGATCCTTGGAGGAGTAATTTATTACAGTAATCTTATCTCTTCACAACTTTCGCTTCGGGACCCACAACATTCACAAATTAAAAAATGACCGTTTTTCGTGTGTTTCGTAGATACAGTATCCTAATTTTTCCAGAGGGTATTTAAAAAATCTTTTAAGTAGATGTTTTAGACAACCGATGGAACTCGTCGGTAGGCCTTAGTTTGAGGGTATAACTCTTTTCTTCGAACTACACCGAACTTTCTTCTGAACCCTTGCCCAAAATTTTTCATTTTTTGCCAACTTTGACGTATTGCTGTAGTTCACAGATGAGAAGTTGGGGGCTAATATTTGTTGCCAACAAACTTTAGCCTGTTTGTGGCTGATTCCATACCAAAATATTGAAATCTAGAAAACCACAAACAGGCTGAAGTTTGTTGGCAACAATTATTATTCCCCAACTTCTTCTCTGTGAACTACAGCAATACGCTAAAGTTGGCCGAAAATAAAAAATTTTGCGCAAGGGGTCAGAAAAAAATTCGTCTAAAATCAATGAATTGAGTCTACGGACGAGTTCCATATGTTATCTAAAACAACTACAATATTTGATTTAGAGACATGCTTGATTACCATTCACTGCATTTTAAATTTCCGAGCGCTTTTTTTGTTAACACTGTGAAAATTTAATTAACAAGTCAATCATACTCTAAAAACAATCCAAAGTTGTGAAAATAACAGACAATAAAAGAAAAAGAACTTTTCAAATTAATTAGATATTATTAATGATTTTCTTTGACAGAATCCAGACTTGTGAAGTTGAGTCAAAAAAAGACAAAGAAAATTCTGTTTAAAATTATTTATTTTATATTTATTTCCGAAAATTGATAAAATATTCAAAACAAATCTTTTATTATTTTAATAAAAGTGAAGAGTGCACAAGAAAAGAAAAATGAAAAAATGTAAGCAACTGTTTTTGCAGCGTTTTTTTTAATATTTTTAGTCAACTTTCAATCAATCGTTGAAACTGGTAGATGAAAAATGGAAAGGGTAATTACACGGACAGACTTTTGGCTGATGATTGCTTTTTTTGGTTCCATTTTTGTTGCGTTGTCGATTTTAATTTTTTGCTTTTGTTTATGTAAATAAAAACTCCCATAATTTTTTAGATTAATTACTTTATCATGAAGTTTAGCATGCATATAAAGCAAAAATGCCTGAATTAATTAGTGAAGGGTTTTGATTATTTTACGAACAGTGTCATACAACCCCCAAAAATTTATCTAATTTGTCGTAAGTGAAATTTCTGGAAAACTTATCATTAATGTTTTGTACTCTCTGGTTGTTCATTATAAAGATGTGTTAAGAGAATCACACTCATATTTATCAGAAATTCTATTTTGTATTATAAATTATTTTTTTCAGAAAACTGACAAAATATTCAAAAATATTCATAACATAAATGTTATTATTTTATTAAAATGCATAGCGTATAAGAAAAGGAACATTAAACAAATATACGAACAACTATTTCCACAGCGTTTTTTTCTTTTATTTTTAGTCAACCTTCAATCAATCAATGCATCTGTATAAACCTGTAGACGAAAAATGTAAAGGGTTGGTGCACGGACAAACTTATTGCTGATGGCCGTTTTTTTCCGTTTCGTTTCTGTTGTCTTTTCCATTTTTTGTTCATTTTTGTGGGTGTTTTTTTTGGTTCGATGGAATCATAGATTGTTGAAAAAAAATTAATCAATTTTGAATATTTTTGGTATTAAATAGAAGGGATAGGAAATCGCTCGACATGTGACAACGTGAATTTTTTATTTTTAGCAGAAATACAAAAATTAATATACAAGCGTATACTGCACCATTCATTAATTAAAATAGAAATAAATAGTTTTTTATTGTAATATGGTATTAAAAAAGAGCACTAAACCTTTTTTGTAATATTTGTAATAGAAACTAATACTTGCACTTCTGAGGTAACGCTGGAGTTTTTCTTCTTATTTGATTAAATCCTTAACATTGATTTGAAAAATTTAATAATTTTCTTGCTTTCATAATTTGTGATTCCGAAAAAGTTTTCTGTTATTTTAAAATTATAAAATTTTTATAAAAGCCTAAATTTTCTTTTTCCTTCTTTCAAACGATCCGACATCTGCAATTTTTTTGTTTTGTCTGGTGTTACAACTTTTGCAAAACAAAAGAAATTTGGTATGATAAAATGCCTTTTTTTCAAAAAAATCTTGGTTTGATTTAGAAAAGATTTTTCGTAAATTAAAAATTTGAATTTTGGGTTTTGCTTTTAAAAGGTTTTTAAAAATCATTAGTTTTAATTATTAATGCAAGAGACCATTTATTACCAAAATAATGAATGTGGCAACGTGTACAATATTAAATTTTTACATGTCAAAAATATAACTGTCAGTGATGAAAAGAAAGAAAAAATTTGTCGTAATATTTGCAATGTTATTAAATGTGAAAACGTCCTAAAACAAGCAAATTAAGGGCTTGAAACAATTCTTTTAAATTTTTTTTTTACACATAATTTTTTTGAAAGTCATTAAAAATTTATTTCAAATTAATTGTTATACATTGATTTTACTTCTATAAATGTTATAATAAAAATATTATTTTAATTTGAATAACTACAAAATTTTATGAGTTTTATCCTTTTTATTTATTGCAGATTAAGACGCAGTCTGGCTAATTATTTCACTTTATAAGGGAGGCCAGGGAACAAAATTTAAAAAATTTTTGAATTAGGACTTCAAACTTTCAGAGGTTGTTGGCATAGGTCCCTGAATGCCAAAAATAATTTTTTCAGATTTTTTCGTGCTAGGATTCTGGATTTCTGGGATTCAGAAGTCCCAAACTTTGACCGTGGGGAAAAAAATTCAGTTTTGCTTCTTTTTTTATAATTTCCTGGTTGTATAGGTTTTCGACCATGGGGAATCGAATGGCGCTTTCGGTTTTTTGAGAAAAAATTTTTTTCATGCCGAAACGAAAAAAACTTTTTTTCAAAGGCGATTCTGAATATGCCAGGATCCGGCCTACTTTTTGTAAATGGCCTTAAAACATGCCCTAATATGTCTACTTTAATGGTAGATGGGTCCTATTTGTGATTTTGATCCGTATGGGGGTCATCCAGCATCGGAAATGAGCCTCACTCCACTTTTTTCACATATTTTCCCTGTTTTCGGCACTAAAAAAATTTTTAAAAAAAAATCTGATAGCACCATCAAATTCTCCATGGTCGATTACATATACCTGCAAAAAATCAGCCAATTCGGAGACATAAAAAAAACCGATGCCCCGGCGCGCACTCGAACCTGCGACCGCTGGTTCAAAAGGCTGCAGCAAAAAAAGTTTCACTTGGACGCGCGTCGTTCGAACCAAGCCGGTGTTTGAAATCTTACGGTCGCAGGTTCGAGTGCGCGCCGGGGCATCGGTTTTTTTTATGTCTCCGAATTGGCTGATTTTTTGCAGGTATATGTAATCGACCATGGAGAATTTGATGGTGCTATCAGATTTTTTTTAAAAAAATTTTTTAGTGCCGAAAACAGGGAAAATATGTGAAAAAAGTGGAGTGAGGCTCATTTCTGATGCTGGATGACCCCCATACGGATCAAAATCACAAATAGGACCCATCTACCATTAAAGTAGACATATTAGGGCATGTTTTAAGGCCATTTACAAAAAGTAGGCCGGATCCTGGCATATTCAGAATCGCCTTTGAAAAAAAGTTTTTTTCGTTTCGGCATGAAAAAAATTTTTTCTCAAAAAACCGAAAGCGCCATTCGATTCCCCATGGTCGAAAACCTATACAACCAGGAAATTATAAAAAAAGAAGCAAAACTGAATTTTTTTCCCCACGGTCAAAGTTTGGGACTTCTGAATCCCAGAAATCCAGAATCCTAGCACGAAAAAATCTGAAAAAATTATTTTTGGCATTCAGGGACCTATGCCAACAACCTCTGAAAGTTTGAAGTCCTAATTCAAAAATTTTTTAAATTTTGTTCTTTTTTTGTCAAAAAATTAGCCAGACAGCCTCTTAAAAATGCTTTCTGTCTCTTCATTACACTTTTACCCAAAACCAATCTGTTTTTTGGAAAAAGTCATTTCCTTCTATCGCAAATCTCTTTTTTATTTATCCCCTTTTTTATGACTTATTTCGTTTACAAAAACAATTCATAAAAATTAAGTTTATTTAAAAGTCATTAAAAAATATCATTAATGAAATGTATATTCTCCAATTTGGTATTCTATTTTGGCTATTTTTAAGAATAACAAGTGCAGAAGATTTCACCTGTTTTCATGGAGAAGGAAGTGGAAAGAATTTTACTGCAAAAGTTTGTCCATCAAAGATTTGCATAATTTATAAATCTGCTTGTGGAGGATATGTTTCAACAACGTGTTATGTAAGTGTTTTTCAGAGTGGTAAAATTTTATTTCGACTCTAGCAGTGGGATAATATTAGAAATTTTAATCGAAGGACAGAAAGCACGAATAGTTAAAAAGTGTCAAATTATACTGCGTAAATTTTAAAAATATTGTAGTTTCAGTTTATTTACATTTTTGGATATTTTTAAAAACTTGAAATAAAGCATTTTGTTTCTTATAATTATTAATGAATTTTTGTGGGGTTCAATTTGATAATTATTATTATTTTCTGTCTAATTTATTGTAGTTCAAATTTCAAATAAAGAAAAAAAAACTTTTTTAGAAATGTGTTAATTTATTTATTAAATAAAATATTAAAAATGTTGGATCAAGCCAATAAAACATTTATTTGTGTGTTAGAAAAAGAATTTTATAGAACATTCTATTCTGTCTCGCTGTTTCATAAACCCCAAAAATTGCATTCGATTTTTGTCGCGAAAAAATGGACCAGGACTTTAATTTTATCTTTTTTTAAAAGCGATTTCGAAATGAAAAAATGCTGCTTATTTGTTGTTTATACGGCGAAACTGAAATTTTTTAAATAATCTTGTAAAAATAAAAATATGTATGTAAAAAGATACTAAGAGCCAGAAACAAACAAAAAATTTTTTATTCAAATTTTCTTTTTTATTCTTGAAGAGGGACTACAAAAGTACCGAAATTTCTTCCACCTCTTAAAATTAAATCTACTCTTTTTATAGAATGACCAAAATCCAATGAAAGTTGTGTCCATCTTTAAAGCGGCTTCTTTCTATTACGACAAATCACCAAAAAGTTCTTCATTTGGTTACTGTACCACTTCAGAATGCAACAAAGATATAAAAAATCTTAAAAATACAATTATTATCCACGCTGATCCATCATCTTTTGATTATTTGTTATCAAAATCTGTCAAAAAAGAGATTGAAAAAAAGAAACTTCAAAATGGAATAAAACTTCCATCTGGAATTGGAAGTAATGAAACATTTAAATTTGTTGTACAAACTTTTAAAACTTCAAAATCTCCATGGATTCTGTTTTCATGTACCTACAGTAATGGCACATCGATGAGATTTCAAATTAATTTTGATCTCAAAAAATCAAAGCTAATTTCAAAAAGTATTACTGTAGTTAGTACTTCTCAAAGAATGAAAAAAGTGAATGAAACTTGGACAAAAGCGACAAAGCCTGGAGGGAAGATTACGATTTTGGTGAAAAATAAAAATCCTGGATTTGGGGTTACTGTAAATGGAGTGGAGGTATCGAAATTTTTAAATGATAAAAGTATTAAAGATGTGAATTTGGTGACATACGGTGGTGCTTGGACAATGTCTGGGGCATCGATTATTGGTAAGTGTTTTTATGCTAATTTTATCAAAGTTTTTTTACAAACGCTGTAGTAAGTCTCAGTTGGATCCAACCATGGTTTTTTTCGTAAATATGTAAATTTTTGTTGCGTCAAATTACCGAGTGTTTACAATTTTTATTACTTCTAAAAATTGCGGGGAAAGTTAAAACAATAAATTCCTGAATTAAAAAATTTGCATAAGTACTGTACTTGGGTCTTTTCTCTTTTGTAAAATTACAAAAGCTTTAGTGTAAAACAATTATTTCAATTTACTTGAAGTAGTACCGTAATGATAATGTAGTAAATATTGCCAACTTTATCTAAAAAATCTTGCCATTTTCAGACACAAATGGCAAAACAACTTCCTTAAAAATGTTTCCAACATTTTATTCTGATTTAATTCCAACAAATATTGCCACGGGCTATTTTTGCGTCCGGTTAACGCGGCCTTGGCCCAAAATGGTCCAAAATAGCTTAAAAATGATTAAAAACCATATCCCAGATGTTTTTAAGGTGTTTTATGAAGGTGCGCCAAAATTTTGAAAATCATGAAAAATGCCTGATTTTAGCGGTTTTTTGGGTAAAAATGATACAAAAAATCAAGATAGTAAAAAACGCCTGCAGCATTTTTTAGAGCTTACTATATGCCAACTATTAGTAACCCAAGATCCAATCTAGTGGCATGCTTTAAGACGTTTCAGCGTCCCGAAAATTTCAAAAAATGGCCTAAAAACCCAATTTTTTAAATTCTTTGTGGTGCCCTGACTATATTACCGCCTCAAATAAAAATCTGTTGCGCCAAATTGAAGCCCTACATCTATTTTACAAGTCCCAATGACGACTACACCCATTGCTTATCAAAAAAATGACTTTCAGCGAGCCGAAAATGGTGCACTTTTTTGATGTTGTAGTAGTAGTATAACTTGAAGGTGCTCTATTTCAAGAACAAGGTACAATATTGGAAAATCCTCCTGCCAAAACTTAGATAATATATTTATGATTAAAAAAAAGTAGTAGTTGAGTTTTTATCTCTTGAAATAAAAATTTGTATAAACATTTTCTAAGACACATTTTAGTGGAGAAAATGACGTTGTAAATTTTAAATTGTTGGCAAATGAGAACCAGGTCTCCAATTGAAATTTCCTCCTGCCAAAACTTAGAAAATATAGTTGAGAGTTGGATAAAAGCAACAGAAAACGTTTTCGGGGCATATTGAAAATTTGCATAAACTATTACGGTTGACTGTCACTTTTGACACTCAAATCATTCTAGAATATGATTAAAACGTCGGATACACTTCTTTTCGCCCAGAAATTATTTAAAAACCTTATTTTTATTATTTCCAACCAATTTAGGTCAATATTTGTACAAAAGTCGAAAAAAAAATTTTTGTGAGCAAAATCCACAGGGGGGACCACGTGAAAAATTCAAAAAAATGAAAAATTTTATTTTTCTATTTTTTGCTTTAAATTGTTAGATACATGTCTGATATTGCTTATTTTTCAATATTTATGCCTAAAATCCTTAAAAAAATCAAAAAAACTCATTTTATACGAAAATATTTTTTTGGGATTCTGAATCCCGCTCCAGAATCCGTAAAATTTGATGAAAACATCAGGCACCCTCCCAATATTAATCAGTGAGTATTTGGCTATCATTTGGTACCAAAATCACCTATGTATCATCACTCTATGCAAAATCCGCCTTAACCGGACAAAATAGGGGTAAAAAAGAGCCCGTGTTGCAAAACTTAAAGGAAACTCAAAGAACCCAAAATTAGTGGCACAAGAATATTCTTTGCCCAAAAGCTACCAATATGATGACATTGTCATGGATACAGTAGAACAAAATGAAATGACAGATTATGAGTTTCGACTAACCGAAAATCCTGGAAGTGACCTGATAAAACTTCAATTTCAATTTATGCCAACTCCCCCGACTTCTGAATACATAATTTTTTGGAAAAGAATTAAAAATATTTGGAGTTCAGCTGGAATTGTTTGGTTGAATGAAGGTATTAAATGTTACGGTTACACAATTCGAGTAACAAAAAATGGAATCAGTTTTTTGTGTGGAAACAAAAATTCTCATAATATTAGTTATCCAAATTTTGGGAGTCTTGTTAAACATCGGTTTCAAATTAATGTTCTTCCAATGCCATGCCCGAAAAAGGACCCTTTCAATCGATTACTTGGTCGAATGCCTCGTTTATCTGATTATTCTTTTTAAATGAGAAAATGTTTAATTGTTAATAAAAATATTCAAATTTTTACAAAATTATCGATTGATTATTTGTGTTACAGTAAATATGCAAATTTGACAAAATGAACTCAACCCCATTTATATAAATTTTAATCCAAAAACACGCTTTTAGCACAGGGCAAATAATAAAATTTGCATAAAAACAATCATTTCCATTGTTGTTGAAGCCCTTTGAAATAGTCATCTGTATTGATCATAACAGCTAGATTCTTTCCCATCACAGTCTTAACTGCAGCATGTTCATGATCAACTTTATTAAGCTCAATTCTTCGTTTTCGATTAAGATAAATAATTCGAAGAAAAATAATTAAATGTGGAAGATTGTGGAACTAAAAGTGAGATAACAAGTTAAAACTTAGGAAAAGTTGCTGACATTTATCCAAAAAAAGTAGAAATTAACTTACGATGTAAACAACACTGTTTGGTAATGTAGGGAGTGGAAAGTGAAATACAATTAAAGTAATTATAGTGCCAAGTGGGGATACCAAATTATAGATTAGCATTAGAGGAAAAATATTTGATAAAATTTTAACATTTTCAACAATCTAAAAAAATTAAATGTCATTATGTACGTAAATTATGATATTTAAACTTTCATTTCGTCTAGGTAAAAGTAAGTGGAAGCAAAAGTTATTTGAAATTTTCGTGTAGGGACCTCAAATCAGAAACGAAACAAAAAATTTATTTGTGCTCCTTATGTTTTTAAAATGTGCTGAAATGGATACCTGATATCGCTTCTTCAAAGAAATTCGATATGCTGTAGCTTTGTATAATCTTTGATTCATTATGTAAAGAATTGTTGTAACTGCAATTGACGTCAGATGCATGGCAAAAGTTGTATATCTATATAACACAAATGTAATAATATAGCCTTCAAATATATTTACTGAAAATATATTTAAAGATTATAATTATCAAACATCATAAGATTATATTTTTTGCTTACAAATTACACCCACAAGCATCACAGAAAAGCTAATCGTAAATGCAGTCAAAACACAAAACCACCAAATTTCATTTGCAAATTTATACTTTTCAATATATACTGTAGCAATAATCCTTTCAAGGGCTACTGTAAAAAAGAAAGTTCGAATTGTTTGAAGAAAATATGAATTAATGTTGTTAAGATAAACCAAAATAAATTCACGTTCGGAATAAATCATTGATGTTATATTACAGCAGGTTGTTAATGATGCAATAATTATAAGCAACGGAATATAGAATACTGTAACGTAAAATCTAAAAACACGAAAATATGCAAATTTTACAATTTTTTAGCTACGTTTAACTTACTTTAAAGCTCTTGGAAAATTTCGTAATATATATGGTGGATAAAATATTACACAAATCCCTGTTAAAACTGTAGAAATTGATATTAAAAGGCTAAAAATATATGAAATAAGAAATGCCGAAATCATTGAAGCTTGTTAAATTGTAAATATTATTACAGTAATATTTTTTAACAACAACTTATCATTTGAAAGAACTTAAAGTTAGAAATTTTACCAAAAAATACAAAAAGTAACCCAAAACCTTGCCTATAAAATTTTCAAAAACTACATTTTCTTACATTAGGTTAACCAAAGTTTTTGTTACCGAGAATCTTTGGTAAATTCAAAAAAGCTCTCGTTATTTTTTCATTTTTGAGATAAATAAGCAGTATCGTCCCCTTGGATTACATCGTTTAACCCATCAATTTAAAAGGTGTGTTTTGAAAGTTAATTTTTGGTTATGTATAAAAAAAGAACACTAATAATTAAAGTTTACGAGCGTCAATGTTGTTTCCATTTTTAAAAGTTTTGTATGATCAAAAGGTCAATTGTTAATAAGCTTTAACGACAAATAAATATGGATGCATTAATTTTGATAGTTAGTATTGTTTTCTTCATAAATAAACTTTATTAAAAAACTGGCAAAAAAAATTGTTTTAACTAGATTATAAATGGATTTTTCTTGATAATGTAATTTAAATTACTTTATTTAATTTAATTTAATGACGTCATCAATAGTCAATGATAAAATTAGTAAAAGAAAAAAATTTGTTTTAATTTTTCTTTGACCGTTAGTATGTTTTAAACTGTAAATATGTTTCAAAAATTCAAATAATTTAGATTTTGACAAAACAGTCGATTGCAAAAAAAATTGTCTTGTTTGCGTTCGGTTTTTTTCTCCTTTTCTTGCTTTATTTGATAAGAAAGACTATTTGCTTATTATTATCTATCAATGAACAACTAAACTTAACCAAACACTTAAATTCAGGGACTGATAATTATTGTTTCTGACTAGCCCATATTTTCCATGTTTTTTTCACTGGTAAACGATTAATATTGATTCTTTTCTAACAATAATTTATTTGCACCGTAGCAGTTCTTTTTTCAATTTTTATATAACGGTTTTGATTTTTTTCTTTACTGTGGATCGGCGGTGCAGGTTAAAGTTTATCGAAAAACATTAACTTTGTTTCAACAACTTTTCATTTTAAAAAAATTTAAAAATTGAAAAATAACAAAAACTGACAATTCATTTTTCGAAAAACATCATCATTTGTTTTATGGCTTTTTTGAAAAAATAAATTTTTTGTTTATCTTTTATGATGAAACATCTTTCTCGTCGCAATTTTTGTTGCGAAATTTTTTCTCAAAACATTAGCAATTGAAATATTTTTAAATGTGAGACAAAATAAACAACGAAAAAGCCTTTGCATCGATTTTTGCAAAAAAATGATTTTGAAGGTTTTTTTTAATTTTTTGATGATCTAAGATGTAATTCTCATTTTTTATAACAAAAAGGGCTTTATATTTTTGAATGACAAACAAATAATTTTACCCAAGTTATCACAGATTTCACTCATTAAAAACTAAATATGTAAAACTAACACTAAATGAATCCAAATTATTATTATTGCTAATTAAATATATTCGGCTGAATATTATTTCCGATAATTTTCTAAAATGGTTTGGAATAAATTCCAGCAGACAGTGTGTTGCATCGAAATATTTTTTTAGAAACATTTGCAATTGAAAAATTTGAAAGTGCGATAACATTAACACAGACAAGGCCTTTGCATCGATTTTTAAATAAAATCATCAAGCCCTTTTCAATTTTAAAATTATTTTACAAAATGCTTCTTTAAGAATCTTTTAATTTTCTAAAAGATCGAAAATGTAATTAATACGATAAAAATTTATTTATTATTTGAAGATCAAACAAATAATTCAACACAAGTATCTCAAAAAACACAATAAAAATTAAAATCGTTAGCTAAAACTCATCGAATACAAATTATTGTTGTTATTACTAATCGTTGCTAAAGTACTTGTTGCACATGGACTAATTTTTGGTTGACTTTGAAATAAATTCCAGCAGAAAGTGTAATATTTATTGTTGAAGCTGTAAAACCATATGGTCCATTGACGTGTTTAAGTTGTTGTCCGGTAAACTAACTCGAAAAAAAAACAAGTATTATTCAACGATGTCAAATGCGATTATTTTAATCAATTTTGCCCTGATTTTTTGATGTTTATGCAAACAATTTTGCGATATTTATGAAGTTTATTTGGATCTGTTCTTTTTTAGTTTTTAATAACGTTCTGGTTCTTGATAGTGAAATAATTTATTTTTTCACAAAATTTTTAAGTTCAATTTTATTACTAAAAATAAATTTTGTTGCAGCAACGTTTTACTACAAGAATAATATCAAAAAATTCAAAATTTGAAAAAGAACAAATCTGTCAACACTTTCAAGGCCGTAGGTAGAAAAAATTTTAGGTCAGGGCATTTTCATTTTGAAGGAAGGAATGTCTTTGATATTTTATTTTTTTTATTTTATCGCCTTAACTCGGCCGCAGCAGCAGATTAACGGATTTCTTCGATTGGGAGGCACTGGTACCGAATGCTCCCCGGAACACTTTATAAAGAGTTTTCCTTGTTTTTTTGATTTTTGAAATGAATTTTTTTTTGGTTTTTTGGGGGAAGATTTTTCCTGTCGTGTTTTTTGTGTCTTAATATTTTTCCGAAGCATTTGCAATTGAATCGGTGTTTATTTTGAATGTGAGACAAAAAAAACACCGAAAAAACCTTTGCATCAATTTTTCCACAAAATAATATTGAAAATTTTTGTGGAAAAAAGTATTCTTAAGTTTTTTAAATTTTTTGATGATCTACGATGTAACTCTCATCTTTTTAACAAAGGAAAAAGAGTTTTATTTTTTGAAAAATAAACAAATTTTCCACCACTTGTTTCTGATCACCCTCATTAAAAACTATATATGTTTAACTTAAACTGATTGAATACAATTTATTATTATTACTGTTTGTTGCCACAGTACTTGTTGCACCTGCAATCATTTTAGGTTGAATATTATTTCCAACAATTTTTTAAAAGCTTGGAACTTTATTTAATTTGTAATTTATTATTTTCAGCAGAAATTTTGTTGCGTTGTAATATTTTTTAGAAACATTTGCAATTGCAATATTTGAAAATGAGACAAAATAAAAAACCAAAAAAAGACCTTTGAATCGATTTTTGAATAAAATCATCAATCCCTTTTCACTATTGAATTTTTTTTTACAAAATGTTTCTTTTAGAATTTTTTAATTTTTTAAAGATCTGAAATGTAACTTTTACGACAACAAGGAAGAAAATTGTAAATTTTATTTTTTGGAAAATAAACGGATAAGTCTACACAAGACCTAACGGATAATACACAATATAAATAAAAATCGTTAGCTAAAACTCATCGAATACAAATCATTGTTATTATTACTAATTGTCGCTAAGGAACTTGTCGCACCAGCAATCATTTTCGGTTGAATATTATTTCCAACAATTTTCTTAAAAGCTTTGAAATAAATTCCTGCAGAAAGTGTAATATTTATTGTTGAAGCTGTAAAACCATATGGGCCAATGACGTGTTGAAGTTGTTGTCCGGTAAACTAAAAATTTGAGAGAATTAGTCAGTTTTTAAGCCATAAATTTCAAAAAAAACGAACATAAAGAAAAACTTGAGCAATTAAAAACGGAGTCAACTCAATTATAGCAGTACAAAAAACCATAATTAATACAATTTTATTCATTCTTTTTGCGATGGCACTATTGGAGTTTAAAATGAATTTAATTAAGGCAGCTAAAATAATAGCTCCAAGAATATTTATGCAAATAAATAAAATTTTGATATAAAATGGAATAGAATTTTTGTTTGGAACAAAACAACCAAAGAATTGACAAATTGGGGAGGTCGAAGATGGCGGAAATGATGGAATAATATTGTTGAAATAAACAACCACAAAAAACATTCCCAAAAATCCGGCAATTGCCAATATAGCTGATATAACTTTCATTTTTCTGTTGTAATTAAATGGAAAAATTAAAGCTAAACATCGATCAAGACAAAGAAAGAATTCCATGATTGAATTTAGATTAATAAAAATCCATGGAATAAATCCGGTGATATACAGTATCCTTGAATCATAAATAATTTCATTTGGTTTCCAAAAGATTATCAAAAAAATGTTGTAAAAGATTGATAAAATTGCAAAAATAAACACAAAAATAAAGTTTACGGTCATTGTTAAGGAAACATTTGCACTCTTTTTTAACATATTTTTTCGAAGTAACACATTTATTGAAAAATACAGGGACAAGGAGGAACAAATTAAGTCAAATATTTGATGAAATAAAAGAATAAAGGAAAAAGTATTCATTTTTAGGCTTATGAGCTTTTAAATGAGCAAAAACATAAAAGTTTAACCGGCTTTTAAATATCATTTTTGGCAAAAAACATGTAATTATAAAACTGACAGACATAAAAAAACTACCGGAATCCAACATTTAAATAAATTAAATAAAAATTATAAAAAAGTGGCATTAAATAAGGCAATTTCAAAACAATCATCTTTTAATTAGGCATTTTTACAATCAACATTGGCAATTAGACATTTTTAAAATCTTTTTTATGAACTACAATAACGTCAAAAAAAGAAAACGTGATTAATTGGATATTTCTTATTTTTGTCCTGAAAACATTAAAATGGACAAAAAGAAAAACAATATATGATACAAGTAAATTTAAAAACAAATTTTACAATGCATCTATGAAAAATAAAATTAAGGAAGTAATAAAAACTATGTCTAGAAAAACAACATTTTTGAATAGAAAACTAATTTTATCCATACTGTTTCTGTTGAATTTAAATCTTATTTGTTACAAAATGAAAGAACCTTCAAAAACGATATAAAAGTACAAATCTGTCATTGCTGATTTTAATCTTTTCTTGTGTGTATTTCCAGAATCTCATTTAATTTTTTTTCTTCCTTTTTTTAGCTTCTTGGACTAAAAAATAAACGATAAAAATACGTCAATCATCAAAAAATGAGTTTTCGTGAAGGATGAAAATATCAATCATTATTTTTATTAATAAACAAAAAATACTCAAATAGAAACTTGTTATGAAAAAAGAAGTTTTTTATTACAATGATAAATACTTATGGTAACTTCCTATGAGATAAATAGAAAACATTCTACTAAGTGCATCCGAAAGCTGAAGAGCTCAAATTATCCCAGTTATCTGGTTGTGGTTTACTGAGATCAGGCCAGTAAATAAAGTTCGAAGAAAATTGAGTTAATTTTGAAGAAGTTAAATTTGGCCCCAGCAAAACAAATGTGATTTCAACCCCGCTTAATAAATTCATGTATTAATCGGCACCTGTTAAGGCGTCATCTGAGGTATCCGAAATAAAGATGATGGTTGCAATAGGGTTGTTGTTTTTATTTAAATTTACAACTTGGGTTATCTATACCTACAACAAAACTTGGTTTTGCAGAAAAGAAGTTTTAGTACTTCCTGTTTGAATTTTTAATAAAATATTGGAAAAAACCTAGGTCTAAAAAATTTCTTCTTTTAACGTATTCCTTTCATAAGATTTCAACCGTACCATTATTTTAGTGTACAAGCCACTTTTTATCTTATCTAACAATAATTTAATAGCAAATTAATTTTAATACATTTCAAAAAAGTATATCAAAAATTTCAACATCAAAAAAATACATTAGCGAATTTTTACTGTTAATTATATCAATGACATCCATAAGCTGAATAACTTGAGCTTACCCAATCAGATGGCATTGGTTGAGAAAGATCGGGCCAATGAACGAAATTTTTAGAGAATTTTAAAAGGTTTGTCGAATTTGAATTTGGTCCTAATAAAACAAAGGTAATTTTAACATCTTTCAGGGAAGCCATATACTGATCAGCTCCAAGCAGGGCAAAATCTGAAGTATCCGAAATGAATATTATTGCGGCAATACTATCAGGGAAGGGATTGAATGATTGAAGAACAAATACCAAATTTCGAAATTGTGCTCCAAGATCATATTCTCCAAATTGAGTAATGTCTAGGACAGTTTTCTGAATGGTTTGGATTGAGTCAGAGTTTTCCCAAGGAACTTCAATGCCTCCGGCACCGGTTATTTGAAGTCTTTCTGGATGATTAAGAGTTCCAATAATTTTTGAAATGAAATTTAATTGGTTCTAAAATATCTTTATACTGATAGATTTTGGTAAACATTTTGGCAACTCACAAAAAATTCATTAAGATTTAATACAAAAGAATCATCAACTCCAAAACTAATCCAACTTTTACATGGTACATATGGTCCCATTGTTGATGGTAGAGGTGAACCTGTCCATGGTGGTGGGGTTGGTGATGGAATAATATCACCTAAAAATACCAAGGTTACAAATTATATGTAAAAAGTTCGAATTATAATTTGCATAAACCTCACATCCATAAGTATAAGATCGAAGAGAATCCCATTTCAGAGGTTTTGACGTGGAAAGATCAGGCCAAAAAATAAAATTGTTCGAAAAATTCAACAATTTCGATGCTTCAACATTTGTGCCAAGCATAACAAAAGTAATTCTGACATCTGATAAAAAGCTGATATAATGATCAGCACCTGCCAGGGCAGAATCAGATGTATCAGAAACAAAGATAACAGCAGTAATTGGCATATTTGAAGGATCAAGATTTATCAACTTTGAAACTAGATTACTGAATTGTGTTCGAAGATTGAATCCAGAATATTGACAGAGATCTGTGAGAATTTGTTGGATGGATGAAATTCCATAAAAATTATTCCATGGAACTGGTACACCATCATATACGGTAGACACTTGTAGTCTTGAAGGATAATTTAGTGAACCGATTTCAGATTTCATAAATTCAATTTGTGCCTAAAATGGGTCAATGGAGTATTTTCAACACACTTTTAGACCTACAGAAAAATTTGCATTATTCATTGTATCTGAATCATCAACTCCAAAACTTATCCAACTTTTACAAGGGTAGTAAGGTTCTACAGTAGACAAAAGTGCTGGAGTTGTTGGCTTTGTTTGGCCATTTGTACCTAAAAAATTTACATAACTTAAAACTTTTCCTTTCCCCAAAAACTTACATCCAAAAGCTGCAAAACTTGATTTTTCCCAATGATCTGGTTTTGGCTGTGATAAATCTGCCCAATAAAGAAAATTTGTTGAAAACTCCAAAAGCTTTGATGAATCAATATCCACTCCCATCAAAACAAATGTGATATCAATCCCTGATAATTTTGCAAACCATCGATCGGCATTTCTCAAAGCTGAATCAGAAGTATCCGAAATAAAAATTAATGCAGCAATTGGGTCATTGTTGTAATTATCCAAAACTTCAATCGACGTAAGCAAAGATGCAGCTTGTTGGGAAAGAGAATATGACATTGGATTTTGTTGTGCATTTTCAATATTTTGTTGCATTTGCGAAATACTTAATCCACTGTTCCAATTAAATTCTCCTGTATATCCACCTTCAGCTCGTAATCGATTTGGATAATTCAATGTTCCAATAACACTTTTTATAAAGTTCATTTGAACCTGAATATCAATAAATTTCTATGATTTATGCAAATTTTAAACTTGCTTTAAATCCATCATTTGCCAAAGTGTTTGAGTCATCATAATTAAAGCTGATATAACTTTTGCATGGAAAATAGGGTTCATCAGCTAAAAAATATGATTAAAGGTTTTACAATGAATTTAAATGTTACCGTAAGATGAAAAAATAAACGTTAAAATAAATAAGACAGAAATCATTGCATTTTTTTCTTTAAACATAATGAAACATTCAAACTCCACTGTTTAATGTGATTATTTTAATCAATTTTTAACAATGCTTTTTTGATGTTTAGGCAAGCATTTTTCAGACAATTTTTGAGATAACAAAGACCGTCGAGTTCTAGTGCACTTTGAAGTTAAAATATCATCATTCTCTTTAAAGAACGACCAACTAAAAATTTCAAAAAATCGATATGGTAAATTGATGTTGTTGTTCAGTGAAAATAAAACAACAACAATAAAGCACACGTTAGAATCATTCCCATTGTTTTTTGTCAGTGTTGGTGTTGTGTCCGTAGTCATTTTAAGGGATATATGTTTCTTCCGCTGACGTTTTTTGAGAGCAAAGTCGTTGGAAATAGAGCTATTTTGTTTGCAAATATTATAAGAAATCCCACTTTTGTGTCTTTTTTGCAACATTTTGTCCACTTTTATCACAAAAAAATTAAGTTTGAAGATTTTTAAAATATGTTTTTTGAAAAACAAAGAACATCCAATAATATGACTAAAAATTGAATGAGGCAATTCAATAAATTTTTTATTCTCGCTTTAAACATGATGTACTCATTATAAATTTTTTTTTGTCAGAAATAATTCAAACCAAAGTTATGCAGTATTTTTATGCAACAATTTCTATCATTATTGCTGTTGTAAGAGATTGTAGTGACTGTCAAAGATATCAAAAGACAAATAAAATGCTAAGACATGCACGTGCAAATTCAGAAAAATATTCTAATTTCTACTGTTGCTTCTGATTTTTTAACAGGTGTTTTACTAATTTAGCAAGTCAATTTCAGATTAAAAACATTTTAACGATTAAACAATTCTAAGATTGCAACTTTAATGATTAACCAAAATTAGAATATTCAAAAATTCATTTAACGAACTATTATCGATGAAAGTAAAAATAACATACGCTATTTTCTTTATTTCCAAATAGCTTTTTATGTTCATTTTTTCTTCTAATTTAAGCATTCTATTTTTCTTGCAATTTTACGAATATTTCATTTCAAATCCTTTCTTTTTTAAAATGATCGTAAAAAATGTTTTAACTAAAAATGATGTTTCTACACATTTAATTTTTGCTATTTTTGGTTTTATAAGCTAAAGCTTTTTTATTATCTAGATTAAAAAAATATTAGACGAAGAACATTTCTAATGTTATTTACACTAAAATTTTGAAAGTGTGATGAAATAAACGCATTTTTTTACTGATTTGATTTTGAAAAGAAATCACTAAAAAAATGTTTTTGATTTCATTTTTTTCGGGGTATGCTTTTTTAAATATTTTGTAAATGAATAAATATATTTATTATCGAAGGATAAAAACTGCGTTGCAAATCTTGACAAGGTTATATTTTCTGTAAAAAAATTCTGCAAATCATTTGCAAAAATCACTAATAATTATAATCTCGTAAAATTATTTTTCATTACTAAATTAAAAATGTTTTATTAAAACAAATGAATGCAAAATATATTTGTGTATTACGAAAACGAAAAGTCAAATAAAGTGTTAAAACTCATGATTATTTCAGTAATTTAAAAATTAAAAAGGTGTCTTCATTGATCACATTTGTTGAAGCAAATATTTTATTTCTGTTTATTTGTTTGTTCAAAACGAAAACATTTGCTTTTGCCTTTATTGTAAACTATAATATATTTACTAACAATAATAGATGTTACAAATTTCAAAATTGTGAAATCGAAAAGGTTGGGTGGATGTAAACAACTCTGAGTCATTTATCAGCAAAAACGGGAAAAGGAAGCATTTTCTTTATTGAATTTTTAAAATCATTTGGTTGTTTATGATAAAAAATATAAATAATATCCATACAAAAAATGTATGCGTTTTAATGTAACCGAATTATTTGAAAATAACGAACATTACTTAAAGAATTAATAAAACTGTGCTCCGTGTTTTTCTTACACTTTTAAATAAATGTCCGAAAACAAACAACAATTGTCATTTTTTTCACAAAGTTCATAATAAGGGCACTACCGGTATACATGTGGAGTTGATTGATGCGAATTTTAATGTTTTTTCTTTAAAAATGCATTCAGTACTATGAGTCATCTGCAAATATTTCTAAAAAAATTTCACATAAAAATTAAAATTAATTCCATCATGTTTTACTGTCTAAAACTTTTAGTCAAATATTCAAAGTAAAAGCAATAAAAAATTATGTTCATCCCGCGGTTCACAAATGGATACTTTTTTGTGTGCTCTAAAATTGAGCTTTGAAATCGTTTTTTAAAAAATACAGCATTGAAAGAAATAGCCAAATTTTCGCAAAAAAACAAAAGTTCACCATTTTTTGACACTAAAAAAAGGCCGATGAATTTTATTGAACAGATGGGAAATGGAGCTGTTTAATTTCACATTTTTTGACTGGAAGGACGAAAATGTTTAATTTCAATTTTTTAAAATTATCTTTTATTTTTATTAATACTTTTTTATTTTAATTAATATTTAATGTAATTAGGATTATTTATTAAAATTTAAACGATGGAATAAAGGAATATATTCCATTTTTAAATAAATAAATACTTTTGTTTGAACGTTCAATACTTTAAATTTAAAGAACTTGAAATGAAATTTTTGCATAATTTTTAATTTTTTGAGAATAACAAATAACATTCAAACAAAAAACGGGCCTTCAACTCCAGTCTTTTAAAAATCTGTACGGTTAGGGTTTTTTGCATATATTTTTTGTTGCCTTTATCAAAATGTCAGAATTTAAATCCTGAAATCTCCGAAAAATATGTATTTTCATATCGAATGTGCAGCATAACAGTCTCCTTGACACTTGTAAAGGTGAATGTTTGCGAATAGATGTACACTGTCGTCATCTAAAATGATGACTCATCTTTTAATTTTAATTATTTAATCGATTTGTTTTTATTGAGAAAATTTCTTAAAAATTCAAACAACGCAGGCATAAAAAACCAAAATGAAACAAATTTATTTCTTGTTTACGCTGAAGTTTTCTCTTTTTTAACTTCGTTTGATAAGAAAAAGCATTTGATTTTTTTATGTCCATGGAAAAAAATTAAAAGTTAAAGTCTATTGATGTAGGACTGTTAAAATAGGTACGATTGATGTGTGACAAACGCATTTTGAGAAAAAATGGAAGAGGTTAAAATTAATGATTGTTTCTAGTCCACACTTGTGAGATGTTTATTTTAAAAACCCGAAATTAGTGTGTTCAAGAAAAAACCAGATGTTTCAAAACTGCAAAAAAAATTGTGCTGCAGTTTTTTTTTTGGAAAGGAGCTCTTTTTCATATTTTATGATCAACGTTTTAAAGAAAAAATATTTATCGTTTTGCAGGTTGATAAAAAGTTGACATAAGCTTTTTTTACTGAAGGAAATAAAGGTATTATTTTTCTTTAGCAAGTTGTATTTGAATATTTTATAAGTAAAATAAGTGGTTTTCAAAATAATTAAATGTTTCATCTAAAATAAAGTTTTATTTAAATATTCAAAAATCCGGTTGCAAAAAAGAAGTCTATGCTTTCAAATTTAAAATATCACCCATTCGATAAAAATGATGAAATAAAAAAATTTTCTAAGGTCAACAATTTTTTTTTATTTAGGACGAAAACATTTTGTCGCAGACAATTTGTGCCGTCATCGACACACTCTGTCTTTCTTTCAAGTTTGATCTATGATAAATTTATTTAAAAAATTGAGTTTTTTAATTTGTACTTTAGCAAAAATGTTTTTTGAATGTTTAATAGTTTTTCATATGCCATACGCGGAATTACATTTATTAAATTAAATTAAAATAGTAAATAATTATTACTGTTGCAAAAAAAAATTGGTAATCGACATCAATCCATGCAGCTCACCGTTAAAAATAATTTTTTATTAACAATTTCACAGAAAAATTTTATTATAGTACAGTGTAATTTGATTATTTACCTAAAACAAATCATCTTGTATTGATATGTGTCATTGAAAATTAGTTTTTAATAATATAAAATAATTGAATTTTTTTAATACTGATAAAAATTTGTTTTTGTTTATTACATATTTTAATGTTTTCATCTTTAATGCAATTGAAGATAAAAATGAAAAGACATGATTATGGAAGATCGTCTATTTCGAGCTTTTGTTAACTCTAAAAATTTCAAAAAGAAATCGACGCTAAAATATTCGGAAATTGATTCACTTTTAGAACATAAATTTTTCCTTTATTTGAAACGCTTTTTTGTGTTCTCTTTTTTTCTGTTGTTTTGCATTTAATTTTTTTAAATGAACATTTTATTTCGATATTCATATTTTTTAAAAAAGGATCTCAAAAAAAGTCGATGAAAGAAACGCTAAAATCAAAATTTTTTTCTGCGACGAACACGACGAAAGTTCATCATTGCGGTTTCGAAACATCTTCGATGAAGTTGCAAAAATTTCATAAAAAACACATGTGTAAAGTCTACCATAAATTTGTTTGTTCTCTAAAACTTCAGAAAGCTCGATGGAATAATCGCCAAAAAGCTTTGGATTTGGAAACAATTTGTTTTTAAAGTTTTATTTCTTTCGATTTTTTGAAGGGAGATCATTTTTAAAATTTTAAAAATTTGAATAGTATAATTTCAGTAACTGATAAAGAACTAGATCCAAAATTTGAGAATGTTACACTTTTAGAAAGAATTGTTTGAGCTTAGACTCAAAGAGAACAATAATGAAATAAAAATAAATAAATTCCAAACATTCGTTTATTTTCATTACTCAAAAACACAACAGAAACAAAAACTGCATTTTTGTTTTAAATACAAACAACGTATTTTTTTAAAAAACGTTTTGTGTTACTTTAACTAATAATTTTTTTTATCAAAATTGAAACATGAAAACCAGTTGAAAAAATTACAATTTTTTTGTTATTCTCTTTGATCGATCGCTGAGAAATTTGAATATTTTTCGACATTTATGGAGTAATGAAAGAAGAAGAAAAACTGTCTTTTTTGGATTACAAATATAATAAGTTAAACAAATAGCCACAATTTATTCTCCGTTGTTAATTTTTGTAAATTAAAATTCTCCGTTGTTAATTTATGTAAATTTTTAAACACGCAAGTTGCAAAAATGTAAAAAACAGTTTGATTCTTTACAATTCAAAGTGCCACATTATTGATTTAGCAACGAAATTCTTGGAACAATGAAAAAGTTTCGTTAATTTGACACATACTTTTATTGATGACATTTCATTAGCTCTGAAAAACATGGATTTCTGTTTTTCAAAACATAAAGCTAAAATTTTTAACTACAAAAAGTATTGATAAAAACCATAAATAAACTTATATTTAGTTTCACTTTGACACTTTCATAAAAAATAGACAATATTGCTTTGTCATATTTTTGTTTAGTTTATTATATTTAATGTCATATTTAGGATTATATTTATTTTTTTAGATTGTTGACAATTGCAATTTAAATTATTTGTCATTTCCTAAATTTGATTTAACTAGTTAAGATTTATTTAATTTTTTCCAATAAAATATTTAAAAAAATATAGCATCTTAAAATATAGAATTGAACAACTTTCTTCTTCCTGTTCTCCGTCAATTTAATGCAACGATAGCTGTTTGATATTTCGAAATATATTTAACCTTTGCGAAAGCGAAAAAAAATAAATAAATTTTTTTGTTCATGACATTTTCTACTTTTTGGTTTTTTGAATATTTTTAAGATAAAAGAAATAAACTACAAAATGATAAAATGGAAATTTAAAATTTGTCTGATCAAGTCTATTCTCCACTACACCAAATTTTCCATTTGAAAAAAACTAATACTGATAAATTATTTCTTCGTTTTTGTTAAACTTAATTGTGTTTCTCTGCTATTAAGTTTGTTTTCTATTGTCAAGACATAAAACATATTATTCTATTAGGTTTTTGCAAAAGTTTATGCGTTTTTTACAGGGAAAAAACACTTTGCCAAGTGTAAAATACCGCAAAAACTTTTACAAACACCTAATACAGGGTGTGCCAAAAAAAAGTGGAATTTCGTTTTTAAACAAAGGCAAGGGGACTTGAACAACTTATGTTGGGTGGTATTAATACTTGGTGGGGAAGCGCATTTGACCCTACAGTATGACCTCTACAACATTTTCGTGTCGGGAGTTTCGCCGCCGCCAAGTTTTGAAAAGTACGTTTTTCGACCTTTTCGTAGAATGAGATAGTTGGGAGAACCAGAAGGGCTGAGGAAAAGGTGATGGTATATTCGGATAGCCCATATGTTAGACTCGTAGACGCAGCAAAGTTTTGGATTATATATCTTTTGCCCCGGGTTTAATCGCTTCGAGAAAAAATCAATTTCCACTTTTTCGATTTTTTGGTCAACTTTGAACGATTGCCCTGCCGCTCCCAGAAGGAGTTGGAGGCTCATATTTGTTGTCAATAAACTTTGGCTTCTTTGTGGTCGATTCCCTATCAAAATATTGAAATCTGAAAAAATGACTTTTCAAGCAGCCGTAATTTTTGTATGTTAGTAAGTATACTTAGAACATGTCGAAATTCAATTCAATTTTAAATTATCCAAATTGGTCACAAATGCTTAAAATGTATTTTGCAGTATTTCTCTGGACTATTTTAATTGATTAATATCAAAACATAGCATTTAAAAACTTTTGTGTATACATAGTTACCTGCTATTTATTAGTATACACGTTTAAGCAGCCGTTTTTGAACATTTTTGAGTATCAAAAAATAGTCATATTTCCAAATTTCAACTTTTTGATAGGGAATCGACCACAAAGAAGCCAAAGTTTATTGACAACAAATATGAGCCTCCAACTCCTTCTGGGAGCGGCAGGGCAATCGTTCAAAGTTGACCAAAAAATCGAAAAAGTGGAAATTGATTTTTTCTCGAAGCGATTAAACCCGGGACATAAGATTTGAACACCAAAACTTTGCTACGTCAACGAGTCTGATATGTGGGCTATTCGAATCTACCATCAACTTTTCTCCAGCCCCTCTGGTTCTCGTAGGAACTTTGTTCTACGAAAAGGTCGAAAAATGTACTTTTCAAAACTTTGAATCTACGGTTCTCCCGAAGCGGAAACTTTCGAGAGGTCATACTATAGGGTCAAATGCGCTTCCACACCAAGTATTAATACCACCCAACATAAGTTGTTCAAGTCCCCTTGCCTTTGTTTAAAAACGAAATTCCACTTTTTTTTGGCACACCCTGTACTTATCCCACGAAACTACAAGCGGTCAAAAAAGATTTAACAGATGTCAAAACTATTTAATCGAATAAGTCTGATTATTGTGAACAACTCTGATTCATTGATCTCCAAAAAATGAAAAAAGAAAACATTTGCTTTTTTAATTTCAAAATATTGATTTGAATTTTTAATTATTTGTTTGTGTGCGAAAATAGTGATAGAGAAACAAAAAGGAATGCGTTTGATTTTATCAAGGCACAAGCCGATATGCAACACATCGATTAATGAACATTAGTAAAAAACTAAATAAGAATTTTGTCGTATATGTTTTTTCATACTTATGAATGAATATCCGCAGATAAATAAAATTTTTTTACACGAAACTTTTGTTACGAATTTCATTAGAAAAGCCCATCAACATTATTTTTTTAATAATGCTAATATTAGAAATTTGAATAACTTAAAAATGTTCACTGTTTCACGTCTTAAGGAACTAAATATTTTATGAGATGTAGTTGTTTTTGGTTCCATTAACCTGCCACTTTTTAAAATAACTTTGATGTAAAATTTTTATCGTAATTGCTCGTTTTTCATTGTTTTTAATTAAATATTCAAAGGAAAGACAAAAATAACATGTACTCGCTAGTGAATCATTCTTATTTGCGCATTTTTTAAAATTTATAAAAGCTTTTTTTGAATATTGTTAGGCTGGGTTTATTTTTTCTTTCAAAATGTTTTTGAAAAAATGCAACATTACGCGATAAATTGAAAGCGAATTAAAAAGAAAGAAAGGGCTAAAATTTTTCTGACACTAAAATAGAAGACAGAATTTTAAAACGGAAGGAAAAATGTGCTATTTTTTTTTCTGTGTCCAGAAGTACAAAGATATCAACGAAAACCATTTTTGCTTTTGAATATTTTAATGCTTAATTCTAATTCCTTTTTTCGGACTTGTTTAATTTTTATTGGATATTAAAGTTTAAATTGAGAATTAAATTCAATTAAACAATGCATTTTTAAATTAAATTAAAAGAACTGAAAGTTCGCACAATTAATAATAAAAAAAATGACGCCATAGTTTGATCTTTAGTCTAAACAAAAAATAGAACATCCTGCACAAATTTATTAAAGGGGGAGTCGCATCGCCTACTAACTTTTTCTTATAACATTTCGTGAAAATCAGGCAAAAAGCATTGTTTTTCTTCATTCTTTTTTCGTTTCCCATTTTCAAAAAAAATGCGAATGCAAAAGAACAATGCTTTTTGCCTGATTTTCACGAAATGTCATAAGAAAAAGTTAGTAGGCGATGCGACTCCCCCTTTAAATAGTTAAAAATGTCAATACATTGAAAGTTTTTTTTTCAAAAATTTGTTTTAACAAACTATTTTCGCGAAAGTTAAAATAACAATTCCTTTTTCGTTATTTCCAAATTACTTTTATATTCAATTTTTCTTCTCATTGTTTAGTATTCAATTTTTTGCGATCTTACGAACATTTCATTCCAAATTAAAAATTTTAAAATTTCGTTGAAAATACATTTACTTATATGTGTAATTTATCGATCTGCATCAATAATTTATATGGACTGTAGCAGTTCTTTTTTAATTTTTATATTTATCGGTTTAAATCCTTAAATATTTGCAACTGAAATATTTAAACTAATAAATTTAAAATATCAAAGTGCGACATAATAAACAACGAAAGTGCTTTAATTATTAAATAACGGTTTAAATTTTTTTCTTCATCACACGTTTGATAATAAGTAAAAGTTTATTAAAAATTCATTTCGATCTGTTCTTTTCTAATTTTTAATAACGCATTGGGTTCCTGATGCAGAATAATTTATTTTTTTAACAATCAAAGTTTTCAATTTCAATTTTATTACTAAAAACAAATTTGGTTGCACCAACTTTTACTGCAAAAAGAATATTAAAAATTCAAAATTTGAAAAAGAACAAAATCTGTCAGCACTTTAAAAAATTTTTCATTGCTTTTTTTTTTAAAATGAATAAATTTTTGCAGTTTTTAGATGAAACATTTTTTCTGTCGTGCTTTCTGTGTCTTAATATTTTTCCGAAGCATTTGTACTTGAAATATTTGAATGTGAGACAAAGAAAAAGACGAAAGGACACTTGCATCGATTTTTCCACAAAATCATTTTTAAAGTTTTTGTGGAAATAAGTTTTTTTAAGTTTTTTTTTAATTTTTTGACGATCTACGATGTAACTCTCATTTCTTTTAACAAAAATTAATAAAAAATATTAGAAAATAAACAAATAATTTTACCCAAATCATGAAAAATCATTCGAAGTTACAACAATTTTTTATATCAAAGTATAGTTTGATTTTGATAAAAACATATTTTTGGAGCCATAAATAACACTTTTTAACACCAAAAACACGAAGAAAGTGTCAGGGGGAATTTTTTATTTTAACGGATATACATGCGACATGCCCTGAGGGCATATCGCATGTAAAAGGTGATTTTAGGGGAATACAAAGTTTACCATTGAATTCCCCATGGTTGAAAACCTATACAAGTAGGAAATTGGATGAAAATTCGATCATTGCGGTTTCGAAACATCTTCGATGAAGTTGTACCATTTCATAAAAAACACATGTATAAAGTCTACCAAAAATATTTTTATGCACTAAAACTTTCGAAAGTATGATGAAATAAACGCAAACTAAAGTAACATCATTTTTGGAGAAACAAATCGTTGTTTTAAATTTAATTTCTTTCGGTTTTTTGAGGGGAGATCATTTTTAATATTTTAAAAGTTTTATAAGTATAATTTTAGTACACGATAAAGAACGAGATGCAAATCTAGAGAATGTTATACTTTTAGAAAAAAGTGATTAAGTTTCGTCACCACGGTGATCTTCAACCGAACAATAATGAAAAATAAAAATAAATAAAAGCCAAACATTCAATTATTTTGGCTTTTAAGAAAAATCTTATTTTGTTTTTAATAATAAAAACTCTTTTTATTTAAAAAGTCCGTCACTATCGAAATTGGAACATGAAAACCATTTCAAAAAAACATGATAATTTATTGTTATTCTCTTTGATCAATCGCGAAGTAATTTGAATATTTCCTTTTTCCGACATATTTGTAATGATGAAAGAAGAAGAAAAACTATCTTTTTTGGATTAAGAAAATCATAAGTAAAAGAAATTGCTATAATATATCCTACATTACTAATTTATGAAAATTTAAACATGATTAAATTTATCATCGACACCATGAAAAAGCTATGGTGTCGCTGCTAAATTAAGTGAAATCTTTCTATCGTCTTCCACAGGCCAGTTTTTTCTTTTTTGTTCTGTGTAAAAAAAATTTAACAGCAAAAATATAAAACGACAACAGTTTTCTTCCGTGCACTTCGAAGTGCACATTTTTGATTTAAAAGCATATTTCTTGGAACAATCAAAGACTTTTGTTAACTTGACACATTTTTTTGTTGATGACATTTCATTAGCTCTGAAAAACACGGATTTCTATTTTTTGTAACAAAAGCAAAAATTGTTCACAACATAATTCTGGGAAACAAATTTTTTTTTTTTTGTTCTTTTTGATTTTTTATTTATTGCTTTGAACAATGCATTTTGAATATTTGAAGCATGAAAGAAAATGACTACAAAATCATAAAAAGAAAATCAAAAATGTGATCTTGCCATATTTAGACACCAAAATTTGAACCAAGAACCATTTTTAAAAAACTAAAATTTATAAAACATTTCTTTGTATTTGTAAAATTCAATTAATTGCATATAGTTTTAACATTGATCAAATGTGAATAATCACAGTAAGTCATGGTACAATTAAATGCAGTTGCTTTGTTGTCACTTATTGAATTTTTATTAAAAAAGGCGGTATTTACAGATTCCCCTGCAACTGGAAAGTCGCTTCTTCATCGGCCTCCGATCTCTGGACTATGGAATTCTTTAACCTTTTCAAAGCACACAAATTTAATTATCACAAAATTGTATAACAAATTTTTGTAAGAACCATCACCATTGTTTTATTATAAAAGATAAATTTAGAAATTCTTAATTACTTAAAAATGTTCATATGTCAAAAACAACATATTCAAAATTTTTACTGTAAACTTTCATGTTTATACTAGCCTCAAAAATTGTGAGTTAAATATTCAAAAAAAAGCAAAAATAATATTTCTTCGCAAGTTGATTCATTCTTATTTGAGCGTTTTCTCATATTAATAGAACTTTTTTCTAATACTTTCTGGCGTTGTTTATGTTTTATTTTTAATGTTTATGAAAAAATGAACATAGACACGATGAATCAAATGTCAAAAGAAAAAATGAAGAAATGATTAATTTTTTTCTGACACCAAAAAGGAAGCCAAAATTTTTTAAAATAGAAGGGAAGCTTTGCTTTGTGTCAAATTGAACAAAGGAATCAATAAAAACCATTTTCGTTATTGAATATTTTATAAATTAGTTTTTATGTTCCTTTTTACTTCAGACTTATTTAATTTTAATTGGGTATTCAAATATGAATTACGAATCGATTAAGAAATATTTTGCATTGACCATGAAATAGAAATTTTCCATTATTAAAGATAAATGACATTGTTTTTTTGTCTTTGTCTTTATGTGATAAACAAAAAATTTCTTGCACACCTTTACAGAAAAATTTCTTTTTTAAAAAGCTATGAAAAAACATTGAAAGTTTTTGTCTGCGAATAAAAAATAAACAATATTTTTCATTAACAAACCAAATCGATTTTATACCTGAAAATGACCCCGATAAACACTGTTTTTTTAAAAAAATCTGTCTTTACAAAAATATTGAAAACATTGCAATACAAATGTCATTGAAGTTTTTGTTATACGTAAAAAATTTATGTTTTTGTTATAACATTTTTGATGGAATAAAATACAGATAACTTCTTGACAAATTGAAGAGTAAATATGTAGCCATATACCAATCAAAATAGTGTAATCACCACTAATAAATTGTAAAGAAAAATGTTGTAATCACTGTAATTTTAGAGGTCTTTATTTATTGCAATTTGGGATGCCGCCTTTGATGTGCGGCAAAACGTGTCTTTGATGTAAAGGGTATAGACAAATTTTCGGATGACGCCATATCTGAATGATCCCAAGGATGTTTTAGAGAAATAACGGATTTTCAATTTTCTTTTTTCCTTATATGATACTTCTATTTTAATGTAGGAATATTTGCTTGTACGGTTACAAAATGAACGAGTTTTGTATAAAATAAAATTTTATATAATTTTATTTTTTAACAGATAACATTTTTGTAACAAAGCAAAAAACAATATCAACAATCAAAATCAACAAAGCTAAAAACTGTTAATAAAGAAAAAATACTATGTCTATCCGTTGAATAAGAGAGAGAGAGGTATCAGAAAAAGCAATATTGTATAATAAAAAAAGCAAAAACTCATGAGAAAAAAATGCATAACAGTTTTAAAAAATGGGAAAATTAAACGACGGCCTTCTGGCATACAAATAAACGTTTGTTTAATTAATGATCCAAAAATGATTATGATTTTACTTGGCTTTAGCAGCTCGAGCAGAGGTTCTTGAAGAAACAGCAACTTTTGTTGCTATAACTTTTCTATTTTTTGACGGGCCATTGCTTGTAGACATTTTTGCAATTTGCTTTTTAGGGCTACCAGATTTAGCTTTCTTTGTACCACTTTCTCCAGCTTTTGAAGCAGCAGCAGGTTTACGTCCACGAGCTGAATTTGCTGCTGCTGGCTTTTCTGTTGATTCTTCTTCTTCATCTACTTCTTGCTGCTCTTCATTATCATCAACATCAGAATCAGCTTCACCATAATAAACTTCTCGAGGACCACAAGACATAAGTGCCATTGGTTTTCGCGGAGATCTTTTAGGCTTTGCTTTACCAGCAGATCCAGCATTATCTCCAAGCTTAAATGATCCAGATGCACCAGTTCCAGATACCTGTTTTAAAGCACCACTTTCAACACCACGTTTTAGAGCTTGTTTAAGCTGGGAGTTTGTCTGAAATTAAATTTATATAGCATATATCTAAACAATAAATTTATATTAACTTGCTTGAGTAAAAGAAGCTTTTGGAATATTATATGTTTCAGTTATATATTTCATGATTACTGCCCGGCTTGAACCTTTGCGATTTTTATGATCCATGATAGCTTCTTTTATCATATCTCCATAAGATGGACGATTTGGATCACTTTTTGAAATAGTCCGGGCTCGTTTTGGTGCAGTTTTAACAGGTTCAGCACTTTGCTTCTTTGGTGGCATTTTTTGGATTTGAATGGAATCAATTTAGCTAAAAAAAGTAAGATTATAGTTTGGGCAATACAGTAAATGCTAAAACGAGATAATAGTTAACTTTAACAACTAAAATAACTAAAAATTAATACAAATTAAAGCATCATTTTTTCCTCCAACAAGTCAAAAAAAATATTGTTTACGACAAAAAAAGGTTAACGAATAATAAACAAACTATAAAATTCGTAGTTTGATTGGCAATAAAAAAGCAAAGGAGAAAAAAGAAGTTCTTGCATTTAATGCATTTTGGGGGGTTTTCATTTTTTAGTTAAAATTGATTCGATCTTTGAATTTTTAATAAATTTTTAAAAACAATTATGGCAAATGAAGAAGAAATCTTCTTTTATGCTATTTTTCGATTCCAAGGTATTTCTTTGTGGTTCTTAATTTTGCAGTGTTGATTTTTTGAATAAAGTTATGCATGCTATTTTAATAGTTTTTTAAAAATTTATTCATAGCCTATCAATCCATTGCGATCACAAAATTCAAGTACATAACATTAAAAAAAACCTAAAAACTATAAAATGATTAAAAAATTTTATTTTTTTCATGATGTAATGATTCATGCTTCAGAAAAACGGACTCTGAAGAAATCAGATTTATCGCTTTCTTTTGGCAAAGTTCAAACAGTTTCAGTTTAAACTTTGTCAAAAGAAAGCAAAGTTAAAACTGAAACCGCCACTTTCTTTAACATTATATCGATTATTGATTACGGTAATTTCAGGTTGCGATTAAACTTTAAGACAGTTTTCCACTGTGTTTTTGTCATTCAAAGGTTATTTAAAATAGACAGCTGCATGATTTAAAAACTAAAAAACAGAAATACCAAGATCAACTTTTAAACATAATTGAATTTGTTCGTTTTCCCCCTCAAAATCAAACTACACAGTTTGGAAGGATTGTTTATATTAAAATTTCTGATATGATTTTAGAATTAAATTACTCCCTAATTTGTGAGTTTTCTTGAATTTGCCAAGCTTTTTGTTCATGGACACGCAAATTTATATAATTATATTTAACCTTTGGAACAACAGTAAAAAAGGTGTAATTTCGTTTTTATCTTTCTAGTTTGTTTAAAAAACAAAATTTCTACTGCACTTCTACAAATGGTTATTAAATTTACTTTTTTGAATAACACTTTCTATTCATTTTTACTCTGACAATTTTTCATATTTACGTTTTCCAAAATTACAACTTAATAATATTTTTCCTAAAATAATTTATAAAGCAAGAAACGATAGCCTTCTCTTGATAATTTATTATTTTGATATACCATATCGTCAGCTAGCTATTTTGTTAAATTAGAGGAACCATGTCAGCCTTGAAGCCGTCAGTTGATATTCGATACTGGATTGAGCTAATAGATTCTGTGAATTCTATGATTGGTTTGCTTCTAAATTCTTTGTTGTTGTATTTAATTATTTGGAAAACAAGTTTTCGAATGAAAGAATATCGTCCAATATTACTCCAAAACTGTTTGGTTGATGTCATGTATACTTTAACGGAATTCATTGTTAAACCGGTACGTTTTTTCTACTTTATTGGGCATATTTGCATAATTGTAATATGACATTTGGTCGTACTGTTTCATATGGAGTATCTGAGATTTAGAAACAGTGACGAACAAGGCCGTAGGGAAGATAAATTTTGGGGTGGATATTTTCTTTTACGCCTTTGATCTTGTGCTGCCTTAACACGGCGGCGGCAAAAGATCAAAGGATTTTGTCGTTTTTTGGGGGGGGGGCATAGGTATCGAATGCCACCCACATCTATATGGCCTTGTATGACGAAGTAAAACACTATCAAATTTTAATTAAAAGTATGCAAATTTTTTTAGCAAATTGATTACAAAAATGGAAGCTTTTTTGTTATGTGTTCCGGATTTTTCACAAATGTTGCTAATCCATGGAATTTAATTCTTCTTCATTGTTGGATTTTTGCACTTTTTTATTGTCTCACTTCCATCTCAGTTCAATACATTTATCGATATTTTATTATTGTCCGAGAAAAAAAGCTAACCCTGCTACAGTACTTTGGAATTCTTGCAATTCCAACAATTTTAGCGATTATTTATACCGTAACTGATGCAATTGTTTTTTCGTACAAAGAAGAAACTCGTGAATTTCATACGAAACAACTTTTAAATGATGCATTTTATTTTAATGGAATTCCAAATTATATTGTTGCAAATATTGAATCTGTTGGACTTCAACTTCAATTTGCATTTGCTTTCATTTTGGTCAATGTTGCATATGTAATTATTTTTTATACAAATTATAAAATTTACAAGAAGTTGTTGATAATGAAAAATAAAATTTCGTGTCAAAGTTTTCAATTTCAACGGCAGCTAACTGTTACCCTTTTTGCGCAGGTTGGTTTTTTTTTATAAAAATTAGCATAACTAAGTAAGAAATGGCTCATTTATTAAAGTATTTTTTTAAATGAACAAAAGATTAAAAATATCATAGTCATCGCCTTTGATCTTTGGCAAACCGGATGAACTTTTCTGAATGTCTGTCTCCTCAAGTGTTAAAAACACTGAAAAAATGTTAATCATATTAATTTTTGGATGATAAAACGTTTAAGAATAAAATTTCAATTTCATTGGTACTTCTGCAAAATCTTTTGTTTCCAATATCATCTACCGTAACCATAAGAGTGCATTTTCCTAATACCTTACTCCTAAAATCTAAAAAAAGCATTTCCAATTTTTAATCCTTTAAATTTGTAAAAGTGAGAAATGAAAGTTAACAAAGACTAATCACATTTTACTGCTTTTGTTTGTTAAATTGCATATTGAAAAACAAAAAGCTTGAATAAGTGGAACAACACATTATGTGTACAAAAATAATTTAATTTTTTAACGTAATTTACCTTTGAAAAGTAAAAATAGGTATTGCCTGATTCCATATTGCAACTTCGGCCCTTTATTTTATAGTTCAAAAAGTTTATTTTTAGACAATTATACCAAGTATTATGTGTATGATTCCAATTGCATTTTCTGTAATTATGACCGTAACAAAAGCTGATCTTCCTGGACTTGCAGAAGGTGTAACCTTGGTTTTATCCTGCATTCCTGTTGCAAATCCTTTAACAACAATTATTGTAATAAGTCAATATCGGAATGCATGTTTAACATTTTTCAAAACTTTTATTCCCACCAAAACAACTTCCACATCTGTTCAATCAGAAACAAATCCAATTCAAATTCTTCCATGAAATCGGAAAGTGAACAATTTTTACTATAAATTTGTTACCTAATGTCAGAAATACGTCTAATTAGGTCAATGTGTTGAAAATAACTTTATTATTTATTATTTTTTCATTGTTGAAAAATTAAGAAAAACAAAACTAATTTTTAACGGAAAAATGGAGGTAAATTATTCGATCATATAAATGTCAAGAAAAACTACATTAATCAGATATAATCATTAAGTTTTTATTAAAATTAGAAAATTAAAAAATCAAAAAAATTTTTTGCTCTTCAACAACCAAAAACAGAGAAACTGAAAAAATTTGAAAAAAAGGTGTTGCAGGAAATGAAAAAGAAAAAAGACAACGTTTGTGTCAGACAAAAACATAATAAAGTTTTTGCTTCAAAAAAAACCATTTTCTTTCGTTATTTTGAACATCACAAACGTTGAAACAAATGTCTCATTTTGTCAAAAAAGATTATGTCGATTAAATTTTTTGACACTTTTGAAAATTTTAGTTTAAATTTGTAATTTTTCACTTTTAAGTATTTTTAAAACAAGTAATAATTTTGTAAATGAAACTCGTAAAATGTTGAAAAGTGAGTCATACGTACATTATTTAAAGTAAAAAAGTAAAAATTTAAAAGACTTATGTTGGTTTTTAAATTTTACCAATTCAAAGTGGCATAATCACATCGTTAAAAATAAAAGAAGTTATTCGACATAAAATTTAAAACTGTTAATCACAATATCTGTAAAATTTGCCGACACGAAAAAGAATTTTGGCTCAAATTGTAATACTTTGTTTTCGTCGTTTTCTATTTAAAAAGTTACAATGTTACAACTGAAACTCGCAAAACTATGTGGTGAAAAAAAATAGATGAAATCATCCGGCATAATTTTTTTGAAAATTTTGATTTCTATGTGTTCATTGAAAAAATAGAAATAAGAATGTTTTTTCACCAGTGTTGTTTTATTAAAAATTTGAATCATGCTTTTTTATTTTTACATTTATTTCAAGATATTTTTGAGAAATTTTGAGGAGGCCACTTCAAAATTAAAAAAAATTATGTGAAATGTTTAATTTTTGTATTTTTTAAATATTGTAAAAGGAATTTTCAGTTGAATTTGCAACAGAATTTTTTTTCTCAAATTCATTCAAATTAAATAAAAATTTTATACAGGCTAATTATGCATACATTTGAAAAACCAAGGATTTATTGAACTATCATAAAAATTCAAATAAGATTTTTTAATGTAGAAAACAAAAAATAAACCAATCGATTTTTTAAAACAAAAATGAAAAAAGTGTTAAAAACCAAAAAATTGACATCGTTTTTGCCAGACAAAAAGTGAATCAAAAAAATGTCGTTCAGAAAAAAATCTTAAAAATCGTTGTAGAAAGTTCACATTTTAAATGCTTCGTTAAATTTGCGTTTTTGAATCTTTAATATATTCTTTTCAAAAATTTTTTTATGTGGAATATTAGTTTAAATTGTAATTTCAAGATAATGTGCACGTTCAACTAAAATTTATTGGACAACAATGGCTCCATTAATGAATAATAACACAAAAAATAACACGTTTTTTTCAAAAGGTTAAGCTCCCTTTGAAAAGAAAAAATTAGCTGTAAAACATTAAACTCGTCAACAATTAGTTTATTAAGTGTTTTTTTTAAATAAATTATTGTTTCTTTGCCATTGTATTTCTTTTGTAGTCAAATATTAGAAGTCAGTTTTTTTGTAAATGTTAATTTTTTGCAATTTCATATAAAGTTGAAAAAAATAAGCATCAAGGCAGTGAAACTTCCTTCTTTTCTTCCACAAACATATGCTGGCTTTTGTCTTTTTCTTAAAAATGCAATGATTTTGCATTAAATAATGTTGTATCCCGAACTTCGAATGCTTTTACATCTTTGAAAACTTTAGTCTTGCTAGTTGATTACTCAACAGTCTTATGAAGTCATATTTATTAAGTTATTAAGGTAAATCAAGGATGTTTAAAAAGTTGGAACAAGAAGTGTTTCAACAAAGGTTACAAACTATGAAAAATGTAGTTTGAAAAAATGCAGTGCGATAATCATTTATTTGTGATTTTTCAAAGAAATTTTTGTTGACTCTCTTATCATTTGAATATTTAATAGATTTCTAATCAATAAAAAAAATTATTTGTTGTGTTCGGGAACTGCTTATGTTCGTATATCAAACTATCATTTTCTGTTCAAGATTGCACATTATACGCCGAATGCTATTTTAATTTTTAATGCCAGAATAATTGTTGCTCGAAAAAAAATGCGTCATTATTTATCAAAACAAACAATATTTTTATAGCTTTTTAATAAAAGCAATTAAGTGTACTGTAATTGTTAAAATAGTTGAAAATATTGACATAGACAGAACTAAACAACCCTATTTGAATTTTAAAAACGTGTTTAATTTCAGTGAAAGTTCCAAACTTTAAAAAATGTAGTTTAAACAAGTGAGTTGTTTCAATTTAAAGTAAGCAAGATTTGATATTTTTAACTTTCAAATCCCATATATTTGAATATTTAAAACAATTTTTCAAACTAAAATTCTAATTTTTAGGTCTAATGAATCGAAAAGTATAGAGTGTTAACACCCAGATAATTGCGCACAGTTTTCTGATATCATACCTCATTTGAATACATTAAAAAATCTGTAAATTACAATAAAGTCTCTTAATGCAAATATTTACCTTGCGAAATGAAATATTTCCCCTCGTTTTCATTTTGAAAAATTGATTAACGAATAAAATGGAGCAAAAATGTATTAGTTGTTCGTATACTTGCGAATATGATGAAGAAAAATAATTGGGTTTAAATTAGACTAGATATTAGGTAATCAAAATCTTAGGTTGGCTTAAGTTAGTTTACGTTTTTTAACTATCATTTATATTTTTATGGCAAAATATAGTGTCATTTTTAACAAAGAAATAAAACTAAAATTATAATAATGAATAAACGCACATCCAGACATTTGATCACAAATAAATAAAATGGCAAAAAAACAATTATTTATTAAATAAATAATAGACAATAAAAATACTGTTAAATCGAAAACTGATCTTATGACGGAATCCGCAATGCAAGTAATTTTACTGTATATAATTATTCATCACATAAATATTATGAGTTTAAAACGCATTCTACCAAAACTTTTTAAACGACCTGCACCGGCAAAAATTTTTATTTTACCTATGTTTTCGAACATGTTTAAGAAGCAGGAAAAAAATACTTTTAAGTCGAAATTCGGCAAAATGCCGTTTTTAGAGCATCGAGAATGCCAAAGTCGACATATTTTGTTTTCTCCGGTATATATTCATCTTTAATCAGTTTTAGGTATAAATGCACCTATATAGGTTTTCGAGGTCGGGGAATCCGAATCTCGAGTCCGCGTTTCGATATTTTCGCGTTAAGACCCCTTTTTCGCACTTTGACCTCACATTTTGCCTAAAAAGTAGGTCAGGAATTAATTTCCCAGACTAGTTATTGTTACCATCGGATTCCCCGTGGTTTTTTACCCCAGGGTGGGAATTATCGTCAAATAACTCGTCATGGCCGATGTTTCACAAAATAATGAATATAGTCGACTCTGAATTCCAAGAATTTCCTTCACTTATGAAAAATCGAATTTTTATCCATGCCTGCTAATTTCACACCTCTATAGGTTTTCGACCATGGGGAATTCAATGGTAAACTCTATGTTGCCCTAAAATCACGTTTTACATGCGAAATCCCCTCAGGGCATGATATATTATATCCACATAAATAAAAAATTTCCCCTGAAATTTTCTTTGTGTTTCAGGGGTTAAAAAGTGTTGATTATTGTTCACAAACAATGTTTTTATTAATATCAAACCATACTTTAATTATTTGGACGTCGAAACTATTTTTTCAGATGACTTGAAATAACCCTGGATGTTGGGGTATATGTACAAAATGTGAAATCGCTCTAACTTCTCAAATAATGAACAAGAAACATTGAAAGTTGTCTAAGGTTGTTCCCTAATCATGTGTTTACCACTATCTATTAATTGATTTCTTTCCATCTACAGTATCCGAAATTCACTTACATCAAATTGTTTAGAATTCCGCTATTAATTTGCATTTAAAGACACAAATATTGCATTAATATTATCAAAAAATCATATAATTGTTGGTCTGAAAGCAAATTTTTGCAAAACTGGATCGGATAAGCAAGTTAGAGCGATTTCACATTTTGTACATATACCCCAACATCCAGGGTTATTTCAAGTCATCTGAAAAAATAGTTTCGACGTCCAAATAATTAAAGTATGGTTTGATATTAATAAAAACATTGTTTGTGAACAATAATCAACACTTTTTAACCCCTGAAACACAAAGAAAATTTCAGGGGAAATTTTTTATTTATGTGGATATAATATATCATGCCCTGAGGGGATTTCGCATGTAAAACGTGATTTTAGGGCAACATAGAGTTTACCATTGAATTCCCCATGGTCGAAAACCTATAGAGGTGTGAAATTAGCAGGCATGGATAAAAATTCGATTTTTCATAAGTGAAGGAAATTCTTGGAATTCAGAGTCGACTATATTCATTATTTTGTGAAACATCGGCCATGACGAGTTATTTGACGATAATTCCCACCCTGGGGTAAAAAACCACGGGGAATCCGATGGTAACAATAACTAGTCTGGGAAATTAATTCCTGACCTACTTTTTAGGCAAAATGTGAGGTCAAAGTGCGAAAAAGGGGTCTTAACGCGAAAATATCGAAACGCGGACTCGAGATTCGGATTCCCCGACCTCGAAAACCTATATAGGTGCATTTATACCTAAAACTGATTAAAGATGAATATATACCGGAGGAAACAAAATATGTCGACTTTGGCATTCTCGATGCTCTAAAAACGGCATTTTGCCGAATTTCGACCTAAAAGTATTTTTTTCCTGCTTCTTAAGCATGTTCGAAAACATAGGTAAAATAAAAAAATATACGATTTTTTGGCGGTGCCGTTTTTGTCAAAATTTTAGAATAAATTGGTGGAATACGTTTTAAAGGGGGAGGCGCATCGCCTGTAGTTTTTTTGATGCAAAGTCGATTGCATTTCTCGACGCGAAAACACCTTTCATTGGAGCTTGTTTTTTTCTTCACCGCAGCTGCAAAAAAAGAAAGAAAAAGCAGCTCCAATGAGTCCCTGATTTTTTGTAAAAAAAAGTTCATAGTGTTTTTTGGCTTTAAAAAAATTAAATATTCATATAATTCTTCACAAAGCATTTAATTTAATTTAATTTATTCACTTCAAAGCGATTGCTCACTTTAAGTGCGGGTAAAACAAGAAATATAATAAGAATAATAGAATACAATAAAAAAATGAATATAATCAAATGTTTTAAATAAAGTAAGTACACAGTTTGTAAGGCCATTTATTATTTGAAATTATAAATATTTTTGTTACTTTGAAAAAAGAGAAATACGTGTTGTTTTCAGAGGCTTGGATCATATTGTTTTCCTTCATTTCAAGACAGGGGAGACACATTTTTGCAATATTTGAAGGATTTACTTAACAATAAAAACCGGTGAACTGTTTAATCGCGTATTTCTTAAATATTGTCTTTTCCTTTTCTGGTGAATATATAACATTTTTTCCCTCTAATTTGATCATGTTCTACAACACTTTTAAAGCCTAATCATGTTTACGATTAAAAAAATTAAGGATGTATAGAAATAAAAAAAATTATAAAAGCAATTTTGCTGTTGAAAACAAAAAAAAAATAAACCATTTGATCTTTTAAAGCTAAAATGAAGAAAGTGTTGGAAAAACAGAAAAAGAAAAATCGACTTGTTTTTTCCAGACAAAAACATATGCATAAAAAATACGCTTGAAAAAAATTGAAAAATAATTTTGAAAGTTTACACTAGAAATCGATGTAAAAAGATAATTTTATAAAGGTGAAGAGAAAACGGATTTTGGAAAAATAAACAAACACACACATGTGTAAAAACGAAGACAAAAAGCGTCTCTCTTAAACTAATGTAATAAAATTTTTTCAGTGCATAAGGTGACGAAATGTGGAAAAAGAAAAACAATTCACCATTTATTTCAAAATATTTGTCAGTTTTTTCGAAGCAATTCAAAAACTTTTTATATTAATTTTAAAGCAACACACCTTCTAAAACAAATGACACATTTAATCTTATGCTGCGGAAAAGAAAGAGAGCAATTGTTATAAATTTTCAGCAGATTTGAATATTTTATTATAAATTTGTTGTTCTTAAATCTAATAACATACAACTTTATGCGTAAAAAAGCTCGCAAAACAAAGTAAACAAAGTAACAAAAGAAGACATTATTTTAAGAAATTTTAAATTTTTGGAACGTCTTTTTCGGTTGTTTTTGTTTTGCCTAACAAAACTTTCCAATTTTTGCTCTTTCAAACAATCCATAGACCGTTTGTTGCATTTCACAACAACAAAGTGGGTAATACTGAATAAACTTTTTACACTTGCGACAGTTTTTTGAATTCCGGCTTTTTTTATCAAAAATTGAAAAAAGATTTATCTGATTGGAACTGAAATCTTAAACTCAAAGGTTGCATGCTTCGTTACGCTTAATTGATGTTATCTTTGTCTTGAAACTATATATCTTATATACATATTAATTTCATGATATTTTGCTCAACGTTTATATACATATTAATTTCATGATATTTTGCTCAACGTTTTGTTTTCGTTCTTTTTGAAAAAAATTTACGAATGACTCATTTCATCCTTTCTGAAAAATGGAAGGATTCCATCTTTAATTTTTAGCATTTTTGATTATTTTATTTTAAATTTGCCGTTTTTTTAAATTTAAAAACTAACAATTTCATAGGATGAAAATTCTAGGGGAGCAGGATCTTCAAGGACATTATAAATTAAAAAATTTTAAAATTTCTTCTGACACTTGAATAAATAATATAACAGATTTGTGTATAAATGACCTGACACAAAAATTTGAAATACCATTTTTACAATGGTAAAACATTGATAATGTTTGACAAAAAAATAGTAATATATTGCTTTTTCTTTTTTTTAAATTTGGCATGACATCAAAAATGCCAAATAAACGAATTTTTAAAAAAAAAGCTTAAGGGGAAAATTTGGTTATTTCGACAAAATTTGTTAAAAAACTGAATTTCAGGCTCTTCCCTATCTAGTAATAACAAAAAAATAATATATTAAATTAAAGAGTAAAACATTTTTCTTAATACATTTTTACTGTATCTTCGACTTTTGTGCATAAACTAAAAAATAAGATGACGTTTATTGATTTCCTCGAAAAAACTCGAAAATGTTTGTTGTCTTGAGCTCTAAAAATTAAAGATTCAAAAATACAAAAAAACGTTTTTGTTCCGTTTTGAACGTATGGAATAAATACTATTTTTAAGAAAAACTTGAAAAAATGTTAATTAAAATGGAACCGAAGCTTCTGTCAAAATTGTGCAACGATCTAGCAAGCTGTTAAAAAATTCGCATTTTGATCATTCTTTTGCTTTCTGCAAGTGGAAAGATGAAATATAATGGAAAATATACCTTTCAATTTCTTTTTGACGGGCGAAAGAAAAAATGCTCCCAGGTGCAATTGGAATAAATGCATTTTTGTTTTTGGATCATTTTTAAACCAATCCAGATGTTTGAATTTCAAATAATTTGAATATTTTTAAAGATTTAAAACAATGTTAGGCTTTTTTCAATTTTGATCTACATTAAAAAGATATTTACAACATTGTTCCAGTTCAACATCGAAACAACGAAAACAACGAATTCTCCATTATTTAAAAAAGTAAAACAAAATTCATAACACATTTATAATGCTGATTTTGAAATCCCATATTCCTTCTTGCATTAAATTATAACATTTACATATTATCATACATGGCTTATTTTTCCAAAATGTTTGATATTACGACATTAAAAAATCAAAGACTCAAATATACAAAAAACCTTTATTTGGGATATTTCAAACAAACCAGCCACGGGTTTTGAACCACTTTTTAACAGAAAAAATTTTCATCACGCTGTTTATAAAATTTAAAAAGATCGCAAAAGAAAAATTGATGGTGTAATGATTTTTATGCTGTCTTTTCGGACCGATGCGAAAACCTTTTTCGTTCTTTTGAAAGCAACATTTAAACTGAATGATACATTTCATTTTTTTACTGCAATGGAAACATTTTGTCGTTTTTAATTTACAAGAGTTTTGAATATTTCAATTTCTAAATTCTTTGTTTTTCAGTTTTAAAATTACAGTATTCAAAAAAGAAACTCGGAGAAATGGAAAACAAAAATGAGCAAATCTATAAAACATTATTTTAAAGAAATTTAAAAAAGAAATTTTTAATTTCCTTTTACAATTACAAAAAAATATTAAGTGCGTGTCTCAAAACTGCTTTAGCAAAAGCTTTAATCCAGTGTTTTGAACAAAACATGTTTGGCAAATTAGTAAAAAAACTATCCGCTAAAAATCAATTTTTTTTGAAACTTTAAAAGATTTTTTCGATTCATTCAATATAAACTTTAAATAAAACAAAAAAATTCAAAATTAGCTTTGTATGAAAAAATCGAGCAATGATTTTAATTGTTCTGGTATATTATGTTGACTCCGTCGTGGCTATAATGAAAAACTTTCAAATGTGCCCATGAACTTAAAGTAATAATTAAAATTTTTTAGCAGAAGAAGGCTTTTTTTGAGAAAGATATGTCTGTACGAATTATTTGAAAAATCAGTTAAAGTCAGTAAAATGTCCTAGTCCGTCAAATAGCAAGTCAGTCAAATGGCAATCAGTCAATCAACTTACTACCATGAAAACCCCTTTAGAGATATAATAAATGCAGATGCCTTTTTTGTTCACTGCAGCAGCAAAAAAACGAAAGAAAAAGCAGATGAAATAAATTCGTAAATTTTGTAAAAAAAATTTATATGTATGTCCCCCTTTTTAACGAATGTAAGATAAACACATTTGTGTCATATTTGTTTAACACTGCTTATCTTATTTGAATATATAATGTTAATTAATGGTTTTCATCTTAAAAAAACTTTAAAAGCAATTGATTGATTTTGTGAATTGTGCATACACAAAAAATGCAGGCAAAACATTAAAAATAAAATAAATAGAGTCTAGTTTTCATACTTGCAAAAAATTTGGGTTTTTACATTGTTTACCTAAAAATTGAAAAAAAATTTTTAAATTGTGAATTTTTTTATGTTTTTAAGTTTTTAAAATACATGTTTATTAGTTATGTTGGATAAAATTTGAGCCAAAAATAAGAATCAGGATAAGTTTATTCAAATTTTCCAAATTAATATTGTCATCTGCTAAATAAATTTTTGTTCTAGATTTTTATGATCTCTAACAATGTGTTTTTAAAAACATCCAACCAGTTTTTAAAACCACAAAACAAAATAAATTACCAAAAAATTAAAAAAAATTTACTTTCGTTTGTTCTGTTGTAAAGAAAAAACATCACATTCGTCTGTTCAATTGCTGTTTCAAAAAAAGGAGACAAACAAATTTTAAAAAAATACAAAAAGGACGCCTCTTCGTTTCTTTTTGCATTCAAAAGCTTCACTGAAAAATTGCGTTGTTTTATACGGCCAAATGAAATGAAATAATGTTGCTTTATTTTAAAACTGTTTTTAATATTTTAGTTTAAATGTTTTGTATTTAAAAAATTTAGAACTAACGAATGTAAAAAAGCAGGCAAAACAAGGTAAAGTAAAATCCAAGATGAGATCAAACATTTTTTAAAGAAATTTTTAATTTTCTTCTTTTTTTACTTGAAAAACTTATTTTTTAGTTTAATAAAACTTTAAATCACATTTTCTAAACAAAATGAACGAAATGTCTCTGGCAGATTGTAAAAAGCAAATGCTTAAAAAAAGCATTGTCTAGACGTTATGTCGAAATTATGAACAAATTATCTAAAAAATATGTAATTTGGAAAGTGCTAGTTTTTTTTTACTAGAACGTGTTTTTCGTTTTTTCCTTTTTAAACAAGCCATCAACAAGTTGTCACATATCTGAAAAGACTGCTTTTGCTATTTTAGTTTGAATTTTTTATGAATTTTTTCCACCAAATCGAAATGATCCAAAGAAATTTCACCAGAATCATCTACAAAAGAATGAATTACCGAGCTACAGTAATCCCATCTTACTGTAAAAGATTGAAGAAGTTGGATATGATCTCTCTTCATCAAAGAAGAATGGAAGCAGATATCCTTATGGCCTATGAATTTATTAAAGAAAAGAATAGTGATGTTGAATTACACTTCTACCAACATGACAGAAGCCGAAATGGAGGACATTTTTGTCCGAAAGCCTTCATTAATGGAAAGTATTCTAACACTCATTTTTCCGATCGTGTCTCTCTGCTGCTGAATGAACATAAAATTTTCTTTAATAAAATCAACTCCATCAATGATTTGAAAAGCAAAATCTCATCGATTAATCTCACTGCAAAAACTCGAGCAAAAAATGAACATTGGTAATTTTATTATTATTTTAACTTGTTATTCTTTTTCTAACTCTTCATTTTGTTTTTGTTAACTTTGTTTACTTTGTTTTCTTTTTATCTCTTTTATCTCTTTTATATGTACTATATTTTCACAAACTGTATTTTTCATACTGTATCTCTTTTTATATTTTGTATCATATTATTTCGCTTCCCTGGAGGCATATTCTTTTTGAATAAATAAATATATAAAGAAAAAGATGAAATGTGCTTAAAAAACACGCTTTGTCAAAAAGAATGTAAAAAAACAAGTTGGGTTTCAATATATTTATTTAGCTCCCGGCCGGGGCTCTTTAACGTTCACATTGTCTAGTGGTTTTAATAATAATAAAATGTGTTCGATCTGTTCCTTTTATACAAAAAAGAAACGGAAAGAAAGAAAGATAAAAAACATAAAAGTTTCAAAGATTGCTTTTCAACGAAAAGCATTAATCGCGATTTGTCATCGACAAATCTTAACATCAACAGGATGTTTACAATGGAAAAGATAAACTTCGATTCATCGCTTTTCGCGACACGCTTTTTCATTTCTTTTTGCAATCAAAAGCAATGCCAATCCAATACAAAATGAATGCAGTTGTGTCTGTGACACTTTTGGAACTAAAATAGTGTCAAACAGAAAACTGCATTCATTTTTAAACTAAAATATTATTTTGGCTTGAATTTTTTTTTTTGACAATGTTTTGAATCTGTTAAAATATTTTAATTAACAATCATTTAAATACATTTTTTTGATGTGATCAATGAAAAAAAAACCAAAAAAACTTTTTCAAACAGAAGAAACACAGACATTGTAAAAACGAACAAAAAACCGTCATAAACCATAATAACGAATTGTGTTAAGTGACAAAATGTCAAAAAATTTAAAAATTTCATCATTTTGGAACAGAACCGAAAAGACGTGCTGATATCGATCCTTGTTAATACATAAAAAAATTTGAAGAATCTTGCTACTTTTAAAATTTTTATTTATTACTCCGCCAGCTTCATGTTTATTACTCATAATAATTACTGCATACATCAAGAATATGGAAAGAATATGGAACTGTAACAAATGCATTCAGAACCCACCGTTTTGTCTCATAACCGCATAAAAAAATTAAAAACTAAAATTTTCAAAAATTATATTTTGTTGTTTTTTTGTTGTATATTTTAAAAATTGTATTTGATTCTTTTAGAACAGGCAAAAATGAATAATGTAAAAAGGATGCCTCTCTGTCACAACATAAAAATAAAAAATTCAAAAAACTAAATTTTTTTTGGCTTTTCTTTTGTAAATTGAAAATCCACGCTGGATTTTTCAATTGCTTTTAGAAAAAAGAGTCAGACAAAATAACTTTTTTTCAACAAAACATTCACTGTTGCTGGCAATTTTTGAAGAAAATTGTTTGTCGCATTTTTTAAACGTTGCTTTTCATTTTTTGATTTGAATTTTTAATCTTTTTTAGAACACCAAAAATTTTAAAAAATTAACATTATTGGGACCATGCAAAACTCGAGATCATTAAACATTAAATAAAAAAGAAGTAAATTATGCAAATCTTATTATTGCTTTATAACAAATTGTGAGTGTGTGCATTTGAAAAAGTTCACATTTGAAAAAACGACGGTTGCCATGTTTTTATGAGATAATGTCCCTCATCATGAAGGAAGTAAATACAATACAGTAGATTTTTTAACGGAAGTCATTGTCCGCTACTTTATATGAGGCTAATTTTGTTCATGAAGCGTTTCTCGGGGTTGGCAATGTTTGATAAAAGGCCAATGCAACAAAATAAATTTGGAATAGTGAATAAATGTAAAACAATAAATTGATGAGAATATTAAAATTAAATTTAATGATACAACAATCATTTTTGACTTTGTTTGTTTTTTTGAACAATTTTTGTGAATGCATTACTAATAGTCTTGACAGATAATAAGCAAAATTTAACTTTCTTTTTTAGTGTACTGATTTCCTACAAAATGTGGGACTTTTGATTTATCATAAAATCATTTGTTAGGACCGACTTTTTAAACTTAAGATATTTCATTTTTTCTTTCCAAACTAAATAAACAAAGAATTCAAACTTTTTATTCGATGTTCTTAGACAAATTGTAAAATTCAGTTTTGCCCGTTTTCATTTTTTTTCTTTCAACAATTTTTACGAAATACATCGATGCGATTTTTGTTTTTGATCTGTAGGTTTTAAATTTTGGAAAAAATGATCCCTTTTTTTGACAAAAGAGAAATTTTTTAAATCTCTCTTTTGTCAATAATTTTAGCAAAGGTGAAATACATAAAAAAAGAAAAAATTTAATTTATTGATTACTGCTTTATTTTTTGAATTTTTATAAAATATGGTAATATAATTTTGACACAATTGCTGTTGCAATTTTTAAAGAAAATCTAGCGCAAAAAGTTGTCACTTGTAATATGAAAGAAAAAAGTCCATTAATAAAATTAATTGTAAAGCTTTATAAAGCTATATAAATATTCATTACTTTGAATAAACATTTATAGTTCCAGAATCAATAATTTTCAGTGATAAAAATTGGGCGGATTCCAAATAATGTTTTTTGCAGCGACAAAAACATCTTTTTTTTCACGCTGCACAAAAAATTGATCAATCAATATTAAAAATCAAAGCAAAACAAAATATTTAAAAGGGACAAAATAAAGACGATGCCTGTTTTCACAAAAAATACAACTAAAATGTAAATGAATCATTTCTGCAGCTATTCGTTCCCTGTTTCTTTTTTAAATGAAAAGTGTCTGTCTTTGCTTTTCTGTGGTTCTTTTACACGAAAAATTTATCAATTTTTAAGCTCTCGATTTTAATCATTCATATTTATTTCAATATTTTGTTGTTTAATACAATTAACATTGAACAATAAAACTTGCTTCGTTTGTGAGAACATAAAACATCGAAGAAATGAATCGATATTTTCGTTTATAATTAATTAAAAATGTTTCTAACAACATATCACCTTTCCGAATTATCTATTTGTGGCAATTGATTGATACAAAACAAAATATCAACGAAATAACAAAATAGTTTTTATTTTTTCCCTGGCATGTATTTCGTAATTATTTTAACATGCACTTTTGCCTTTGTTGGATTTTGTGTTGAAAAATTGACATAATTTTTTTCTGACAAAACATGAAATATTTTGTTTCATTTCCTAATATTATTTGTTTGAATGTTTTGTTTGTGCTGAATGAAGAAATCGAATAAATTGTACTTGTTAAACCAAATATTCCTTGAAAAGAATTTTTTTTCAAGCTGTTAATTACGTTCAATACGCATTATTTAAAAAATATTATCTGTTGTTCTTGTATTCATTAAAAAAACAAAACAAATTAATTTTAACGTTCACTTTTATTCATTATTATAATTTTTTTTTTAAATGACAGTTAAAAATGTAAACATGGATAAAAAAATGATTGAAAATAATTGTTCTTTACTACATTAGTAGAAACAAGGACAACAACCAAAATGCATAAATAAAATATTCAAATTATAAAGTTTGGTGTTGAAAACGGTTAAAAAATTTTTTTCAACGGATTTTTTCATTGATTAACAGATATTTTTCTATCTATTTCATTTTTTTGTTGAATCATTGATTTTTTAGGATAAACAACATCAAATGTTGAAGAGCGTCGTTCTACGCATTTGAGACAGGCGCTTTCCTTTTTTTTATTTCTACACATGTTTTCATTTCCCCTTAAAGATTTTTTGGTGCTGTTTTTCATCGTCTTCATTGATTGTTTTTAACTTTTTTTGTTATCAAATGCAAAAATTAAATTTTTGAATAATTCAGTTTTCTTTTGAGACAATTTTTATTTACATTACCAGAAAGCCAACAAATTTATTATAGAAATTTTATCAAGTTTCTGTTAAAAGCGCTTTGGGTCATTATAAAAATTTAATTATCATTGTGCAAACAATTAACTTTTAGAATTAAATACGTAGAATAGTATGTTAAATATCAAAATAAAAAATTTATAATTCATGACACTGATCTTTTTTCTATTTGTTAATCGAATGCAACAACTTTTTTTAATTGACTTTGCTCGTTTTCTTTTTTCCCCCAAATTATTCTAGCATATCTTAGATGATTTGTCGTCCGGTCTGCATGTCAAAAAAGAGGTCAAAATTTGGGGTAACATTTAATGTAGTAAATGTAAAACATGGCTCAGTTTAGTTTGACATCTTTATTGAACAAATCAAACAAGCGGGTCGGCCGACCGCATTCAATAAATTTTAACGATAGCAAGTGAAAGCAAGAAAAGTCATTTTCTTTGCTAACATATTTTCGATCAAAAGATATCAATTTTCAAAACATTGAGAAAATCGCGATATTTCGCGACAAATGGCAACAATAGGTTGCATTCCTTCACAAGGGAAAAAAACGGTTGAAAAGTGATTTCGTTCGACGCCGTGAGCATCCATAACAAATTGTGTCGCCAATTAAAAGGGGTTTGAATGAAGCAGTTTATTTGCTTACACTAAAATATGAAAGACATAAAAAATATTAAATCATAAAAATGTGATAAAGCACGAAATACGATTATAGAAGAGAAAGAAAAAGGAAAGAACACGCTACTGCTTTTTGAGAGCCACTTGATTGATACTGATGTGCATAAAGGAAAAAAAAGGGATATATATAAGCCTTTTAAAAAAAGGAATGAAAGGAAGCGTTCGTCGTGAACGCACACTTTAGCAGTTTTTCATCACAAATTAAAATATTTAAAAATGAATTTGTTTGGAATTCGAAAACTTTCACCTCTTCATAATACACAATTTAATTTATTTATATTATTTTCGAATGATTTAGGTTGTAATACACATGTTTATATGTAATGTTTGATAAAATGTAAACCGAAAATAAAGATTGTCGAAAAAGCTAACATTTTACACATAATAATTATTGTTTTCCATTACTGGATGTTCATGTATAGATTGTCATCACCGGTAATAAATGCATTCATAATTACCCATTATGTTTTTAATATCCAGGAAACGAAATGTAAAAACAAAATATTCAAAAATTAAATACAAGATCACTGGTAATTTCATTTTTACACTTGCAAATATATTTTCTTCTATTCTGTTGTAAATTTTTTGAAAAAAATTGAAAAATTAAAAAATATACACTATTTAGTTTTTCAGTTGCTTTTCGTAAAACAGAGACAGAAAAAAAAATCAATAAATTTGCGCAAAAAAAGACGCTTCTTTCTTTTTTTTAAAAATCATTAGCATCACTGAAAAAGTGAATTACCTTTGCCGTAAAAAAGAAATGAAAAAATGAATAATGATTAATTTTTTAAAACAAAGCAAGGACACTAGTGGACCTTGGTCCGCCAAACAACAATGTTGTTTTGGAGGCAAAAAATCGATCATTTTTTCAAAAAACAAATGAATCGTTGTTTTTGGCTGTTTAAACAAAACGCAAAAAACAAAGTCAATTCCACATAAGTTCAATCAGAATCAAATCCAATTCAAATTTTTCCTTAAAAACAATCTGATACAACCCTTATATCCCAATTATCACCAATAATTTTTATTACGTCAATGTTCGAAGAATTTTTATGTAAAAAAAGCTTGGTTTTAATTTAAATTAGCATTTTTTATTTGTCATTTGGAATTACTTATTCAAATTTTAAATTAATATCGATGCTAGTAACCTCTTCATCTGGTTTAAATCATAGAAATGTCATGAAAAAGTGTATTTATCATAAAAGAATATAAATATTAAGGTTTTATATAAATAAAAATTCAAACAGATTTTTTGGTCGTGTGTACTACAAAAAGCGATCCAAAAAGTGAAAAAAAGGTGATGGAAAAAATGAAAAAGCAGAAAAAGACACCATCTCAGCTAGATAAAAACAGATGTCAAAAAAAATAAAAAAATATAAAAAATAAAATCGCATTTGATTATTTTTTTATTTTCTACAAATGGAAAAATCAATTATGATGGGAAATATACTTGTTAATTTACTTTTGACAGTCAAATGAAAAATTGCCCACAGGTGCAATTTTTATAAAATGCATTTTTGTTTTTGGCTCCTTTTATGAACCAAACCAAACATTTTAATTTTGAATAATTTGAATATTTTCATTAATGTAAAAGCAAATTTTAGACTATTTTAGGTTTCGATTTAATTTTTAAAAATAATTACAGTATTATTCGAGATCATCAACGCAAACATGTTGTACATTACATATAAAAAAGTTAAACAAAATTCGTAACACATTTTTACTGTTGCCTTTGAAATTCGAGATTGCATTAGATTGAAACAATGATGACATTTTTTATCATACATGGATTACTGTTCCAAAATGTTTGTTGTTTCGAAATTAAAAAATCAAAGATTCAAATTTACAAAGAACACTTTTTAGGGAGGTGTCAAACAAACCAGCCACGGGTTTTGAAACACTTTTTAACAGAAAAAATTTTCATCACGCTGTTTATAAAATTTAAAAAAATCGCAAAAGAAAAATTGATGTTATAATGATTTTTATGCTGACCTTTTCGGACCGATGCGAAAAACCTTGTTCATTCTTTTGAAAGCAACAAGAACTTTTAAACTGAATGACAAATTTCTACTTTTTTACTGCAAAAGAAAAATTTTATCGATTTTTATTTACAAAAGTTTTGAATATTTTGTTTTCAAAATTCAATGTTTTTCCATTTCGAAATTACAGCATTTAAAAAAGAAGGGGAAAAAAGTGGAAGAGGAATTTTGGGAAAATTCCTTACCATTATTTAAAAAAATTGCAATTTCTCTATTATACTTTAAAAAATATTAAATGCATGTCTCGAAGCTGCTTTGCCTTTATCAAAAGCTTGAATTCATTGTTTTAACAGAAAAATGTTTAAAAATCGGTGACATATCAAACTCAAAACAAGATGTTGTTAAATCTTAAAGCCAGTGTATTCGCACCGTCGCCGTCGATGACATGACGGCGGTATTTTGGAAAACTTCAAAAGACTTTGCTGCACATCGAAGAGTGCCGCGACGGCGGTACTTTCAATTTTCCCTGACGGCGACGGCTGTGTTATACAAAAAACAAATACACTGATTTAAGCATTATGTACTTTTTTTTTTTGTGGGTTTTTTTTCCAGACAGATCTTCGCTTTTTTTTGTTTTCTTTTGTGATGAAATATTCAAACACTTTCACTGCAGCTGCCTTTTCTATTTACTGTAGCCGCAAAGAAACAAAAAAGCAGCTTTGACAAATTCGTAAATTTTGTAGATATTGATCAGTGATGTGTGTCCCACGTTATAACAAATGTTAGATAAGCGTATTATGTCGTAAACATTGCTTTTCATATTTGAATATTTAATGTTTTTTAATGGTCTTCATCTTAAAAATTTTTAAAGGCTATCTTCCATTTTCACGTGAAAATGGCATTTCAACATGTTTTATCATTATATTGCAAACATCACATTTTTGGCAATTTTTTGCTCTTTTCACGTGAAAAATCAAGTCAAAAACATAAAATAATTATCAGAAATGAATTCTCCATCATCGAAAACCTATACAAAAGCAAAAAAAGTGCCAAAAATTGAAAAATCAATTTCGGCACAAGTATGACCATTTTTGGCATTTTTGATTTTTTGAGGTATGGAAGGGGACTGAACATGTCCAAAAAAATGTTCTGTGGTGATTTTTAGTAAAATTTAATGATTTTCATTGATAAATATGCATTTTTAGGCATTTTCATGTTTTTTCTACTACGATTGACGGCATTCAAAAATTCATAAAGGATAGGGGGGACGCTGTTATTTCCTGATATTCTACCCCATAGGGCAAAAAAACATGGGGAATCCAATGGTGCATACCGTAGGGTCCGCGCTCGAAGCACGTTGGCGTGAGAACGGCGCAAAGTCGAAATTTTGCTTTTTTTGGGTCTCAACGCGAATTTCGAGTCTCGAAAATGCGAAATTCGGATTCAGCGACCTCGATTACCCCTATACCCAAAAAAATTAAGACAATATCTTCAACGGCACCGGAAATCCAAAAATGCAGTTTTTACTTTCAACGGCACAAAAAAATGCCGAAACGGCACTTTTGGCCAAAAAGACTTCGGTTCTGGGCTTGTTAAGCATAGTCGAAAACATAGGGTAAGTTTCAAAAAGATTCATTTTTTTGCGGTGCCAGCGATACTGTAAATGATGAATAAGTCAGTGTCTCCAAAGTTCCACTTTTTTTCGGAACGTATTCCGTTCCGTTCCTTCTCCAGCTTTATCCGTTCCGTCCGTTCCGTTCCAAATTTTTACTCAACACGTTCCCGTCCGTTCCGTTCCAGATACCAGGAACGGGTATACGTTCCCGTTCCGTTCCCGGTCTTGCAAAATACTGTATTTTTTGTTTTCGGAGATTCAAAAATTTTAAAGAAAGAGGTTTTTATTCCATCATATAAAGCAATATGAGATATTTTGGGTTGCAAAAAGATTACTTTTATTTTAAAACGGCGATTGGAACGGAATTAAAGTTTCTGAAATTCTTAAGTCACAATTTCGTTCTTTTTAAAGCCGTACCCGTTCCGTCCGTTCCGTTCTTAAAATTAGGAACGGGTATACGTTCCCGTTCCAGAACGGGAACGGAACGGAAGAACGGACGTTCCAGAACGGAACGGTGGAGACACTGGAATAAGTTGTCGTAGAATGTGTTTTAAATCATTCAAACACTTCCATTGCGGATGTCTTTTTTGTTCACTGCAGCAGTTGCAGAAAACGAAAGAAAAAGGGGATGCAAAAAATTCGTAAATTTTAAAGAAAATTTAAATTTTAAAGTGATATGTGCTCTATTTTAACAAATGTTAGATAAACGCATTTTGTAATATTTCTTCTAAATGATCAAATATGAAACGTTGCTTTTCAAATATGATCATTTAAGGTTTTTAACAGTTTTCATTTAAAAAAATTAAAAGGCTATTGTTTGATTTTCTGAAGAGTACATCATGCTTAATATTCCATAGCAACATTAAAAATAAAATATATTGAATTTAGTTTTCATACTTTCAAAAAACATTTGTGTTTCTGCATTGTTTACATAAAATTGAAAAAAACTTTTTTAATTTGGAATTTTTTTTATCTTTTAATGTTTTAAGTTTTTAAAACACATGTTAATTAGTTATGTTGGTTAATATGTTAACCAAAAAATTAAGAAAATCGGATAATCTTATTTCAATCTTCTTAATTAATATTGTTCAATATAAAACGCTGACTTTAAAAATATTTTATTCATGTCAGAAAATGAAGAAAAAACACAATTATGTCCTCATCAAAAATAAAAATGAACATTTTTTTACTGAAATGCCTCATTTTTTTTAATCTGAGGATTTTTCCACAAAATTTCTATTATTTTTTTGATTTTTAAAATTTGAGGCATTTTTTCAAGAAAATGCCTTTTATGACTCATTTTTAATTCTGGAAAATTGAGGCAAAATTTTTTTGCCTCAATTTTTTTTTGAGGCAAATTTTTTTTGCCTCAACTTTTTTTTGAGGCAATTTCATTTTGCCTCAATTTTTTGAGACAACTTTTTTCCACTGGGATTCGAACTTTTCCTTTTTTGTTCGTTACTCCAACGCACTAACCACTCCGCCATCGCACCAATTAATAACATGCGGTGAAACTGAACCAAGTGAAAACGATCTTTTTTGTGCTTTTTCACTTACGTTTTTTTTGTCTTTTTTTTATCTTTTTTTGTCCCCTTTTTTAAAAATAAACATTATTATTTAAATTTTTTTATGAAAAATAAATAATTACACATAAATATATACAGTTTTTAAATAATGATCAAAAAAACTTTTACAATAAAGTTGGAGATAAATGATTAAGTCTTTTTCGGTCTTCCTCTGCCTCTTTTTGGAGGTGGTATTTCCGGTGCTTCAAGGATATCGACAAAAAAACGTAAGTGAACGCGCACAAAAAAGATCGCTTTCACTTGGTTCAGTTTCACCGCATGTTATTAATTGGTGCGATGGCGGAGTGGTTAGTGCGTTGGAGTAACGAACAAAAAAGGAAAAGTTCGAATCCCAGTGGAAAAAAGTTGTCTCAAAAAATTGAGGCAAATTGAAATTGCCTCAAAAAAAGTTGAGGCAAAAAAAATTTGCCTCAAAAAAAAATTGAGGCAAAAAAATTTTGCCTCAATTTTCCAGAATTAAAAATGAGTCAAAAAAGGCATTTTCTTGAAAAAATGGGCACTTCTTTGCTTTCTTCCCCCCTTCAAAATTTTTCATTCATTTTTTGACACTTAGAAAATTTTCATTCATTTTTTTTTGACACTTAGAAAATTTTCATTCATTTTTTTTGACACTTAGAAAATTTTCATTCGTTTTTTGACACTTAGAAAAATTTTATATAAAAAAATCAACCAAAATATTTGGTGTTAAATTTTTTAAATATATTGCATCATTTTTATGTAATTTTATTTTTCGATACAGACTTTTTGTTTATGTCTACTGTTTCTAAATATTGAATCGATCTCGTATTTAAATGACTCGGTTTTCTATTTTTTATCATTTTTGTAAACCGGTTAACCATGAAAAATCATGTTGCATTAACTGAAGTAGAATATCAGGATCGACTTATTCTTGTGTTCTTGTAGCTCAGTTGGTAGAGCATCTGACCGGAAATCAGGAGGTCGCTGGTTCGAGTCCAGCCTGGAGCCAGCACAAGAACTAACTTTTTCGGTATCTTTTCGGTTTAAATTTTCATTTGTTTATTAACCAAAATGGTGGAGATGTTGATGTTTGTATAAAAACAACTATAAGAATAACGTATTCTGATGGTAGTGTTGAAATAAAAGTCGTATGGAAACATACTGCTATTTTAAACTTAGACAATTTTTTGTTTTTTTTAAAAAAATTTATCTATTTGCATAAAACATCATCGGTTTTTCATTCATAAAAATAAATTTTCTTCAAATTATCAGTGCTGGAAAAAAAGAATGCTTCGAAAAATGTAAATTTTTGTGATTTGAATGAAAAACCTTCAAAAACGTATAAAATGGATTGATGGTCATTCAATCGGGTTTCTTCTTCGCTTTATCGCTCCTTCGTGAATGGTCGTCAAATCTCAAGCTTTTTCCAAAAAGTTTCTAAGTTTTTTCTTATTGTAAAAGTTTTTCAATTTTTACAATAAGAAAAAACTTAGAAACTTTTTGGAAAATTTTGAAGGGGGGAAGAAAGCAAAGAAGTTCCAAAAAATGCCTCAAAAAAATTACAGATTTTAAACTATAAAAAATGAATGTTATTTCTTAAAAAATTCCTCAAGTTTAATATTATTGAGGCAAAAGTTAAACAAAAATTATTTTTTCAAAGGCGAGGAAAAATCTCCATTTTTTTTGTTTTTTTCTTGAATGATTTAAATATTTTTAAAGTCAGCGTTTTATATTGTTATGTTCCCTAACAATGTGTTTTTAAAAACATTCATTCAGTTTTTATACCACTAAAAAACAAATAACCAAAAAATTAAAATATATACTTTCCTAAATAATAAATAAATTTTATCTATTTTTTGTTCAAAATTTAAGACACACATCTGATTTTTCATTTGCTTTTTGAAAAAAGGAGACAGACAAAAATCAAAAATTTAAAAAGGACGGCTCTTCGTTTCAGTTTGCATTCAAAAGCATCGTGAAAAAATAGTTTGTCTTATACTGCCAAATGAAATGAAATAATGTTGTTTTATTTTAAAACTGTTTTGAATATTTTAGTTTAAATGTTTTGATGCAACACAATTTTGAAGTAGCAAATGTAAAAAAGCAGGCAAAACACGGTAAAGTAAATTCAAATATGGGAACAGCCATTTTTTAAAGAAATTTTCGATTTTCTTCTTTTACTTTAAATTGTAAAAAGCAAATAGCTTTGCTATTTTAGTGTGAATTTTATATGTAAATTTCCACTTAATTTTTAAAAAAATATTGAATAAAAGCAATGGTTGTTTTTCTAAACTAAATTCAAGTTTTGGACCAATAAAGATTAAAAATATTGATTTGATTTTTTACTTGCATATGATTTTTGTCCATAACAGATTTTTCTTCACAAATTTATACTAGTTCATTTATTTCAAATAGGAACTTCCATCAAGGATTGAGATTACATTACAAGCATTTTGTCATTTTCTTTTCTTTTGTTGTTTATTAAAATATGAAACAAACATTTATGTTTGATATAATTTAAACCATAAACAAATAATTATTGATAATCTTATTTTTAATCCTCTGATTTAATATTGTTGTCCACCAAAAAGATTATTTCCTAGATTGCTTTCATATGCAACATGTATATTTAAAAACATCCATACTGTTTTTATAACTATTAAACAAAACAAATTAACAAAAAATTTAAAAAAATTGTACTTAAAGGGAGCGTACCAGATAGAATAAGTTTTATTTTTTTAACACACGTCCTCCCACCCCGAAAGCTCTCTATTGATCGAGTAAAAAATTTTTTTCAGCCGCAACTTTTCAACATTTTACTCGATTAGTAGAGAGCTTTCGGGGTGGGAGGACGTGTGTTAAAAAAATAAAACTTATTCTATCTGGTCCGCTCCCTTTAAGTGTTTTCTGTTGTAAATTAAAAACATCGCTTTCGATTTTTCTATTCCTATTCAAAAATATCAAACAAAATAAAAAATATAAATAGGAAGTCTCTTCGTTTCTTTTCGCATTCAAAAAATTCACTGACAAGGGAAGTACGCCAACTGTTTTTGGAGTTTTTGTTCCAAAATAGGTTCATATTGTAGGCATAGGATGGGAGATGACCGTGTAAGAGTATTAGCGGCCAATGGCCCGCCAAAAAATTATATTCTCAAATTTAAGATCCAAAAAGCGCCCCTAGCGAAATAAGTAACTTTTTTGCGCTGCCAAGGAGAATGGTTCGGTGGCATAGTGGTGAGCGCGCATGGCTTCGAAACAAAGGGAATCTTGAACTAAAGAGTTCGATTCTCACTCGGATTTTTTTAATTTTTTTCCATTATTTGTTTAATTATTGAAAAAAAAGTTTAATTGTGCATACCATTAAATGTCAAAATGGTGATAATTTTTTTATTTTCAACTCATAAATAGGGGAATTATTTAGAAAAATCACATTTGAAAATGAAAAAACAATTTGAAAAAAATTGATTGCATCATTCTGAGAATTTGTTTAATGGATAAATAGTAGAAAATTGTGATGATTTAAATGTTTTACTTAAACTTTATTGATAATGTAATAACTTAAATTATTGTTCATTATTTGAAAAAATAAAAAAAAATCCGAGTGAGAATCGAACTTTTCAGTTCAAGATTCCCTTTGTTTCGAAGCCATGCGCGCTCACCACTATGCCACCGAACCATTCTCCTTGGCAGCGCAAAAAAGTTACTTATTTCGCTAGGGGCGCTTTTTGGATCTTAAATTTGAGAATATAATTTTTTGGCGGGCCATTGGCCGCTAATACTCTTACACGGTCATCTCCCATCCTATGCCTACAATATGAACCTATTTTGGAACAAAAACTCCAAAAACAGTTGGCGTACTTCCCTTGTGAAAATTTTTTTTCTATTGCAAAAAATGGAATAATGTTGTTTATTATTTTCAGCAGTTTTGAATGTTTTAGTTTAAATTTTTTGTTTTTAACCGAAATTAAACAGAAATAAATTAGTAACCAAAGCGCGCAAAACACAATAAAAGCAACAAGGTAATTTTAAATACAATATTTTATGAAATTTTTATTTTTCTTCTTTTCCTTGAAAAAATGTATATTTTTAGTTGAATAAAATCTTGAATCACTTTTTTTATTATCCAAATACAAGAAAAATCTCTGGCACATGATAAATTGCAAATATTTGACGAAAGCAATGTCCCATGGTTTTTAACAAAATTTTAAAAAATAAATTTCTTAAAATTGCGTATTTCGAAAGTCACTGTTTTTTTCTTGGTTGAGCCAGTTTTTGTTCTGCCAGACATATCCGTCTAAGTTTTCCTTTTTTTCAAAAAAAGTCAATTTGTCATATTTCATAAACATTGCTTTTTGTTTGAATATTTAATAAATTTTTTTACTTAAATGATAATACTGAACAAAATATTTAAAATTTAATGGTTGTCTTTCCGTATTAATGCGAGAATTCGGGACATTAAAAATTTAAATACTTCATTTAATTTTTTTACTTGTGAAAACTTTTCGAGTTTTAACAGTTTTTAATTAAACGTTTAAAATAGTATACTTGATTGTATGTTAAAAACTTCCATCAAGGAAGGAGACTATCATGCTTGAATACATTTTTATTAAACAGTTTTGCATACATTTTGTCACTAAATTTCCAATCTAAACATGTTTTTGATTTAAACACAGGTGTTTATTTCTAATGCTTAAGAAAATATGAAATAGATATTATAGATATAGGATCGATGAAATTTATTTATATTTACTTTTAATTATTGTGCTTCAAATCTTCATGTTTGGTGTTAAATTGTTTTCATCGGAAACAAATGAAATTCGTAAAGATTAATTCTGTTTTAAAATCCAATGAATAAAACATTAAAACAAATATTCAAAAATTATTTTTTCTTGTTTGCTGTTTTAAACGAAATTCAAACTAGATTTTTCTTTTAAAAAAGAAAAAAAAAGACAGACAAAAATCAATAATGCAATAAATACGGCTCTTTTACAACGTCTCTTTTTGCGATCAAAAACAACATCGAAAAAATGTTCGCAAATGTTCAATGGTTTTACTTTTTAAATCCTTTTTGAACCGAAATATTTTAATTTTTAATTATTTGGGTACTTTCTCAAAAGAAATTGTTTATCAAAATAAAGAATTCTACTTACAATTGTTAGTTCGGATTTCTTGTAAAGTTTTAAAAGAGCTCTATCATTTTTTTCCTGTTAGAACCCGTTTTTTATAATCTGAATCATTTTATGGTAATCTTTATTTAAATCCAATTTTTTATAATCATGGGTTCTATTGTTTACGATTCAATATTAATATACCACATTTTTTCCATATGTAAAAATTTTAGAGAAAACATCTGCATTTCAATAATTGAAACTGCGAATCACTTGTTTTTTTCTCAAAAGAATGTTGGCATATTTTTCTCCTTTCGTAAACAAAATTTTTGAATAAAATTACAATCACATTTCCTTTTTGTCATCTTGTCTTTTTTACGTTCAGCATATTTTCTTCTTAAACTACAAAGCTCACAAAGATAGAAAAGGAAGCAACAAATTTTAGTTTAAATCTTTAATTGACAATAATTAAGTCTCACATATAATTAACAGGCACACAATTTTAGAGAACAAAGAGAAGGATTTATTATTTTACCAACTTCGACGAAAATGATGTTAAATTTTAAATTTGAATAATTTTAAGCTTTATGAAATCAAGTGTTTTTTAGTTAATGGTTTTATAAAGATCCGATTTTTTCACTTTTAAGTAATATTTTATTGTTCTATTTAATTCTTACAGTAAACAAATTGGACATGAAACATATCAGTTTCATTTTGATGCCAAATTGTATCCTTGATATTGGATTAGCTATTATGACATTTGCCATGGCACCTGTAAGAACCACTAAGATTAATATTTTTTGGTAAAAAGCCTGATTTCAGCTTGTTTTTGCAAAACATCAAAACTTTTACGTAATTGTTGGAAGTCCTTTTTATTCATTTGGATTTACGGTTGGAAGTGTATTGATGCATTTATGCAGTGCCATAATGATCACAAATATGATTGCAGTTTGTATTCCGTTTTATTTGAGATATTTGGTTATTTGCAAGTAAGGTTTTGCTTTTTACAGTATCTCTAGGGTTATGCAACCTTACATGTGGCATTTTGAAAAATATATCAGATATAGGATGATAAGCTAATTTCTTACATCATCATTTTTGTGAGTAATTAGCATATTGTGAAAAACTGTATTTGCTTCAGAATTTCACCCAAATAAAAACAAACGCAATTTGTTTTTGGAGAGACCAATCAAGGGAAAAACTGCTTTTGATCTTTGCCGACGGCAGTAAAAGTTTGGGGGTATTACCTATTTCGGTGCTCCTCCAGCAAATGTTTTTGATTAACAAACATGAATAAATTATTTATTTTTAGCAATGGTTACTGTATTGAACATAAAAAAACATGTAGCTACCTTTTTTAATTGCACCTACGAATATCAATTGTTTTAGCAAAAATAATTTGTTTGTCTTTTTTAATAGCATGATTATTCTAAAAAGCTATTACTAACACATATGACCAAAAATTTTACTTCTTTCAATGAACATATGCAAAACAATTGGGGAATAATAACATTGATTATTTTAACAAATTGCGCAAAATGGCACAAATGTAATTATTTATCTTTTTAGAAACAAAGTTATAAAATACAAACATATTATTCAGCCGTATTCAATTTTGCTAATTATTTGCTGCGTAATTTTTGCATTAATGTCATGGTGTTTTCCGCCAATTTTAACTTTGAATCAAACCTATGTTGAAGCAACACAAACTAAATTTTGGTTGGATGAATATCGTAATGGACCAGTTTTTGTTGTGAGCGAATATGTATGTTTTTGAGTGTTACGGTATCCATACCAATATATAAATTTCAGGACAGTTTGTCGTTCATTGTTTCATATGGTTTCATATTGTTGATGACATTTATCAGTTATGGATTTGTAATATATTTTTCTTTAAGAATTAGTAAAACTTTGCATGTCCATATCCATCATTATTCTGGATCAAAGATTTTAAGCAAACAATTGCATAAAACTTTAATCATCCAGGTATGCCTAATTCTTATCCAACTTATCCCCTTAATATGTAAATTTTAGGCAGTTGGTCCCCTTTTGATTGCAAATATTCCAGTTGCATCAATTTTAATTATGACTTTCTTCAAAATTGAAAATCAAGATATTTCATTATTTTTATCTTTCTTTCTTGGTTGGATTTCTGTTGTTAATCCAATTGCAGCAATGACCGTAATAACTCCATATCGAACAAAAATTAAAACATTTTTTCGTATAAAAAGTAATTCATCTGTTGCAACAACACATTCTCCAACAATCTTTGGCGAACACAAACCTAAATATTAAATATGTACCACGTTTTCGTTCTTTTTTGTATAATATTTGTATATATGTTATCATCATAATTCGCTTTTTAGTTATTTTTTGGCTTCTTTTATTTAAAACTTTTTCATTTCTACATTTATTTAAAAATTCAAAAGATATAAAAAGCTACTTTTGATCAATGAACAATGAAAAAAAAAATATTTTTCAATTGAAGATATTAATATTTTCAACATTGTTCACAAGAAAAATATATTTTTCTTCGCTTGCGTCCTTGAAAATTCACATCCTCTAAAAAATCGAAATAGTTGCTTTTACTGATAAATTTTTGTGAAAAATTCATTTCCTTTTCAAACATAGAATTCTTTTTCTGAGAATGAATTTGCAGAAATTAATTAAAAATATATTACTACAAACTGTGATATGCGACAAATAAAATTTATTTCTTCAAACATTCACGTTAGTTGTCTAAACAGGAAAATAGAAAATAAAAAAGAAAATATTAATTAGAATGAAAAAATTTTATAAACTTTAAACTATGTGAATTTGCATTTATTAAAATTCGATTCAAGGAATGTCAGCTATTTCTTAAAAATTCAATGTCTTTTTTATATTTTTTTGTGTTGGAATGAATGTTTTCAGTGTAGAAATTAAATGTTAGTTTTAACATTCTCATCTTGAAATTTTTGCTTTTTCTCAAAAAAAAGCAAAAACGTTGATGACTAAAAATGAGTGCCCCTTGAAAATTAAAAAATAGATTGCTCATTTTTTAAATGGGAAGATGAAAAATTCATTCTTTGTGAAACCTTTTTATTTTGAATTTTTGAGAAAAATTTTCCAAAAAAACAAAAAAAGAGAATGTTATTAATTGTGGTTTATAGTAGTTTAAATAAAATTCTTCCACTGAAGATTCGAATAAAATTCGGAATCCTAGAAGACCCCCTTTTTAATGAAGGAGCGTGTGCAAAGGAAATAATTGATAACAATATTAAAAAAATTGGTAATTGCTATCGAATACGACTTCTAAAGAAAGTCAATAATCCAGAGATTTCGCACAGCTTTGTCTTTGCTCGAGAAAGATTAAAATCAGTAATAATAATGAAAACGAATTCTTTAAGAAAATTCAAGTTTCTTTAAAAATCTTATCTGTAGAATTTACGAACAAAACAAAAATTAAACTTTATTAAATGGCAAAACTTGTACAACAATGTGGTAATTCGAGACTGTTTTTAGCAAAATAATATATTGTAAACTAAAAAAGGCCAACATTTAATAAAATATTTAAAACTGCTGAAAATTTCAACAAAGTCTTTTCTTTTGCAGCATAGACGAATCATTCCTGTCAGCATTTATATTACTTTAATATCGAAAAAAATATGTTTTTGGAATCTAAAAAAAATAACAAGCATCAAGTCCTTTGCAATCTTTCATGAATTAAAAATAACGATTAACCTTTTTCTGCGAAAAAAAATCAATAAGCTGTATTATTTTTGTTTAAAAAGATACAAAAATGTTTGTTTTGATTATTAAAATTAGAAATAAAAAACTGTAATAGAAATTCAGAGCCGGTTAATTATGTACTGCATGTCAAATGTTCTCTTTCATTCCATGCTAAAAACATTTTTAATAATATCAATAAAAATGTATTTTGCATTTTTGCAACTTATCCCTTAATATTATTGCAGCAATTTTTTCTCTGGTAATAAAATAAGCATCAGTTGTTCCTCTAATAATTTCAATAACATTCCCAAATTCTGAAAAGGAAGAAAAAGTATAAATTTTTCACAAAAAAATTTGAACATTCAATGAAAACACATGCCTATAAATTGAAATATAAAAAGTATCGATTATTTGTACTGCTTGTGGAAATAAATTGAGAGTTTTTTCATTTTTAAATATCTTCATATTTCGGTTTTTATTTTTTATTTCTTTGCTTATTCTATTTGTTTGTTTCTCATTTTGGTTAAAATATATTTTAAAAAATTCAAATAACATATCAATTTTTAGTCGATAAAGAAAAAAAACATAAACAAATGTTTTTCAATGCTGAAACTGCATGTTTGTTTTCATTGTTATTCACGAAATTTTTTCTTCTTCTCTCACGTCCTTGAGTTTTTTGCAACGATGATGGTACCAAAAAATGTGCGTCCGTTGAAAAATGAAAAGCAAATGTTCAATTTTTTAATTCAATAAAACGTTAATTTCTGTTTTAAACAAAGGCTTCTTTTGAATATTTGGTAACAATTTGGAAGAGAGAAAGTGTTGTTAAGCTAATATATGCTAAAATAAAACTCTTCGAACGTTAACCATACATGCCAATTTTACAGAAGACAATAAAGTAAAAATTTTGTTTACCTAATACTTTGTGCAGAGAAATTCACTGAGATATCCTTTAAGAATTAGGGAAAGGCAATCGGCTCCGCCTTAATGAATAATCTGCGAATCCGATTTTTTAAGACTTTCTTTGGAAATAATCAAGAGTTCTCAAAAACAAAAAATGAACTGAAAATTGATATTTTTGCAATGATTTAAACTTAAAAAATGAAGTAAAAAAATCTATTTTCATTTAATTTATTTCAGTTAGTGTTTATAATGATACTTTTTAAAGATTCAAAAACTTAATCAAGATACTCAAATTTTTCATTCTTTATTTTGTGTATTTTGTGATGTGTATACATGATTATTTAGAGTCAAGCTTTGATATAGTAGTGGTTGATCTATCAAAAAATTAATGTAATTCCTAAACTTTTTTTATGTTAGATAACTTCATTCGTGCAGTTTAAATATTTTTTAAAAATTCAAAGAGAAAATGTTCAGCTTTATAAACAACCAAAAAATGAAGTGATTGAGAGTAAATTTTTTTTGGAAAGGAGTATTGACTGTCATTTTGGTTCTTGTAAAACGACGCACATTTTCCATCTTGCGTGTCTGTGGTTTTTTTAAAAGCTATGAAAAACTTTAGTGGTTGAAAAAGGTGTGTCCATCAGGCAGCTACGTTAAAAGGGAATTAATTTTCACAATCCTAAAAAATCATTTGTTTTTAAACAAATAAAGTATAGTTTTTTGGGGGGATGCTTAAACACAAGACATATTAATAAAGATGACGCTTTTGAATATTTTTTATAATAACTTAAAATCGAAATATAATTATTGTATTTTGTGCTTGTCTAAGATTTTAAATTAAAGTTATGTGTTTGATACATGCCATCGTTAAATAAAAGAAACAAGTGGATGAATTACACTGAAAAAAAATTGCTCTTTTTTCGGTCAAAAAATTAGCACCCGAGAGACTTATGATAAATGTTTTTGACTCTTACAAAAAAGCAAAATTTAACCGAATATTGGCTAAATTTTTGGCCAAAATTCGGCTAAATTTTGCTTGAAATGTGGATATGTTTCTTGGTAAGGCCAGATATAGGCTTCAAAGAATGGCCTGGAGTGTCGAATTTCCTTCTGTGCAAAAAAAATCAAGTGGAAAAACATTTTGTCTCAATACTTTTCAACGCTACTGTAATTTTTTTGGCATAAAGTAAAAAATTTGAAGTAAATGTGTTTCTAAATCTTAAAATTAAAATATGTTAACTAAAAATTACTTTTTTATTTCCCATTTAATGATGAATGAATAACATTGTTTGAACTGAAAAAAAGAACCACTAGTTTTTTTTCAAAATAAGATTTCAAAAGATCTTTTTTCTATGGTTTTTTTCAACAACAGAAAAACATTTTTCGACCTTTCAAATGTCTGTTGAAACATCGATTTTTACAAAACAAATTTAAAAGATTATTTTTTCGGCAGCATTTTTTAAAAAGAAAAAAAAGAAATACACTGAATAAAGAAATGTACAAATGCAAAAATTAAAGTAAATCTTTCAGTTCCGCAAATTTGTCAACAGTGTTATGCTTTGCCCGCGCCCGCGCCCGCCCGCGGGCGCCCGCGGGCGCCCTTTGGCGGGTGGCGGGCGGGCGCGGGCAGTTTTTCCAAAAGTTAGCGGGCGGCGGGCGGGCGCGGGCGGATTTTTTCAAAGTAAGCGGGCGCGGGCGCGGGCGCCCGCGAGTAAAAATACAAAAGCATTTTGTTTTTTTTTTCAATGCTTTTTTGACAATATTTCTCAACGAAAATCTACGAAAGAATATTTTTTTGCCATAAAAATCACACGGAAGTACAAATCATCCAATGAAGAAAGAAAAAAGTTTATCACCGCAACGACCTAAATGCCCTATGAGAAAATTTGCTTTCACATTGGTGTCAATCTTTTTGCCGAAAAAGAAAGAATAAACTGCTATGAAAAATTTTACATCGTTATTAACTTCACCTGGATTTTAACCGATTTTATTGGATTTGATTTTTACTGATTTTGACATTACTTATTTCTAAATCAAAGTGGATTTGTATTGTCTAAACCATGGCATCAAGAAAAAGAAAAGCTGCTAGTATTTCTGCTTCTGCAACTCCCGATAAAAAAAATGAAACTTTATCAGGTAAACATTATATTGACATTATAGATGATCACCAGCTCATTTTTCAGACACAATTTTACTTGGAAGAGAAGAATTTCTTCCGTTTTTGGATATCAACGATAAAAAATGTAAAGAATGCAATCAATCTTTGGTTACGAAAACTTATAATATTAAAAGACACTTTGAGACTCGACATCCTGATATTGTTCGCAAACTGCTTGTTGAACATGAAATTAAAACAGCAGTATCTGCTACCAAAGAATCCACTTGGGTTTGATATTCAACGTCCAATACAATTAGCTGATACAAAGAAGAAACCATTGGGAACAGAAATCACAGAATTCTACAATCTTATAAAAGAAGGAAAATGGAGATATGACAACCCAATTGCAGCTTGGTTTATGCACCAAAAACAATTTCCAAAGCTTTTTGAACTTGCTATGGCTATTTTGGCAATTCCAGCCACCACTGCTGCAGTGGAAAGAATGTTCTCTCAACTTAAAATTCATACTGATGGACATAAGAATAGATCAAAATCTGAACTTGCAAGATTACGTGTTCTGCTCAGTAGCAACAAAACTTTTTATAATCAACTTGTTAATCTTAAACTTTTATGATTCTTTTCTTAATATATATATTATCAATAATCTTTTTGTTAATAAATAATGAAAAAACTTTTAAAATGTTGAATAAAAACTCAAATATAACATTTGCGGGCGGCGGGCGGGCGTGGGCGGTTTTTTTAAAAGTACCAACAAAGATAAAGTTTTGAATATTTTATATAATTTTGATTGAATAAAATCTTGAGTTAAAAAAATTGTTCATTATTATTATTACGTTGTAATGAATGGAGAAAGTGACATAATCGACAAATTTTTGGAACTCCTTAAAAAATATCTTGTTTTTTGAATCTCAGCAAATGGATATTGAAAAGAGTGCCATGTCTGCACTGCAAAAAACCGAAAAATTTTATGTAAAAAATTTCAACAGATTTCAGTTTTTCGGTCTTTATTCTTCAATTTAAACGTAACAATTTTTTCTTCAACCACAAACTATTTACAAAAAACGTTTCCTGTTTTTTTCAAGAACTATCAGGTCGTTCAGAAAGTTTTCGCGTTTTTCAATGGGGAAGAGCACTTTGCCAAGTGTGATCAAACGCAAAAACGTTCTGAACGACATGATAATTGTTCTACAACCAATCTGTAATAAAATTTTTAGAAAATGTAATATAAAAATACAACAACAGTTTATTACTATAAAAATTAGATAAAAAACATGTTGTTCCTATATATCATCAACAGTTTCGACTACAAATATTATACCATTCGTTGCTGGATAATTATTTCCCTTAGGAGAATAAATCCAGTCAACACATTCCAAATTAGACGTTGAATTTTTACTTAATCGATTATCAAAAATTAAAATTTCACCATTTTCTTCGACCCTGAAAATTTAAAATGAAAAATATTACAAAACTATTATTTTAACTTGCCGTGCCAAGACATTTTTATAAACAAAATAAAAATCTTCGTCTGTGCTTGTTTCGTAATAAATCGTGGTGAACTTTACTTTCCGGAATGGAAAACAATAAATGATATTCGTGAATCCTTGCTTTCCTTTTGAGGTACCGTAATATGGTGAGGCAAACATTGAAATGTAATTTATCAGAATATTGACACTTTGTGGCACGTGTAATCCATCATAATCAATAAATCCAGGGACAACAACTTCATTTAACTGTAAATAAATTGCAGAATTTTTTGGTACTTTTATTGTATAAAAGAGTGAAAATAATTCAATTCGAGTATATCTTTTTGATGTTTTTGAGCTGAAAAAAAATTTGTAGTAATTTATTGACTTTTTAGGGAAAAGTTCGGCCAAATTTGATGAAAACATTAGATCTTTGGTGTTGAAATTGGTCGGGGGTTTATATACCGATATTTCGGTCATGTTATGCTTAATTTCTTATTGTTCAAAATAGTGTTTTAAAGGAGAAGACGTATCAGATATAAGTTTTTTGTTTTTACTTCGATTGGAGGTCCTGACAAGAAAACTTTAAAAAATCTGAATCCATAAATTCTGATGAAATTTTCTTTCATACCTATTTTTTTCTTTTTTCTTTTTGGAAAGAAGCTGAGATACAGCTTTTTTGTGTTAATTCTCTGAAATCTTTGTTTTGCGACAAAAAACATAATCTCATATTATAAATATCCAATTTTCTTTCGTCAATACCATTTTAGAATCAGAAAAAGTAGTAAAGGAACAAAATGTCATTAGTATTTATTGATTTAGATAAGTAATCGTGTCAAGACCTCCAATCAGAGTAAAGGCAAAAAAACTAAAAAACGATGTTTCTTCTCCTTTAAAAATAATACTTACCTGAACTCAAAATACAAAATGTCTGTACCAGCAAAGATTTTAACGTTTTCATCTCTGCTATTTGTCCAATATGATGAAATGTAATAATAGTTTGGTTTATAATTGTCAAAAATAATGGACACTCTGGCAATGCAATCGTCATTGGAACTGGCCACAATTGCAATTGGTAAAGTGGTAACGTGTTTTATAATAAAAGTATTACGATTGAAAACACATCCTTTTTGGAAGAAATTTGCTGACTGAATAATCAAAAATGGATATGGAAGATACATGTCAGGTACATAAATGGCAAATTCATTTTTAGTTATTTTACAAACAAGGGGGTCCATATTTCCGAAACTAAAATTTACGCAGAATTTGAGACATAGTGCTGAAACTACTCTTACCATCTCCTGCTTTTATAATTAACCATAAGATTTTCGTCTTCAAAAATTGGTATTCCGCTTACGGTATTACTGTATATGACGATGGATTCATTTTTCTAAAACTACTCTAATTTTGTCGATTAATTGCACAAATAATTACTTGAAAATTCTGGACTTTTATCACATTTAAATAATATAAACCAGTATCGATAACAGCAATGGGTTCATTTAAAGTTAATGAAACGTAAAAAACAGATGGAGGGGCTGAAATAATAAATATTCAGTGTTTGTTCTATTACATGGAAAATACTCACTTGTTAGTCTATTAGTTTTTAAAAACAGTTGTTTAGATATCCGTGAGGGGTAAGTTATTGCTTCAAAATAATGAGTTTGAGAATTATTTAAAAATAGAATATAATCGTTTTCGTGATTATTAAAAGTATCAATTTCTAAATTTAACGCCACAACACCGTCAGAATAAACAGTAAAAATATCCAAGTTGCCGTCAACTTGCATTGTCATATCATAAAAGGTTCTTTTTATATTTAATTGCAGTACTGTTACATCATTCTTGTTTTTTGTCATACATGGTTCTATCTTAAAAGAAAAAAAACTGTGGTTCTCACCGTAGACATACCAAAGTTCTGATGGGGTTGGGCCTCCATATTTTCCCCATGAACATTTCTAGAATAAGGAATAATTGTGGCAAAAAATTAGCTGCTAACTCCGCAAAGTATAGATTTACCTGGAACTTAAATTTATTGTAACTTTACGGTAAAACATTGGAATATACTCTGCAAAACTATAAAACTTTTGTAATTCATGTTGTGTAATATTTTAAAAGCCTCAAAAATATTAAAGCTTCGTCGAAAATTTTCATGGTGAGTTGAAAATATTTTCATCGTGTGTTTCTATCGTAAAATTACAGAAACTTAAAGTCCCTGATAAATCGATACTTTAAGGATTCTGCAACTAATTTTTTGACTCAATTATTTTTTTTAACAGATGAGTTTATAGTTTATGGGATATCCACGATAAAAATATGAAAAAGTTGGTTATGTCTACGGTAAAATACAAAATTTATACCAAAAATTTGCAATGTAAATTACCACAATAGACTGAGGTATAACTGTTCATGATTCCTGAAGGTTGATTATTGTTGTCTTCGGTGCAAGTTATTGATTTTTCGATGCAGTAACATCCTAAAAGAAATGACAATGATCAATGTTGTAAGAGAAAGTTAAAACTGTCAACCTGACCCGCCACTTTTTGAACGAGACTTATCACTTTATATAGCAATAGAGCAGTTACACTACAACACGTTTTCCACACTTTTAATCATGCGCTGCGTCTCTTCTTTTCTCTGTTCTTTTTTTTTTCTTTCACGACAGAGTTAAAAAAAGAACAGAGAAAAGAAGAGACGCAGCGCATGATTAAAAGTGTGGAAAACGCGTTGTAGTGCAGTTATTCATAACCTTTTAATATTTCTGGGAACTGGCCTTCTTATATGCAAATTTAAAGAATTGAAGGTTGATAAATGTGCGTGAAACAATGGCTTTTGAAAAATCGTCGGAGATCGTGGTTTTTACAAGATTTGTTTTTACAAATTTGCATAAAGGATGCTCATTCAAAGGAAATATTTCGAGATTATGTATATCTACCCTAGGGCTATATAATTGGATAGGTCTGCTTCAAAAACCGGCGAGCTAGGTTTATACCTTCCCTAGTAAACAGCTTTCAAAAAGATAGGTTTAAAACGTACTTTGCATTGAAAATTCAATTTGACTTCCAAATGACGGTAAACTTCCGTCGAGTTCAAATTCCCAAAAATAATGTCTTTCCTTTCCACTTGAATAAGCAAATAATGTAAGAAAAGTTTCTTTTCCTTCTTCTCCATCAATATATACAGTAGTATTTTGTCCCACATTGTCTTCATAAGTGTACTTTAAAATATCAACATTTTTTTCAAGAAAAATATGACCAACTCTGACCAAGTATTCCATACTTGTATTTGGAACAATAAAATCAAAAGAACAATAAACATTAATAAAATCAGGGAATGTATAAGTGTCCCATATTATACAGTGCTCCGCAAAAATATAACGTCACCCTAAAACATGCTAATTCCGGCACTTTTAGAGGTCGAATTGATTCATAGGTTTGAGATTCGGATTCAGCATGTTCAAAAACCTATATATACGAGAAATAATGAAAAAATATCAACAGGTCCGGATTTGTCAGCACAATATCAAAAAATTGCTTCCGCAAAAATATAACGTCACCCTTGAAAAATTTGCATACGATAAGTTTTAAAGAAACCAACTATCAGAGGTTGTTAAGTATGCTTATTTAAGCTAATTTGCGAAGAAAATATCAAAAAATATTCATTGGCATTGATTTGCCACCATAATGAAAATGCCATTTTTGCCATTTTTGGCGATTTTTACGTGTCTATAAAATGGCTCACAATAAGTTTTAGAAGATGTTACACATGCCATTATGTAGCCCTTATCAAGCTTATCATGTCCGCAAAGTTTCATAACTTGATCTCAAACATGCACATCAAGCCAGATTTTCAAAAATTGGAAAAAACACAAAATTTTGCTTTTTTCCAGAAAAATGATGAAAAAAGTTCAAAAATGAGAATTTTGATAATCTGGCTTGATGTGCATGTTTGAGATCAAGTTATGAAACTTTGCGGACATGATAAGCTTGATAAGGGCTACATAATGGCATGTGTAACATCTTCTAAAACTTATTGTGAGCCATTTTATAGACACGTAAAAATCGCCAAAAATGGCAAAAATGGCATTTTCATTATGGTGGCAAATCAATGCCAATGAATATTTTTTGATATTTTCTTCGCAAATTAGCTTAAATAAGCATACTTAACAACCTCTGATAGTTGGTTTCTTTAAAACTTATCGTATGCAAATTTTTCAAGGGTGACGTTATATTTTTGCGGAAGCAATTTTTTGATATTGTGCTGACAAATCCGGACCTGTTGATATTTTTTCATTATTTCTCGTATATATAGGTTTTTGAACATGCTGAATCCGAATCTCAAACCTATGAATCAATTCGACCTCTAAAAGTGCCGGAATTAGCATGTTTTAGGGTGACGTTATATTTTTGCGGAGCACTGTATTTGCAGGATTATTTGAAATTAATCTGCATTTATCAACTTTTTTTACATTTTTTTGACAATTGTGATACAAGCTTCAAAAGCTCGGATTGTTATATTCTGGCTTTTAAAAACATCAATTTGAAGAAAATTATCAGGATTGTAAAATGGGTAATCAATTTTTGCACTTCGGTAACTAAAGTATAGTAAATTCTTTTTGTTTTGTGCGAATGGGATTGTCCAGATATAACGTCATGGGGGAGGGAAGTGGTAATGACCATGCCGCCTTTGATGTGCGGTAAAAAGTAACTTTGATGTTTATGTATGGTAAGGCTGATTTTCGGATGACGTCATATCTGGACCATCCCAATAACCAAAATTATTAACTTACTTAACAGAAATATCAGTTGAATTCTTTATTTCTAGAGCCGAAATTAACGATGGTTCAAAATATTTAATTACAACTTTAAATCCATAATTTTCAGAAGTTTTAAATTTCCATTGACATGATTCTGATGGAATGTACATGAAAAGATAATCTGATTGTACACAAATCAATTCAAATTCACTAAATATAAAAATTGGTGTTACGGTTTCTATAATACATTTTGGCAAGCTCTTGGGTTCAAAAGAAATATATCCAAATTGGGCATAAAATGAATATTGAAAATCTGATTTTTTAGTATAATGATCTCTAATAGAATATGTCAAAGCGTCAAAATATCGATAAGATGTGACATTTTTAAAAAGTTTATTATTTTTATCAAAAAACAACTCTGTGACAGCTGCAATTATTAAAACTTCCTAAAAAAACAGAATGTGTTGTTTCTTTGTGGCACATCTCACGTCTGAACCAAAACAAGGAAAAGGCTGATTTTTTCAATTTCTAACGGATCGCATTTTGTGAGCCTCGAAATTGGTTGAAAAAGGGTCAAACTAGATGGGGTGCATAAAAATTATTTACTCGGATTTTGATTAAAATCAATAGTTTATCCGTCATAAGGGACTGTCCAAATCTCACGTGAGCGAAATACCCAAATTTTTTAACCCCACTCCACCATTACCGTATTGATTTCGAACAAAATCTGAATATAAAATTTTTTCTGCACCTCATCGGGTTCGATCCTTCTTCACCTATTTTAGACTGTAGCCGCATGCACTTACAACTGCACTTATCACCCGGCTGACACCTGACGTGCCATTAGAAAAAGGAAAAATTCACTTTGATTATCACTTACTTTTTCAGGACCATCAAACGTAAAAGTAATATTACATTGTTCCATATCACCTTGATACGATTTTGGATAATAATTTGTTTGAAAGAAGGCATCCATTGACATATTCATAAAAATTGTATTTGTTGTATTACAGTCATAAAGACAAAGTCCAAGAAAATATGGAATACAATCTGCTAACATGATTTTTCAATAACTTCTAACACAATATTTTCAATCAAATAAAGGTTGAGAAAAAAAGATGTAAAACGTAATCTTTTTTGTTGCCAGCATTAAAGGTGTAAAAAAAGATCACACATAAAAATTTCACAAAAGCTGCTTATTACATTATAATATTTTAATCTGGATTAAATTAAAGATTTTTGCAGCTATTTTGCTTTTATCAATTGAAATCAAAAATCATTCCAGCTTATGCAAAAGCAGATGTAGTAACAATCAACAACACTTCGCTTTATCGATAATCCGATTGTTTGCTTGTGACATTTAATTTTTTTAAAGAACAAAAGAAAATGCTTACTTTTATGAAATTTATTATTAGTTTTCAACAAAAACAGAAAAGCTACGGTGTTAAAATTATGTTGATTTTTGGACTGAACGCTCTATTGTGTATTGTTCTTTCTAAAGAAATCTAATTTGCAGCAGTGATTGTAGTAATTCTAGATCGAACAAAAATTAAAACATTTTATCGCATAAAAAGCAATTTTACTGTTTTAGCAACACATTCTCCAAGTGTCCGCTCTTCTGTAACACCGGTACCGCTACACCACAGTTAAATTTCTTTAATAATTAAAATAACTTAAATTTTTTACAACATTGTTGTTGTTATCTTCTTCTTCAGAATTTCTGTGTTCTCCCATATCTTGTGGCCTTTCGAAGTTAAAATTTTGGAAATAAAGTTGTGGTGGAAAAGGTTCTTCTTCAAATGGAATAATGATGTCATCAAGATACATCAATAGTAAGACGGCATCAACTTCAGGAACTTCTGCTTCCATTTCTCAATTATAATTCAAGAACATTGTTGGTTTAGATTAGAAGTTGGCCTTAGTCATTAATCCACTTTCAAGTTGAATTGGATGTTTTTGTCTGGCATCATTAAATCAGGCGAAATATCCTTCCGCAAGGATGAATACAATTTTTCTTTTATGTTTTTTCAAAGGAGACATCCATTTCTTCAATTTTCCAGTTCTTTATTCCTTTGTTGTGTGCTTGAAAAATTTAAGTTTGATTTTAATTAAGTTTGATTTTTGAAAAATGTCTAATTTTGTATCTGGAAAATTCTTTGAAATCGTGGTTACGAGAGTTTTGAAGGCATTTTCTAGATCGTTCTTCATATCCCAGGATATAAATTGTACGATTAATTTTTGGACCATGAGTTTTTTATTGTGTTAGCACTGGAATGTGTCCATAAAAATATTTTTCATATTTCTACTTTATCATTGTGGATTCTAATGTAAGAGATATCTTATTTTCTTAAAGTTCTTTTTCTTATTTCGGTTTAAATATTTCTTAAAAATTCAAAAAGCGATATCCCTGTTTTTTAGACAAAGAAAAAACATTTGTTGAATTTTTTGGAAAAGGAAAACTGACTGCCAATGGTGCTTTTGAAAAACGACACACATCTTTCAGTCGTCAGGTCGGTGGTTATTTTTTTAAAAGAAAAAAGGACCCTTGTGGTCGACAAATGTGTGTCCATCAAAGAACAATGTTGTTTTAGGGACAAAAAATCAATAATTTTTTGGCTCTATTCGAGAATAGCTAACTTATAAAAGCCATTTTCTGAATTCTTCGAGCTTTATTTGGATCGATTGGCACAATGATTTCATAATTCGTATTTTTTCATGATTCTTTGCCTCTAGGGGTTTTCGACGATGGGGAATCCGAATTTGATATCAGCTGATACGGTTTTTCTGGTGGATTCTGACTTCTGGGATTCTGAATCCAACTTCAGAATCCATTTTTCAGAATCCATTAAAAAATGATATAAACCGAAATGACAGCTCATAACGAGTGTAGAATGATAAAAAAAATGACTTTAAGCGCCCTAGTTTTAATTTAACAACACTTTGAAAATTTTTTAAACGTCGACTTTTGCGCCATCTGAGATAACTCAAAAACTTTATATCTGGGGCATTTCTAGAACTATCATATTTCGAAAGAGCACAAAAAAAGGTACCAAAAAATACCAAAAATTTTAAAATCTGAGGGTGTCTCGAAGTACACCATCGCCGTGAAGTTACCTACACAATACCCCCAACATCAAAATAAATTCGAAATTTCTGAAATATGTTATGAATTTGCTTTAGGTGACTTGCATGATTTAAAATAATGTTATTGGAGATTTTAGGGAAAGTTTCAGCCCACCAACATCAAATCTGGAGGTTTGCGATCAATTTAAAATATCAATTTATACCTAAATGAACAAAATTACTAAAAAAATTCCAAAAATGGTTTTTTCTTATAAAATATTTTTTATTTTGCTTTATTAATTTCAACTACATATCTGTGCAACAGAAAAACACATAAGCAATGACATACGGGTCAAATTGGATTTTTACGGATTTTTCAAAATACATCAGAAAATCACAAAAAATGGCTAAAAGTTAAAAAATCCGTAAAAATCCAATTTGACCCGTATGTCATTGCTTATGTGTTTTTTTGTTGCACAGATATGTAGTTGAAATTAATAAAGCAAAATAAAAAATATTTTATAAGAAAAAACCATTTTTGGAATTTTTTTAGTAATTTTGTTCATTTAGGTATAAATTGATATTTTAAATTGATCGCAAACCTCCAGATTTGATGTTGGTGGGCTGAAACTTTCCCTAAAATCTCCAATAACATTATTTTAAATCATGCAAGTCACCTAAAGCAAATTCATAACATATTTCAGAAATTTCGAATTTATTTTGATGTTGGGGGTATTGTGTAGGTAACTTCACGGCGATGGTGTACTTCGAGACACCCTCAGATTTTAAAATTTTTGGTATTTTTTGGTACCTTTTTTTGTGCTCTTTCGAAATATGATAGTTCTAGAAATGCCCCAGATATAAAGTTTTTGAGTTATCTCAGATGGCGCAAAAGTCGACGTTTAAAAAATTTTCAAAGTGTTGTTAAATTAAAACTAGGGCACTTAAAGTCATTTTTTTTATCATTCTACACTCGTTATGAGCTGTCATTTCGGTTTATATCATTTTTTAATGGATTCTGAAGTTGGATTCAGAATCCCAGAAGTCAGAATCCACCAGAAAAACCGTATCAGCTGATATCAAATTCGGATTCCCCATCGTCGAAAACCCCTAGAGGCAAAGAATCATGAAAAAATACGAATTATGAAATCATTGTGCCAGCCAGTGTTTGCAAAATTCAGAAAATGGCTTATAAAATTCTGCTGGTCCAAGACATTTTTGATTCTCCCAAGGATTTATACGGTCCCAGAATTTATAATGGACCCAAAAGAATTGATTTCGAGACCATTTTATCTCGGACCATGAAGGTTTAGTATGTCGAAAGCCACAGTATTTAAAAAATGCTTTTAAAAAAACATAGGGTAAGTTTCAAAAAGATTCATTTTTTTGCGGTGCCAGCCCAATAATATTTTGTCGTAGAATGCGTTTTAAAACATTTGTGTACTAATCATAGTGGAAACATTGACATTAAATTATTTAATGAAACTTTAATTTTCTTTTGTGATTTGAAAGAAATATATTTGAGTTTTTTAATGTTGTTTTACAAAATTTTGAATGATATTTTTTTGTTTAAAAAAGCTAAAAAAACACGTTTTTAGAAATATCGACTTTTAATTTCTTTTATATATTAAAGGAAGCGTGTCGGATAGAAGAAGATAATTTTTTTGTTAACCAGTCCTCTTAACACGACATCGATGAAAGCTCTCTACCAAAAAAAATTTTTTTTCAATTAGTAGAGAGATGTCGTGTTAAGAACACTGGTTAACAAAAAAATTATCTTCTTCTATCCGACACGCTTCCTTTAAGCATTGATATCAAATCCTAATTAAAACAATTTATTTAAAACTGAATAATTGCACTAGTTTTTTATAAATTTAAACGATTTGTTAAACAAAAATAAGGAAAAGTTGTCAATTTTTGATTGTTGAAAAAATAAATGATTTTTAATGCAAAAATAGAATGTTTGCTTTCAACGATGTTGACCATAAAAATTTTCTTCCCTTCCGTTTGTGGTTTTTGTTTCAGCAAGGTCACTGGTTTTTGATGACTCAAAAATGTGCGTCCTTTGAATAATGAAAATTGATTAAATTTTTTGAATGAAAACTTTTTGTTTATCGTTGAAACACAAAAAATTTTTTTGAATTTTTAATAAATCTTTGGGTAGAAAAATGAATAATAAAGATAATATTAAAAAACTGCGATATGCCAGGTATAATTAAAAAAAATTACTTTTCTATTGCAACCTTGAAGAAACGGTATAAAAAAAACTTCCCTCAAAAATTCACGAACGATACATTTTTAAAAAGTTGCGGATAAAACACAGACACACATTTGTAAAAGTTATAGATTAAGATCAGTACTGAATAAAACTATGGTAAATACTTTTCTAACACTGGTTTTAAAAGTTTTGAAAAGGTTGTAAAACACAATGGGTACTTTGAAAGGTCTTTTATATGGATGTGGCTAACTCTAGCATTTAGTAATAACTTTTTCTTAAATAATTGAGCTAAAATTATTCATTTAAAAGTAATTAATTTTGCTCATTTCAGTTCCCTTAAGGGAAAATAAAAGATTTGATGTGGACGATTTGTAAAATAGCTTAAAAAGTCGGCAGTATAAATTCTAGTTTATAAAATTAATAAACAAAACAAAAATTTACTTTTTCTTAAAGTGTCATGAACAATTTGAAATGAGTGTATTATCGCAATATTGTATAATATTTACTTTGAAGCAAATATCATTGTGTTTGCAAAAAAAAGTTGTGTTTTGTTGAAAAGAAATTTGTGTTGTTAAAATCGTTGTTTGGGTATTGTAAGCTTTTGTCAACATTTGAAAAAATTCAGATAAAGATCAGTAATTTCTGATATCAAAATAGATACAAAGTTGCTTGTTTTCAGATGTGTATAGCCTGTATAAAACAAATGGGGTGTATTTTTAAATAGCCCTTTTACATGACTGCAAAAAATTGCGATTATTTGTAAACTCTAACCTAATAATTTTTCTTAAATAATTATGCTTAAAATATTCCAAAAGTTTTTAATTTGGCTCATTTCTGTTCTTTTAAAGAAAAGAAGGCGGTTTACGTGTTTTTCATTGTTTTGGGTGTTATTATAGTTAAATATTTTTAAAAAAAGATGATAGAATATTCTAAAAATATTTGTTCTGTTGACAAAAAAGCAATAGAAAAATCCCTGAATATCAGTTATTTGCGGTTCGCGATCTTTTTGCGAAATAAATGAAACGAAAGATCTCCTTTTTAAAGAGTCTGCTTTTTTGTACCCTTTTCTCAGTATACTGTGACAGCAAAATAAATTAGTCATTGAAATTGAATCATAGATTTTTAACTTTAACCCACTTTTTTGCACTACCAAAAATAATATTAATTTCTTCTTTGATGTTAAAGGAAGCATCAAGTTAATTACATTAATAACTTACATAGAAATAAAAAATTCGTAATATTTAAAGAACGCCCCTGTTTTGTATTATTGAAATTATTTGACCTTTTTGCTTCACTTATTTTTGTCATAACAAGCTTAAGCACTTAATTACTCTAAATTCTTTATTTTTTAACATCTCTTTTTTCATTATTTTTACAAACTTGTAACAAGAAAAATTCTTTTAAAATTTTTAAACAAAATAGAACTCTAAAGTTTGTAAAAATTTAATTTTTAGCAATGACGTTTATGCTGACATTGTTGTGGTACAATGATTTGATAGTTCCAATCACAGCATTGTTAGCTAACATTTTGTTATGCTTTTTATTGCTTACAGTAAATCGGTCTTCTATGAAGCAAATTATGTATGCTTTAATTCCAAATTGCATTATTGATATTTTCCTGTCTATTGCAACTCTCATGTTTGCCATAGTAGGTTTCACAGTTGCAAAGATTCCATTATGCAAATTTTTTTCCAGCAAGTTTATATCATTAACTCTAATGCCTACCTCGTCGTTGGAAGTCCCCTTCACAAATTTGGCTTTAAATGTGCCAGTTTTTTAACAAATTTCTTTGGATCCATGGCAATTACATCTATGGCTGCAATTTTTATTCCATTTTATTTTCGATATTTGGTTATTTGCAAGTAAGTTTATTTTTAGGCTTTAAATAATGGGATCTTTCTAATCCAATCATATGCAAATTCAGGAAAGAAGACATAAAAATGAAGCATATCTGGAAGGCATATTTTTTATTGTTACTTGTTTTTGTTTCCCTTGTTTTGGTAATTGCTTGGTGCTTTCCACCCTTGTCAGAAGGTCCCAATACGGAATATGTTTCGGAAGAACTGATCGCATTTTGGCGAAGTGAACATGATACAAATCCAGCTTATGTTGCAAACAAAATTGTGGGTTTTAATAATCCATGAACAAATATTAACAAATTTCATAAGAATGACCCGTGCTTTTGGTTTTTACACAATGAGATTAAGACAAGATGTTTTAGGATTCGGTATCCTTCTTATCCTTATATGGTTACATAGCGCTGATTTCGTTGACTACCTACAGCTTTGTGATCTACTTTAGTCGATCCATTACAAACCATTTGAAGCAACATGCGGCATATTTCACAGAAACAAAAATTTTGCATAAACAGTTGCACAAGGCTTTAATTTATCAAGTTAGATATTTTTTTAATCATTAATCAATGTCTTTTTTGCACATCCTGATTTTCAGGCTGTCGGACCATTTTTAGTCAGTAATGTCCCAATTTTATTGATTATTGCCATGTTTTTTCTCAAAATTGAAAATTATCAAATTAATTTATTAATATCTGTTTTTCTTGGATGGCTGCCAATTTCGAATCCAATTGCAGCGATTTTGATTATAAAACCCTATCGAAATAGGGTGAAACAGCTTCTTGGATTCAGAAATACAACGATTATCTCAGCAGGAGGAAATCCAAATAATAAACTTCCAAAAATTGTTAATCGTCAAATAGCTTGAATGGACTTTTTTAAACAAATTCATTTGATTTTAAAACAATCTTATTCATTTATTATCTTAAGTCTTCCACTTAATTTTGGAGAACTTTTTCTAATTTTTTTCATTCTTTATTTACATAAATATGATATATAGAAATTTCAGAAGCTTCCTAATTTGAAAAAATAAGAACAAAAGAAGAATTTTTGAACTTTTACGGAAGAACGTAAAGATACAAAATAATCAAAAAAATGCAAAATTCGCAGGAAATTTTTTTAATTATTAGTGGCCTTTTGTGGTTCTGGGTGATATTTTTGCTACATTTTAATCACCACTAAAATTTAAGTGTTTTAAACGACAAAAAAGCTATCATAAATAAAATATGCAAAAAACCGTCGTCGGAGAAAATGTTAAAAAGTAATGTTCGAAAACACTTCAAAAAAACAATTTTCTTTGTCCATTTTTAAAAGCACAAATATTTATGTATATTTTTTGTGCAGTAAGTCAACCATTATGTTCTTTTGAATCGATTTTTTTTCAATTTCCAATGACACATTTTTTTGCGGCAGCTGAAAATCATTTTCTACGAATGCATCTTTTTTAAGTTATTTTTGAAAAAATAAAGGAAAATCTGAGCTGCTTAAAAATGTTGAAAGGTTGAAATTAATTTTGAAGAAATAATATTGATGTTTGAATATTTAAGTGAGTAATCAAAATTCATGAGGGTATCCAGTAATGAAAAAACTTAGTTTGAGTTTGATGAATAAAGGCCATGGCTGATGGAACATTAAAAAGAATTTGTGTGAAAATAATAAATTTCGATGCTTTGATTGATGTTTAAGAATGAGGTGTCTTTATTAACAACTGTATTACCATCAAAACTTAAATGTTATGGGTAGGAGTGAGCCAAAACTTACGCTCCGTATTAACTGCGGTAAATATCAAAGGAAAAACCCTTACAGTAAGGGTAGGTGGGTTTTTTCTCCGTTGTTTTTTTCTCCGTTCACCGAAAGTTTCCTGTTTTTTTTGTTGAAAAATGTGAAACTGCCAAAAAAGCAGAAAGAAAACTAAATCTTAAGTTTATGAAATTTTTAAGCAATTTAAACATTTTTATGTGCAAATCTGTTGTCCAATATGAAGAAGAAATTTAAATTTTTGTGTGTTGATAATTAATTACTAAATGAATTGGTTAAAAAACCTGAGGATTTTTATGATTTACAAAAACCAACTTCCCTAAAAAATACAATTTTAGATACTTAATTACCAGCAGACTTTTAATGACAATTTTAAACACGCAATATTAAAAAATCAAACTTGTAAAGACAATGAAAATACTGGAAATACTTTTACATAAACAATGATAAAAATGTTTCCAACACTGGAAGTATTTTGAAATAAAAAGTGATTCTGTTTCAAAAAAGCAATAACTTTTTATTTATCAACATATCTAAAGTTCAGTTTCGCCATTTTTAATTTATTCAACGGTTTAAAACCAAAACCAAAAACGATGAACATTGATTGTTTATTTTGGTTTTTAAAAACGTTTAAGAGGATTAAAAGCCTTGAATCACACATAATTATTTCGAAATCAGAAAAACAATTTTTCCAACAAAAACAATAAAAGGCGATCAATTTTGCTGATATTTTTCAAAAACGAACTTCGAAAACCATGAAATTGATTGCTGTTATTTTTATTATTGCTTTGATAAATTTATCTATATTTGTTGATTTTTGTGAAGCTGCGGTTTTAATTAGACCTGATATTGATCGAGTTAAACGTGGGGTTGTCACTTCATCCTTGAAGGGGGCTCTTGTTGGAGCTCTTGCAAATAAAGCCCTCGGGGGTTCAGCAAAGAAAGGTGCCTTGGTTGGAGCTGCAGCTGGTGGAATAATAATAATAATAATTTATTTTCATGCTCTAACACATGATAAAAAAACAAACAAAATCAATACAATAAAAAAAGAAACAATAAAAAATTGACATGTATGTACAAATAAAAAGAAAAGATAAAATTTAAAAATTCAATTTCAACAATAAAATTTTACATAGGTAAAAAAAAAAAAATACAATTCAAACAATTTTTCAAAACTTTAAACCTTTAATGCCATAATGCCTCTCTTAAAAAGATTGGGGGTGGTATATTGTAAATGACGTGGTAGTTTTGTGTATTTGGAAACAGTTCTAAAAGTAAAAAAGTTTCTTTTAATGACTTTTTTTAGAGTTTGGAATTTCCAGTTTTTTGGAAGATCCTCTAGTTTTTGAAGTTCGAACTGATAGATCCAATTTACAATTTATTTTTCCCGAAAGATAATCATTCAAAAAAATAAGATCAAACTTATTTCTTCGAATTTCTAGAGATTCAATACCTAACATTTCAAGTTTTTCTTCGTATGGAGCATTAAAATGAGGACGAAGTTCACGAGACCTGAGAAAAATAAGTTTTAGAGCTACTTTTTGGACTTTTTCTAATTTATCAATCAAATAAACTTGGGTTGGATTAAAGACAGGTGTCGAAAATTCAACCAAAGGACGAACATAAGATTGATACATATGAAGCAAGAGTTTTGGAGAATGAGATTTAAGTGATTTGAAAAGAATAAAAAGACGAGATAAAGCTTTTTTTGAAATAGTTTTGATATGAGCTTTCCAGCTCAAATCATCCGAAACGATTAAACCAAGATCCCTGAGAGAATTTTGGTTATTTGGAAGTTTTTGATTTTTCAAAAAATATGATATTTTTGGATTTTTATCTGGAAGACAATGAAGAACATTGCACTTCTCGATAGCAATCTCAAGCTCATTTTGATCCATCCATATTTCAAGTTTTCCAAGAAAAATTTGAAGAGGAGGATTAGTTAAAGATAAATTAGAAGAAAAAGCTTTTAGATCATCAGCAAAGAGTTTATTTTCAACTTCTGGAGTTTCACAAAAAGAAATAAGATCGGAAATGAAAAATAAAAATAAAATTGGCCCGAGCTTAGATCCTTGTGGAACCCCAGAATTTGCATCAAAAGAATCAGAAAGAGAATCCCCAATTTTGACCCTAAATTTCCGGTTAGAGAGAAAAGCTTGAATCCAAGCAATGATAGAATTTGGAACATTTGCATTTTTGAGTTTTCGAAAAAGTAAAAAATGTTTCATTCTATCGAAAGCTTTTTTAACATCAAAATAAATTATATCAACAGGAATATTTTTTTCAGCTTTGGAGGTGATAAAATCAAAAGTCTCAACTAATTGAGTTGTGACAGATTTAGACTTTGTAAAACCATGTTGGCATGGAGGAATAAGATTATTTTTAAAAAAGAAATCATTCAAAAAATCTATTACAATTTTTTGAGGAATCATAGAAAGAGAACAATTTAAAGAGATAGGACGATAATTGGAAGCAAGGTGTTTGTCACCTTTTTTAAAAATAGGAATTACATGAGAAATTTTCCATATTTCAGGAACTTTAGATTGCAAAAAAGATAAATTGATGATTTTAGTAATAGGTTTTGCCAAAGTTAAAAAACATTTTTTGAGAACAATATAAGGAATTCCATCGGGTGAAGTGTTACATTTTGGTTTAAGTTTTTGAAGGAATTCCTTACATTGTTCTACAGTAAGAAAAGAGAGAGAACTGTCTTTGACAGGAAAACAATCCTCAAAAATTGGTGATTTCTCAGAATGAAAATTATTCAAAAAATTTTTACCAAAAACAGCAGTTTTTTCAAAATCCGAAAATAAAGTTTTTGATTCAGTTGAAATTGCAGGAATTGACGAATCGTTTTTGAGGTATTTGGCAAGATGATTAAAAATGCCTTTGCTACCGTATTTTTTCAAAATATTTTTTTCTTTTTCTCGTTTTTCCTGAATTGATAATTTATTTAACTTTTTAGAGATAAGAGAAATGGTTTTAAAATTGGCTGCTGTTTTTGGTAAAGATTTCTGAAAATTGATCATAGATCTCATTTTTGGAGATATCTTATCTTCAGAAGAAGGAGAAACAGTTTTAACAAAAAGAGAGATCGCCTCATTAACAATTTTACAAAATTGAGAACAAGCCTGATCTACAGTAATGTTTTTTTGGTCCAAAAATTCCCATTTTTGTTCAAAAAAGAAAAAGTTCATGGATAAAAAGTCGGCTTTTTTAAAGTTTTTAAAAGAAAGAGAAGGTTTTGGAGGAGGATTATCAGAACATTTCAAAGAAAAATTAACAACATTATGATCAGAGCCGAAAAATCCTGGGTCTGTCGAAACGTTAAAAATATTTTGTGGAAAATTTGAAATGACAAGATCCAGGATATTTTCTTTTCTGGTTGGAATTGTTACGGAATTCGACATCCCAGATTCAAAAAGAAAATCAAGAAATAATTTTTCTTTCAAAAAATTACTTGACTTGGTTTCCCAGTTAATTTCTGGCATGTTAAAATCCCCAACAAGAAGAATATCAGAAGAAGAGTTAGATTGTAAAGATAAAAGAAGTTCACAAAAATCTCTTACAGTATCCGTTTGGATATCTGGAGGGATATATGTGACAATTAAAGTGAAAGAAAAAGTTCCGAAAAAGATGTCCAAAACAAGATATTCAATATTTTTGATAGAAGGAGTTTTTCTAACCGTAAAAGGAAAATGTTTTGGAATGAAGGCGCAAACACCTCCACCCCGAGACTTTTTAAAATTGGATCTATCAGCTCGAACAACAATAAAATTTGAGTCTCCGACAAGAGTTGAATTGTCATTAAAAGAAACATTTTTGGAATTTAAAAAAGTTTCCGTAACACAAAAAATTGAATTTGGATAGGTTTTTAGAGTGGAAATCAAAAAGGTTTCTTTTTTAGAGAGACTTCTGGCATTAAAAAGCTTAAAGTTAAGAATAAAAGGATACAATGAAAATGAATTTAAAAAACCTAATCTACTAATGCAATTAATATTCAAATTTTCAACCGACCTAATTTTTTCCACTTGGCGTTGAGAGGCTTGAATGAAAGCTTTGAGAAGTATTGAGAGGAGATGTAGGAGCACTTGGAGCAGATACTTTTGAGTATTTCAATTCATTTAATGGATCACGAATAACTTCAGGTTTCTTATCAACAACTTTGATGCAGATTTTACCAGCATAAATCGTATATTCTTGATGGCGATTTGACTGTTGAAGTTCTTGAACACGGGCTTTTTGCTTTTTGAATAAATCATTTTCAAATTTGCGTTGTTCAGCAGACAAGGATTTCCGAAGTAGAATTTTCTTATCTTTGAATGAAGATGAATCTTTAATATTTTTTGCATTTGAGAGAATAGCTTTGGCTTGAGCACTGGTTTGGAGCCTAACTTTTAAGAGTCGAGGTTGAGGTTTAACAGCTTTTTCACCAGCTTTCTTTTCTTTAATAGTTCCCATACGGAAAGTTTCAACAACACATGCTTCAACTTTCATTTCATCGATTAATCGTTTGACATTTGCAGTATCATCAGCCATTCTTTCTGATGGAGTTTCTTTTGAAAGGTGCCTTGGTTGGAGCTGCAGCTGGTGGAATAATGAAATATATGCGACGGAAGAATCGTCAACAATTAGTTTATTAAGTGTCTTTTAAAAAACTATTTATATATTGCCATTTTATTTATTTGTGATCATGTATATGTATTTGGGTGCAATTCGATATTTTTATTTCTAAATGTATGATTTATTTATTTGTTAAATTTTTAATAAAGTTTATTTAAATTAGAAACGTTCTTAACAAACTAATATGTTTGAGTGAAAAATTTATAAAAATTTGCATAAATTTATTCTTTAAACAATATAAGCAACACAGCTACCGTATATTTCTTGCATTAATACTTGTTGGATTTACAGCAAGGATTACGGTATTAATTTTAACAATTATTTGGGATGTTTTTTCTTTAAGCAAAAAAACCTTTTTAAACCCATTAAAAACTGCTTTTCGATACGGTGTTATAGCAAAAATAATTGAAGAAGCATTTGCCAATGAATGCAATGCAATAACTGGCATGGCATAATCTGATACTGCTGAAATTAAAAAATTATGCAAATTTTTTCATACAGGTTTTTCTGTTATTAAACAAAAGATTTAATCGGGAAAAAACTAATAAATAAAATTATGCAAATTTATTCATAAAGATTTTTAAAGAACTTACAATTAATTTGTTTTGCTCCAATTATAACACAAATCAAAATAAGAATTAGCGGAAACACAATTAACGCAAATGGAATTGTCATTTGAAAACACAAAGCCAAAAGAAGCTGCCGACGAGCTTTTAAAGTTGCAGGGGATAATAAATTCTTCATCGCTGATAATTTTTGATGAATTTTTAGTGCAAAAATTGTCATAATTACATAAACATTCAAAATCAAAAGTGCCAAAAATCCATAATAAATTTTAACTTTTAAATCTAAAATTAATCCATGGCATGATGGAGTTGAAGAATAAAGGGGATATGAATTGTTGAAATTTAGTTTAATGTATGAATTTGTTGCATCATAGTCAAAAGCAGAAATAAAAATTGAAAATGCTGGGAGAGGATAAAATATAATTGACAGAAAGATAATTATGCCGCCTTTGATGGAATGAAAGAATTGGAGGTTTCCATTCAGGGATGAATATTGATAAAATAAACTATAAATTAACGAGATTCCCACACCACTGATTGTGATATGCATAATTCCCTGAAATAATGCTAGTCAATTTTGTTGAAAGTTTTGGTCAATATTTGAACAAAGTAATTTGTAAAGTGCAAATAAGCACCTGTTCAACAGAGACAATTTCGGCATTTTTGAAATGCCGTTGACAAGTGCAGAAATGATACAAGCTGTAACAAGAAAAGGACATTTTTTGTATTTGGTTTAAATTAAAATGGTTGGTGACGTCGAACTCAGGATGGTATAGGATTTCATTTTCTGCAATAAAAAATTTGCATAAAAATTTATGCAAATGGCGCTTTGAAAAAAAACTTTTGTGTCAGAGAATGAAATAACTTCTATCTAACCCTGAATTCAATTGTGTGAGCCGTTTTTGTTTAAATCGATAGCCAAATATATATATAAAAAATATATTATATCAAATAGTTTTTTGCAGGGCAAAACATTTTGCCAAAGGTTACAAAAAATCTTCAAACATCTCATAACTTGTTTTGTAAACTTGAAAATACCCCAAAATAAACTTACAAATTGAAAATAACTCCCCCAAAAATACCCCAAATTCCGAGAAATAAATCCAGCTCCACATAAAATTGGTGATGGAAGCATAACAAATGGACCAAAAATAAAACTGATATGAAAATCCATTAAAAATGCACAAAAAATTGTTAATAAAATATAATATTTATAAAATCCCATTGCCTTTGTTGAATGTTTAAATACAACATAAGCAGCCGAAAAGTTTACAGTAATATCAATTACCGTATTAAAATGCAGACGATTACCGTATGCTAAAAAGTCTTCACTTGTATAAATATGGTCAGTCTCCATTGGGTTACAAAAAAATGAACAAAATAAATTTGCCCTTAGAGAAAATGAAGTGGGGCAGTTCCTTCAATAAATAAATTTTTATTTTATTTAAGTACTTCCTTGACACTTTTATGTTTTTTTCGATTAACTCTTTTTTTAAGTAACAGGTGCTTTTAAAAATGAAATAACTAAAACGTATTTTTTGTAAATGAAGGGTTCAAGCATAAAAAGAACAAGAACACGTCAATTACTCAGCTCCAAATTTAACAAGCAGTTTAAATTTTATTCCATAAATTCAGGTTTTCGTTAGAGACATTATAATTGACATTGCTGACATTTTTATAGGTTCACCTAAAATTTATTTTATTCATCCTGTCGTGATTCACTACAATCAGTTTTAAAAATTTATTCAACTGTAAATTTGAAGTTTTGCCCAGGGCTGCAACGTGGACAAAAGGAAAAGATAAAAAAGAAATGTGACATTCATTATAACAAAGTTCTGACAAAAGTTGATATCAATTTAACTTGTTAATTTGAGTATCAAACCTACTTGAAAATATATTTTTTCTTCCCTGTATGTTTCCATTCTGGCATAGTTAGATGTTGGTTTTTCTAATCATTTAGTTATTGCTTTGGTAAAGAACATTTAAACTTTTTAATGGTTTTTAATCCATTGTTTGTCATGCGTTCGATTTAATAAAATTTCCTTTATTATTGGATAATTTAAGATCGGTTTTAGAAAATATTTTTGTGATGTTGATAAACTAAATATTCAAAAACATTTACAAAAGTTAAACAAGGTTCTTCAAAAAACTAAAGCAAGAATTATTTTAGCAAAGGTTTGCAACTATAAAAAATATAGTTTAAACAAATGCATTGCAATAAAAAAAATTCTTGCACTATTTTAAAGAAATTTTTGTTAACTTTTATGTACACGTTTGAATATTTGAAACATTTTCAACCAAAAATATTTAAATAACATTTTTTGATGTTGGCAAAATGATAATTGTGAAACGTTAGTCTAGCAGTTGTCATGAATTTACACACTTTTAACTTAAAAATAATTTTTAAATTGCTTCACATATATATACGTTGATTTTTCGGTTTTCCCCCTCCTCAATTTCCCCCAAGTTGCGGCGCTGTTCACTGGACAAATAGATAAATAAAACAATATGTAAATTTTAGAAAGTCACTTTTTTCTTAAACGTTTTTGAATATTTAATTTATTTAAAACACAAAAAAAAAAATTCCAAAATGGATCTCAGATAATCATGTGGAAAAACTAAGATGGAACAAAATATTTGATATAAACGTGAACAAAAAATAACATTTGTCACCAACCATTTTAATTTAAACCAAATACAAAAAATGTCCTTTTCTTGTTACAGCTTGTATCATTTCTGCACTTGTCAACGGCATTTCAAAAATGCCGAAATTGTCTCTGTTGAACAGGTGCTTATTTGCACTTTACAAATTACTTTGTTCAAATATTGACCAAAACTTTCAACAAAATTGACTAGCATTATTTCAGGGAATTATGCATATCACAATCAGTGGTGTGGGAATCTCGTTAATTTATAGTTTATTTTATCAATATTCATCCCTGAATGGAAACCTCCAATTCTTTCATTCCATCAAAGGCGGCATAATTATCTTTCTGTCAATTATATTTTATCCTCTCCCAGCATTTTCAATTTTTATTTCTGCTTTTGACTATGATGCAACAAATTCATACATTAAACTAAATTTCAACAATTCATATCCCCTTTATTCTTCAACTCCATCATGCCATGGATTAATTTTAGATTTAAAAGTTAAAATTTATTATGGATTTTTGGCACTTTTGATTTTGAATGTTTATGTAATTATGACAATTTTTGCACTAAAAATTCATCAAAAATTATCAGCGATGAAGAATTTATTATCCCCTGCAACTTTAAAAGCTCGTCGGCAGCTTCTTTTGGCTTTGTGTTTTCAAATGACAATTCCATTTGCGTTAATTGTGTTTCCGCTAATTCTTATTTTGATTTGTGTTATAATTGGAGCAAAACAAATTAATTGTAAGTTCTTTAAAAATCTTTATGAATAAATTTGCATAATTTTATTTATTAGTTTTTTCCCGATTAAATCTTTTGTTTAATAACAGAAAAACCTGTATGAAAAAATTTGCATAATTTTTTAATTTCAGCAGTATCAGATTATGCCATGCCAGTTATTGCATTGCATTCATTGGCAAATGCTTCTTCAATTATTTTTGCTATAACACCGTATCGAAAAGCAGTTTTTAATGGGTTTAAAAAGGTTTTTTTGCTTAAAGAAAAAACATCCCAAATAATTGTTAAAATTAATACCGTAATCCTTGCTGTAAATCCAACAAGTATTAATGCAAGAAATATACGGTAGCTGTGTTGCTTATATTGTTTAAAGAATAAATTTATGCAAATTTTTATAAATTTTTCACTCAAACATATTAGTTTGTTAAGAACGTTTCTAATTTAAATAAACTTTATTAAAAATTTAACAAATAAATAAATCATACATTTAGAAATAAAAATATCGAATTGCACCCAAATACATATACATGATCACAAATAAATAAAATGGCAATATATAAATAGTTTTTTAAAAGACACTTAATAAACTAATTGTTGACGATTCTTCCGTCGCATATATTTCATTATTCCACCAGCTGCAGCTCCAACCAAGGCACCTTTCTTTGCTGAACCCCCGAGGGCTTTATTTGCAAGAGCTCCAACAAGAGCCCCCTTCAAGGATGAAGTGACAACCCCACGTTTAACTCGATCAATATCAGGTCTAATTAAAACCGCAGCTTCACAAAAATCAACAAATATAGATAAATTTATCAAAGCAATAATAAAAATAACAGCAATCAATTTCATGGTTTTCGAAGTTCGTTTTTGAAAAATATCAGCAAAATTGATCGCTTTTTATTGTTTTTGTTTTTCCGATTTTGAAATAATCGTGTGTGATTCAAGTCTTTAATCCTCTTAACGTTATTAAAAAGCAAAATAGACAACCAATGTTCACCATTTTTGGTTTTGGTTTTAAACCTTTGAATAAATTAAAAATGGCGAAACTGAACTTTTGCTATGTTGGTCAATAAAAAGTGATTGCTTTTTTGAAACAGAATCACTTTTTATTTCAAAATACTTTAAGTGTTGGAAATATTTTTAACCATTGTTTATGTAAAAGTATTTCCAGTGTTTTCATTGCCTTTACAAGTTTTGTATTTTGATATTACGTATATGAAATTGTCATTAAAAGTATGCTGGTTATTAAGAGTCTAAAATTATATTTTTTAGTGAAGTTCGTTTTTGTAAATCATAAGACTCCATAAAAATCTATTGGATTTTTTCCCCATTCATTTAATAATTAATTTTCAACACAAAAAAATTTAAATTTCTTCTTCATATTGGACAACAGACTTACACAAAAAAATATTTTGAGATTTCTTAAAAATTTCAAAAACTTAAGATTTAGCTTTCTTTCAACATCAAAAAATACAATTTTTAAACAAAAAAAATTTTTGCCTTTTGGCAGTTTCACATTTTCCCACAATACAGGGTGTGCCAAAAAAAATGAGCAAGGCGATGTTAAATAAAAATGGTGGGGGCACTAAATTTGGTTATTGGTGGTATAGTATGACCCTTTTAGGAGTAATTTGTGGCACAAATATCACGGGTCGAAAACTTTCGCTTCGGGAGATACGGGAGTTCAAAGTTAAAAAAAGGCTGTTTTTGGTGGTCTTGCGCGCTAGAGCATCACAATATTTCCAGAGGGTATTAAAAGAAGCTTTTGGGCAGATTTTGTGGGCCAGTGGACCTAGTCGTCCATAGGCTTGAGTTTGACGCAATAACTCTTCTGGTGGACTTATGGCGATTTTTTTTCTAAACCCTTGCGCAAAATTTTTCATTTTTGGCCAACTTTGACGTATTGGCGTAGTTCACAGAGAAGGAGATGGAGGCTCATATTTGTTGCCAACAAACTTCACCCAATTTGTGGTCGATCCCACACAAAAATATTGAAATCTGGAAAAATGAATTTTCAAACAACCGTAATTTTCGTATGTTAGTAAGTAGACTTAACACATGATGAAATTCAATTCAATGTTAAAGTATCCAAAGTTGTCAAAAACGCTTAAAATGCATTTTACTGTATCTGTCTGGACTATTTTTATTGATTTACAGCAAAAAACAGCATTTAAAAACTTTTTTGTATACATACTTACTGACTATTTATTAGTATATAAATATAAGCAACCATTTTCAGGCATTTTTGATTATCGAAAAAAAATTCATGTTTCCAAGTTTCAATATTTTTGTGTGGGATCGACCACAAATTGGGTGAAGTTTGTTGGCAACAAATATGAGCCTCCATCTCCTTCTCTGTGAACTATAGCAATACGTCAAAGTTGGCCAAAAATGAAAAATTTTGCGCAAGGGTTTAGAAAAAAATTCGCCATAAGTCCACCAGAAGAGTTATTGCGTCAAACTCAAGCCTATGGACGACTAGGTCCACTGGCCCACAAAATCTGCCCAAAAGCTTCTTTTAATACACTCTGGAAATACTGTGATGCTCTAGCGCGCAAGACCACCAAAAACAGCCTTTTTTTAACTTTGAACTCCCGTATCTCCCGAAGCGAAAGTTTTCGACCCGTGATATTTGTGCCACAAATTACTCCTAAAAGGGTCATACTATACCACCAATAACCAAATTTAGTGCCCCCACCATTTTTATTTAACATCGCCTTGCTCATTTTTTTTGGCACACCCTGTAAACAGAAAGCTTTCACATCAATTGTTTTCAACGAAAAAGTTAAACTCATTCGTTTTGTCATCCAAAAAACTAGTTTAACGCAAATTTATTGATTTTTTATATTTTTATCATCACAGCTACTGTTGTTCCTAAAAAATGTTAATTAAAAATTTAATAATTAAAAAGCTGTGCAGTTGTATTCAAGTCGAAAAAGCTAAATTCAATTTTATAAGTTATATATATGTTTTTTCATAGGAAAATCCATTTCGTTATTCTTAAAACAGAAATTGATTTGAACCTATTAAATTCAATGGATACTGATTATCTTTAATTACATGTAAGGAATTCCCCAGCGTAATTTCTAATTCAAATATTCAAACAACAATATTACTTGCTTAAAAATAGCTTCAACCTTTCATCTTTTTTAAGCAGCAACAAGTTTGTCGCTTTTCCTTTTTTATGTATTAAAATAAATAATAAAAAGCAAAGGAAACAATCGATTTTCTGGTCTCTCAAAAATTAAAATAAAGCGAATGTGCAGACGCGATTTGCTGAAATATTTGTGCTCTTAAAAACTTGCGAAGAAAAAAGTGTTTATTTTAAAGGATTTCAAATTTCTCTATTCTTTTGTAATTTTCATTTTTTTTGAATATTTAATTTTAAAATTAGTTTAATAAAACAAACAAATAATTTTAACTTTGATACAAATTTAAAAACAGTAAATGGGATAATATTATTGCATTATAAAATTTGGACTTAAAAAATGCATTACTGATTATACCTTCTTATTTTTCTTGTCTGAACCTTTCATCTTTTAATAAGCGAAAATGATCTTCCTTTGTTTTTTAATAAAATCTGAAAAAGGATTATTTTATGATTTTCAGGTAGCTGTGGAAACTTTGTCATTCGTCATATTTTGCCAAAAAATCAAAAAAATCCGGAAAAATCAACGTATGAATTTTTTTCGACTTTCGCCTGAGAGGGGGGGGGGGAATTCCCCCCATCCCCCCCCCCCCCCCAAGTTGCGGCCCTGCCAGTGAACATCAAATTTTTTTTCGTTCCACATGATCGCAAAAATAAAAGTTTTTTTAATAATTAAGATTAATAAATGTTAAAAGATTTATCTTTAGTTGTAGTAAGTGCAATTAAGATAAATTTAATTCATTTTTCCTTTAACAGAACAGTTTCACATTATTTTGTGTTTCTGAAAATTAATAAAACAGTAGCATTTCAGTAAAATTGTATGTATTATAATTGGTTGAAGTTAAAATTATTCACCTAAATGAAAGCAGACTCTGTTCGTTAAATTTTAAACCCAAATTCATTTTCGAAAGTTCCAAACTATAAAAAATGTAGTTTAAACAATCGAGTTTTGTCATCAAAAGTTGAGACGTGATATGCTTTTTTATTTTAAACCCTTTAAATTTGAATATTTAAAACCTTTTTGAACATTAATTATAAGACATAATTCTTATTTATTTTAGTTCTGATTAATTAAAAAGTTTAGTTTTTCAATTTTTCAGTTAACATCAAAATTACGTTTAAATACATTAATAACTGAGTTTTTTGAGAATCTATTTTTAACATTATGAGATAAAACATTTTCTTAATATTCATTTAGCATAATTGATTTAAAAGTTTATAACAATTTTATTAGCATTTTAATGAACAAATTATAAATACTGTAATAACTGTTATGCAAATATGAAGTAGATCAACAATTTAGATAAAAAATAACTTGAAATTATGTTATTCAAATCTTGTAGTTCGTTATGTCAATTTATGCGTTTTTATTTAAAATTACACATATTTTTTACCACGATAGTTGGCTTTTTTGTTCTTTAATAACGACTGCCCTGAGGGTAAATACTTGAGACACCGGATAAACACTTGATTTCCGAGCAAAAAATGATAAATATGCTTTTCGAGTTGAAGAGCTAAAACATAATATTAACCTTCATCGGCTTTTAAAAATAATGTAACAAACCTTAAAAACATTAATGAAATACTTCCACTTAATGCAAAAATATCATTTAAATACGGAAAAATAGAATTCAAAAAAAGCATAATTGAAGGGTCATTGGCAAAGAGCATATTTCCAAGATTAAAACATAATCGTAAAAGTTGAGCAAAAAACGTAACAACGGAAACAACTGAAATTGAGTAATTGTTTTTGAAAGGTTCTGTTTAAAAATTTTAACGGAGAGGACAAAAATTCTGGTGGGCATTTTCATTTCGGAGGAGTCAGGCCTTTGATCTTTTGCCGCCTTAGCACGGCGGCGGCAATAGATCAAAAGATTTTCTGGATTTTTTTTTGGGGGGGGGGTGCCCCAAATGCCCCCCTTTCTCTCTACGGCCTTGGACATACCCCCTTTATAAGACATCTCCGTGATTTAAATAACTTACACAATAAATTTTTTTCATTGACGTGTATTTCAAAATTTTGTTGTTTATATAACAAGAATTTAAAGCATGCTAAACAATTAAAAATTCCGGTGAAAATGGTAAGTATCATGTACAAAATAGAAGATGATGTAAAACTTATTGCAGCTACAGTACTGTCTGCAATTTTAGCAAAGAATTTGCCGTCTTCAGTAAAAATATAAATCCATGGTTGATGAAGTCTCCAAGAAAGGAATAAAAAAGATCCCACTAAAATTATTACAGTATACCAATGTCGCCTCCAAATTCTTTCATGTTTTAGCGGAAACCAAATTAGCGTAAATCGATTAAAAGCCAAAAAGAAATGTCCAAAAAATTGTAAAACTCCAATATATCCGTAAAAAATCCCGGCGGCAGTAACGAAAAATACACTTGTTTCGTAAAAGGGTTTTAATGAAGGAATAAATGGCAGTTTTTGTAATATAATTGACTAAAAATATTATGATGTAGTTCATGGAAAAATGTAGAACGTATATGTTTTTTTGCCTTAAGGGATTGTCCAGATATGACGTTGAGTGTTTTAGGGGAAGGAGGGGGTTAGCTGAAATCTGACTTCCCCTCAAAAGCGGCAAACATCAAAGACAAAAGTCTGAGGAAGGTTTGAAAATTTCAAAAAAATACTTGACGTCACATTTGGACAATTCTTTACATCAATTTGATCTAAATCGATGAATACTGATGATATATTCTTTTATAACCTTTTCTAATTTAAAAAATGGCATAATAACGTATAAAATGGTTGGATACATGGTGAGTTTTAGCTGTTTGCACTAATTTTTGGAAATCCCCGTTCTGTTACTAAGAAGCAGAAACTCAATTTACATCCACACCATTTTTGGAATTAGAAAAAAAAGTTATGAAAGAAAATATTATCATCATTCTTCGATTTGTTTTTATTAAGTTTTCTTCTCGGGACCTTCACTCAAAGAAAAGGCAAAAAATTATAGACATGGTGTGTCTGCCCTTTTCAGGATTGATTAAAAACATTTTTTTCAAACTAGCTCACAAAACTTTGGTTGCAGTACCAAGAAACACTATAAATTTGCATAAATGTTTTTACGAAAGATCAATAACATTGATTGTCTATCCGAACCATCGGCTAGTTCTCAAGTTTGAGCTTACCGTAATAAAACAAAATAAATCTGCTATTAAAATTGTGCGGAAAATATTGTAAAATGATCCATTAAAAAAGCTTTTTCTCTTTTTTATCATTAATATTAGCACTGATAAATGAAAGGAATATATTACAATTTGAAGGCAGAGATGAATCAAGACGGAAGTTTCAATTGCCATTTTTCATTAAGAATGTTAAAAAAGTTGTCTGAAAAAAGTTACGTAAATAAGTGTTTTAATTAATAAAAATATTAAATTACACTTTTATGTACTTCTCAGAATTAAAAAAAAATTTAGAAAAAAAAGTTGAAGTGTAATAAATTACTAAGATTAAAAATTAAAAATTGCTTAATTAAAAATGTTTTTTATTTAGAAGGCGTTTGTGAGAAACAAACATTCTTAATTCCAGTCTGTAATTAAGATTAATTTTAGCATTATTTACGGTTTTTTTCTTCCGTTAATGTGTTGTAAATGTGCCGGAAATGACTATAAATATTTCGTAAACCGTAAAAAAAGGATAGAAACTGCATTCTAATATTGGATCACAAATAAATACAATGGCAAAAAAATCAATAATTTATTAAAAGACACTTAATAAACTAATTATTGACGATTTTTGCGTCTCATATATTTCATTTTTCCACCCGCCGCAGCTCCAACCAGGGCACCTTTCTTTGCTGAACCCCCGACGGCTTTATTTGCAAGAGCTCCAACAAGGGCCCCCTTCAAGGATGAAGTAACAACCCCCCTTTTAGCACGATCAATATCAGGTCTTCTAATAAAAACTGCAGTTTCACCAAAATTAACAAAAATGGATAAATTTATTAAAGCAATAATAAAAATAACAGCAAACAATTTCATGGTTTTCGAAGTTCGTTTTTGATAAATATCAGTGTAATTGATTGTCTTTTATTGTTTTTATTGGAAACATGGTTTTTCCGATTTTGAAATAATCGTGTGTGATTCAAGTCTTTGATCCTCTTAAACGTTATTAAAAAACAAAATAGACAACCAATGTTCACCATTTTTGGTTTTGGTTTTAAACCTTTGAATAAATTAAAAATGATGAAACTGAACTTTTGTTATGAAAAAAAAAATTATTGCTTTTTCAAAACAGAATCACTTGTTATTTTAAAATATAAGACGCCGCCAAAGAGATGTTCGAACAAATTTTAAAGAAAATATTACTTTAAACTTTCAGAAATTGATATAACAAAATTGTCTTACATCTAAAAATTTCAAATGCTGAAATTTAACAATTTTCGGAAAATTTTAAATATTTGACCATATTTCATGGACTTCACCAAATTAGAACGAAAAAGAAAAATTTAATAAGAAATTTAACAAATGGAACCCTATGAAGTCATTTTTAATTATTTTTAAAAAATTGTTTTTTTTTCATATTCATATCATGAAAAAGACAGACAAAAAGATTTGTTATTTTTTGAGGTTTTATATATTTTGCTTTAAAAAGCGAACTCCAAAAAAGATTAAAAAATTTAAAAATATGTTCGGTGTTTTGCATGTTGTGAGCCAAACATAAAAGTTAAAAATAACAGAAAACTTCGTGAAAAATAAATTTCTAATAAAATGACAGTTTGCAAGCAAACTATTCTTTTTCAAATTCAACAACATCTTTTCATTTGATTGTTTTTATTTACAACCATTTAATTCTTGATGTCATCATTTATGTGTCTCCATTTTCAAATAAAAATAGCGAAACTAAATTACATAAAAAACATTATCATCTTATGAAAAATAACCCTCGGGTTTAAAATAATTTTTCCGAAAAATCCAGTTGAAAAATTAGACGTTTAACAGAACATTTGTGCCAAACAAAGACGATCTTTAAATAATTTATTTTTCTGTTGGTATTCTTATCTGTGTGACTAAAGTAATTGTAGAGAAAAACAGAAAATCAAAATTTTTAAAATCATTAATGTCAAATACGAGACATTTTAATCCATTAATGAATCTTCAATCTCAAAAATGTAAAATCCATTACATTAGTCGGAAGGTTTAAAGAATTGTTTGACTAATAAATTAAATATTCAAAGGGGAATGTTGCCGATGCAAAAAAATATTCTTTTTTTTAAAAAAAGCAAAGATTTTTCTTCAATTCTTTTTCGAAAAAAGCAACTCTAAAAATATTTTTTGAAGAAAAAATTCTAAATTGGATTTCAAAAAATCAAAAAATCTTTATAAAATGAGAGGTAATGGAGCAGTAGTAACATCTCACTTGCGCACGATTCGCTGGCGTTTTTTTACACCATTAATAAAAACTTTCGTAAAGTACAGGCTTTTATGAATTTTGTTATAAATCTTTTATAAACGTTTTTCGACACGTTGGATTTAAAGCTAATAGTTAATTTTCAGTTGAATCTTTTCATTAAAAAGGAGCTCTTGTAATTTTGATGACAAATGTAGCAAATTCAACCTTTAAAAAATTATGTTTGATTTTTATCTGGGTCAAACGAGATTTTATTGAATTTTTGTAAAATTAGATTGTTAGATCAGTGCACTTCTCAAGACTGTGGTAATACAAATGTGGAACAAAAAACAAAATATCATAAATTGATTCTTAATATTTGTTTAGAATTTTTAATGCTTATTTGTCATATATAAAATTGTTACATACGTAAAGTAAGTAAATACCTACATTAAGTTGAAATATCTTATTTATCATTTACAACAAACTTTAAAAAGTCTTCCAAAAATTCAAACAAATGTGTCGACTATTGGTTATTTTATCAAAAATTTAAACATAAAATCTAATAATTTTATTTACAGCAAACACCAATTGATTGATTGTCACAAGAAAGTCTCATAATTTAATTTAATAAGATCAGTGAAATATTTACAGATTTAAATTTCATTTAATAATGCTTCTGTTTCCAAAAAGGTTGCTACAAAAATCTTCGTGTGAATTGTTCTTCCATTTGTTTAACAATCAAAGCTCTAATGTATCAAAATATTCATGCAAAAATTTAAAATTAAATATTAAAAAAAACTGAAGGATTAAAAATAAACGCTGTTTTTTTTGTCACTTTTATAAATCATAAATATTTTAGCGCAAAAAATCAGTCCCTGTGTTCTTTACATTCGATGTTGTTCTTTTTTTCCATTACACTTTTTTGTGAATGCTGCAAATCAATTTTTTCTTTCTTTTTCTCAAAGTTTTTTGAGCCTAAAAATTTTAATTTAATTTTTTAGGCTCAAAAAGCTGCGATTGAAAAATATTTTTCATAAAAATTGATTGTTATAACATTGCTGTTTGAATATTTAAGTTTAAAATAACGATGTGGAAAACAAAATACATAAAATCTATCCGGTAAGTGAGGTAATTGATGCAACTTTTAGCGCTTGGTTCAATAAAAAAAGAAAAATTAAAGGAATAAAATTTTTACTTTGTTCACCCAAATTGATTTGACCATTAATAAATTTAAAAAATTTGTTGTGAAAATGTTTAATGAATTGCTAAAATTAATAATGTGAATTTTGTAACAAGTTCGACTCATTAAAGAAATCAAAATCATTCTTGCGTATGTTTTTTTCATTTCTAACAGAATCAAAATTGAAGTGTCGTATAAATCCATTGTAAAAAAAATAAAACATCACTAAAAACGAAGAAAATGTAAAAAAATATAAATTTAAAATCAACACCTTTTTTTCTTCGATTTTTTAAAGCACAAATATTTTACCGCCGCAAATCAGTCCCTTTGTTTATTAAATTTTTGCCAAACAAAGGTGATTTTTTAATAATTTATTTTAACTAGAGGTGCCCCGCCCCTCCGGGGCGGCCACCAAAGATTCATGTAGCCTATACTTGTAAAAAGCTTTGTCTTGTTTATTAATTGGAGCTGACACTGTAATTTGGGATCAACACTAATTAATCTATAAGAAGTGCAAAATTCTTATCTAATACCATTTATAAAATGTCAGACCAATGCCTTCTCTATCTCGATTAAACAGTCTTTACTCGAGCTTCTCAAACCAGTAAAATTAAATTTACATTTTTCTCTTTGCTAATAATTCTTCAGCTTCGGAAAATGTAGCTCGTTGCGTTTCTGTTTTTCCTTTTTGCGGTGCATTTGTTTCTTCTTTGAGGCTGCCCAGAAATCTTGTATAAATTCAATGGAGGGCTGGGATTAAGGAATTATTACCACTTTGATTTCCTCGGTAAAGTTTTGATATGGTAAATAAATTAGTTGAAAAAATTTAAATAAATAAATTTTTGCAAATAAATCATGAAAAAAATCTTGAAAAAAACGAAAGAAAAAAGATGCATTTTTGCCTGCAACATGCGTCATTTGCGCAGTTTGAGAATTATGAGGTGAGCACCAACAACCGCACATTGTCTCTTTTACGGGTAGATGTTATTGCTCTTTTGATGTGACTAAAATAATTGTACGAGAAAAAAAGAAGATCAAAATTTTTTAATTCATTAGTGACCAAAATGAACTTGAAACTTGATACCATTAATTAATCATCAATCTTAAACATGTAAAATCTATTACATTACTCGATAGATTAAATTAATTTTTTTTATTGATAAATAGAATATTCAAAAAAGAATGTTGTAGATGCAAAAAAAATTTATTCTTGCGTCTTTTTTTATAAGCAACAAAGACTTTTCTTCTTTTTTTCCAAAAAAGCAACACTGGAAATTATTTTGCTGTCGCAAGTGTCAATCATTGATTGAAAAAAAGAAGATATCGATCGAATAAAAACCACAGGTGTTTTTGTTGATGCCCTAAAAATGTTGTGCTGTTTAGAAACAGATGAAGAAATTGTATTTCTTTACGCTTCCCTTGATTAAATTTTTTTTAAATATTTTGTTGTATTTAATTTCAATATTAAAATCTTAAAAACATTAAATTCTTGATTATAATAAAAGTGCATCATGGTTTGATACTGTTTTGAAAAAAGAACTTCGATAAATATAAAAAAATTTAAAAATAAGGTCATTAATATGGATTATCTTTTTTCAAAAAAAATAATACAAATGACTGTTAAATTTTCTGTTGATATTTGTGGCAACAAAAAGTTAATTTCAATAATTTATGCATTGCCCTTATCAAATAACCATCTAAAAACAATAGATTTTTTATAGATGCTGAAAATTGTACAATTTTATATATTTTTATTATGTAATTTTATTACTGTACTTTTTATTTTATCTTTAGATGCCGTTTTTTGATATAAAACAATAAAAATTGTAAAATTGGCCGCATCAGAAAATGTATTGAGTAATAATTACGGAATAATGACCCGTGACCGTTTATGGGTTTAAACTTATAAAATTATGAGAAACTGGAAACAAAATATTCAAATATTTGATACTTCAGCTCCTATCTATTTGCATAATTGTCATTGTATAAAATTATTTTTCAACACATCAAATAAATCTGTCGCCTTTGAGGAATTAAAAAAATCAATTTTTTGTTTGTTTTTTCTAAGAATTTATAAATTCAAAAAAACGAAGATTTTTTTCTTCAACCATTTTTTAAAAGCACAAATATAAGGCTGCAAAAATCAACCCCTGTGTTTTTCTTCTGATTTTCAATCATTCAATGACAGGAACGATTGCGAAATAATTTCCAGCGTTGCTTTTTTTCGAAGAAGAAATAAAGAAAAATCTTTGTTGCTTGAAAATGATGCAAAAAAATTTTGAGAAATAGTGATTAACGATATTACTTGGTTGATGGCATCAATAACTTTTTCAAAAATTACGTGAAAACATTTTTTCCAATTTGTGTAAATTTTTAAGGCAAAGTAATTACATATGATATTTCTTTAATCACTGATATCGTTAAATAGCTTTATACAAGATTATTAATGAACGGAAAGCTGAATTAAATTGTTTTTTAACAGCGCTTAGAAAACTGAAATGAAAATAAAGTAAAAACGTTTTTTTTTTCATCAAACCTTTAAAAAAACAAAATATTAAAACATTTTTTTAAAAAAACAGAAATAAACGTTTTTTAAAATATTATTCATTTATTTGGCACCGCAAAATTATTTTGCAGAATAAGATACTTGAACACAAGTCTGCTGTCGTAAAAAAATGTGACGTTTGTGTCAAAAGAAAACGATCTTGAAACCACACTTTTCTTTTCTTTTTCTTTGTTTTAAATCTTTATCATATTTTTGAATGTTTAATTAAATTGTTATTACAATGAACCAAATATGTGAAGTAATTTCAAAAAGTTTGCTGATCATTATTATTGGTTTTAGTAAAAGCACTAGATCTTTGTTTTGAAGATTATTTTAAAAGAATTCATAATTTGTTCTAACGTAAACAACAATGCTCAAATAAAAACAAAAATTGAGAAAATAAGTTTCATAAAAGCAGAAAAAAAATTAATCCTTAAGTTGGTGCAACAATATTTTGTTGGATAAGAAAAATGAAAAGTTAGACTGTTGAATCGTTCAATTCTATTCAGAAACAATATTTTCAAATAATTTTTTGAAAAGATTTTAAAACAGCACAAAAAATTGTTTTTTCATTATTTGTTTTTAAATTCTTTTTAAATATTTATATATCATTTTTGCCAAATTTTTTTAAATATTATGTGCAAGGCATTTTTAGGATTATTAAAATCCCCATCAGACATCAACAATCATGAATCCAATAATAATTATAATTTATGTTGATTATAAAATGTTAGTCAAATGTTGCTAAATAACAATTAATACGTTAAAAAGATGTGGGACAGAAAAAGTAATTTTTATCATTGTTTTATTCCATTAGCGAAAACTAAATTTTTAATGTTATGTGTCTTTTTGGAATTCACTAACCTGTATATAAAAATATTGAAATAGAATTGCAGTTAAGTATTCAGCCGTTTTTTAACAACAATTATAATTTTATGAAAAACAGAATATTCAGAAAAATGAATAGAAAGAATGTTTTTACAAAAAATTTATGGTAAAAAAACTCTTTGTTGGCTTCCAATTTGCTGATGTTATTTTTCAAAGATTTGATTTACAACCAGCGTCCCGATTTCGAAATTTTTAAAACAAACGTTATTAAAGCTACAAAAAATGCTACAATCAATATATTTAGAATTCATCTATAAAAAAAAGAACGGAGAAAAACATTTCAACAAAGTCTCAAAAAACGTGTTTTTATAAATACATAATGAATTTTTATCTCTGTTAAAAAAAATCTCACGGATCAAATAAGGGGTTTAAAAATTTAAGAAAAATACCCGACGTTAGATTTGGACAATTCCCAAGTATGAAAATATGTAGTTTTAAAATTAAATTTCCATGGCTATATTTGTAACACTGAAAGAAAGCATTTACAAGATATGATAAATTTAATCAGGAATGTCACAAAAGCGTGACAATGTCTCAAATATTCTTTCATTTTTTAATCTTCAATGACGTTAGTTTCGTTTTTAGATGAAAAACCCATATTCGAACGTAAAAAGAGAAAATGTATAATTAAAAACTTGATAAAGAAATTTCATGAGTGTTGTTTTTTTATTATTACTCATTTTTTATTATTGTGAGTCTTTGAAAATGGTTTTAGGGAGAAAAAACAAATATATAAAAAATCATCATCTGATTATAATGGAATCATAGTTAACTATAGTCATTTAGCAGCTTTAAATATTCAAACCCGGCAATTTTTACTTGTCAAACTGCAAAAAAGAGTTTATTTTTTGTTTAAACATTTTATGTCGACTTTTTTATGGCTAAGCCGTCGAAGTCGATCAAAAACGTTCTGCAGTGCTGCCACGAAGCCAAATATTTTTGAACACATTTTCATATTTTTTTTGTACATGTGTGTTTTTCAAAAAAGGCAAAAACCACTCTTTTTGCTTTTTATTCTTTAATTCAAAAGACGTTGTAAAAAGATGACAAAATATCTCATTTAATACCACTGGTATTAATGTGCAACCAAACCGAATTTTTTTAAAATACTTTTTTTTGAATGTTTGTGTAAATCTTTAATAACGTTTATTGATACAACAGTGTTAAAGTAATTCCACTTTTGTTCCATGTTTATTAAAAACATCGTGCAAAAAGAAAATGACATTAGTAATTTCAATCCTTTTTGAAACGTATCTAACAATGAAAGTACGAAATTATGCAAATACACATTTTAAAGTTGACTATGGTTCGATCATTTTTATAATCATTATTTGTAATAGAATATTGTTGGTTAAATTCAAAATAGTATAAAGGAAGTTCCAAACTACTGAATTTTGAAGGAAATAGGCAAAAACAAACACTTAATTAATTTTTAATGTAATGTGAAACTTTCGTTGAAAGGAAATTACAATCACTTTTTAAACATTTTTTTCTGAAAGTTATTATCATTCTGTTAAAAACAAAATATTCAAAATTAATATTAAAAGCTCCTTCCTTTTATTGACTAAAGAAGTTTTACATGATAAAAATATGTCCAAAAAGAAGAAAGATTTGCGACTGCAGTTGTAATTTTCAATCAACAAGAACACCGTTTTTTTACTTCGCGAGTTTCAGTTTCGAAATTTCATACACTACGAAAGCTGTAGAATTCAAGTCAAAATTTAATTAAAAGTTTTTATAGAATAAATAATTAATGATTGGATGAAAGAATCTTTTTATTGTTCTTCTTTGATCCTTGTTACTACTAATTTGATTTATACAAACATAAAATTGTTTTACTTAGTATAATTTTTATTCAGTTAAATCAATTTCAAATATTCAAAAGTGAGCTGTCGTCAGCTAAAATAAAAATAAACTTCTTATTAATTTAAATTTACGAATGTTTTTTTCATTTCGCAAATCAAATATCGCCAGATATTCAACAAACGTGATGAAATTTAGAACAAAAAACCAAGAAAAGTGAAGACAAAAAAAACATATTTTTCTCAAAATGAAATAACGCATTTGGCTTTTTTAAGAGATTGTTGCACATAAATGCCAGCAATTTTAAATGAAATTATTTGTCTCTTTTTTTATCGCGTTTTGAAATCACAAAAAAACACAAAAAAGATTGTTTTGGACTTTTACGAAAAAAACGAATTTGAAAAAAAAACGCGAAATGACTATGTTAATTCTTTAAACTGAATGGACAAAATTCATTCAGTTCAATTCAGGCTTTTTATGTTGAATATTTTAGTAATGAAAAATTATCTTATTTTATTCATTTCACAAAATTAATATATTTCCGCTTGAATTTACAAGGTTTTTCTTTATTACGAAAAAGACCAAAAATCAGTAAATAAGTTGTAAAATGTGAAATAAAAGACGTAAATATTAAAACATATATTTTTGAGTGTTGCTAGTGTCGAATTTTTTTTATGTTTCAACGTACAGACAATGAAAAGAAAGACAAACACAAACAAATTCTTCGTAAGAATCTATAGATTAGAATTCGTTAATTTTTATTCCTGTTTTATTGGTGCGAAGCAGTCGAATTTGATCAAAAACGATTTGGTAATCTGTGCAGTTAATTTAAAATTAATTTCGATCAAAAAATATAACTTTTAAATACCAAAATTAACTCAAAATAGCTGCTGGCAATAAATACACTTAAAAGATTCAAACATTTTTCAAAATAAGAAAAAAATTACAGTTTCTTAAAATATTACTGACAGAAATACTTTTCTAATTTCTTCTCTGTGTTTTTTATTTGTCAATGAGAAGGCAAACCAAAATATCGATTTATATTTTTTGCGAAAAAATGGTCAACAAGTCTGGTGCCTTTCCACAAAAAGTCATTTATAAAAAAAACAAATGCTTATGTTTCAAAAGAGGCACCGAATATTTTTTAAATCTCAAATTTTTTAGAATATTTTATTTTCAACTTTTAAAAATTCAACTAGGTTATGGATAAACAAATAATATATATTTATTAGTACCTATCTTCCACAGCTCATGCTTGAACGTAATTAATTTTTAATGTTTTTTTACAGCCACTTTTTTTTGAAACGCATGTTGAAAGCAAATCACGTTTTTAACATTTTTTCCCGACAGTTATTATCATCTTATGATTAACAAAATATTCAAAAGTAATATTAAAAAACTACACGCTTTTCTGTGGACCCGAGAAACTTTACATACGGTAAAAACATGTCCAAAAAATAAAATCAACAATAGCAGTGATTTGTGTATGCTGTTGTTTTTTCCAAAAAAATGATCTATGCAACTGGCGTTACGATTTCAAAATATCTGACACTATTAAAACTGCAAACAAACGAATAAATGGATTGCAAATGTTTTTGTCTCTTTTTTTTGTTGCATTTGAAAGAAGAAAATAAAAGATTTCAAAACCGTCTCAAAAGAAAGACATTCTTTTATTTTTGTTTCTGTTATTTTTAGTTTTGAATTTTTGATAATAATGCTATAACATGTTAAATAATTGAAATAATAGTTGAATGGTTTACAATTTCTTTACAATTTTAGAATTTCAAGATTAAGAAACTCTCCATTAGCTAAATATTATAATAATCATTTGAATACAATTAATGTGTCAAAAAAGTTAATTTTTTTTCATCTTTTTTTAAAGATTTTCAAAATTTGTTAAAATGTTAGTCAATGCTTCTGTTTTATACTGTTGAGTACTATGAAAAAATGATTTTTGATTTATTGTGCATTTGAAAAACAAATAAAATTATTAATGTATTTGTTGCCCAGGAAAATGTGTAATTTTATTGAAATATTGAATGAAGTTTCAATTAAAGCTATCAACGTTGCCAAAGGCTGTTTACTATATATTATTAAAAAATTCAAAACAGGAAAACTCATTTTTGTTGTACATAAATGACAGCTGTCAGCAGTGTTTCCACTTTTAAAAAAAAGGCGACGCCAGCCTGTCAGCAATATTCTCATCATAGTCCTAAAAGCAAAAAAAAGAATGGTTTTTGACTTTTATGAAAGATGACAAATTTCCAAAAAAAGCCAAATTACAAAAAAATGAATCATTTCACTTCAATCCTGTTTTTTAAAAAGGAGCAAATTTCATTCAATTTTGGCTTTTTTATATTATATGATTTTTGAATATTTGAGTTATGAAAACTTATATTATTTTATGACACTAGTTAAGAATAACTAATATACAGGGTGGTCTTTTTATTTCGCAACTCGTTTTTTTGATGGCAAATCGTTCGCAGAAGGTTCCAGAAGCTCATATTTTGTGGGAAGGTCATCAACAAAGGGGAGCATCTTTTGCACCAAAAATTTTGGCATTCTGAGACATTTTGCCAAACCGCGCCAAATTCAAATTTTTTCGATTTTGAATATAAAACAGTGCATCGGCAGGATTAATTAAGTTATTGTCAACATTTTAAGATGTCTAGGACTCATATTGGATGATTAGTTATCGTTTAATCTCAAAAATTCGAAAAAATGTTTTTTTCGTTTAAACGTCTAATTTTCGGTTTGTATAGGTTTTCGATGACGGGGAATTCGATTCTGATATTTATTTTCATTGGTTTTAACGTATTTTTAGTTTAATCAATTATTTTAGATAACAAAGCTTTAAACCAAAGTTAAACTAAAAATACGCTAAAACCAATGAAAATAAATATCAGAATCGAATTCCCCGTCCTTGAAAACCTATACAAACCAAAAATTAGGCGTTTAAACGAAAAAAACATTTTTTCGAATTTTTGAGATTAAACGATAACTAATCATCCAATATGAGTCCTAGACATCTTAAAATGTTGACAATAACTTAATTAATCCTGCCGATGCACTGTTTTATATTCAAAATCGAAAAAATTTGAATTTGGCGCGGTTTGGCAAAATGTCTCAGAATGCCAAAATTTTTGGTGCAAAAGATGCTCCCCTTTGTTGATGACCTTCCCACAAAATATGAGCTTCTGGAACCTTCTGCGAACGATTTGCCATCAAAAAAACGAGTTGCGAAATAAAAAGACCACCCTGTATTTTTCTTTAATTTACTTGTTTTAAAAGTTAGATAACAATATATTCGTTGTGAACATTAAGTTAATATTTTTGTTTTATCTTCAAAAACATGTTAAAACCTAAAAATAAATTTACGACGTCCAAATGTTTGCAAAAAGGTGTGATAGTAAATGCGAAATAAAAAGTTTTATTTCTAAAATTTATAACCTTGAATGTTGTTAGCGTCTGAAGTTTTTTTCTTGTTTTAACTGGTCCATTACACAATGCATACAAATAAAATAATGTTTTTTACAAATCATGTTGGTAAAAAAATAATTTTAGCTCTATTTACACCTGTTTAGTTTGTGAAAAAATTTAACAGCGGTGTGTGAGGTGAATTGGTTTTATTTAAAGAAAAATTAAAACGAAAGTTAGTGTGCGATTTGTTGAATACTGTGAAAAACTGATTTTCGATATATTGGGTATCATATAAAATATACACATAAATCATCCCTATTTTTTTTATTTGAAGTTTTTTGATTAGTTTTTACTATGATATTACAACGTAATAAATTTTTGTTGTAATTTAAAAGACTCTTTAATTTATTTTTTTAACGTAATAACAAAAATTGATGCTGTTCAACAAAAATCAACACATTTTTAAAAATTATGGATAATTTTTTTTTCTTGAATCATGTTTTTTGCATTAAAAAAAGAACATAAAATTTCAATGAAAATATAATTTATTGATTTGTCAAATTTCAAATTCGTATCTTTTAAAATTTAAACTTTCCTTGTTGTGTGCATTTGAAAAACGAACAAAATTATTAATGGATTTATTTTTAGCATGAAATATAATTTTATTAAAATGTTGAAAGGAAATTTAAATTAAAGTTAACAATGTCGACTCCAATTTTTTAAACTGAAATTTATTTTAAAAAATTCAAAACAGAATAACTCATTTTTGTTGTACATAAATGCCAGAAATATTAAACGAAAAGTTTTTTTTTCCTTTTTTACAACGCGTTTTGAAATCACACCTTAGGCCCAAAAGCAGAAAAAGAATAGTTTTCGACTTTTATGTAAAATGACACATTTCCAAAAAAAGCTTAACAAAAAAATAAGTCATTTCATTTCAATCTTGTTTTTTAAAAACGGAAAAATTTCGTTCAATTTTGGCTTTTTTATATTAAAAGTTTCTTGAATATTTGAGTTATGAAAACTTTCATTACTTTATGATGGGAAAATTGCGGTTATTCCTGGCGTGGTCCATTTCCTTTGTGTATGTTTAATACATATGCGTTCACATGGATCAATCTTAAATCAAATTCAAATACGGCTCCTGGATAATTCATGAATAAAAATGGTGTCGTTTTTCGTTGACAATGTTGTTAGTGTCTCATGTTTTTTTATTGTTTTAACTAGTCCGTTTGAAAATGAATAAAAATAAATTAACGTTTTATTCATTTCATTTTGGTTCAAAAATACTTCTTCAATTATAAAAATCAGATCAAAACAGTTGCTGCTAGCAATGAATGCACTTAAAAGATTCAAACCTTTTCAAAGCAAAAAAATCAAGTTGCAAAATAATTTTGTTTCAAAAAATTTTTACCAGCGCTTTTTGTCAATGAAAAGGCGAACCAAAACATTGATTTTTATTTTTAGTTGCGACAAAATGATCAAAATGTCTGATGTATTTACACAAAACAATATTCGTTAAACCAAAAAGTTTTCAAATGGTTGCGATTTTTAGCTTAAAATTTCTAAGTTTTTGAATATTTTATTATTAATTTTTTATGGCATTTTCTTTCTTATCATTGCAATGTAAATTTTTTCAGTAATCGAAAAACGAATTATAATGAAAGACAATATTACTCATTATTAAAACAAAACAAAAAAAATTGTTTTGTCAAATTTAAAATAAAATTTTTAATTTATTCAAAAAAGATTCCAAATACATAATGTAATTCTGCCTCTGTAAAATGCGAGTAATAATTATAATGCAATTTTTTCAACAAAACTGAATTACCTTTTTTCCCATTTGTTTTTAAAGTTTTTTTAAATGCAGAGTTTTCTGAAAGAAGCAAAGTACAAATAAAATTTGCGTCGAAGTAGTTCTTTGATAAAATTAGAGCATTATTTAAATTTTATTACTGTTTAAATAATTTTTTGCACACCTGTTTAGTTTGTTTAAAAATTTAAATGAAAGCGGTGTGTGGTAAATTGGTTTTATTTGAAGGAAAAGTAAAAATTAACGTTCGATTAGTTGGATACTGTAAAAAATGGCTTTCGATTTGTTAGGTATAGTAAAGTATTGGACGGTATTGATTGTAAGCCCAATTGCTGTGATTTTGAATATTGTTTTATTTTATGTGATTAAGAATAAATCAAATAAAGCATTGGAAAAATATAAAAAAGTGCTGTTTCTTGGATGTATTTCGGATCTGATGTTTTGTACCCTTAATTGTTTGATTGCACCGGTAAGTAATTGTTTTTCTTAAAAAGGGTGTTTCATTTCATACTTCTTGTGTTTGGGACTGATAATCAGGCAATTTGTTCTTTTTTTCACTATTCACTATTGATTGCAACGAAGACATTGCATTTTTGTATTAAAAACCTAAAATTTGCATATCATAACATTTGTTAAAAAGGAGTCTTCCTCACTGAATACTGCCACTTCTGAAAATGATGCTACAGTACATATGGATAAGGATATTCGTTAAAATGTGACAACGTAACAAAAACAATTTATAGGAAGTCACGATTATCAAAGGTGTTTATTTCATTTTTACTCAAGGATATCTCGGATATCTTCCATTTCCATGGACAGCTTGGACTCATCATTCCATTGTATTTTTTGTGTATTTTTCTGTCATAAATGTTCTCATACAATTTGTTTATCGATATTTGATAATATCATGGTATGTTTTTGTTTGCCCTAATTGAAAGTGATAACTTCTTGCAGGAGTATAACTTTGAAAAATTGGTCATTTATCGCTTTAGTTTCCATAGGAGTGATTTTTCTTGGTTCATATTGTTCGATTTTCCATTATCATTTATGGACTCGCACAATCACTGATCAATTCTATTCATCATATTTAAATAAAACTGAATGGCAACAAAGTGATGGTAAAATTCCACCATTTGGGGCTTTTCCATTGGTAAGTTTTTTTTGATATTTTTCCTTGAATTTGTTCAAAAAATTTGCATAAAACTTTCATTGCCCATAAACTCGTCTAAAAGACAAAAAATTACCTGCCGAATCCTCAAAATTCAGCTGTAGATTACCGCAATACCGTAATCTACGCTGTTAAATCCGCACAGTTTTTAATTAATGGCTTTTTAAATTTTAATTTAAGAAATTCTTTAAAGTTTTCGATAAAAATGTCTACATTTCTTATATTGTTGTTGTCACATTTTGAGATAACTTTTACACGACCAAAAACTCGTTAGTTGTGCTGCTTTTAATATTATGATATTTAATAATGATTTCTTCAGACTCATTTTGTTCTGCCATTTTATGGGTAATAGATTACTTTGAAAGAAATTCATTTTTACGAATGTTTAATTCATTCTAAAAATCGCAAAATTTTCAAAAAAGTCGACATAAAAAATAGTTTTTGTAAAGCAAACAAATATGTTGAAATTTTGAATAAAGTCCGATAAAAAAGGCAGACAAAAAAATTTTTTTTTTTAAAGACACATTTTTTTAAAATGGGAAAAACGAATTTGGCCTTTTTTGAGAAGAAAATTTTTTGGGGTTTTTTAATATTTTATTGATTTTTTAAATTACATCTTGTAAAGGCTGTTTTTGATTTTAATCCAGGAGAGCTAATTCAAGACCACTGATCAAACGCTAAAAGAATACAATAAATATTTTTAGTGGGAATTCCCAAATGCATTTTACATTTCCTTGTCAGCTGTTGTGATCTCATATATTATTGTTATTTATTGTGGAATTTCAATTTATTATCAAATTAAGAAAAAAGAAAAAATTTTAAGTCAAGGTGAACAAAAACATCAAAGACAAATTTCTATTGTCATGACGGCTGAAGTATGTTTCTTTATTTTTATTTTTAGGTTATTTCTAGTGACAAATACAGTATATTGTAAGGACAAAGTAAAATTATATATATAATTATTTTGTAGTGAGCATGAAATCAGGAGAAAAGAAAAATAGAAATATCTCAAAATTTAAAAACATGTAATTTTTTGTTACAGTAACACTTTTTACATTACACAAATAAGCAGTTAGGATTAGCGTGGTCAGAAATCGCAATTCTGTTATTCATCACCAAAGTGATACTTACAATAGAACAAAGTCCTCCAGGCGTTTTAAGAATGTTGCCATTTTGTCAGTTTCAAAGATCAACAACTGCTTTTTTGAACTTGGCGGGTTTTGGCGTAGTGGTCTAAAATGCAAAATTTTCGCTTCAAAAGATCTAGGAATTCATCCCTAAAAATGCGAGCTTTACCAACCTTGGAAAAATTTTGCATAAAAAATGAGATGCAAAATAAAAAGACCACCCTGTAGTTTGAGTAATCCAATTTCTACTTAACACTCTTTGTGAACCTTTGACCTTTTTAACCATTTTAACAGCAAATTCAATTTTTTAGGCTTTCATCCCAGTCGTTACTGTTATCTTTCCAATTTGTTTGGATTTAATTACAATTATTGCTGGAATTGAAATTCCATGGGGTGGAAAAATTACATATTTGCTGTGTGCTTTTATTCCACTTGTCAATCCTTTGCTTAAATTATTTGTTATTTCATCCTACCGAAATTGGATAAAGAAATTTTTTCGAATGTTTAAAATTTTGGATTTCAAAATTCATAGTGATCACCCAACAATTTTTGTTACACCTTCAATAAATAATAGTTAAAGAAGGAGACTTTTAATAAAATTTAATATATGCAAATTTTATGTTCTCGACACGAAAATGTATTCTTTTTCTTAAGCATTTTTGAAAAATATTAAAAGAATAATTCATTGTTGCCTGATTATCAGTCCCGAGCATAAGAAAAAATTATATGAAGGGGGACTCTCCCATGAAACATATCTTTTTATATACTGCTTTTAGTTTGATGTAAGTAATAAAATAATAATATTTTGGTAACTTTGTTTTTTGATGTTTTTGTTAGTGTAAAAAATTAATGTTTTATTTTGGATATATAATTATAAACTTTATCTAACATTTTTTGTAGCAACTTTAATCATCACATTTTTGTGATATGTTAAAATACAAATTATATGATACCAACATCAATGCCATTGCTGCTGCAATTGTTGAAAATATGTTTCATTTGGAACAGCAAGTGGAAGAGGTGCTCCGAGGGCATTTCTCACACTCGGTGCATTTGTACTTGGATATACTTTAATGGCATTTGAGTCTTTTTGTACCAGCTGTGAAAGAAATGCAAACATAAAGGATAGATTGTAAAACTAAAACATTTAATTATTAAGTGTGTTTTGGATTTGCAACTTACAATATGCAAAACACAAAGAGGTGTGACGTAATTGAAATATGCCAATGCCAAAACATTAATGAGAACTCCAATTGGGGCAATGACAGTAAATGAAAAGACAAGCGGTGCAATGAAGGATAAAACTTTAACATTTTCTGATATCTGTAAAATTAAAAAATGTTATTTAGAAGAGATTAAATAGTGAACATATGTTTTGTTATAAATATTAAAAATGTTCTCAAATTTGAAATCTCCATGGGACATCAAATGCCAACTTTTACTTATGTGATTTAAATATTTTCTTTAACAGCATCAAAATTTTACCAAAAAATAAAATATTCATAAAATATAAAAAAAATCGTCAGCAAATTTTCTTAAAATCAAAAAAAGGAGAAATGCAGCGTTGTTTTTTTTGAATTTCGCTTTCTTGTGAAATGTTTTTTTATTTATTTTTTGCGGCAAATCGTTTTACTAGTCTAGACATCATCCATTTCAATCGCCTTTTTTAATAAAGAAAATGACAAAAAATTTGCAGATGTGACAAGTAAATTTTGGCGACGTTAAAAACATTTTTTACTTAATTGCGACAGTATTTTTGACTATTTGAAAAAATATGCAAATTTATAATGTTTTTCTATCTTTACGGATGTAACAAATGATGTCATATGCTATTCCAAACGGATTAATTAAAGAGTCCTACAAAAAAAAATTAAGTCATCTACAATTAGGCACAAATTCATCATCTTTATAGTTGGAATATTACGAAACATGTTTTTGACTAAAAACTTGCTAACAGAAAGCCCTTTTCAAATAGCTGTTTTTTAGTCTTTAATAAAATTTTACTTACTTGATACCTTTTCTGCAGAGAAATATGATAAGCCAACAATTTATACATTTTCTTATTTAATACAAATAAAATTACACAAATTACCAGGGTCACAAATTGCAAAAAAAACATAAACCATAAAATATATTGAACATATTTGATCAACAACGGTAAAGATACCACTAAAATTTTATTTGTTTAATTATTGATTTTTATCCCCCTAAGGCAGTTTACAGTAAGATGAAATTGCCATGTACAGTATTGTTGCCAAAAAAGAGCATACTGTAAGTCCCAAAGATAGATTAATCAAAGATGCTAAAGTTGAATTTGGAAGGTATACGGTAGCGATACTTCTCTCAAGGGCAATAAAAAGGAAGCAAGTTCGAATTTGTTGAGAAGCTGCAGAAATGAAAGCTCGGATATTTGCTACTGTAAAATGATCTTCAGATTTTGTTATCAAATAAAATGCTGTAATATAAATTGATCCAAAAATTGTTAGAACAACAAATGGCAAATATCCAAGAGCTAAATATAACCTAAAATAATAAAAAATTTAAGGTAAAAGAATATGTTAATTTTTTAGCTTACCGTATCCCTCGGGGTATTGTTTTAAATCTTATAGTAAATCGTTTATAAACTATTGCACCTGTAATTAATGTTAATACTCCAATGATAAAACCTATGGAGTGACAAACAAGAAAAATCACCGACATGGTTTTTACACTTTACTGTCAAACAATTTCTTTAATAAAAATATTTATGGAAAAACTAAAAATTAATTAAAAGCTAAAAGCATTTATGCATGAAACATTTGAATGGGCTAGATATTTCTAAATTTGATACTAATTTGTGCGTGTGTATTAATTAGAATTAAGCTTTTAAGGCATTAGACTGTTAAAAAGATACATTATTTCTTCATTTTTTTAGTGCGTGGAAAACACAATTTGTACATTTTTTTTATTAATGAAATTTTTTTATCTTGCACTCAATGAATGAAAATTACTTTTTTTACAGTTATTCAGAAACACATTTTTTGTTACGTTATCGTTTTGAAGCGAAATAATCGGATCTTTCTCTTCCTTTTTTAAACTTAAAATACTTTAAATAAATTTTGATGACTTCCGTTTTAAAATTTCAACATTATTTAATACATTTTGTGCTGCCACTATCGAATCATTTTCTTATTTTTGCAAGGTAGAGTAAAACGGTTTTTCCACACGAGACTTTTTAAGTTTTTTGCTGCTAACTTTTTTTAATGAGCTTATCAACTTTTGTTACATAACAAACATATATTTAATTGTACTTAATTTAAATTTTATTTTTTGTATAACATTCAGCGTCAGATGCTGATTCTTTTAAGATAAAACTTCACAAATTTTTAAAAATTTTCAGATTTTCAAAAAAAACACGCATTTTTCTCATTTTGGTATCAAAAGAATCAGCATCTGATGCTGAATCTTAAATAAAATATAGAATTTTAATTGAGGACAGTAAAATATATGTTAATGGTGTAACAAAACTTTTTAAGCTTATTAAAAAAAATTAGCAGCAAAAAGCTCAAAAAGTCTCGTGTGGAAAAACCGTTTTACTCTGCCTTGCTGAAATAAGAAAATTTGTTGGAAGCGATTCGATAGTGCTGCATTATCGTTTTGAAGCAAAAGTGACACAGAACACAGAATAAGCCAGCTATGGTTATAAACTTACATAACATGTTCCTGCTTGACTAGGGCAATCAATTGGTATCAGTTCACTCTAAAGGTCCAAAATAACAAAAGTGATTCTAATATCTGCAATATCCAAAACTTTTTCGAACATACATCCAAATTTTTTTCCGAAAACAACAGATTTTAACGAACAATTTATTGTGTATGCAAATTTATATCAAAATCCCAGATCTGACCTCTATTGTATGTTTTTGTGCCATCGGGATCATTCAGATATGACGTCATGTAAAGGTAGGAAGGGAGGGGGGTATGACGCCGCTTTGAAGTTGCGGCAAAGATCAAAGCATTTGTATGGCGGATAGGAAGGGAGAAGTAAAAAAATTAGATTTTTATGCGACGTCATATCTGGATGATCCTATCTCATTCAACACTTTATTTTAAAACACTTTTTACAAGTTTTTTGTACATAAAATGTCAAATTTATTTTTTAAAATTACAACTAAACCCTTCTTCCAAAAAGCTTTCTTTCTTTTAAAATGTTTGTACTTTGTTTGCTTTTTTTATTTGTTTTTTTGATGTTTGGTTTCTCTTTCAAAAATGAAAAGTGAATTGATTGTTTGTTTTCTTTTTTCCTTTTCCTTCTTTTTCATCTCTGTTTTTTTCGCGTTCCTTGTTTTTGTGAAAACTAGACTTTCAAAAATTGTTGTTTTTCTTTTTCACTTTTTATCAATCAATATTTAAAAGAATATATCATGTCTGATACTCGTCTTATATCCACTGAAGCTGGATTACCATATATAATCTCAAAACCAAAGCAACCCCCTCCACCTGAAGGTTTTCCAATTTTGGTATTTTTACATGGTTGGAAAGAAGCTGCTCCAAAACCAATTCAAGAAGCAATGATTGAATTTGGTCCTTTGGATATTGATAATCCGGCATCTGTAAAAGAACAATTCATTATTGTTGCACCACAAATGCCTAAAAAAGGTGATTATTGGGATAAATTTGCTGAAGTTGTTCAAGAAATTGCTGTTAAAGTTCAAGAGCAAGAAGGTGGAGACAAAAATCGAACATATCTTACTGGTAAGTTAGTTATTACTGTAAAAAATTTTTTTTAATGTTCTTTTATAAATATTTTCTTTTGCTTTTTGAAGAGTACAAAAAACTTAATTAGGAATAAAAATTTTGAATCATGAGTGAGTAGTGTCCTTAAGAGAGAATTTTTTTGGAAAAAAGGTTCTTTTGATTTATCCAAATTGTTTAATTTTTGTCGATTCATTAAAAAAAATATTGTGTAATAAATTACGAATTTAAATATTAATTAACGACTAGAAATTTCAAAAGGCAGGGCAAACGTCATTTTTTGTACACCGATATTTTTTTCTGATATTCGGTTTTTCATATAATCAAAAAAGGATTGATTTTCAAAAATTAAAATATTTAAAAGAAATTAGTAGACATATAAATAATATTGAAAATTTTTTTTCGAAGAGCTAAAAAAACATACATCATCTTTTGCAGTCATTCTTTAAAGCAATGTTTTTTGCAGCCGGTTTAAATATTATTTTCTGTTTTTATTTGATGTTTTTTAAATCAACGTTCAAGCGGATTGCAATTATGGTTTTGAATTTTAGCTTTCTCATAAGTTGACACAAGCTGCACAAATTTTTAAAAGGTGCCAAAATTAGCTAAACTATAACAAAAAAACAAAAATTACTTGCACCAACGAAAACGTTATTGATTTGTTAGAAATGTTGTTTTTCCATTTGATAAATAAAATTTTTTAAATTATTTCAGGCTTCAGTTTTGGTGGAAATGGTGTTTTTGAAGTCGCTGTTAGACAACCAAATTTTTGGGCCGCCCTTTGGGCTGTTGACCAGACCCGACTTCCTGATAATGACCCCCAAAGACCAATTTGGATTTCAGTTGGAATTTTCGTTCGAATGAATCTTGTCCAATTTGTTAATAAACTTGCCCTTAAACCTGCAACAGTTGATTGTGATGCCGATCGGGTCCACGATGATACTGGAAGATATCATGTTGGGGCTGCAGAAGAAGCATATAAAGATGAAAGAATCTATCAATGGTTATTATCCAAGTCTTTGTCAATACCGTATCCAAAACCATATCCAACTGAAACTCTTCAAAGATCTGAAGATATTTAAATTTGTTTTGCATTTTTTTAATAATAAAAATATCATTTTTGAAAATAAAATTTAACACCAAATTACTTTTTTTTTGTTAGTGAAAAGCAAAAAATGGTTGATTAATACACCTGTTTATTGAGAGGTATGAGCTTTGAATATTTTAATTATAATGGTAACCTTAACCATTAAGTTAATTAATAAAAAATATAGATTTGTACGATATTATTTTTCGATTACGATACTTTCTTTTTATTCTTACAGTCTTTCATTATTAAAAAATGTGAATAATTATATTTTTACAACACAAAAAATGTTTAAGTAGAAAATAGTTTTCATTTTTTAGTGAGAACTAATAAAGTTTTGCACATTTTTAAATGCAACTGTGAAAATTATATGTCCAAAAAACAGGAGAGAAATCTTGGGCATTGTTTATTGCACTTAATTTTTTGAATTTAAGTTCAAGTAGAAGAAGATGTAGTTCCTAGAGACTTTTTGGTTTGTAACTAAACAGTGTCCAGACAAGTACGTCAGCAAAATTTTATTTTGTAGTTGGCAAAAACCATTATGAGGGGATCCCGTCTTTGATCTTTTGCCGATAGCAGTAACAAATCTGATTTCGAAGACACAAACACCCCTGATAAACTGAATAAAAATAGTTGCTAATCAAAAAAGGTTCCTTTAAATTGAATTTTTTGCATGTTGAATTGTTTTCGATTTAATAAAAAATATGTTTAAACAACTGTTAAAACAAAATATTAAATTAACGATTTCTTGGTTTCCTTTTGAGTTTAATGAAAACGAGATTTTAGTGAACTAACATTTTTTTCTGGTATTTTGTTTTCAAAGGTACTCAAAAAATGGACTGGTTTCACAAAAAAATTTAAATATTCAAAGAAATTGATAGATATAAAAATGTTTACTAGATAGATTTTGTCAGAGCACTACAAAATGAACACAACCTATTGCAGTTTTTTCTTCGATGCAACATTTTTTTTGCAGCTGGCGGAAATTTTTTTCTTTTTCAATAACTATGTCATTTTAAAAGCAGTTTTTTATGTTGCTTTATTTTAATACGAATTTTGAAGTTTTTATTTTTATTGTTTTTAACAAACTGCAGAATTTGAAAAACTACTAAAAAGACTATAACATACCTCAAAAATGCACAATGAAATGGTGAAAATTCAATACATTATTTAAAAAGTATTTTTGGTCATTTTACGAGTTTTAACTTTTTGTAAGTCTTTCTTTTTTTAAACTTTTTTACCTTCCTTGAGTATTGTAAGGCAATCCGATCCGAAACTCAAAATATCGGATCACGGATCAATCCGACATATTACGGATCAGATTGACGGATTGGAAACGGATTGGAAAATTACACGGATCGGATCACGGATTGGTCCGTCTGATCAATAGTAAAAATAGATAACATTTGACAAAAACATTTTTACCGAAGTTATACTATAGTTATTAATGAGAAATATTAATAAAATGAATCAAACTTCTCATTTTAAAAAAAAAGAAAATGAAAGAAGAAATAAAAATCTTTCAGCGTAACTTTAAAGTTTTAAGCAAATTTGCATAAACGGATCCTGAATTTTTACGGATCGGATTGTCGGATTGAAGCGGATTGGGAAATCTTACGGATCGGATCACGGATCGGATTTACAGATCGGATGAACGGATCAATCCGTCGGATCGGATCGGATTGCCTTACAATATCCTTGAGTGAATAATATTTCAAATGACACAAAAAAACAGAATTTTTTGTTGGAATAAATTTGTTGAAGTTAAAGTCAAAAATTGGAGACAAATTTTCAAAGATCGAATTAGTGCAAAGGATGTGTTTCTTTTTAGACACAAATGTTCAGTATATGGTTATTTTTTTGAGCCTCAAATGTCAACAGAGCAAAAAAATTCACCAAAAACGTTTTCGTTGTTTTATGTTTTACAATGTACTAGAGGTGCCCCGCCCCTCCGGGGCGGCCACCAGTGATTCATGTACTTGATTCTTGTAAAAAGCAATTGTTCATTTATCTTTTTGAGATGTAATACAATGAAAAAATTTCACTGCAAAAAATGTTTTTAGCGCTTGCTGATATCGGTTATTAGTTAGTTATCTTCAAAGCCAGCGGTTTAAGAAAATTAAAAAAGAATTACACAAATAAAATTGCTTAACTTTTTTGACCACAAAAAAAATTGAGAGCAAAAAAATTTTGTTATCAAAAATGATGATTGACGCTTGCAACACTTTGCCAAAAAAGCGCTTTCTTTTAAAATAAAAATGGACGCACATCAGGACATTGTCTCTTTTACGGGTAGATATGATTTTCATAAAATAAATGAAGTCATTATTGGATGGTTATACCTCTTTCGAAGGTGACTAATGTAATGCAAAAAAATCCTGATGCAACAAGACGGACAAGTTTTAAAGAAACGTACATTTTTGGCACAGATGTATGCGAAACAAACTTTGCAATGAACATTTATTGATTGAAATCTTTTTCAGTTTGCTGCAAAGACACTTTTTACGAGGGTTTTTTTCTTTTTCTGCCAAATGTTATTTTGGTGAAGAAAGGTAGCAGTAGTGAACAAAAAAACGTATATTTATAAATCTGGTTTTCTATACACGAAATTTTGAATATTTAAATTGTAGTAGTCAAAAACGTTAATTTATATATTTTTTTTTATAAAACAATTCTATTATGACGAAAAATTAGCTATTGAAATTTGAGTTCTAAAAACTTTTTGAACATCAAAACATTAATAATAAAAATGAAGAAAATATTTATCATAGTTAAAAGAGATATAAATTTGTGTTTTAAGTTTTTTTCATTTATTTAATTCAATTACAGATTTATTTACAGTTTATGTTTAATTATTTGGTACTTCGCATCTGGGTAAAAACATCATCTGTTCATAGTATCCTTTTAATTTTTATCAAATGACACGAACAATAAACTGTAACTGATTGTTAATGACATTTTTATACTTTTTGTATAGGCTAACAAGTAAATGATTTTCTTACATCCATCACGCTCCTTTTAAACCAAAGCAAAAAAGCAATTTCTTGTTTTTGACAAACATTCCAAGAGTTCAGTTCCACATTTTTTAATTTATTCAAGGTTTGAAACCAAAACTAGTGAATATTGGTTTATTCTTTTGGTTTTTAATATCTTTTAAGAGGATAAGAAGCTTGAATCACTATAAAGTATTTCAAAATTGAAAAAATAATGTTACCAAAAAACAATAAAAGGCAATCAATTTTATTGTTATTTTTCGTAAACGAACTGTGAAAGGCCAAATACCAAGAAATTAATTGCAGTTATTTTTATTATTGCTTTAATAAATTTAATCCATTTTTGTTAATTTTTGTGAAGCTGCAGTTTTAAGAGAGAGTCTGTGAGATTCGTTAAAACGAGGTGCACAAGATTTTTTAGAATTTGGTTTTTTGTTAATAAATCGACTAAATAGGTTGTAAATAGACGATTTTGAAAATATAAGGCTCATCTGGTGTGTAGTTTTGATATAGGAGTAATTCAAAGTTACATATGTGCAGAAAATGAGAAAATTCGGCATATTTTTTGGCGTAAAGTTATAAAATTGATACTCTGCAGTTATACTAAGTTGAACATGGGCTATTTAATGGTATATAGAACATATTTTTCCGATGACGAAATCGGGTCCAAAATTCACTTTTAAATTTTTGAGCTTAGATATCGTCATGAAATCTTTGCTTGGTTTCTTAAGCACATATCCCACAATATTGCCCAACATGTCTAGTTTATGTGTGGAAAGTTTCAGCCAAATCGAGCATCCCGTTTTTCGTAGACTGTAAATCAAAGTTGCTGACTCAACATCTCCAACATCATATGACCCACATAAGTTACTAAATAGTTAAGCAATCAACTTCTAGTGACTTATATTATCAAATACTATGCTAATAGACTATTCTGGGCGAGTTTCATAACATTTGGACATCATTTCGAAATATGCCATCAATTTGAAAATCCAAAAATTAGCAACATGAAACATTCAACTAAAAATCGCAAAAACTTGTTGTGGCTTGTAGTTTTAAACGTGTTAATGTTTTTAAAATGTTGAACAAATGCAGAAATATCATGTAAAAGCTTAAAATACTGGATTCCGCGACCTATCGATTATTCCGGATGTGTCGCAATTTGCCTTATTTTTGATATATTTTCAAAGTATCAAAATTATATCAAAAATTTTATATATCAATATTTTTAGGTGCTTACAACAAAATTTAGCATGTTTACGTTCTACTTTTTAAAATTTCCAGATTAAGGTAGTATTGCTGTAGTTTTAAGGTAAACACCAAAATACAGTAATCTGGAATTTTTAAAAGTTGTCGGTTTTATCTCATTTTAAAGGTATATAGCAAATTGACGACAGGGAATCCGATGATGATGTCTGTTTTTGTTGAAAATAGCGTTTTTATCCACATATTAGGCAAAAATATGCAAAAATACCTGTTTTTGACAGATATCGCTTCTTTGCAGGCCACCTGAAAAAATCATTTTTATACTATTTTGTAGCCCTTAAAAAATGGTCTTTTTATAGTGCAAAAATCATCTCACATACTCCATTGGATTTTTGAGATTTGCCCCAAAAACCGAAAATTATGGTTTTCAGGTCACTCAAAAAGTAGCTTAAAGTTGATAAAAAAACCTGAAACTTTCACAATATGTTTTCCTGGCATAGTAGTACATTGTCCAATAGTTAGTTATGATTAATCCGGTGTTTTAAATTTTTCATTCGAAGGTTTTTTATATGCCAATAAACAGATCATATTTGAAATATTGCTTAAAACGTATTCTACCAATTTATTCTAAAATTTTGACAAAAATGGCACCGCCAAAAAATCGTATATTTTTTTATTTTACCTATGTTTTCGAACATGCTTAAGAAGCAGGAAAAAAATACTTTTAGGTCAAAATTCGGCAAAATGCCGTTTTTACAGCATCGAGAATGCCAAAGTCGACATATTTTATTTCCTACGGCATATATTCATCTTTGATCAGATTTAGGTATAAATGCACCTATATAGGTTTTCGACCATGGGGAATCCGAATCTCGACTCCGCGTTTCAAAATTTTCGCGTTAAGACCCATTTTTCGCACTTCGACCTCATATTTTGCCTAAAAAGTAGGTCAAAACCTTTTTCTTTAGACTAGTTCTCCTCACCATCGGATTCCCCGTTGTTTTTTACCCCTGGGGGTGAAATAATATATAAAAACCAGGTGGAGCTCGATGTTTCACAGAATAAAGAATACAGCCGATTCTAAATTCCAAGAATTTCCATCACTTATGAAAAATCGAATTTTCATCCGATTATCCTAATTTCCCACCTATATAGGTTTTCGACCATGGGGAATTCAATGGTAAACTTTGTATTGCCCTAAAATCACTTTTTACATGCGAAGTCCCCTCAGGGCACGATATAATATATCCACTTAAATTAAAAATTCCCCCTGACTTTATTTTTGTGTTTCAGGTATTAAAAAGTGTTGATTATTGTTCACAAATAATGTTTTTATCAAAATCAAACTATGCTTTAACCATTTAGATGCTGAAACTATTTTTTTAGATGATCTAAAATAACCCTTGATGTTGGGGTATATGTGCAAATCTTGAAATTGCTCAAACATTGCAAATAATAAACAAAAGACATCAAAAGTTGTCTAAAATTATTTCTCGATCTTGTTTTTACCATTTAAAACACATTATACTATTTAATCATTGATTTCCTTCCACCTACAGTATCTAAAAGTCACTAACATCAAATGGTTTAGAATTATGCTATTAACTTGCATTTAAAGACACCCAAATAGCATAAATAAGATCCAAAAATCATATATATGTTGTTCTGAAAGCAAAGTTTTGCAAATCTAGATCATACAAGCACGTTGAAGCAATTTCAAGATTTGCACATATACCCCAACATCAAGGGTTATTTTAGATCATCTAAAAAAATAGTTTCAGCATCTAAATGGTTAAAGCATAGTTTGATTTTGATAAAAACATTATTTGTGAACAATAATCAACACTTTTTAATACCTGAAACACAAAAATAAAGTCAGGGGGAATTTTTAATTTAAGTGGATATATTATATCGTGCCCTGAGGGGACTTCGCATGTAAAAAGTGATTTTAGGGCAATACAAAGTTTACCATTGAATTCCCCATGGTCGAAAACCTATATAGGTGGGAAATTAGGATAATCGGATGAAAATTCGATTTTTCATAAGTGATGGAAATTCTTGGAATTTAGAATCGGCTGTATTCTTTATTCTGTGAAACATCGAGCTCCACCTGGTTTTTATATATTATTTCACCCCCAGGGGTAAAAAACAACGGGGAATCCGATGGTGAGGAGAACTAGTCTAAAGAAAAAGGTTTTGACCTACTTTTTAGGCAAAATATGAGGTCGAAGTGCGAAAAATGGGTCTTAACGCGAAAATTTTGAAACGCGGAGTCGAGATTCGGATTCCCCATGGTCGAAAACCTATATAGGTGCATTTATACCTAAATCTGATCAAAGATGAATATATGCCGTAGGAAATAAAATATGTCGACTTTGGCATTCTCGATGCTGTAAAAACGGCATTTTGCCGAATTTTGACCTAAAAGTATTTTTTTCCTGCTTCTTAAGCATGTTCGAAAACATAGGTAAAATAAAAATTTTTGGCGGTGAAGATCGTTTAAAAAGTTTTGGTGGAATACGTTTTAATAATAAGCAGATATCTAAGAGCGTTGAAATTGCCCAAAAAGGACGTAAACATGCTAATTTTTATTGTAAACACCTAAAAATATTGATATATTAAATTTTTGATATAATTTCGATACTTTGAAAATATATCAAAAATAAGGCAAATTGCGACACATCCGGAATAATCGATAGGTCGCGGAATCCAGTATTTTAAGCTTTTACATGATATTTCATCATCTACTAAACGTTTTAGATACAATAACACGTTTAAAACTACAAGCCACAACAAGTTTTTGCGATTTTTAGTTGAATGTTTCATGTTGCTAATTTTTGGATTTTCAAATTGATGGCATATTTCGAAATGATGTCCAAATGTTATGAAACTCGCCCAGAATAGTCTATTAGCATAGTATTTGATAATATAAGTCACTAGAAGTTGACTGTTCAACTATTTCGTAACTTATGTGGGTCATATGATGTTGGAGATATTGAGTCAGCAACTTTGATTTACAGTCTACGAAAAACGGGATGCTGGATTTGGCTGAAACTTTCCACACATAAACTAGACATGTTGGGCAACATTGTGGGATATGTGCTTAAGAAACCAAGCAAAGATTTCATGACGATATCTAAGCTCAAAAATTTAAAAGTGAATTTTGGACCCGATTTCGTCATCGGAAAAATATGTTCTATATACCATTAAATAGCCCATGTTCAACTTAGTATAACTGCAGAGTATCAATTTTATAACTTTACGCCAAAAAATATGCCGAATTTTCTCATTTTCTGCACATATGTAACTTTGAATTACTCCTATATCAAAACTACACACCAGATGAGTCTTATATTTTCAAAATCGTCTATTTACAACCTATTTAGTCGATTTATTAACAAAAAACCAAATTCTAAAAAATCTTGTGCGCATCATTCCTGGAAATTGCAAATTTTGTGACAGACTCTCTCTTAATTAGACCTGAAATTAATCGAGCTAAACGGGACATTGTCGCTTCATCCTTGAAGGGGGCCCTTGTTTTATTTTAAAATGTGATTTTTTTTGTAAATTTTTATATTTATAAACGAGTCGAAATTCCATTTTGTGCAGAGTCAAATGAAAATAAAATTTTAGTTTACCAATATAATTCTGTCATATTTCGATTTTCTATAATATTGATTATCTTAAAACTTTAAATATTCAAAGAAATTGATAGGCATAAAAAAATTTGAAAAATTGATCTTTTCGGATCGTCAAAAGTGAACACAAAATATTTTTATTCGCAGCCATAATTCGATCGATATTCTATGTTTTTAATTGACTTTGCCATTTTTTAAAAGCAACATTCAACGTTGCTAAAAATTGTTGTTTTGAATATTTTGTTATTGATTGTTTTACAAAATTTGTAGATATTTTAGTTACATTAACGCGAATAATATTAAGGCATGTAAAAATTTAAAAAAAACCTGAACGAAGGATGCAGAAAGCATTATTAAATTTTAAACTGTTTTTTATTCCGTTTGTCATTGACAGTTTTTAAAATCTTAGTTAAAGTTCTAGTAGATGATAACACTAGAAAATATCTTTTATTTTAACAAAAGCAAAGAAAGCATTTTTTGCACAAATGTTTGTTCACCAAATTGTCTCTTTTTTCAGTCACAAAAATCGATTTAATAAAATGCCACAAATAACCTTTCTCATTCATTCATGTTATATGATGGTTTCACCAAAAAACATTTTTGCGAAATCGCAGTTTTTTTTTTAATAGAATTTTTTCTTATGTCTACGTTGAGATTATTAAGAAATTGAAAGCTAAAAAAAAATGATGAAACCTAAATTGTCCTATACTCGAATTGCTAAACCAGCTCGAAATATTTGAAATCCATCGACAACTCCAAAACCTCAGGAAAAACCACTGAAATGGGATTGGGTTTTTGTTAGTTTAAAGACAGATTATTAGAAACACGATACGTGTTACAACAAACTGGATAAAGAATTATTTTTAAAAAAATAAGTGGGTTATTTTTCAGGTAAACACAATTAGTATTTTGTATTATTTACTAAGTTTGTATGACTCTGACAATCTTCTTCAACTCTTTGATGAAAAAGATCTTGTAAATTTTGTCGAATGCAAAAACTATTATTAATAATGCTAAAATTTGAGATTAACTTATTCCTATCCTGACATTTGAAAAATAAAATGAAGAAATAAACATATAAAATGCGAATATGTCTTCCGGAAGAAAGATCAAGGCAACAATTTTCGCTTATTTAAATTTAATGAAAACCATAAAGTCTTGATTATATATCTAGTTTTACACTTTCATTTATCTTTAAAAAATTCAAACAAAATTCGTCAAAAAAATTTATAGCTAATATCTCAGAAAAAATATCCATCTTTTTTAAAAATATATTTTTCTATGTTAAAAAAACAGTTGCTGCCCCTCTCTTTTCTTTATTTTATTCAATCAGCTTAAAAACAGTTGTGTGTTTTAAAAGCTTTATTTTTGATGTCGACTATTTTTAAAGAGAAAGGATAGGCAATTTTTGAACAGTTGTTTCCATTTTAAAACGCTTCGATCTTTTTCTTTTTAGATCAATCAGTTTATAGAGTATACCTTTTCTGTAAGGAAAAAACATGATATTTTTTACAGCTGCTATAAAAACACTTTTGTGAAGCTTTTTCTGAAAATATTATTTTTTGAATTTTTTTGTTTTTTTTGTTTTTTTAAAGACTGAATGATTTGTTCGTCTTAAATAAAAAGAATGCCAAATAGTGTGAACGTAATCTGAAAACCGGAAGTCATGCTATCATTAAATATTTAAAAAACAATGTGTATGAAAATGTTTCAAAAGAATAGAAATAAAAATTATGATAATTTTAAATGACAATTAAATATTTTAATTATTTTTAAGGTTACCCAATTGAATGTATTTACAAAAAGATGGTGATATCAGATCAAATGTTTATACTGATTCGAAAGGATCAAATGTCCCTGAATTAAATGAAAATAATTGTTAATGAAAAAAGATTCATTTTAAATGAATTTTTACATGTGCATTTTTTCTGATTTTTTAAAAAATATGTTTAAACAACTATTACAACAAAATATTAATTAACGACTTGTCGGTTGCCAATTGGACTATAATGAAAATGTAATTTTAGTGTTCTAATATCTTTTTTTGGTATTCTGTTTTGATATTATCAAAAATGGACACAAAAAGTTTAAATATTCAAAGAAATTTATAGACACAATATATTTGCAAAAAAGTTTTTGCCGAAGCGCTAAAAACGGACACAACCTGTTGCAGCCTTTTTCTTTGGTGAAATATTTTTTTGCGGTCGGCCAGAATTTCGTTTTGTTTTCAATAACTTTGTCATTTTTTAAAGCAATTTTTAATGTTGCTTTTTTAATACGAATTTTGAAGTTTTTGATGATTTTAAAAAAACTGCAGATATTTAAAAATTACAAAAAAGATTATTATATACCTAAAAAAATGCACAACGATTTGCGGTAATTTTACAACACAGTATTTAAAAAGCATTTTTGGTCATTTTAGCAATTTTAACTTTCTGCAAATCTTTCCTTTACAAACATTTTTTACCTTCATTGAATGAATAATACTGCAAAAGTCACAAAAAAACAATGGAAAAACCAAAGAATTGTTTCTTTTGAAATAATTTTGCTGAAGTAAAAGTTCAAATTGAAGAAGGTTTTGGACAAAAAAAATCACATTTAAAGATTGAATCAAAGCAGACGATGCGTTTCTTTTTTTTGACACAAATATTCACCAAATGGTCGATTTTTTTCAGTCTCAAACCTCAACAAAGATCAAAATTCACCAAAAAGCTTTTTGTTGTTTTATGTTTTATAAAGTTTTTTAAAATCTATGCTTTGAATTTTTTTATATTTTTTAAATTATACTCATTTAGATATCGAAGAAAGAAGTAAAAAATTTTTAAAAGTTTCGTTTTTTGCACATTAGATCAGAGTGCCCTGAAAGAAAATAGCTATTATTTGTAAAAGATTCATTTTAATCATAATTTTCACAAATGATAAATTATTTTCGATTCATTAAAAAAATATTATGTAGTAAATTATTAATTAAAAATATTTATTAACGCCAAATGGTACACCCAAAAAATGGAAATGTAATTTCTTGTTAACCAATATGTTTTTCTGATATTTCTTTTTCATTTAATCAAAAAAGGACTGATTTTGAAAAAAATTAAATATTCAAAGAAAAAAGGAGACATAATTTACAAAATAGTTTTTGCCGGAGAGCTAAAAAAATGCAAAAAAAACTAAAGCAGCTTTTTTTAAAGCAATATTTTTTGTTGCAGCAAGTCTGAATTTTGTTTTATTTTTTTTTAGTTTCGCAATTTTTGAAAGCAAAGTTCACTACTGGTCAAAAAAATTTTTGAATTTTTTATTTTTCAGTTTTACTCAAACGCCAAAAATGTGTAAAAGCTACAGAAGTTGTCTGCAATATATCGAAAAAAAAGAAAAGAAGAGATTGTCGAAAAATCGCCATTAGAAATTTTTTAAAAAATTTGTTGTATCCCATCTAATTAGCATAATAATTTTAACTTTTTTTATCGTCGAAAATTTGATAACTCCATTATAAACTTTTTGAAATGTTGTTCATTTTATCAACTAAATACATTTTTAATTTTTTAACCTGTTTCAGGCTTCAGTTTTGGCTGGAATGGTGTTTTTGAAGCTAATGTTAGACATCCAAATTTATGAGCTGGTTTTCAGTTGGAATTTTGTTAATGTTTTTATCAATTAATTTTGTCTTCTTCAACTCTTTTATAAATACATATTAAAGTGAATTAAAAGAAGTGTTGTCATTTGATAGTCATACCTCCTTTGAGGGTGACAAATGCAATGCAAAAATTGTTCTTCTGGGGCATGACGGACAAGTTTAAAAAAACACATATTTTTGGCACAAATGAATGTCAGCCGGACAGCAACGTTCAGTGCTGCTTAAAAATTTGGGTTTTGAATTTTTTATTTTTTCATAGCTTTACACGAACTGCACATATATTTAAAATGCTGCAAAAATTAGCTGCAACATAACTAAAAATTATTTGAACCACTATTATATTTTCAAAACTTTGCTTTTTTCCATCTGTCAAATTAAATTTTAATTTTTAAACTTGTTTCAGGCTTCACTTTTGGTGGAAATGGTGTTTTTGAAGTTGCTGTTAAAATTTGGATGTCTAACATTAGCTTCAAAAACACCATTCCAGCCAAAACTGAAGCCTGAAACAGGTTAAAAAATTAAAAATGTATTTAGTTGATAAAATGAACAACATTTCAAAAAGTTTATAATGGAGTTATCAAATTTTCGACGATAAAAAAAGTTAAAATTATTATGCTAATTAGATGGGATACAACAAATTTTTTAAAAAATTTCTAATGGCGATTTTTCGACAATCTCTTCTTTTCTTTTTTTTCGATATATTGCAGACAACTTCTGTAGCTTTTACACATTTTTGGCGTTTGAGTAAAACTGAAAAATAAAAAATTCAAAAAAATTTTTTTGACTAGTAGTGAATTTTGCATTCAAAAATTGCGAAACTCAAAATAATAAAACAAAATTCAGACTTGCTGCAACAAAAAATATTGCTTTAAAAAAAGCAGCTTTAGTTTTTTTTGCATTTTTTAGCTATCCGGCAAAAACTATTTTGTAAATTATGTCTCCTTTTTTCTTTGAATATTTAATTTTTTTCAAAATCAGTCCTTTTTTGATTAAATGAAAAAGAAATATCAGAAAAACATATTGGTTAACAAGAAATTACATTTCCATTTTTTGGGTGTACCATTTGGCGTTAATAAATATTTTTAATTAATAATTTACTACATAATATTTTTTTAATGAATCGAAAATAATTTATCATTTGAGAAAATTATGATTAAAATGAATCTTTTACAAATAATAGCTATTTTCTTTCAGGGCACTCTGATGTAATGTGCAAAAAAACGAAACTTTTAAAAATTTTTTACTTCTTTCTTCGATATCTAAATGAGTTTAATTTAAAAAATATAAAAAAATTCAAAGCATAGATTTTAAAAAACTTTGTAAAACATAAAACAACAAAAAGCTTTTTGGTGAATTTTGCTCTATTGACATTTGACACTCAAAAAAATTGACCATCTGATGAATATTTGTTTTGTGTCAAAAAAAAAGAAACGCATCGTTTGCTTTGATTCAATCTTTAAATGTGACTTTTTTTGTCCAAAACCTTCTTCAATTTGAACTTTAACTTTAGCAAAATTATTTCAAAAGAAACAATTCTTTGGTTTTTCTGTTGTTTTTTTGTGACTTTTGCAGTATTATTCACTAAATGAAGGTAAAACATGTTTGAAAAAGAAAGATTTATAAAAATTTAAGACTCGTAAAATGACACAAAATACTTTTTAAATATTGCGACGTAAAGTTCTTGCAAAGCTTTGTGCATTTTTGGAAGTATATAATAATCACTTTTGTAATTTTGAAATATTTGCAGTTTTTTTAAAATCATCAAAAACTTCAAAATTCGTATTAAAAAAGCAACATTAAAAATTGCTTTAAAAACTGACAAAGTTATTGAAAAAAAATGAAATTCTGGCCGACCGCAAAAAAAAATTTCGCCAAAGAAAAAGGCTGCAATAGGTTGTGTCCATTTTTATCGCTGAAGCAAAAACTTTTTGCAAATATCTTGTATCTATATAGATAGATATAAATTCATTTGACTAAATTAAGATTTACAAGTCATTAAATTCTTTGAATATTTAAAATTTTTGTGTCCATTTTTGATTATCTTTGAAAACGAAATACCAAAAAAAGATATTTGTACTTTAAAATTACATTTTCATCCTACTAATTATAAACCGAGAATTCGTCAATTAATATTTTGTTGTAATAGTTGTTTAAACATATTTTTTAATAAATCGGAAAAAACGCACATGTGAAAACTTAATTTTTAAATTTTAAAAAATGAATTTTTTTTTATTACCAATTGTTTTCATTCAGTTCAGGGACATTTGATTCTTTCGAATCAGTATAAACATTTGATCTGATATCGTTATCTTTTTGTAAATACATACAATTGAGCAACCTTAAAAATAATTAAAATATTTTATTGTCATTTAAAATTATCATCATTTATTTTTATATTCTTGAGAAATAACTTCATACTTATTGTTTTTTAAATATTTAATGATGTCATCACTTCCGGAGTTAGATCACGTTCACACTATTTATTATTTTTTTTATTCAAGAAGAAAAATAAATCATTCACTTAGTCTTTAAACTAACAAAAAACTAAAATATTCAAAAACTAATATTTTCAGAAAAAGCTTCACAAAAGTGCTGAAAAAAATCTCATGTTTTTTCCTTACAGAAAAGGTATGCTAAAAACTGATTGATCAAAAGAAAAAAATCGAAGCGTTTTAAAATGGAAACAACTGTTTAAAATTGACTATGTTTTTTCTTACAAAATAGTTGACATCAAAAATAAAGCTTTTTAAAACGCGTTCTCGGAGAAAAAAACAGAGGCTTGGCACAGTAAAAAATGAATCTTTTTGAAACTTTACCCATGTTTTTGACTATGCTTAACAAGCCCAGATCCAAAGTCTTTTTGTCCAAAAGTGCCGTTTTGGCACTTTTTTTGTGCCGTGGAAGTTTAAAACTGCATTTTTGGATCTCGGGTGCCATTGAAGATATTGTCTTAATTTTCTTGGGTATAGGGGTAATCGAGGTCGCTGAATCCGAATTTCGCATTTTCGAGACTCGGTTTTCGCGTTGGGACCCAAAAAATTGAAATTTCGGCATTGTGCCGTTCTCAATGAAAGTGTAAAACTAGATATATAAACAAGACTTCATGGTTTTCATTAAATTTAAATAAGCGAAAATTGTTGCCTTGATCTTTCTTCCGGAAGACATATTTACATTTTATATGTTTTTTTCTTCATTTTATTTTGCAAATGTCAGGATAGGAATAAGTTGATCTCAAATTTTAGCATTATTAATAAGAATTTTTGCATTCGACGAAACTTAAGAAATTTTTTTCATCAAAGGATTGAAGCTGATTGTCAGAATCATACAAACTAAGTATATAATATAAAATACTAATTTTGTTTACTAGGAAAATAGTCCACCCATTTTTTTCAAAATGATTGCTTATCCAGTTTGTTGTTACACTTATCGTATTTCTAATAATCTGCCTTTAAACTTACAAAAAAACCAATTCGTTTTCAGTGGTTTTTGCTGAGGTTTCGGAGTTGTCGATGGATTTCAAATATTTCGAGCTGGTTTAGCAATTCGAGTATAGGACAATTTAGGTTTCATCGATTTTTTTTTCAGCTTTGATTATGGCTGCGAATAAAAATATTTTGTGTTCACTTTTGACGATCCGAAAAGATCAATTTTTCAAAATTTTTTATGCTTATTAATTCTTTGAATATTTAAAGTTTTGAGATAATAGTAAATTTTTACTGCATATGTATAAAACTTATGTTCTTCCTATTCTTGATTTTGCTTCACCTCTTTACAATCCCACTAAAATTAATGAAATTAAAAGTATTGAAAGAGTACAAAAACTTGCAACTCGAATGATTTTTCAAAGAGATTATTCTTTGAGGTCAAAATTTAAATGCCAAATTCCCAGTTATATTTCTCGTTTGAAAGAATTAAATTTATTCTCTCTTGAACACCGTCGTCTTTTTAATGATCTGTTACTTTTTGATAAAATTAAGCGTGAACTGTTCTTTTGTAACTTCAACATCAAAACATCTACTAATCATATAACAAGAGGACCTAAAGAAAAGATTATAATTCCTCACTGTAAAACCTCAATAAGAAGAGAATTCTTCACTGTCAGAGTAGCAACCTTTTATTCTAAACTTCCTAACTTTCTTCAAGATTCAACATCTCATAAAGAATTTAAAATTACACTTCTTAACTTTTTTAACAACCGGTTCGATACTAACTTTTTATTTCCACTAACTAAATATTACTAACATAATGGGCTCAATTACTTTAATTTAAACTCGTATTACTTTAAATCAATAAATTTTTCTTGTTTATTCTTTAAATTTATTTTAATTTTTATTTCTTTATTTTTTAAATAATAACAGTAACTGTAATTTGAAATTACTTATATCTTTATTTTGTTCATATTAAATATGTCTGTTTTCTTGTAAAACGTTCAATAAATATAATAATAATATAATAACTGTTTTGTTTTTCATTTGTCATAGATAGTTTTTAAAATCTTAATTAAAGTTCAAGTAGATGATAACACTAGAAAATATCTATTAATTTAACCAAAGCAAAGAAAGCATTTTTTGCACAAATGTTTGTTCACCAGATGATCTCTTTTTTCAGTAACAAAAATTGATTTAATAAAATGTTGTTACGCCTGCATTTCAAGAGAAATGCCGAAGTATAAATAGCTGTGAAAGACGCAGTCAAAGTCAGTCTATGTGCGAGCCAAAGCAGGAGGCAGTCGTCAGCTGCCTGCTCTCATTTTAATGTTGTCATGTATTATATTTATATTGTATGTTAAAGGATCGAATAAAGTACAGTTATGAACTCTTAAGATAGAACCCGGGGACAGTATAATTAACATCTGTTACAAGTGGAGGTCCTTATGGGAGTCTTAGAGTTCGTAATTTGTATTTTTTACCAACTTTTATTCTATTTTATTTTATCGATCTTTCTTTTTTCTCTTTCATTTTGTGGCCTGCAGCAAAATGTTTGTCCATCCAAAGAGGAAAAAGACATGCAACTTATTTCGCTACACCATTGCCTCAAATATTTCACTCAAAAATCCAGCATGTGAGAAGAAAGACGACATTTCTTTCCCGAAAAGCAACAGAAAAAAAAAGAACAAATTTTTCGAAGGCACATTGACTCCATAACTGTTACTACACAACAACGCAAATATTTAATGATCCTTTTTTTCCATCTTTCTCTTGGAGAACAACTTTGATGTGGGCATCAAATCTCAAAGGAGGAGAGGCTGCCAGATAAGTGACAATCGAGCCCAACCCGACTTTGGCCCATGTTGAGAATGAAGCAGATGAATATTTCACTTTGATATATTGGATTGGAAACAATCAGTTGGTTGAAGACAAGTCGAAAGACACAACCAGCCATCTACTGTTTTAAAACACAAGCCGCACAAATATTTATGCAAGTTTAAATTAAAAATTATTATTATATTTGTCACAACCTGACTTTAATTAAAAGAAATATGTGAACATTCATGTTTATTAATGAAGTATTTTAAAGAACCCTCACAATATTATTTTTATTATTTTTATTGATTTATTTAATGGTCCAGCCAGAGAAGCTGCAGAACCTTATTACAATGCCAAAGAGCATATTTATTATATTTAATGAATTAATTCGATGAGGGCATCGAATGTTTCACGTGGGGAGTATGTTACGCCTGCATTTCAAGAGAAATGCCGAAGTATAAATAGCTGTGAAAGACGCAGTCAAAGTCAGTCTATGTGCGAGCCAAAGCAGGAGGCAGTCGTCAGCTGCCTGCTCTCATTTTAATGTTGTCATGTATTATATTTATATTGTATGTTAAAGGATCGAATAAAGTACAGTTATGAACTCTTAAGATAGAACCCGGGGACAGTATAATTAACATCTGTTACAATGTCAACAAAAACCTTTATTATTTATTCATTTTATATAATGATTTCACCAAAAAACATTTTTTTGAAATTACAGTGATTTTATTTGTTAATTGAATACTTTCTTATGTCTACGTTGAGATTATTAAGAAATTGGAAGCTGAAAAAAAATCGATGAAACCTAAATTGTCCTATACTCGAATTGCTAAACCAGCTCGAAATATTTGAAATCCATCGACAACTCCGAAACCTCAGCAAAAACCACTGAAAACGAATTGGTTTTTTTGTAAGTTTAAAGGCAGATTATTAGAAATACGATAAGTGTAACAACAAACTGGATAAGCAATCATTTTGAAAAAAATGGGTGGACTATTTTCCTAGTAAACAAAATTAGTATTTTATATTATATACTTAGTTTGTATGATTCTGACAATCAGCTTCAATCCTTTGATGAAAAAAATTTCTTAAGTTTCGTCGAATGCAAAAATTCTTATTAATAATGCTAAAATTTGAGATCAACTTATTCCTATCCTGACATTTGCAAAATAAAATGAAGAAAAAAACATATAAAATGTAAATATGTCTTCCGGAAGAAAGATCAAGGCAACAATTTTCGCTTATTTAAATTTAATGAAAACCATGAAGTCTTGTTTATATATCTAGTTTTACACTTTCATTGAGAACGGCACAATGCCGAAATTTCAATTTTTTGGGTCCCAACGCGAAAACCGAGTCTCGAAAATGCGAAATTCGGATTCAGCGACCTCGATTACCCCTATACCCAAGAAAATTAAGACAATATCTTCAATGGCACCCGAGATCCAAAAATGCAGTTTTAAACTTCCACGGCACAAAAAAAGTGCCAAAACGGCACTTTTGGACAAAAAGACTTTGGATCTGGGCTTGTTAAGCATAGTCAAAAACATGGGTAAAGTTTCAAAAAGATTCATTTTTTACTGTGCCAAGCCTCTGTTTTTTTCTCCGAGAACGCGTTTTAAAAAGCTTTATTTTTGATGTCAACTATTTTGTAAGAAAAAACATAGTCAATTTTAAACAGTTGTTTCCATTTTAAAACGCTTCGATTTTTTTCTTTTGATCAATCAGTTTTTAGCATACCTTTTCTGTAAGGAAAAAACATGAGATTTTTTTCAGCACTTTTGTGAAGCTTTTTCTGAAAATATTAGTTTTTGAATATTTTAGTTTTTTGTTAGTTTAAAGACTAAGTGAATGATTTATTTTTCTTCTTGAATAAAAAAAATAATAAATAGTGTGAACGTGATCTAACTCCGGAAGTGATGACATCATTAAATATTTAAAAAACAATAAGTATGAAGTTATTTCTCAAGAATATAAAAATAAATGATGATAATTTTAAATGACAATAAAATATTTTAATTATTTTTAAGGTTGCTCAATTGTATGTATTTACAAAAAGATAACGATATCAGATCAAATGTTTATACTGATTCGAAAGAATCAAATGTCCCTGAACTGAATGAAAACAATTGGTAATAAAAAAAATTCATTTTTTAAAATTTAAAAATTAAGTTTTCACATGTGCGTTTTTTCCGATTTATTAAAAAATATGTTTAAACAACTATTACAACAAAATATTAATTGACGAATTCTCGGTTTATAATTAGTAGGATGAAAATGTAATTTTAAAGTACAAATATCTTTTTTTGGTATTTCGTTTTCAAAGATAATCAAAAATGGACACAAAAATTTTAAATATTCAAAGAATTTAATGACTTGTAAATCTTAATTTAGTCAAATGAATTTATATCTATCTATATAGATACAAGATATTTGCAAAAAGTTTTTGCTTCAGCGATAAAAATGGACACAACCTATTGCAGCCTTTTTCTTTGGCGAAATTTTTTTTTGCGGTCGGCCAGAATTTCATTTTTTTTCAATAACTTTGTCAGTTTTTAAAGCAATTTTTAATGTTGCTTTTTTAATACGAATTTTGAAGTTTTTGATGATTTTAAAAAAACTGCAAATATTTCAAAATTACAAAAGTGACTATTATATTGAACCTGCAACAGTTAATTGTGATGCCGATCGGGTTCATGATGATACTGGAAGATCATGTATCCGATCGGAAAGCATACAAAGATGAAAGAATCTATCAATGGTTGTTATCCAAATCTTTGGCAATACCGTATCCAAAACCTTATCCAACTGAAACTCTTCTAAGATCTGAAAATATTTAAATTTGTTTTGCATTTTTTTGATAAAAAAAATATCGTTTTTGGCAATAAAATTCAACATTACATTGCTGATTTTTATCTTTGTTTCGAGTAACGTTAATTTATACTGTAATGCATTTAGTAAAATAAAAGAAGTCATTTTTGGATTGTTATACCCCTTTCGAGGGTGACTAATGCAATGCAAGAAAAACCCTGATGCAACATGACGGAAAAGTTTTTAAAAAAACGCACATTTTTGGCACAGATGTATGCGAAACAAACTTTGCAATGAACATTTATCGATTGAAATTTTTTTCAGTTTGCATCAAAGACACTTTTTACGAGGGTTTTTTTCTTTCTCTGCCAAATGTTATTTTGGTGAAGAAAGGTAGCAGTAGTGAACAACAAAAAACGTTGATTTATTAACCTGGTTTTTTATACACGAAATTTTGAATATTTAAATTGTAGCAGTCAAAAAAGTTGATTTATATTTTTTTTCTTATATAACAATTCTGTTATGACGAAAAATTATCTATTGAAATTTGAGTTCTAAAAACTTTTAAAATTTCTGAACATTAATAATAATAATAAAAATGAAGAAAATATTTTTCGTAGTTAAAAGAGAATTAATTTGTGTTTTACATTTTTTTCATTTATTTAATTCAATTACAGATTTATTTACAGTTTATGGTTAATTATTTGGTACTTCCCATCAAGGCAAAAACATCATCTGTTCATAGTATCCTTTTGATTTTTTACAAATGACACCAACTATAAACTGTAATTGATTGTTAACGCCATTTTTATACATTTTGTCAAGGCTAACAAGTAAATGATTTTCTTACATCCATCACGCTCCTTTTAAACCAAAGCAAAAAGAAATTTCTTGTTGTTGACAAACGTTCCAGGAGTTCAGGTCCACATTTTTTAATTTATTCAAAATTTGAAACCAAAACTAGTGAATATTGGTTTATTCTTTTAGTTTTTAATATCTTTTAAGAGGATAAGAAGCTTGAATCACTATAAAGTATTTTAAAATCGAAAAAATAATGTTATGAAAAAATAATAAAAGGCAATCAATTTCATTGTTTTTTTTTACGTAAGCGAACTGTGAAACGTCAAATACCAAGAAATTATTTGCAGTTATTTTTATTATTGCTTTAATAAATTTATCCATTTTTGTAAATTCTGGAGAAGCTGCAGTTTTTATTAGATCTGAAATTAATCGAGCTAAACGGGACATTGTCACTTCATCCTTGAAGGGGGCCCTTGTTTTATTTTAAAATGTGATTTTTTTTGTAAATTTTTATATTAATAAACGAGTCGAAATTCCATTTTGTGCAGAAGTCAAATGAAAATATAATTTAAGTTTACTAATATCTTTCTGCGATATTTCGATTTTATATAATACTGATTATCTCAAAACTTTAAATATTCAAAGAAATTGATAGGCATAAAAAATTTGAAAAATTGATCTTTTCGGATCGTCAAAAGTGAACACAAAATATATTTATTCGCAGCCATAATTCGATCGAATTTCGTTGCTTTTCAAATTTACTTTGCTATTTTTTAAAAGCAACATTCAACTTTGCTCAAAATTGTTGTTTTGAATATTTCGTTTTTGATTATTTTACACAATCTGTAGATATTTTAGTTACATTAATCGTAATGATATTATGGCATGTGAAAATTTAAAAAAAAGCCGTACAAATGATGCAAAAAACATTATTAAATTTAAAACTGTTTTGTATTCCATTTGTCATTGACAGTTTATAAAATCTTAGTTAAAGTTCAAGTAGATGATAACACTAGAAAATATCAGTTAGTTTAATCAAAGCAAAGAAAGCATTTTTTGCGCAAATGTGTACCAGTTGGTCTCATTTTTAAGTAATAAAAATCGAATTAATAAAATGCCACAAATAATTTTTTACATTCATTCATGTTATATGACGATTTCACCAAAAAACATTTTTCTGAAATCCCAGTGATTATTTTGTAAATAGAATTTTTTCGTATGTCTACTTTGAGATTATTAAGAAATTGAAAGCTGAAAAAAAATCGATGAAACCTAAATTGTCCTCGGCTCGAATTGCTAAACCTGCTCAAAATATTCGAAATCAATCGACAACTCGAAAACCTCAGGAAAAACCACTGAAAATGAATTGGTTTCTTTGTTAGTTTAAAGACAGATTATTAAAAAGACGATACGTGTTACAACAAACTGGATAAAGAATTATTTTGAAAAGAATAACTGTGTTATTTTTCAGGTAAACACAATTAGTATTTTGTATTATTTACTAAGTTTGTATGACTCTGACAATCTTCTTCAACTCTTTGATGAAAAAGATCTTGTAAATTTCGTCGAATGCAAAAATTATTATTAATAATGCTAAAATTTGAGATCAACTTATTCCTATTCTGACATTTGAAAAATAAAATGAAGAAATAAACATATAAAATGCGAATATGTCTTCAGGAAGAAAGATCAAGGCAACAATTTTCGCTTATTTAAATTTAATGAAAACCATGAAGTCTTGTTTATATATCTAGTTTTACACTTTCTTTTATCTTTAAAAAATTCAAACATAATTCATCAAAAAAAGTTAGAGCTAATATCTCAGAAAAAATATCCATCTTTTTTAAAAATATATTTTTCTATGTTAAAAAAAACAGTTGCTGCCTCTCTCTTTTCTTTATTTTTTTCAATCAACTTAAAAACAGGTGTGTGTCTGTTTCAAAAGCTTTATTTTTGATGTCAGCAACTTTAGAAGAAAAAAGATAGTCAATTTAAAGCAGTTGTTTCCATTTTAAAACGCTTCGATTTTTTTTTGATCAATCAGTTTTTAGTATACCATTTCTGTAAGGAAAAAACATGAGATTTTTTTTTCAGCTGCCATAAAAACACTTTTGTGAAGCTTTTTCTGAAAATAATAGTTTTTGAATATTTTAGTCTTTTTGTTTTTTTAAAGACTGAATGATTTGTTTTTCTTAAATAAAAAGAATAACAAATAGTGTGAACGTGATCTTGACAATTTAACTCCAGAAGTCATGGCATCATTAAATATTTAAAAAACAATAAGTATGAAGTTTTTTCACAAGAATAGAAATAAAAATGATGATAATTTAAAATGACAATTAAATATTCTAATTATTTTTAAGGTTACCCAATAAAGATGTTTATTTTAAATGATCAAATTTGTTATCATGGTGCATTTTATATCGCAGAAAACAAGCAGATATATTATATAAAATATCATAATTAACGACTGGATGACCATTTTCATGTTACAATCCAGTAAAATGTAAATGTCATTTTTTGTTTACCAATATCTTTTTCTGATATTTTGTTTTCATGTAATCAAAAAGGACAGATTTTATGAAACAATTATATATTCAAAGAAAAAAGTATGCAGAAAAATATTATAAATTTGCTTTTTTTCAAAGCACTAAAATTGAAAAAAAACTATTGCAGTCATTCTTTGAAACAATGTTTTTTGCAGCAGGTCTGGATTTTCTTTTATTTTTAATTTTGTCATTTTTTGAAGCAACGTTCAGTGCTGCTTAAAAATTTTTGTTTTGAATTTTTTATTTTTTCATAGTTTTACACGAACTACACAGATATTTCAGAAAATGCATAAATTAGCTGCAACATAACCAAAAATTATTTTCACCGAGAAACCCATTATTTAATTTTAAAAATATTATTTATTTGATCAAATTAATATAATCTTAAGTTTTAAACTGTTGCAGGCTTCAGTTTTGGAGGGAATGGTGTTTTTGAAGTTGCTGTTAGGCAACCAAATTTTTGGGCTGCCTTTTGGGCAGTTGATCAGACCCGGCTACCTGATAATGATCCACAAAGACCAATTTGGATTTCAGTTGGAATATTTGTTAGAATGAATCTTGTCCAATTTGTGAATAAACTTGCCCTCAAACCTGCAACTGTGAATTGTGATGCCGATCGGGTCCATGATGATACTGGAAGATATCATGTTGGAGCTGCCGAAGAAGCATACAAAGATGAAAGAATTTATCAATGGTTGTTATCGAAATCTTTGGCAATACCGTATCCAAAACCGTATCCAACTGAAACTCTTCAAAGATCTGAAGATATTTAAATTTGTTTGTACGTTGTTATAATAATAAATTAAGTATGCTGGCTCAAATAAATCATTTTTAAGTTTGTATTGGTTAATTATATTTTCAAAATACATTGTTCGAAATAAAACAAAAAGCAATCATTGGTTTATTTTATGCTTCCCATGAATCCTAATATTATTAATATTTCGTTGCATACATCAAAAAAATTCAATTATTCAAAGAAATTGGTAGACATAAAAGTATTTACAAAATTGTTTCGATCAAAGCACTAAAATTGGACAGAATTAGTTGCAGCCTTTTTCCATATTTTTTGTAACCAGCTTGAATTTTGCTGTTATTTTGTACACTTTTTTTTAAACATCGCATTCATTGCTGTCGTAAATGCTCATTTTTGAATATTTTGTTTTTGATTATTTTAAACAAACTGCAGACAATAAGTTTATATTCACCAAAAATAGTAATTTTAAATTTTATAAAAAAAGGCACCGCCTACAACATCCAACATGTTGCAACAGAACACTATTAAGTTTTTAAAATGTTTTATATTCTTATTTGCTGCTAAGACACCGCTTACTAAATTTTGTCTTTACTGAGCAGCAGAAAAGAAAAAAGCTGACATTGAAAAATCCGCTGTTCTTAACTTAAGATTTTGAATATTTTAATTTGAACTTTGATTTGAAATGTTAAAGTAGTTAAAAATGCTAGCATAATATTTTTTGTTTTAATTCAATAAGATTGCTCCAATTATGGACATCAAGTTTATTATCATTAATAAAAAAATGTTTTAAATCTTATAAATCATATTCTAGTTAAAGTTCAAACATGGCACAGCAACAATTGAATGTACCCATGTTGCCATTTGAGATATTGTCTTAGGTTATTATTTTTTGGTCTAAACGTAATCCATGCCGCTGAAAAACAGCAATAACAAAATTTATACCACAAAAAAGGGTTTTTGTGGAAGTTAAAGGTCAAGTTGAAGAAGATGAATGAAAAAAATTGAAAAGATCCAAAGAAAAAATCATCGCAAAAGATGCTTTTCTTTTTTGGCACAAATTTTCACCAGATGGTATATATTTTTTGTGTATCAAATGTCAGCAAAGCAAAATGCCACAGAAAACTTTGATTTATGTTCCATTTTAGTTTAACAAAAAACATTTCTGCGAAAATCTGCGATTTGAATTTTTTATAATATATTTTAACTTTTTTATTTAAAATATATAACAATTAAGATAGGTAAGTAAACAGTTATTACCGTAATACTGTCACAGCTCGAATTAAAAATTTACCAAAACATTTAAAATATATTTGTCATTGAACGTTTTTCTCATATTTTTAAAATAAAAAATCTGTTTTTGTTCTTGAAAAAAACGAAAACAAGCAGCTCATCACAATTTTGACGACGATGAATTTGTTGAAATGTCTAAAGTTTGAATGTTGAAAAACTTTGTTTTATCCAAAAAAATTATAAATAAAGAAAAGGTTCAAAAAACAAGACTAAAATTTGTTCCCTCTTCTGCTTTTAATTTTCAAAAAAACTCATAAAAAATTAATTTTCAATCCGTGTAAACTTTTTAGAGTAAATATTCAATATTTACAATTAAGGCAATGTTGATTAACAAATGCTCAACGAAAAGCAACAAGAGTCAAAAAAATCTAAGGCTTGAATCTCCGCAAATATTGCATTCTCCTTTTTTGACACTAGATGCTCACATTTTTTGAATGTGTAAAATTTTAACAAAGAAAAATATCAGAAACAACCTTTTCATAGATTTTTTTAGTAGTGGGCAGCACAAAATGTTGATCATTAAACTTGCTTTTTTAATCATAAGATTTTGAATATTTTAGTAAAAACTCTTTGATATTTTTTATTTTGTCGGGCAGTAAAAATAAAGTTGACTTTGATATTTTTTATTTTCAAATAACTGTATTTGGCTTTATTGGTGAATACATTATTAAAAAATTTTTAAACTTTAACATTTTCGAAGTAATAAAATCAAGATTTTAATCATTTCACTTTGCATTTTTCATTAACACAAACAACCAGATTTCGCAAAATGCACGATGAATCAATTTTCATTATATCGAGGACACCTTCAAGTTTTCATTTTTTGCCATAGGGAATAAATAATGTCACACAAAAACAGCTTATGCCAAAAATAAAAAAGTACTTAAACATTGAACCACAGCAATAAAAGAATTTTTTGACACAAATATTCACAACCAGATGGCCACTTTTTTTTGTATCAAATGTCAACAGAGCGAAATGCCACAAAAAACCTTTGCATTGATTTATGTTTTAGTTTTCCCAAAAACATTTTTTCTAATATCTATTATTTGAATTTTTTATAAATTTTTTAAACTACTTAGTTCAATATCGAATAAATGAGTATACATTTTAGAGTTGTATACTCCCTTTTTATACACAAATAAAGTCTTAACCAAAAAACATTATTAATAAAAAAAACTATTTTTGTTGATCTTTTCACACACATATATATTGTTAATATGAGCTATAAGCATGTTAGTTTATGCAACACAGAAAATGTGCGAAAATAATAAATTCATTTACATATTTGAATGGATTAATATTATATTCTACTATCATATGTTAGTCAAACAAGGGACAACAAGAAACATTTTATTGAAATTGTTTTCTAGTTTTTACTCCAAAAACATCTAAATTTTGCCAAACTTTTTTTACTTTGCAGCAAAAAAGCTGATTAAAAAAACTCTTTTTGTTGAAATTTGAGGTATTAAAAATATTTTAATAAAAAGAGTTTTTTGCCCCATATATTTATAAAACAGACATTACAAATTGAATGTTAACTAAAAAAGGTGCAACGAACAACGATATTTTTATTGATTGAATTTTTTTCTTTTTCCAGCCTAGACACAACTCTTACTAATTTTTTTCTTTTTGGTAGTAAGCAGCCGCAAGAAGACATTTTTGTTGAATAAATTTGTTTTTTTAAACTTCACTTTTGAATATTTTAATTAAAATTTTTATTTAAACTGCTGTAGTAGTCAAAAAAATTGATTTTTTTCATGCTCAAATAATCCAATTGTTCAGGAACCGAAATTTAATCATTATTTTAAAAAAATGTTTTAAGTTTTTACATTTTCACAACAATTATGATAAAAAGACTCAATATTTTGATCTGTTCACTTTTTCATTTTCCTATACTATCAATTTTCACGTTTTGTATACCCTTTCCAAAAACACTTAAATTATTCTAACATTTTTTTACGTTAGAATAAACAATAAATGTCAGAAGAATAACAGCAGAAATAATGAATTTTGGAATAAATTTGTTGAAATTAAAGGTCAAGTTGAAGAAGATAGAGAAAAAAAGAATTTCTTCTTTTTGATACAAATGTTCACCAGATTATTTTTCATTTGATAATCAAATGCCAACAAAGAAAAATGCCACATAAAGCCTTCCTTCATTTTAGTTTTAGTGTCACCAAAAACAAAAATCTGTTGTTTAAATGTATTTAAATTTTTAAATTCTTTTATTTTAAAGTGGAATCCCCCTTGGAGGGTTATTAATACAATGCAAAAAATGTTCCTGATGCAAAACAAGATAGTCAAATTTTAGAAAGACGCACATTTTTTGGCACAAATTGGTTTAGGAAATAGAAAAAATGTGAGATATTTTGGCATTCGTTTTTTAAAATTTTCGCGACAAAAAACCTTGATCTCTCAAGGTGAAACACTTTGCCTAGCGTCTCACAAAACTTCCATTTCTCTTTGAAAACGATTCGATGTGTCAGAAAACCTCAAAAAAAATTTATTAATGTTTAAGAAAAGAAAGCCACATATGCTTTATTTTGTTCTGTTTAGTTTGTTTCTATTTGGTTTTGTTATATAAAAAATAGACAACTTCTCTCAATTAATTGATTGAAATGTTATCTTTTTTTATAGTGGGATTGATAATTAAAGCAGAACTTGTAAAGACGAGAAGACAATAGTTTGTCCTGATACACTTAGCTTTCAACAATATTTAAACATTTTTAAAGTTTTTTCTTTTTATTATTGCTGTTCAAAACAAAATATGCTGTTTTGGTGGATTTTATTGTGTTCTTTTCCATTAATTTTTGCTGAATGCGAAAATGATGGAATTGAATTTGAATCAAAATGCTATTATTTTTTTACAAATTCAATTGATTTTATCACAGCAAATTTGGATTGTGTCAGTCGGGGTGGATATTTGGCATCAATCCATGATGGATTTACAAATTCTTTTATTGGTCGTAAGTTAAAACTAAGGTTTTTCAAAAGTCCTATGATCTAAGTAAAACAGCAGCCCAGTAAATGCGAGGTAGATTAAAATGTTCCGTCTTTCTAATGCTGTCGGGAAATGCTTTGATCTTTGGTCACGGACGCAGTCAAATGTCACTTGATTTCAGAACAATTCCATGGGCCTCACTAAACCGCGGCCCAGTCCATCATCCGGCCCGGTCCACTAAACCGCGGCACGGCCCGTTTTAAAAAATTTTCAGAACTTTACCAAAAACAGTTCTTTGACTTGTAGAATGTCCACAGATGATAACTATGATCAAAAAACATAATTTTCTATGCAAATTTAAGTCAAATTCTGAAATTTCGTTTATGGGTCGGGCCGCCGTTTAGTGGACCTTGCCGCGATTTAGTGGACCGGGCCGCGGCTTGGCGAGGCCCAAATTCCTTAGAAGCGTAAAAATCTTCAAATTTCAGAACAAGGTCTGCTTGCAATTCATGATACCTCTAATATCTGGATCGGTGCAACATCTTATATAAATCCGGGAAATTGGACATGGACAGATGGAACAGATTTTACATTTTCTTCTTTAATTAATTCTACAGTATCATCATCTGATAGCTGCATCACATTAAATTTATCAACTGGAGCTTGGAATGCAAATGATTGTTATCAACAAAAACCCTATGTTTGTGAAATATTAGATATTTATTGGAAATTCCCGTGTGTCCACGATAGAATTATAGATTTTGCTATTTTCTTGGATAACTAACTCTGTTAGCGCATATGAGTATTATGGAATTTTTAAAAATATTGGAGAATTTATAAATGACCTCGCCAATGACCTAAAATTTTCAACAATCGATAAACCAAATAGAAGTCGAGTTTCTTATGGACTTATAAATCAGTCAGCTGGAAATTTGTTATGTTTTTCATCCGCCAAAATGTTAAAAGATCAAGCAGGCAATACTCCATTTGATCTAAAAATTGGAACAGAAAATATTAACTTAAATTCGTAAGATAGTTTTTTTCAGTTAGGTTATTTAATTATTTTATAGAACGTTAATGATATTTGATGCGCTTTTGGGGGCTGCTGCACCAGATTTCAGATATGTCCCAAAATTTGCTGTGATAATTACAGACAAACCAATGTAAGTTTAAAAATTTTGAATTAAAAGAAAGAAAAAATTGTGCAAAACGTTTTACCCAATTCAAGACCATTTTATTTTATTTACTAATTTTTTGCAAAACTCTGTGAACTTTATGAAATACTGATGATGTGAGCAAAAAAATTCGGTCATACTTTCCATTAAATTTTTGAATCCTAGTTTAAATGCCTTTGCATATTTTGTAAATTAAGTTTGTAGGAACTCACTTCAGTGCTTCTAAATCGCCAAAATCTCATTTTTATACGAAAATCTTTTATTTTCAGTATTGATAACTTGGATGATACTGTAGCCTATGCAAAAGACATTGCAAAACGTGGAAAAATAAATTTTATTGTTGTTGGACTTGGAGCTGGGGATTTTCAGTCAAGTTATGGCAAAATTGTTGGACCCGGACTTCTTTTTACAGTATCCGATAATACACCTGCAACCAAGAATACTTTCAAACAAAATTTTTACAATACTGTTTGCCGGTAAGATTTTTTAAATTTTTATTGCCATTTAAATCTCTTCTTTAGATTATCAATGGCCCATGGAGAAACAAATTATAGTTGCCCAAACTCTAGAAATTCACAAAAGAATTTATGGTCATGAAATACTACAAGACTTGTTTTCGGGTCAGATTATTTTGCGCATTTAAAATAAAAAATATTTAACTTTTTGTACTTTTTATTGCTTTTTAGTATTTGAATAAATGTTATAGAAAGTTGGCAATTACATCGTGCTGTACAAACCTGAAAATCAGGCATCAAAAAATACTTGAGCCCCTGTTTTAAAATTTGTATAAACTCCAAAACATTGAACTTCTTAAAAAAAATTGAAAAACTTTGGATTCGTTCATTTGCAGAAATCCAAAGTCAACAATTCCAGAGAAAAATTTTTTTTAAACGCATGCATGATTTCCTGAAGTTTATTTTGATGTTATTTCAAAAACTTTTGCAACAGCAGATTCTACAGTATGTTTGACTTTAAAATTAGGATTGAGCAGTCAAGAGGCATCAGACGAGAAAAAAACTTCTGTTTAATCATTTCTTTATTTCTTCATTTTTTGATATCGAACACGACTACAATTTATTAGACGTAACTATTTGTACCCCGAAATTACTTTTGCTGTCAACAAAAATTTTAACGGAAATTAATTTTTTCTTTCTCTGACACAAAATAGTTATAAATAAAGAAAAAACATGTTTTTCTGTCAAAAAACTTTGATTAATGAACGAGCAGAATCGACCATTCAAAAAGTATAAAAAAATTAAGTTCAATTCTTTCCTTTATTGATGTCGTCATTGCCTTTGGGCTTTATTTTTTGAACTTGAGATTATTTTTAATTTGTTTGAAAAAAATTTCATGTTCTTTAAAATAAAAAATGTGATAAATTTCAATTTAATTTAATTAATAATTCTTTTTATTGTTCTTAGAAATCATACATTAATAATAATAATAATAATTTTTTCAAACTTCAAGTTTAAATTTTTTTCAGCACATACAACAAACAAGGAAATAAAATTAAATTTGTTTAAAAAAAATTAATAATCACACATACATCATCATAAACACCAGAAAAATTACAACAATTATTATGTACAAATTAATAATAATAATTTTGAAAAAATACTTTTTTCATTCATAGAATTCACAAAAAAACACATTCAAAAAAGACATAGACGGAAACAAAGTTTAATTTTTGTTACTTAAACAATAATAATAATACAGTATACCAATAGTAATAATAATAATCTTTTAAACATTTAAACAACAATTTAATTTTAATAAAAAATTTATGACTCAAAATCTTTTTTGTTTAAAACTTGAGTTATTTGAGACGAAGATTAATTTTAATTAATTAATTAAAAAAGTTGAAAGAAAGTGAAAAATTTTAAAGAAACAATAGAGCTTAAAAATTTGTAGACATACAAAAACACAATAATTAATTTTTTATAAAAACAAGCATCGGGTTAATTTTTTGTTTGTTGAATATTAATAATTAATTTATGACATAAAAACTTTAACCGGTAATGAAAGTGGTTGTTGATTATTGAGCATCTGAAAAAAGAAGGAAGAAATTTAGTAAAGTTTATGGTATAAAGTTTTGCAAAAAAGTTGGAAAAAATTCATGGACAGAATGCCAAAAACGCGTGAAATTTGAATTTTAATATTTTTGGCGAAATGTCCTCGAACGTTTTTCTTGATTAGAAAAAGTAAACTTACAGAGCCAAAATTGAAACCCGCAAAATTGGCGAGAGAAACAGGAAGGGTAAGTTGGGGTTGTTGTGGCGCATCAAGAGGTGGTCGGCTGATATTTAACATATTTGAAAGATTAAATTGTGCAAGAAAATTAATATTTTCTTTTGAATCTGGTCTTGATGAAGAGCATGTTGCTGTTGGGATTGCCATAGGTGATTGGGTAGGGATAATTGGTTGTCCAGATGTTAATGATCCAACAGAACTTGTTGTTGCAGAGGTTGATGGAAGGGTTGATGTTGGAAGTGTTGCAGGCATCATGGGTTGTGCAGTTTCAACAAGACCAAAAAGTGTGCCAAGAGTTGGATTTTCACAAATTTCTTTTGAAATACTAAACAGCGATGGAAGAATCATTTGAAGAGATGAAAGTCGAACAGCGGCATCAGAAATTGGATGATTCTGTGACATATGTGTGAATAATGCCCGGGTGAAAGAATCTCGAGATTCACGGATTCGATCTCGGGTAGTAACTGATAGCCCACAGATATCAGGTTGAAGAAGGATAAAAGCTTTCAGACATGCAAATTCTGATCTTTCAACATTGATTCTTCTGAGGGGGGTAAGAAGTTCATCAAGGATTCTGGCAACAATTGTTGAGACTTCTGGAGCATATGTGGTGGTGAGGGAAAGATAAGTTTCATTTGGAAGGACGATATGTGCCGAGGACATTGAACGTTGAAGAGTTTGAAGAAGGCCAAATGCCGAGGTGCAATGTTTGAGAAGATTTACTTTGTCATTGAATTGAAGTTCCGGCAAGGGATGAAGCATATTGGACCATGATATTATCAAATTGATAATTCTTTGTCTTGCTGTAAGTTTGTCATCATCACTTAAGCTTGAAGTTAGGCGGATCTCAATATCCATTAACATTTCAATTAATCTTTTTGAAGCTTCATTTGTTAGATTTTGTTGTTGTTGAGAAGCTGCTGCTGCTGCTGTTGATGAAGATGATTGTTGTTGTTGGAATTGTTGTTGATGGGGGGATAGTGAAGATCGGCTATTATCACCATTATCATTTGTGTTATCATCTGATGAAGCAGAAATCGAAGATCTTGTTGAAGACATTGGATATCCATTTGAAGCAAGATGTGTTGGAAGGGCTCGTTTTCGGGATCTTTTTGTTGAACCAATTCGATCACGTTCATTTTGAATTGCTTCAGGTTTCATGCCTTCCGTTAAGCATTTTTGGAATCGACAATATCGACATGCATTTCGATGATCTTTATCAATTTGACATCCTTTTTGAAATCTGCATGTATATTGTAAATTTTGCCATACTCTGAAAATGACAAGGATGAATGACTTATTAAATGCCAAGAATGGATTTCCTTTTTAATGTTTTATAAAAAATGTCATGAAACATTTATTTTATTTCAAAGAACACAAATTATTGAAAAGTTTCTTCCTTATTAGCTACCGTAATCCCTTTTAATGTTTCTCAACAAATTTTTAAATGAACAGACTATAAATGTTTAATGGCACTTTACTAAGTATGATTACGTTTTTTGACTAAAAAACAGGTGCAAAAATTTTAAATTTTATTTAAAAATTTTAATTTTTTTGTTGTTGAGTAATATGTGTGCTTTTTTTCAAACACAAAATAGCGCCATATTTTGTACATTTTAAAATGTTACTTCCCCTAAGGGCATGACATACGGTAACAGACAAAAGTAATACAATTCATGTCTCAACCATCCCCTTAAGGCATGGTATTACTGTAGTCGACAAAGAAGTAATTATATTTAACGTGACAAAAAAATATGAAAGAACTGTAGTTTTAATGAATAAAAAAAACGTGAAATTTAAAAATAGAAAATTTTTAATGTTGTAAAAGAAGGAAGCAAAAAAAAAGAAATAATACTAATTTAGTTTACTTCCTTTTTTTGAAGAAAGAAAGAAAATTTGTTTGTGCTTTTCTTAGAAATATCTTAGTGTATATATTTATGTATGTTTGACAGAAAAAAATAAAAAAGGTTGCTGCAAAAAGCTATAAATAAAACTTTCAATTATAAAAGTTCATATTAAAAAAATATTTTAAAAAAAAGTGTGGTGACTAAAGACTAATAAGAAGACAAAGTTAGTAAAAAAAGGGATACGGTAGAAAGATGAAGTGGGTTGAAGGAAGTAAAAAAGTTGTAAAGTTTTTATGACAGTAATTAGAAATGGATTACTGTAACTGTTTAGGAAGAAAGTTTTTTTTGCAAAACTGCAAAATTTTCTTTGCAAGACAAAAATTACAGTAACCTGTCTTTCGAAAAACTGTGTTTTGCTTTTAATTTTTGTTTCGATCCAAAAAAATAAACAATAAATATTTTTGCAATTTTTTATTTTTGATCAACAAACTCATCATGATTTTTTTCTCAAAGATCCTTTAACTTTCAAAAATATATTTTTTTACTGATAAGACCATGATGACTCCCCTACTTTTTTGATGGAGATTGGTTTTTGGCGAAAAAAGTCTAAAGTTTGTGACGTAGCATTCTTTCATTCGAACTCGGAATGCAATCATTAAAAATTTGATCGTATTTTTGGGAGAAACTTTGATAGGGGTGATAAGGGTCGATGATGGTTGAAAAAGTTATTATTATTGTAACCTTTATAGATTTTCTGAGAATTACAAGAAAACTGTACTATAAAAGAAAATTGAAACAATAGAAGTCAAAGAAGAGACAAAACTAATTTAAAGGATTACGGTAGCCATTTTACAAATTTACCAAAAAATGTCAAAATTACTTACGTTCTTCGAAAGAAACCTTTGCAGCCATTGCAGGCACTGATACCGTAATGCTTTCCGATAGCTTTATCATGGCAGACATTGCATCGTTCGATTTCTGTAAAAAATTACAATTATTACCATTACCGTAACTCTATAGAAAAGTAACTTACCAAAATCTGTTTCCATTGGAGCATTTCGAGACATTTGTTGTTGAGGCTTTAAATCAGATTCTGGACGAGAAAATGATGAAGCACACGAAGGTTCAGCGGACATTTGAAACATCTTTGAGGATTCTGATGATTCTGATAATTTTGGATAAAAGTGGGAGGGTTTTAAAAAACTATAAAAATTTAAAAGTTTTGTATTGTTTTAAGCATTTTTAAATAACAAAAATCCACGGATAATCTTTTTTTAACAGAAAAAAATGTTAAACACGTAATTTTTAAGAAAAAAAAGTAATATTTTATTTTTGGGAAGAAAAAAAAATTCTGACGCGGAAAAAATAAATAAATAAATAAAGTTTTTTAAAAGGGCAAACTTTAGTCAAAAAAACTGAAAGAGTGAAAAAAAAATTTTGTTTCCTTTTAAATTTTTTTTTAAAACAGCTGCCATTTTTCAGTTTTTCTCTTTGCTTTCTGAACTGAGAAAACAGAAAAGTGAAAAATGAGAGAGATATTTTTTGATCTCTGAAACTTTTTAACAGGTATAAAAATAAGCTCCCCTCAGGGCAGTTAGAAGAAAAAATTATATATTTTAAATGGCTTCACAGGGAAGGAAAAATGGGCAGGAAAAAATTTTACGAACTCGCACGCAAACACATTTTTTTTAGATTTTTAATGTTGCAAAAAAAAGTGAAGAAGAAAGAAAAGTTTGTTGTTCAAAAAATGCCAAAAAACGACAAGGAAGTAAACTTTTTTTGAAAAGTTTGCTGCTTTTGATGTTTCTTCTTTTATTTCTGTTTCCAATGTTTGTGCGTGTGTGATTGACTTCTTTCAGGATGCTGCTGCTTAAACTTTTAAGCATCAGCAGCAGCAGCAAAAAAGTTTAGTACCCTTTAGTTGCTGCTGCCAAAAAACATCACGGAAAAAAAGTAAAAAAAATGTTTCAATGAATGCCTAAAGATGATGATGATTTCTTTCTTCTTTGGTTGATGCTTTTTTAGAGTAGAAAAAATGTTTGTATCCGGGTGAAAAGGGGGAAGGGAAAAAAAGTTTATGACACGCCTACTTTTTTTTGTCTTTAAAATTTTTCATTCAAATATATTTATGTGTTCTGGTCTGTCATATAGTATATTTGGGAAGAAAAAAAGAGTAGATCCTAGGAATGACATAGAAAAGGAAGGAAAGAATAAAGCTCAAAAAAATGATATCAAAAATAACTAACTTAAAAAAAAGATAATGAATGATATGGAAGTTTTAGATATTTCCTGAGGGCATTAACAAAAAGTTAGCTGCAAGTAAAAGTTAGCATATTAAAGCCAGGGATTAAGAGATGAATGATCACCGAAAAAAAAGAAGCAATTGCTTCCTCATCTTTTTTTTCGAGGTTCTTTTTTTTACGTTTAAAGAAGACTGACTTGAAAAAAGCAGGAAGAAGATAATTAAAAAACCTTTGGTTCTTTTTTTGCACCCAGCAGGAATGAAAAAATGCCATTGCCTGCGGCAAAAGCAAAGTCCAAAAAATACCAAAGATTAAAATCAAGAAAAAGATGAGTAAAAAAAACTAAAACCCGGGGGCAATGAAAAAATGAATGAATGTAAAAAAGGAAGTAAAAAAAGAGGCAATATTTTTTAAACGGCATTTTTTAAGCTTCTTTTTTTGCCGAAAAATTGCGTGCAAGAATAAACTTATTTTTTTTTGCAAAAACCACTCGTGTTTTTTCGTGCTTCTTCTTCTTCCTTGACGTTTCAACCCTTGAGGCAATGATTTTAAAAAAAATATTTAATCTTTGTTTTTCTTTTGCATAAAAGTATTTTTGGCAAAACCTAAAACGCATGTTTCAAGATTCTATGCCATTGAAAGAAAGAAAATGCCATTCTTTGGCTCATACTTTTTTATGGATGAAAAAGACCAAATAAGAAACATGTAAAAAAACAGCACCGGAAATTCTTAAGCAAAAAAAAGACAACAAGGAAGTATAAATCCATCTCTATCCATCCCCATTGGCACAAGCTTTAAGAGAGATATCCCCTTTTAAAAGGATATAAGACGTACATAAAAACGTGCCAAAGTAGTAATATTTATTTTCTTCTTCATCCTTTATTTAGAAAAGGGCATCGAAGAAGGGATGGAATTTGTATTCTATAAATAAATATTTGATATATTCGGTTTTTGAATATATTTCCGGTGGATTTATAAATTGAGAAAAAAGGAAGGACTAATCTGGTAAGAAGGAAAGGGTTACGGTAGTCAAAGAGGATATATATGGGATATATTAAATCCTAAACGGTAGTTTGAAAATAGTTTTAAATGTAAACAAAACATTTTGGGATCAAAAACCAAACTACCGTAACCAAAAACGTCAGACAAATTTTTTTCCGGAGGGGAGAGAAACCATTTTGAAGGGTGCCGCCTTTGATCTTTTGCCGATGGCGGTAAAAGATCAAAGGTATTTTGAATTTTTAGAGCACATGCTCCCCTTGCTCTACCCTGCTGACATCACTTACCGTAACCCTCTAAAAACTTTATAGACACCAAAAAAAGTGAGAAAAACTACTGCTTTTTTGCATGTTTTATATTTTCTTTTGTTACTTTTATGCCTTTTATCGCCTGCCTTTTTTTGCTTTTTCTTACTCATCTAAAAAAGTAACCTCCCCTTTTTAAAAAGATTTTTAGGCTACAAAAATATAGGATTTTTTTTCTTCAGTTTTAAACCACAGATCTTTCTCTCTGTTTTGTTCTTAGAGATAAATTTGCCTAAAAAGACAGATATAACAGTTCATAAACTAATGCCATACCCAATTTTTAAGCCTATTTTTTATATTTTTTGTTTTTAATATCCTTCAAAAAATCAAAAACATACAAAAAAAAATTTTCTTGTTTGAAAAGCTTAAAAAGTCATATGATATTTCACCTTTGAGATGCCGAAATATACCAATGTTTTGACATTTCGGCAATTTTTTATTTTGGCATTCTTTGCTATTTTCAAAGAATTTTTAAAAGATCGAAAAATATTTTTGATTTATCCCTACAAAAACATATGTTTTTTGTTCATCAAAAGATTATACCTCACTACTGTTATTTTGGATACCGTAATCGTTTTTCTTTTCTAAAAAATAATCCTAAAAAAGCAAAAATGCAAAACCACAAAAAAACGTATGACTGATTTTTAAAAAACTCCAAAAAAAGGTAAACTGTTATTTGTATTTTTTTAGGTTTCATGATTTTTGCTGCAAAAACAAATTTTCGTTGCAAGACTCCACCCATTTTTAAGCTTTAATGTCTTCATTTTTGTGGTAATTCTTGCTTAAGTATAAAGGTAAAGAAAAAGAGTTTTAAAGTTTTAAAAAATGATTCCATCAACGTTTGTTGCCTGAAATGCACCCAAAAAAGGGGAGGGCAAAGCAAATATGCCCTGGGAGAAAGAACGATAGAAAGAAAGCAAAGGAGGAAGTTTTAAGTTTGCACGTAAAAGGCCCACATTTTTTTTCTTTGGTTTTTTTTCAAATGGCATAAAAAAAGTGGACTTTTTTGTTAGTACTTTTCCAAGAATTGAGCATTGATGCCAAAAGTAGCTCCAGCACCAGCAGCACCGAAACAAGCCAGTCAGTCAGTCGAAGAAAGAGCAAACTTTGAACAAACTTTGTTCAAAACTCATTCTTCCTGCCTCTTTTTTTGAATTTGTAACAACTTTTTGTCGGCTGCTTCTTGAAGAAGAAGAAGTTGTAAGCGACCAAACAGAGGCACCCCGACAATTCTGTCAGTCCTTAAATGGCTGCAGCAACCTTTTTTTGTTAAAAAGAAGGAAGCAAAAAAGAAAACAGAAGCACTACTTTTTTTTGAAGGAAATGATGTTAGAGTTTAGTGGTTTTTCTTTTTCTCATGTATGTGTGTGTTTTTTTAAATAAATAAATAATAATAAAGTCACTCTGAAAAAGTATCCTTCTTTTTGTCCTTAACAAGAAACACAAAAAGAGAAACAAAAAATGCCAAAGTTTGAAGAATTGGAAAACAGCAGAAGCCTTCTGTTTTAGATTCAGAAACACGGAACTAAAACTGAAAATAGTCTTTTTTTTAAAACAAATTTTAACATTTTTTATTTCCAAAAATGAAACATTTGAAGAGGAGAAAAAAAGTTGCTACACAACCATACAAAGAAAGAAAGAAATGGTTGTCATTTTCATGCGTGTGTGTGCATGTGTAAAATTTTTGGAGCAAGGATTACGGTAGTTAGTGTTTCAGGGTTTTGACTATAAAAAAAGTCTTAAAAATGCTAAAGTTTTTTTTTTAAAGATGGCATTTATTAAAACAAGGAAGTGACGGAGAAAAAAATGCTGCAAAAGAAAAGACTAGTGCCGTGGCATTTTAACAATAGAAAATTTGAGAGAGGAAGAAATTTTGTGACCAAAGACTACATATACTTGTATTCTTTGTTGCGTACAAGAAAAGTGATTAAATATGCAAAAAAAAAGTTAGTTTTTAAGAAGTTTTTTTAACAAAAGATGCAACATAATTATTGAAGTTGAAAAGAAAAAAATGATTGTTCCGGAATTGAATAAAAAAGTGGTAAAGAAAAAGATTGTTTGGAATCTTGCGTCAGAGAAAATTGCGAATATTTCGAAATACACGTTTTTTAAAAATCGAGAAAGATAACGTCAAAAAAAATCAAACAAAACTTTATTAAAATGTCGCTTAAAATGGATTCAAAGTTGGCACGTTTCATAATCTCAAGCAAAATTTGCATAACAAATGAATATTTTAAACTTATGGAAAATTTGAAAAAAATAAAAATTACTGTTGCATGAAAAAAAATTCAAACCTTAAAAATTTTGCAAAATCAAAAACTATTAAAAAGCATTTAAAATTTCAATCGCCTCAGGTGCAAAAAGTTTATCAACAAAACCGCAAAAAAAAGAAGTTTAAAAGCTCAACTATGCCCTGAGGGTATGAATAGGGTTACGGTAATGAAAAAAATATAGATATCTATTTTTAACTTACGTGACATCCTTTTTTGGGTGATAGATTTTAATGTATCCGTTTTTATCATTTTATCAGTTGCTGATATATCTTTGATCCATAAAAATCAGGATAAAAAAATCATCTGTCAACTTTCAACTTTAATTTTTCAACCATCCAAAAATATATATATAATTTATATGTGTAAAAACATATATCAAAAAAAAGTTTTTTAGTGTTGTAAAATTTTAACAGAAACAATTGTTGAACAACATGATTTTTTTGGAAGAAGGGGGAAAAAAGGAGGCGGGAATTCTCTCTGCTTTTTTATTTCTCTTTGATTTTTCATAGATCAACGAAGAAAGAGAAAAATATTGGTGGAAGAAGAGAAAGAACAGCAAAAAAAGAATAGGGTTCCTTCTTTCTTTTTTCTGCTGTTTGCTTGCTTTTTTTGTTGCTGTTGTTTTCCGCTCGCGCGCGCGTTGGAATGCCTCCTCTAAGATCATCGTTCAAAGTGAACTCGACGACGTCACAGTCTCTGGTCGATCGACCAAAGCGCGGCGTGAAATGATCAAATTTATATATTTCTCTCTTTGAATTTTTTTTAAATGTTGTTGATTATGCATGGGCTTGGGAAAGGCGAATTTAAGGAAGGACAGGGAGAGAAAATGTTAGGATGAATCAAACACGATCAAGGTGTACGTGTATTTGTGTGTCTTCTACCAGCAGCAAGTTTGAGATTGCAGTCGGCTGTCAGCAAATGTATGTTTTGTTGTTGTGTGTCCGATTGTTGATGGGTCTTTCCAAAAACGTGATAAACCATTTATTTTTATTTGAAGTTGTTGTAAGATATAAAAAGTAACAACAATTTTTTCAACTTTCAACTAATTCTTAAATGTGCGTGCGCGATCAAGCCAAACATGCTGGTGTCAACAAGTTTGTATCTGTAGTATGTGATTTTTTGTTTGTCTTTCAAAAGTATATTTAACCTAAAAAGTAATTCATTCATATTTGAAAAAGTTGAAAGTCCAAAAAGTAACACATCTTCAAACTTTTAAAAAAATCAAACCCTCAGGGGATGTGCGTATCTTCGATCGCCCTCTTATCATCCAGCCGGGTGTCACAAACATGAACCTTCTTTGCAAAAGTTATCAACTTTTAAAACTAAACTCCCCCAAAAATATATAGAATCTAATCAAGGCAATAATTAAATCAAACACACATTCGCATATTCTATCATGATATACTTTTTCAACTTTAAAATCATGAAAGACATCGCAAAAAAAAAGTTTGAGAAATCAATCTTCAAAAATTTTCTGTCAATAAAGATTCTGTAAAATTTAATTTTTTAAACTTTGATTGACAAAAAATCGTCGTTAAAATAAAAGCTATAATTCATTAAACATGTTTAATGACTTTTTTTCTTTCCTTGAAAATGAATGAAAAAAGTGACGGTAAAAAAAGGGAATAAATCAAATTTAATTTTTTTGCATCCCTAAATTTTTCATTGAATTGGTTTTGTGTTTTTTAAAAAATAGAAGCAATAAAAAATTTTTTACGAAATTCGAGAAAAAAAAGATTCTTTTTGCACTGAAAAAAAGATTGCAAAGGGGCTATTTTTGAAATGTCACTGAACAAACACAAACATTTTTTTCCACGTTTTTTTTGTTTAGGCTTTTTGCGTTGCACAAAACACAGTTTTTTAAAATAAATGGAAAAAATGTGGACTTGCTGATCTCATATCTTGAACTTAACTTAACATTAAATTATTTATTTATTTATATGCCCTAACACAAGTCATAAAATTATAAATTATAATAATATAAAATTTGATCTTATTGATTCTGATCCCATTGAACGTATCAAAATTTTATCAAGAAATTTGAGCAATCTTTAAAAAATTCTTGTCCTTACTTTTTATTGATAAACTTTAAAAACCTGTCACCAACACAGACAGTGATTTTTATGGTTTCTAAAGGGGTCAATGGGAAATAAAATTTTTTATGCAAATTTATACTTTTTTAGTTCGACAAAGTTATTCTGTAACAAAAAACTAAATTTTTGTATTATTTATTGTTTAATTATTGATTTTTCTAGTTTAAAATTTTAATTTCATAAACGGTTTCAATAATGGCATTGACAATGACTATTTAAAAATTTACATATTTATTAAAATTCAATATGAACTAACCCTAAAAAAGTCCTTGCATGCAATAATTACAACTTTTAAAGATGCACCTATCAGACACCCAATCTTTTACGCTCTTTTAGGTCATCTTTAAAAGTCTTGCTCTCTTTCTCCTCGATCAACTTTTAGTTCATACTCTTATCAAAAAAATTTAATATATTTTTTTTATTGTGTCTTTTGAAAAACACACGATTAACTTTTTTCTCATTTTTATTCTCTCATCTCTTCTCTTTCTCTTCTTTTTTTGTTGGAAAAAGAACCAAAAAATCATTGAATAAAAATACGTCAACGACTTTGGTCTTTGTCGAAAGAAAGAAAAGAAGGAAAAAGAAACAACAAAAAAGAACCACCGTATACAATTTTTTTTATCATCTTTGCTTTGCTTTTTTTGCACAAAAAAAAGAAAATAATCATAGGTAATAAAACAAAGCAAAATCAAAAACACAAACAAAAATGAGGGAGAAAAAAGTAACAATCAAAATGTAAGATATATAATCCCTGAAAAATGGATTTAACAGAAATTAAAGAATTTTGGATATCTTCGAAAATCAGAAATATGCAAATTTTCTACGGCTTAAAAATTTCAACTTATTGCACCTGGGGACATCATCATTCTGGACCCCAAGGGTATGTGTTCTTTCCAGAATCTTAAAAATTCTTTCGTTCTTTACCTCCGTCGGCAAAAGATCAAAGGCGGCATCCTCAAAAATGTTTCTGTCCCCTGCGAAAATAATCACATCCACAAAAACTTGTTAAGACCCTACAGTATGATGAAGTTTTGTCTATTTCTAAAACCAAAGACCACCTTTCATAATTTTAATACAAATTGGATTATCTGAGATCTTTGAACTTTGGCAATATATATAGTTAAAACCAAAATCATGAATGTTTTATGTCATTTGAGGGCATTCCAATAAAAACAGACGCTAACAAACAAAAACTGTTCAAAGATCTTTTTCAAAAATGCAAATTTTCATTATGGCGATGATGATTGCAGGTGTTAAATCTTACATATTAAAAAGTTGAATTACAAGAATGAATTTTAATTGAATTTTAATAGGGATTAAAGTATATGCCATTTGTTAAAAAATTTAAATAAATATAATTAAAGGGTTTTAGAAACTTTAAGCGTGAAAACGTTAAAATGCAATCAAGTGAGTAAGTGCAGACTACAAATAATTATTAATGTTTAAAATCTTTCTTTCTTTCTAGAAAACTTTTGGACATTTGTGTTTTATGATAATGACATCAAAGGAGTGATACTGTAGTTTGAAAAAAAAACTGATGTTTAGACCAGGACATTATTAGATTCGAAGAATGGAAATTTTTTGCAAAAACGAAAAATTTAATTAAAATGTTAGAAAGAAAAAATTACAGTACTCAAAAAAGTTTAGTAAAAAACTACATATGTCTTTTGCATGGCAGCAGTCCCAGCCAAGTCCGATAAAATTTTTAGCCCGGACCGAACTTTGTTGTTTTGAGATTTGGAAAAACACAAGAACAAAACAAAAGTGAAAAACCTTGCCCGGGCCCAAAATTTCTGATTTAGATATAGGCTAGATTTTATTCAAGGCCTGCCGGGGTCCCAAACCAGTTGCCAAGTTAAAGTTCGCCATATTATTTTTATCCAAAAAAACTTTAATACCCATCTCAAAAATTTGCATATGACATATAATCCCCACTATTTCTAATTTATGATTTTATAAAAACGAACATCATCATTTATTACCACTTTTTTGTATAAACTAAAACTGGTAAACCCGTGTTCTTTTCTTAATACTGTAAATGTATTCTTTTGCCATGACTCAAATAAAAATAATAATGCCATTGTTATGATATACCAAATTTTTTATAGAAAACACATGGATTAGTTTTTGAGTAGAAGAAGATTTATCAATGACCTCAAACCATTAAATGAAAAATAGAGATGATTCACTCGAAAACAGCTGGTGTAAAAACGGATTAACAGATAGGTACAAAAAATAAAAAGATTTGCGTTTCTGAATATATTGCTTTTTTGTGGTTTAATTTTTCTAATGGCATTAAACTAGAATGATGACTGCCTGAAAAGGGATTTGGTGAGTTTTCGGTACTCAAATTTGTAGGGCTTCCAAGAATTTAAGAATATTGTATATCAAAATATTTTTTTAACAACAAGTAAGAAAATTTGCATATCTAGCCAGGCTTAAATCCCAATATATTTTATCGTTATTCTTAACTATTCAAATTTTTTTTAACAAATTAAATCTCTAATCCTTGAAATAATGATCATAGTCTAATTCCAGCTTCATCAAACTCCAAAATTAGCATTTTTTACGTTAGGCAATCACGAAATCCCCTAAAGATCGCCCAGATCTGATGTCACCAAAAAAATTAAATTTTTGTACTCCACTCTTCCCTTAGAATTTTCACTTTGATCCTTGCCGCTTTTAAAGTGATTATCAGCTTACTCCCTACCACCTTCTAACCTGTTGACGTCAGATTTGGATAATCCCTAATTAATCTTCGTCAAAAGTGATATTTCAACTAAAGTTCTATGATCAACTAATTAATCTTTAAAAAATTTGCATAAATGATTTTTACTAGTCGGCGATGAGTTATATTTTAGACCAAACTTGGTCAGATTCTTCAAATTGTATGACCTTTGAAAGAATTTCGACATCAAAGAAAAGATGTTGAAATTTTTTAAACATCTATTCTTTTTTCCTTTGAAGTTTTTGATCCATTTCACTGACCCTATTGATGAACTTCTCTCCTCTCTCTTTCTTTCTTCAAATGACTTTTTGTGTCCTTAATCAATTCATCACTTTGTACAATTGATCTCTTCTTCTCAACCTGTTAACCCTACCGTATACTTTTTTTTTTCTTTTTCTCGAACTCAAGCAATAGTAACTTTTTGCCCCCAAGGGAAAAAACAAAAGAACAAAAAGGATTCATCAATGTTCAAAAATTAGATCACCTTCTTTTCGCATTTTTTGAAGTAGAGAAAACATGATATTTTTCATGTTTTCTTCAGTTTTCTTTAAAAAAATGCAAAATACGCATTCTTCTAGGAGACGACTATAACTTTATGCGCTGTAGTTACTACAAATTTAAGTATTTTATACTTTTTTACAAAATTTATAATAAACACATATATTTATTTGCGTCCTTCAAATTTTTAAAAACATCAAAAATAAATTTGTATTTTTAAAAACATCAAAAAATAGAAAAAAAATTTGGAGGGACTTAAATTAGCAAAAATAAAATAAAACCAAAATCAAACTCAAAAAAAGGTATTCTTTTGATACAATTTTTTTTATTTTGAACTTTAATTTAAAAGCTTTCATTTTCTCTTTTTTCTTTCGTTTCTTTCCAAAAAGCAAAATCCAAATTTTTTTTTGTAAAAACAAAAAAACTACAAAAATAAAATTTGGTTTAAAAATGGTGGTCTTTTTTCGAGGGATTTTGGAATATAAAAAAGTAGAAAAATTAATCGTTAAATAAAAGTATTTTAAAATACTGTAGTTATTTCGCTCAAAAAACATATTACATCAAAGAATTTAAAAAAAAAGACAACGAAGAATAAATCCGGCTTTCGAGAAGAAGGATTAAAGAAAGGATAAGCTAGACAAAAAAACAGCTGATGGAAAAAGATAAAGGTAGGTAGGCCATAAGAAAGATACTGTAATGAAATATATTATTGAGGCATCAATGACCTTGCTCCAAAATAATGTTGTTTTTGTTAGAAAAAAATAATGGCATCTGACATTTTCATCGAAGGAATGTTGGGGTTAGAAAGATTAACAAAAAAGACATTACGCAAATTATTAAAACGGAGACTAAAACTACTGTAATTTTTTGTTACAAATTTTCAAAAACTATCGTAATTTAAGATTTAGCGCAAATAAAAAGTTACAAACTCTCGTTATTAACCCTCAAAAATGTATAAAGGATTTCCTATTAACCATTTAAAAATTTGCATACCCGAAATAAAGCCCAGATCTCAGATATCAAACATCTCCATCGAAACATAAACATCAAAACCATAAACTAATCTCATCAAAACTAACCATTTTTTGTTTAAAATGATACAATTATATACACTTTTTTCATCCATCCTTTTTTCTATTGTAAGCATCCATAACAAACAATAATAATCAAGGCTAATGTCAACAAAGTTTAAGCTCAACATTGTCCATTGTTTAAAAAATCATGGATCAAATCATGCACTTTTTTCCAAACACAAAAAAGATTTATCCACAAAGACAAAAACGGATGAAGTTGTTTGAATTTGAAACATCAAAATTTGAACCTTTCAATTTTTAGCAGCAGCTGAAAAGATCAATCTCAAAATATCCACAACAAAAAATTTATCCAATTCTTCGATATAAAATTTTGTGTAAAAAAGATAGAAAAATCCAGAAAAAAATTCTTTGTTTTTTTTAAAAAAAGATATCTAAGATGCATATTTTTTTTGTCTACAAAAATTGCAAATGTTATTGTCTTTTGTTAAAAAAAAATACAAACGTGATAACAAAATGTATTCTTTGCATGCTATGGTTTTGATGTCTGATGTATTGGCTGGAAGAAGAAGATTTTTAGAGGGGATAAAAGTATAGAAAAACAATGAATAGCAAAGAGAGATAAGATATCATTGAAGAAGATCAAAGCTGAAAAAAAGGTCACAGTGGGCTTTGAATTCTTTTTTGTATCAGGAATTTTGATCGTGAAATTTGTTAAAATAGCAAAAAAGAAGATATTTAAAATCCAAATTTTGAAAAAAAAACAATGTTTTTTGTCAGTTTTCAAAAATAAGACGCATGCAAATTTTAGTTTTTGTTGCACATATGGCAATTTATCTTTAAAAGAGAGATATTAATTATGAGGCATTTCATATATCCACTTTGGTGTATATCTCAAATCCATTAACATGGTCAAATAAAGACTAATCAATGGTGTCAAATCGCAATTTGCATAAAATTAACCTGATCAAAATTGAAATTATGCAAATTTTTCATGCATATAAAAGTTTGTCTAGGTTTATGCTAATTTGGATCAAATTTCAATTTAAATTCCAGCTTTGCACTAAACAACTTTTAGATTTTGCCAGTTCTTCTTTAAACCTTCTTTTTTCGTTATTTGTACTTTAACTTTCACTTTTTATTTCCACGTGAGTCAAAAATATATTTATGTGTTGTTAACATTTTTTATCTATTTACTTTTTTATCGGTCCTTAAAAGTTTAGATAAAAAATGAGAAATCAAAGTTGTCAAAATTGTACATGTATTTTTTTGTCTTCAAACTATACACTTAAAAATTTGATAAGAATAATAACTGCAAAAAACGAAAGAAACGGAGGTTCTTTTTTCTCTTTAATTTGAAGTGACACACTTTTGTTTAAACTACAAGATACAAGAATGAAGAAGGTAAAGGTTTTTGATGATGAAAGTTTGAGAACAGGTTAAACAGCAAATCATTCACTCTTTGTTTATCAGTTTTACGTTTTTGAGTCGAATTTTTGGGAGGATTAACGTGAATCAGGGTTTTTTGGGTTAATTAGAGTGTAATGAAAAGTGTGTGTTTCATCATGATTCATCGATGTTAGGTATCAAAACAAATTTGAAATAAAAAAGTAATGACGAAATTTTGATGCAAAACATGTTTAATACCGTAATATGAAAGGACTGTAATAGCAAAATTTTAAAACATGCTGTTTTGTGACTTTAAAGCGGTAACAGCGGTTTTCAACTTTTTGGTTCAGGCCGCTTTTTTGGGGCAGGAAACTTTTGGGTTACCTGTGCTACTAATTTTGAAGTCGAATTCGTTCTGGTGGATCCAACCTCAATCAAAACCATCTAAAATAGAGATTTTTAAACGTTATTTGACGTTCTTGGGTCCAAACTTGGGCATATTTCTGGCACCAATGACTAACAAATCCAAATTTTGTATATCCCAAAAGATCAAAAGCAGTATTTATTTATTTGTTTTTTTCTTTCATAAACGGAAACAATTTTATTTCCTCAATAAATATTTTTTATATTTATTCAACTAAAAATCAATGTCTGATTTTTAAAAACCAAATAAGTGGAATATAAAAACAAGGATCAAAAAGGTCATTCAAACAATAGCAGAAAAAAACCTTCAAATTTTCACGTTTTATTCTTTAACAGTGGTTTTAGAAATGGAAGAAGACTAGTTTTTGAAAAAACAGAAAAAAATCAAGTGTTCACAAATTTTTACTTTTCTTTTTAAATACCATAAGCTTAAACATTTGGTGTGATTTTTAATAAAATGATGTTTGAAAATTTAAAATAAAGAATTTTACCAATTATTTATCTAATGAAAGAACAACATAACACAAATGCTATTTCAACATAAACTTTTTTAGTAGACAATTGCATCTTCTTATAGGAAATTTTGCAAGGTGAAAAAAGTTGAACAAAACGTTAACATTGAAAATTTGTTCAATTTTGTCAAAAAACTTTTTTTATGAATTCAAATTTTACCAGACGCAGCGCGCCCCGAAGGGGCGCGCTGCGGCTGTTTACGACTCAACTTCCCTACCTTTCTACCCCTAAAAATCGATTTTCGTCAATTTTGATCGTAGAGCTATGAAATTTGGCAGGTATGTAGAGAAAAAAATCGCATTTGATAATTTTTTGGGTTTGACCCCCCAAACCCCCTAGGACCCGAGATATGCCCCGAAAACGCCCGGACGAGTTCGAAAATCGATGTTCCCGGTATGTAGGACGTATGAGAGGTACTGGAATGAATCGGGCGTGGTCTAAATAGTACTAAACGACTTTTGGTTTGTCCCGGACGGTTCATTTTTGACCCCGGGGGACCACTTTTTCTTTAAAAAAACGGGGGTTTTGCGGGGTTTCGAGATTTTTTGTCAAGTACGAGTTTAGATAAGTATTGGAATCGATAGCCCGTAATTAGTTACATATAAATTGACATCGGGTTCACTGATATATCCTCATTTTTGACCCCGGGGGACCACTTTTTCTTTAAAAAAACGGGGGTTTTGCGGGGTTTCGAGATTTTTTGTCAAGTACGAGTTTAGATAAGTATTGGAATCGATAGCCCGTAATTAGTTACATATAAATTGACATCGGGTTCACTGATATATCCTCATTTTTGACCCCGGGGGACCACTTTTTCTTTAAAAAAACGGGGGTTTTGCGGGGTTTCGATGTTTTTTGTCAAGTACGAGTTTAGATAAGTATTGGAACCGATAGCCCGTATTTAGTTACATATAAATCGACACCGGGTTTACTGTTTTATCTTTTTTTTTGACCCCAGGGGAACAATTTTTTGTGTTAAAAACGGGGTTTTGCAGGGTTTCGAGATTTTTTGTCACGTACGAGCTTAGATAAATATTGGAATCGATAGCCCGTTATTAGTTACATATGAATCGATGCCGGGTTCACTGGTATATCTTGGTTTTTGAACCCGGGAGACCACTTTTTTCTTAAAAATTTGGCGTTTTGCGGGGTTTCGAGATTTTTTGTTGAGTACGAGGTTATAGATATATTTCACCGTCGTCTGTGATATGTGTTACGTGCAGATTTGCTTGTCATTCGTTATCCTAGTCATTGGTTTGAAGGCGGAATAATGAGCCTCGGCCCGAAGGGCCGGGGCTCATTTCCTTCTGCTATGCCAAAAACTGTAAGAAACAAAATTACTGTAACTATTACATCATACATGTTAAACCAAAACTATTTTAACAAATCAATTGTTATATCATTTAATATTGAATAATTATTTAAAATTAATAAAATCCCCTTTTTTCTCAAAAAAACAACAACAATCAATAAAAACAAAAGTAACTTTATCAAATTCATATTTCTTACAAATCGTTTAACTCATTTTTAGTGCTTCGCAGCAGACGGCTCAGGAGACTAGCCAACGGGGAAACAATAATTAAAAATTATAACAAATACGGCTGTTGCAATGTTATACGTGAAAAGAGATTAAAGGTTGCAGACGGGATTGGCTTACTGTAAGACGGGAAAGGAGATTAAAGAAGAGATCCAGGATCGGCTGTAATACGGGAAGCGACATTAATTTTATTTTGAGAGACTACCGTACAACAGCCATCGCCCTCTTCAATAATTCAAACATCATCATTCAGCCCTCCAATATTCATGTATATCCAATTTGAATTTACGAAACTTTATTTAAATTCAATTATTAAGAATACTTTATGTTTTTACTATAAAATGACTTTAACCAATACAATAAAAAATTAAGTAACTATAAATTTAAAAAATTTAGCAGTGTTTTCGTGCCGCCACCGCCGGCAGATTGGCGTTGCCGCCGGCGGCGGTAATCCGAAAAGTTCAAAGAGATTTGCCTATGTTCGCTGGAAACAGGTAAATAGTGAGATTTGTATAAATATTCTTTGAATTCGCGGCGCGGCGATCATCAACATGTCTGCTTTTTATTTCTTGCAGAGGGCGATGGCTGTTGTACGGTAGTCTCTCAAAATAAAATTAATGTCGCTTCCCGTATTACAGCCGATCTCTTCTTTAATCTCCTTTCCCGTCTTACAGTAAGCCAATCCCGTCTGCAACCTTTAATCTCTTTTCCCGTCTTACATTGCAACAGCCGTATTTGTTATAATTTTTAATTATTGTTTCCCCGTTGGCTAGTTTGTTTATGAAGTACAGGGTGGTCCATTTATAATTTTAACACATTTTGTGATGGCAAATTGATTGCAGAAGGTCTCAGAAGCTCATATTTTGTAGGAAGGTCACTAACAAAGGGGAGTACCTTTTGCGCCAAAAATTTTGGCAATCTGGGACATTTTGCCAAACCGCGCCAAATTCAAATTTTTTTGATCCTGGACGTAAAACCGTGCATTGGCAATATTAATTGAGTCATTATCAACAATTTAAGGCGCCCAGGACATCTATTGGATCATTATTTAACCTCAAAAATTCAAAAAAACTTTTTTTTTTGTTTAAACGCCTAAATTTCGGTTTTTATAGGTTTTCAAGGGTGGGGAATTCGATTCTGATATTTATTTTTAATGGTTTTAACGTATTTTTAATTTAAACAGACATTTTGACATTTCGTACCAAAAGTATTCATTAAACTAAAAATACGTTAAAACCATTAAAAATAAATATCAGAATCGAATTCCCCACCCTTGAAAACCTATAAAAACCGAAAATTAGGCGTTTAAACGAAAAAAAAGTTTTTTTGAATTTTTGAGGTTAAACGATAAATAATGATCCAATAGATGTCCTGGGCGTCTTAAATTGTTGATAATGACTCAATTAATATTGCCAATGCACGGTTTTACGTCCAGGATCAAAAAAATTTGAATTTGGCGCGGTTTGGCAAAATGTCCCCGAATGCCAAAATTTTTGGCGCAAAAGGTACTCCCCTTTGTTAGTGACCTTCCTACAAAATATGAGCTTCTGAGACCTTCTGCAATCAATTTGCCATCACAAAATGTGTTAAAATTATAAATGGACCACCCTGTATCTTCTTTCCTCCTTTATTCTTTTTTATCCTTGCAGGGGTGGAAAAGAAGGGGACCTTGCGCATCCAACAATAAATAAAATGTTTTGACACTAATGGAAAAAGCGTTGTTTACTTTTTTTGATGAAAAAAGGTTCCTCAAAAATGAGGAAATTATTTTCACGTTTTTTAAAAACTTGAATGAAAAGTTTTAAATTTCAAGGATATTTTTGATAGCTTTTAAGCAGGCGTGAAAAAAGTTGAATGATGTCCAAAGAATAAAAACTAGGATGAAATTTGAAGTGTTTTTTTTTTCACGAATAAAAGTTATTTGTTTTTCTGAGATAAACGAAAAACACATCGGTTAAAAGTTAAAAATAACAAAAATAAGGTTAAATTTAGTACTAAAGTAAAAATGAAGAGGATGATGGGGGATATAAACATTTGTGGGGACAAAAAGTATTTTAGAGATCATTGGTTCTAAATCTATGCAAATTTTTAATCTTGCAAAACAACTAATTTTTCAAAGTTCAAAAACCGGAGATTTTAAAAACTGAACAGAGACAAAAGATGACGAAAATAGAATTTGGAGTTAAAAATATTGTTTGCTAAAAAACAAAAATTTGCATAAAATGGTTTTAGAAATATTATCTATGCAAATTTGTCGTTTCCGTCATTTATGCAAATTTAGTTGTTTCTTTTCCATTATTTTTAGCGTCTCAATTTCAAAGGACACTATGCAAATTTTCAAACTTAAAATTTGCATAAACAGTTAACAGGCAATATTGAAAATTACCAAAAAAACTTTATTACCAAAAAATTACAAAACAAAATTATTACCATTATTAATATTTACATATTACAGATACATATTAAAAACTTATTTGATGATCGTCTACCCCTTTCCAGAATAATAGCTACAGTAACCCTGTAAATAACAAAAATTATAAAATTTAACATTTAACAAAGATTGCAAGATTTTGCGCAATTCTTTTTCTTGTATTCTTTTGGATAATATTGATTGGTGCAAAAACCGGTGTCAACCCATTCACGGCATTTTGGATTTGCATCATTGCAAGCTGTTGCCAATGGGATATGTGCCCCACAGGAATTACAAGTTTTTGGGCAAAGTTTTTTCATGTATTCCATGTACAAAGGATGCCCGCAGAGATTAGCCCGTTCAGAGCAATTCTTTCCAACATCAACACAATTGGTATTGGTGCCAGTGGCTGGGGCTGGTGGTTTGACAGCTGATGGTGCAGGGGCTGGGATTTCGGTAACGATGGGGTTGCTGGTGACTCCGGGGATACAGAATCCACAAGTTCGAGCACATTGTTTTTGCATGGTTGCTTTTTGTTCCGGATTGGTGCAGACAGCTTTCATTGTTCGGCATTCAGCATTTGTGTCTCGGCAGGAAGTTTTCGTGCAAAGACCACAAGTTCCAGCACAGTATTTTGAAAGAACATCAAACCATTTCGAAACATTGCATTTGTCTTTGTTTCGTTGGCAATCGATAATTCCAGAGTCATCATCTTCGCAGCTGAAAAAGTGAAATTAGAATAGTTCAAAAATTTGCATAATTGTGATTTGGTGGTCAAATTTATGCAAATTTGTGTTATCAACAAACACAAACTTTGTGCACTCAATTAACAAAAAAAAATTTGCATAATCTGATTATACTCTAATTTTTGGATTTAATATAAAAATTTGCATAATCGGCACCTTTGTCAAAATCATAAAAAATAACTCACGAATAGTTCATATCTTCGCAGCAGATGGCACATTGTTTTCGGCAACTTTTTGCGATATCTTCATATCCAGGTTGATCGCATTTAGGATCACGACGACCAGTTTTTTCATCTGGAGCAGCAAACAAGGATTCACAGACTTCAGGCCCTCTGGCATCAGTACATGCTCGGGCAGTAGCAATAAAACGTTTTGTCTTGTCATCTTGGCATCGCATTCGTCCACTTGGATTTGGATTTTCAATATCAATTTTATTTGGGATTAGTTGGTCTCCAGAATTATTGTTAGTGGAGGATTCTGGGAGGGATTCAGGAAGTGATGGGCCATTGTTGTTTCCAGGATTAGTAGGAAGGTCAGGACCAAATTCACCACCAATTCCAGGGCCACCATTTGGACCTTGTGGTGGAGGAAGAATTAATCCACCTTCTTCACCACCCTTATTTTGACTAGCATTCTTTGCAAGACCACTTAAAAATTCCAACGCTTCAGCAGATGATAATTCTTTATCCCCTACGGCAACACGATTTCGAACAAGTTTTTCATCGCTGTCAAGGGCAAAGGCAGTACCGAAAATTGCAAATGGCAAAATTGCAAAAATACAAATTGATCGAAATCTCATATTTTTTGGATTAGGAAGATGTCGGATGAAATGAATAAAACACAAAAGTGATGAATTTGACCATTGCTGGAATCGCTTATATACTCAAGCAATGTCCGCGTTTAAATGTGGACATATCCAGGTGGTCAAATATATCCCAAGGACATTTAAATTTTTAAAAAAGTGTCCATTTAAGTTTTTCTTTGAATTTGGGCAGTTATTTTAAAAAATTGACCAATTTTACGTTTTTTTTTTGTGTTTCTATTTAGACAGAAGGTAGTCCTTTTTTGGAAGCAAAATTTATATGTTTGACAACTAAAATAGTAATAATTTTACAACAAAATGTTGAATAAAATGAAACGTTTTTGTTTCAGTTTTCCACATTTTTATGTAATTTTATGTTTTTTACTTTTTTAGTTACAGATTTGGATTCTGAAAAACTACTAACGGTTACTGTAAGATTCTGTAGAAAGTTTTGTGCCATACTTTACAGTATCCTCTGTGAGCTTTAAGGAAAACTTTTACTTTAAAAATGTGTTGGATCATGCGGTATTGGAATCCATATCTTCGAATCTGTTTAGTCATTCCTATTTTTTTTTAAACAGAAACAGTAAACCAAAACACTGTTCAAAATTCATTCATTGATTAACAAAAGTTGTTTTGAAAACCGTTATTGTAAAAATTGTTTTTAATTTTAATCATTGTTTAACTTTTGCCATACAAGCTTTATTGTGTTGTTGCAACAATAATAGTAAGAACGTGATCAAATGAAACAAAAAAGTACATGGTTTTGCCAAAAACAGTTAAACAAATATTATCCATTTTTTATCCATTTTCGATATCCTCACAAATTCCAAAAATAAAAATAATGAATCAAAATTAGAAACATTATATTTGTTTTTAGCTTTCTTTGAGTCCCAAAAAATAAAATTGTTTAATGTTTGTTTAATCAAAGCTTTTTGGAACAATTTTTTGATGACAAATAAAAGTGTAATAATAATGGACACAAAAATTATCGATGAAAGAAAGAGAGATATTTGATGCAATGTTTATCTGGATTTGTGTTTTACTTAAAATTTATTATTTTAAGTTGAATTTGGTAAAATATTAAAAAAAGGGATCGAAAATAGTTTTGAAAAACGATATCAAAAATAACAATCAAAACCAACGAGTAATATCATTTACCACTTTTGTTAACATGCTGATTATAATAAACTACAGTATTCTCATATACGTACGGCATCCGAGAAAAAAAAATAAACAAGCTCAACAAATCTGCACAACGTCTTTCAAAATGTTAATATCCATCAATCATTTAATTCAACACAAGTACCGTAATCAACAAACAACAGAAACTACCGAGACATATTTGTCATACTTAAACACTAATACTCTAGTATCAAAAATCATCCAATTCATTTCAGCCCACCCAAAACTCAAATCCCAAAAAAACGACTCCACCTTCTCCAAAAATCAAATTTAAAAGAAACAAAAACTTTATAAAAAATTTCTAAAACCATTGTTGAAAAACAAACAAAATTCAAAGAAAATTTAGAATACAAAAAAACACAATGAAAAACATTTACAAAACAAATTTATCATTCATCGTCTTCATCAAAATCAAGTCCAAGATCATAGATATCCATTCCAGCACTTTCAAAAAATTCACGATATCCATTACCACCATAATTAGCATTGACAGGATTTCGATATCCTCCAAATCCATGATGATGATTATAAGCTACATTCATACGAGGTGGGATATGTCCATCTTTCAACATTTTTGGAGTAATTTTAACAGCTTCTCCAGACGATCGTTTTGCAAAAGCAGTAAAGACTTCCAAGCATTTTTGTGGAGAAACTAATCCATTTGGATGAATAATATTTGCCCAAGAATGAAGAGTAGCATTTTCCAATTTCATTTCTTTCATAATTGGAGCCAAAACCATTTTCATGCCATTTGGATTAACTGGAAGGATTCCTCGTTGCTTGCATTCATTTTTGCCCCATTCAAATATCTAAAAATAATTAATGTATTATTAGTACTTTATCAACATATCCACCCACCTTGAGGAGAAGGTTTTCTTCGGTTAAATATTCAGTCCGAGGACAATCTTTTGCAATTCGTCGAATCAATTCAGGAGAAGCACGATTGACACCAGTGGCAGAGGTATAATTAAAATTATCAAAATTTTTGTTACAAAGCCTATTGAAGCAAAGAGAAACCATTTCAGGTGCTTCTTCTTCATAGAGAATTGCAAGTTCGCAGTATTGAAGAAGACCATCCTTGGAAGAGCATTGTCCACGAACAAATTCCATACACTTTGCTTTCAATGATGGAACCATGTACATGTTACCTAAAAATAGAACGTATTAAACAAAAGGAAGAGATTAAATAGACAAAGGTCTAGAGCAAAAACCAGCACGAACAATTATTACCTTGAACTTGTTCATGACAAAGAGTCAGCCATAATCTCTAACTCATAAAAAAGTAAAAAACTTACTCATATGCAACAAAGTCTTCAAATTTCCTTCATTAATATCACATTGACGAAGATAAAGAAACTTCAAAAAATTTTTGAAATCTGCTGCAGTAACTTCTTTATCATTGATAATATGTCGGCCATCATCATCAACCAAGCCATGAAAGATCATTGCCTTGAGGACATCCGATTGACCATTGATAACACATTTATGTGCTTTTACAAGCTAAAAAAGAGATAAACATTATATATTTAACATTCCACATAATAAATAGCAAACTTACTTCTCCATGGACGACAAAAGTTAAATCAGCATCATCATTCTTGTTAGAATAAAGGTTCTTCATAGTATCCAAAATGGTATTCATTTTTTAGCAATAGAAAATTTGTTGTTGATAAAAATAAAACAACTGATGAAAAAAATTGAATGAAAGAAAAAAACGAAAAAAGAAATTGGTTTTTCTTCGAGAACTTTCTTTGAGCGAGAGAAAGCGTCGTCGCTTTTGTGAAAGTTACCAGCAACAAGGTTTTCGTGTTGAGACTCATGCAAGTAAATAAAATTTTTAAAAACGTTGAAAGCTTCTGTAGTTTATTTTTGAACCCAAAATTTTTAAGTTAGCAAAGTTTTAGACGAATACACTTAAACAAAAATATCATTTTTCAATGGTTTTCCTAATGTACAACAAATCATAATATATTATGATTTCACGGCAGAAAAGTCAAACTTTTTATCCGCTTCAAAATCAAAACCCTTTTTTCGGTTCTAAAATTTATTTTTTCGATCCAAATTTCAATTTTTAATTTTATGTCTTCCCTTCTCAATATTACTGTACTACTGCAGATTAAAAAAGCTAAACAACAAAAACTTTATAAAGGAATTCAAACATAAAAAAGTACAAACAAAAGTTTAATCATAAAATTGTAACGTAAATTAAAAAAAGATTTTCAAGAAATTATCCTTCTCTGCTTCAGAATCCATCATCAAATCCACCGAAGCCTCCACGGCCAGCACCAAAACCTCCGCGGCCAGCACCAAAACCTCCACGAGCAAGACCAAAACTTCCACGGCCAGCACCAAAACCACCACGAGTAGGACCAAAGCCACCACCACTTCCAGCAGTATCATTATCAGCAGGTTGAGAAAAACCACCTCGAGCAGCACCAAAACTTCCACGGCCAGCACCAAAGCCACCACGAGCAGCACCAAAGCAAATAGCAGCATCATTATCAGCAGGTTGAGAAAAACCTCCACGAGCAGCACCAAAACTTCCACGGCCAGCACCAAAGCCACCACGAGCAGCACCAAAGCCAATAGCAGCATCATTATCAGCAAGTTGAGAAAAACCACCTCGAGCAGCACCAAAACCACCACGAGCAGCACCAAAGCTACCACGACCTGCACCAAATCCACCACTACCTCCAGCAGCAGCATTATCAGCAGGTTGAGGAAAACCACCATATCCACCGCGAGAATTTGAAGGAAATTCATAATCGTTCAAAATTACATTCCATGGCATATCGTCATCTTCAAGTATATTTGGAGTCACGTCCAAAATATCCGGAAGGCAACATTTTAAAAAACTTGCAAAAACCTTTAAGCATTCTTCTTCTGGTGCCAAACCATTTGGATAAATAATTGTAAGCCAAGTTTGAATAGAAACTTCTTCCAAATTCATATACTTCAAAATTGGAGACAAAACTTTGCAAAGTCCAGCACATCAGCAGGAATATTTTGAGCTTGACATTCTTTTTCACCCCAAGCAACAACCTGAAAAAGAAATATATGTTATAATAATTGGTGTCCCAAAATTTTCGACGGTAAATGCAACACATGAAGCAAACCAATGAATCATATCTTCCACTAATATACTGTAAAAACATAAACCTACAATGCCAAGAAGTTTTTCTTCAGAAAAGTTACGGCTTCGAGGACAATCTTTTGCAATTCTTTCAACCAATTCTGGAGGGCAAAGAAACATGCTATCACCAATAACAATATAAAGTGATTGAAGACTCATATGTGAAAGAATATCAAAGCAAAGTTGAAGTACATCAGGGAATTCCTTTTCGTTATCAATAGCCAAAGCACAATATTGAAGAATTTGATGAGCACTTGGAGTGCGAATGCATTGAGACTTGATGAAATCCATACATTTTTCCTTCAAATGTGGAACCATAAAAATGTCACCTAAAAAGTTAAATAGTATATGAATATACATATCAAAGAAGGACATTTTAAGCTTCTAGGCAGTATTCAACACTAGAAATGCCAAAATTTGGGTTCTTTTTCAGGACACCAACTTGACACAAGGCTTCAGAATGTTTAAACTTAACAGAAGGGTGTAAAAAAAGAATGCAGAAGCTGACCCACGAAATTTCACAAGTTGTGGGATGTCTAACAGCAAGGAATATGTTGTGTCAGACGAATCATCCGATCTCAAGAACGAAAAAATGTTTCCCCAGTTCTGCAACATATAAATGTAACAAGAAAAAAACTTACTCATCCAAATTAAAGTTGAAAGATTTGAACATTTAATATCGCACTGATTGAGATAAAGAAATTTAAGAAAATTCTTAAAATCTTCAACACCAATTTTATCATTTTCAATTCGATATTTTCCATCGGCAGGTGCTTTTCGAGGATGAAGCATTGATTTAAGAACTTTTGATCGATCAGATATGATACATTTATGAGCTTTAAACTCCTAAAAATAATGTTACTTATTACATGTCATAAATAAGTAACATTATTAAAAGAACTTACTTGTCCACCAACAACAAATGTTGCATCCGCATCGTCATGTTTATTTTCATAAAGATTCAACAAAGTTTGATTAATTGCTGTTGCCATTTTTCAAAATGAAAAAGTGTTAGCTGAAAAAAGATAAAGCTATTAATAATAAATTAATTAATGAAGTAATTAATAAATAATATTATAATTAATTATGAGAAAAAAGAAGCAACTGCAAAAAAATCAAAGAAGAAAAAATTACAAGTACAACTTTTTTTCTCTCTCGCTTTTGTGAAAATTGTCAACAGTCAAGAAGTCGTGTTGGGACCAACGTGACAGGCAAAAATAGGCTACTGTAATAAAGTGTTGAAAATGGTAGGCTATGGGTATGAGAAAATATTTGGGCTTATTGTTTTGCGATTACAAGATTAAAAATTAATTTAATTCGTTTCAAAATTAAAGTCGCCTCCATGGTATTCCATAAAAAGTATCATTTTTTTTATTTATAAAAATGGCATTTTTGTTTGTATTTTTGTGGTTTTTTAGTCGAAGGTGTAAACATTTGCTGCCAGCCGTTATATCTGTTTTTGTGCAGTCAACCTAACAAAAATTTTCAATGCGTTAATGTTTTTTAGAAACTTGATATGCAAATTTTAGCATTAACTTTTATTAAAAGATCAATGTTTTTGATTTGTTACGATGTTGTAAAACTGTCTTTGCATCAAATCTTTTTCAATTTTCTTAGATTAATTAATTAAAGAATGGTTCATAATTACTGTAAATAAAAAAATGAACAAAAAAGATCAACAAAACTTTTTCTGTATATGCAACTTTTCATTTTTCATCTTTTTTTTACGGAAGTGAAAGTTATAAATCATTTTTCCCTTTCTTCGCTTTTTTGGAGTCATTCAATTTTTGAGTCATTAAATTATAATTTCTGGAAACTGAAATTACGTTAAAAATAAAAAAAGTTTTTGAAACCAAAGAAAAAAAAAGAAAGAATTATTATACTTTTTTTGAGTCACCGAAAAAAGGAAAGGTATCCCTTTACTTTCTTCTGTTTTCCTTTTTTTTGATTGCATTCTTTTCAACGGAAGTTGTCATGCGCAAAAAAGTTCCAATTATTATTGTTATTATTCAAAACCTCAAAGAAAGAAAAGAAAATGAAAGAAAAAAAGCGGCAAAAAAGAAGGGTTCCTTTTTTTCGACCTAATTAAGTCTGGATTTTTTGGTAGTTGAAAAAAGTTAGTTTTGATCCATTTTTGTATATGGGATAATCCATTTTTATTCAATATGCAAATTTTATATCTGCTAACATTCCTTGGCATTTTGCCTCAGGGAATTGCCTTCTTCTTCGGCCCAATGGGAGGTGGATGTAATTGTCCACCGCCGCCTTCATGTGGTCCTCCCCCAGCTTGTGCTGCTCCGCCACCACCACCTTCTTCGGGATGTGGAGGTGGTGGGTATCAAGCATTCCCAGGTGGTCCCCTTCCTAGTTCAGTGCCTTTATTCCAACCTCAACAACCCCAACAGCAGCAACAACCATTTTATCCACCTCCAGGGAATGGTGGTGGATTTATTGGACCTCCTGGAGTTGGAGGGGGAGAATACGTTCAAGCACCTAATATTTTGCCAAGTTTACAATTGGGACAAGGTGCACCACCTGCTCCAGCTGCACCACCAGGATTTCAACCTCAACCAAGCTATAATCAACCACCTCCACCTCCTCCCCCGCCTCCACCACCACCTCCAGTAAGACCAGCAGTAAGTTATGCAAATTTTTTAGTGGTCTGATATTTTATGCAAGTTTTTACTTGATTTAAAAATTTATGCAAATTTATAAGACTTTGAAAGTTTTTATGCAAATTTTTGCTTGAGTTAAAAACAATTTATGCAAATTTTTACTTAAATTCAAAATTTATGCAAATTTTTCAAAAATTTCTCAATAAAATTTAAATATAGTTATCACATTTTACACATATCCATTGAAATTTTAGCCTTCCCCATACAACCAACATGGCCCTGAAGAATCCCATTCCTTTACCGATTACGAAGAAAAGATATCCGTTGAACCAGCAGAACGGTCCTATCATTCTGCAACTCCCCCATCATCGTACATTGACACGGATGCAAAAAGTTCAAGTCGATCCCAGACTCAAGTTGAAGTGATCCCTTCTAACAAAAATGAAGAAAACTCCTACAAAGACAAAGTTTTATTTTTTAACTAAAAATTTTTAATAACATTTTTTTGTAAAACTTTAAAATAAACTTTTAAACAATCCATTTTTCCAGGATTTGGAAGAAAGATATGATTTTGAAATTCAACAAAAACCAATTAAAAAAGTTACTGAAAATTTGCCAACAACTTCTGGAGGAATGACATTGAAATCAGTCACATTGATTCGAACAACCCTTCCACCAACGACTCCAACAACAACAACTTTTCCAACATTATTTACAACAACAACATCTGCGGCAGGTGGAGATTTATATGATGATAAATTACCGGAGATTGATGAATTTTATGAAAATTCTTCGAATAAAACAAAAGGAAATAAATTGTTTAAAAGTGATGTAAGTTTTTTCTAAATTTAGAGATTTATTAGGGACACTTTTCTTAAATATATCATAATTTTATATGCAAAATTTAAAACATTTTTTTTATATTTATTAATCGAAGAGTTTTGCATTTCAAGATTTTTACGAAAGTTTTGTTTCATTTTTGGGTTCCATTTTCTTACAACAGCTATTTTTCTAAGCTTAAAATAATTTGCTCCAAAAATTAAATATTCAAACAAACCAAATCATTTCTGTTGACAAAGCAGCGATTTTCTTTTTTAATTTATTTCTGCTGCAAAAAGTATTTCATCGTTCCGTGACAGAGAAGAAACAAATTCTAATGTCATTTATTTCAACATAAAAAATGTTTAAAATTTCTTTCATAAGAATGACCGACAAACTTCTTCTTTTCGGAAAAAGTATTACAAAAAATGCAACATTTTTAACGTTGATAGCACACAAATTACATTATTTTTGGTCCAGTCCTTCCGTGTTGGTCCATTATAAATATATGCATTAATTATTCACTTTTTAATTAAAACATGGTTTCTTGAGAATACCAATTAAAATAGCAAATTAACTTTAACGCAGGTCAAAAACAGAAAATATACTTATTATTTTATATATTGGTTTTTTGAGATGCTTCATCCGACAATTAGGGATTGTGATTCGGAGATATTCTTTACTTTAAAGCCTTTCCTTAAAACCATAAAAATCATATCAGAAAATAAAAAAATCACAAAATTAGAAAGAAACAAAAGTCAAAACATTTTCATAAAATCAAAAAAAGGAATTTATTTCACTTTTTTGTGTAATGTTTTTAGTTTAATTTTGCTGCACTTCTCTTTTAAGAAAAAGATTTATTTCAAATGTCTAATTTCAAAATAGAAAAAAACCACAACTTTACTGGTGTCAAATATATTTTCTTTCTTGCTGTGAACTTTTTAAACGCATTTTTTGTCTAATCTTTTTTAAAAAATATTTTATTTACTGACTTAAAAAATGCTATAGAACACATTTTTTTGATATTTATATAAATAACACACAACTAAAAAAAGAAAACAACCTCCAAAATATTATAATGCACATTAATTAATAAATAAAATAATAATTTTAAGACTCTCACAAATGATTATTCGGACAGTTCATTTCGTACAAAAATTGCTGGAGTAAAAAGTCGAATTGCAAATGAAAATGATCGAGATATTAAATGTGGAAATGAATCACTGAAAAAGATTATGATGGAAGTAAGTTCCAAAAACACTGTTAAAAAGTTGTCACACATTAAATTTGCATATTTTTATAGAATATTGTTTCATCCCCAACAATCTCAAAACAATTGATTTTTTCAGCTGGAAAACAACGATTCCAAAAATTGATTGATGTTGTATGTTCAAGAAATAAATTTTCGTATACTGTAGTTTCGAGTCAAATTTATTGTGAAGTTACAAAACCTCCTGTAACTTGTTTTGCCTTCTTTCAACCATAATTATCCTTTTTGTAAATGATTTTGAATGTCTACATAATAAATTGAATAAATTTAAACCAAATCTGTCAAATAACGTTATGAGCAAACAATAAATAAATCCTGAATCATACCATTTTTCTCACTTTTTTTGACACATTCAAGATGTTATTTATTGAGATTTTTTAATTAGTGTTGAAACATTATTTGAGGTTCTTTGTATATGGTTTTTTAGTATTGTGTTGAAAATTAATCGAGTGTATCGTAATTCAATAACTGAACAAATAAAAAAATTTCTACAGCATTTTTTATTAAAATTTATAAAATATTCAAAAAAGAAATTAAACCGTTTATTTCGAGCAATAAAAAAGCTAACATTTTTTTGCGACGAAAGATTTGTTTTCTATTCTGTGACAATGTTTTTGAAATAAGATGTCACAAATTTTGTTTAAAAGAAAAAATGTTCAGCAGTCTGCGAATAAAAGAATTTTTATGCCCTACAAAAAAGAAGCGTTATTTTTAGAGTTGCAACTTTTACAATATTGTTTTCTTTTAATGAAAATTGTCAACTAACAAAAGTGAATTGAAATTGTAATTAGTTATGTTTAATAAAAACACAATTATTTAATGTTCGAATCTGCATCCCAAGACATCGAAAGCAACGAATAGTGCCTGTTCTTTTACCTGACATATTTGAAAAAATTCAAATTCAAATTTCTTTGTTTTTTATAGGAAATAAAATACTAAAAAAAATCGATTCAGGCAGTTTCAACTGAAAAAAAACATTTTCTGACGAAGAACGAAATATTTTTCAGAATTTTTTTGGTTTCAAAAATGATTGATTTTGTTTCAAAAGACTTTTTGCAATTTGTGTTTTCTCTTTTTATTTACTTTTCACAATTTTTTGCGCAAAAAATTTATTTTGAATATTTTTAACACTTTTTTGTTTTGCTTTTTCTAAATTAATATTTTTGTTATAATGATAAAAGCTAAAAGTTAGATTTAAAAATTCCTGAAATACAGCAGTTTCCAGTAAATATAATTTTGAAGTATTACTATACATACAACGTTTTAATAAAATTTTAAAATTAGTCAAAACAATCCTTGTTTTCCTTTAAGTCCAGCAATTAACAGATTATTTTTTTTGTCTTTAATTTTAATGTAAAAATTTGATACATTAAGAAATTGGAGCACATTTTTGTTTTAAAATTATTAATATTGCAGATGCAAAACTGTGAATGTTTTTTAAGTATAAAAAGTATAAAATCATTGCTTTTGCGAAATATATTTTTCCCATAGAAAAGTCTATTTCAAAATCGATCGTTGCAAAACGACATATTTTGTTCAAGATGAAAAGATTTTGTCCTTTTCCATTTCATTTTTCTTCATTCAATTTGTTTTTCACAAAAATAAGACTATTTTTTAAAATATTTTAATCCTCGGTTTTTAATGAAAAACTTGAATCATGAAATAATTTAGGATAAATCAGATTGCACCATTTCTTTTTAAATGGATCTTAAACTTAATGTTACTATTCTAAATTTAGTATTCATTCATTATTGAAAATTGTAGTAGAATTAATTTTAAAATTTTACCAAAAAATGAATGAAAAATAATTTGAAGTTTGTTTTCTGTTTTATGAAATATGTTTTTGTATAAAATTTTTACTACGTTTGCTACACAGTGTTGGCATTTCTAAGATGGTGCTATTAGCTAAAAAAGATTTGAATGCAATTGTTAGAGCAACTTTCAACCAAGTGTGAAAACAAAGGAATAGTTTTTTAAAATTGCTTTCCATTAGAAAATAGAAAAAGTTTAACAAATAAATAATGTGAATTCGGTGTAATTTTTTTGTTATACAGTTTTGAAATAAAAAAAAATTCGTTAAATTCAGATTAAACAAGAGAATACGGCAGAGAAAAGAAAAACGTATTAAAAATTAAAAAAACGATGACAAAATATTGACAATGAATCATCCTGCAAAAAAATTGGTACTTTCAACGATAAAAAAGAGTTTTTTTTTCACCCTGTCAAAAACAAAATTTTTGTTTAGTTTCCGCAATAAAAAGGATGTTTCGAAATTGAGTGCTGATTGTCTAAAAAACAGAAAAACGATTTAGACATATTTCGCTTCATATAAAAAAAGATGACATGTTGAATTTATTGAAACGCCAATGTTTTCACACATCATTTTTTATTAACACCTTTTCTAATTTTGAATATTCAAGTCTGGTATTTAATTATAATTTTGAAATCCTAAAGGATGGTATTTATAAAAAATATATTGTAAACAATAGCAAATGAAAGTGTTAAAAAACGATAGGGAACATTAAATTATTAAGTTTTAGAAAGAAAGTAAACATATCTGATATTAAAAATAATGTTCCATCTTTTGATACATTAATTGATACAATTTACTTTTTTTATGGTTTCCAAGTTTAACGTATTTGTCTCAAGTGTTGTTATGATGACAAAACAATGTTTGAACATTTGTTACTACAACAACAACAGCTGGTGGGAATTTATACAATGATAAATTACCGGAAATTAAGGAATTTTATGAAATTTCTTCAAATAAAACAAAAGGAAATAAATTTTTTAAAAGTGATGTAAGTTTTATTATTTTAAATATTGCAGAAGTTTTGCCATTAATACCATATAAAGTTTAAATTTAGTTTTTCGGTGTATTTTTCAGATAATGGTCTTGATCTAAAACTGAAAAATTCATGTCCCATGATTTAAATATTAAAAAAAACCAAAGCAATTTTGTTGACAAAGCAGCCGTTATCTTTTTCTTTTTTTTCTCGTTTTAGTTTAACAATCTTTCCATTTCTTTCAAATGGATTCATTTCAGGCGTCTTTTATTTCAACATAGAAAAAAGTCAATGAGGTGTCTTCACTTTTCTTTCTTAAAATTGAATGAAAATCAGCTTAATTAAACCATAGTTTTTCTGATTTTGAAAACTCAAAAAATACAAATTTATTAAAAACTAACACTTGCAACATTTCCAAAAATTTAAGAAAATGTTTGTCCCCCTTTAGGACTACTTGTTTAAATTAAATTCAGGTAAAAAACAAAGATCTAAAATGTACATTTTAAATGTTCTTGGTCAAATTGTACTTTTTCCATCAGATAGTCGAATTCTAAATGTAAATTTTTTTCTTTTCAAATAAATGGATTGTTTTCCCAAATAATTAATTATTCAAACACTTTAAACAAATATAATAATTAAACATCCCACAAAACATATTCTTATAGCCAAAAGAAAAAGAAAACTGCTACATTTCATTTTCTTTCTTTTCGAAATTTTGTGTAATATTTTTAACAAATTTTTGCGGCAAAACATTTTACATCGCTTTAAAAGCGATCTTTAACGTTAAAAAAGAATTTTAAAATGTGTCAACAGTTTTTCTTTTTTTTGTTGTGTGAGCATTTTACATAGGCCAACATTACTTTTTAAAAGCATCTATTTTGCATTGTTTCTTTCGTACAAACTTTTTTTTAAATATTTTATTGATTGATTGATTGATTTAAAAAATGCTATCAAACAAATTGGCATTTCTAAATGAATGCTACTCCAAAATAAAAAAAACATAATGAAAAACAATAAAATTCAAGTGAAAATGGTGTTGCGATAAAAAATGAAAAGCCATAAAAAAACTTTATTTGAATTCATAAGAGTTTAACAATAATTTAAGACTATCACGAATGATAATTCAGACAGTTCATTTAGGACAAAAATTGCAGGATTGTAAAATCGAATCACTTTTTCACAGTAAGTTATTTTGTTTTACAAATTCATTAAATATTGCTTTTTTTGCGACCAATAGGAAACAGAATGGAAAAATGCTCTATAAGATTCCGTCATTTTTGTGGCATATACTATTTTTTTACAAATTAAAAAAAAGAATTAAAATATTAAAAAAATTTTTTCAAAACAACAAGTCCTACCTTCAAATATATTATCCATATATTTACTGGCCACCTAAATACATTTTTTGCGATGAATTCACTTGAACCAGTTGAGGTCAAAAACTATTCTGTGCATACTTACATAAATGACAGAAATCAATGGCACTTTATGTCTTCTCTTTTGCTGCTCTTTTACGCAAATGGGCATTAGTAAAAGGCGGATGGCGGATAGTAAAAGGCGGATGCGGATTAGAAAAGGCGGATTCTCTTAAAAATTGATGCGAATTCTTTGTGGATTCAGAATTAGCAGATTCTGAAGTTTCACAGAATCTGAAGTTACACTTTTCTTCAGAAATTGTTTAAACTTTTTAAAGATTTTATCATCTGTTTGAAAATTTTTTCAATAAGTTTGCTATTTCGGCGAATTTTTAATTTATTATTGGATTTTTACTGTACCGCCCACGATAGAAATAAACGCAAATGAAACTCCAATAAAATCAACGAAAATAACGGGAGAAATTTGAACTCTTATTGCACTTTCTGATTCCAATAACATGTATTACTTTACATGTGTTTAAAATTCATTTAAATCTACTAATCAAAAAGACCTCCGTTTTTTCATGTCGTTTATTTAGTATGTTGAAAAATAAATTTTGTTATTTATCCCAAACATCCTGTTTTTGACATCTTATTTTATTAGATAAAGTTGAACTGTCAGTAGATTATTAAAATATAACTTTCATTCTACATTCCCCATACCATTCTTTTTGACACCATTCTACCTAAACGAGATATATTTTCCAACTTATTGTTTATTCATCATTAAACATCAGAGAGTGTCGGTGATTTAAGCCATTATTTTAAACAAAAACCTGTTGATGACAAAAATAACATTTTCAAAGACAAATGACTTACAATAGTTATATCAAAAAAGATAAAACAATGCATGAATATTTTAATTTAAAAAAAATATCACATAATTCTGAACCACATTACTCAATTGAATAAAAAAACCTTTTTTACCGCCATCCGCCTTTTACTATCCGCCTTCCGCCTTTTACTATCCGCCATCCGCCTTTTACTATCCGCCATCCGCCTTTTACTAAACCCGTACGCAAATAAGTTTTTTGTTCAGTCGAGTCCAGACAAACTATTGTCGTTGAGGTCAAATATTTTCCACCCATTTTTCATTTTTTTGACTTTTTATTCTCTCTAAACACGGCTTTGGACCAGATAATTTATTTGTATATTATTTGTTTAAAGTTAATAGTATGTCATCAGGAACATCTCTAGCTTCTGCATTGGCACAACTTTTTGATTCCAAAGAAGATTCTGATGTAACTTTTATTATCAAAAATGAAGTAATTTTTGTCTGTTTTATCTTTATGCAAATTTCGATAATTTTTTAGGAAATTGAAGCTCATAAAATTATATTAATTAACCGATCTCCGGTTCTTCGAGCAATGCTTAAAGGGCAATTGGCACCAGCGGATCAACGGCATGAAATTAATGATCCCCAAATTGAATACAAAGATTTTGAGAATTTTCTTAAATTTTTGTACACAGAAAATTGTGAAATTAATGCTGAAAATGTTGAAGCTTTGTTACATTTGGGTAAGTCATTACCGTAATTTTTTAATTACTCAAATAATTTTACACCTTTACTGTATTTAACAGGTATAATTATATTTTTACAGGTAATATGTATGATGTCCCAGATTTATTTGAATTATGTGTTAGTAAAATTCGTGAATTCACTTCCGGCAAAAACCTGTACAAATTTGCAGAATTGGGTCTTCTTTATCAAAACAAATGCAATCTGTTATCAAAATGTATAACACATATTAATGCATTCATTCCATTAAAATATGAAAAAGACTCTAAAGAAATTTGGGTTTCTCCAGAATTGGCATTGGAATTTGTCAAGTTATGTCCAAGAAATGCTTCTACCCTAGAAAACCACATTTTCACAAGAGTAAATTATTTTTAATTGCCGTCTCAACATTTAAGTAATCATTTTTTTAGATCTTTGAATGGGTCAAAAGCCAATGTGAAATTCAAAATCTTGAAATCAATGCCGAAAATGTTCAAGAAATATTTGCTCCATTTAAACCGCATATAAATTTCAAAAAACTGTCTATAATCAGCAAGAAGATTGTTATTGAATATAATTTAGCTTCTCAAAATGAGATTCACGATGATTATACTGAGACTCGTACCATTGCACCTGCCCATTCTTCTACTAATAGTATTTATTATTATCTACAAAACTTTCAACTTTTCCCTATGTATCCTCCTACATCTTTCTATTATCATCAACCACCAACATTTTGGACGTACTACCCACCTCCAAATTGAAATAAATCATGCCCCCGTATATTTATTAAAATATGTTTCTTGTTTCTATGCAATGTAATTGTTAACAAATTTTTCATTTTGGGAACAAAGTCTTTTGATTTTTATTAATGTTATCACATTCCATAAAGAAACAGAAAACTACTTTTTCTGTTAAAATGTTTTTTTTCTTGCAGTTGAAAGTTTGTAAACAGTAGCTAAAGTGAAATTTTGCTGTTTGCTTTTTAGAAAAAAAAACAATTTAATATAAAAATCGAATGGCAACAAAATTTGTTTATTTTATTCATAAATCCTTCTTATAAATAAGTATGACATACAAGCGGTTGCACAAAATGATTTCAATAAAATGATATTAACAATAACAATTTTATTTACTTCGAGATAACAAAGCTTCAAATCCGGATTTTATTGAACACAGGATATCCTCGAACAATTCAATAACGATTGAAATATATTCAAGATTTGGCATCTCTTGATTTCCAAACAAAAAATAACTTTGTTTTTTGGAAAAGAAATCTTTATTTTCTTTCAAATTTTCATTATTTGATTTGAAAATTTTAAATATTCAAAATTTTAGGCGCAAATTTTATTTTAAATGTTGACGAACTCATTCGAAGCCATCTTTTAAAAATTTTATCACCTTTTTTGTCTCACTTTTTTGATCCCCTTTTTTGAAAGATGTTTAACTTTCGAAATAAAAAAAATTTGCGACTTATTTTGGGTTTTTTGGTGAAAATGTGAAAATTACACTTTGCAAACGGCTGTCATTCTTTTTTTGAACAGGAAAATTGCGTGTCGCAGATGCTTTCGTTTGCATTGTGTCTGTTTTTACATATGAAAAGTATGTTCCAAAATGTCACAATTTTGTTCCCTTTTGCATATTTAAGAACTTTTGCATTTTTTGTTTTTTCTTTTCAATAAAAATTTATAGAACAACATGATTAACTGCTTTATGAATTTTACGTTGTAACGCTAACTTTTATTTTAACTACAAAATTATTTAATGTTTATTTTCAAGTATCCTGCATTATTACACGCTTAACAAAATTCCAATTTAATGAAATTTAAATTCTCCGTTCTCAGCTTAAATTTTCGAATATAAATTTTGTTATAACATAACAATTTGATTGTGAGTGAAAAAATCTTGTTGCTCTAATTTTTTTTATTGAGGAGGTAAAAAAGTGCATAATTAGCATAAATTATCAATTTTTGACCATACATAATTAATTATTTCTAAACAAATATCATTCTCATAACTGATACTTTAAATAAAATATTCAAAAACGAAAAAATTAAAATATTTTGGAAGACGAAACATTGACTTTAAAATTTCCAAACTTGATTGCCATTCTTTTTTTAATGTGAAAATGTAAAAAAAGTGTTTCATTTTTTGCTTCGCCAATAAAAATTCACCAGTTGAATTTTTTTGATTATTGCTCGCATTTGTATTTAGAAATGCGATGTTTTTTTTCACCAAACTAGTGTTATTTTTTTTGAATATTTTGTGTTATTAACCGATTGAATACAAATTATGTGGGTTAAAGTCAGACATAATTTTATGTCAGTGTAATACAAACATAAAATCGTAATATTGCAATATAAATAAATTAATTTTTTTTTATAGATTAAATTTTATCAATTTTTTTAATGGGAACTTTTGATATTCATAAAAAATATTTAACAGCAAAGAGAAACTATGACCTTATCTCTACATTTTATAAAGCTTATATTTTTAAATCTTAAAAGAGGCTGTCTGGCTAATTATTTGCCAAAAAATTCACAAAATTTTAAAAATTTTTGATTTGGGACTTCAAACTTTTAGAGGTTGTTGGCCTAGGTCCTTGGATGCCAAAAATAATTTTTTTAAATTTTTTCGTGCCAGGATTCTGGATTTATGGGATTCAGAAGTCGCAAACTTTGACCGTGGGAAAAAAAATCCAATTTTGCTTTGTTTTTTATAATTTCCCGGTTGTATAGGTTTTCGACCATGGGGAATCGAATGGCACTTTTGGTTTTTTGAGAAAGGTTTCGCAAAAATATAAAAAATTTCAATATTGAATTGATAAAATAAATAATGTGGTTAATCTTTAATATATTAAAAAAGCCATTTTCATTCAAAGTTGTGTTTGTTTAAGAAAATTGTTATTTTTGAAATTACTGGATTTAGTCCAAGGCAAGGCAAAAAATTGTAGCAATAAAACATTAAAAACAAAAAAAGGCAACAAATTTCTCTATGTTTAGAAATGTATAATGTTACCATTTTTATTTAAGGTCTCTTTTTTGTCAATCGTTTTTATTGCAGCATTTACTGGACGATTTCATCGGATTTATTTCACAAAAAATATAAAATTACAAATGCAAAACAAAAATCGATGCAAAAATTATTTCGACATTCGATGTACAAAAATGCAACAGTTTTTTTGTTGTTATGTCTTTCATATAGATAAATTGTAACTTGAAGATTTAGAATTAATTGTCAAATCTTAAAATGATATTTTAATAACAATAAAAATAGTTATTGTGTTGTACTACGATCATTAATGGAACTTTTTGATAGTTTTATTTATGTTTCTGGATGCTTTGTGTTTTAAGATCCTTTTTCTCATAAATCATAAAACATGAAAATATTCAAAAAAAATAAATGAAAAGTGTTTTGCTGAAACAAAAGCGACACACAACTGCCGCAAAAAAATCAATGAACAAAATTTATTTTTTGCAATCTTAAATTTTGCATAAATATGCAACGATAACTTTTTGCGCAAGGTGCTGCCTTTGCCGTTAAAAATAAATAAAAACATATTCGATTCATTTCGAAACGTAACGTTTATTTAAAATTGTTGTTGCTGCCTTTGCAAAAGCCAAACGAATAATGAAATAATTTTTGCGATGACTTTTGTTTTGCATTTGGATAAGATTGCAAAAATGATCACTTTAAAGGATAATTTTTTAATGAAACATGTTTTTTTTGAATATTTATAAAATATCAACTTAACTTTAAAAAATGTAAAAAAAAGTTTTTAAAGTAGAAAAATCAAAATGGATGAATCAACCAAATAATCATTAAAGATGAAAGAAAAAAAAATTCAACAGAACTTTTCAGCAGTTTTAATGAATATGAATCATATTTTTTCGATATTTTTTCGTTTTAAACTGTTTTCTTCTCACATTGAAAATTAGTTTGTTCGTTCTTTTATTTGATTATTATTAACTTATTCAGGAATTATGCTGTCTTTATACAGCGAGTGACGAAATTGTTAAATCTACAAAAGTTGGAAAAAATAGCAATCTGATAACAAACACAAAATAAAATATTCTAAACCTTTAATAAATACTAAATTTGGAACATACATTTCTTATGCAAAAACAGCATCTAAGCAAACAAAAGAATCTCCAAGACGCAATTTTCCTGTTCAAAAAAGAATGATAGCCGTTTGCAAAGTGTAATTTTGACACTTTTATCAAAGCAGCAGATGAGTTGAAGCCATTATTTACCATATAATAGAAAGAAGAAACTTCACTTGAATGGGAAAAGAAAATCAATTTGAAACATAGAACTATTGGAAAAATCATTTTTATTAAATGTTACAATGTTACATTATCGTAATTTTTCAAATATTTAATTAATTGTTTCTGTAAATGATAATTTTTTTTTATCTTTAACGACCCTTGACATGCCGAATATTGTTTTAAATAGTATTTTACACAAATGGTAATTTTGATAGTGATTTCTTCTTTTTCTAAATTAAAGTAGATACTTTTCTTAAATATTTAAAAAAAGGTGATGCATTTACAGCCATCAATATAGTTTTTCATTTTCGCAATTTTACACAAATTGAAACAACAAATCGATCCAAAGAACATTTCAACATTCGTCTAGTTTTCTATAATCCAGCGACAACTTTTAAAAAAGGCGTTTTATTTCGAAAGGATTTTGATGTGTATTTTTTTAATAAACAAAGGGCACACAATGTTGTTGTTTTGGATTTCTTAAAACTCTAATGTAATTGCTTTTTGCTAGACATGTTAATATAGGTATATTTATTGAATCGATCGTTATTAAAAATTATTTTAAAAAAAGTAAAAGACGCCGCTTAAGAAATCTCTCAAAAGAAATGTATGTGGAAAAAACCAACGTTAATGTCCTGCTTTTGTTACACGTTTTTAGAGTTGTTCTCTTACAAAATAATCAGGAAATCTACCTGGAAATTTCATGATTTTTTCTAGCAAACTGTTCCCCCTTTTTAATAACAATTAAAGTATTTTATATTTTTGCAGTTATTATTAAAATCGAAGACATAACATCACCCAATAAAACCGCGGCAAAAAGTTATCAAAAAATTTTTTTGATTTTTGAATATTTATAATAAATTTAATTTTTACTTGACACTTAATCACGTGCATAAATGCATCAAAAGAAAAAACAAATTGCAAAATAAACATTAAAAATCTTTGAAGATGCTGCAGCATAGTCAGGCATTAAAAATTTGTAAGTTTTCTATTATATTTTCACTTGAGAGATAATCATGTATATAGATGCATCAATATATCTGAAAAACCAATAGCATTTATTCATTATCATATTAAAATGAAGAATCGAATGCTGGCTCTAAAAAAATAAGATTTAGAAAAGCATCGTGATTCCTTTTTTTATTATATGATATGTACCACAAAAAAAACTTGATAAAAAGAAGAATGGATTCGTCGATTTTAAAATTACTCTTTGTAACACGTCATGTATGATATTTTTTATATGGCGTCCCATGAAATATTTGGATAAAGAAATCATCAAATAGTAAAAAAGTTTTCACTTGTTTTTTATTTTTTTAATAAATGATTGATTCACCACATTTTTGCTGTCTGAAAGCATTTAAAAGTTTTTTTCAAATAAAACTCTTGCTTGACTTTAAAATGAGTTTAATAAAATATTAAAAAATAAAATGCGTCAAATTTCTTCAAAGACAGCACTTTGTTTAAGATGAGTCGCAGGAGAAAAAGAAATTCATCATTTTTTGATGTGTGTCATTCAGTGTCTCCAAAGTTCCACTTTTTTTCGGAACGTATTCCGTTCCGTTCCATTTTTAGCTTTATCCGTTCCGTCCGTTCCGTTCCATATTTTTATTCCATCCGTTCCCGTCCGTTCCGTTCCAAACTTCAGGAACGGGTATACGTTCCCGTTCCGTTCCCGTTCTTGCAAAATACTGTATTTTTGGGTTCCAGAGGTGCAAAAATTTTAAAGGACAAGCTTTTTATTCCACCATAAAAAGCAACATGAGATATTTTTGGGTTGCAAAAAGATTATTTTTTTTAAAAAACAGCAACGAGAATTAAATTAAATTTTTGCAATTCTTAAGTCACAAATTTGGACCCAAATTAATGGAGAAAAACAGCAAAAACATGTAATGGAACGGAACTTCTAAAATCTCAAAAGGAACGCGTTCCGTTCCGTTCTTTTTAAAGCCGTGCCCGTTCCGTCCGTTCCGTTCTTAAAATGAGGAACGGGTATACGTTCCCGTTCCAGAACGGGAACGGAACGGAGGAACGGACGTTCCAGAACGGAACGGTGGAGACACTGGTGTCATTTCATAAATCAACAGCATTGGTGCATCTCTTGTTTTGGCTGTTTAATCGTTTCAATGTAAAAATGCAAACACAAAAAAAACGAATAAATCAATTGGAATCGAAATTTGCAAAAAAATATAACTTTTGCTGTTATTAAAGATTTTTTTGAATATTGCAGTTTTTTTTGTAGTTTGCCGACACACAAACAATTCATTTTTTGTGTGGTTTTTTGGTAAGAAATAAAATTTTAGACATGTGAGGATTATACTTGCTCTAAAGCAAGCAAACAGGTTCGATCATTTTTAATTACACCACAAAAATATCTGCAAAACATGTTTAAAACCTTTCAAAATTTTTTTAATCTAAAAAAGATAATTAAAATTTTTGAATTAAAGAACAACATTTATCTTCCTTTTCAAATCGAAATCAATAAAAAACACAGAATTTTACATTTTTAAATTTTTCTTTGAAATTTTTATACAGGGTGGCCCAAAAAAAAGTGCAATTCAATTTTTAAACAAATGGAAAAGGATTTGAATAACTTGTGTTGGGTGGGATTAATACTTGGTGGGAGAGCGCATTTGACCCTACAGTATGACCTCTTGAACATTTTCGTGTCGGGAGTTTCACCGCCGCCAAGTTTTGAAAAGTACGTTTTTCGACCTTTTCGTAGAACAAAGTTCCTGGGAGAACCAGAAGGGCCGGGGAAAAGATGATGGTATATTCGAATAGTCCAGATGTCAGACTAGTTGACGCAGCAAAGTTTGGGATTTTAAAGCTTTCGTGTCGAGATAGCCGAGCATATGAAAAAATCGATTTCCAATTTTTTCAATTTTTGGTCAACTTTGAACGATTGCCCTGGGTTTCCAAGAAGGAGTTGGAGGCTCATATTTGTTGCCAACAAACTTCGGCTTGTTTGTGGTTGATTCCATACCAAAATATCAAAATCTGGAAAAATGACTTTTTAAGCAGCCATAATTTTCGTATGTTAGTAAGTATATGTAGTATACACTGTAATTCTATTCAATGTTAAAGTATCCAAATTGGTTATAAACGCTTGAAATGTATTTATTAGCATTTTCCTGGTCTATTTTCATTGATATATAACAAAAAACAACGTTAAAAATTTTTTGTGTAAGCATAGTTACTTGCTATTTATTAGTATACTGCTATAAGCAGCCATTTTTGTGCATTTTAGACTTTCAAAAAAAAGTCATTTTTCCAGATTTTGATATTTTGGTATGGAATCAACCACAAACAAGCCGAAGTTTGTTGGCAACAAATATGAGCCTCCAACTCCTTCTTGGAAACCCAGGGCAATCGTTCAAAGTTGACCAAAAATTGAAAAAATTGGAAATCGATTTTTTCATATGCTCGGCTATCTCGACACGAAAGCTTTAAAATCCCAAACTTTGCTGCGTCAACTAGTCTGACATCTGGACTATTCGAATATACCATCATCTTTTCCCCAGCCCTTCTGGTTCTCCCAGGAACTTTGTTCTACGAAAAGGTCGAAAAACGTACTTTTCAAAACTTGGCGGCGGTGAAACTCCCGACACGAAAATGTTCAAGAGGTCATACTGTAGGGTCAAATGCGCTCTCCCACCAAGTATTAATCCCACCCAACACAAGTTATTCAAATCCTTTTCCATTTGTTTAAAAATTGAATTGCACTTTTTTTTGGGCCACCCTGTATTTTTACGCTTTGTATTTGTTTGATAATAGAAAAACTTCGTAGAACAAAAATCAAAACCATTCCATTTTAATTCACTCTAACCAACCAGTGTTGTGCTTTTTTAATTTAGTCGCCTCCGCCTCCGACTCCGCCTCCGGAGGCGGAGGCGAAAAATCGACTCCGGAGGCGCAAAGCGGCATTCTCACCTTTGATCTTTTGCAAAACGCGCCTCCGCCTCCGCCTCCGACTCCGGAGGCGGAGGCGACTTGGGAGGCGCCTCCTCGCCTCCGGAGGCGGAGGCGTAACAACACTGTAACCAGCACATAGTTGGGTTTACCCATTATTGAAAAAATTATGGTTTGTGTGTTCAGTTAATTAGCCACTTGAAAAATTTGGCATTTGTATGAACTTTAATCTTAGAAGAACCGATTTATACAAATGCAACACCAAAATCTACTTTTTTATGAAATGGGATATCTACACAATGATTCCATTTCATGAAACTTTCAATAGCTGAATAAATTTGATTGATTCACAATCTTTTTGAATAAATGTGGTCAAAAATAATTTCTGAAAATATTTTTTAATTCATTATTTTTGAAGAACTTCGAAGTTTTAACAGTTATGTTTTATTTTTTATGGGCAAATCAACAATACCACGTCAATTTTTTTTTAAATATGTGCTTCTTTAATTAAATAAAACCTTTGTCAAATATTTAACAAAAGAAATAAAAAATAAAAAATTAAACGCTTCAAATTTCTTGCCGCCAAAAATAACGATTCCTTTTTTCGGATGAGAAAAATGAGATAAAAATTGTTTCACTTTTGTTTACAATGTCGAAATAATATCTTGAAAAAGGCAACCATTCGTTTTTTGCAGTGAAAAATTATTTCTTAAAAATGGCACGTCCCCACAGCGGACCTTTTGTTGCTTTTTGCAAAAAATGCTTTTTTTCGTGTCGAAAAAAGCGCATGTGATAAATTGTTGTAAAAAAATTACCTGGTAAAACCAAATATTTTTTTTGCACTTGGAATCGATAAAAGAAATGTCAGGGATAATAAAAATGTAAAAATTACTAAAAAAATGTTAAATTATTACTGTAAAATACCGTAGTGAAATTAGTGATTTTTCAGTAATTTCAAAAAATTATAAAAAAATACTGTATGTTCGGATTCCAAAAGTTAATATCCTAAAATACTTAGCTGCCCTATGGGTAACAGAAAAATGTTATTTGGTGGAAAAACTAACGTCATTAATTTTTTTACAGGTAATTTTATAATTATTCCCATATAAAATAATAAACAGGGGTACTGTAACTTCAGAATCCGGCTTCTGGAAAAAAATATCGATCCATAGAAATGTTCCCTGGGTCCATCTTAATAACTTTAATCACTTTTTACCGCATTTCAATTGCTCATCTCTGTTTAATAGCGCGTGTAAAATTGGTTACGGTAGCTATTTCAACATACCGCAAAAATTACTCTAAATCCCTAAAATTGATCGCAAACGAATTCTTAGGGTAAAAAATGATGATATTAATTGTTTAAAATAGTTTTATCATCTTTGAAATGATTTTTAACAGTAATATTTATTCGCTAAAAAAACGTCATTTTCAAGCATTATGCACAAAAATTAATTTTTTAAAAATGATTATTTATGCTAATTAAAGCAAGTTTTTTGTTGAAGACCATTCATACGCACGATCTATGACTAGATTTAACATTTGCGATCAATTTTAGGGATTTAGAGTAATTTTTGCGGTATGTTGAAATAGCTACCGTAACCAATTTTACACGCGCTATTAAACAGAGATGAGCAATTGAAATGCGGTAAAAAGTGATTAAAGTTATTAAGATGGACCCAGGGAACATTTCTATGGATCGATATTTTTTTCCAGAAGCCGGATTCTGAAGTTACAGTACCCCTGTTTATTAGACGCGTCCCATCGTCAGTCAATAAAGATCACCCCGCTTTTTATTCGCCTGAATTTTTTGATCTGCCTTTTTCTCTGTCTCACACATTTTTTAAAATTTTAATATCTTAAAAAATTCGAAACAGCATTAAAAAATAGTCTACCAGATCGTTGTTTATTATTTTTTATTGTTTTATATATTTTATTATGTATTTATTAGCATAAAAAGGTTTCAATTTTTTCAAATATTGTTTATTGAACAATTCACTCAAAAAACTGTTTATAAAGTTACTAACAATGATTCTGAAAACATTATTAAATAAAAAATACATGGAACTAACTTACTTGGTAAACACTAGCAAAACCTGCTGATACATTAGTTTTTCGTAAATATAATATTTTTTTATTTCTTATTTGTTTAAATATTTATTGTTTTAAATAACCAAAATTTTCCAAATGTTTAATTATTTTTGTCAATGTCATAAATTTTATTAATTCTTTTAATGGGAGCTTCTGAATCGAAATGTCTTGAATATTTAACAGCAAATAGAAACTTTAAACTCACCTATGCATTTTCTAAATCTGATATTTTAAATAAAATATTCAAACTCTATGAAAGAGACATCGTTCTGCATTCAAAGTCGCCGTTTTGGTGTAGTATTTTGCAGGGTTAAACATGTGTTACAAAAAGCACAACAAAAATAACATTTCAACATTCGTCTAGCTTTCAACAGTCTAGCGACAACAATTTTAAACGATTTATTTCGAAATGAATTGAATGTGTATAAAAAAAGGATGCAAAGTTGACATTTTGAATTATTAAGCGTCGATGATTTTGTAGAGATTTTCATTAAACAAATTTTTGCTGAGTGTTGTCTTTTTGAATATTTAAATTATTTTTAGAAAATGGTACTTAAAAGCTGAGATCGAAGTGATGTATCATAGAAGAAAAATTTGTATTGAAATGATGATTTTGTAAACAGCGTGATGTAAATCATGCTCAACCATTATTTCACGTTTATTTAATAACGTTGATGACACATTAAAAAAGCATATAAAATAGAAGTTAACATACAGGGACTGATACATTAGCATCTTAAAAATTTATTATGAACATAAGCTCTTTTAAAATAGTTGCATCTGGTTTGTTTGTGTTTCATTGAATGAATTGATATCTCTGATACGAGTCACAGAATTATGGTGTTTTCGCTGTTTTTTGGTGGAAGAAATACAGAAATAAAATTCAAAAAAACTGCCACGAACAGTATCACTAAAATAGCTTTTAGGTATTACAAATCTTAATAAATTAATAAACATACGATAAACAAAAAAGTAATAATGTTGATGATAAATGATAGTATAAACAGTAACAATTTGAAAATATGAATAAAATTATATCAAAACCATGATATTCAACAGATTCTTGTTGATTAATGTTGATTAAGTAGGAATAAATTGCTCGTAAAATACAGTATAACAGAAAAAATGACAAAGAAATAATTGATTGCAGCAACAAATGAATTTGCATATTTATTGTGTTTCTTGAAATTTTTATATATTGCAATCGTAGCATCAATACTATGCAAATTCCTAACAATGAAGCTGGAACAATATTAATTCCATTTGAGATCATTTGAGCTTTATCAAATCTCTCTGTCATGTTGGCACAATTTTCATTATCCATAAAAAGAATACAAGAAAAATCGTGAAAAAGTAAAATTCCAACAAGAATGATCGGATATAACAGTAATAAAGTTGTGTATATCGAAAATCTCGATTTTGACCAAATTCTTGAATACTGCCTCCAAAATATTAATGCCGTGCATCGATTAATTGCCAACAAAGAATTCCAAGGTCCCAAAAAGAAATTTAAATACCACCCTGAAATAACTGCAGACATATGAATAAACCAAAGGGTTGGAGCAAAATATTCAAATATCGCCAAAAATAAAGAAATAATTGCAACAAAATACCCAATTCCAATGATATAAAAATATTTACTACAAAATGCTGGAGTTTTTTTGAAAAAGTGATAAATAAATAAAATTAAACAGAGACTTTCAATCAAAAGTCCAAGGATTACTGTAATGATGACGAAATAGATTGCAACAATTTTGGATAAGGACATATTTTCTGAAACATGTTCGAAATTTTCAAATGACATTTTTAAGCTGTGACAGATTTTGACTGTAAACAAAATGTGTTTTAATCTGATATTTTAACTTGTAATAAATGTCTTTGCAAAAGTAACTTAGACTTTGAGCTTCTAATTTTAAAGATTAATTCAATTTTTTGGGTGTTTATTTTTCAATTATCAAATAAGGGAAAAAAGTCGAGGACCCCATGACAGCGAATAATTCAATTTATTTCCAAAAATTTTCAGTCACTGGTCAAAATGTAATTTTGTTTATCTTACACTAATATATTATATTAAAATGGCATAAAAACGTGATCAAACAAAGAAATATAGTACAAAAAAGCTTCCACACGTAGCTACTAAAACAATTAACAAAAAATTTGCAATATTTGCAAAAACCAAATATTTTTAACAAAAAGAAACTCAAAATATAATTTTAGTTAGTGTTTTTAAAAATGAAGTAAATTTTATCTACACTACATAATCATAAAGACTAAAGTTTTTATTACCAGAATTCGCAAAAATATTTGTATCCTTAAGTTTTTTTACTTTTACAACGTTTTAAAAAGAGAATGTCACTTTTTTCTCACATTTTTGAAAAATTTGTTTCTGTTTAAAGTTCTAATTAATTTTTAGTAAACAAGGGAGAACCAAAGAACACATTGCTTGGAACTTACTTCTTTTTAAATTTAAAAATGTCAAAAATTACTTGAAGCAAATATGCTCAAAAAAACTATTACTGCTCAAAGTTACTGTAATACAGTAATCCACAACATTTCAGAAAAACGTGACTATCATGGGTAACAAATAGACTTCAAAAAATTAATTCATTTATAGCCACGTTCCCGAAGCTTTAAACTTTCCAAAAGGGAAACGTCTCTTTTTGCTTGTTTTTTACAGTAGCCTATTTTTGCCTGTCACGTTGGTCCCAACACGATTCCTTGACTGTTGATAACTTTCACAAAAGCGAGAGAGAAAAAAAGTTGTACTTGTTTTTTTTCTTCTTTGATTTTTTTGCAGTTGCTTCTTTTTTCTCATAATTAATTATAATATTATTAATTTATTATTAATAGCTTTATCTTTTTTCAGCTAACACTTTTTCATTTTGAAAAATGGCAACAGCAATTAATGAAACTTTGTTGAATCTTTATAAAAATAAACATGGCGATGCAGATGTAACTTTTGTTGTTGGTGGACAAGTAAGTTCTTTTATTAACTATATATTTATGACATGTAATCAGTAACATTATTTTTAGGAGTTCAAAGCTCATAAATGTATTCTATCTGATCGATCAAAACTTCTTAAATCAATGCTTCATCCTCGAAAAGCACCTACAGATGGAAAATATCGAATTGAAAATGATAAAATTGGTGTTGAAGATTTTAAGAATTTTCTTAAATTTTTATATCTTGATCAATGCGATATTAAATGTTCAAATGTTTCAACTTTAATTTGGATGAGTAAGTTTTTTTCTTATTGATACGTTGCACAACTAGGGAAACATTTTTTCGTTCTTGAGAATATATGGCTATCCAGTTATTCCAATACAATGTATTCAATGCCTTAAATTATCCTACAACATGTACAAGATTGTGGGTCAGCTACTCCATCCTTTTTTACACCCTTTTGTCAAATTAGAACATTCTGAAGTCTTATTGTCAAGTCCTTAAAAAACGTCACCCAATTCTGGCAATTCTAATACTGCCTAGAAGCTTAAAATGTCCTTCTTTGATATGTATATTCATATACGATTTAACTTTTTAGGTGACATATTTATGGTTCCACATTTGAAGGAAAAATGTATGGATTTCATCAAGTCTCAATGCATTCGCACTCCAAGTGCTCATCAAATTCTTCAATATTGTGCTTTGGCGATTGATAATGAAAAGGAATTCCCTGATGTACTTCAACTTTGCTTTGATATTCTTTCACATATGAGTCTTCAATCACTTTATATTGTTATTGGTGATAGCATGTTTCTTTGTCCTCCAGAATTGGTTGCAAGAATTGCAAAAGATTGTCCACGAAGCCATAACTTTTCTGAAGAAAAACTTCTTGGCATTGTAGGTTTATGTTGTCACAGTATATTAGTGGAAGATATGATTCATTGGTTTGCTTCATGTGTTGCATTTACCGTCGACAAGTTTTGGGACAACAATAATTATAACATATATTTCTTTTTCAGGTTGTTGCTTGGGGAGAAAAAGAATGCCAAGCTCAAAATATTCCTGCTGATGCTGCTGGACTTTGCAAAGTTTTGTCTCCAATTTTGAAGTATATGAATTTGGAAGAAGTTTCTATTCAATCTTGGCTTACAATTATTTATCCAAATGGTTTGGCACCGGAAGAAGAATGCTCAAATGTTTTTGCAAGTTTTTTGAAATGTTACCTTCCGGATATTTCTGAATTGACTCCAAAAATGCTTGAAGATGATCCAATTGATAATAATGCTTCTGCTGAAGTTGGTGGTGGTTTTCGTGCTGCTCGTGGTGGATTTGTTTCTGCTCGTGGAAGTTTTTTACAACCTGCTGATAATGCTGGAGATGGTGGTGAATTTGGTGCTGGCCGCGGAGGTTTTGGTACTGGCCGTGGAAGTTTTAGTGCTGCTCGTGGTGGCTTTGGTGCTGCTCGTGGTGGATTTGGTGCAGGCCGTGGTAGCTTTGGTGGTGGCCGTGGAAGTTTTGGTGCTACTCGTGGTGGTTTTTCTCAACCTGCAGCTAGTGCTGCTGCTGGTTGCTTTGGTGCTGCTCGTGGTGGTTTTGGTGCTGGACGTGGAAACTTCGGTGGTAACAACCGTGGAGGTTTTTCGCAACCTGGTGATAACGCTGCTGCTGGAGGTCGTGGTGGCTTTGGTGCTGGCAGTGGAAATTTTGCTGGTCGTGGTGGTTTTTCTCAACTTGCTGATAATGCTGGACATGGTGGTGAATTTGGTGCAGGCCGTGGTGGCTTTGGTGCTGGCCGTGGAAGTTTTGGTGCTGGCCGCGGAGGTTTTGGTGTTGGCCGTGGAGGCTTCGGTGGATTTGATGATGGATTTTGAAGCAGAGAAGGATAATTTCTTGAAAATCTTTTTTTAATTTACGTTACAATTTTATGATTAAACTTTTGTTTGTACTTTTTTTATGTTTGAATTCCTTTATAAAGTTTTTGTTGTTTAGTTTTTTTAATCTGCAGTAGTACAGTAATATTGAGAAGGAGAGACATAAAATTAAAAATTGAAATTTGGATCGAAAAAATAAATTTTAGAACCGAAAAAAGGGTTTTGATTTTGAATCGGATAAAAAGTTTGACTTTTCTGCCGTGAAATCATAATATATTATGATTTGTTGTACATTAGGAAAACCATTGAAAAATGATATTTTTGTTTAAATGATTCGTCTAAAACTTTGCTAACTTAAAAATTTTGGGTTCAAAAATAAACGACAGAAGCTTTCAACGTTTTTAAAATTTTTATTTATTTGCATGAGTCTCAACACGAAAACCTTGCTGCTGTAAACTTTCACTGAAGCGACGACTCTCTCTCTTGCTCAAAGAAAGTTCTCGAAGAAAAACCAATTTCTTTTTTCGTTTTTTTCTTTCTTTCAAGTTTTTTCATCAGTTGTATTATTTTTATCAACAACAAAATTTTTATTTTCTAAAAAATGAACACCATTTTCGATACTATGAAGAACCTTTATTCTAACAAGAATGATGATGCTGATTTAACTTTTGTCGTCCATGGTGAAGTAAGTTTGTTAATTATTATGTGGAATGTTATATATTTAATGTGTATCTCTTTTTTAGATTGTTAAAGCGCATAAATGTGTTATAAATGATCAATCAGATGTCCTCAAGGCAATGATCTTTCATGGCTTGGTTGATGATGATGGTCGACATATTATCAATGATAAAGAAATTACTGCAGCAGATTTCAAGAATTTTTTGAAATTTCTTTATCTTCGTCAATGTGATATTAATGAAGGAAATTTGAAGACTTTGTTGCATATGAGTAAGTTTTTTACTTTATTGATTAGTTAGAGCTTGTTGCTTAAGGCGTTAACATTGCTGATTCTTTACGTTGTGTATAATCTTGAGCGTGTTGAGCACGAATAAGTTCAAGTCCTTGTTGGTGCCAGCTCTTACTTTAGGCTGTGTTTCTCATATCTCTTCTCTTTGCTTTATACGTTCTATTTTTAGGCAACATGTACTTTCTTCCAGCATTGAAAGCAAAGTGTATGGGATTTGTTCGTGGACAATGCACTTCCAAAGATGGTCTTCTTCAATATTGTGAACTTGCAATTCTCTATGAAGAAGAAGCACCTGAAATGGTTTCTCTTTGCTTTAATATGCTTTGCAATAAAGATTTTGATAATTTCAATTATACCTCTGCCACTGGTGTCAATCGTGCTTCACCTGATTTGATTCGACGAATTGCAAAAGATTGTCCTCGAAATGGATATTTAACTGAAGATAAACTTCTTCTCAAGGTTGGTTGATATATTGCTTAAATAATAATAATAATACATATTAATTATTTTTAGATTTTTGAATGGGGCAAAAATGAATGCAAGCAACGAGGAATTCTTCCAGTTAATCCAAATGGAATGAAAATGGTTTTGGCTCCAATTATGAAAGAAATGAAATTGGAAAATGCTACTCTTCATTCTTGGGCAAATATTATTCATCCAAATGAATTAGCTTCGCCACAAAAATGCTTGAAAGTCTTTACTGCTTTTGCAAAACGATCGTCTGGAGAAGCTGTTAAAATTACTCCAAAAATGTTGAAAGATGGACATATTCCGCCATGTAATAATATTCCTTCTTATTATCATCGTGGATTTGGAGGTTATCGGAGTCCTATCAATGATAATTATGGTGGTAATGGATACCGCGAATTTTATGAAAGCACTGGAATGGATATCTATGATCTTGGACTTGATTTTGATGAAGACGATGAATGATAAATTTGTTTTGTAAATGTTTTTCATTGTGTTTTTTGTATTTTCTAAATTTTCTTTGCAATTTGTTTTGTAACCTTTTTTTATAAAGTTTTTGTTTCTTTTAAATTTGATTTTTGGAGAGCGTGAAATCGTTTTTTGGGATTTGAGTTTTGGGTGGATTGAAATGATTTGGATGATTTTTAATACTGGAGTATTAGTTTTAAAGAATGACAAATTTTTCTCGTTAGTTTCTGTTGTTGATTACGGTAGTTGTGTTGAGTTAAAAGGTTGACTGATATTGGCACAGGTTTCTGTATTTTCTGTTGATGTTTGTGGGTACTACATCCAAGAATGATAATAATTTTTACAAATCTACAGACCTGTATTTTGATTACTGCATTCATTGATATCATTTTTTGACTTTTTGTGATCCCCCTTTCCAAAATTATTCATTTTAGTTATTTTTCAAATTTCATCAAGCTTAACTTAAAATAATAAATTTTCTAGAAACCATAAGACGTTAATTCTTACAGTAAATAAACTTGTTGAACTAAAAAATATACGGACGATTTTTTGATATTATAAGTTGGAGCAATCTGCCAGATCGATGATTGCCATAAGCTAAATTGCTACAAAAGCAAATGATTTATCGAAGCAATTCTTTTTTAGCGGAAAAATAGCTTCTGCTTTTTGAAATCAGTCTTTTTCTTTCACAAAAAAGTATGTCACAATTTTGTTCCGTTTTGCATATTTAAGATTTTAGGTGTTTTTGTTGATTGTTTCTTTACAATAAAAAATTTGTGAAACAATTTACACTTCTATTTCCTCTGCAATTTCGATTTCACTTTCATTAATTAATTAATAAAAAATTGAATTCTCATATTTCAATTTCGTGTTTCAAAATTGATCTCTATCTAACTCTAAAATAATTAAACTGTAATGACAAATCTTGTAAATATAGCTTTATTAATTGTATTAATACACAATAGACTCTTGTCTCACAAAATAGTTTTTGGGTGTGCATAATTAATTATTGCCAAACAACTCTTGTATTTAATGTGTTAAAAACATTATTTATTGATTTTTATTGCCTCAGGAAGACAATTTGCTATTACTGAAAAGTTTAAAGAAACAAAAAGTTTGTTTAAAATAAATAAAATATTTAAAAAACTTTTGAAAAACGAAAAATAACTTTAATTCATTTAATTCAGTTGTTTAAGATTTTCAGAAAGTGTGTGAAAAACAAAGAACAACCCATCGCTTGGCTGTTTTTAAGCAACAAATTGCTTCTTTTTGCTCAACACATGCTCCAGACATTACACAAAACTGACAAAAAATTAAAAAAATCTTTAAAAAAGGCTTTTTCTGAGAAATGCAGAAGGCTCCCATTTTTAGTGATGGTCTCTTTTTTGTTGATCTTCTCTGTGCTGCATTTATGTGTAAATTTCATAACATTTTAATAAAATACTTTTATTTTTAATATTTTTTGAAAATTTTGAAAATAATAATGGATGCAAAGAAACAAAAAATTGTAATTTTATTTGCATAAAATAAAAGTAAATAAAACAATTTTCTTATCCTCAATTTAAAATTTGTTCATTTTTGAATGCTAAAAACTTGAAATATGAAAAAATTATAATAATTATAAATGACAGTTGAATGCATTGTGTCAGATATAACACGGTTGAACGACAAAAAATTATTTTAATTAGTTTTGTTGTTTTAATTTACGCAGGATTTTGGATAGGTTTCTGTTAACTTCTGTGAAGTTACGTATTTTTAAAACTAATTAGTGTTTTTTTTACATTCATTCTTTCTTTCAATAATATATTCATTAATAATTAAATTTTGGAATTAATAAATTTTTTTGCAAATAACGCATTTTAAAGAAATCACTAAGACATTTAAAAACTCCCCAAAGATTTCAAAAAAGTCACAATAAACTAGACACTTTTTTTGGTTTTGAATAAATGTATCTTTTTTTAAAACACCACAAAAATACACTTTTTCTTTTTAAAGTGTTCAACAAAAAAGTGTGTTTTTTTTGATGTTTTTTTCATTCTGTCATTTTTCAACAAAATTTTTATGGCTTCTTTTTACTCTTTTTTTTAACAGGCTAAAATATCAACAGAAAAGCAATCGATTTTTGCCACTTTAGCAGATAAAAGAATCGAGTTGTTTAATTATTTTATGAATATTTTATTTTGCAATAATCTTATTACAATTTTGAAAGAACTGTCACCTTTTGCAATTTAAAACACCCTCTTTTGTGTTGCCATGAATTGTTATTTTTTAAACGTGGTACTCTCGATGAATCATTCTATAATAAAATTTTTTTTTAAAAATGGCACTGGCAACTATGTATTTAAAGTGTAAGATTTTTAAAAATAAGTTAACTTCGAACTTTGTAATTTTTGTTTCCTGTTTAATGATTTCACATGACAATTCAACATTGACAAATAAAAAAGAACAAAATGTTGAAATTTCGATGATTTGTGATTTCCCTGGTGTTACAGCTGAATATTTTTAATGATTAAAAAACGGGAATAAAATATTTATAAAACCCGCGAAATCATTAAATAAAAAAACAACATATTCTGTGTCGTTTTTTTTGTGTTCAGTTCAAAAATTTATCTTCATTTCGTCATTTTTATGCACATATTTTTGTTGATTTTTTACGTTTTTTGTAAAAGAAGGCTGTGAAAGCTATTAATCTTCATCAAAAACTACAAATCTATCCGGACAACAGAGAGCAATTTTTTTGCATATTTCAGTTTGTGATAGTCCAATTGTAACAACAACAAAGACGGCAGATGGGTATTAATTATCATATAAATATGATGATAAATTTTATGAGAATTCTTCGAATAAAATAAAATCAAATAAATTGTTTAAAAAAAGGACATTATTACAAAATAAAAAAAGTATGAAATCAAAATTCATTATTTTAAATATTGTTTTGAACGAAATTAACCTCTTGTGACCATTAAATTTTATTTTGGGTGTTGTTTTTTTTCTCATAAAAGCCTTGTTCTAAAATTGTAAAATTGCTGCCATAAAAATTAAATATTCAAAAAAGCCAAAAATACTTCAATTGACGACACAGGCTGCTGTTTCTTTTTCATTTTTCTATCACTTTGTTTTATTTTTGCGACTAAACTTTGCATCTTTCTATAAGGAACCATTTTCAACGTTTTTCATTTCAACATCGAAGAAGAAATCAATGGGTTGACAATTGACTGAGAACATTTAATCTTTTCGGCTTTAAATAATGTTATTCTAATTTTGAAATTATGTATATTATAATTTGAGATTCATAACTCTTTCAGCACTATCATAAATGCATGTATAAGTTTTTCTTTTTAATCTCTTTTATGAAGGACATTTTTTGCACCAGTTAATTAAATTAAACGTAGAGAAAATAAAAAGTTCGATACATTTTTTTAAAAATTGTGCATGAAATTAACTTCGTTTCCGATTTAATCAACCATTCAGAGATATATTCCTGACGCAGAACCCTTACCATGGACCCATAAAAATCAAACCAAAAAATAAAACATTCAAAAATTAAAAAAAACATTGTCAATCAAAAAAAACCTCACTTTTTTGTCATATTTTTTTATGCGGCATTGCATTTCTTTTTCTTCTAAAAGCGATCTGTTTCAAATGTCTCTTTTCAAAATAGAAAAAATTTAAAAGGCGTCAACAATTTTTTTTTTGCTGTTAGAAAATTTTAAATTTGGCCGACATCATTGTTTAGCTTTTTTCTTCTTTCTTCCTAATTATTTTGCCTAACCAATCCATTGAAATATTTTATTGATTGATTTTCAAATAATGCGAAACAGAAAATAAACATATTTCTAACGAAGAAATAAGTTGCAATGCACATTTGAATTTTTTTAAAATTTTTTCGTTAACATAATTTGTTTTAATTTACCATCATTTTTTCAAATATTAAATTGTTTTTGTGAACGATATTTATTTACTTATTTTTTAAATGGATTTGACAGGTGAATCGTATCCAAATCAACTACTTTACAACAAAAAATAATTTCGAAATCATTCTTTCATTTTTTAAAGTAAAGTTGATATTTATAAATTAAATATTAAAAAAACAAATGAGAAACGTTGGTAGTTTTTAAAAAACCATCGTTTTTTTCATTTTTGAAATTTTACACAAAAACAAGACACCAGCAAAAATAATTTTGACGTGTGACTTGATGTGTCTGGCTTTTGAAAGCTCAGCGACAACATTTAAAAAAATATTTTATTTTGAAATGAATCGAATGTGTGTTCATTTTTTATAAACACGCTTTGGATTTTTTAACGTTGTTATTTTCACACAACCTTTTCACTTTACAATTTTTATGTTTTTGAAAATTTATATGTGTTTTTTAATAAAATTAGGAATCACAAAAGAAGTGATTTTAGGATGATAAACAACAGTTAATGAAATTGAACTTTACTCTGTTATGATCTGTTAAAAAGCAATAAAAAATTAAATGGTTGAAAAAGAAGTAAATATATATGAGATTGACAGAATTGTTCCAGGTTTTGAAATATCGAGTTTATAGTTTCCACCATTTTCTCAAAACGTATTGACGTTGAATATTTGGTAAACAGGTTTTATTAAAAGCAGAGCATCAACCTTAAGTAGCTTAACAGGGTAATACAGTAAGAAAAATGTTTTTTTCAAAACACTTGCATCTAGTTTGTCGGTGTTTCAGTGATTGAAATAAAATATAATAATGTCTCTGATGCGAGTTCCAAAATGTTGTTGTTGTTTTTTGGTTGAAGAAATACAAAAAAAGCTCGTTAAAATTCTCAAATTTTATTTTACTTTTTTAATAAATGATTGTATTAACAATGTGCAACTTTTGTAAGCCCTTATGCTTTTTTAAAATGATAGTTTTGCAGATATTTGAATAAATATAATAAAATATTTCAAAAATACACTGTACTAAATCCTTTTCCTATCCAAAAAGAACACATTGTTTTAGGTTTGTCGTAAGAGACAACAGTTTTTAATGTATGTTTAATAAAAACATTTGTACCAGTGTGTCTTTTTTCCGCTTTTTTTCTTATTTTTCAATATAAAAATGCAAAAAAAAATGAATAAATCAATAGCAATTGAAATTTGAAGAAATAAAAATAACTTTTAATGTTGTTACAGATTTTTTAAATGTTACATTTTTTTATAATTTGCGTTTTTAGCATTCTGCTTTGATCTTTTTTATTTCAAAAAAGAAAGGAAAAATTAATCTCTTTTAAAAAACAAAGAGACCGAGCATGCCATTCAAAAGAAAAGGAAGAAAAAAAAGTTGTTCCCTTTTTTAGAGGTCAATAAAAAGGAAGGAAGAAAAAAAGAAAGGGAAGAAAACGGAAGGAAAAAAATACAGTATCCAAAAAACGGGACTGTTTGCAAAATAAAAAACGGGATTAAACGGATGCAATTAAAAAGAGGGACAAGAGTGTGGGAAAAACTCAATCAGGGTCACAATTACAGTACACTAAAACGGGAAATAAAACGGGATATGAATGGGCGCTATACCGGTAGACTCACTACTAACATAGCTAACAAAAAATGATAAAAATTCATCAAATGTTGACAAATTTAATTTTTTTTTTGCAATCTTCTTTTGTTTACCTATCAAAATTCTTTTTTATTATTATTGGCTTTTGAAGTTAAATGCTTTTCGCTTTCTAAGTTTTGTTTGTTTGTTTAAAAATGTCTTTATTTTTCAGATTACGAAAATTGTAATGCAAAAAATTGCGGCAATAAAATATTTAAAACTAGAAAAACGACACTCTTCTCTTTTTCTCAAAAATTCAAAATGCTCCCATTTTTGTTAGAAGGTCTCTTTTTCGTTGAACCTTTTTGTTGCAGAATTTGCTGAAAAATTTCATCGCAATTCATTCACAAAAAAATTGCAATTACAAATTGAAAGCTAAAATTATTGCAAAAAGTATTTCGACATTCGTTGAAAAAAATGCAACAATTTCTTTTATTATTATTAACTTTCACCACTTTTTTCATTTTAATTTTTTAGAATGGTCTTTTCTTTTTGATATTTCACTTTTTTTCACATTTTTTAATATTTTAGCACTGTTTTTTAAAAACGCATTTTGAAACGAGAACAATTCTGATTCAACATTACATAAAGAATATTCCAAGTAATCATACAACCCATTACCCTAATGCCCATTTATTCATTAATTTAAATTATAGTATTTAAATTTTTATTAACAAAAATCTTTATTTTAATAGAAATTGACAAAGAACACGATTTCGCTGAACATCAATTGATCGAGTTATTTTGAAGATGACTATATAAATTAAATTTTAAAAAAACGTTTAAAGTATTTCAAAAAATGTTGTTTTTTAATAAACATTACGTGATAAAATAGTTCCGTCTTGTTTGTGTTAAAAATGTCCTTTGTTTTGAACTGGTAACTCCAATTACAAAAAGTAGAAATTTCGAAATCATTATGACATGTCAAAAAAAAACTTATTTCTTTAATAAAACATTCAAAAAAATAAAAGAGACATCTTTTTCATTTAAAATCATTGTTTTAGTTCTTCCTTTTTTCGGATACTATTCAAATTCAAAACGTTATCTCTAATAATATTTCCACATTCGTTTTAATTTTGATTGTCTGGCGACAACACTTTTGCTGCAACAATTTATTGCGAAATAAAGGAAAAAGCTATATGTTGACATTGTGTGAGCTATTTTATTTTTTTTAATTATCGTACATTTAATAATAAATTTTTTCTTACAGTTTTTTAGCTTTCAGATTTTAAATATTTGTATTACTTTTTGACAATGTAAGGAAAAATAGCAATCATAATTATATACAAAAAATTATATTTGCTTGAAAAATGCTTAAACACTTCTTTACGATACTGATCAAGATTATAGAACATTAAATATTTGAAAAAGAAGTATGCAAATAATCAGGATTTTAAAATAATGTTATCTACACTTGCTTGTTTCAAAAGTTATCAACCCAATTTTTTAAAACGTTTAATATTATCTTTGTTTTGTTTGTTTTTAAATGCTTCCATAAAACGTCTTTTTTCGCTTTTTTTTCATTTTTTTCAATATAAAAACGCAAAAGAAAATGAATAAATCAATCTCAATTGAAATTTGAAGAAATAATAATAACTTTTAATGTTGTAAAAGATTTCTAAAACGTCGCATTTTTGGCATTCTGCTATTTTGTCCACTTCACAAACATGTCTCGTCAGATTCCTCTAAAATATATTACTTCCATTTGCCCAACAAAAGTCCCAGACGTTAAACAAAGCTAACAAAAAATGGGAAAATTCACCTAATCTTGACAAATTAAATTTTTTTTGAATTTTTTTTTGTTTACCTATCAGAATCCATTTTTATTTTTATTGGTTCATCCCTTTCTAAGTTTTGTTTGTTTAAAAAAGGCATTGTTTTGGAGATTACGAAAATTGTAACCCAAAAAAATTGCGTCAATAAAATATTCAAAACAAGAAAAAAGACACTCTTCTCTTTTTCTCAAAAATGCGAAATGCTCCCATTTTTAAATTTGCAGGTCTCTTTTTGTTGATCCGTTTTAGTGCAGCATTTACTGAAAAATGTCATCGCAATTCATTCACAAAAAAGCAAAATTTGCTGCATATATTCTTTCGACATTCGATGAAAAAAATGCAACAATTTCTTTCGATTTTTCTTATATTTCCCGCCTGTTTTGCATTAAAATTTTATGGAATGTTTTTTGGTTTTCCACAAATGCATTTTCACATTTTTAAATATTTTAGCAATGTCTTTGTCAAACACATTTCTAAACAAGAAAAATACAGCTTCAACAATACAAAAATAATATTTCAAGTAATCGTAGACGCCATTGTCCATTGTTAATTAATTCAAATTTCGATATTTACATTTCTTAACAAAAATATTAATTTTAATAAAGACTGACAAGGAAAACTATTTTTTGTGTGAATTTAATAAATCCATGGACAAACTGTCTTTAACAAGGCTACCAAAACAGTAGCGTACCGTGTTTGGGTGATTTTGATCAAAGACCATGAAAACAAATAAAATGCGTATAGCTTACTAAATAATAGGGTACACACTTCTGTTTCAGTTTCTGTTTAAGATTCATTCATTAATTAAAATATGAATTCTCATATTTTAGTTTTGTGTTTCAGAAATGAATGTAATTCAAACAACAAAATAATTAAACTATAATGATAATTATTTTGTAAATATAGCTTTATTAATTGTGTTGATACAAAAAATTTTAACGTTCATCGGATGAAAACGGTCAACACCGTCATTTTTATGCGGTTGAGAATTCTCAGAAATGCCAAATTAATTTTCCAGTCTATGGAATTTTCATTAAAATTTTTGAAGTTATTAATTTTTAACATAAAAAACGCCGAACATCAATCGCATGAGTTATTTAAAAGATGACTATAAAAAAAACAAAAAACGTCTAAATTATTTCAAAAAACGTTGGTTTTAAATGAAATAGTTTTGTCTTATTTGTGTTAAAAATGTCTTTCATTCTTTGCTAATACCAGCAAATATCAAATACAAAACATCATCGCAAATAAGATTTCCACATTCGTATTAGTTTTGATAGTCTGGCGGCAACACTTTTGCTGGAACAGTCGATTTCGAAATTGAATAAAGAAGCGCACAAAATGTTGACATTTGGCATTTTTTTAAATATCGAAAATTCAATAAAAGATTTTTTCTTACAAGTTTTATGCTTTCTGATTTTAAATATTTTAATTATTTTTGACATTATAAGGAAAAATAGAAATTATAATCATGTACAAAATCTGTTATTTGCATGAAAAATGCTTAAGCAAGTTCTCATGACAATGGTGAACGTTAAAAAATTAAATATTTTTGAAAAAGACGTATACAAATAATTATGGTTTTAAAATAATGCTTTCTAAGATTGCGCATGTTTGTTTCAAAAATAACAAACTAAAATATTATGTGAAATGTTTAATTTTATCTTTCATTTCGGATTCTACCAAATTTTATAACATAAAAAAGAACGCATAAAATATTTAAAAAACCTTGGAAAAATACAGCACAGACAAATGTTTGTCACATTTTCTTTTTCAAATTGAAAAAAAAAATTTTTGTCTGGTTTTTTTTCCAAATTTTAGCTCACTCAAAACAAACATTTATTATTTTTTCTTCCAAAATTTCTTTTTCTGTTTCGAAATACCACGATCTTTGTTGTTATTTTTTTTCAACAATAGTTTGTATTTCAGATTTTGTTTTTTATTTCGCCAAATTTGTTTTATCAAAAGAATTTTTTTGTTTTTGAATATTTATAACAAATTCGGTTTTAACCTGACATATTTTCAAAACGTTTACTATTATGATAATAACCAAATAAAAAGAACAGTAAATTATTTTCGAGGTTACACTGATTGTGAAACCCGATGACTCAATATTAATTAATTAGTAATTTTGTTTTTTACATAAAAATGTAAGCCAAGTTTTTGAATACTTTACTTAAAATCATTAACTTGTTTTTAGTCAATTGATAAGTTTTTTTATCACTGTTTTGTAACAATTGAACAAAACATTTCAAAAAATCAAAAGTAGGAATGCTTCCCTTGCAAATTTTGATTAATAATGTTTTCTACGATAACTCGTGCTTGTTTCAGAATAACCAATGAAAATTTTTTGTTTAATTTTCTATTTTATCTTTGTTGATTGTTTTAAATTCTGCCAAATTCCCTAATGCTAAAAAGATCGTATAAAAAATTAAAAAACTTAGTAAAAAGCAGCAATGAGTTTTCACATATTTTTTTCTAAAAACAAAAAAATGTTTGTCTGCTTTTTTTAAATTGCAGACACATCAAAGCAAATGTTTATTCTTTTTTCTTCCAACATTTCTTTTTCTGTTTCGAAATGCAACGCTCTAAATGGTTAATTTTTTGACAATTGTTTGTATGTCACTTTTTCTTTTGTTTTATCTGATGAATTTTTTAGTTTTTGAATATTTAAAGATTTTACTTGATAGATAGTCACATGCAAAAACACTTCAATTTATACAATTAAAAACCAAATTTATATCGACAATAAATGGAAGTCGGATTCAAGTCAATAAAAATTTTAAAAATCTTTGGAAAAAGAAATGACTTTCATTTTTTATTGTTTGCATGATCCAGGAAGTAGAAAAAGTCAACGAATAAACGCAAAAGAATAAACGCCAAAAAAAGCGTTTGTATGTTTAGTGCGAACGTAACGTTTATTTTTTTTGAGTTTATTTTCAAAAAAATAAACTCAAGGATAGCACAACGTCACATATTGCCAAAGCTGTTGATCCATCAAGCTTTTTAGCGAATTTTTTTCTTTCCATCAAATTTGTGAAGATATATGATATATATGATTTTGCTTTTTATGTTATATTATTAAGAATTTTTATTCAATTTAGTAATCTTTATAGACTTTACACAAATCAAAAAATATTTGCAATGAACGGTCATTTGATTCTTCCTCTTCTTTTCATTCCTCTTCTCTCTACCTTCAATAATGTTGTTGGTGCTGCTGCTGTTGTAGGTCAAGGAAGTGTATTCTGTTTAATTCATGTTATCTCAACTGATGGTAAGACAACTCAAACTGGTGAATGTATTGGTGCTCCTTCTCTCGAACATATTATTGCTCCTAATTGTTTATTAGTTGGTGGTAAACAAGCTTCTGGTGTTTTTATTGATTATCGTGCAAATAAGGCTTATTTCTGAATTTACATTTTCAAAGAACATCGAAGTTAATAATCAAAAGTTTGCTCTTATTACCGTAAGTTGTTTAATTGATTTACAATATGCTTACAAGTTTTATTTTTGTAGTTGCATCTTACTGGATTCGATAGTGTTTCTAAATTATCGGCCGATTTTGTAATTGATAATGAATAAACCCAATATTTAGCTGATAAAGAAACTTATACAACTTCTATTTCGGGCTACTGGAAGAAAACAAGTTTAAATTTTTTTGTTAACTCTGTATATTTTTAAACAATTTTTGTCTTAATAAAATACAATTTATTAAATACGAGGTTGCAGTTTGAGAAAGTAAACGCAAAATATTTTCTCTTTCTCATTTTATTGAAAAGCGTTTATTTTTTAAAAAAATAAACGCTTTGGCGAAAAGTTCCCTCATGTTAAATAAACATAACGTTTATTTGTAACGTTTTCTACTTCCTGGCATGATCCTCGAAAATTGAAACTGCAAAATGCATAGATTCATTCTTTGTTAAAGAGGAAGTCTGGGTAATTATTTGACAAGAAAATTATAAAATTCATTTATGAAATTTTCACACACGTAATAGTCCGTAATAAAAAGCAGAAAACATAAAAGCAATATTTCTTGCAGGAAATTATACAAAGGGTTTGTTTTGTGAATATTTTTTGTGATATTTTATACGTAAAACCTTTAAAGCTTTGCGTGCATCAACATGTAATTCAGTAAATCGAATATCTGGGGGCGGAAATTCATTTTCACCAGCTTTAATAATTTCAGCAACAAATGCTTCAAGTTTTTGAATGTATTCTGTAGGAAGAGGGTCAGAAAATTCAAGTTGATAATCAATATACGGATGTGCCTAAATATCTATGGTTTATAATGGTGCCACTAAGATTTTATATTATATGCTTTGTTATTATTGCTCATCAGAAAGCTAATAGGCTATTTACAAAAATGTATTTCCTCTAACACTCCCTTTAAAAATCATTCTCTCACTTTTTTCGACACAAAAACAGTGTGTATTTAGGTAAACTGCAATTAACGGCAAAACATTCAAAAACTTACTCGCATGAAAACAGAAAATGTGTCAAAATCAAATGATGACAAAATCATATTCAAATTAAAAATGTTCAGCTTTAAATCATTCAAAATGTTCACAATTTTTTTTACACTTTTAGGGGTTAGCACTTCATCTTTAAGGAATTTGCTGAAAATTAAACAAATTATTGAAAAAAATTATATAAGTAAACTTTAAAAGCCCAAGACAGTACGAAACTTTTCAACTTTATATAACGCGTTCTCCTGGATTTTCAAGCAACCCCCGCTCCCACAAAAATTTCAAAATGGTTTTTTTGAGCTGAAATACCATATTATTTTAGGCCAAAGAATGCCGGAAAAAAATTTTTTTTGGATTCGCCTTCTGAATCCGCCGTTATGGAGATCGCTTGCCCTGGGGTCAATTCTTATCCGATTGCTACAAATTTGACATCGGCGGATAGCCCTCGATCAGGGCTACAAAGTAGTTTCTCAGATTTCGATTATGAGGTCCCAACACGAAAATATACCGTATCAAAATTTACCAGCCTTCAGAATCCCCTGATGCAGTCCGAAGTCAGTAAATTTTTTTCGCTGTAATTATACCTTTTTCAAAGGGCTATCCACTGGTATGAAATGTTTTTCTGACTTCGAAATGCGTGATGGTGTTTTTGGTAAAAAATAGTTTACCACAACAAATTACTGTTAAAAATTTTAGATTAATCAAAAACGGACTTCCCCATTGGATTCCCCGTGGTCGATTTCACATAAATCCATCAAAATTACACACAAAACGACCTTTTTTAATTTTTCGATGCTGCGTGTCCGAGAGGTAGTTTTCCAGCTTATGAGCCGGAAGGTTGCAGGTTCGACCTCGCTGAGGGAACAAAAAAAATTTTTTCGTCTGCTTTCTCCCAAATTTTGACGGATTTATATGGAATCGACCACGGGGAATCTAATGGTGAAGTCCGTTTTTGATGAATCTAAAATTTTTAACAGTAATTTGTTGTGGTAAACTATTTTTTACCAAAAACACCATCACGCATTTCGAAGTCAGAAAAACTTTTCATACCAGTGGATAGCCCTTTGATAAAGGTATAATTACAGCGAAAAAAATTTACTGACTTCGGACTGCTTCAGGGGATTCTGAAGGCTGGTAAATTTCCGATATCTGAATCTTGGGGTTCCGGCACGAAAGAAAAAAACTTCCAAGACATAAAATGTAGCCCTGATCGAGGGCTATCCGCCGATGTCAAATTTGTAGCGATCGGATAAAAATTGACCCCAGGGCAAGCGATCTCCATAACGGCGGATTCAGAAGGCGAATCCAAAAAAAATTTTTTTCCAACATTCTTTGGCCTAAAATAATATGGTATGCAAAGTTTCAGCTCAAAAAAACCATTTTGAAATTTTGGTGGGAGCGGGGGTTTTGTCATTTTGCTCGAAAATCCAGGAGAACGCGTTATATAGATGAAATATCCTTTGAGGATGCTTTAAGTTTAAAAACTAAGCTTACTAGCTAAAGATTTGTAAATTTGGAACAAATTGAAGAATTTCTTCAAGTAAAACAATTCCATCATTTTCACGTCTTACTGTAGCATCCCTGAAATACAAACTACGGACTTTCTTTGAAGATGTCAAACGTTTAAAATCATTCAACGAAATGGTTTGATTATAAACTGCTAACGAGAAAATATCACATCGATAAAGTTTATTAAATAAATTTGAATAAAACCAAAGTGGACAAGTTCCAGGTTCAATGCTAAAGGTTCCAGTTAACCAAAATTTTTTAATTTTTTTAAAGATTTCAAAAGGCAAATAATAATCATGATTAAAAAAGAAGGCTGACATTTTTTGAACCGGGTAAAAATTAATTGTATAATTATATGGAACAGGGTCAGAAGGCGAATAAAAATATTTGCAAATTTTGATAAGTTTAAGGTACAGTGACACACGTGTCGGATTCTTTTGGATATAATACATAATCAGTAGTATGATACTGGTACTTGGTGATAAGAATTTAAACTTAAGTTCAAGATTAAGCTTATCTTATCACCAAGTACCAGTATTTATTTATGCCATGGCATTTTCTTATCATTTCCTATCGTAATTTTTTCTTAAAATTTTTTTGTCTGAGAGGGGAATCGAACTTTTTAAAAATGATATTCCAACGCCTTGAACCACCCGGCTATCGAACTACTCTCTTCGGCTGTCAGAAAAGTTGTCGACTATCTTTTGATTTTTTTTCCTCTCTCTTTGTTTGAAGTCTCCCTCGCGCGTCGCCTTTGTTTCGTGCGTCACATTTATCGAAGTCTCCCTTTTTTCTTTTGTATATTGATGTAATCTTTTTTTTCTAACAAATCTATAAAAAAATGAACGCTTTTTCCCAAATAAACTTTTATTTTTGTTTAACCACAACCAAATAAAACATACAGAAAAAAAATTTTCCAAAACCATGTTTTAAAATATCCCAAAAATTATTTCAAACAAATAGCATTATTCATCTGCTTCAATAATAGCGGTGTAAGTTGTTGACATATTGAAGGGTATTTGAAATGGGCATGGAGGCATTTTGAAATATTCAGGGAAGGATTTTGAAGGAACAAAGTCAACAGTAAGATACTAAAATTGTTATTTTTTTAACTTTTGATAAAAAAAAGATAAAAACTTACAGTCCCGACAGGACAGTCTTTTTTGAAGGCTTCGATATTTTTATCACCGGGAATACTACCTTTGATTGGTAAAGTTTTATCGGCACCCAAAAAATACACTTCAACGAGGTCAAAATCATTCCCATTCTTATTTTTTAATTTCTTAGTTTCACCATATTTGAACACTTTCAAATTCAGTTTTTCTGGAACCTTTGATTCAGGATCAATCATAAGAATTTCACTTCTTGTTGATAATCGAGGTTCTGTATCATAAATGTAACGATCCGGTCCAGAAAATGTCATATTGGGTAATTGCTGGAAAGAAAAATTCACAATGATTTTTTATTAGAAATTTTTTTTATTATATACTCCAAGTTTTCAAGGAGGAGTCTTTTTTATTTTTGTCAGAAGTATGAGGAGAAATATTTTTAATTTACCGAAAAAAGATTGAAAAAAAGATTACAATTAAATTTTTGAAAAGAAGAAAAGAAACAAAGAAATCAAAGGAACAAAGTTTCGCTATGATTTCCGAAAAAAGATTAAAGTAAAAAATTAACTTCGCTAAAAAGGATACTTTGTCTCCAAAATAATAGCTATTATTAATATTAGAATCGCTTAAACAATTCTTTGTCTTCAAAATAATTGCTATTGTTAATATTAGAATCGCCTAAACAGTTCTTTGTCTCCGAAATAATGGATATTATTAAGAAGTACCTAATAACTCTTTATTACCAAAATAATGGTTATTGTTGATATTGTTTGAATGCACAAAAGAAACGAGATTGAAAGATTGCAATAAAACTACACAAAAAAATAATGGAAACAATGTGGAACCGTCTTTGTCTACAGACAAAAACTTATTTCTAATAGATACCGATAAACGATTAGAAAATATAAAAAAAATGACCCAAACTGAAAAAAAAGATTGAAAGAATGATTAGATAAATTGAATGACCTCTCCAAAAAATGAATCAAAAGGACAATATAAAAGAGATTTTTTTTGAAATAATTGAATCACCCTTATTGTTTAAAAATACAAAACTGTTTTTAAAATTATTTTTTAGATGGAGCCTTTAGCTAAACGTCGAAGATTGGATCACGAGGCTTATCGTGGTCAAGATGATTTCCAGGAAATGTTTAATATGACTTATACAGAATTTTGTAATCTAACACAATTAGACGAAAAGCCAACAGTTGAAAATGTTGGTATATCAAAATTTTATTTTGAAATAATTTTCAATCATGCTATCGTCATTGAAAATCCACGGCAAGAGTTTCTTGACAAAATTCAAAAAGCTATCGACATCTGTAAAGCCTCAAAACCAAATGGTAAAAAATACGGTATTATTTTAAAAAGTATAACCGAGAATACAAAATTGGAACATGATTTGCATTTAACATGGCTCAAGTATACTGATGATGCCATCCAATTCCTTTCAAATAGACTTGAACAACTTCATGAAAGCAATGAAGCTGTCGAGATTTTTCAAGAAAAATTCCTTTTGGAAATTACAATATTTGAACCAGTTCGTTCAGGTAAATTAAGAAAATAAAGAAAAATTTAAAACATGCCTTCTTAAGGAAATGGAAATCGTAATGATGCAATTAATTCCAAAAATCTTATTTCACCAGGAAACAATAATATGATGTGTCTTTTTATTTGTATTTATGGTCTTATTGAATTAACGAAAATTCATGTGAAAGCAAAAGAAATTGCCGAACAAAATAAACAAGATAAAGCAAATGGGATTACGCGAAGGCGCACACCTTTCAATGCCAAAGAAAGAATAAAAACTTTATCTGAACGTTTGAAAAACCCTTCGGAGGTTATTTTAAAAGCAGCTGATATGATTCGTCGTCGAGCACAAATCAGAAAAAATGCAAAAGGATATGGTACATTTAAACATTTTGAAAAACTACAAAATTTTCTTAATGCAACTTTTCGTCACAGCTTGAGGTATTTTCAAAAAATTTTTAAAGGAGATTTTTTTTAAATTTTTTAGATTGGTAGTTTTTGATTACTATAATCGTAAACATCCAGAATTCAAAGGCGTAGCCAAAAATGTTAAGAATGATATTGGAATAATGTTTTATCAAAATCATTTTTATGCAATAACTAATATTAACAATTTTGTGAACAATGATTGTAAAAAGATGAAATATTATTGTATCGATTGTGAAACAACCTTTACAAATCCTTCAAAACACGAATCCAAATGTGTTCGGAAGTGCAATGCATGTGCAAGATGGGGTTACCAATACCCCTGCACCAATGAAAAAATCCAAATCAAATGTGATACTTGCCACAAAAATTTTTTTAACAATGCTTGCTTCGAACACCATAAAACTTTGGCATGCTCTTTATATAAAAAATGTGAAAAATGTGGTGTAGTATACTCCAAGCACAATCTTAAAAATAAAGATCATGTTTGTGGTACAAAATATTGCTCCATTTGCCGCACATCACATGAACCTCGTCCATGTTTTATTCAAGCCGTTGCTGATGATTCAATTCCATATTATCGGATTGTTGTCTTTGACTTTGAATCCAGACAAGATGATATTATTGGCATTGGTAAAAAAGAACATATGGTTAATTATTGTGTTGCACATGTAGCTTGTACGAAATGTCTTGACAATGGTGAATGGGTTAATGAATATTCATCTTGTAACATTTGTGGTATTGGTACACGTACAAAAGAGTGGTCGGGCTTGGAAGATACCAATTGTTTATCAAAGTTCGTTGATTGGTTATGTTCAGCTGATAAAACGTATGAAACCGTCGCAACAGCCCATTTTGGAGGGCGCTATGATTTTATTTTCGTATTAAGAGAATTATTTCTTCGAAAAGTAGGCCATTTAATAGAACCAGTCAAAGCCGGCAATAAATTTTATCAAATTAATGTGAAAAAAACAGATGAAACCCCTAAGATTATATTTAAAGATTCTTACAACTGGTTACCGATTCCATTATCCGAAATGGTCAAAACCTTTTCTTTGAATATAGAAACAAAACAATGGTTCCCACATCTTTTCAATGCTGTAAGAAATTACAATGTGGAATTACCGACATTACCCGATGCATCATGTTATTCTCCAAATACAATGTCAGTTAAAAAAAGAGAAGCTTTTATGGAATGGTACAACGAAAATTACAACACACCTTTTTCATTAAAAGAACAATTACCAATTTATTGTAGAAATGATGTCAACATTTTGAAGCACAGTGTAGCAAAATTTCGAGCAATGTGGATGAATAATTATGAGGTTGATCCTATATATCACTGTGCAACAATTGCTTCTGCATGCATGAGATCATATAGAAAAAAACATTTGCAATATGATTCTCTTCCGATCATTCCAGAAGGTGGATATCATCGTCATAGTCGTGCAAGTGAAGCGGCTTTACGGTATTTTTATTGGAGACGTGCAACAACAGGTGAAGCAATTCAATATCATGATTCTCCTGAAGGTGAAAAAATGATTGGACGATTTAAAGTTGATGGGTATATTGAAGAAACAAAAACTATCATTGAATTTAATGGATGTGCTTTTCATGGATGTTTGAAATGTTTTGATCCACAAACACGATTACCCACAGGTTTAAAAACTATTGATCAGCATGAGCTTACAAAAGAAAGAGAAAACATCTTAATTGCAATGGGCTTTAACGTTGAAAGCGTTTGGGAATGTGAGGTTAACAAAATGATAAAAAGTTTTCCTGAGAAAGAAAGAAAGGATTATGAAAATCGATTAATTGCAGGCCCCTTGAATCCACGTGACGCTTATTTTGGCGGGAGAACGGGCCCTCAATGTCTCTATGAAAAAATCAATGATAGTGATTTGGGAAGATATCAAATATCTTTAGCTGATATAAGATCTTTGTACCCGGCAATGAATTATCACACAGAATACCCTGTTGGAATTCCTCAACTTATAGATATTCCACCAAATGAACAAGATGTTCGTTGGACAAGTCCTGATGATAACAAATTTAAAGGGCTGATAAAATGTTATATAATACCCCCAAAAAATTTAACTTTACCTGTTATCCCATTCAAGAGCTCAAATGGTTTCCTCATTTTTGGTTTATGTAGAACGTGTGCTATTGATTATTCAAAAAAATGCACCAAAGATTCTGATTATCAATGCAATCATTCAGATGATGCTAGAGGATTTTTGATTACGGCAACTCATATGGAAATTAATCTGGCACTTGAAAAAGCGTACATTGTCACCAAGGTGTATTCAGCTTATCATTTTACAAACTTTTCGACAAATCTCTTTGCTCCATATGTTCGCGATTGTTTGAAGTTGAAAGTTGAGAACGATGATTACCCCACAGATGTTACAACCGAGGAAGAAAAAGATAATTTTATAAAAATGTATAAAGAAAAATTTGACATTATTTTGGACAAAACTATGATAAGGAAAAACCCTGGCCTTCGTTATTTGAGCAAATTAGCAGCTAATTCAATGTGGTACGTTAAACATTTATAAGAATCATAAAACTTTTTAATTTGTAGGGGGCGATTTTCTCTCCGAAATAATCTTGCAAAAACTGTCATTGTAACCACTGGAATCAAAGCAAATGCCATATTGGGAAATGATAAATATATTATCTCTAGTGTTGATATTTTAAATGATAAAGAAGTGATGATTGTATACACAATGCATAAAGATTTTGTAAGTGAAAATTCTGCATCAAATATAATAGTTTCCCTCTGGACAACAAGCGCCGCTAGAATAGCGCTATATCGATTAATGGAAATGGTTGAAAATGATCCCAATTGTAAGATTCTATATACAGGTAATCATTACGGTATTCCTTTACAAATAATATCTTATTCCTATCACAGATACTGATTCAATTTTGCTAAAACATCTTAAAGGTGTGTTACCCTTCCCTCTTGGAAATTTTTTGGGTGATATGGCATTGGAGCACACCGATATTGAAGAATATGCTTCTGGAGGGTGCAAGCAATATGCTCTCAAAATTAAAGATCCTGTTACTGGTGAATACAAATATATTTTAAAAATTCGAGGAATTTCAATAACGTCTGAAGTAGCTAGAGAATTACATTTCGAAAGCTTTAAAGCAATGGTCCTAAATTATGGGAATGATGAAAAAATTGTTGTTCCTGTCACTCGAATTCTTCCACATCGTACAGGACATGTATACACTGTTGAACAGACAAAGGTTTATCGTGCAATATATCAGAAGGGGATTATCTTAGATAATTTCGATATAGCTCCTTTTGGCCTGCAATAATTTGTTTTTAATAAAAAATTTATTAAAAATAATTAAATTTTTAAACAATTTCTCATTTACACATTTTTGAACACTTGCAAAGCAGTCGAATAATGGTTCGAGTTCTGTTTGATCCTAGTTCTCTTAACATAAATAATGTCGTTTACCCTCTACAAACGGGGGGATATTTTTTTACTGGAATATCAAGACAAAGGGGCGCAGGAGTTGGTGACGTTTTACGAAGTCTTTGGAGATTTGTATTACCTGCTGTGAAAGTGATTGGAAAAGAAGGGTTAGCAGCTACGGCCTCAACATTAGGAAATATCAGTCAAGGACAGACACCAAAAGAGGCGATCAAAAAGAATGCAATAGCGAGCGCTAAACGGCTCCTACAAACAGCTACAAATAGTTTGGATCAAAGTGGAAGCGGGGTTAGTTGTCAAAGAAATCGAGTTAAAGGAAGGTTGGTTAAAACTAAACTTCCTCAAAAAACTCGAAAAACTGATATATTTGGAAAATATTAAAAAAAAAATGTTGTACAAAGTAGTAGATCCTGAAAGTAAAAACTGCGTTTCCACAGCCCTTAATTTTTTTCACCCTCGTCCTACTAATGTAGCTATCAATAATTCTTTATATGAGGAAATTTTGACTTTAAATTCTGTCCAAACATATCCTTTTCATTTCAAAATCTCTCCTGGTGATGGATTTCTGGATTTGTCAAAAATTTATTTAGCTACAACGTTTAAAATTGCAAGAAAAAAGAACACTGATTCCAAATGGGAAAATGTTGATGCTACTGATATTATTGCTCCTATTCAAGCCTTGGGTGCAACATATATTAAAAATATCAAAGTTTTGATCAACGGAAAAGAAGTCTTTAATTCAAATCAGCTTTACTCATACAAAGCTTTTATTGATTTGGAATTATCCCAAACAAAAGCTGTCAAAGATTCTTATTTACAAGCATATGGTTATTACGAAGATGATAATGATGTTTCATCAGTTACTGGAAAAGGATTCAAAGCTAGACAAGCATTATTTCAAAAAGGTAGTGTAGAATTTATTACCAAACTTTTCGTGGATCTCTTTGTTCAAGAAAACTTTTTCCTTAACAATACAGAAATCGATATTGAAATCACCCCCAATACCCAAGATTTTTGTTTAATAGAAACGCCAAAAACCGATTACACTTATGGTCTTTTTATTGAAAACTGTAAAATGTTTGTCAAAAAAATGTATGTCATGGATACTCTGGGACGTCAAATTGCAAATCAATTAAACACCACACCTGCAAAATTTAGTGTGACGAAAAGTGAATTAAAGACTACATTTATCAATGCCGGAAGATATGAATATGTCTCAAATCTTTACCATGAACAAGTTCCTCGAAGAATTATAATAGGCTTGGTTCCACATAAAGCTTATGTCGGTGATAGATCCATGTCACCTTTTTCGTTTAAACATTTTGATGTTCAAAGTATAAGCGTCCAAGTAAACGGTAAACAATATCCCAATGCCTTATATCATTTGGATTTTGACACCTATGGTTTCACAAGATTGTATCACGACTTTTTTGAAAACCTTGGTTTCGCTGGTACAACCGAATCAAATAATATTTCTATGGAAAAATATAAAAATAATTCATGTTTCTTTGTTTTCAATCTTTCCAGTAGTCAAGAAGTGGATTCCTGCTTCGATTTGATCAGAGAGGGTACAACGTCTGTCCATATTCGTTTTAGTTCTGCTGTTCCTAGCAATGGAATCACCCTAATTTCTTACGCAGAATTTGATTCCCTCATTTTGGTTGATAAAAATCGTACTGTTACGTCGGATATTACCGTTTAAGTAAATAGAAAATGTGTGATGAAAATTATTATTTTATGTTATGGTCATTTGCATGTTTTATAGCATTATTGGGTTTATTTTTCGCAAAGAAAAGTAAACAAAAATATTTTCAACAAATTCTTCAACGTTTATTTAATAACGAACAAGGTGCAACAGAATTGCATATAATCAATGGACAACCTTCAAATTCAAGACAAAGTGAACAAAATCCCCTTATTAAAAAATAAGTTTATGGGCTGTTTTCCAATTGATCATTTACCTGAGATAAAAAGATTTCCCGTTTGTTTTATTGCTAATCTTTGTTCTTCCGCTACACCTGGTTGCCACTGGGTTGCTGTGTATTGCAGTAGTGAAAATAATATTGAATATTTTGATAGTTTTGGACGTACACCAGAGAAAGAATTTTTAAAGTATAAAATATCCCTCTTTAACCCTAAAATAATTCAAAGTCTTACAAGTGACGCTTGTGGACCTTTTTGTTTGTACTTTTTGTATAAAAAATGTCAAGGTTTTTCAATGTTTGAAATTGTTTCTTCTTTACTTTCCCATACCAATGCTGATAAATATGTTAAAACGTTTGTTAATAAACTGAATTAAACAAAATCATCTTCGGAAATCCATTGTGTTTGAGGAAAACTCACAAATTTTACAAGATAATGTTTTTTCCCGTTTACAGTTTTTTGGCGAATCACTTTTTCCACTCTATAAGTCGTTTCACCATCTTTGATAGTTTTTATAAGTTGTTTTTCATAAATTTTTCCTTTTAAAATTGAACCATCCTCATGTCTCAAAACATAAGTTGGAGGATTTGTTTTGTGTACAGTAACAACATCAAATATTTCATCTGTGTAGTTGTTCAGATAGCCTCGATCAAAGACGCCTTTTTTTAAAGCCAGACGCACTTGTTCCCCTACAGCAAAACGTGGAATTGATGGTACTTTTGGTTTTCCATAAACTTTTTCCCAAACCTCTTGAGCGTTGTTTTGATTGATTTGATTTGGTTTAAGTCCTACAGAGCGACACACCGTATTGTTAATATTTTCAATTATCTTATCAATTACATTATACCACGTTACAGTATTTTTTTCGGCAAAAAATTTGTAAAGACGCCCTATAAAATATTTAAAAATTATTTTATTTCTATCTTTCCGTACCTTTTATTGTACGTATTGCCCTCTCAGCCAAAGCAGCCTTTATTTCTGATGTTTGTGAAGCGTGTTTCTGAATTTGATGGTCCTTGAAAAATTTAAGCATTTCACGCCCCTGGAATTCTCCTCCCCTATCAGTATATAAGCTAATAGGCAATCGTGGAGCTTTTTCAAACACTTGTTTAAAAGCAGGAATCATATCTTTAAAACTTTTTGATTTGACTGGCACTCCAAAGATTTTATGACTCAGTATATCAATAACAACTAACAGAAAACGGTATCCTAAAAAAGAAAACAATTTTTCTTTGCAAAAAAAAAAATATATTTGTTTGACCTTTGTTTTGCCTTGAGAGCTTTTGAAAATCCCCTAAATCTGCTTGCCAATCCGTCATCCATGAAGTGCAAAACGTCTTGAGACGATTAAATTTATAATAACGTGGTCGGTATAATTGATATGTTCTGTTGCGTAATAAAAAGTTTTTAAACTCTTTTGATTCAGGTTTTCCACGAATTTCTCTTTGCAAAGCGTTAATTCCAGCATAGCTTGCAGGAAAATCCAAGTCGGCATACAATTTATCCATAATGCTCAATATAACCACTTTATTGCTGATAGCAACCAATACAATACAGTTTCTTCCTAAAAACGCACAGGTATTTAAATTTGATGAAACTTCTATTGTTGAAAATAGTGTAAATGATAATTACATTTCATCAAAAATTTTCAATATTCAATCACAAGATTACACAATGCTTTATGGAATGAAAATTACAGATGAATTTATCTTTGAATACGTTTTTCCTTACAAAAATTCTGCTGTATATGTTTTGAAGAGTTTACTTGATAACGCGTCACTATACCATTTTATCTCAGAAGAAAAAATTTTGTATTCATATATCCCATATGAACTTATTAGATACAACAACATCAAAAAAGAATTATATTTTTATCATAAAAAATGTGTTAGTGTATATCCTTTGAACAATTTTATTTTTGCAACTTCAAAAGAATTGCAACTGTTTCCCACAAAAAAATTCCGTACTATAGATTCATGGCAAGATTTTCATTTTTTGGAAGATCAGATTTTGTACAAAACACAAAATTCAACATATATTTATCCACGCATATATTTGACATCAGATTATCAACTTTATTTCAATCATCTTTCTCAAATAAATGCAAATTACATTTCATATAAAAAAGTTGTTTGTTTCATCCTTTCGTTTATAATTTTACTGTGTACAATTTTTGTAAATTAAAACATTAATTTTTTAAAATGAAGTGTAATAATAACAGGACCATAAGCAAAGGGGATTAAACGACCATCCATTCCTCGAATTTCAATACCAATTGAAGAAATATCTCGAGAAGCGACTTTTACATACATTGGTGAATCATAGAGTTGTTCATCAACTTCGCCTGGTTTTGATTTTACAGTTACAATTCTAAGTAAACTTGTAAATTCATTACCAACAATCACATTATCACTCAATTCTTTTGTATATATTGCAAATTGTGATACTCCCCCTTTCAAGTCCGGAGGGTATTTTGCGTAACTTCCAGGGCGTACAGTACTGTTTTCTTTAAATCCTAGAACAAATGCAAGTTGTTTTGAAAGGATAATTTCCTGGACATTTGGGTCATATGTTTGTATTTGAAAACGTTCACGCTCTTTCATCCAATTAAAATAAACTTGTGAAATTTCAGGATTTCGAACAATTTCTTTCGTAGCCAAATATGGCATGTGCTCATACATTTGATTTGTAATAAATCCAGAAAGCGGCGGAATACCATCTGCAGAAGGTAACACCAAAGGTGGAGCGATAATTTTTTCTAATCCAGGTGTACCTTTTTGAATAGGAGAAGTTGGTGGTGGAGGTGCAAGTCCTGCAGGATTTGAATCCAAGGGATTTCCGAGGGGAGAAGTAGGTGGTGGAGGAGCCCTTTTTCCATCTTTTTCTGGGGAAGTAGGTGGTGGAGGAGCTCCTTTTCCATCTTTTTCTGGAGAAACTGTACGTGGAGGTGGTGCTCTAATTGTTGTTTGTTGATGCTCACCCTCTGTTGATAAAGGAGGTAAGCCAAGTTCTACAGTATTGGAAGAAGGTGGAAGTTTTAGAACCAAATTTTCAGATGTTTTAAAACCCTCGGACACTGGTGGTTTTGCAGCAGAAGTTTTGGCTTCATTTGTTTCATTTTTTTCAGTTTTGGTACTTGTTGTTGTTGTATTTTTTTCTTCAGCAGGAACAGTTTTGGAAATTTTTGTTTCATTTTTTATTGGAATTGTAGTCTCAACTTTTGCTCCCTCTTCAACTTTTTCAAATTTGGAATTAACAGTATCATTTTCCACGATTTTAGAATCCAAAGGAGTCTGGGCGGGCGCGGGCGGGGACGGCGCGGTCGCCCCAGCGACCGCGGCCGTCACCCCCTCGGCTTCATTAATTTTAGGAGGATCTTCAGGTTCTTGAATATAATTGGGATCCACAGGTAATTCTTCAACAGTTGTATCTGCAGCTGGAGGTAAGTCTTCTGCTTCACGTTTTTGTCTTGTTGCAGATAAAAGTTTGTTTAAATCATCTCTCAATTGTGGAGGAGATGAAGGGGATAATGCTGGAATGTCAAAAATATAAAACTTATCCGATGTTTTGGTGACAATATAATCATCATCATCCCTTGAAATAGTGGACCAGGAATGTGGGAATGAAATTCCTGCAACGCCCACTAACCATTGAGAGTTAAAGTGAAGATTAGTTGGTAGTTGAATGTTGAATTTTTGAGGTAGGTCACCTTCATGAGTGTTGCTTGGAAGAATAATATAGAAATTATTAAAAGACGACATTCTGTCAAAGACTTTAGTCTTTAAAAATGGCAGAGTTTGAAAAACGTGACCTGCAGTTCCGCGTCCCTTGTAATATTGTGTTAAATGGTTCATCTGGCGCTGGAAAAACGTCCTTCATGATAAAAATGCTTGAAAATTTAGAGCATCTTTTTTCACCCGTTCCCCAATCGATTTTGTATAGTTATTCAGAGTACAATTCTGCTGTGGAGTTGATGGAAAAAGCTGGAATAAAAACTCTAGCGCGTTTACCTACATCTGAAGATTTTGCAGTTGAAGCAAAACCATGTATGGTTCTTTTAGACGATTGCCTCACTGCCTCTCCAGGCCTTGAAGCATATCTTGAAAATTTAACAACAAAACAATCACATCATCAAAATCTTTGTGTTGTTATTTGTACCCAAAATCTTTTCGATAAACGCATTCACACGGCTAGAATTAATAGGTAACTTTTTTTTTTGACGGTCAAATTTATTTTTTTATTTTTTCAGTCAATACATTATTAGTATGCGATCACCTTCTGCCGCTCATAGTTTACGAATTATTGGTACACAATTATTTCCAAATCGTCTAAAATATTTTTTAAGCGCGTGGGAAATGGCTTCAAAAAAGCTATTTTCATATCTCGTGATTGACCAACACCCTGCTTCCAATGAAATGCTTCGCCTTCGAACCTCTATTTTTCCTCCCGATGATACTGTAGTATTTTTGCCAAAAGCATTGTAATTTTTTTCTTTCAGAAATGACATATACAATTGGCCCTATTGTTTTACGTAATCTTGATTTTCTCCAAAAATTGGCTTCAACCCGTTCTAGTCGTCAAAGAGATGCTATAATTCAAAGTGCTAGCCGTGACAATCTTTTATCTTTGGTTGATGTATGTTTCAACGTCCTTGAGGCAAACATTCCATTGTCTCGACAACGTAAAACTGCTTTGACAAAACATGCTCAATTACTTCGTTCATTATCAGAATGTCGATCACCCAAACGTGCACGTGAAACTCTTTTAAAAGGCGGATCATTTCCGTTTATTTCATTGTTAGCACCATTGTTGATTGAAGCAGCACGTCGTGTCTGATGGCAGAGAAATATTATTTAATAAGTGAAGCGCGATTCAATTCTTTATGTGAACCCAAAGATTTGGAATATTCCAAAAATCGTTCATTATATCATTTAAATTCACTTGTTCCCAATATTCCATTGTATAATTCTGCTTTAAGAGGCTTAATAAAAAAATCTCGTGATGATCCTTCTGCAAAACAACCTACACAAAACATCTTTCAGATGGATTCCCAACCTCCTCCTCCACCACCTTCTTTTGACCAACAACAACAGCAGTATCTCTCAACACCCCAACAATTTACTGCTCCACAGTATTATGAAACACCACAAAATTTTGATTACGGTACTCCAGAAACCCAAGCTGTACGTACAGAAGTCACACAGCTTTCTTCTGATGAAACCCCAAAGACAACACCAAAACGTGTAAGAAGACCTGTGCCTCCAAAATCTCCTAGAAAATCTGCAAATACACAAATTGTGGACAAAATTGCTAAACACGTTATGGCAAACCGAAATATCTATCCTGTAAATTCAAATGAACAAATTCTTGCCAAAAATGACGAGGTGATTCCCTTATCAAATTTAAAAGAATCCGTAAAAAGATACTTGGATGCCAAACCCGGAGAATTTACACCTCCAGGCACTAATCGTATAAGAGGGATTCTTAAAGCTGATCCCGAAGTTATCCCTTTGAAACGAGTATTTAAACCCGACAATTGGAAAAAATTGTAGATTGTTAATGGTTGTTGTCCAACAACAGGGTATTTATTAGAAGTTTTAAAATCCTTAAATGGGCTTATGATGATTGACCCTCCGGCCGGCATTGATCCGAATTATCCCAATGAACAAATTGGTTTTCTTATGGAACGTCTTCCCAGGCTCACTGTGTGCGAAATTTTTCCCTTTCGAGGCTATCATTGTTGCATTCATGGTTTATTTAACATTACAAATGATTACAAAGTTTTTAAAGTTTATGAATTTTAATTACAAATAAAAGTGATAATTTTGCTTCAAGTGTTCATACAAACGCAAAACAGCCAAAGCATCAATTACAGCATAAGCCACTTGATCATTTGTTAAAGGTGATTTTGAGAATCTGCTAAAAGTGTGACTTTTGTCAATCCGTTTCCCAAAACAGCTTTCATATGCTGTCGAAAGGCTTTGATTGTTGAAAAATGATTGAATATTCACACAAGGTTGAGTGAGAGGGAAGGGAGACATATCATTCCCTCCGAAATATGCAATTTTTGTTGCTTTTAAAGTTTCAATTATTTGACATAATTTTTCATTCTCAAGATTATGTATCAGCAAACATTTGTCTTCAAAAGCTACAGTAAGGATATCGATTTTGTTACTAAAATTGTTTTTTTTTACTTTTATATTTTTCAAAATTAACCAACTTTTGTTCAAAAATATCTTTTTCAATATCGATTCCAACTATATAAGGCAAGGAATTTTGAAGTGCTTTGATTGCCCATTCAAAGTTGTTGTTGTTGACGATGAATACCTTTGTGTAAAATGGATCAAAGACTTCTGCTCTTGCAATCGGAACAAATTTTGGACTGCAAATTCTTTTGTGAACAAAAAGAAGTTTTAAAAAAGTAAACTTACACAACATCATACTCAATCATATCTTTAAATTTTTGTACCAAAAGTTCACTTTTAAGCATTTTAATGATTGTAAAATAACAATTTTGTGGCATTTTATAATGCTTAAAACAATTGTAAATAAAGTTTAACATCCCTGATTCGGATACTTTATCTTTTCGGTAATTATTTATGGAGCTTTTAATTAAACCCAAACCGTGTCGAATGTCTGCCATTTTGAACAAATGATTTTTTTGCGCAAATTTATTCTACGATTAAAATCAATTTTAAACAAAAACTATAAAAAAATTGATTGGAAAAAAATGAGAGTTCGGATAAAAATTTATCACTTCAATCAAATACTGACAATTCAAAGGTACAATGGATGACCATTTTTCTTTAAGGCATAAATTACATCCATTACAGTGATTGTCTTACGGTTTCCACACTCGGCATAAATGGTGCAATCTTTTATGATGGTTGAGCAAAAGCACTTAAGGGCTTCTTTGGCCTCAAATTCAATCGATTTTGCTACACGTGAAACACCTCCTTTTCTTGCCAACTTCTTTACAGATGCTGTGGACATACCAACCGGCAATTTCTTTTGTGCATGCTTTCGCATGCGTTTACCTTTTCCCAACCCGCCAAGGTAGTGACCTGAAATAATACTTATATTTTTTTGCTAAAACTTTTTTAAAGTTTACCTTTAAGATGATTAAAAGGGCAACGTTTTGGTGGAAATGTATTTGTCATTTCAGTTAATGGATGTGCATCAACAGGGGGATTTGTTGGCGGAGGAGTTGCTGTTGCTGTAAGATTTGGAGGTGCATCTTCAACTGGTTCAGCAGGATTAATTGGAACAGCAGGTAAAGTAACTTTTGTTATTGGTTGTGTATTTGGTGAAGGTGAAAAACGTTTAGCAGGGGTTCTTTGACGTTTATTCATATTGATATTTCGGAAAAATAAAAAATTTTTTAAAAATAAAAGATTTTTTTTAAAAAATAAAATCTGCTGTTTCTATTTTTGATGTGCCCTTTTTTAATGATTACAATCAAGCGACTATTTTTTATAGTCGCTTGAACACCAATTACCTAAAATGTCAATCATTTTTTTACGTAAACTCTTTTAAAATGAAAAGCAATTTGAACAAAAGTATACAAAAAAATTTTTTAATTTTTTCTTTCTTATGAACCAACTAAAAGCTGAAATACGCTTCAGGGCATATTTCAATTTGTTGATATTTTTAAACTCATTGACATAAAATTTTATTTAAAAAAAGATTCAATACAATCAAGGAAAACGTATTTTCTCAATAACTAAAACAAATGCTTCTTGGAAATCTTTTTTTGTAACAGTTTTTCCGTTATTTCGTGAGCAAATTTTAATTGCTTTGAATGTTACAGCTATTACGATTTTTTTAAGAGTAGAATTAAAATTTGATCCTGGGCCGATAGAATGTGGTCCAATTGATATTTTTCGACACAAACTTATTCTTTTTTCTGAAAAAATAAAATATAAAAAAAAACATATACTTTTTTTGATTTTTACGTTTATTCAAAGGTACATTGAGAAGTTTTGAAAGAGCAATAAATGATAACGGTCGTGGTGTATTAAGCATAGCAAATTGTGATGTTAATACAGTTTGAATAACAGTATCATATTGTTCATTTTGATTAATTACAGTAGTAAGAAAAATAGGAGGACTTCTTTTGACAATGAAAGTTGTTGTCATTTTTTTGAATAACATCAAAGCAAAAAACTAATTTCTTTTGTTTTTTTCAAACGCTGAAAAAAAACGTTTCTTCCCATTTTTTTTCGATTATAATCTTAATTTTATTTTTGCTGACAAATATTTTTTTTTGCTGACAAATATTTTTTTGCTGACAAATATTTCTGTAATGATGGATACAGAATTGAAAGCTGCTTTTACAGTATGCCCCTGTCGTAAGACTTTTGCTTATATTTTTTAGATGTATAAATATTTTTAGATGCTGAAATTCTAATGCAAACTATAACATTGTTAAAAGAAAAACCAGGATATTTGCGTAAGCTTCAAGAATTAAACTATGAATTTAGCAAAAATAATGTTTAGTTTATTTTTTACCGTTATTGAAAAAATAAAGTTTCACAATAAGAAAATGTCTCTTTTTTTTATCCCCCTTGCAAAAAAATGAATCAGTTTCCGTTTTTTTCCACGCAGATTTTTTGTTTTGAATCATCCACTATTTTTACATTCTTCTTTTGGTTTAAGATGTCTGCTTTTCTCTCTCCATTATTTTTTCTGCAAAATTATGAAATAAAATGATGTTTCGTTTTTACAAAAAATGGTCTTTAGTTTTTTGTGAAATAATATGTCTGAGTTTTCGCATATAAAACCGCAATCGTTAGAGGTAAAAAATATCATAAAAATGAAGCTTTTTATTCTTGTTAGTGTTTTTGTTTTCGCTTATTGCAAAGATGACTTCTTATGGGTCAAAGAAGTTAATACTTCGATTAAATGTGACAGCGGTTACCCGTATCGACCCGTTCAGTTAGTGTTTTAGTTTTCCAAATATCTCTAATTTACTTTTTTTTTTTTAAATTCAAAAAGCCTATTTTGTGCAGTGAAAGTTCTGTTTGGCTTGATTTGGGTCAATATTTTGGACCACCTCCTGAACCTGTTCCTTGCCCTTCCCAACAACCCTGTGCCATTCCTGAAACTACAATGAAAAATGGTTTTGATGCTTTAACAGTTATTTTGATCGGAACGAATATCTTCTTTGTCACTGTTTTATTTATGCTAATTATCGCTTATTTTTTTTACAAACGATAATTTCATTTTCGTTAAATTTTTTTCGAACGACTATTTTTTCTTATTTCTCTCTCCTGTTTGCTTCATCTTTCTGCTTTATTATGGATTCTTTTGTAAAATGGGTGGTTGAACCGGGTTGCATGGATTATTGTAATCCACGTATTTGTGCAAAACCACAAATGTAAGATTTTTCTTTCTTTCTTTCTTTTTTCTCTCTTTATTTTTTAGTTTCAAACTTCCAACAATTTGCGTTGATTCTTTGGCTTCTCTCAATTCAAATGAAGTTGCTCAAACAGAATCGACAAATTATTGGATGTTTGCTACTATTTTTTTGCTTCTTCTTTTGGTTCTTTTCATTGTTGTTGGTATTTTTCTCTACAAAAAGAAAAAAACTACAATTGAATATATTCATTTAACTTCAGCTTAATTGTATGTGAATGTTTGATATCTAAAATAAAATTTTTATTTGAATAAAAAACTCTTTTAAATATTTTTGACTCATCGATGCAATCTTTTTTTCGAGAAAATTAAGGTCATTCATTTTTAAGCTCATATTGTGCATTCTTATTTTTTCAAAATTTTTTAATTTTTTTAAAGATTTCAAAAGGCAAATAATAATCATGATTAAAAAAGAAGGCTGACATTTTTTGAACCGGGTAAAAATTAATTGTATAATTATATGGAACAGGGTCAGAAGGCGAATAAAAATATTTGCAAATTTTGATAAGTTTAAGGTACAGTGACACACGTGTCGGATTCTTTTGGATATAATACATAATCGAAGAGGGAATCGAGAAATCTTGGATAACAGCTGTATTAGCATCGTATTTTAAAATTGATTTCATTGGATAATTTAAATTTTCCATTTTTTTACACAAATCAAAACCAAAATAACAGACTTTAATTTATTTTTTTGGTAACCACCAAATTTATTCTTTCGTCAATAATGTAGATGACTACTTTACCATGTTAAGCAAACAATATATCTCAACAATTCTTTCGAGGCATTTTTATTATTTGAGTGTAGTTGTGATTTTTAACTAATTCATGCATTCTTGTTTTATTTTATTCCAGTGGCAAAAATGACCCAGCCCCAGTATTCCCTTAAAAGAAAAAGCCTTTAGAGATTAATTGATTTTTTTATTTTATTTTGGTTCTTATATTTTTTAGAGATATAAAAAACCTTTATCCTCCCATAAAATGGAGATGGTTCGTTTGTTGGTTGGTTGGTTGTGCGTCACTAAAAATGGCAAAATGTGCCAATGCCAATGAGCATTTTTTTGATTTTTTTAGAAGAGAAAAAAAAACAAAAGAAGTAGAAAAAAGATAAATTAGAATAATAAAAAATTGTTGCTTTTTGTTAATTTTTTTTAAATTTTTAAATGTTGGATGGCGGGCCGGAGGCCCGCTTAAACTCTAGTGTAAAAAAATAAAGACGCGGTAGTCGGGCAATTAAACTGATAAAGGTTAGCTTAATTAAAATAAAAAATTGAAATTTGGATCGAAAAAATAAATTTTAGAAACGAAAAAAAAGGGTTTTGATTTTGAAGCGGATAAAAAGTTTGACTTTTCTGCAATGAACCCTAAAAAAAAGCTTAAAAAAAACAAGAACAAAAAAAACAGTTATAAATGTGTGTCACTTTTAAATAAAAATGTCTCTATTATAGCATTTGAGTGTGTCTGTTTTCCGATTTTTTTCTTCCATTCATTGGAAAAAAGCAAGATAGAACAAAAAAAACTAAAAAATCAATCAAAGTGGAATTTGCACAACAAAACTAACTTTGTTTAACACATTTTTTGAATATTTAAGGTTTTAATGATCGTACATTTATCCGGGCCGGATAAACTGGCATAAAATAAATCAGTTTAAGTAAGAATCAGAAATCTTTCCTTGCAATTTCCTTATATGACACTTTTTAAGAAGGACAGTAACGACGTTTGTATTTACAGTTTTTTAAATTTAAAAAAATGAAAAATGTTACTTTGACATTGAAACAATTACTAAAAAAATTAATCTTTTTAATACCAATTAAATGTGATATCGAACAATTCGTATTTTATCATAGTTTTATCGATGGAAAATGGAAGAGACTAAATTTTTCAAAATGAAAACTTTATCCAGTTCAGTTGTGAAAAACATTCAACAAAAAGTTAGAGCTATATAAATGTTGCGGATAGGACGACATGTCTAATAGATAAAACTAGTAATAATGTATCTAAAAAATATATCCGCAACATTTATAAAGCTTTAATTTTTTGTTGCATACTTTTCGCAACTGAACTGACTTAATTTTTCAAACTGAAAGTCTCCGTGTCGCTTTAAGCACTAAAAAGATTTTTTTTTGTTTAAATGATTAAATTCATTAGTCACAGCATTCGGTTAATTAATTATTCCACTAATAACTACACGACTTAATGAAAATGCTCAGAAATAAATGCTTATTTGTGTTAGTCATTGTTGTCGTGGTAAAGCAATTTTTTGCTCAAATCTTTAAAAAAGTCAGTAATTACTTTTTTTAATTTTTATAAATTTCAAGAACAAAAAGATTTTTCTTTTTTTAAAAATTTAATTTTCCTGCTAAAAATGGGGTATATAACTTTTGTGGATTTAGCCCATAATATTTCTGCCTTTATTTTATCAATTCTTTCAATTTATTACTGTATAAATGTTTTATTTCGTAAAAATTTGTTAAAGAAAAGTGTAACATTATCCCCAACAATTACAGTATATTTTGGATTGGTGTTAATTTTTGCTTTTTCATGGATTTTCTATTTTGGATATATAATTATTTGTTGGAGACCTGAAAATACAGAATACAATGCTTTTGTACTGTACTTTAGTGGATTGATTCCAGCACTATCGTTTAATACCAGTTCAATTGCAGAAACTTTTCTCTGCATTGAACGATGTATTTCTTTACTTTTTCCTTTAAAATATTCAAGAAACCTAAAAATTTGTTTTGCAATTTTATTATTTTTTGGCATTCTTGGTTCGTTTGGAGGTGTTATAGCCTTAAATCGATATTTTGAAACAATGCCAAAAATTCCAACAACTTCATGCCAAACTTTTAATTGTGTTGCTGGAGCTTACACTTTCAAGTCTCTATTTTCTGTAAGAATCGGGCTGGATATTGTAAATATCATTTTTGCTTTAATATTAGCATATTTAATTAAGAAAACCATTGTTAATAGTGCTAATGCAGCACAAATGAATAAAACTGTTTTTATTTTGCTTATTTCAACAACTTTCATTGAATTAATTCCATTTATAAGTGCACAGATTTTTGTTATGGTAAGATTTGTTTTATATTTAAGATAGTGCAACTCAAGTATACCCCAGGGGCTAGAAAAACATGTTTTTTAGATAACAAATGAACAATTATTTTCATATATTGGTTCATTCGGTTCAACGGCAATCATTTTCAACACTTTCCTTTCTGTTAGACTTTATTACAAAGCTTTCAAGAAATTTAACAATAAGCACAGCAGCAACGTCAAAATTCTTACAACTATTGCAACAAGTACACAAGTGACTGTTCTAAAATGACGCAATCAATCATTTAATTGTTCTAAAATTATAATGCAGCAAAAGTTTCATCTTTACTAATCTTCAAAAGTGAAAGATATTACCTTTCAAAGGTTATCTTTGTTTTAGAGATTACTAAATAGTAAATAAAAAAATGTATACAGTATGACACTAGTAATATATTATTCTTAACAACAACAACTTTATTATAGTTTTGCAAAAAAATAAAACCTTTTAAACAAAAAACCCGAAACAAACTTTTAACAAAGAAGACTGATTAAAGTTTTGCAGGTAAATATCCAGAAATTTCAGGATAAAGTTGTTTGAAATGATCAATATGAGAACAGAAAGATAATTTCATTGCTTTCTTCATCATTTGAATAAATTTTGGTCTATTTCCATTTGATAAATAACAAGATCCAAGATTAACATGAATATCAGCAATCCGAAAAGCATGTTTGAGAGGATCATTATCCATAATAGCCACAGCTTCTTCCAAACATGCAATACTTTTTGTAGGACTTCCAGTATTAAAATAGGCAGATGATAAAATAACTAAAGCTTGAGCCAAAACAACTTGATGTTCCTTTCGATTTGCATAACTTTCACGAATCTAAAAATGTTAATGAATACCGTAATCATAATACAAAAACAGCTCGGAGCTTACCTTCTTCAAAATTGGTACACCTTTAGCAATTACAAATTGTGGAGAATAGTTCTTTTTGTATTGTTCCATCTCACTATACATATCATTTCGTTTTGAACAAAATTTATCATTTGCATCAATTTCACAAAGTTTGCATTGACAAGTAAATCCACGACGGCTGATAATTTCTTGACGTTCAGAGTATCTTTTTAATGGATATAAATAGGTGAGATAGATTTCATCACCTTTTTTAATATCTGAGATAGCATAAATGGCCAAAGCATTTCCATAAAAAATCCGAAAAGCATTTGCTAAAATGAAAAAATGTATACTGTATTCGACAAAAATGATCTCAAAAACATTATCAAACTTAGTGAACATAAATTGGAAACTGTGCCCCCGAACTCAGTCCTGTCTGACAAAAGTGTAACTCATGGGATCGGATTTCTGCTCACTTATCATACTGTAGAATAAAAATACAAACCTAAACAAGCATGATTGAAATATGATGGAAGTGTGAATAAATGAGAATTCTGATCATTTGTTAAGTTGGCCATAGCATCCGGAGTAAGCTCATCAGAAACAAATGGATTATTTGCACTAATTTTTGCAATACGAGCAGTATCAATCACTCCTAGAAAAAACATAATGCATAATGAAATATAAAATCATTAATAATAAGCAAACCAAATGGAATATCTTTATCGATACACATATCACCAGCATACAAATCATAAATTTCTTGTCCTCGTTGTGGATTATTTTGCAAATATTGAATAGCATGAATAAATTGAAGCATATGTTCAGGACTATTGGGAGCGCTTTGGACAAACATTAAACTCTTTGGAAAATCTTGTCGATATCCAGATGCAAAAGCTTTAGAAACAAGAAGCAAGGTTCCTTCTTTGATATCTTCAGTTGCAATGATTCCACGACCTAAAATAGAAACAATACAGTATGGTAAAACACATATTTAATGAAAAACCGTATACCTTTTCCAGGAATATCTGCAATTTTAATTGGTCCAACAAAATCAGCAACATCAAGGTCAGGTTTTTCTTTGAGTGATTCGATGTACAAGTCTTTGAAATTATATTTCCCATGTTTTTCTTCGTTCAATCGAGCATTTGCACGTTTAAGTTCTTTTTCAACAACAGCGTTTTTAGGGAATCCCTTTTGAAGTTCATGATAATGATTAACAGCTTTTTCCCAATCACGCATTCCATAAGCAGCTTGTCCCATTCTAAAAAACAACAGTTATTGTTTTAGCAAGTAGGTTATGTCAGGTAAGGATAGAGTAAAGTATATAACAAACCGTAATAAAGCCTTTTCACGATTACCACCTTTTTCCAATCCAAGTTTTGCAGCATCATAAGCTTTATAAAAAGCACCCATTTTTATGCAAGTCAAAGATTTATTCAAATATAAAACAGCTAAAGCAGGATTAAAACGAATAGCTCGATCATAGAGCATCAATGCCTTTTCATAATCTCTATTCGTAAAATATTCAAAAGCTTTTGCATCCCAAAATTTAGCTTCTTTCGATAAAGATTCATGCCTAAAATTCACAGTTTTATTGTAGAATAAAAATCAGCTTAATAAAAGCAAACCAATTAAAAGCACCGATTTTCTTTAAAAGCTCTTCATCAGTTGGATCAACAAAAATAATATCAGATGGTGAATCAACACGCAAAAATACTGATTGATTATTTTTACCATAACAAAGCCGAGGTTCTTTGATGATGAAAATTGTACCAAGAGAAATCCAATCATCTTTATCAAGCTTGAAACAACAATTAAACAACGCAGCTTCTTCAATGTCACCTAAGATACGTAAACGATATTATGCATAGAAGGATTAAGCAATATAAACAAAAAGCTACCATTCAAATCTTCAATCAACATTTTAACACCAGCAACAGGAGATGGCTTAATCGTGCCAATAATTGAATACGGTTTTGCAGCAACTTTACAAATCAGATACCGTCCTTCATGAATCATTGGTACTTGCATATCACCTAACATAATTTGTTTTAATCCATCAAGTTGAGCTTTAGAGAAATGGCATTCATCTAAAAATTTATTTTATAGAAACATACAAAGTACAAAAAAATTACTTGATAAAACTTGAATCTTTTGAGAAAGTACTTTGATATTATTCAATTGAATCAACATTAGTTGCCATCGCGCAATCTCTTCAGCAGGATTTCGATGTGGTCGAGGTTCAGCATTGCTTTGAATTGAAGGCTTTGATTCCTCAATTTCATCATCAATAGTTGCAGGTTTATCCTTGTCAACAGCAGCTACAGCATCCATCATTTGAGATTAAAGAACACAATACGGATCTCTAAAACAATTATAAAATAGTTAGTTTGATTAATTTAAACAATTTATAAAAACTTAAAGAAAAATAATAATAAAAAAAAGCGCGAAACGTTTCAGACAAAAAAAATTTGAAAAAAGAGCGCAAAAAAAGCAGCAGCAGCAAAGTTCTTTTTCTTTCCAAAAAAACACGCACATTCAAGGTTCGAAAAAAAACAAAAGATCGTTCGCGAATGCGTTGCTGCTCTTTTTAACATTGATATATTTTTTAATTCGCTCCACGTCTGAATCAAAAACAGTGAACGCGGCGTTTTGCAAAAACAACGAGCGCCACCGATTTTTGCGACTGGATAGTGCAGCTGTGAATGCGCGCGGTTACAGTCCAAAAATATATGGTTCGAACCCCATCCGGTGCAAAAAAAATTATTTATTCAAATTTTGATTAAAATCAATAATTTATAGTCAGTAATTGAGCGCTCATCGTTGATTCATCAAGGAAAAGTTTACTGTTTTTTTCGGGATTGTGAAAGACATGGCACAAATAATCTAATGCAACATGTTATTAACAATCATAAATTTAACAAATCGTTGTTCGCATTTGAGTTAAAAAATAGTTTTTTCACGGCTGCCGCCTCTGGCTGCGTAAACCATATTTGAAGAATGGTGGCGACAAATTTAGGCTATCAGCAGCGCCTTTTTCTTTTTGTGCTTTGTTGTATTCATTGATGAAAATACTGAAATTAAATTACCGTGAATGATAATGACAAACATGCAGGTTTGACCACCATACATTTTGCGTTTCTTGGATAGTTAAACATTCACCTTTCAAGCGGTAGACATCAAAGGGATAAATCTGAAGGGAAAGAGATAATACAAACATTTCGGCTTGTAGTAAGGGGATGTCGAATAAAAATTCGGCTTGTTGTAAGGTAACAAAATTACTCTAGAAAAAGCCCATTTCAACACAGGTCTCACATATTACACAAAAATGAATTTGAAAAAATTCAAATGTAAGTCGAAACAGTAAAAATTTCCTATTTTGAGCAAATCAAATTTTGCTAAATACAGGGTGGCCAAAAAAAAAGTGCAATTCAATTTTTAAACAAATGGAAGGGGACTTGAATAACTTGTGTTGGGTGGGATTAATACATGGTAGGGAAGCGCATTTGACCCTACAGTATGACCTCTTCAACATTTTCCTGTCGGCAGTTTCGCCGCCGCCAAGTTTTGAAAAGTACGTTTTTCGACCTTTTCGTAGAACAAAGTTCCTGGGAGAACCAGAAGGGCTAGAGAAAATGTGATGGTGGATTCGGATAGCCCACATATTAGACTCGTTGACGCAGCAAAGTTTTGGTCTATATGCCTCTTGCACCGGGTATAATCGCTTCGAGAAAAAAGCGATTTCCGATTTTTCGATTTTTCGGTCAACTTTGAACGATTGCCCTGGGTTTCCCAGAAGGATTTGGAGGCTCATATTTGTTGCCAAGAAACTTCAGCTTCTTTGTGGTAGATTCCATACCAAAATAATGAAATTTTGAAAATTGACTTTTTTTTGATACTCCAAAATGCACAAAACTGTCTGCTTGTAGTTGTATACTAATGAATAGCAAGTAACTATGCTTACACGAAATTTTTTAAATGATGTTTTTTGTTATATATCAATGAAAATAGACCAGAAAAATACTCTATAATACATTTTAAGCGTTTATAACCAATTTGGATACTTTAACATTGAATAGAATTACGGTATCTACTACGTATACTTACTTACATACGAAAATTACGGCTGCTTAAAATGTCAATTTTCTAGATTTCATTATTTTGGTATGGAATCAACCACAAAGAAGCTGAAGTTTGTTGAGAACAAATATTAGCTTCCAACTCCTCCTGGGTGGACTACACCAATACGTTAAAGTTGACCAAAAAATGAAAAAATCGGAAATCGCTTTTTTCTCGAAGCGATTATACCCGGTGCAAGAGACATATAGACCAAACCTTTGCTGCGTCAACGAGTCTAATATGTGGGCTATCCGAATCCATCATCACATTTTCTCCAGCCCTTCTGGTTCTTCCAGGAACTTTGTTCTACGAAAAGGTCGAAAAACGTACTTTTCAAAACTTGGCGGCGGCGAAACTCCCGACACGAAAATGTTGAAGAGGTCATATTGTAGGGTCAAATGCGCTTCCCCACCAAGTATCAATCCCACCCAACACAAGTTATTCAAGTCCCCTTCCATTTGTTTAAAAATTGAATTGCACTTTTTTTTGGCCACCCTGTAATCAAACTTCTTTTTTATAATTACTGAATTAATCAATGGATGGGTCGTCTTCTTCCACATTTGTGTTTCCAGCAAAAAGAAAACTTCGTTTTTTTGATTTTTAAATTACGCTACAAAAAACATTTTTATCAACAAAATATTTCCAAAAAAGGTACATGTCGATGTTTTTTTAAAAATGCAAAACGCAGCCATTTCTATTGAAGGTCACTTTTTGGTTGATTCTTTTTTTGCTGCATTCGTTTACAAATTTCATCAAATATGATTCGCAAAAATATTTTCATTTTGGTTAATTTATGAATATTTAAATATTTTATTTTAGCGAATATACAAAGAAACAAAACTTATTGAATAAAAGTGGATGAAACAATTTTCTTGTAGCTTTTATAAATTTTGTTCATTTTTAAATATTACGAAAATTTATGCGAAATCGGTTTATGAGTTTTGAAAAAATGAAGAAAAAATTTTAGCAGTTTAAGAATTTCGTGAAGCTTAAAAAGATTTAACAATACCATTTTTGTTATGTTTTTATTATGATAATTTATGTGAAGTTACAAACAGTCATATCCTTGGTGTAAGACAAGCGATAAACAATAATAAAATAATATTTATTCAGAACAGAGTAATATATAAACAGATTTAACAACTAAAAAATGAAAGAGAAAAACAAACGTTCTCGGAAATCGGAACGAGAACGTTCGAGAACAAACTTCTGAAAGCATGCGACCGGCGCGCAATTCAAACAAACAATAAAGAACAGTTTCCCAAAGACAAACAACAATCATATTAAACCTACAGTATACTGTTACGGATAAAACACAAACTTTTTAAACTAATTAATGACATAACGTTGCATTCCTTCTTTTAATAATATAATCATTAATAAATAGATTATTCAACCAAAAAATATTTTTGCAAATAACACATTTTAGAAAAAATCAATAAAATATTAAGAAACCCCAAAAATCTTTTTCTAAAAAATAATTCCCTTTTTTCTTTTCAAAGAAATTTGTCTTTTTTGTCTGCTCTTTTCGTGGTTTTTAGTTTAAAGTTTCGTCAAATTCGTTTGCTTTTTCGAAATGTATTTTTATTGGGATGTTGTTTTTGAATATTTTCAAATTTTTAGTTTGCTAAATGAAATATGGTTGCAGGTATAAAATAACGATATTACTCAATAAAATAATACCCAAAGTGTAAATATTTAAACCACAATAGCATAGAAGTCATTTTAAAATTTGCCAAAAATGTAGCTTTCTTTAATTCAAAAACGCTTAAATTATTAATTATTATGTAAACATGTTGACTGAAACATGACTTCCTGGTAATATAAATTTTTTTTTAGTTATTACTGTAACCATCTTCTGCTGTTTTCTGTTGACAGAATCCTTGTAATTAAAAATTTTTTGTAAACAAATTCTATTTTTCAAGTTACAAAATATTTATTCAAATGTAACAAACAAAAAATTAATAAAAGATTTCAAAAAATAAAAAGCATTGGATCATCATTGTCAAAAAAACCAGAAAATAAATGAATGGCATATTTTTTTTTGTCAGCTTTTTTACTTGGTGAAAATTTGTTCTTCTTGCAATAATTGTTATTGAATATTTGGTTTCAAATTTTTAATGAAAAACTGTTTTCAAAAAATTTAAAGACATTAGATGCTTTAAAATTCCTATAGTAAAACACCCAATTTTCTATTCCTCTTCTAAATCTTGTTGAAATCAATATAAATCAAATTGTATAATTTTTATTAATCGAAAAAGTGAAGAAAAAATGTTAATTAAGAGAGTTTTTATGTTTAATTGTTTCGAGTATGTGACAGCTATTAAACGAACTTGTTAAAAAGGAGGATTTAATTATGTAATTGAAAAATATATACTGTAGATGTGGTAATTAATCATTAAATCAGTAATGCGAAAAAAGTATAAAAAATATTTAGCTTTGTTGAAAAAAGTAAAATATAATTATTTTTGGCATTTTTTAATGAAACACACAACTAAAGAATTAAAAAATTTGGTAACAATTGTCTGCTTTCGAAGCACCGAAATTTGAGAAATTCAAAACTTATGACGATTTAGTTTTATTAGGGCCTCACTAAACGGTGGATGGATGGGTCCAGTGGAGTGGACGTCTAAACGGTGGATGGATTGCTAAACGGTGGACGGATTGCTAAACGGTGGATGGATTTTTTTGATTTTTGGGTTAAAAAAAATTCAAGTTTTTTTGTTTCTACCGTACTCTCATTTTTTTAATCTGCAATTTTTGGGAGGAAGAATCCGGAAGGATTCCGATGAGAGTACGATAGAAACAAAAAAACTTGAATTTTTTTTAACCCAAAAATCAAAAAAATCCATCCACCGTTTAGCAATCCGTCCACCGTTTAGCAATCCATCCACCGTTTAGACGTCCACTCCACTGGACCCGTCCATCCACCGTTTAGTGAGGCCCGTTTTATTACATCCGCCAAAAATGCTACCATTAATATTATTATCAAAGTAAATCACTTGTATAACAAAATATAATACAAAAATGTATGATATTTTTAATAGTTTTTTGTTGACCGGAGATTAAAAGTTAGTTAATCCGGTCTCATATATATTGAAAGAATAAAAGGAAATCTAATTGTGTATCAAGTCCGCGAAAATGAAAAAATTTAACCTTAAAAGCCTAAACAGTAAACTTTCCATCTTTTTGCTTTTTTGCAATCTTTTTTGTTTAACACTCAAAATTCATTTTGATTATTACTGGTTTTTTAATTTGATTTTTCTTTTTTGAGTTTTCAGAACAAAATTTAAATTTTTTAGATTATTAATTTGCATTGCAAGAAAAATATTCATATCAGTAAAATACAGGGTGGCCAAAAAAAAAGTGCAATTCAATTTTTGAACAAAGGCAAGGGGACTTGAATAACTTGTGATGGATGGAAATAATACTTGGTGGGGAAGCGCATTTGACCCTACAGTATGACCTGTACAACATTTTCGTGTCGGGAGTTTCGCCGCCGCCAAGTTTTGAAAAGTACGTTTTTCGACCTTTTCGTAGAATGAGATAGTTGGGAGAACCAGAAGGGCTGGGGAAAAAGTGATGGTATATTCGGATAGCCCATATGTTAGACTCGTAGACGCAGCAAAGTTTTGGATTATATATCTTTTGCCCCGGGTTTAATCGCTTCGAGAAAAAAGCGATTTCCGATTTTTTCATTTTTTGGTCAACTTTGACCGATTGCCCTGGGTTTGCAAGAAGGAGTTGGAGGCTCATATTTGTTGCTAACAAACTTCAGCTTGTTTGTGGTTGATTCCATACCAAAATATTGAAATCTGAAATATTGGTTTTTCAAGCAGCCGTATTTTTTGTATGTAAGTAAGTATACGTATCATATGATGGAATTCAATTCAATGTTAAAGTGTCTGAATTGATCATAAACGCTTAAAATTCATTTTACAGTATTTTTTTGATATATTTTTATTGATTTATAGCACATAACGACATTTAAAATTTTTTGTGTATATATAGTTACTTGCTATTTATTAGTATACAACTACAAGCAGCCGTTTTTTGCCATTTTCGAGTATCGAAAAAAGGTCACCTTTCCAGATTTCAATATTTTGGTATGGAATCAACCACAAACAAGCTGAAGTTTGTTAGCAACAAATATGAGCCTCCAACTCCTTCTGGAAAACCCAGGGCAATCGGTCAAAGTTGACATAAAAATGAAAAAATCGGAAATCGCTTTTTTCTCGAAGCGATTATACCCGGGGCAAAAGATATATAATCCAAAACTTTGCTGCGTCTACGAGTCTAACATATGGGCTATCCGAATATACCATCACTTTTTCCCCAGCCCTTCTGGTTCTCCCAACTATCTCATTCTACGAAAAGGTCGAAAAACGTACTTTTCAAAACTTGGCGGCGGCGAAACTCCCGACACGAAAATGTTGTACAGGTCATACTGTAGGGTCAAATGCGCTTCCCCACCAAGTATTATTTCCATCCATCACAAGTTATTCAAGTCCCCTTGCCTTTGTTCAAAAATTGAATTGCACTTTTTTTTTGGCCACCCTGTATTTAGAACCAAAAAACACGACTTTTCTTATTTTTTTAGAAATGCAAAGTGCTTTCGTTTTGAATAAATGTGTCTTTTCGCTGACGCTTTTTGTGTCATTTTTTTGAAAATTTCATATCATTTAATTCACAAAAAAATGTTCTATGGGATTGTTTCTTGGATATTTACTAATTTTTAGTGAACGAAAAGAAACAAAAATTAAAGGTCATAATTCAATTATGCAATTATGAAATTTGCATCAACTATGTTGTATTTGTTTTGATCAAAATTTTGCATGAAATTTGCTTTATAGCAGTACATTAATATATTTCTTTTATTATTGCGAAATCTCTGGTTGCTGTGCTTCCCTCAATTTTTTTAAAAATTTTTATTCTATCGTAAACATATCTTCATTTAAAAAATTACAAAATTTTACTTCAAGTAAACATGTTTTAAAAAATCAATGAAAAATTAAGAAATATAAAGGACACATTTTCTTAAAAACGAAAAAATATATGTCTGCCTTCGATATTAGCTTTTTTCTGCTGCGAAAAAAATGTTTTTCAAAGCGCTGCTTTGCATTAGTTCCTTTTTGAACATTTAGTTTGTGACTTTTATGAAAAAACCCTTTGTACTGAATGTTAAGAGCATTCAGTGTTTTCATACCTAATTAAAATTACAAACAATAGATTATTAAATTTTGTTTCTATAATTTTGTCAATATAAATTTACAATTGTTTAATTTATTATTTTCGAAAAACATAAAAATTTTTTTACTGGCAAAATCAATGTATACAAATTTATTTTATTTTTGAAAAAATATTCATACAAAAAAATTTTTTGTGCTATATTGTTTAAAATTTTTGGCAGAAATTTAATAAAGTTGTTGAAAAAATGGATTTTATTATGTAGTTAAAAAATATATACTGTAGTTGTAGTAATTAAATATTAAATGAGTAATGCAAAAAAAGTGAAAAATATTTTTTGGTTTTGTTTAAAAAAGGAAAAAAAAATCAATTTTGAAATTTTTAAATGAAACACGCAAATGAAGCATTAAAAATTTTTGTATCAATTGTCTGCTTTCCAAGTATTTAAATTTGAGACAATCAAATTTTTTGTCGCCTTCGTTTTATTTCAGGCGACGAAAATGTGACAGAAATATTTTTGATGAAGTAAATAATTACATCTATAACGAAAAAATAAACTTTAAGTGAAGTAATATTTAATGCTTTGTATTCTTTTAAACTGCCAAAAGATTAGTTAATAAATCTTGTCTTGTAAATAATAAAATAACAAAAGGGGGTTCGATACTCAAATCAAATAATTTATTAAATATTAAAAATAATTGTAAGAAAAATAAATAAGAATTACAAAATTGCTCTGCAGATGACATATTTACCAAAATCAATAAATTGAAAAAAACTTTTAAAAAAAAACGATGCATCGGTTTTACGCATTGCAAAAAATTGACATAAAAATGATAAGAGTTTTACGCCATGTCAGTAAAAACGTTCTCTTTTTATAATTCTTTTTCTTTTTGTTGAACAACTAAAATTGATTTTTGATTATTACTGATTTCAGTAAGTTTTTAAGATGTTCTTCCATTTTTTTATTTTCAAAACAAAATTTAAATTTACAAAATTATTAAACTGCAGTGCAAGAAAAGAGTTGACTTTATTTCAATAAAATATTCCAAACAAAAAAACGACTTTTCACTTTTTTCAAAAATCCAAAATGCTTTCGTTTTATTAAAGATTTTTTTTGTCGATTTTTTTCTGTCCGATAATTTTTGGAATATTTCATCACATTTGATTTACAAAAATACTTTTATTTTGGTCATTTTTTTGAATATTTAAAGCTTTCATTTCAGTGAATACAAAGAAACAAAAATTAAAGATCATGACTGCACTATGATATTTATTTAATTTTCATTATAAAAGTTTAACTGAAATTTTTATGTGTTAAAACATTTATTTATTTTTTATTGGAGAGTTGAAAGATGATGAACGTTGTATTATAAATAAATTTCAATTATTTAAAAAAAAATTTAAAAAAATTTTTATTTCATGAGACAAGGCATAAAAAATCAATAAAAAATTGAAAATAAAAAGCTTTCCATCAATATTTTCTAAAAAAAACTCTTAAATAACAGAATGATGTTTGTTCCCTGTTAGTTTTTTGCTGCTCAAATATTTTTCATACACCGCGATGCTTCCTTTTAGTTTTTTGTTAGTATATTTGACAGGATAATTTTGTAAAAAACACTGTTGTGAAGAATGTTTGAAGCCTTTAATTATAAAAAACAACAGACTCTTAAATTTTGAAGAAATATCATATAAAATCAATAATTATTAAATTGTTTATTTTTTTAACTAGTTTTATCGAAAAATGGGAAAATTAATTTTTATTCAAACAGTACACAATAGTTTGTGTTTTTAAAGTTTAGATTTTGTGTCAGAAATTTAATAAACTTGTTGAAAAAAGGGATTTCATTATGTCATTAAAAAAATATATACTGTAATTGTAGTAATTAAGTAGTTAATGAGTAATGCAAAAAAAATTGAAAAATATTTTTTTGCTTTGTTTAAAAAAGGAAAAATAATTAATTTTGGCATTTTTAATGAAACACGCAAGTGAAGCATTCAAAAATTTGGTAACAATTGTCTGCTTTCCAAGTATTCAAATTTGAGACAATCAAAATTTATGACAAATTTGGCTTATTTTAATTGTCAAAAATGTGACTAAAAATATTTTTGCTGAACTTAATTATTTCAATAACGAAATAATTTACATAAAGTACAGTAATGTTAGATGTTTTAATTGTTTTGTACTGACAGAAGATTATGAGTTAATTTACCTAGTCTTGTTTATGTTGAAATAATTAAAAGATGTTCGATATTGAAGTATTATAACTTAATCAACTGGAAATATTAGTACACAAACTACTATTTTATAATTATTAAAATTGCCAAATCAGGTTAAAAAAGTGTATAATTTTAATTTCCGCTTGGGATAATTAAGTGCACTTAAATTATTTCTCTTGAATAATTTAAAAAATATCTTTTGTTTTAGTTTAATTACTTTAACACAAATAAAAGATGAAAAAAGTTTTTTAAGAGACAGTCTGCGTAAATATTTGAAAGGCCAGGCATCGAAAAAAATAAATTTTCGATTTAGGGCTTCAAATTTTCAGAAGTTGTTGGCATAGGTCCCTGGATGCCAAAAATAATTTTTTCAGATTTTTTCGCTTCAGGATTCAGGATTTCTGGGATTCAGAAGTCTGAAACTTTGACCGTGGGGAAAAAAATCCAGTTTTGCTTCGTTTTTTATAATTTCCTGGTTGTATAGGTTTTCGACTATGGGGAATCGAATGGCACTTACGGTTTTTTGAGAAAAAAATTTTTTCGTGCTGAAATCGAAATTTCGATTTTTTAACCTCAAATTTCAATACCGTAAACCAAAAAGTACGCGACCGGAACATGATTTTTTTATAGCCCAATATGTCTAGTTTAATGATAAAAAAGTTTTGTTTCCTAAAATTATCCCTCTGAAATATGCCAGTATCAGATGTGAGCTCCACTTCACTTTTTTTGCATATTTTCCCTGTTTTCGGCACTAAAAATTTTTTTTAAAAAAAATCTGATGATACCATCAGATTCCCCATGGTCGATTACATATACTCCCAAAAAATCAGCCAATTTGGAGACATAAAAAAAATCGATGCCCTGGCGAGTACTCGAACCGGTGATCGCTGATACCAGAGGCTGCGACAAAAAAAGGTTTCACTTGCACGCGCGTCGTTCGAACGAAGTCGGTGTTTGATTTCTTTGCATGCAAACGATCGCCGGTTCGAGTACTCGCCAGGGCATCGATTTTTTTTATGTCTCCAAATTGGCTGATTTTTTGGGAGTATATGTAATCGACCATGGGGAATCTGATGGTATCATCAGATTTTTTTTAAAAAAAATTTTTAGTGCCGAAAACAGGGAAAATATGCAAAAAAAGTGAAGTGGAGCTCACATCTGATACTGGCATATTTCAGAGGGATAATTTTAGGAAACAAAACTTTTTTATCATTAAACTAGACATATTGGGCTATAAAAAAATCATGTTCCGGTCGCGTACTTTTTGGTTTACGGTATTGAAATTTGAGGTTAAAAAATCGAAATTTCGATTTCAGCACGAAAAAATTTTTTTCTCAAAAAACCGTAAGTGCCATTCGATTCCCCATAGTCGAAAACCTATACAACCAGGAAATTATAAAAAACGAAGCAAAACTGGATTTTTTTCCCCACGGTCAAAGTTTCAGACTTCTGAATCCCAGAAATCCTGAATCCTGAAGCGAAAAAATCTGAAAAAATTATTTTTGGCATCCAGGGACCTATGCCAACAACTTCTGAAAATTTGAAGCCCTAAATCGAAAATTTATTTTTTTCGATGCCTGGCTTATAAGGAAAAGTGAAATTTTTACGTAGACTGTCTCTTAAACTTCATTTTTATTTTAAAAAAAATGTGTGGTTTCTTCTTTAACGAGAATTAGGATTTTCCTTGTCGAAAAGGGGTCATCTAAATTTGCATAAATTTGCATAAATCTGTATAAGAAATGTAGTTTGATTACTTTAACGTAAATGAATTTTCAGACAAGTCAGACCTACCCTAAAACTCAATGATGGCAATAGACATTCTAATTTTGGCAATCAGTGTTCCACTTTGGCTGTTTCAATTAACAATGATTTATTTTTTGATATTTAAAGGCTCAAAAAAGCTTAAAGAATATCGAAGCGGATTCTATATCATTTTTATTGTTCTTGGTTGCATGGATTGCTTATACTTTTTAATTGTATGTTTTTCACCATAATATTATTTATGCAAATTTCTTAAAAATTTCAGAAATTGTTAGGAAATTACATGTTGAATTATGGAATATTTATGTCATTTTTTGAATCAAATATTGGAATATTATTCATTATTTTTGTTAGCAAATTTTCTCCCTTCTGTTTAAATTTTGAATATTTTGCACATGCTTTGTTATCTTTTAATCGATATACTACATTTTGTTGGACACATTCACATAAAAAGGTATGAATTTTGGGAAAATTTGCATAAATTCAAATTTATGCTAATTTTGTTTCACAATAAATAGTGTAAATTTCTTGTTTTGATTGATATGTCATACGATCAAAGAAAACATGCCGCTTTTGGACTTCAATGAAGTAAATAAATAAATAAATTTAAAAATTATCATATTTCAGATTTGGCAAGGAAAACCACTACTTGCAATCATAATTTTGCTGTTCATTTTTGGATTTATATCAGTTGGACATCGAGTTTTTAGTCCTGTAACAATGCGGGGCCTTGTTGCTGGATATGATGCTGATGCGGCAGCAATTTCGGTTCTCTCCGGATTTATTGTTTCAGGAATTTCAACATTCTTGGAATTAATATTCGAGCTACTGACATGTTATGAAATTTATTCTCTTCGAAAATCAACCCAAAATAATTTGTTGAAAAATAAACCACAAGAAATTCGACTTTTTAGTAAGTTTAACCTGTTGATACTTTGTTATAGACATTATGCAAATTTTTGAAAAACAAATTTTTCTCATAAAAATTGCATAAAGTCTGAATTATAATATAGCCACAATGACCGTAGAATTATTTGAAAATGAAATTTGCATAAATTTAAATCTATGCAAATTTTATCATTATTCATACCTTGTGTTGTTTTAAGCAAATTTTTTAATTGTTTTCTATTTTAGTATACCTGACAATTTGCTTCATTCTTCATCTAATTCTTACATTATATTACGTATTTTATTATTTAAATTCTCTCAAATACATCAACAAAGAAATATTTGACGTTAGCAAAGACGTGGTGGATGTCACGCGAGCACTTTTTACAAACTCAAATTCTTTGCTGCTATTTTTAATAAGGTATGCAAATTTTTGTCGATGCTTTAATAATCTATATTTTTTAGTAATTATGTCAGAAGAGAATATTTGAAATTTTATCGAATAATCAAGGCAAAAACTCCACCTGCAACAAAATCAACATTTATTACAGTTGTAAAAATTACATGAAAAACGACAAATTTCGATGGTTTTTGTTTGATTTTGTTTTTAAAAATGGCTGTATTTGTAAAATAAATAAAACTTCTAAAAATTTATAATTAAATATAAAAACGTTTTATCGAAGATGTGAATTAAATAAAATAAAATTTGAGTTAATTTGACTAAAAACACACTTTTTTTAAAATAATGTGATTAAATCCATGAGCCACTCGTCTTCAAAGATATTTTTGACCTCAATAAATTTGAATGTTTCATCCGCTAAAGACATATTTTATAAATTTTTGTAATTGTTCAAATAATAAAATTTTCAAAAATGCAAAAAGATTTTTCAATACTGCAAAAAATGAACTTTCCCCCTCTCTCTCATAGCTTTTTTTCAGCAATGATCTATTGCTAGCAGCAGCAGTCAACTGTAAGCAATGACTTTTTCAAAATGACGATGTTGGAAAAAAGAGGAAATAAATACTTCTTATACAACATATTTTAAAGATCACTTTAAATTCATCGTTTTTTGCAATATTTTATTATAGGTTTCGTATTTAATAAAAATGAGGAGATTTTCGACATCGAAAATATGTTACAGTAAAAAAATTACAAATTTATGCGCAGAAATGACAACACTTATGCTCATTTAACATTAAAACAAAATCTCCTAAACGAGCAAAAATTTAATAAAGGCTTTACAGTATGCCCAGAAAAGATAGAGCCACCCAAAAATATGCACATATTGAGAATGGGAGTAAAGATAAAAACATATGGGTTTCAGATTCGGATTCAGCATGTCAAAAAACCTATAAACCCACAAAATTGTCTAAAATGCCTTTCTGGTAATATTTTTACAGTAATAAATGTTAAAATTCCCTGCCCAAAAATGATAGAGCCACTTTCAAAAAAATTTGCATACGGCACGATATAAAGAAACTGACTATCAGGGGTTGTTAAACATGCTTATTTTAGCTCATCTGTGAAGAAAAAACCAAACAATCTTCATTGGCACCAATTTGGCGCCATGTTGAAAATGGCATTTTTGCCATTTTTGGCATTTTTTGAGTGCCTGCAAAATGGCCAAGAAGCAAGTTTGACAAAAACTGCCAATGCTATTTCGTAGTTCTATATGTGGCTAATAAGTCCCCAAAGTTTCACAGCTCCATCTTATCTAGTTTTCGTTAGCCACGACTTTGAAAATCTACACTTCTGCCATTTTTCAGCTTTTTTGAGCAAAATTCCTTGTTTTTTCACATTTTGCAGTTACTTTGAAATCATGGCTAACGAAAACGAGATAAGATGGAGCTGTGAAACTTTGGGGACTTATTAGCCACATATAGGACTACGAAATAGCATTGGCAGTTTTTGTCAAACTTGCTTCTTGGCCATTTTGCAGGCACTCAAAAAATGCCAAAAATGGCAAAAATGCCATTTTCACCATGGCGCCAAATTGATGCCATCAGAGATTTTTTGGTTTTTTCTTCACAGATGAGCTAAAATGAGCATGTTTAACAACCCCTGACAGCCAGTTTCTTTATATCGTGCCGTATGCAAATTTTTTTGAAAGTGGCTCTATCATTTTTGGGCAGGGAATTTTAACATTTATTACTGTAAAAATATTACCAGAAAGGCATTTTAGACAATTTTGTGGGTTTATAGGTTTTTTGACATGCTGAATCCGAATCTGAAACCCATATGTTTTTATCTTTCTTGTTTAAGTGATACAAGATTATGCAAATTAGAAGTGTGAAAGTGTGAACAAAAAATACAAAGTAGTTTACAATTTGCATGAATGCTACTATGAATCCGGCATATCTGGCTGAAAATAAATTTGCATATTATTTGTGGTAATCATCTGTTTTTAATATGCAAATTGGCACAATTCTGGATTTTGGTATACTTCTTAAAAGAAGCTTTTAGGGCAAAATTATGCAAATTTTTAATGGTTAATCATGGTACAAAAATTTGTTAATGCGTCAAAATTATGCAAATTTTTGTCATTTTATGATACCCAGATATTACAAATTTGTACATTTTAAAGTTATCAAGAATATGCAAATTTTAAGTTTTCTATTGCCACAACTTCGATGAACTTACTGTACATCAAAAATCCAATATACATCAAAGCAGTGCCGAAAGTGAATAGACTCAAAATCAAAGACAATGATTTTTCATACGAAAATGTGTAAGTTTCCCAAAAAATTGTTGCGACAATTCTTTCCAGGATTAATGAAAAGAATAAACTTCGAATAGTTTGTAATGAAAATGCCAAAATGTAATTTAACCATTCCGCTACCGAAGTGGATTGAACTTCGGCAAAATAATTGATTGCCAAAATGCCGGTCATGGAAGACATGAGCAAAATTGATGGAAAAAAGCATGTTAATAGGTACATTCTGAAAAGTACTAATTTGCATATTCGACAAATTAATGAAATTTGTTTGAAAAAATTTGCATAATTGGTAGCAAGAACAAACCTTAAAGCTTTTGGAAGAGTTTGTAGAGTTTGAAGCCTAAATATTACCACAAATACGGTAGAAAGAAAAGTGGAAATAGACAATGGCAAACTTGTAGTATAAATTACAGTAAGAAAAGCGACCATTCTTTCAATAAAAATAACAGATGTGAAAACCGGTTGTTCATCAAAGATAAAATTTAAAATTTTTTATTTTTAAAATTCAGTCAAGCAAAACATTTATTAAAATTATAAAATGATTAAATTAAGATTTAATTTCGTGATGTAATTTTCTAAATATTAAATTACTTTATTATTTCAAAAATTAAAATTCATAGAGAGTTCGATAATTAATTACGCTGTATTATTAAATAATTCATAGAAAAAAGAATGATAAACACATTTTTAAAATGTGTATCACAAAAATTGTTTCTACAATATCGCATTTATGTTTATAAACATAAATTCAATGTTTTTGATTAATAATTGTGCAGTAAAATGTACGACTTGTTTCTTTCTTTTTTTAAACTGTTTCATTCGCACTTGATCGAATCAGTTGTTTTCTGATTTACATATTTTCTTTCAATAAAGCAATATTAATTATATATAATTTTGTCAAAAGATTGTACAACATATGAAAAATTCAAAAGAAATTATCAAAAATGTAAACAAAAATTAAACAAAAAAAGCAATGAACAATTTAGTCATTTCTACCTATTTCATATTTGTGACAAAAAAACGAATGATCGGTGCTGCCAAAAAATTATTTTTTAGTTTTCTGCTTTTTATGGAATCATTTCTTTTTAGTGTGTTAAAAATCAAAAAGAAAGATGGACCAGGTTTTTTTATTTTTGCTGAAAGCTAACTTTTCAAATTTAAAAATTTTTTTTGCTGTTTCTTTACTGTTTATTAGGTATATGAAAATCAATTATTTCGTTTTTTTTCAAAACAATCAACACAGAAAAAAGAGAAAAATATCTGGAAAAAAAACATAATTTAAGAATGCGGTATTTGATGCCGATTTTTTCTGCTTTTTTAATATTTTCATCTGAAAGTTTAACACTTGTTTTGCCACATAAAAAATACACTAACCTATACATAATACAAATTTTTCTAAAAATTCAAAAAAATCAGTAAATGAATACGCTTCGTCAAAACTGAAATTGATTCTTCTTAACATTTTTTTAATGTAGGTGTTTAAAAAAATAATTTTTGCAATATTGGATCAGCAAGCAGATAACCTTGTTGATTGTTAAATTCTCATAAAAAAACTGTGCTTATTTACTTTTTTTTGAAAACATACTAACAAATAATTTTAAAATTAACTATTGTAAAAAATCCTAAAAATTCAAATAAATCCTTTAAAAACGTACACAACGGCGATTAATTTTCTAACACATTTGGAACTGGAATGGTGCATTGCAGCAAGAAATTCTTTTTGTCGTTTGAAAACGACAAAAAATGAAAACGATGAAAAAGAAATCAATAATTTTTTGTTCATTGAAAGTCAAATAAAAAAGGATTATGATTTTTTATTTTTGTTAAAATTGAAAATTACAAAATGCAGTGAATGTGAATATTTTAATTTTTTCCGACCTTTTTAATTTTTCGACGTCATGTTATGTTTAGGTTTTTCGATGTACCAGAATTTAATCAACATTATCTAAAATATGGCAATAATTTGTTCAGGCTTTCATCCCGTACTCTGAAAGTTTGACAACAGTTATGGTAAATATAAAAGTTCCTTGTATACCACAATTTTACTAATTAAAGGAACTGTCCAAGGCAGAACAAAACTTTTTTATTCTTTTAGATGACGTATCTTAACACGAAAGCAATAAAAATCAGGCTTAACTTCTAAAAACTCCGAATCTTAAAATTTTGATAACTGGAACTTTCTTAATTATTTTTTCTGATCCCAAAAATGGTATGGATGTTAGAAATCGGTTGGATATAAGCTGAGTTTCAGCCTTTTGAGATTAATCCTTGAATATCTTGGATATCCAAGAAATGCTAAAATTTTGCCTTTATCCAACTGATTTCTAACATCCATACCATTTTTGGGATCAGAAAAAATAATTAAGATGTTCCAGTTATCAAAATTTTAAGATTCGGAGTTTTTAGAAGTTAAGCCTGATTTTTATTGCTTTCGTGTTAAGATACGTCATCTAAAAGAATAAAAAAGTTTTGTTCTGCCTTGGACAGTTCCTTTAAATTAAAAACGGAAAGAAAATTAAATAACATGTGTATCTGAAAATACCAAAAAAACATCTTCTCTGATATTTTTGATAACAAAGCAACATAATTTGTCACATTTGACAAAAGTGTTTTCGAGTTTGATTGAACAAGCAAAACTTACATGTGGACGATAAAAAATTCTCATATCTCAAGCAAGTAATATCATATAACAACTTGAAAAAACAATGTGTCATTTTTTAGCCTAAAATTTCCACTGCAATTTAAAAAAACATTAGCAAATCTGGTGTGCAGTGTACGAAAATCTCAATTTTTATAATGCTGTAATTTAAACAATGGCAAGAAGGCCCTGTAAATTTTCGGCTTTGAATGGATCATGCAATCCTTTTTTATCTATTTTTAATTTCCTGTTGTTAATAAAAATGAAGTTTAAAAACAAAATATTCAAAGGTTAAATAAAAACTGCAAAAATAGAATCAATATTTTTTAATGGTTGACTGAAAAAGAAAATTTTAACACACCACTCGCTGCAGTCGATTGTAGTTTTTTTTCAGTTGTGTCTGTTCTTTCCATTCCTTCAAATCATGTTTTTAACGACAAGTACATGCAAAAAATGGTCTTTTTCTTTTATAAAATAACAAAACATTCGCAAATTGTTTATATAGGCTAAAAAGAAAGATGTTTTAAAAACCTTTATTTGTATTATAAAAAATAAAAGGGATTCCAAGAAATAAATCATTTAAAAAAATATTTTTAAAATATGAACTTTTATGGATTTCTTTATTTAAAGGCAGTGTCGCAGTCAGTGTAGAAAAATGTTGCCTGATATAGCCAAAAGTGGTTTTAACACGAAAAAGCAATGATGAAGAATGCGTCGTTTGTCGTCGTCGTCCGTCAAAAAAAATAAAAAAAACTGACTGCGACACTCCCTTTAATTTAATAATGTAAATCAAAAGATGAATTACCGAGAAAATATTCCAAAAATAATGAAAGCTAGACTTTTACGTATTATAACTTATTTTTTTAACAAGCACTAAAAAGTAATAAAAACTATGAATTTGAAGAAGCAAAATGTTTGTGTAAATTTCTTTATGAACAAAGCTGGCTTGAACGTTTATCCGATACATTAAATACAAAAAAGGCAAAATGTAGCTTCATCTGTTTTCTTAAACTTACGTCACAAAATCAATCATCTAAGAATCAAAAAGTTGAAATTTTGTATATTTAATCAATGATTGGTTTTTTTAGCAACGACTGTTACAACAACATCAAAGCAGCCATAATGTAAATATAATTTCCATACAGACAATCCAGCGATCAAATACACAAAAGAAAGGATAGGATTTTTGCGGCAACAAATATCAAAGTCTTCGAATGTTTAATTGAACAGTGTAAAAAGCAATATACTCTAGAAACCATTATTTTTGATTCCGTTGTAAACTAAAAATAAATAAAAGCATTTGATTTTAACAAATGCACTGTTTTTTATTTTTTACAGCAAATTGTTTTGAACGACCGTGTTGACGAGTTAGCTTTTAATGTTGTACTTTAATAACGACTTGTAACGAAAAATTATTATTTATCTGTTCTAGTTTATAAAATTCAAAAATTTTCACTTTATTTACCTTTCAATGACTTGAATAATTTGTTCATCGCAGAGATTTTTTGTGAACAAGTTTAAAAAAAGAAGTATACCTGCTTTTTTCCAGTTTTGTATTTTAAAAAACATTTTGACTAGCACTGTCAAAAAAAACTTGTATTTTGTGCAAGTGGTCTTTGGTTTTTGTATGCTCAAATTTGTTTTTGAAAACAACTTTCGAAAAAACATTTTTTTGTGATGAAAAATTTTTAAATGTGTTGCTTTTTCTTTTCTTTTAGAACAAAAAATTTGCACTTTTTTGAATATTATTTATTTTACTTTTTTCTGAAAAAAACATGACAAAAGTTTTGATTATATTATGTAAGCAATATAATTTTGAAAAGCTAATATTCAAAATTTTCAATCAAATGCCATTAAATATTTAAAACATATAATTTATTAATTCAATAGAAAAATCGTGTATTCTATTATTTTACAAGTTTATTTCTCATTTTTTAAACTTTTTACAAAATATTAACAGTGTTTGTAAACATCATTCGCGCCCATCAGTTTTGTTTGATCGTCTTTTTGTTTATTTAAAATTCTAATTTTGTCAGTCTTTTCTATAAAATGTATAGGAATTTATGTTTTTATGTTTGAATATTTGCTAAAGTATTGTTGTGAAATTATTCTTAAACAAAGACAAAAAATGAATAATTGCGAATTTTTTTTTGCAGCAATGAAACAAATTGCTTAAGTTTGACACAATAAATAAATAAAAATAGGTGATTACAACCAATTCATTATTTTTTATATTTTTTACTGATCATTGTTCTTTGATGATCACGCTAATTTCCCATCTGAAACTGTAATAACAACTTATTCAAAAATCTTTTAATTTATATCAGCTTCTTTTTTCCATACAAATAAAAAATTAAATATTCAAATACCGAAATGCAAAAAACAGTCATATTTTTTCACTTCTTCTCACTTTTAACAATTTGAAATTTTATATTTGCCGCAGGAAATTTTTGTGAACAAGTGTAAAAATGATGATGCTTTCTTCCTGTTTTGTTTTTGGAAAAAAATGTTCTTTAATGTGTAAGTTTTTCTTGCGTTTGTCTTTTGTATTTGGAATATTTCATTTTATCATTTAATCATTGAAAATGGTTTATCCATTTAAAAAAGAATTAATATTAAAAAAAAACAAAAAGCAATAATTTGAAATTAGTGAAATTCAACAACCATTATTGAAGATCAGTGCTGTGACTCCCCCGCCCTTTCCCCGCCCCGGGGGCCCCTTTTTTCCCCTTTCCCGGGGTTCGGAGGAGGGGGAAGATTTGTCAAATTGCGGGGGAAAGGGGAGGGGAAGGGGGATGTTTTTGAATCCAAGTGGGGAATTTTGGGGGACACATATTTTGACCCAACAATGTTAGACTGAAAATGGAGAACCTTTAACTAAAATAATAATTCGAAACTCTTTTTTTACATAATTATAATTTAATTTCGCAAAGGCTGCTTTTTCAAACAATTTTAGACCATTTTTTAAAAACATTTCTTCAAAGTCCCTATTTTCGAAAAACTTTGGAGGGGAAAAATCAGGGGAAGAGGGCGGGGAAAGGGGAAGGGGAGGGGAGGGGGATGAAAATGGTCAAGTCACAGCACTGTTGAAAATTATTAAATTATTACGGAAGATTTACGTCAGTTATGCAAAATATTAAAACAGGAAAAAATGTTAACAATTAACAAATAATTTCTTTCAAGTTACGAACATTAGAGGCACACAAATTACCAAGCACTTTGTCAAAAAAAAGAAGGACATTAAAATGTTGAAATTTTTCTTCCAAAAACAACTTTCAAATGCACATATTTTTGGGATGTGAAAAACTTTTAAATTCTTTTCTTTTTCTCAGCAGCAAATTGTTCTTTTTTTTTTGAATATTTTGTATACTTTAAAAAAGATATGATAAAGGTATTGATATTCTTAGCAAAAGATGTTCGAAAAGTTTTTGAGTTTAATCCATTCACCGAAATTTGTTAGAAAGGAACATTAAATGTTAAAAATTTATAACTGATTTCCAACATAAATTGAATAATTTTTTTCATATAGGCCACAGTACCATCACCCTCTGCATTAAAGAAAAAACAAACAGGTTGATGATTCAGATTCCATGATATCACAATTCCACAATTCTTAATTTTTTTTATGTTGGAGAATCCCAACTATAAAAAAAATTAAGTCAATTCAGGTGCAAAATGCTTGTAACAGAAATGATTTATTGTTTATGGATACGTCTGTCATATGAAATATGTAAAAAAATTGTAACCACAGCTTTTTTAAACTCCAATACTTCGTTGAAAGCCTTATAGTTCTGAACTGCCTGAAATTTTCCTCTTAAAAATGCATGTGACTTTTTAAATAAATTTATGATAACGTAAAACTTAAAATTATACCTTTTTAATGACATCTTGTTGCGTTCCGTCTGTTTTAAAAAAATTATTATTTTTGAATGTTTTACGTGTTTATCGTTATGTTTCAAAGCAAATGTGATTTCAAATCTTATCGGATAAATAAAACATTAAAAAACCGAGAGAATGTTTATCAGATAATGTTTACTTTAATTTTTGTTCATATTTTACATTTTAAAAACGTCATTTTTTAAAATATCGCTGTCAAATTCACTTTAGCCATCAGCGGCTTCCTTGTTTTGCAAAACAAGGAAGCCGCTGATTTATTTGTTATAATATCCGGTGTAATTTTCGGGATGGGTTTATGGGAAGGGTATGGAAGGGGTATCGACATTTCAGGGAGGAAAAAACATATTTTTGGTCACACGAAACCGTGTTATTTATTTTACACGAATTCGTGTTAAAATAACATGAAAATATGACATATGACACAAATAACATGAATTCGTGTAAACATTTTTACACGTTTTCTTGTGAATTTTAACATGTTTGACGAACATGAAACTGAAATACCAATTCAAATGAAAATCATCCACTGCCTAAGCCTGTTTTAAAATCACACGAAAACGTGTGAAAATCACCCGTTTTTGTACTAGTTTTTTTTTCAGTGTATCAGTCCAACAAAATGGTTTTTATTTTTTGCAAAAACGATGTTTTGCAGTTGAAGACTGAAATGTGTAATTCGAATGACAGACATTTTTTGTTGAAAAAAACTTTTGAATGTCTTTCATTTGCTTTGAAGAAAATTATTCGCGTAATTTTTGAATTTTTCACTTTCTTTTCATTTTTTTGCACTTTGTAGAGTTCCTAGCGCCCACTTTGAATTTGTCATTTTTGGAATATTTTAAAACAAATTTTGAATTTATTACGAATTCCTTGATTTATGAGCATTAAAAATAGTTGATATAGTTAAAGTAACAGGCCATTCAGCTTCAAGTGTCAGCCATTAAATATTATAACAATTAATAACTGGTATACAACATGGAAAATTTATTTTGTATGATTTCAGCGATTTTATGATTCTTTAATTGTATGAAAAAAACTTTTGACTGCATTTTTTTGCTTTGAAGAAAAAAAAATTTAAAACGAAAATGTTGCTGATGTTAATACAGTAATAGAAATGTTAAAAAGTTGAACTTAAAATTTCTACGCATCTAGCGAAACCATGGCACATAAAAAATTAAGAACTGATTAACTGCATGGGAAAATGCACTTCAATTGCCGACATTCTGTATCGAGATTTGGCGAATTATTTTATACTCAAAACTCTAGTGTCCTTTTTAATTTAATTTATAGCAATATAAAATATTGATATTTAACCATTCATTTTCAAATAAATGCAATGTTTTGAAATACTTACTAATGTTTGTGTTTTATGTGGAACAAAAGTTGTATGCATTAAAGTAAGGTTTGTCATCAGCATACGCAAAAAGAACGCGGATAATGTGCAACTAAATTTTAGAGAATAGCAATGTTTTTAGTCATTTTGAAATATCACTTTTGACGTCTCTTTAACTGCCAGTGGCTTCCTTTGATCTTTTTTAAGACTTACGAAATTTTTAAAACGTTGCCGTCAAAAGTGACGAAATGAACACTGAAGAAAAATGCATCAATGCGAAAAACGTTATTCTATTTTTCATCAAAAAAGAAATCTTTTTTAATATTTTGTTGAGTCATGGTGTATATGTAAATTTGCATTTCTTATGTTTTGACCTGTAATAACTTCATCTGATTAAAATGTTCATGGAAAAAGAAGAAGCAAGAAGCCTCATTTCTTATTAAATGCATTCTTCGAGTTTTACAATTCTTTTTTTTATTTATAATGTACCAGAGCGAATTAAAGTTGGAAGATCGCTATGTCATTGATGCCAAAAAGCATTTTCACACTAATTTTCACGAAATAAAATTTTCAAAAAAGCAGTGTCTTTTAAAACACACACACATGTTTCAAATAGTGAAAGGCAATCCGCTCCGCCGGACGAAAATGCGGATTATGGATTGATCCGCCAATCCGCGGCGCGGATCGGCGGATTGGTGGCGGATCAGAAAAGCAAGCGGAGCGGATCGGCGGATCAATCCGCCGGAGCGGATTCACGGATTAATCCGCGGATCCGCATAAATAAAGAAGGAAAATGTAAGTTTTAAATTTTGTAAAAATTAAACAAAGGTGATATCATGTGTAAGTAGTCAATTAGAGCTTTTCCCATCAGAAATTACAGAAGATTATCGAACACCCATTGTTGAAAATATGCATGAACTAATTTTTAAAGGATCTATCTTAACAGCAAAAGCAGAGCGGATTGTAAATTTTGGCGAAGCGGATTGGCGGATTTACGCGGATTTAAAATCAACGCGGAGCGGATCGGCGGATCAATCCGCCGGAGCGGATTCGCGGATTATCCGCCGGAGCGGATTGCCTTTCACTAGTTTCAATGTCAAGCTGACTGCCTAAAAGAAAAAAAAAGAAGCAGCAAATGCTTTTTTATAAAGAAAAATATAAAAAAGATGGATATTTTTTAAGATGTTTTAACTTTAAATTTTTTCGAAGAATGTTTTTCGAAAATTTTAAAGATAAAAGAAATTGCAAAACAAGATTATATTGTTTTTTAAAAATAAATTAGAGAAATTTATTAAAGGATTGTCCAGATTTACAAGAACGCCTAAAGATGCTTAATCATTTTATACGTTTGTTTTTTTTATTTATTTTTCAAACAAAAGGATAGTAATTAATTGAGAGAATCAATATTTTTAGCAAGAAGAGTGAAAATATTTGTATTCAAGGAAATTTACATGACCTGTTTCATTAATGGGTCAAATAAGACTGTCATGGTCATATTTTATGCTGTGAATGTGAATTAAATAATTTAAAATACTTATTGTGTTTACCCAAAAACAAGTGACACATTTTAAAAAATGCATATTTATTTAATTTATAAATTGGTTGTAACTCATATCGCGTTTTTATTATAATAATTATTTTCATATGACTTATATTATGATTTTTGTTAAGATTATTTAAAAAACAAAAAATTGAAAACCTACAACAAAAGATTTTTTATTTTGATTAGAGAAAAACATCGCTTTTTTCAACAAAAAAAAGTTAAGCAAATTTTTTTTTTCAGAAAAGATCTCTAACCATCGCGTTTTCAGCGACAATGACCAACTTCGAGCACTGGCTTTTTCTTTTTCAAAAAAAAGATGCTGCAAAAGTGGAAAAATAATTTTTCTTGCACCTTCTAGAGTAAATAGAGCCCATTTTTTGGAATATTTTAAAACAAATTTTGCATTTAATAAAAATTGGTAGATTTTATAGCATTAGAAATAATTCGAGTAGCAACATACCATGATTAAATGTTTTTACATAATTGGCATCCATTAAATATTAAAAATTTAAAAATGGCAAACAGCATGGAAAAATTATGTCCTGTGATTTTAGCGGTTTCATTATTCTTTATTTTTTATAAAAATAAAATGTATATGCTTTTTTTCGCTATATTTGAAAAGATAAAATTTTTTATTGCAAGTTCATTGCAACTGAAATGGCAAAATTTTTCTTACTAAAAATTCGAATGTCCTTTTAAGAGATCGGACCTAAAACCTTGAACGTAATATTAAAAAAGTTGAAAAAAATACAATAATAAAATGAGAAAGAATTCATCTGTAAAGTACATCTGATGCTCTAATTTTTGATGTGAGTGTTTTGCAAGCGAATTGCTAAAATTTATTTGTACTGAAAATTGAAGTGCCCATTTTTAAAAATAATTAAATTAATGATAACAAAAAACTTTAGGATAAGATTTTTTTATTATTGCACAATTATGTATCATACATTTTGGTGCATGACTCATGTACATCAAAAAAATATCTATAATCTATAATGTTTTATATGCAATAAACGTTATGTTTAAAAACAGGTTTAATTACAAATGTTTTATCATATAATTGAAAAATTCAAAAAAAAGCAGAAAAACTCTCTCACCTTAGACAAAGTTTAACATCTATTTTGTCCAATTTTCACAAACAAAAAATTATAGTTGTCGTCTTTATTCTTAAACATCGCTGCTGGTTCATCTTTGGCTGCTGCTGGCTGCTAAAGATGAATCAGCAGCGATGTTTGAACTTTTTCAAGACAAAAAAATGGGGTGACTGTGAATGAATGCCTTTTTTATATGCGATAGATGTTGGTGTTGTATTTATTAAGAGAAAAAACGTTTCTTTTGAATATTTCGTAAAATCATTTCTTCCTTTTTAATTTGTTGTAATTTTGTTGTAAGTCGTAATTACTTCTTTTGAGTAACCGGTTTCTTATACAATGAAACTGCCAGTTATTATCATGTAATTGTCAAATAATTTTTGTTTGAAAAGTTTATGTTTAAATTTCTACCCCATTGGACCAAAAAATATTACAAATTTATAACATATTAACTGCAGTAAAAAACATGTAATTCAGTTGCAAATCTTTTTAATCTGAATTTGCATTCTCGAAATTCCAATGTTATTGAAAACTAATAACAACACGAAGTATTAATGTAGCTTGTAATTATTAAATAAACGCTACTGAAGATATATTATGATGTTACAAGGCATTTATTTTTATATTTTTAATGCACATTTGATTTTAAAGTGTCAATTACTATACAATGACAAAAATTTGATAATACATTCATATACTTTAAAATCGACTCCTGAAAAGCAATAAAACCTTCAAAAATAGAAGAAGAAATTTTTTGTTATGTCAGTGTCTTGACTGTTCAATCATTGATTTTTTTAGGAAAAATTAGAGAATCATTTTTTCGTAAACTCGCAGGACATTTTCTAAAACAACAGTTTTAAAATTTGTCGTACAAAATCTCTATAAATAAAAAATGAGGAAATAATTTTGTGAAGCGTTTTTCGGTTTTTTAAATTTTTTTAAAGAAAGTCTGATTAGTTTTTTCACTATATAATTCTACATAAAGATTTGATTTCAACAAATACATTGTTTTTTATTATTATTAACGGTTTTGAGGGAATCGATTCAACTTATTAACTGTAACAAATAATTTCTAAAAATAATTAACAATTTATTTCAGCTGCTTTTTGAGACAAATAGAAAATGAAACATTCAAATATCAAATAATAAAAAATAAAATACTTCCATTTATTTTCAATTTTGACAGATTGAATTTTTATTTTTGATGTAACAAAAAAAGTGTAAGAATGGGGGTTTTTTCTGGCAAAAAAAAATCATAACAATCTTAAGCAGTGCTGATCTCTGCTCAACGGCAGCAGTCAGCTGCGTTAAGCGATGTTAAAAAAAATGTGAAAATCCTAGAACAAGTGTTTGAAATATCGTCCAAGATTTATACGATAAACACAGCTGGAAGTTCACTTCTTTCTATTGGAACATCCTTAAAAATTTTCATTTCCATAAAACGTCACGGGCTTTTTTGGGTGAAAATTGTTTGAATATTTTGTTAGATTTTTATTTTTACTTATATTAAAATACGTAAATGCATAAATTCATGAATATAGTCAAATAACCAAATAGTAAAGGATATAAAAGAAACCATTACTAATTTAAAACTTAATTAAAACAAACTTACTTATACAAATAAATGAAACAAACCTTTATTCGATACTTCAAACTGTGAAATAAAAATAATAAAAACATTAACCATTTTTCCAAAAACACGACAGAAGAAAGAAGTTTGAAGTGATTTCATAAATAAATTTAATCTTAATGGAATCAAACCAACAACTTGCCTCTGATTAACTTTACGAAAGAAAAACTATATATTTGTAATTTTGACTTGTCATGATTTTAGTTCTGATTCAAGTAAAACCTGTCTTATAATTTTTGTTTTTTTAAATTTTAAATGTCAAAATGCGCTATTTGGTTATTTCTTTTTTGAGAAAACCCACAAATATAAAATGCATTATAAAAGATATTTTTATTCGAGTGCAAAAATAAATAAATTAAAAACTCAAAAATAAATGTCAAACTTTCGCAATTTTTGGTACGCTTTTTTCCCCCAAAAATAAAAAATGCATTTTTTGACATATGTCTGTTATTCCGCATCAAAAATTGATTGAAAAATTTCAGTCGCATTTGATGAATAAATGTTGAAGTGCAACAAAAAGTGATGCATTTCTTTAAAAAAAAGCGAAGATAATTGATTTTAAATATTTGTGGCAGAAAGTTTCAGTACTTTTGAATTTTTTGTTCTTTAATGTCTTTTTTTGTGATTGCATTCATTAGTTTTTTACGCGATTGTTTCCAATTGTATAAAAAATTTTGTTTAAGCGATATATGCGTCATTAAATATTAAAAAAGTTTTAATGTTTTGGGATAGACGAATGATTATTATTTGAAATGGTTTTTTGACAATGAAACAACTATAATTTGGAAATAATCTGATTTTTTTTTAATTTTGCTTCTTATCCATCATAAAAAACAAAATCTGATAATAGAACATAAATAAAAATGCTATGTATCGTTTTTTGAAATCTGCAGTGCTACAAAAATAAAATTTTTCATAGTTTGACAATTTTTGATGATTGTGAAATTTTAAAATTTTTTCATTAATTGTTTTTTTTAATATAATTAGTGCACGAATTCAAGTAAACTTTATTATTTAAAATCTTTGATTTTTCTATTTTGAAACTTCTTTTAACATTTCTAATGATCGAAGTAAGCGAAATTACATAATATTTTATATGCGAAAAATATTTTTAGATTTAAAATCTTTTATCATTTAATCAAAATATTGAAAAAAAAAAACAGATATTGTTTGAATTCAATTTATTTAAAAGAATAACAGCGGGTTTCGTTTTATGAAACATCGCTATAAGCTCCTCCTTAGCTGACAGCGGTTTTTGATTAACATTTGGATATAATAAAATAAAAGATTCTTCTTGATTTAAAATATTAAGTTTAAAAAAAACCAAAAAAATATTAAACGTTGTTTTTCTAGCTTGGGAATTTTTAAAGCGACGCTAAAACTCTTGATTTAGTTAAGTGAATTTTATGAATTTATACTTTTCTTGTTTTATTTTAGACAAACAAAATATTCAAAAACCAAATTTATTTCTCAAATGAATTTTTTTTCGATGAAAAAATTCCTTCATCGAATGAATGATTTTTCTTTGCTGTTATTTTTGATGATCAAGTGTCAACATCATCGATCAAAAAAATTTTTAATGATTGCATGACTTCTGGAATTCCCTATTAAAAATATTATGATTTTTTAACACAATTAATTTTTGTGTTGTAATATTAACATAAAAAACACAAATCATTCATTTTTAAACAAAAAACAAAATATTAAAACAACGTATTTAAAAAGGTTCTTCACAACACCAGAAAAATAATGAAATTTAATGATTTTTTTCAAACCGAGTGAGTAATCTATGGATTTAAAAATGGGCTGAAGAAAATATGTGTTTGACATTTTCGGCATTGAAAAGGAAAGCAAATGTTTCTTTTTTACCATTGCGTTGTTTTTTATACAATATCAAAAAATTATGAAAGAGCAAATTGTCGTAAACATTTTGTATGAAAAATGTGACAGACTGAAGAAATGGACGAAAAAATTTTCGCGAAAAACTGAAAATTGGATGATGAAATTTATTTCAAAAAAAACAACAAATATGATGTTTCTGCTTTTTGCACAAAAAGTTTATTTACATTTCATTTTTTCAACTAAACAATAGTCAAAATAAATTTTTATAGGAATATTTAAATTTTGATATTTTTGATGCAATGTAGTAAAAATACTTTATTATTAAATAAAACTTTTCAGTAACTGACAGCTTCCACCGAAATCAATATTAATCAAGCCAGTAAAAAAGAAATTTTAAAAATCATAAAAGACGTTCCCATATTGTTTGAAACTACACCAAATTGAAAAACGTTTACTTATTATAGAAGAAAAATATTTAATGTTTGTGAACGAAACTTCTTTTTTTACAACAATAATATTATGATATGACAACAAAGAACTCATCTTTTAAGTTATCAAAAAATTTTAATGCAGCAAGAAATAAATCAAATATTAAAAAAAACCTAAAAAAAATTGTATTACAATGTGCGAAAAAATGAAAATGAACATTTTTGTATGATATTTGTCGACCTGCTAAAAAAGCGGCCAAAAAAACAATGAAAAATATTCTGGAATAAATCGACTAGCTTTTTTTCATCGTCCGCATTTAAATTGTCGACCCAGATAATGATATCTGGGTCGATAATTTAAACAAATGGAAAAATAAATAAAATAATACATGTTAAAAAAAACGATTTTTAAAACTGGGGTTGTCGGGGGGGGGGGGGGGGCGCAAAGGTTTTTTCTCCTTGTAAAATGACGGCCAGCAACCCTATTTAAAACTCGTTTTTGTTAAAAGTGTTAATGACTTTTTTGAGGTTTTAAAATCGCGCTTTCATAAAATTTTGTTGGAAGATCACTTTAGCGTCGTGTTTTGTGGGAATAAAATTTATACACTCGTCGTTTTTTCCTCCCAAAATCTTGCTTCAGAATAGTGTTTTTACAAAATTCCTTTACAAAATTATTACAACAGCAAATAGGTGTTTTTCAATTTTTTCATTGTAGTACATGTATTATTGTATTACTTTTTCAAAAGAATTATCTTAAAAAAACTGTGTAATGTTATTTTAAAAAAATTTTGCATTTATAATGATGCATTTAGAAATTTTAAATTGCGCTATTCTGAAACTGCTATGAAAAATCTATTTTAAAATGTATTTTAAATCTGGTGTAATAAAAATAAATTAAATATTCAGAAATGAAAAATAAATGCCTAACTTGTACGAATTTTAGAATATCTTTTATTTCCCAAAAATGAAAATAAAAAATGCTTTTTTTACAGATGTCTTCCGACTTGGATAAAAAATTGAAAAAAATCGGTCGCGTTTGACGAATAAATGATGAAATTAGAAACAAGTGTTGCATTTTTTTAAGAAATGCTGTGGATATTAATTTCTAATAATTGTCGCAAAAAATTTTAACAATTTTTGAATTTTTGAATTTTTTGTCTGTTTTCGTTAATTTACTGATGTCATTGTTTGTTTTCGTAATTAATATTTGTTTATGCGATTCTTCCTGATTCTAAATATGATAATACATTTAATATTTAATATTCTTGTGTTCTGGAATAGGCGAATAATTATTTTTTGAAATCGGTTTTTATATCTGAGCAATGAAACAGCGAAAATCTGGAAAAGCCAGATTTTTTTCACTTGCGAATTTTATTTTCCATAAAAAACAAAACCTAAAAATTCAAAAACATCAAAAAAAAGCAATGTTTTTCTTTTTTCGAATTTGCAGTGACACATAAAATTAAATTTTTCACATTTTTCACGTTTTAAACAGCTCTCTCGTTCTTCAAAATTTTTAATGCTTTCAAAACTACGAGTTCCAGTGATTTAATTTGTCAAATGGGTGTAGCATTTGAAGATCTCCTTTGTTTTTCGAAAATATTTTCCATTTTGTAAGTAAATAAATCAATAAAATATTCAAAAGAATATAATCCGCGGATGAATTTTATTTTTTCTTCTTCTTTTATTTCTGCAGCAAAAGAAGAGAAGGGGACTAGATAAGATTGGGCTATAAAACCTGGGGAATTTATTAGCAATATATGGGACTAAAAAATAGAATTAGTAGTTTTTGCCAAACTCACTTTTGTGCCATTTGGTGAACACTCAAAAAGTGCTAAAAATGGCAAAAATACCATTTTCAACATGGCGTTGATACCAATTGAATTACAATGTTCATCGTTTGTTGAAAAGACGGTGTCAAATCCCCCTCACTGCCAGTGGCTTCCATTTTTTAAAAATTGCTCTTACAACCATTTTTTCAAAACGCTGCTGCTGACAGTGACAAAATGAAAACTAAAAACCATTTTTTCAAGTCTTTTTTATTCAAAATGCCTAATAACGACAAAAAATGCATTAGTTTTTGTTTGAATTTTTGATGGTTGAAATCGGTATTAAAAAACGTAGTTACATTAGAAATACCCGATGATCAAAATAAATGATGAATTTTGGTTTTAAACACTTTTAAATTTTTGTTTTCCAACAGCAGTTTTTCATTTTTTCTTTGATTCTGCAAAATAAAAAATTCAAAAAAGCAGCTGCAAAAAATGTCTTTAAAATTGCTGCTGCTGAGGTGAATGTTTTCTACAAAAAAAACAATCATTTTTTTATTTTTTTGTAATTAACGAGGATCTCTTATCGGCTGTAAGAAAGAACATGAAAAATATTAAAAAAGTTCACACCAGTCACAAAAACGGACACACAAAAATTTATTTTAATTCGTGATATATTTTTTTCTAGTGCTGTTTCATTTGTCCTTTTGAAACAAAACATTAAAATGCAAAAAACATCAAAAAAATTAGTTACATGTTTTTCTTATTTGAATTTTCACAAACGGAGTAAAAACTTATTTTGGTGATCAAATGTCAACATTAGTCTTACAAAAGTTGTGGCGGTCGATATTTTTTATATTTGAATTTTATGAAGAATCTTTTATCAATAATTTTCAGCATTTACCCATTATCATAAAATAAAAAATTTGAAAAGGGGGGATTCGATGGCATGCTCGACAACGTTGATAGTTTATGCTTTTTTGAGTATATTATTATTACGATGAAATAAAAATATCTTGAGCTTGTAATAATAAACCTTAGTTCATGATTGACACTGGCTTGTATTTGTTATGCCATGGATTGGTGTGAGCCAACAACAATAATCAAAAATGACTTTGTGAATTTTCTTATCTTCAATACTGTCAAGATATATCCAATATTTTGTTTGTTTAAAAAAATTTCTAAACTGAACTTCAATTTTTATTTATGTAGAATTGATGAAAAGTTAATTTTTAGAGTGTGTCAGATTTTCAGTTGAAAGACAAACTTTATTTTCACCCAAAATAAATACAAAAAAATCTCATCTTTTTTTATTAATCGAAGTAATAAATATTTGGCCTTTCAATATTATTTATTAATGTTTTTATAACGAAGAATATAGCCGTTATAAATATAATCTTTAGCAACATTAACAATAGAAGGTCTTTGTAAGCTTTCAATAGCTTTCTAAATTTAAAACTGAATAAATAAAATATTCAAACAAATCACCAGGGATTTAAATAATTCATTTTCATCTTATTTTTATTCTGTGTTGAGTACTAAAAAGAGAAAAAAAAATGTGTGAGGACTTGGGTAAAAAAAGAAGGTGGTTTTTGCGACATCATGAGCGGAAAACTAGGGGAAAAAATGTTTACGAAAGAAGAGCAAAAAGAAAACAAAAAAGAACAGATTGCTTGCTGCAATGAATCATTCTGCCCCATCTATTTTTTAGATTTGATTTAAAGAACCAAGTCAGTCTTTCGGTCTATTATTATTCTGCAATGTTTAATATTGCATCAAAAAATTTTTTCGAGTTTTTACAGTGCTGAAAAACTATTCAATTTTTCTTTGAATATTTTTAAAGTCAAAACAATTACCAGTTATTAGTAGTTTACAAAATGCATGATTGTATTATTCAACAGATTTACCACTATACTGGGTGCCACAATAATAAAAATTTAATAAAAAATAATATCCTTTTTTTTGCAGAGTGTTCAGTTTTATTTTATTTGACAATGTGTGTAAAAAATGAAACTTTTTTGTTATGTTGTTATAAATTTATTCACCTTAGAAACAACAAAAATCTAAAAACAATGTTTGTTTATAGAATACCAACTGACAACATAAGTGAATATAAATATTTTTTTCAAACCAAGATTCAACATTCATGAATAAAAAAAGAAACATAAAAAAGAAATTTCGATGTTAATCAACTTTGACTGCAACATTGTTAATAAATTAACGGACGTTTGGTGAATTCAACAGTTGCCAGTTTTTCCTGGACGGCATCAATTTTGGCAATGTAATCATCTTCATCACCACAAAGACAGTAATAAAGAAGGTATTCAACATCTCGGTTTTCCTAAAAACAGAAATTTTAGTATCAGAAGCCATTAAAATATTTAAAGCCAAACCATCATGAATTCGGAAAACAAGACGACATCAAAATTATCATAAACATACAAAAACTTTATTTGACGTAACTTTTTAAAGATTTCGAGTTCGAGGAGATTTTTTAATGACTCCGAGGAAAATGTAGGAATATCTCGGCTAAATTCGCTGAAAAAAATTAATATTTTATAACATAAACATTGTGAAAACCATACAATTTTAATTTTACAAGTTTAGGTAAACTTGCCAAAAGTTTTTCGACCAAAACAATACTTCCATCAGGGATTTTAATTTTTGACATTGACCCAATGCAAATATCAACAACATCTGGGGTTAAAAAAAGGAATTCCTCAAAAAATATTTCTTGATCCATAATATGCAAATTTGTGACATTGCATTTAAAGATTTTTGGAAGAACTGAAGTGGACATAATTGTAGGAATCATGAGATCTCGGACATCCATAGAGTTTTCAATCCAAATTTTGGGCGAAATTTTATTAAAATCAAAACTTGGCCCTAATGAATAACATTGATTTCCACCAAAAACTTGAAAATTCCATTCAGGTTTAGTAAATGTGACATATCCATCGTAACGCTTTAAATCTTGAATAACTACAATTGATTCTGAAGAATAAAAATATTTGCAGGTTTTGACCAATTTTTGATAAATTTTTGGTGAAGCAGTTGCCAAATAAGTAATAAAAGGTTTTGGAAATGAAAAATTCTGGGGCACAAAAAGTTGTCCATCAAAAACTAAATGATCTGGGGCATTGTTGGATAAAGAAAAAGATGGGAATTGAATAAAAATATCATTGATATTCACTTTAGCAAGATATTCTTCAAGGCCATCATCCATGTTCCAATAAATTTCTAAATATTTGTTAAAAGTATATTTTTAGAAAAAAAAATTGGGGCAGAGAATTGTGAAAAAATAAAATGAAGATGTGAAAAATTTCTCTAAAATAGATGATTATTTGACCTTTTGATTTAGTAAGGCATGTGGGAACAGATTTAATTGTGTCGATGAAATAAACAAATCGTATGATCTTTTAGGGCACATTTAGTTTCTGCTGCTGTCTATATTATTTATACGCACTAGTATTTCTTTCTGCAGAGAAAGAAATCAATATTAACAATATATAAAAATTGAAGAAAAAATTTGTCACTGGCTTTTGTCAATTGTTTTAATTTTTTGCTCAACGGAAAATTAGGAAAGGAACAATGATTCAATAAAAAATACCTGACAAACAGACACTTGCATAAATATTAGAAAGATTTTATTCTTTTTTTCGATAATAAATTTTTACTGAGTTTTAGTACACAACTGTTTTATTAGTTGATATATGCTCAAAATTGAAAGCATGTATCATTTTTTTTCTCCAGAATTATTAGAAAAATGCAATAATTATTGATGCAGATATTTTAAAGATTCAAAAAAATAAAATAGAAAAATAATTTTAAATTGGGTCTTTCAAAAATAGTAAATCAATTTTTTTTAAACATTTTATGACATAAATAAGCGCTAATACCAACCTTTAACTTAGTTTTGTCCTTGCAAATTTAAGCTTCTTGAAACTTTTATTTTAGGTCAATAAAAATATATTCAAAAAAGCAAAAATTATCTGAATCGCTCATTTTAACCACTGTCTGGAAATGAAGATCAAAATTGCTTTTTACCAGATGTCATAAAAAACAAAAAAATTTAGTCGCTTTTGACGAAAATTGAAATTGGGAATAAACTTGACACACACTTTTTTTTGAGAAAAAAACTTAAGCATATTCGTATCAAGTGTTTGTTGCTAAATATAAAAATTTTTAATATTTTTATTTGTTTAATTAATCTCAGATATTTTTTGTTTAAAAACTGTCACAACACTGCTTTTTATAATTGCTTACATATATATCTACAATCTAGCAAAAGAAAAATACATTAAATATTAAAAGTAATAATTGCTTTTCATTTCCATTTTTTGACTTAAAAAATTATAATAGTTTTTTTGCGATCATTATTAAAACGCATTCCACCAATACTTTTTAATCGGTCTGCACCGGCAAAAATCTTATTTTACCTACGTTTTCGAACATGCTTAAGAAGTAGGAAAAAAATACTTTTAGGTCGAAATTCGGTGAAATGCAGTTTTTAGAGCATCGAGAATGCCAAAGTCGACATATTTTGTTTCCTACGGTATATTCTCATCTGTTATCCGTTTTAGGTATAAAAAAATTTACGTTTAATTTTACTCAAGATAAATTAAATCCTGTTATTTTTTTCTTATTTGCATCGTTAGAAAATTGTTGAAAACTGATGTCAAAATCTTCAAAAAATAAAAATATTGTTAAGCAAATAAACAGAATTTCTAATTTTTTAATGTCTTGTTCTTGAAAAAGCTTCAGAATCCTCGCAAACACAGTTTTTGACGTGAGCCTATAAATAGAATATTCTAATCTAATCTTCAAATCTAACGTCTTGATTTTTTGCTAAAATTTTCAACCCCCCCCCCCCCCCCCTCTCCCTCTATCAGATCTGGACACTCCCTTAATATATTTTAAATTCAATTTTTTAGATCTCTTTTAAACGAAAAAAATCGTGATTTGACTGTAAGAATGTCCAGCTCGGACGTCATAATGTTTAAAAATATTTTTCAACAGTTTATCGAAACTATCAGTTTTTTGAGGGATGTTCAATTTTCAACAAAATAAAAATTTGGACAAAAAAATCTTTTTGACCAAATGTCTGCTGATTCGCGCTAAAAAGTTTGAAATGTCAGTTGCTTTTTTTGATGACCAAATGTGAAAAAAAGAGAAAAAACTGGCGCATTTCTTTAAAGAAAAACGTTTTGGAAAAAAAGTTTTCAATAGTCACCTCAGTTTCAAAATAATTTTCTCCGTCGTTTTTCCCAACCAATTTTGCTTCAATTAGATGTTTTTAAATATATTAAATGAATCATCGACTTTTCTTATGAATTTTAAAAACAAATGCACCGGATTTCACAATTAAAAAGTACGCATAAAACATAATTCTTCGTTATTAAAAAAAAATAATAACCATATTTTCTGTTACAATATTCTGTGCTGAAAAAATATTTTTTCTCGCTATCACCATATGACACGAAAAATTAAAATATGGCGTTTCTCTTTAAGCTGCAAAAATTTATAATCAGTACACATTTAATTACTTTTATAAGAAACGTCTAAGAAGCTTCCATTCGTTTACAAAAATGGTGACGAAAAAAATTTACGAAGTCGTTTATAATTATTATTGTTATCATCAACACATTTCATTGTGTGACATATTAAAGCCGATATTAATCATTAACTAAATCTTACTATTGCAAACTCAAGATCAACAAAATATTCAAAGAAAAATATCTCAAAAAATGTGTCCCCGTTTTTTACAAACGTAACTTTCATCGACAATCAAAAATTTGAGCAGAAAAATTTTCGCGAAGGAAAAAAAAACAACAACTTCATTCTTTTTTCAAAAATGAAATTATTTTTGTGAATAAAAAAAATTGGTAAAAAAGACATAAGTTGATTGTTATGTTTGAATGTTTTGTATTAACAAATATTTCAATTTGTTAATTTATATTAAAACAAAAATGTTTTATCGATAGGTTAAATAAAACCAATTTTTTTACTTGAAATTCGTTACTATAAAGTTCAATATTAATTTTTATTGTTTAAAATTGTAACCAGTACGTTTTAGATTTTTATCGTTCATTTTCTTGTCATATTTGGTGGAGAATACATAATACATTTTTTTAAAAACGGTAAGAATATTTTTCCAATAATCAAATGTTGAGATTCATCCCCCGAAAATTAAAAAAACAGCGATTTTTGATCATTAAATATTACAAATTTGTAACAGATTTACAGCAGGGAAAAATGTAATTCAATTGCAAACATTATAAAATTGAATTTGCATACTCAAAAATTACCAATGCAAAAGATGTTGTAATTTTCTTTGTATAACAAAAATTTTGTCATTTTCAATATTTTTTTGGTTTATTTAGAATGTTTAATTGCAAATAATTCGTTAAATATTGTAATAATTTCTTTTGAGTAAAATTTTAGGGATTCTCTAATAAAGCCCAATCAAGAGGAGACATTTATTATTTAATATACACAAATTATGATGTTACAGGCATTCATTTTTAGAATTTTTAATGCACATTCGATTTAAAAGAGTTTTTTTTATCACTGTATAGTAAAAATAAAATTTTTTTAACACATTCAGATTCGTTAAAATCAACGACTGAAAAACAATAAAACATTCACAAAAAGATAAAAATAGTTTTTGTTATGTCAGTTTCTTGACTGTTCAATCATTGATTTGTTTTACGAAAAACCAGAGAATCATTTTATCACCAACGCGCCCGACAATTTTGAAATTTTCTAAAACAACGCCTTTAATATTTGTCGATCAAAATCTCTATAAATAAAAATTAGGAAACAATTTTATGAAATAATTTTAGCTTTTTTTTAAAACTTTTACAATGGAAATTCATTTTTGTCAGTTTTTAAACTGCAGTTTTCTGCAAAGAAAACACAATTGTTTCCTTTTGTTTGAATCTTTTATGGTCCTTGTAAGCCTAGACAGAAAATTTGAAAAAAATCAAACTGAATAGGCCTTTATCTTTTTTGTTCTCAATTTAAATTCTTAAGAACTATAATTATTGAAAATGTTTAGGATAATAAATGCGGGAATAAAAAAAATAAAATAAAACGTAATTATATTTATATTTTATTTTTCATTTTTTCTTTAAAGGAGGAGATCCATCGTGAATAAACTTTTTTTACAAAAATCAGGGACTCATTGGAGCTGCTTTTTTCTTTCTTTTTTTGCAGCTGCAGTGAAGAAAAAAACAAGCTCCAATGAAGGTGCTTTCGCGTCGAGAAATGCAATCAAAATTGCGTATCAAAAGTTTATTCACGATGGGTCTCGTCCTTTAAGATGCTGCAAAATAAAATATTCAAATAAACTGTTGCAAACAACGTCCTCAAAATTGCTGGTGCTGAGGCGAATATTTTCTACAAAGAAAAAAAACAATCAATTTATGTAGTTTAGGAGGATCACTTATCAGCTGTCAACTGCGAGAAATGTTTTTCTGACATAAAAAAGACGACTAAAGATGAGAAAGAACATGGAAAAAATTTAAAAAGTTCAAGCTCTCATCCAGCAATTGCAAGAGCATCATCATTAAAGCCGAGATAAGTTTCAAAGATATCATTAATTTTATTAACGATATTGGTAAGGACCTTTTTGAAGGACAGCATTACCATGAACACGGAAACTCAAAGTGAAATTTACATCTTCAATATTTTCCGCAACTTTTTTATTTCATGATTTTGTTGAATCCTTTGATGAAGTAGAGCCAGCCTTTCATTAAATCATTGTATGGATGCTGTTCATCAAAATCGAGCCTGGTCTGTCGATCTGAACTAAAAAGTAAAAACAGACATTCACCTTTGACGAAGAAATGTTGTGTTTGTCTATGTGACGTTTTGATATAACGTTTATGTTCAGTTTTTTGTGTTGTTCAATTCATGATGAAAAGACTCGATACCCATTGAAAAAATCATAGTTTTCAGAGAAAACAAAATAAAAAAATAATAAAAATTGACTGAATTCCTGACATCGAATGAAACTTAATTTTTAACGCAAACGACAACTTTATAAAATATTCTGGTCAATCATTTTTTCTCATTTTTCTGTCTTTAGACAAACAAAATATTAAAAAACAAAGCCTAAACCATTCTTATTTGTGTTTCTTTCAAATTTTTATATGTTATGTATAACGAAAAAAATGCGATTTTTTTCGTAATTGATTGTTTTTTTTCAATCGCAAAAAAATGCATTATTTTTGATGCGAAACCAGTTTTTAGCACACTGCTTGAAAAAAAACAAATGTTGCCTTCAAATAAAACTGACAATTCTTGTAACTATTCGTATTACCTTATCAAACGGCTTTCCTTTCCAAAAAAGAGCGATTTAATTTTTTCAAAGTTCTTACTTTCAACACTAAAATAAAAATCAGAAATTGATTCGATTAGGCAGCATGCGTCCGATAAAACAATTTTTATTTTATGAATTTATCCAAAATGACTAATGGCGGTCAATTTGGATAAAATCTAGGCTACTATTCCATAAAGAAGACTCCCAGTTGCAGTCCTCTTTATGGAATAGGTTTGTTCTTCAGCAATAAAGACAGATGTAATTTTTCTTTTTATTTCGAAACAAAATTTTTTGAGAAAAAAATGAAGTTTCGATTTGATCTTCATTTGCTGCCAGAGTGTTAAATGAACAAAAATCGTCCAACGTTGATAGTTTGTGCTTTTTTGAGGATATTTTTATTTCGTTGAAATAAAAATATCTCGAGTTTGCAATAATAAAACTTATTTCATGATTGTCATTGGATTGTATGTGTTATGCAATGGCTTGGTGTGAAACCAACAACAATAATTAAAAATGACTTTGTAAATTTTCTTATCTTTAATACTGTCAAGATAAAGCCAATGTTTTGTTTGTTTAAAAAAATTTTAAAACTGAATAAAATATTCAAACAAAGGATTACCAATGATATAAAAAATTGATTTTCATCTTATTTTTATTCTGTGTTGAGTACTAAAAGGAAAAAAAATGTGGGATGACTTTGGTGAAAAAAGAAGGCGGTTTTTGCGACAGCCTGAAAGGAAAACTGGGGGAATAATGTTTAAGAAAGAAGAACAAACAGACAACAAAAAAGAACAGATTGCTTGCTGCAATGAATCATTCTGCCCCATCTATTTTTTAGATTAGATTTAAAGAACCAAGGCAGTCTTTCGGTCTCCTATTCCTCAATGTTTAATATCGCATCAAAAATTTTTTTTCGAGTTTTTACAGTGTGGAAAAACAATTCAATTTTTCTTTGAATATTTTTAAAGTCAAAACAATTACCAGTTATTAGTAGTTTACAAAATGCGTGATTGTATCATTCAACAGATTTACAACTATACTGGGTGCCACAATAATAAAAATTTAATAAAAAATAATATCCTTTTTTTTGCAGAATGTTCAGTTTTATTTTATTTGACATTGTGTGTAAAAAATGAAACGTTTTTGTTATGTAGTTATAAATTTATTCACCGTAGAAACAACAAAAATCTAAAAACAATGTTTGTTTATAGAATATCAGCTGACAACATAAGTGAATATAAATATTTTTTTCAAACCAAAATTCAACATCCAAAATAAATAAAAAAGGAATATGAAAAAGAAATTCTGATAACAATAAACTTTAATGATACATCAGTTAACCAATTAACGGAAGTTTGGTGAATTTGACAGTTGCGAGTTTTTCTTTAACTGCCTCAATTTTGTCAATGTATTCGTCTTCATCGCCAGAAAGACAGTAATAAAGGATGTATTCAACATCTCGATGTTCCTAAAATGAAACAAATTGCAACTTCAGAGATAACTAAAGAAGTAAAAACCAAACCATCATAAATTCAGAAAAAAAGACGATATCAAAAATATCATAGGCATAGTAAAAATTTATTTTTCGCAACTTTATAAAATTTTCGAGTTTCAGAAGATTCTTCAATGATTCCGGGGAAAATGTAGGAATATCTGGATTGAATTCGCTAAAAAACGTTAAATAATTATGACACAAAATAGAAAAAAAGAAACGTTACAAATGTAATTTTTCAAGTTTTGGCAAATTTGCAACAAGTTTTTCGACCAAAACGACACTTCCATCAGAATTTTTAATTTTTGACATTGATCCAATGCAAATATCAACAACATCTGGGGTTAAAAAAAGAAATTCTTCAAAAAATATTTCTTGATCCATAATATGTAAATTTGTGATATTGCATTTGAAGATTTTTGGAAGAACTGAAGTAGATAAAACTGTTGAAATCATGAGATCACGGACATCCATAGATTTTTCAATCCAAATTTTGGGCGAAATCTTATTAAAATCAAAATTTGGCCCTAATGTATACTGATGACCACCAAAAACTTTAAATTTCCATTCAGGTTTATTAAATGTGACATATCCATCGTAACGACTTAAGTTTTGGATCACCAAAATCAATTCTGTCAAATAAAAATATTTGCAGGTTTTGACCAATTTTTGGTAGATTTTTGGAGAAGCAGTTGCCAAATAAGTAATAAAAGGTTTTGGAAGGGAAAAGTTCTGGGGTTCAGAAAGCTGTCCATCAAAAACTAAATGATCCGGGGCATTGTTGAACAAAGAAAAAGATGGGAATTGTGGATAGAGATCATTCATATTCACATTAGCAAGATATTCTTCAAGACCGTCAGCCATTTTTCATTTAATTTCTAAATATTTGTTAAAAGTATATTTTGACAAAAATGGAAATAAAGTTGTGCAGAGAATTGAAAATAACAAAAATGTAGATATGCTAAGTTTTTCAAAAAATAGATGATTATTTGACCTTTCGATTTAGTAGTAGACTAATATTATTTTGGGGATGAGATAAACAAATTATGTGTGACCTTGTGAAAAAAGATAAGTGATTTATTTTTGGTATCGTTAATCTTTTTCTGCATAAAGAAAAGCAATGAATAATACATAGAACGACTTAAGAAAATTGTCACTCACTTTTTTGTCAGGTGTTTTCTCATTTTTTCTCAATGATAGGAATTATCAACCAATAAAAAGAAGATAAGGACATACAAAATCAATGGTAATTTGACTCTGGTGTACAAATAAATATTCTAATTATTTATGGTTTCTCGCCGTTGACCTTATCGCGATCTCGCAGACAAACGTAAATCATATTATTATTTTAACAACAAAAAATTTGAATTAAATTTTCGCATTTTTTAGCATTGTTGATAAAAAAAATAAAACGTTTTAAAAATAATCAGACACTGTTCAATGCAAGGCCGTAGGGAGAAAAACATTTCGGGGTGGGCATTTTCATTTCAGGGGGGGCACGCCTTTGATCTTTTGCCGCCTTAACACGGCGGCGGCAAAAGATCAAAGGTATTTCTCAGTTTCGGGGGGGGGGGGGGGGGCACGTGCCCCAAAAGCCCCCCCCCCCCCTCTCTGCGGCCTTGGTTCAATGTGTTTTGGACTTTTTTTAGATACTTTTAGTTTTTAAGATTAACAATCACAAATTTTGGACACTTTGACCTCTGGTCGTTGCTTTTTTGTCAGCGCTATAGCATTTGGAAGTCAAAGTTCGTTTTTGCGAAATATGGGAAACAGAAAAGAAAAAGAAAATGTGTATCAATATTTTTTAGCAAAATCGTCAATTTTTGTCTGTATTTTGTTTTACATTTTTCATTCGATTTTTTTACAGAATAAAAGAATGTTCAACTTTGCTTTGAATATTTTAGAGTTTTTAAAGAAATAAAAAAATTATAAACATGAGGTTATACTGTAAATAAAAAACAATTCGAAAAATAGTCTGAATTCTCTGCATTATTAAAAAACAGAATTTCAAATTTCATACAAGTCTTTTTTTTCATAAATTTTGCAGCTTACGTTTTTTCTCCGTGAAATTTAAATCCAAAATGTTTTATCTTATCCAAGAAAAGGTATTTTCAGTTACCACATTTGTTATTCAAAAGCGATATTTTTTTTTCATTTCATTTTTAATTATTTTCATCACCAAACACCATTTCTTTTTTTTAACAACAATGATCTTTGACGGTCGTTGTTTTTCATTAGTGCTTTAGCGTTTGTCAGGCAATGTTCTTTTCGATCATAAAATGGCAAACGTAAAAGTGTGTAATGTTATTCTTTTGAGCCGAAAAAACAGTTTTTGACTTCGCATTTCATTTAAAATGCAAATTCTTTCTGAACAAAAAATTAATTGTTTGATTTTGGTTTGAATATTTAAGAGGTCCTTAAAAAAACAATTGATAAATGTTTAAATATTTTAATTATTACTTATCATTTTTTGTACCAATTTACTTTTTTAACGTTTTTTTGGATGTTATGGAACTTTTGAAAAATTAACTTATATCCTGTATGTCATTCAGAAAAAATTTTAATAATGGTAATAAAACAATCCATGTGCTGCTTCAAATTGAAATCATTTTTATTTATTGGGAAAAATCCCTCGTACATATGTTAGTTAAGCATGTTGACTAACTGTAGAAATTAACAGAATGTCATGAAATATAAAGATGACCAAATGGGAAGCAAAAGTTTGAAAAACTCTAATTTGCCTCGAACGTGCTGTGCGACTTTAGTGATGTTTCAATCTTCCACAAACTAAAAATTAAAACGTGAAATTTTTTATTTTTTGATGTCTGCCGATTTACACTTAAAACAAAAAAAGTCAGTCGCTTTCGACGAATAAATCTTGAATAAGAAACCTTGATGCATTTTTTAGAGAAAAACATATGCATATTTGTCTTTGCATTGTTAGTCAAATATTTTTCATTATGGTTCAACGTAAAGGAAAAAATCAATAAATACAACGAACAGATATTTGCATAGATAGTGAAAAAATCTCTATTTGTGCCATTCCTTAATTTATTAAATTTCTAACGATCTCTCTCGTGTTCAAATATTGGACATTTGCACAAAAATGGAAGCTTGTATAAATTATCTTTCTTCGAAATAATGAAAAAATGTCATAACTCTTGGATGAGATATTTTAAATATTCAAAAAAGTAAAATAAAAAAATTGCTACCTACTTTTTTGTCTAACGTTTGCTTCAAGGAATGCAAAAACAAATCAATAAAAACATTTTGTCCTACGACATACAAATATTTGGAAAAAAGAAAAAAAGACTTTTTCTTTTGCGTCTTTCCGTCCTCATCGATTTCAGACAATGGTGATCTATGATGGACACTGCTTTTTATTAGCACTTTTGCATTTGCCAGGGTTTTTTCGGTCGAAAAACGACAACCAAAAAAGTGTGTAATGTTTTCAATTTGAGCAAAAAAATGAAAGACGTTTTGCGCAAAGATTTCCATTTAATTTAAACAGCACTTTTTCTGAGCAAAAAAAGAATTGCTCGGTTATAGTTTAAATATTTTATATTTTTTTTGAATTAAAATTACCGACATAAAATTTATACTGAAAAGCTTATTACTCTTATTAAAAACATAGTTTGCATATCCAAAGATGGCTTATGGAAATCCAAGGCTACGATATCAAAATTATTATGGATCTTTCGTTAGTCCATTATTAAATAAAAATGAATTGATAACAACAACATATAAATGAATTTATAATACATATTAGTTTCCAAGAAAAAATTGTCAAATAAACAAATAGATTATTTTTTTATTAATGTTTTTCGTAAAAGCAAATTGACCTAAACACATTTTTCTGTGACTGTAAGAACAGATTAATCGAATCAAATTTTCGTTTTCTTCGACATTTGTTATTATAAATAAAATCATTTAAAAAAAGGAAAGGAAATATCTTCTTTTAAGTGTTTTTGAATGTTTCTCAGTTTTCGAGATAAACAATCACAAATTCAATTTTTTTACAACATTCATCTTAGATGGTTGCTGCTTGCCAGTCGTAGACAATGATTCATAGTTCGTTTTGACTGAAAAATGGGAAACAAAATGTGTAGTTTTCTTTTTTTCAAGCAAAAGAACGATTTTAGCATTTTCTGTGTTTTCGATTTTTTATACTATTTTCTTTCATTTTGAGACATATTCGAGGTTTGTTTTTGAATATTTTAGAGTTGAGAATCAAGAAATCAAAAAAATACAGATGATATTAAATTAATTTGTCAAATACAAAGAAATTTTTAAAAAACGAGTTAATGCATTTTACAATGCTAAACGCAATATCATTATTTAAAAAAGTTCTTCTGCAAAAAAAATCAGTGACCGTAGAGGTTTTCATAAGACAGCGGAGTTAACTCTCCATATTTGTTCCTAGTACTCCTTGGGACAAAAGAATACTATACACAAATTATTAGCTGCCAAATCCAAAATCTGTATTTTACCATATAACACCAATATGTATTGTACATAGAGTTCAATAGAAGTTAATGTTGAACTTATATTTCTGGAAGGATTTTTAACAATTTATGGCCGTCAAATAACGTTTATAAACAATATTTAATACTATTTTTACCGTTTTAAAATGTTTTATTAGAGGTGGACTTGTTTTCTTGAATTTGATAAACGTAAACTAGTGCTGAACTCTATGTACAATACATATTGGTTTTATAAAGGAAAATACATATTTTGGATTTGGCAGCTTATAATATGTGTTTATTATTCTTTAGCCCCAAGGAGTACTAGGAACAAATATGGAGAGTTAACTCCGCCGTCTTATGAAAACCTCTACGGTGAGAAAAATAAAAAATAGAGTAAAAAATTTGCAAGTGCATCGTTAGTCAAATATTTGTCTTTTTTGCACAAAAAAAGAAAAAAAACCAATAAACAGTTTGCGTCGAACAGACATTTGCATAAATAGTGAAAAGATTCGATTTTGTGTCCTTTAATGCTTCAATTAATTATTAACGAATTTATTTTCTGTAAAATTGCATCATTTCATATTTGCTCAAAACTTAAAGAATCTGCCAATTATCTTTCAACAAAATTATGAAAAAATGCTTTAACTCTCGGATATTTTAAAGATTTTAAAAAGTACAATAAAAAATTGTTATTCAATCATCAGAAAGCAACAACAATTCAATGTACACATTTTTTGCTACGACAAACAGACATTTGCAAAGAAGAAAAAATAAGACTTTTTCTTTTGTGTCTTTCCTTCCTCATCGATTTCAGTCAGCGGTGATCTATGATGGACACTGCTTCTTAATAGCACCATAGCATGAGACAGGTTTTCATCGATCACAAAATGACAAACAAAAATGTGTGTAATGTCTTAATTTTGAGCAAAAAAATGAAAGACGTTCTGCGCAAAAATTTGCTTTTTAACTGCACTTTTTCGCTTTGTTCTTCATTTTCTATGCGATTTTTTTTTAGATAAAAGAATTGCTCAATTTTTCTTTGAATATTTTGGAGTTTATTATAAAAGAAAACGAATTACAGAAATCAAAAAAGTGTTTGCATACGTTTATTACTGTATTTTAGAATAAATTAATGGAACTATTATTCCAATATTAAAAAAATGAAATATTGTAATGTACTCATGAACAGAAATTATTTAATGTTTTTTTGTTTTGCATACGAAAAGCAAAAATTGGGTTTTGACTTTCATGGGCAGAGTGAATGTTGCTTTTTCTGTTTTTTTTATTATCATTTCTGTCGTAGAAGGTGTTAAACAATGACCTGACACTTTGATCTCTGATCGCCGCTTTTTTGTTAGCGTTTAAGCATTTTCAAGTCAAAGTTCTTTTTTTTGCAAAATGGAAAACAAAACAATGTGTATCAGTTTTTTTAACGACATCGTCAATTTTAGTCTGTATTTTGTTTTACATTTTTCATTCGATTTTTTTTTACAGAATAAAAAAATGTTCAGTTTTTCTTTGAATATTTTAGAGTTTTTAAAGAAATAAAAAGATTTTAAACGTGAGATTTATATTATTTATTACTGTAAATAAGAAATAACTCGAAAAAAAGTTTGAATTTTCTGCATTATTAAAAAATAGAATTTTAAATTTCATACAATTCTTTTGTTTTAGAAAGATTGCTGTTTACGTTTTTTCTCCGGGATATTCAAATACCAAATGCATAATGTAATCTAAACAACAGTGTTTTCAGTTACCAAATTTGTTATTCAAATATCGAAGACCACACAGTTTTGATTCATTTCCTTTTTATTATTTTCCGTTTTTGGGATCCCCAAAGACGATTTCCTTTTTTTACAACAATGATCTTTGACGGTCACTGCTTTTTATTAGTTCTTTAGCGTTTGCGAGTACTGCAGTCAGAGTTTTTATCGATCGTAAAATGGCAAACGAAAAAGTGTGTAATGTCTCTCTTTTGAACCAAATAAACGATTTTTGTCTTCGTCTTGTTTTTCATTTGAAATGCGACTTCTTTCTGAACATAAAAATTAATTATTTGGTTTTGGTTTGAATGTTTTATAGTTTTTTGAAAAAAATAACAAACCTGAAAAATGTATATTGGAAAGTTTTCTACTCTAATTAAAAACATAATAATGCGTGTAGGGAAATGAATATTTTCTGGACCCATTATTAAAAAAGCAAATGCATATTTTTTTACACCATTGGTTCTGTTATGTATTAAGTATCACGTTTTTAATCGATTAATTAAAAAAACCAAGAAATCAAGACGTAGGTTCACACAAACATTTTAACTACGAAATTGCACAAAAGTGGATTCTTTTGAACATCAGAAATTTTTAATTGTGCAAAAACGGATACGTTTTTATTGTAAAAAATTTTACTAAGTCTTTAATTTTTATATTTGTTCTCTTAATCTGAGTTTTTGTTCTTTTTGCAACACCACTTACTTGCATTTACTGACTTTTATAATTAAATTGTCAAACAAATGATAGATGCTTATTTATTGTGATTGTTATTTTTCATTTGTTACACCAGTTTACTATTTTTTTATAAGGTGTTATTTTGAAATTGTAATAAGAAAAAAAATTACATTTCAATTTTAAGCAAACAGGAATATTCAAAAAAAAATTTAATGATAAAAATAATGTGGTTTTAGAGATGTTCTATTCTACAACAAACAAAATTAAAACTAAATATGTCAGTCTCGAACAAACCTTTTTTTGTTCGCGACTGACATATTTTATTTAGAGAAAAATATGATATGTACATATTCGTTTTTTGTCATTGTTGATAAATGATACACTGCCAAAAACAATTATGCAAGTTAAAGCGTGCATAATTGTTTTTCTGGAAAAAAAGAAGATCGTTGTAAGCTTCCATTTAGGCTAAATGATTCAAATTTTCAAAAAAAGCGCAAAATCGTTAAATAAAATTCTTTCTTCATAATTTTTATTTTGTAATAATTGTGAAAAAAGAAAAATGGCAGATTTTTTTGTTCCGTTTTTAAAAGCGACGGAGAAAACACATTTATTCTAGAAAAACATTGCAGCTGTCATTTTTTTTCTTAATATTTTAGTTTTGTCTATTTAATAAATTTACGAATTTACAAGGTAATTTATTATTACCATTACGAAACTGAAAATGTTAAATTCGAGTAACTGAACAGATATGGTGATTTTATCATTAATTATGTTAGAACCCAATGATGCAATTACATATCATGAATATTAAAATAAAAATTAAAGTAAAATCAAAATGTTACAGAGTTTTGTCTCCAAAAAGCCTTAAAAAACTCGTAAAACGATTCGAAAGTATTTCTCTATCTTTTTTCCTTTTATTTAATGCAATATAGTTTCTTTCATAAATTCAACAAATAAATTTAAAGATTTCACTTTGACATTAAAAATTGTTGCCAGTTTTATCAAGCAAAAATAAATCAATAAAATATTCAAAACAATGAAAAAATAATTTTTTTATGATCAATGTTGAGCAAGGAATGGAAAAAAAACTCTGTTTTGACAAAGAACATGTATTTTTGCACCTGCATTGAACGAAATGTGTTTACGAAAGAAGAACACAAATGGAAAGAAAAAAAAGAGAAGATTGCTTGTACAGATGAATCATCCCATCTTTTTTCGCAACAACATTTTTAAATTAGATGATGGCAAAAATTAAGTCATGTTTTTTTAGGCAGTTATAATTATTATTTTTAAGGCAAACTGTTTTTAAAAATAAATTGAAGCATGTGTTTGTTGTTTCACTTTCTACCTTAAAATACAAACTATTAAAATTAAGTTTTATTAGATTCGATAATGAGAAAAAACTATCAAACTTTTTTTTGAATTTTTAAATAATTTTACAAGTAAAAACAATTGTGAGAAACTTATTTTTTTTGAATCTTTATAACTCAGGGTAAAAGTTTTTGTACAAATCTGTAAGTAAAACGAATAATCGAAAATACACTTTATGATCCAGTATAATTTAAATGTTTGACTTTAAAGAATAATTTAAATTTTTTTTGAAAAAATTACAGACATGAAAGCAAGTGATAGAGGCTTAAATATTTTAATCATTATTTCTCATTTTTTGCTTCAATTTACTTTCCTAACGCTTCATTCGATATTTTGGGCCTTTCAAAATATTAATTTTAAATCAGCGTTTTATGCAGAAATTTTCATTTATTATAATAATTTATCAAAGAATTTAATAATTTTGCTGATTCGAATTGAAATCATTTATTTATAGGGTGTAATTTCGAATTATAATAAAATGAACAATTTAAATGATATGTTATTTTTAACAAAATATTCAAAAAAGAAAATCTAAATAAATTGTGGGACTTTAGTGATGTTTCAATCTTTCACAAACCAAAAAAAATCATAAAATTTTTTATTTGCTGATGTCTGGCGATTTACACTAAAAACAAAAAATGTCAGTCGGTGTTGACGAACAAATGGTGAAAAAGAAAAAGAAACCCCAATGCATTTTTTAAATAAAAATGTGTACATTAGCATTTTGTCGTTGTTTTTTTCCATCTCAAAATGGGAAACAAAAAAGAGAGTAGTTTCTTCGATTTGAGTAAAATCGATTTCATTTCTGCCCAAAGGTTTGCATTTAAAATGCACTTTTTCTGAACAAAATAAAAAGTGTTTGATTTTAATTTGAATATTTTATTATTTCTAAAAAAATTACAGACATGAAATTTTTATGGAAAAGTTCATTAATTAAAACCACGATAAATTAATTAAAATTTAATTAATTTACTCCAGAAAAAGCAATATATAAATAAATGTGTATTAGTAAGTGCCTTTCAAGTTTTCAAATATTTTTCCTTAATTCATAATTATTGTTTAACTTTTTAATTAAATTTTTAATACTTATTAGATTTCGTCATGAGTTTTACATTAACTATTTAAACAATTTCTGGTTTGTTTTATATTAACTCCAATATCTTTTTATAAATGATTTTTTATCAACCGCTGTTTTCTGCATCATGTTTGCACTTTAAAATCGTTGTTGACTTATTAACATACATATTTTCACGCAAAAACAGTTCAATAAAATATTCAAAAAAGAAATAAAACTGTTTTGTATTTTCTTCTTGATTTCTTAAAAAAAGGAATGTGATAAATTTTGTTACGATGTGAGAAAAACGGGACTGCTTTTTTAAAATTGAAAACAGCAAAATAGAAATGTGTTTCGTCAATAAAAAAAGCTGATCATTTTTTTTACAAGTTATTTGTTTAGTTTTACTAAAAACTACAAATTTTATTTTTTTTTCGAATTTGATTATAAAACAACAATCGAGTTTTTCTTTGAATATTTTACTGATTTTTAAAATAAAACAATTATCGATTAACAACTGTTCAGAAATGTTTGATCATAAACACAAACTGAAGAAATATGCTCAATTGACCAATATTAAAAATGTTAAAAAAAATTTTTTTATTAAAAGAACATTATCTTATCGCAAAAAGTTACATATAATCAATATTATCGTGAAATAAAATAGTAAATAATACGTTTTAAATTTTATTGTTTTTTTAACAGTTATATTTGACACATAAAACAAATAGCGCAATTTTTCTCACATATCTTCATTTTTAATGTTTGAACAGAAGTTTCGGCATAGGCTTATGCAGAATTTAAAGAATGTACGAGTTATCTTTCTTTAAAAGTTATAAAAAATGCCATAACTCTCGGAAGAGATATTTTAAAGATTCAAAAAAAAATAAAAAAATTATTATGCACTTTATTGTCTAACAGTTGCTTCGAAGAAAGCAACAACAATTCAATGTACACATTTTTTGTTACAACAAACACACATTTGCGAAAAAGAAAAAAGGCTTTCTTTGCGTCTTTCCTTCCTCACTGATTTTAGACAACGATGATCTACAACAGACACTACTTTTTATTAGCGCTTTAGCATTCGCCAGGGTTTTTGCGGTCATAAAATGGCAAACGAATAAGTGTGTAATGTCTTCATTTTGAGATGAAAGACGTTCTGAGCAAAAATTTGCTTTTAAACTGCACTTTATAGGAACAAAAAAGTGTTCGATTCTAGTTTGAACATTTTATAATGTTTTTGAAAAAAATATATACATAAAATTTATACTGAAAAGCTTGTATATCAAATTAAAAATATAATAGTCTGTATGTAGCTACGGAATTCATCTTTAAATAAAAATGAATTGAATTTTTTATCAAATGCAGCATAGTAATGAAAAAATAATACATATTCGTTTTATAGAAAAAATTGTTAAATATGCAAATAGATTATCTTATTATTAATGTTTTTTTCAACTGATGGTGACCTAAATACTTTTTTTCGCTACTCTAACAACGAATTAATCAAATCAAATTTTCACTTTTTTCCACAATTGTTGTTATAAATATAATATTTAAAAAATTTTAGAACATTATAGAATATCTCTTTTCAACATCACTGATCTTTGACAGTTAACATTTGCCAGTCAAGGTTCTATTCCATCGCAAAATGAAAACCAATAAATGTGAAATGTTTTCTTTTCTATCAAAATTGACAAATTTAGTCTCCGCTATGTTTTACATTTTTTTAGGACCAACTAAATTTTTCATTTTTCAATTGAATATTTAAGAGTTTTTTAGAATTTTAAAAAATCATAGTCACTATACTTGTCACTATACTTATTTAATAAAACATTCAAGCAATTTTAATAAGAAACATGCTCTTGAAGAATCCACTTCCTTGTACATTATTAATAAAACAAATTCCTTTTTTCAATATCGGGCAATAAGCTTTTTTTGCCCGATATTGAAAAATTGTGAATTTAATTATCAATTTACGACCCGGAAAACTTGAAATTTGTCATAATCCGTAGAAAAAAAACATCCGGTGTTGCTCATTATGAAAAAAGCAGAGCAGTTTTCTGTTGAACTGAATTACACGAGCAAAATAAAACTTACTTATTAAAGGGAGCGTATGAGACACTATGGAATTTTTCCGAGAAAAATCCGTCATACACTAAGAAGACATTTTCGCGTCGAAACGTTTTGATGCATTTTTTTCTACAACAAAAAATTTCTGTTTTATTCGATTTTTGCAGATCTCAGCAACTATTAGACCTATTTTTATCATTTAAAAAGCATTATTCTTCACATCGAATTTTTTTGTAAGAAAAAGCAAAAAAACCTGAGACGAACTCTGGCAAAATGTTTATTTTCTTAATAGCAAAAACCGCGAAATTTAAACTTTTTCAACGAAAAAAAGATGAACTTTTTTCTTTTTTCAAGAAGAATTTTTAAGGTTTTTTGTAAATTTTTTGTCAAATTTTTCGTTTTTTTATGTTTTAAAAGTTTATGAACAATTGTAACAGATGTTTTATGCAACTTTATGTGTTTATAGCTTTCATTTTCAAAGAAAATTTACATTTTTTTCGCTTTTTTTATTTTTTTTGTCAAAAATATGAACGATCAATCAAATTTTTTTCTTATTTATGAACAAAATTTTCAGAATTATAAAATTCATTCAATTTCTTTGCTTTAACAAATGCTTGCTAAAAATAATTTTGTTTCAAACTTCGTTTGAAACTTATTTTTGTGAATAGAATGCCTTCTGTTTTACGTTTCATACGAGAAGCAACATTGCGAATGCTTCCAGCTGTTGGATTTGCGCCGTATTCCAATAATGGTGATTTATCAAAGAATCAACATAATTCCCCAAAATTTACTGATTTAAATTTGAGTAGTACCCGTGAGGGATTCCATATTTGTCATCAATTCATTCCTTTATCTGGTAAAAACTCTAAATTCGATGAACATATTTCAAAAATTCAAACTAATTCATTCAAAGATTTAAACAATTCTCTTCCAAAATCCTTCGATTTACTTTCTTCAAATTCATCAAGTGAAAAACATAATCATATTCATGAAGTTCAAAAAACAATGGATGCAAAAGATAAGAGTGATAAGTTTCGTTATAACATTAATAATGTTAAGTCAAACACATCCAGCAGCACCTTCATGTATTTCAAATCTTGTTGGATCAAATGTTCCATTTGAACCAACGGAACAATGTGAAAAATGCAATGAATTGTTCCATGAATGCTGCATGTGGTACAAAAAGTGCCCTGTATGTACATCAACGAAACCAACACAAGAACAAAGCTTAAGATAAATTCAAAAAGAAAAGAATCTCACCTTTACCGAAATGAAAAAAATGGAACATAAAATTGAAACTGAAGAAAAGGAAATTAAAAAGTTTATTTCGGATAATAAATTAGGACCTCTGGCACAAGAAGTTGAAAAAGTCCTTGAAAAAAATGGCGGAACTAAAAAAGCTTTTTTTCAAGCTTATACGGGTGTACAGCTTACAACAATGGCAAGCAAAATTGATGATATCACAACAGCATTACCAACAGAAATAACAGCGGATGAAAGATATCAGCAAATAGTAACAGCATTGAAGTTATTTTATCAAATTAAATTGTTGATGATGGGAGAAGAGTTGTCTGATGACAGAATTGATCGCATGGATGCAAAAATGCAAGAATTTGTTGAACATCTCAAAACAAATCTTCCGGATCTCAGAGTTAAGCAAAAAGGCCATTACTGGATCATTCATGGCCCCGAATTTATTCATGAATTTAAATTTGGTTCATTGTTCAATGAAGAAGCGGTAGAGAATGGTCATAAAGTTATCAATAATTATGACAGAAGAATTAAAACCCGGGATATCGAAAAGAGATTGGAATATTTGATGCGTTGTACAAGGGAAGATAATGTAATATTTGATAGAATTAAAGCTGAATAAGCTGCATATTATATGCATAAATTTGAAAAAAATTGTTAATAATTTGTTAGTAACAGAATTATATTATATCCTACAATAAAATGTTATTTAAAAACTCTAGCATTAGCTTTGTTTATGCATAAAACATCTGTTACAATTGTTCATAAACTTTTAAAACATAAAAAAACGAAAAATTTACAAAAAACCTTAAAAATTCTTCTTGAAAAAAGAAAAAAGTTCATCTTTTTTTTGTTGAAAAAGTTTAAATTTCGCGGTTTTTGCTATTAAGAAAATAAACATTTTGCCAGAGTTTGTCTCAGGTTTTTTTGCAGTCGTTTCGATGTGTCTTATTTTAAATAATTAAGAATAGCCAAAATAATAAAGAAGCTTGAAAAAAATGCAGAAAAAACCGCATTAAAATGTTTCGACACGAAAATGTCTTCTTAGTGTATGACGGATTTTTCTCGGAAAAGGAAGAAAAAATTCCATAGTGGAGAAGGAAGAAATTTTTTTTGTTGTTGGCCCTTCCTCCCACCCCGAAAGGTCTCTACTACTCGAAAAAAAAAATTTTAGTAGAGAGTGGGAGGACGGGCCAACAACAAAAAAAATTTCTTCCTTCTCGTACGCTCCCTTTAAGAACGTTTTTTCAAAATCTTTATTTGGAACATTGTATGGTAAGATAATCAAACTCCCACATCAGCTGATGCAAAATAAATTTTGTTGCTTCTCATTGAATAAAATAAAAACAACGGAACAAATTCTTAGATTTTTTGTTTTTTTCTCAGATTCATAATTATTTTTTAAAGTTTTTATTAAATAATTTTTACTTATTAGATTTTGTCATTCACTATTTATACAATTTCTGTTTATTTTTTATTAACTCCAATACCTTTTTTTAATGTTTTTTTTCTTATCATGACAATTTTTTTGCATCATATTAGCAAATAAAGCTTTTTTGTTAACTTATAAAAATACATTTATTCACACAAAAATTCACACAAAAAACAGTTCAATAAAATATTCAGAAATTAAAGACATAAAACTGTTTTTTATTTTCTTCTCATTTTCGAAAAAAATCTACTGCGGATCTTAAACTTTGCTTTCCTTCTGCTAACTAAAAACCAACAAAAATTTTCAAATAAATTCGTGTTTTTTAATCAATGCAGTTTTCATTGACAGGCAGAAAAAAGACCATTTAATTTAATTTAATTTAATTTAATTTTTAATTTAATTTAATTTATTCACTTCAAAGCGATTGCTCACTTTAAGTGCGGGTAAAAACAAGAAATATAATAAGAATAAAAGAATACAATAAAAAAAATAAATACAATAAAAATGTTTAAAAATAAAGTAATAAAAGAAAGAATAAGTTTTTTAAATGAATTTTAGACTATAACAGACACCTACTTTTACTGAACTTGGATTTGAAATTTATAGTCTAACATCGATCATCAACCGTTTCCATTTTTTTCCAAAATGTGTTACCTTTTTTTCTGAAAACAACCGATTTTAAACTTGCTATTTTTGTTAAAGAACAGCTTCTTATACCTAAAAAATATCTAATCAATATTATCGTGAAATAAAATAGTAAAAAGTTTTAGTGTGTTTTGCTTTGTATATTTGGTGGAACACATAATAAAAATTTTATTACAAATCTTGAATATTTTTTTCAATTTTTCAAATCATATCCAACAAAACATTCAAAGAATATAATGTGAAAGATAAAACTGCATTTTTTCTCACATCAAATTTTCTTCATTTTAAATGATTTCTTGGTTATCGCACAATTTTCGGTGTCGATTTAGAAAAAAGATCGTTATTTAAAAGCATTTTCTTCGAGCTAAAAAAATTATTAAAATATTCAAAAATTGAATAAATAGAAATCTTTTTTGTTTTATTTCTCATTTTTGGTTTATGTTGAAGATATGAAAATTGACAAATAAGGCCCGAAAATAGGCGTATGCGATTCCCATTTATACAATGAAAACTATGAAATAAAACGTGGTTTGGAAAGAAACAAAATAATTTCAGAATGGCTTTTTTTTGGTTGCGATGAATCATTCCATACCCTTTCGCAACAATGTTTAAAAAAAAGAAGAAGACATTTGTGGAAACCCGACAAACACATTTTATAAATGAATATAACAACATAATTTCCACTGTTATTCCCATGTTCGTTACGTTAACATTAAAAAATAATTCACTTTTTTAATTTTGGAGATAAATGAACACTAATTATTTTTTTAGACAATAATTGTTTTTGATGGTCGCTGCTTTTTATCAGCTCTTTAGTATTTTTCAGATAAAGTTTTTATCCGTCGTTTAATAGGAAACAAAAAAAGTTGTAATGTTCAATCATTTTAAGCAAGATTGATATCAATTCTGCAATTTTTTCTCAACAAAAAAGAAGTGTTCGATTCTAGTTTGAATATTTTAATTTTTTAGAAAGAAAACAAAAATTATATAATTTTTTGGAATTGCTTTTTATTCTTATTAAAAACATGAAAAATGTTAGTGCCAAAACGAATTTCGTACAAATACAATATTAGAAAAAGTAATTTTAGTTGTTTTACTTATTCTTAAACAACGAAAAAATTGTTAAATAAGCAAATAGATTATCTTTTTATTAATGTTTAATACCGGAAAAATTTTTTACGCAACGCTAACAATAAAACTATCAAATAAAATTTTAACTTTTCTTTGAACATTTGTTTTTTTAAATAATAAAATATTCAAAAAATGAAAGGGCACAGTTGAATATCTTTTTTGCAATGTTTTTGGATATTTCTTTGTTCTTAAAATAAACCTTGCCAAATTTTTTTACAATAGTGATCTCTGATGGTGATGGTCCCTGCTTGCCCGTCGACTATGGATATAGTATGTTTTGACTGAAAAATGGGAAACAAAAAAGTGTGATTTTTTCTTTTACAACAAAAAGACAATTTTTGCATTTGCTTTGGTTTAAATTTTGCTATACGACTTTCTTAAAGGAAAAGAAATGTTCAATTTTTCTTTATAATATTTTGAGATTTCAGAAAATCAAAAAAAAAGATACAGTAAACAATCCCTGCTTCAAAGCAATCATGCTTCGTTGCCTGCTGTAAAAAATTACATTGGCCCATTTTGGAATAAAATTGATGATACTGTATTCAATGATTACTTTTTTTTGAAAAAAAGAACACAAATTGTTTTTGTAGAAAACAGTGATCTCTGACAATTTGAACTTTCCAGACATTAACTCTGACGCATAGTTCTTTGAAAAACGGAAATTGAATGTGTAATTTTTTCTTTTCTAACAGAATAGACAATTTTAGCATTCGTTTTTATTTTAAATTTAAATGATCTTTTTCGGAACAAAAATCTTTGATTTTTTGCTTTTGAATATTTTAGAGTTTTCTACAAACAAAAAAATACTAATATAAAAATGATTTGCAAATGCATACCTATTCCTGTATAATTTAAAAAACGAAAAAGAATGACAGAACAGGACATTATTAAAATTAAAATACCGGATTCAATTTTTTTCAATATTTGTTTCTTTTGTTTAAATGGTAAAAAATCAATAAAAAAGACCCTGTTCGTCAGGAAAACTCAACGAAAAAAATCAGAGAAATAAAAAATTATCAAAGGGTCCGAACCCTTTAAATAAATTGTTTGTCATCAATTGACAACGTCAGCTGGCACATTTCAAGTCATCATCAAATTTTAGAAGGTCACATTTCAAAGTTCATGTACAAAATATAAAAATTAAAAAGAAATTAAAATTGAAAAAATTTATTTCTCATGTGTCAATTACGATAATGCAAAAATCTCATGCACATGTGCCTAAAAAAGGTGTGAGAAAATCATTGAAAAAATCTCCAAATTACAATTAATTTTTAAAGGTGGGATATAATTAAAGCGTTTTTTGGCATAAAAAGTGCAAAAGCATGGCAGAAATAAGATTTCACACGATTTTTAAAATAAAATACAAACTTTTTGTTGAAAAGTTGGCGGGATTTTGATATAAATAATATTAATTTTTACTCATTTTTGTTGGTTTCTTGGATTTTTTGGATTTAATGGTTTCTTTGAAAACTCACCGTAGACATCTCCAACAAATGATGGAGTTGAGGGCCCATATTTTGCCCATAAAATTGTCTAGTATAGAGAATAATTGGGGCAAAAAATCAGCTGCCAAATCCTCGGTCAGACAGTATGCTTCCTTTTTCACATGTCTAAATTATATGAGGAAGTGATTTCTGGTGAGAGTAGGCGGGGATTTGAATAAAAGTTGGTTTAACTTCCTGAAAAAATGATAGTTTTTGGTAATAAAAAGTATTACTGACATTCTTATGCGAATTTTTTCTAAAAAAATTATTTGTTGATGAAGTAAAATTTGCATATCCATAGCAGTGTTAGTAAATTTGGCTTTTTCTTGTTTCTTTTCGAAATTGTTCCTTGAAAACACTTTCTTTTTCCTAAAAATAAAGCATACTGTAGTTTTTGTTTTTTTTACTTTTCGTTCCATCACCAACTTTTGACATTTAATTTTATTTACGCAGTTTACTTCCCAAAAACTTTTTTCAGTTTACTTCATGAATTCAAAGGTTTCCAAAAACAATTTAATAAAATTTAAATGTTGCACCTGCAGTCATTTGTTTGCTTTCTTGAACATTTAATAGGCAATGTTTAGTATTAAGCTACATTCATTTTTTAAAAGCGGAAAGTTTGTTAACTAAAAGCATTCTTTATACCATTGTTTTTGACATTTAAGTTTGGTTGTTTAAAGATTCGGCTTTGCTCATTCATATCCAATCCGGAATTTACTTCGAATTTTCAACATAAGAAATTTTTCGAGATACAGTATGCTTTTTTTTTGTCAAAGCATCCTTTATTCCTAGGCTATTTTTGTCCTTTTTTGTTATTTGATTTTTAATTTTTCAAAGAAACACCTTTTTATTTATTTCAAAGAACCAAAATTAATTTTAATGTTTTAAAAAAGAAGTGTTATTTTAAATTTAAGTTTTTACACCTGCATTTTTTTTATTATTTTTTTAAGAAACTTTAATAAGCAGTATCAAACTAAATTCGATTTAAGAGGCAGTCTGGCTAATTTTTTCACTTTATAAGGGAATCAATTTCACAAAATTTTAAAAATTTTTGATTTGGGACTTCAAACTTTCAGAGGTTGTTGGCATAGGTTTCTGGATGCCAAAAATAATTTTTTCAGATTTTTTCGTGCCAGGATTCTGGATTAATGGGATTCAGAAGTCGCAAACTTTGACCGTGGGGAAAAAAATCCAGTTTTGCTTTGTTTTTTATAATTTCCCGGTTGTATAGGTTTTCGACCATGGGGAATCGAATGGCACTCTCGGTTTTTTGAGAAAAAATTTTTTTCATGCCGAAACGAAAAAAACTTTTTTTCAAAGGCGATTCTGAATATGCCAGAATCCTGGCCAGTTCTTGGAAATGGTCTTAAAACATGCCCTAATAGGTCTACTTTAATGGTATATAGGTCATTTATTTCATTTTGATCCGTATGGGGGTCATCCAACATCAAAAGTGAGCCCGACTCCACTTTTTTCACATATTTTCCCTGTTTTCGACACTAAAAAAATTTTTTAAAAAAAATCTGATAACACCATCAAATTCTCCATGGTCGATTACATATACCTGCAAAAAATCAGCCAATTCGGAGACATAAAAAAAATCGATGCACGGGCGTGGATTCGAACCTGCGACCGTTGGTTCAAAAGGCTGCAGCAAAAAAAGTTTCAATTGGATGCGCGTCGTTCGAAGCAAGCCGGTGTTTGAAATCTTACGGTCGCAGGTTCGAATCCACGCCCGTGCATCGATTTTTTTTATGTCTCCGAATTGGCTGATTTTTTGCAGGTATATGTAATCGACCATGGAGAGTTTGATGGTGTTATCAGATTTTTTTTAAAAAATTTTTTTAGTGTCGAAAACAGGGAAAATATGTGAAAAAAGTGGAGTCGGGCTCACTTTTGATGTTGGATGACCCCCATACGGATCAAAATGAAATAAATGACCCATATACCATTAAAGTAGACCTATTAGGGCATGTTTTAAGACCATTTCCAAGAACTGGCCAGGATTCTGGCATATTCAGAATCGCCTTTGAAAAAAAGTTTTTTTCGTTTCGGCATGAAAAAAATTTTTTCTCAAAAAACCGAGAGTGCCATTCGATTCCCCATGGTCGAAAACCTATACAACCGGGAAATTATAAAAAACAAAGCAAAACTGGATTTTTTTCCCCACGGTCAAAGTTTGCGACTTCTGAATCCCATTAATCCAGAATCCTGGCACGAAAAAATCTGAAAAAATTATTTTTGGCATCCAGAAACCTATGCCAACAACCTCTGAAAGTTTGAAGTCCCAAATCAAAAATTTTTAAAATTTTGTGAATTTTTTGTCAAATAATTAGCCAGACAGCCTCTTAAATAAAATGAAGGTAAAATTGCTAAACAAAGAAATTAGTAATGTTTTTGACATCTGACACAAAATAATAATTCTCATTTTTTACAAATTGTAAAATGTATTTTGGTTGTTGAAAAAAACATACTGTAGTTTATTTTAGTTCTTCAAAAGTTGCAAAAATGCAACCTTTTTTTAGAAATTATTTGAAATAGTTTTCCCACGCCTTTGTTGAAACTTCGTGATGCAATTACATTTATTTTGTTAAAATTTTTCCCAGACTTTGTTGGTCTTAAACTTTGTACTTTTTAGACCTTGACAGAAAAGTTGTGTCCAATTTGCATCTAAAAATGAATAACTCAACCGATACCGTATCCGCTGTTGCAAAAATTCTTCAACCAACAATCAAATTTTCTCCTACTTTTCGACTTGCTGCTTCCATTTCGTATGATGTCCTTCTGATCTTATCACTGATAATTACCTTGTTCCAAATGTGTGTCTATATCAAGGTTTGACATATCTAATATTTTACAGTAATAATTTTACAGTAATATTTTTAGGGTCGAAAACTTCTCAAAAATATGGCCTTCTTTATCATCTCTTGGCAAATGCTAATTAACAATTTAATTTTGTTAATTGTTGTTCTCATTTTTATGACTACCGTAATCTTCTTTGACAATCGAATTCTTTCGGATCAAATTTATTTCATTCTTTCTTTTGCCCAAAGTTTTGGATATAATGGTCTTTTGCTTTTTGCATTTTTGCTAACTTTTAATCGATTAATGGTTTTTGCATTTCCGAAAATTGGGGCATTTTTCTTTGATCGTCCAAGAATTTATGTCACAATTGCCGTTGTGTGGATTTTAACGGCAACTTTGGTCACTGGAATTATGTTAAGTCCATGTCCAATTATTGCAAAACCGGAAGATTTGGGTTTTGGTTCTGGATGCATTAGTGGAGAAGCAAATATGTTTAATTATGTAAGCATCTTTTTTATGCAAATTTTTAATTTTTTACGATAACTTAATATTTGCATAATGACACCCATATGTTGTTTTTATGCAAATTTTATTTACTACTACTAAAAATTTGCATAAAAACTTCAAAACGTGGTTTTTATGCAAATTTTTACACAAAAGTGGGCATATAGAATTTTTTTCAATAATTATGCAAATTTTTTTAGATCGGACAATATGTTGCAACTTATGGCCCGATAGTTATGATTGTTGCATATATTTTGATTTACATCGAAATTAAAATTGGCATTTTTGGAAATGGTTTTTGCTGCTATTTTGGAAATCTCTTTCGAAAGAGCCAAAATCAAGCACATAATCGAGCTGAAATTAAGCTTCTTTTACAGGTAATTTATTTTATTTTTGATCACATTGATCTCAAAAATACACTAACACTTCAAAGCTACGAGTTTATGCAAATTTTTTAACAGATTTATATAAAATTTGCATAAAACAAATTATCATTGAATGATACCGGTTTTGAGGATTACTGTATACTTTTGACTAAGTACCACCAAAATTTTAATCCCAACATTTTCAAAAATTTTCTGGTATAATTCTAGAATAGTGGAAGGATTTTTTTTAATGCACACACAACAGATGTGCGTTTATTCCTTCATTCTTTTTTTGAATGAGTGTCTTCATCAAAAAACAAAGAAAAAAAATGATAAAAAACAAATGTCTTTTTTCTATGTAGAGAGAGAGTGTCTCTTTGGATGTCTGTCGACGAAGGAGAATTCATCGTAATGTAATAATGAAAAAAGCATAAATACATTTGAATTTTTGGTTCAAAACAAATTTTGAACTCGTGTCTGCGGTTTTATTACCCAACATGAGTTCAACACAAAACATTTCAATGTTGTGAAAAACAACGTGAAATGTTTTGTGTTAAAATTTTGCGTTTGTCTGAACGGCTTTTAGTCGTTCAGACAAACGCAAAAAAAATCGTTCCACTATTCTAGAATTGTTCCAATTTTCTATTATAAACATACAAATTTCAGGCTGCAATGATTTGTTCAACATTTTTTATCCAAAATTTTTGTTGGACTTATCTCCCATTTATTACTGCTTCATTTTCAAATGGTGAAGAGCTGATCTTTTTTGCGGTTATGCTTTCCAGCATTCTTCTTTATTCTGTTGATGCTATTGTTGTTTTGATTTTTAATGGCACTGTTCGAAGAGTTGCAATTTCATTTTTTAAACAGGACAAAAACCAATTATTTGTTTCTAAAGTTAAGTCATCGGTTACTCTGTCAACTGAACAAACTAGGAGACCCTCAATTTGGCCAACTGTAAATTAGAAAGTTTTTCTATTTGTAATTTGAATATTTTTTTACAAGTTTTTGAATAAAATAAAGAAAATTTGATTATGTTTTGAAGAGATGTTAGCCGCAAATGAATGCTAATATGAACAAAATACAGGGTGATCAAAAAAAATAAACCACCCCCAATATTTTTCAAGGACATTTGAGATGAATGAAATCTAACATATGGGGGTTGGTACTTGACCCCCAACCTACAAAAAAATACCGTATTCTTATGTTCACCTTTTTCGTGTCGGGACCCACGAACGTTTAACTAACAAAAAATACCCTTTTTCGGGGGTCATTTTCTGCAAACAACTCCGTCATAACTGAAAGTGCCAAAGATGTGATTATGGGTGGAATATGTCCCCTAACATGTCGTGAGTTCCCCACACAAATAACATTTCAAGTTCTTCAGCTCAAAAAAATTTGCCATCAAAATTTCCAAACAAAATTTTTAAAAAATTGATTTTTTCCCAATTTTGATCAGGTGGCAAATTAATGCTGGGAGGAGATAAAGACCCATATTTGTTCACAATATACTTTGGTCACTTGGTGATAATCCCCCACAATATCAATCAAATCCAAGAACTTTTATTTTTTTCACCCCATTTTTTCTTGTTGAACTAACGTTTTTTGGTAAGTTCAGTAAGTATACGTGTATTACCGTTAAACACAAAGTTTTAAAATTCATTTCTGTGGTATGGAATATTGTTCTAAATATAAATAAACATAGAACAAATACTTTAAGTTGATTTAAACCCTCCGTAACTGATGGTGCAACACATTGAAATTAGTATACCTTACTAATACAGTAAGTTCTAGAAGAAAAAATGAGATGAAAAAAATAAAAGTTTTTGAATTTGTTCCATATTGTAGGGGAATATCACCAAGATTCTGAAGTATATTGTTAACAAATATGAGCCTCTATTTCCTTCCAGCAATTTTTTGCCATCAGATGAAAGTTGGAAAAAAATCAATTTTTAAAAAATTTTGTTTGGAAATTTTGATGGCAAATTTTTTTGAGCTGAAGAACTTGAAAAATTTTTAAGGGTTTTATTTGTCTTGCTGTAACAAATGTGTAGCAATAGATGTCTAAAATGTAGCCATTCAAAATTTTTGATGTCTAAAATGTAGATATTAGAAAAAAAGTTTTAATGTCTACATTTTAGACATTTTTGATTACTGTATTGGTGAGTTACTGTAAGCTTATACTTTTGGGCAGGAAATTTGAATTTTCATTTATTTTTAAAGTGTTTGTGATACTGTTGATTAAGTTTTTACTGTATTTAAACATCCTAGATAAATCCCACGGATATCCTACTATCTACCTTTATCCTTTAATATCCATTCTATATGCAAAAATTGCAATTTTTATGCTTTTTTCCTCCTAAAAATGTCCTTTTTGAGTCACTTTTTTGAAATACCGTAACCCAGTTACAGTAACTCCTAAAATTATAAATACTGTATTTTCAGATGCCCAAATTAATTTTCAGTAAATTCTCCTTACATTATTTTTACCAATCCCCCTTTGTTATTACAGTAAATTCAATTATCTCAAGCTCATTTCCTGTACAAAATTTTTCTGTCGCTCTTTAAAAAATCATTTTTTGACTATTTTTTGTTTGGTTTCTTTAACGTCTCTTTTTTCTCCCCAGTATTTTCTCTCCGCGCATCTATCGACCCGACCACGTCTTATGTTCTCATTTTGCTTTACTTTTTCCTTAAGAGTTTGTGAAAACTAATTTTTTAAATGATATTTTATTATTTATTTACTTTTTACAAAAATTTAAACTCAATATATACTTACTGGCTATTTATCATTTAAAATATATTTTATCAACTTGTTTTTTTAAGATTGGATTTGGCACATTTTATCCAGCTTTTATCGTGTAAACCTTGTTTTTCTTTAGGTGTTGATTGAAACTTCGTCAATAAATCAGTCCATATGTTACGAATTCGATTTCTGTCTTTTGTCATTCCTTTTTGCAGCAATCTAATATATCTTTGACAATACGTTTTTGAAGTTGTTTTTTCCAGTTTGATAGTTATAGACGGTTTTTGATAGCTTAAAACAAGCTCAGAAATTGGTATACCATCTTTTAAAAACACAAACCCGTCAGCCTTGCTTACATCATTTGTCCATTCAAAAGTTTTGCGTTTTTTATAAGCATCTTCAATATTTTGTCGAACAGTTTCTACTTTCTGTTCATCCACATTTGCAATTTTAATTAAAAAAGGATGTGTTTGCATACTTAAAATTAATAATGAATGACTAATTTTTGTAAGAATACTTTTGTTGTCAAAACTCCGCCCACTTTTCAATGAATTAAAAGAGGCGGAGTATAATTTCATTATATAAAAATGCCACACCAGTGTAAAGTCGGTAATTGTGTTTCTCGCAATTATTCTTTTCTTGGAAAACTTGCAAAAACAAAGAGCGACACAAAAAGAAATGCTTTACTTAAAAACGCAAACGTTGATCAAATTGCTGCTATTGTAGAAATTGCCAGAAATATTATAAAATCGAAATTCAAATTGACTCCTTCAAACAAAAATAAATTAGCTCCTTATGCCCCAAAAATTCGAAAACTATCAAGACTCAGAAACACAACATCTGTCAAAAGAGTTTTACAAAATGGTAACGGTTTACCTTTAGCGTCATTATTGATTCCTGTTCTCGCGGCAGTAAGTCAGAAATTATTAGAATGAGTGCTCAAAAATATTTTTTGGTTGAGGAAAATAAATATAATTCCATGTTTAATAATTATGATCCAGATCATTTAAATATTGCTCAAAAAGATTTAAATAATATTATTAGTAACCCTGAATTAAATATGTCTTCAAAAAATGCTTTATTTAACAATGCAATGAAAAATTTTATTAAAAAAGTGAAATATAACGAAGAAAAACCTGTCAATGTAAATACAAATTTAGAAGAAACATTACGAAATTTAACTGCTTTATTACAACCAAGCTTAGCAACACCTTCTCCAATAAAAAAACCATCTTCAATTAAAACGCCAAAAATAAATGCAGTAAAAACACCCGCAACTGGCCAAACCCCATTTACCACACTTTCTTCTATTAAAACACCTGCTCCTGATATTTTTCCTTTAGATGATACTCAACCGTACACTGAACCAGAAATGTCTCCACCTCATGTTAGTTCATTATTTTCAAATTTAGTTGAAGAAACACCAAAGAAAAGGCGAACACCAAAGTCAACACCTCTTACAAAAGCCAGACAAGGGAGAGTAACAAAACCAGAAAAAGAACAAAAAAAGGTTGACAATTTGGCAAATTATATGTTAGAAAACCAGAATTATGGATTCACAGATGGAGGTGAACTTGTTAGTCCAAAAAGTAAGAAAATTGTCAAAGGAAGTAGCCACAAAGATATTGCAGCGTATCACCTCAATATGGTTGGAAAAAGAACTCCTCCAGGATACAAAAAAATACAAAAACAACTAGTTGAAGATCCCGAAGTCCAAGAAATACGTAAAGAAGGTACATTTAAAGTAAATGATTGGGATTAATTTATTTGTAATGACATAAATAAAATATTTAATTTACAAAATCACTCTCTTTGACATAGCTATTAAAAGCATTAGAAAAACCAACCCATTTAACTAAAAATTCTTTTTCCCCGTTTCTCATTCTTGTACTCAAAACTTTTTCTACACGGTAAGTAGTATCTTGATTCTTGGCTACTTTTACCATCTGCTTTTCATAGAATCTTTCTTTTAATACCTTACCAGATTCATCTTCGACAGTGTACACTGGAGGCTTAGTTTTATGACATTCAACAATTCGGAATATTTGATCAGTATAATTTGCCAAGTACGATTTTTCAAAAGTTTCTTTTTTATACGGTAAACGAACATAGTCGCCAATTTTAAATTTGGATTTGAAGTTACGAGTGTCTTGTTTATATAACATGTCAAACACTTCCTGCTGATTATTTTCGTTAATTTGCATAGGAGTAAGCTTTGTGCTTCTGCATACTGTATTATTGATTGCATGAACGATTTTTTGAATCACATCAATCCATTTTAACGTATTCTTTTCTGTAAAATACCGATATAGTCTTTGTTTTATGGTTAAAATAGATCGTTCAACTACGGCTGCTTTTACAGTTTGATTTTGACAGGAAGTTTTAATAATACCCAGCTTTCTAAAATACTCTCTCATCTGTTTAGAATCCACGTCTGTACCCCTATCAGAATATATGTACAAAGGCGAAAAAGGCATCTCTGCAAGTATTTGATCAAACCCATTCTGAACATCTTTTGTACGTTTAGATTTTAAAGGAGCAACAAAAATTCTTCGAGACAGTACATCAGTGGCAACAAGACAAAAGGTATAGTCGTCATTATACTTTTTAAGTAATTGGAAATCTGCCAAATCGATTTGTACGTCCGTCATAAAGCCACGCCCAATTGTTTTAATTCTTGGAAATTTTTCATATCGTTTACGATAGAGCGAATACGTGCGGTTGTTTAATAAAAAACTGTTAAATTTATTTTTATTAATTTTACCTTTGGTTACTTTTTTTAAATTATAAGCTCCTGAATAACAGCCTGGAAAATTTAAATTGGTATATAATTTATTCATCATGTTGTCTTTATTGACAGGTTTATTTTTTGTCTCCATTCCTTGTAGTCTCAATTGGACTTTAATAAATAATAATACTTTGGCTTTGTTTAAAGAAAATGGAACGAATATTTGTGTTGATTTTAAAGATAATAATAATACAATTTTAAAATATCGCGAGTGCTATGATTTTAACGAACTGGTTGTTCCACAAACAGTGTTTGAATATAACAATACAATTCATGTTATTGCTAAAAGCGTGTTAGATAACGCAACTTTAATAATGATCAATAATTCCAATAAACTCAAATTATTTACGTATGAACCGGAAATGCTTCGATTCAATTTTCATTCAAGAAGAATTGTAGATTTAACCAACAATTGTTTAGAAGAATACGACGTAGAAAACTTTTTACATTCAGTTATCAATAACCTAGCAATGGTTCAAACCAAAACCAGTTATGTTTTTCATGAAATAGAAGATTATCAATTTTATGATAACGATACGATTTATTATTTCAACGACGGCCAAATTTTCTTTGATGCAGCAAATCACTTGTATTTAACAGAAGCACAATGTTTACAACTACTTTCTAAAGAACCAACTTGTAAAGATAAGAATAACTATCCTGATTTAACGATTCAAGTAACTTGTCTATTTGTTATTTTAGCTATTGTTTTATTTGTTTTTACAGGACCACATTTGAAAAAATGTGTGCAAAAGAGAAAGAAACCCTTTTATCAGAGACGCACTAAATACACTGTGCCAAAAGAGGTTCCTCTCATTCGTAAGGAAGAAATTAAAATGAATTGTGATATGTAAACTTTATTAATAAATTTTTAAACTAAAAGACGTGGTAAAAATACAGTAACAGTTTGATTAGGGAAAATATTAGTTCGTAATCTTAATTCTTGAGGGCAAGTGGGGGACATGTCAACTACAAGATACCCAAAGTTCTCTTTTGTTGCCAATCGATAACTATCCATAAAATAAGGGAGCTGATTTGCAAAATTTTGTACTCCAAAATTGCGTACTCCTAGTTGTGCAGAAAATGCTTTCATCAGGATAACGTAGTGAGCTTGACTGCGGCAAAATTTCATCTTTTTATCAAATAACCCCTGGGTTACAAAAATCAGACAAATCCCAAGGTGGTGAGTTTTTTTACTGAATAATGTTGCAAGATAATCCTCAGAAACATTAGTAAGTAAATCGTCCATAATTAAAAGAGTACCTTGTTTGTTTTGTAAGTCTTCATCACTAGGGACTCCTTCAAAAGTTTGGATCCCCATAGCTTCAATTTGAGGTACTGCCGAATTATATTGTCCGTATGCGTAAATAATTTGTCTAGGGGGCGGAGACATTAAAACGTTGGCGTGTTCCAACATTTTCAATAGGAAAGTTGTTTTGCCAGAACCAGAGGGACCGGCTAAAATTATATTAGATGGAATCTTGAATTGAATATCTGACCATTCGAATGACTTCATTTTTATACTTGTGTATACCTAAAAGAATGTCGGGGTTTTATATTATTCTACCTAGTAACTCTTTGAGTTTTCCTGATAATAAAATTAATAAATTTCGCGTCAATTTACCGCAGTCCCTAAATTTTAATTCCGAATGGTACTGTGGAGTACATTCTGTAATATATCCTCATTCATGGAGCGCTATTGGCTCAATTCAACCTGAATATATTACTGTGCAATTAAAAGATGGAAGTACAGAAAATTATTTTATTGGAGCAATGACTCCCTACAGTTCAGAAAAATTTGAAGAAAATTTAAACAGATTTTTGAAATCACAACTACCTACCTTACCACCTTTATATAATAATAGAAGAAAGCGTACTTCAATTGGCTCTGGACAAACTTTACGGGAAATTGCAAAAAAGAAAAAATTGAAGGCGGAGCAAAAAAATGCTGCAGCTAATGCAGAACAAAACGAGGGGGAAGAAGATGGCAAACAAGCAGAAGAAGAAGCTAATAAACAAGCAGAAGAAGAAGCTAAAAAGCAAGCTGATGAAGAAGCTAAAAAACAAGCTGATGAAGAAGCTAAAAAGCAAGCAGAAGCTAAAAAACAAGCAGACGAAGAAGCTAAAAAGCAAGCAGAAGCTAAAAAGCAAGCAGATGAAGAAGCTAAAAAGCAAGCAGAAGCTAAAAAACAAGCAGATGAAGATGCTAAAAGACAGAAGGATGAAGCTGATAAAAAGGCACTTGAAGAAAAGAAAAAGGCCGATGCGGAAGCAAAGAAGATTAAAGATGCAGCAGATAAAAAAGCACTTGAAGAAAAGCAAAAGGCTGATGCGGAAGCAAAGAAGATTAAAGATGCAGCAGATAAAAAAGCACTTGAAGAAAAGCAAAAGGCTGATGCAGAAGCAAAGAAATTAAAAGATGCAGCTGATAAAAAAGCAATGGAAGAAAAACAAAAAGCAGATGCTGAAGCAAAGAAAATTAAAGATGAAGCGGATAAAAAAGCTCAACAGGATAAAGAAAATAAAGAAGAAGCTGAAAAGAAAGCACTTGAGGAGAAAAAGAAAGCTGACGCAGATGCTAAACTAAGAAAGGAAGAAGCGGATAAAAAGGCACTTGAAGAAAAGCAAAAGGCCGATGCCGCTGCAAAGAAAATAAAAGACGAAGCGGATAAAAAGGCACTTGAAGAAAAAAAGAAAGCCGATGCTGCTGCAAAGAAAATAAAAGATGCAGCAGATAAAAAAGCACTTGAGGACAAACAAAAAGCCGATGCCGAAGCAAAGAAATTAAAAGATGCAGCGGATAAAAAAGCAATGGAAGAAAAACAAAAAGCGGATGCTGAAGCAAAGAAAATTAAAGAAGAAGCTGATAAAAAGGCTTTGGAAGAGAAAAGAAGAAAAGAGGAAGCTGATAAAAAGGCTTTGGAAGAGAAAAGGAGAAAAGAAGAAGCTGATAAAAAAGCTTTAGAAGAAAAAAAGAGAAAAGAAGAAGCTGATAAAAAAGCTTTAGAAGAAAAAAAGAGAAAAGAAGAAGCTGATAAAAAAGCTTTGGAAGAAAAAAAGAAAAAAGAGGAAGCTGATAGAAAGACTTTGGAAGAAAAAAAGAGAAAAGAGGAAGCTGATAAAAAGGCTTTGGAAGAAAAAAAGAGAAAAGAAGAAGCCGAAAAGAAAGCTTTAGAGGAAAAGCAAAGGGAAGAGCGACGTAAAGTTCATTTTGGAACATCGCCTGTAGCAGAAGGTTTTATCACAGAACCAAATGATGAAATGGTAATTGACTCAAATCCCAGTTTACTTGAACAATGGGATAAGTTTTCTGCTAAAGAAAGAGCTTTTTACTCATCACAAGTCAAAGATTTGATTGAATTTGTATATCATAAGAAAGATAATCGATTTGAACTACGATTCATTAACAACAATGTTAAACAAGTAAAATTGTCGGAACAACTTGCTTGGGTTTTAGGATTTAAAGAAAATATTATTTTGGATGGAGACACTGATGCCCTGTATCCCCCTGATTTAAATGGAGGAATTAATCAATTTTGTATTTATTCAAATAATTTAACGGAGAATATGATGTTCGGGGATGTTATGACATCTTTGCTTCGCATTGTCAGCATAGACTCAAAACCAGGGGAAATGGTCGAAAAAATCTATCACACTCCTATTTACAATAAAGTAGCATCTCGCTGTATCAAAGACATTGAAATTGAAATCAAATCAATGACTGGTGAGCTGGTAAATTTTAACTACGGTCCTGTTGTTATTACTTTACATTTTAAAAAAAGATTGTCATATTAACATAATTATTACTTGTAAGACAGTTGTGTTTTAATAAAAATGGTTCGTGTTTTATTTAATCCTAATACAGTACATTTGGATGAAATTATTTATCCAGGTTTAGAAGGGGGCGGAGCTTATTTTATTGGATTTAAACAAAGAGGAAATGGAATAGGGGATACATTACGATATGTTTGGCGGTTTTTACAACCCTTAGCAACAAAAATCGGTAAAGAAGGGTTAACAGCAGGTGTGCGTATCCTATCTGACGTCCAACAGGGAGATAATATTAAATCAACACTTAGAAAGCAAGGTGCACAAGCTGCACAGCGTCTGCTTCAACAAGCTTCAGATAAAGTTGGTCAGTATGGTAGCGGAAGAAAAAGAAAGCATCATTTAACTAAAAAGCAAGTTGTTGGACGGTTGCTTAAACGTACTTCTCCTCTTAAAAAAACTCGTCAAGACGTATTTGGTATTTATTAAAAATGTTGTATAAAATTATCGACAGTACTTCTCAAAGTTGTGGTACAACAGCTTTAAATATTTTTCAAACTAGGCCTACAAATGTAGCTATTAACAATTCCCAATGGAATGAAATTTTAACTTTAAATCCCTTAGATAATCCCCCTTATCATTTTCATATTAGTGCAGGAGATGGATATTTAGATTTATCAAAAACTTATTTACGTACAGAATTTAAACTTCAAAAATATGTAGAAAAAGTATGGACGGATATTGAAGCAAAAGATAAAGTTTCATTTAATCAAGCCTTAGGAGCTACATTTATTCGTAACGCAAAGGTTTTAATTAATGGTAGAGAAGTTTTCAACTCGAATTCTCTTTACAGTTACAAAGCTTACATGGATATGGAGCTTTCACATACCTCTGCATATAAAAAATCGTATCTCCAAGCAGCAGGATTTTATGAAGATGGAGCTCTTTTACCTACAAATGTCGGAAATTCTGCCTATATTAGCAGACAAAAACCCTTTTTAAAAGGGAAAAATGTGGAATTTATTTCAAAACTATTTGTTGACTTATTTAATCAAGATTTGTTCTTTCTCAACAATTGTGATATTGATATTGAAATCACACCTCAAAGTCAAGATTTCAACTTGATTGTTCAAGATGATACAAAGTACAAACTCTCTCTTGAATCGTGTAAACTTTATGTAAAAAATGTTTACCTTATGGACAGTCTTAATTTGGAATTGGCTGCAAAGCTTGAACTTGAACCTGCCCGTTACAGTTTAATTAGAACAGAAATGAAATCATTAATGATTTCCGGAGGTGTACAACAATTCAATGCAAACATTTTCCACGAGCAAGTCCCGCGTAGAGTAACTATTGGCTTAGTTAAATATAATTATTTCAATGGATCAAAGGAAAGTTCTCCATTTATCTTTGAACCACATAATGTCAAAGATATTGCCATTAGTTATAATGGTAAAAATTACCCAAATGTTAATTATAAGCTAGATTTTGATAACCAAAACTATGTTAGGGCCTTTCATGATATGTTCGAAAATCTCGGATTTACCAACACTACAGAATCAAACGGAATTACATTAAAAGAATTTCAAACTCGGTCATGCTTCTTTGTCTTCAATTTAACCAATAGTCAAGAAACTGATCAATGTTTCGATTTGATAAAATCAGGCACTACTTCTGTACAAATAAATTTCTCCTCTGCTGTCCCCGACGGTGGTTTAGCAATGATTATTTATGGTGAACTCGATGGAATGATTATTGTAGATAGTAATCGTGTAGTTACTACAGATTTGACTGTTTAAGTATGGTCGCAAATTATTGTTCTGACACCGTTTTTTATATTGTTTTATTTATTATTATCTTGATTTGTTTGTTAGGGTACTATTTTACAAAACATAAACATTATTTTCAAACTTCTTTACAAAGATTAGCAGCTATTGCACAATGCATGAAACATTAATTATCAAAAAAGCAGGAGATTTAAAGATTCCAAAATTTTTGGGTACATTCCCCATAGATAGATTACCTACACCAAAGCACTTACCTGCATGTTTAATTTTAAATCACGATGAAATGAATCAACCCGGTACACACTGGGTAGCAGTTATTGTAAACACAGATAATATAATAGAATATTACGACAGTTTAGGTAATAAACCTCCTGCAGATCTTTATCTTTGGAACAGAAAAATTTATTTTAACAGAAAACCTACGCAATGTATATTTTCAGATGTATGTGGTCAACATGCTTTATATTATTTGTACCTTAGACTAGTCTTAATGTTTTCGCGTGAAGAGACACTTAAACAATTATATACTCTTAAAAATGCTGATAGTTATGTAAAAAATTTTGTATCACGTTTTTGATATTACTAATAAATAATCTAAAATTTTTACTTTTCTAATTACAAAACATAAATACAATTATTCATAACCAAAGGGGTAAACGATTAAATCATTTCCTATATATCCTTTCTTGAAGACAACTTTATATTTCTTAGGCATTTGTTTTTTTGTCACAACATGACCTTTACTTGAAGGTAAAATACGATCATACTTTAACTCAACATAATCATTTTCGTCAAATTCTAATACCATTTCTTTAAATTTCTCGTAATGCAGCTTTGTTGACGTTTCTGCATTTAGTGTAATTCCTCTGCATTTTAATGTGTATTTTATTTCTCCAGTAATTTTATTTCTTATAGCTAATGCATATTGTTTGTTTCCTCCAATAACAGCTTCAATTATCTCTTCATCCGGTCCGACTTCATCCGTTAGTTCTCCCAAAAAATTCCCAACTTCCAAAGGACAAAAATCTTCTGGACATTCAAAAATCACAGAATCGGTATCTGTATAAAGTAACTGACATCCAGGAGTGTTGACAATTTTTTCCATTATTTCGTATAGTTTAATTCTAGCTGCTGATGTTGTCCATAATGATACAACAATATTGGAAGAATCATTTTCGACGACAAAATCTTTATTGAGGTTGTAATTCATCATCACTCTATTTTGATCCAAAAGGTCGATGTTTGTAACTTCATACATGTCGCCGCTCATAATTTTATCAATTTCAAGTGGATCGTTTGAAACGAGGGATTTAGTTAATGTGTTCCGGAGACTAAATCTGCCCCACAAACTGTTTAAACATAATTTCGAAATATATCTTAATCCCCCATTGTGCTTTAATTTATCCCTTTGGATATCAATATCAAACTTTTCTTTGTAATCTGCAACGAATTTTTCTTTTTCTTCCTCTGTTTTGACGTTTGCAGGCCATCCATCAGTTTCTACTTTAAGTTTCAAAAATTTCTTCACGTAAGGTTTGAACAACGTCGTCGACCATTCTGTATAATTGTACGCTGAGTAATATTTTTTAACAATATATCCTTTTTGTAATGCTAAATTAAGCTCCATGTGCGTAAGTGTTGAAACAAAACCGCGTTGCTTATCATTGTGAGTGCATTGACACGTTTTTCTCGGGGAAATATCTTTTTCATGTGTCTTTGAACAAGTTCGGCAAAGCGGAAATAACAAAAAATCTCCATTTTTATATGGTACAACTGGAATAATCAATTTTCTTGGAGGTACAATAAATACTTTTAATAATCCTTTGATATTATGGTCTTCAGGTTTTGTCCAGTGAACATCTTGTTGAGAATAGGGTACATCAATTATTTCAGGAATTCCAACAGGATAATTTGTTTCATAGTTACAAGCGGGATATAAACTTGTAAAATCTAAATATTTTATAACCTTACCTTTCCCTTTAACACTGTGCAATTTATGTGGATTACATCTCCCGCCATAAAAAGCATCTCTAGGATTGATTGCACCACCCAAAATTAATTCATCAAAGAAATTTTTCATTGCTTTATCTTTCTTGAGTTGTTTTCTTACATCACATTCCCATACACTTTCAACTTTGTAACCAAGCCTTCTGAGCTCTTCTTCTCTATTGATTGTTTTTTCTCTTTCTTTTTCTGCCGTCCTTTTTGTGGGTAACACTGTATCTCCTTTATAACATTTTGGACAACCGTGAAAGGCACATCCGTAAAACTCAATAATACGTTGCTCTTCAGGTATAAAAGCATCCACACTATATTTATCAATTTTAAATTCCCCGCCAGGTGAATTTCCATGACGAATGTTTTTCCCAGTTGTTTCGGCTAACCATGTAAAATATTTCAAAGCTATTGTGCTGCATTTAGATTGCCTTTGATACCCAAACTCAGGGACGATAGCCAAAGTTTTTTCGGGTAAAAATTTTGATCTGTATGTTTTCATACATGCCCCAGCAATTGTGCAACTTTCCTTGAAAGGATCTAATCCACACGTTTCCATAAAAATTTTCCGAAACTCTACGACAGCATAAGCGAGAATCTCTACATCACTTGAACAATATTCGTCTAATTTATCAGGTAAATGGAAATCTGTGTTGTAATTTTCTGCATACCATTTATCAAATTCTTTCTGTTTACGGACATTCATTGAAGAGCGCAGATATAATTGTTTATCAGGAAGATGTTTTAAATGTACTTTATAATTCGCAGCACGATTAAAAAGATGAGGAAAAAACATTTTCTCTTGTATTTGTAAATTAAAAGTTTTAACAAGGTTGCCAAGCGGAACTGACATAAAGTTAAAAGAATCTTTAAAAATTGTTTCTGTAGTATTTTTTCCTTTTTTAACCCTTATTTCGAAAAATTTATTTCCATTTTTGATGCACTCTGGATTTATATTTAGCTTAAACAGCTGTTTGAGGACAAATATATTATCAAATCTTCCCCCAAAATGTGACAAAGCGATAGTTTTGTACTTCTTGTTGAGATCATAAACAATCCATTTAGTGAAATCTGCAATACAACTATCACCTTTAGCAGCAGACCATTTTTTAATCTTTGGACCACAAATTACGCATTCTCCTTTAATAAAATTTTCTTTCGTAAGACATTCGGTGCAAAATACGTATGCACAGACAAAGTTAACTTCATGTTCAAATACTCCCACGTCTATTTGTTTGTCCTGGGTAGTTTCGAAGTCAAATACCACATACCGAACTGTTTTATTATTTTTGATGTCAATAGGCGAAATATAGCAAAAATTTTCTTTGGGATGATAAACATAACATCTGCTACAGTAACTATCACCACATTTGTGTAATTTTTTAGCATTGTAGGTCTGAAAACAATCAATGCAATATTTGAACTTACTACACACGTTTTTTTTAATATGATGTTCAAAACATTCTGTGTTAGGAAAAATTCGTTTGCAAATTTCACATGTTCTGTTGTCTCCTTGGTTACAGGGATATTCCCTTCCTATACGCAAACAAAATCTGCACTTTCTGGGACATACTGCACTGTGATAAGGTTTATGACCGTAGACAGATTCACATGGCACGCAATAAAAGTATCGTTGTCTCCCAGAGCAATGTAATCCAAGGTTTTTGATAACATAGAAATGCTCCTTGAAAAAAAATAAGCTTATATAATAAACCGGATTTTCAACATCACCCTTAAAAACAGGTTTTGTGTAACTGCTTGTACTAAAAATTAAAATACAAAATTCGTCTCCATAAGTTTTTGTCAGATAGTCTTGAATATACTTAACATGTGAAATACCATATCCTCTAAGATCTGGGGGACATCCGGATGCGTTCAGTAGATTTTGTGCTTGTTTCTTCAACTTATCTTTGTATTTATGTGTGTTGTTATACATGGTTTGCAGATGTTTTCGTTTAACAGGTTTTCCAGTGGAACGATGATATTCCATAGACGCCACAATTGCATGAAACAAGCAATAGTTGTCATCCATTTTTACATTTATCATATTTTTCATGTTAATGTTTCCCATTAACGGATCAAATTTTGAACCAGTAGGAGGAACGTAAGTCATTACAGAGAGATACAACGGATGATTAAATAAGGGGACAAGTCGTTCACTTTGTTGAAGCTTAAACAAAGAATTATCCAAAAGTTCTACTATATTTCGTTTAACATCAGCAAAAGGGAGACATAATTTATCTGTCAGAGCTTTTGAATCCAATATTAAACCGAGCTTAGTAACATCCTTGTTGTCATAAAGAATTAATTCTACTGTTTCGTTTATACTATCCAGGAGCGACTGTTTTGGGTCAGGACATTTTGCCAAATTTTCAAATAAAATACTGAATATTCTTCTTGTGAGTTTAAACTTTGGGTGTTTCTCAGAGCTCAAGAGACTCTTTCGGAAGCAAGTTTGTTCTTCTTCATCATCTGATGAGTATTCAACTAGGGGTTTCTTTTTTGGACTACTGTCCATTTCACTACCATTCATTGGAATAGCCATGATTTTTAAATGAAAAATTCACTAAAAAACGTTTTGCTCTATATTTTAAGACTCCTCCCCCTCATATTTTTACAATCGTCCCGCCCCTTTTATGAAACGAAAACGCCACGAAACTATTACCAAATATCAACAAAAATCACAAAAATCAAACATCACAAAAATTTGACAAAAATCTGACAAAAATCTAACATCACAAAAATTTGACAAAAATCTGACATCACAAAAAATCTGACAAAAAATCTTACGTCACGAAAATTTGACAAAAATCTAACATCACAAAAATTTGACAAAAATCTGACATCACAAAAATTTGACAAAAATCTAACATCACGAAAATTTGACAAAAATCTAACATCACAAAAATTTGACAAAAATCTGACATCACAAAAATTTGACAAAAATCTAACATCACAAAAATTTGACAAAAATATGACATCACGAAAATTTGACAAAAATCTAACATCACAAAAATTTGACAAAAATCTGACATCACAAAAATTTGACAAAAATCTAACATCACAAATACTCACGAAAACATCACCAAATACCCTTCGAAAAAAATGTATGCATACAAAATGTCATCAATTACAATTGGTCAACAATTTGGGTGACAAAATGTATACCTTTTGTAATTGTCGACAATTTGTATGCCAACTTTTTGTCTACCATTTGTCGACAATTTGTATGTGACCAATATGTATACTTTTTGTCTACCATTTGTCGACCATTTGTATGTGACCAATATGTAACCTTTTTGTCGACAATTTGTATGTAACCCTTTTGTCTACCATTTGTATGTGACCAATATGTATACTTTTTGTCTACCATTTGTCGACCATTTGTATGTGACCAATATGTAACCCTTTTGTCGACAATTTGTATGTAACCCTTTTGTCTACCATTTGTCGACCATTTGTATGTGACCAATATGTAACCCTTTTGTCTACCTTTTGTCGACCATTTGTATGTGACCAATATGTATACTTTTTGTCTACCATTTGTCGACCATTTGTATGTGACCAATATGTAACCCTTTTGTCTACCATTTGTCGACCATTTGTATGTGACCAATATGTATACTTTTTGTCTAACATTTGTATGTGACCAATATGTAACCCTTTTGTCGACAATTTGTATGTAACCCTTTTGTCTACCATTTGTATGTGACCAATATGTATACTTTTTGTCTACCATTTGTCGACCATTTGTATGTGACCAATATGTAACCCTTTTGTCGACAATTTGTATGTAACCCTTTTGTCTACCATTTGTCGACCATTTGTATGTGACCAATATGTAACCCTTTTGTCGACAATTTGTATGTAACCCTTTTGTCTACCATTTGTCGACCATTTGTATGTGACCAATATGTATACCTTTTGTCTACCATTTATGACATATATATGAAATATATATGACACATATATGAGATAAATATGACACATATATGACACATATATGAGATATATATGACACATATATGAGATATATATGACACATATATGACATATATATGACATATATATGACACATATATGAGATATATATGACACATATATGAGATATATATGACACATATATGAGATATATATGACACATATATGACATATATATGACACATATACACGAATAGTAACCAGGGAGGAAGCTAAGGAGTTAAGCATAAGAAAAAATGGGTCAAAAAATCGAAAAAAGAAGGGAAAAAACATAAGAGGGTAAAAAGCCTACTATAAAATGGGGAATAAAACCAAAACTAAAAATTTTTCTTGCGAATATATGCATAAGTAAAGGTGAACTCTGGAAGTGGTGGGGTCGATAGATGCGCGGAGAGAAAATAATAGGGAGAAAAAGAGACGTTAAAGAAACCAAACAAAAAATAGTCAAAAAATGATTTTTTAAAGGGCGACAGAAAAATTTTTGTACGGGAAATGAGCTTTAGATAATTGAATTTACTGTAATAACAAAGGGGGATTGGTAAAAATAATGTAAGGAGAATTTACTGAAAATTAATTTGGGCATCTGAAAATACAGTATTTATAATTTTAGGAGTTACTGTAACTGGGTTACGGTATTTCAAAAAAGTGACTCAAAAAGGACATTTTTAGGAGGAAAAAAGCATAAAAATTGCAATTTTTGCATATAGAATGGATATTAAAGGATAAAGGTAGATAGTAGGATATCCGTGGGATTTATCTAGGATGTTTAAATACAGTAAAAACTTAATCAACAGTATCACAAACACTTTAAAAATAAATGAAAATTCAAATTTCCTGCCCAAAAGTATAAGCTTACAGTAACTCACCAATACAGTAATCAAAAATGTCTAAAATGTAGACATTAAAACTTTTTTTCTAATATCTACATTTTAGACATCAAAAATTTTGAATGGCTACATTTTAGACATCTAAAATTTTGAATGGCTACATTTTAGACGTCTAAAATGTAGCTTACATACTACTAATAACAAAATCGATCAAATTTTTAGGGGTTTGTTTGAATTTTTAAAATTGTGCATAAAAGCTATAAATTAATGTAATACTTAGTCAAACAAAAAACTATGAAAACTGGCAAAGACGGTTTCATTTCTTGTAATGAAACTAAAACCAATTCTTAAAAAAAAACCAATCGTTGGACATTTTAACAAAAATAAATTAGTTTTAATATCAATATTTTCCAATATGGCAAAAGAAATTTTGGAAAGACCCATTTTCTGACTAAATTTCGAAAGTGGTTTGTCTTTAATTTCGAGCTGTTTCATCACTTTTCTCTCCGAAACACTTAATTTTTTGTCTGTGAAAATTGTCCAAAAAAATCATAGCAAATGTTTAGGTATTACTACTATTTATTATTTTTAAGCAAAAATAAAAATGAAATGGAATGCAAACAAAATATTTAAAAGACGATACTGAAACTTTTAAGAACACAAAGAATTTTGCATTTCAAAAGCTACATGCCTATTTTTTTCCGTCTTTTATTTGCAACACTAACTTGTAAATTGAATATAGAAAACCAAAAAAGTTCGTGGTAAAGCAAAAAAGTTTTATGACCTGATTTATTTTAAAAAAAAGCCAGAGCAAATTATGATTTTAAATAACGTAAAATCGACAAATGTGTAAAAAATAATTATTTTAAAAAACATGAAATATTTTCCACATAATAATTAAAAAAAGCAGAAAAAAAATTAAAATATTTCAAAATTATTGCATTTTATGGTTTATTTTCGGCTCAAATAAAAATTTCCAGTTGACCTTTTTTTCGATCTTCAACAGACTAAAAATTGATAATTTCTTTTCTTGTTTTTTTATTGCAAAACACGGAAAACATTTTTCTTTGCATCTTTGCGGCAACCTTTTTTTCCTTTTTCTCTCTCCCTTAACAAAAAATTGGCTTTTTATATGGGATTCATTGTTAGAAAATATTTTTTCATCTGTTTTTTGACAACAAAAATGATGAAGAAAAACTATCGATTTTAGAAAAAAGCCAATTTTATCTTTGAATATTTTGTGCATTAATACAATGCTTTAATATTTTAAGTGGTGTAACAAAAAAATGTTAAAAATACAATGAGATTAAATGTTTTTGAATAAAAAATGGAAGGTTTTTTTTGATTAGACATAAATGAGCCCAGTTCTGTTTTAAGAGTAGTATTACTATGAAATTTTAAGGCAACAAAATTGTTTTTCAAATGCGTTAACATGAGAAAGTTATTTTATTAAATTCTACAACTTTTTAACAATAAATAAATAAAATTTCGTTGATTTCATTTTTTTCAAATAACATATGTCCTTTAATTTTATTTGAATTTTACTGTGCTTGCTGTAATCATGACAAAAAAATAAAACTGACAAAATCAACTTAGAAGCAAAATACAATAAAAAACAAAATAAATAAAAAAGAAAAAAATTGGGTATGATAAAGACATAAATTAATGTTCAAACAGAGAAAATCATAGATGACGACAATTAATAAAAATTTAGTAGACAGATTTAAAACTCTTTCAAAAATGAATGGCAAAAATAAGAAACAAGATAAAAAATTATTTATTGGGGCGATGCCAATTGTAAATCATTGTCAGCAAATTTATCAAATCTTCCATCCATGTATACACAGATCTATGATAATTTTGTAAAAAGACATAAACAAAAAATAAATTATTCAAAAAAATGTGCTTTTTATAAAAAGAGGTTTCCGTTTCCTTCACCTTTAATAAAAAAAACTGTTAATTTTTCAAAATTTTCCCATTTGCTTCACTTGTTTTTGTTATTTCAAATGTTTCTTTTTTAAAATCTTCTCTTCCCTTTTCTTCCCCCATTTTTAGAACTAAATTTCGAAAGGCGTCTGCCTTTAATTTTGAGTTGATTCATCATTTTTTCTTTGCAACCTTTGATTTCTTTTTGTCTGGGAAAGCCGGCGCCAAATGTTTTTAAAGAAATTTTAATGCAAAACTTTTTGAAATTTTTTTAGTATCCTTCTTTTTTTGAATATTTTATTCGTCTTTTGTTTCAAAAAGAAGATTAAATTGAGAAAAGAAATTGAGAAACTTTCAAGTTTTAATTCATGACCGTATCTGAAGTTTTAAAAGCACCCAGCCATTAAAAAAAAATTTGGATTTTATTACATAATTTAACCATTTTTGAAATATTAAGGTAGCCTATGTTTTGTACCCAAAATAAATGTATTTACATTAATAGATTGATGACTTGAATTTTGACAGCATAAGAAAGAAACTGAAATAATCGATAATAAACTTAAAAAAGTAAAAAATTAAGAGGCTAAAATCTGAATTTTATAAATCATTGTTCAAACTGGAACGGAAAATTATTTTGCATTCAAAATTCAGTGGCCAGAAGAAAATCAGAAAAAAATTTAAAAATAAATGACAAAAAAATAAACAATAATCTATTTTTTTATTGGTTGCAGCATTGTAGTTTACAAAAGATTTTTTTGAAAGTTTCTGTAAATCTATGTCCACATTAACCTGTAATAATTTGACCACATTCTTCCCCCCAAAAAGAAAACAACAATTAAACAAAATATTCAAAAAAGACTTTATTCAACGTTTAAAATGTGTTTTATTTATTGTGCTTTGAATTAGAACTTTTGATACATTTGTTTGACTTTATTTCGAAAGTTGTTTGTCTGTAATTTTTTGAGCTGATACATCATTTTTCTCTTTGTTTTTTGCACCGATGTTTTTTTGCCAATCAAAAATGTGTTGAAATGACAAAATAGATCATTACATTTGTTTAAACTTTTTTTGCTTTTTATCTGAATTTGTAACATTTTGAACAATTTTTGCATAAAAGGGGTGAAAAGTTGAAATATCTTAATAAATTTAGAAGTAAAATGAGGAAACGTAATTTCTTGGGAAGCCCATCAAACAATATTAAAAAAGAAACGTCAAAATCCGAAACGTCGTATCAATGTCACAATTATCCGAAATTGTAGAAATTTTAATACTTGCAAAAATTTAAAAATGTCGTAAAACATTCATGATACTAGTTCATGATGAAAGCTTCTAAAAATCTATATAAACAAAAAGTTGTGAAACTTTTCACTAACGAAGGCATTAACATAAAACAAAATATTCAAAAAATGTTTCCTTTTTCTAAAATTTTATCTTGTACTTTTTGTTTTGCATTTTAATTTGTAAATCTTTCTCATTTGTTCAGCCCCATTTTATTTATTTGCAAACCGCCAATCCCCTTTTTACGAAATTATTTTGAAAGTTGTTTCTCTTCAATTTTGAGCTGATTCAACAATCTGCAACATTTTATTTCTGGGAAATTTTTTTAAACACATTTTCTTAAATGCAAAATGTTTTGCAGTTTTATCGCGTTCACTTTTTTGAAAATTTTATTTATTTTTTGTTTTAAAAAAAAGTTGTATATATAATGAAATCATTGAAATGTCATGATTCTGTTTTGTGATTATACAATTAAACAATGAATTAATAAATTTGATCTTATTACATACTTTTCCATTTTTAAATGATAAAAATATTTTAACACCATAATTGCGCTTGTTTTGCACAAAAAAGAGACAAAGAATTAGCTAGCTCTAAAATTAATATATTCTTTTACACAAATTTCTTCAGTCAAGTTTTAACAATTTCTCAAAAAAAAAAAGAAAGAGACAAAAAATTTTTTGACATTTGCTTTTGGACAAAAAATAAGTTATAGAAATGGAAAGAGAAGACACTATTTTTGAATAATTTATTAAAATATTATTTCTTAAAATTTTAATGTGATTACCAAAAATATATTAAAAATAAATAAAAATTGATTTCCTGATCTGATCCATAGTTACATATTGTCCAAAATATGAGCAATATAAAATTTAAGCTATACGTAGAATGGACAAAAAAGGTACCTAATACTTTTTAAAATAGTATCATTATGAAATTTTATGCTTAAAGATGATAATTTTAAAATTTAAATATTGCTTTCGTAGAACATTTTTTATGCTTGTCTATATTTTTTATGTTTAGTAATAACATAGTAGCTATTACAGATATTTCGAATTTGTATGTGATTTCTGATTTTGTTTGTATTTAACTATATCTGTTGTAATTATGACATCACTCTGTGGCCTAATTACAACAGATGTTTTTTTGACATAAACATAAAAACTTTACCGTAGACATACCCAACTTATGTTCGAGTTGGGGCTCCATATTTTGCCCATAAACTCGTCTACTATAAGGTATAATTGTGGCAAAAAACCAGCTGTCGAATCCTCAAACTGTGACTTTACCAGGAACTCAAAGTTACTGTAATACAGTAATCCAGAATGTGACATAGACACCATTAATTTGCAGATTCTGCAAATTTTAGAAGCTAAAACGTTTCAAATCATTCAGATTCAGATTCAGCATGCCCGAAAACCTATAAATCCAGGAAATAGGGCCAATAAATTAGAACTTTCTAGAAAATTAAACAAATGTACGGAAAAATAGTGCTTCAAAATCAAAGTCGCTCCTCTGACAAAATTTACATACAGGGTGTTACAAAAAAAAGTATAATTCGTTTTTTAAACAAGGAAGAGGGGCTGCCAAGACCTATGGTTAGTGCCAACAGGGACTTGGTGGGAAGAGGTACTTGACCCTACAGTATCATGGTTACGGTACTTTCGCTTCGAGAGTTGCAGAAGTTCAAAGTTAAAAAACAACCCATTTTTGGGGTGTTTTTTGGATCCCTTTTCCCAAAGCCCCAGGGCAGCTGAAGACTTGTGGTTTTGGGGTTTGGTAGACCTTGACCCCCTCTCGTTGTTCCCCCATAGTATGACTTTGGGGGACTTTCGCTTCGAGAAATCTAGCGCGTTGAAAAAACTTTTGCAGATTTTTATACGTTTTTGACTAACTTTGACGTATTGGTGTAGTTCAGAGAGGTGGAGTTTAGGGCTAATATTTGTTGCCAATAAACTTCAGACCTATTGTGGTCGATCCCATGCAAAAATAGTGAAATCTGGAAAAATGACTTTTTAAGCAGCCATAATTTTCGTATGTTAATAAGTATACTTAACACGTGATGAAATTCATTTCAATGTTAAAGTATCCAAATTGGTCATAAACGCTTAAAATGTATTTTACATTATTTATCTAGTCTTTGTTTATTGATTTATGGCGAAAAATAACATTTTAAAACTTTCGTTTATAAATATTTACTTGCTATTTACTAATAAAAGCGTTTAAGCAGCCGTTTTTGAACGTTTTTGGGTATCGAAAAAAAGTCAATTTTCTAGATTTCAATATTTTGGTATGGGATCGACCCCAATAGGTCTGAAGTTTATTGGCAACAAATATTAGCCCTAAACTCAACCTCTCTGAACTACACCAATACGTCAAAGTTAGTCAAAAACGTATAAAAATCTGAAAAAGTTTTTTTAACGCGCTGGAAATCTCGAAGCGAAAGTCCCCCAAAGTCATACTATGGGGGAACAACGAGAGGGGGTCAAGGTCTACCAAACCCCAAAACCACAAGTCTTCAGCTGCCCTGGGGCTTTGGGAAAAGGGATCCAAAAAACACCCCAAAAATGGGTTGTTTTTTAACTTTGAACTTCTGCAACTCTCGAAGCGAAAGTACCGTAACCATGATACTGTAGGGTCAAGTACCTCTTCCCACCAAGTCCCTGTTGGCACTAACCATAGGTCTTGGCAGCCCCTCTTCCTTGTTTAAAAAACGAATTATACTTTTTTTTGTAACACCCTGTACATATTTTTTGGAGAAACTAGTGTTTGGATGATGTAAAATATTCTTTGTTAAGCACTGTGGATGTAATTATTATGGTAAAAATTTGAAATGGAATGTTTAGATTCCCTAAAACTAATTTGTCATCTCAAATTTTTTCAGAGGAGCGACTTTGATTTTGATGCACTATTTTTCCGTACATTTGTTTAAATTTCTAAAAAGTTCTAATTTATTGGCCCTGTTTCCTGGATATATAGGTTTTCGGGCATGCTGAATCTGAATCTGAATGATTTGAAACGTTTTAGCTTCTAAAATTTGCAGAATATGCAAATTAAGAGTTTGGGTTCACATTGTGGATTACTGTATTACAGTAACTTTGAGTTCCTGGTAAAGTCACAGTTTGAGGATTCGACAGCTGGTTTTTTGCCACAATTATACCTTATAGTAGACGAGTTTATGGGCAAAATATGGAGCCCCAACTCGAACATAAGTTGGGTATGTCTACGGTTAGTAAAATGTCAAAAAAAACACAAAATGAATTTATTTATTGATTTCAACAGGGTAAACATAACGGTTAAAGTTTATTGAAGTTCTATAAATTCATGTTGGCACATATCCATGATAAAAAAATAACATTGGCATAAAATAAAATATTCAAAAGAAAAAATTTTCGGCATTGTTTAGCTTTTGAAATAATTTGTATTTGATTTTGTAAATCTTTCTCATTTGTTTCGTTAGTTTTATTTTTTTGTAAACCATCTGTCCCCTTTTTTACGACTTTATTACGGAAATCGTTTCGCTTTAATTTTTGAGCTGATTCATCACCTTCTAATATTTTATTTCTTTTGTCTGGGAAAGACAGCGTCAAATCCGAAAAAGAGCAAACATTTTTTGCATCTGCTGTCAACAAAAATGTGTTGAAATAATGGACACAGACAAAAATAGAAACAAAAACTGCAATAAATTACAGCTTATGCGCTTTTAAAATTTTTTTTCAGTAGATTAAAAAATATTGATTCCATTTTTTGATGGTCTTTATTTTACCTTTGAATATTTCATTTAGGTATTAAATAATGTTGAAAAATAAAAGTCGGAAGCACATACTAAATTTTTTAAAAATAATGAAAAGTTTACAGCTTCTTTAAAATGCAAACAACCGATTTTTATAAACCAATGAAACAAAATCCAATAGTAAACTCAAAATATTATAAATCACTGTATTTGTGTTTTAATTTCATCAGAAATAAAAAAAGCTCAATTCATCCTTTATTGATCTTTTATAGCCTTTACTATTGATTAATTTCTCTTTCAGTTCTTTTAAAGAACAAAAAAGGCAGAAATATGTTTTTTGTTGTAAAACATAGGTGTAGCAATGACAAAATTGATCATCTCAGCTTTGCAAATTTTTAAAAGGTTTTTTTGAATTTTTAAAATTTTGCCTAAAAATTTTAAATAAATGTAATACTCAGTTGAACTAAAATGTATCAAAACCGGCAAAAACTGTTTAATTTCTGAAGGCTGTATTGAAACAATAATACATTATTTAAAAAAGAAAGAAACCGTTAGATATTTTAACAAAAATAAATTTGTGTTAATGTCATGATTTTCTGATATGGCAAAAAAATTGTTCTTTTGACACATCAACATTTTGGAAAAACCCTTTCTTTACGACTTTATTTTGAAAGTTACTTGTCTTTAATTTTGAGCTAACTGATCACATAATTATATCAGTAATTTCCACCTACAGATTAAAATCATTACAGAAAAAACATATTTTTTCCAAATACGCATCGAAAGAGATAATTCAATTAATTTAATTAGCAAAATAAAGAAAAAAAAGCAACTATATTGAAAGTATTTTGTCATTAATGATAATCAAAAGTTATTGGGCCTGTTAAAATAAGAAATATTTTCAGAAATAAATGTCAAAATAAACCAAAACATATTATTTATTGGATGATTAATATTTAACTGTAGGTGGAATATGTTTTCAAAGAATTTATGACAATTTCTTAACAATTCCCTGTTTAGTATTAATTTGACCAAATACAGCATTATAAAACAAAATATTCAAAGAAACTTATTTATTTTTACTGTATTCTCAATCTTGACATTTGTGAATATTCCGATGTAACAAATTGTGTACTGAAAACAATTGTCTCCACAGCAATATTTTTAGTCTTTAAACTTTCAACCTAAGGAAGGAAAGTAAACAATTGGTATTGAAATTACTATATTTTTTTAACACAAACATGCTCTCACATAAATGTATAACCTTTAATGTATATACAGGGTGTTAAAAAAAATTGTATAATTCTTTTTTTAAACAAGGAAGAGGGGCTGCCAATATCTATGGTTGGTGCCAACAGGGACTTGGTGGGAAGAGGTACTTGACCCTAAAGTATCATGGTTACGGTACTTTCGCTTCAAGAGTTGCATAAGTTCAAAATTTAAAAAAACACCCATTTTTGGGGTGTTTTTCGAATCCCTTTTCCCAAAGCCCCAAGGCAGCTGAAGACTTGTGGTTTTGGGGTTTGGTAGACCTTAACTAACTCTCGTTGTTCCCCCATAGTATGACTTTAGGGGACTTTCGCTTCGAGAAATCCAGCGCGTTAAAAAAACTTTTGCAGATTTTTATACGTTTTTGACTAACTTTGACGTGTTGGTGTAGTTCAGAGAGGTGGAGTTGGGGACTAATATTTGTTGCCAACAAACTTCAGACCCTTTGTGGTTGATCCCATACCAAAATATTGAAATCTGAGAAAACTGTTATTTTTGATACCCAAAAATGTTCAAAAATAGTGGTTTGTAGTTGCATATTAATAAATACACAGTAACAGTGTATACACAAAAATTTTTAATAAAAAAACATATAATTGAAGATAAATAATGCAGATTTTTGTTCTATCTAGTGTATAGTTCAGGACATGAGCGTATATTTTTAGCAAACAGAAAATAATAAACATTGATTTCTTTTTCACAATTTTTAAAAATGACAAAAAACGGCAAGCACTTTTTTGTATTTTTTGCAGCAATGATCATTGCCCCATTTTTTATGGAGAACAAATGCATAGAAAATTGATCATAGCAAGTGGGCATGTTTTTTCAAGGTTTTATTTGAATTTTTTATATTTTTGCTTTAAAGCTTTTTAAAACAATAATAAATAGTTATAATACGTAAAAGTCTAGCTTTCATTATTTTTGGAATATTTTCTCGGTCATTCATCTCTTGATAAACATTATTAAGTTAAATAAAGAAATCCATAAAAGTTCATATTTTAAAAATATTTTTTGAAATGATTTTTTTCTTAGAATCCCTTTTATTTTTTATATTACAAACAAAATTTTTTAAAACATCTTTCTTATGAGCCTATAAACAATTTGCGAATATTTTTTTATTTTTTATTAACAATAGGAAATTAAAAATAGGTAAAAAAAGATTGTATGATATATACAACAGCCGAAAATTTAAAGGACCTTTTTGCCATTGTTTTAATGTCAGCATTATTAATATTGAGATTTTCGTACACTGCACACCAGATTGGCTAATGATTTTTTAAAATGCAGTATCACTTGGAAGTTTAAGGCTAAAAAATGACACATTGTTTTTTCAAGTTGTGATGTTACTTTGTTTTTGGTATTTTGAGGTACAAATGTTATTTAATTTTCTTTCCGTTTTTACTGTAATTAGTAAAATTGTGATATACAAGGAACATTTATATTTACCATAACTGTCGTCAAACTTTCAAAGTACAGGATGAAAGCCTTAACAAATTATTGCCATATTTTAGATAATGTTGATTAAATTCTGGTACATCCAAAAACTTAAACATAACATGACGTCAAAAAATTAAAAAGGCCGGAATAAATTAAAATATTCACATTCACTGCATTTTGTTCTTTTTAATTTTAACAAAAATAAAAAATCATAATCCTTTTTTATTTGACTTTCAATGAACAAAAAATTATTGATTTCTTTTTCATCGTTTTCATTTTTTGTCGTTTTCAAACGACAAAAAATTTTTTTGCTGCAATGCACCTTTCCAGGGCTTAACAAATGTGTAAAAAAAAATTAATGATCGCCGTTGTGTACTTTTTTAAAGGATTTATTTGAATTTTTAGGATTTTTTACAATTGTTAACTTTAAAAGTATTTGTTAGCATGTTTTTAAAAAAGTAAATAGACACACTTTTTTCTTTGAAAATTTAACAATCAACAAGGTTATCTACTTGCTGATCCAATAATGCAAAAATTATTTTTTTAAACATTAGCATTGAAAAAAAAATGTTAAAAACAATCAAATTCGGTTTTGACGAAGCAAATTCATTTACTGATTTTGTTGAATTTTTAGAAATGTCTGTAATATGTTATATATGTTAGTGTATTTATTATATGGCAAAACAAGTGTTAAACTTTCAGATGAAAATATTAAAAAAAGCAGAAAAAGTCGACATCAAATACCGCATTTTTAAATAATGTTTTTTCTCCAGATTTTTCTCTCTTTTTTCTGTCTTGATTGTTTTGAAAAAAACGAATTGATTTTCATGCATCTAATATACAGTAAAAAACAGCAATAAATAATTTAAAAAATTATGAAATTTGAAAAGCCCAGTTTCAGCAAAAATAAAAAAAGCCTGGTCTATCTTTTTTTGACTTTCAACAGACTAAAAAGAATTGATTTCATAAAAAACAGAAGATTGAAAAATAATTTTTTGGCAGCAACGATCATTCGTTTTTTGTCAAAAATATGAAATAAGTAGAAATGACAAAATTGATCTTTGGTTTTTTTGTTTAATTTTTGTTTACATTTTTGATAATTTCTTCTGAATTTTTCAAATGCTGTACAATCTTTTGACAAAAATTATATATAATTACTATTGCTTGATAGAAAGAAAATATGTAAATCAGACAACAACTGCTATGATCGAATAACAACAGTTTAAAAAAAGAAAGAAACAAAGAAACACAAATATTAATCAAAACATTGAATTTATGTTTATGAACTTAAATGCGACACTGTTGAAACAATTTTTGAAACACACATTTTTAAAATATGTTTAAAATTTTTTTTCGACGAATTATTTATTTAAACAGTGTAATTAATTATCGAACTCTCTATGAATTTTAGTTTTTGAAATAATAAATTAATTAAATATTTTAATAAGTTACATCACGAAATTAAATCTTAATTTTACCGTTTTATAATTTTAATAAATGTTCCGTTTGACTGATTTTGAAAAATTAAAAAATTTTATATTTTTCTCTAATGAACATCCGGTCTTTCATAACTGTTATTTTCTAAGAGAATGGTTGCTTTTCTTACTGTAATTTATATTACAAGTTTGCCATTGTCTATTTTGACTTTTCTTTCTACCGTATTTGTGGTAATATTTAGGCTCAAAACATTACTAACTCTTCCAAAAGCTTTAAGGTTTGTTCTTGCTACGAATTATGCAAATTTTTTTCAAACGAAATTCATTAATTTGTCGAATATGTAAATTAGTTCATTTCAGAATGTACCTATTAATATGCTTTTTTCCATCGATTTTGCTCATGTCTTCTATGACAGGTATTTTGGCAATTAATTATTTTGCCGAAGTTCAATCAGCTTCGGTGGCGGAATGGTTGAATTACATTTTGGCATTTTCGTTACAAACTATTCGAAGTTTATTCTTTTCTTTGATTCTTGAAAGAATTGTTGCAACAATTTTTTGGGAAACTTACACATTTTCGTATGAAAAATCATTGTCTGGGATTTTGAGTTTATTTTCTTTCGGCACTGCTTTGATGTATATTGGATTTTTGATGTACAGTAAGTTCATTAAAGATATGGCAACCAAAATCTTAAAAATTTGCATAATCTTGATAACTCTTTAATATGCAAATTTGTAATATCTGGGTATCATAAAATGACAAAAATTTGCATAATTTTGCCGCATAACTAAATTTTTGTACAATTATGAACCTATGAAAATTGGTATAAATTTGCCCCAAAAATTCTTTTTAGATGTTTACAAACATCCAGAATTGTTCAAATTTGCATATTACAATCAGATAATTGCGACAAATAATAAGCAAATTTATTTTTAGCCAGATATGCCGGATTTATAGTAGCATTCATGCAAATTGTTAACTACTTTGTATTTTTCGTACACACTTTCACCCTTCTAATTTGCATAATCTTGTACCACTTAAATAAGAAAATGTATCAAATGACGGCATACCGTATCAGCCTTAAACAACGTCATCAGGTAGGCAAACTACACCATCAAAAACTATAAATTATTAATTAAAATATTATTTTAAGATTCTCGAAAATGTTAAAGTTTTAACATTTTTACTTCCGGCAATTTTAATTCATACTTTATTAACTCCAGCGGGGACTATACTTTCACTAATTTTCACTTATTTCAAACTTCAAGCACTACCTTCTTCATTCATGCATATTGTAAGTTTAATTATTAATTAAATCTTTTTAAAAACTATAATTGGTTTTTTTCCAGTTTTATAATCTTCCGCTTTTATTAATTTGTTTTCGGCATATTCGAATGAAAAAAAATTTTGCGAATATTCAAATAACAGGAGTTCAAAATGCCCTCGGGAAATCTTTACCAACTACACTTCCTCCAGATAATTATTTTCAAGGTCTTCAACAACAATGGAAATAAAATATGCGAAAAAATACTTCAAAAATATAAACTTTTACAAAGAATGTCAGTTAAATATTTTTAATAAACCCTGTCTTGCCCTCTAATTTTTTTGACCATTGTTTAAAAGTATAAAATAAATATTAAAAAACACAAATTTGATAAAGTTAAATTTTTGTAAAACATAATAATATTGTTTTGATTAAAAACGAAAAAAAGTTCTATGCAAGCACTGCGACGGCAAACAATGTCAGCAGCAGCGGTGTTTCGAAAGGTTAAAAGAGTCTTGTCGGAGATCAATTTAAAGGAAATCGCAGGCAGCTGTCTCATTTTTTTTAAAACTAGACTTGTTAAATTTTTTGCAAAAGACAAGATTGACTATCATTTTTTAAAATACAAAAGAAAAGAAAAATAATCTCAGTTAAAAATTATATTTTTTTAAATATTTTAGTCAATTAATTGAAAACGTTGTTGTCAAAAAATATGTACTTTTAACAAAATTTCATCAAATCCAACATCCTGGGGAACAACAAACGATAATAAAAAAAAGAAAACGACATATATTTGTTTTAACAGTCATAAAAAATTTTTGCATCAAAAATCAATGTTTTAAAGAGAGTTATGTTGTGGCGATAAGATTCTTCTTATTAGAAAAGATGGCAAGTATAAATTTTTATTGACACTGACTTATTATCAAGTTGAAATTATGGTGCATATTGAATATCGTATTAAGTACATTTTGACAATCTTCAAATTCCCTAATATGAAACTGGAAATTATAAGAAAAGGTTTTGGAGTATTGAATTAGTTTTCTCTCACCGATATATTCAAAGTCATTTCTTTACATTTTAAAAAACATTAATAAAAATGTAAAGAAATGTATTTTTTCTGAATTATAATTCAATGAATGTTTTAATCAACTTGTTTTTGTACCTTTAAAATTTGATGAGTCATTTTGAGGGTGTTTTTGAATAATATCTTGTATGTATATGTTCAGGGTATTTTAGAAGATAAAAAATGATATTCTGCTCTTTCAAGGTTGCAATAAGTTTACATTTTTTATTAATTTCAAAATAGTTGTTTTAGTTATGTACTTAAAGAACATCTTATTTTTCCAAACAAAATATTCAAAAGTTTCCACTTTTTTTGCATTTCAGCGCATTATCTTCTTTTTTACTATGTGCTATTTTCTAAGATGTTGCAACATCTTTTTTGTGTAAAATTAAAAAAATGGAGCTAAAAAAGACACATTTGTCAAAAAATCTTTTATTATTTTATTTTTCTTATTTTCAGCCGCGAAACGATAATGAAAATACACTGCTCCCACTATTTATAAGACCACAATTATTTTAGCTGTTTTGTAAAAAGGGGATATCCGGTCAAAAAGATAGTGTTACTATCTTATTCAGCACCCTCGATAACCTATGTGTGCCAAAAATAACCTTCAGAAACTTTCAAGTTTTCGTTCCAGGACCAAAAATCGAAAAATCGCCTCCCACAAATTATAAGACCAGAAACAATTTAATTACAAATTATTATAAAAATTTTCTAAAAAACTAAATTTTGTGTTTGGAACAATTAATAGCTTTGTTATCTTCATGAATAACCTCAAAAATTAAGTCTTCTTGCCTTCAATAACTTATTTCATCATAATAAGCTGATACACTTGAAAAATCACGAATTTAAGCAGAAAATTATTTTTTAGGGTCTTTATTGCAGCCGCCAGTGTTTAAAACTATAAAAATACAATAATTAAATACTATGTGTAAAGGAATCAAGTGGATTTATCAAAAAATGTGCATTTAGCATCAAGTTGAATATGGCATTTTTCACTTTTTTGGCACTTTTTTCAGTGCCGATACAACGTGCCATGGTTAGATTAAAGAAATGTCAGATACGTTTTTCGGTAGCCCTACTCATGCTTAACAAGTTCCCCAAGTTTCATAAGTTGGGACCTTTCAGGTCGAATTTGCCATTCAATCAAAGTTCATCAATTTTTGCATTTTTTATCATTTTTCCTCTAATTTTTGCTATTTTTGGCTTTTTTCCCCATTTTCAATCGAATGGCAAATTCGACCTGAAAGGTCCCAACTTATGAAACTTGGGGAACTTGTTAAGCATGAGTAGGGCTACCGAAAAACGTATCTGACATTTCTTTAATCTAACCATGGCACGTTTTATTGGCACTGAAAAAAGTGCCAAAAAAGTGAAAAATGCCATATTCAACTTGATGCTAAATGCACATTTTTTGATAAATCCCCTTGATTCCTTTACAAATATTATTTAATTATTGTATTTTTATAGTTTTAAACACCGGCGGCTGCAACAAAGACCCTAAAAAATAATTTTCTGCTTAAATTCGTGATTTTTCAAGTGTATCAGCTTATTATGATGAAATAAATTATTGATGGCAAGAAGACTTAATTTTCGAGGTTATTCATGAAAATAACAAAGCTATTAATTGCTCCAAACACAAAATTTAGTTTTTTAGAAAATTTTTATAATAATTTGTAATTAAATTGTTTCTGGTCTTATAATTTGTGGGAGGCGATTTTTCGATTTTTGGTCCTGGAACGAAAACTTGAAAGTTTCTGAAGGTTATTTTTGGCACACATAGGTTATCGAGGGTGCTGAATAAGATGGTAACACTATCTTTTTGACCGGATATCCCCTTTTTACAAAACAACTAAAATAATTGTGGTCTTATAAATAGTGGGAGCAGTGTATTTCAAAATTTGTTATTTTAATATTTAAGCAATGATACAAAGTTTAAATAATTTAATTGTCAAATGATGCAAAAATAAAAAAACATATTGTTTAAAGCCTAAACTGGTACTCGGCCAAGACAAGCACATTTTTGAAAAATATTTTCTTTTAATCATGCAGTGTTTGTGATATAATTGTTCTTTCACAAAAAATTCTAAATCAGGTACAAAACATTATAATTTTTTGCGTGATTTTCAAATTTGGTAGGCTTTCAGAAAAAAATAGTTGTTTTTTTGTCCGGGTGGGTTACTGAAAAGATACGGCCCGGCCCGCAAAAAGTCTTCATTTATTAGATTTTTGATTCAATGCCAAAATTCAAATAGGAGATTTTGGGAGGTTTGGTATATCTTTTTGGACTCGGGGTGAGTTGCCCTTTCGAATGATACCAAATTTATAAAAATCGAAAATTGGGGATTCCGGTGCGGGACGCATTTTCGGCCGATATGCAAAAACGGAAAGCGCCATTCGATTCAGCATAAAAAATTACCTATATAGACGAAAAATTATCAAAAAATATTCACGTTTATAGATTGTACCAGGGGTTGCTCAAGTCTTATAAAAAATGGGTTTTATAGATCTATTTCAAAAAAAATTTTTTTCCTTATTTTGCTTGCTTAAATTCAAGCTGTTTAGATGGTCTGCGGATGAATACATAATGATTTCACCCATTGATCGTAACCTATTATCTTTGTAAACATTGGCATTACTTTTGAATATTTTATTAAAATTTTCGGCCTGAAATGAAACTGAAAATCACAACACAAAGGAACCTTTGATAGTATTTATGGACAGCTATTGTTGAAATGACACAGCTTGTCATTAATAAAAAAGTTAAGGAATGAATTTACCAGTTTTGCTAAAATAAGTATTATTTTTATAAACACATATATAAAATAAAAAAATTTTTTATAATAACTTTATTTCATTTTATTTTTTTAAAATGTTAAAGAATGATCTCTGAAGACATTTTTTAAAAAAAGTGAACCCTGTTTTATAAACCAGCAAAATTGTAATCTTTTTTAAAAACATCGACAAAAAAATGCTTTTTTTATTTTTGCACCGACTTAAATAAAACGTATTCAATAAATCGATGGATGGATAAAAAAAGGTGCAAAATTTTTTTGTTGTACATTTCGAAATTATATTATGCTTTGAATAATATTTTATTTATTTTGCGTCAAATAAAACAAGATATCACAAAAAAGGCTTTTTGAGTGTTTTGGGAATTCGCGTTTACAGACATACAAAATTTACTGACACATTAATTAAAAAGTAAAATAATAATTGCAACACAGTTGATGGGAGAAAATATATTAGTATAAGGATGGCCACGAAAGCATTTTTTCAAGGCCCGGTCCGGCCCTTAAATCAAAATCCCAACCCGGTCCGCGGTCATTCTCATGTTTGTAGCTATTTTATCCGTGTTAATAATGCAATGATTGCCATTTAAGACATTTTTCTATGAATATTGATTTATTTCTATTAACAAAAAGTTGTTCCTTTGACATAAACTATGATAGTGACAATAAAAATTTATCCTTCTCACTACATTTTTCATGGGATAAACCATAAAAATAAATAGGGGCAGCAAAAACTTCAAAATACTCAAAAATGCCTTTAATCGAAAAAGAGGTTCTCCAAACTTTACCTCCAGGGAATCTTAGGTTTGTTTTTCTGCTAAAGAATGAAAACGATTCCCGAACTTTGCATTTTTATGAATTGGTATTTGTATTAATTTTTTTGTCTCCCTACTGCAAGTGACTATTTTATCTTTTAAAGGTTTTAAAGTTATCATGAATAAACTGCTTGAAGCCGCTTTCACTGATGCTGTCAATCTAGATAATCTTTGTCTACCCTTTGGAAATGAAAAATTTGTAAAAGGTAAACATTTTATAACGCATTTTTTCTCAAAATCGAGTAAAAATTAAAAATTTGTTCACCGGCGAAGTTTCAAATTTAGCGGATTATCTTGATAGTTTTCATATATTTTCGCAAAGGTGAAAAATAATATTGGCGTTGTTTTTGGATCCTTATTACATTTGTACGCCACAGGGCAGAATCTCAAAAATATCAAAATTTAAAAAAAATGTCGAATTTTCGATGTTTATTTGATCTGACTCTTTTAGTTCTTTCGAGCCTAAAGTAATGACTTTCGTAAAGACTTCCCCATGTAGAAATTCACATTCTAAGCACTTAAGAATTTAAAAAAAGCTCTGGAATGACAACGATGCTCGAAGTTGAAAAAATTGCATTTTATATCATATCTTCTTAGGCTATATTAAAGGAAGCGTGTCGGATAGAAGAAGATAATTTTTTTGTTAACCAGTGCTCTTAACACGACATCTCTCTACTAATTGAAAAAAAATTTTTTTTGGTAGAGAGCTTTCATCAATGTCGTGTTAAGAGGACTGGTTAACAAAAAAAATTATCTTCTTCTATCCGACACGCTTCCTTTAAAGACAATGTTTTTAGTCATTCTTGAACCAGCTTTGCCTCAAGTATTTCCCATACAATATCCAACTATGAATTATGTCGTAAATAATGCAAATTATGTTTTTTTGCAAAAACTTTATTTTTGTTGCAAATACTTTTTCTTAGCACGACCTTTTGTTATTGTAGAAAAACTTTGCCTTAACCAAAGTTTAAATATACATTCTCAAAAAGAAATTATTTCAACTTTTCCTCGACGAAAATATGCTTCTCAACTTGTCAATCTTTGGCTCACAGGATCCTTGGAAGTTTCGGCTTCTGATTATACCGGGGTAAATGATTACAGGGTTGCTCGTTATAAGAAAGACTTTTCTGCTTTATGGGAGGATGAAAAGATTTTTAAAAATATTACCCAAAATGATATCAAGATGTTAAATGTTAAAGCTTCGGGGATCTCTTTGAAGAATCTTGAAATTTTATGCAGTTCCAAGTTTTTAACCGATGTCACTTTAAATGTTCAATATGTTAAGCAGGAAGATCAAGACTTACCTGCTTCAATGGAACAAATTTTAAGTTTGGTTCCGCATGTTAGAAAGTTCAAGTAAGCTACATTAAACTCGAAATGACATGCCAGTTATTACTGGTCCTGATCCCATAAAACAAATTTTAGTATGTGCCATTGTTACTGTACTTCGGAAACGGCACAAAAACTTGAAGCATTAAAATTTGAAAACAAAATCGAATACCTTCATTTCAAATATATCAAAAAAGAAATTGATCCAAAAGCATTTTTCTTTTTTCTCGTTGTAAGTTTTTTTGTTTCATCAATGAAAATAGCACAACTAAAATGATTTTTTAGAAAAACCTTTCAAACAATGGCACAGTTGAAATCAAATTTGATTCCGCCATTCCTGAAAATCGAAGACAACTTTTGGCACAAATTTTTACAGGAAACATGAAAAAGTTTAATGCCCAATTCGGATATAGAATTAACATTTCCTTTTTTTAAAACTTCGATGTGTTTCTGTTGCAGCAGATTTTAATTGTAAAAAAATCTATTTCATTTTTGCACAATTTTTTTAAAAGAGACTTTTCCGTTCATAAAAGTGTTTATTCAATATTTATTTTTTAAAGAAGAAAAGGTTTTCTTTGCAAAATTTAAGTTTAAACAAAACTACAGCTAATGAAGCTACTGATCGATTTTTATGTAAAACATTAAAGTTGTTACTTACCAAATTAAAAAAAATGAAAGATACAAATATTTGCCATTGTTTAAAGAATTTTTTTGTAAGGTTTTCTCATATGTGCATAGAACAAAAAAGTGATTTTCTTTAGCTTAACGGTGATGTTTCTCAAAGTTTTGGGCTTTCAAGCAATCAATTAAAGAAGGAATTCGAACTGAAGTTCAAGATCCATCATTTTTTCTTTGTCTTACATCCCAAATTTCAAGCCTCCAAAACTTGTGTTATGCTTCGCCTGTGGAAAAAAAACAAAAGCATAACATTGTTGTTTAACTAATTTTGTGTAAAAATGAGATTGCGAAGGTGTTTCAATATAAACTTCGACATCATGATCGCAGCCATGCATATATTTTCAAATGAATAAAAAGATGACTGACTTTTAAATAAAAAATCGAACTAATCCGCAACAACGTCAGCATTTAAACAAAGCTGGGATTGTTTAACAAATGTTTGACAATAGTTTTGTTAAATGTGTAATTAAAAGAAAACTATGACTTCGCCAAACAAAATATTCAAAGCATTCAAATTTTTGCATTTTGAAGAACTTTCTTCATTTTTTTGCAGTGCTTTTCCGCAATTATTGACTTTTACATTTCTCGAAAAAACCAAAACAAGGCGGAGATCAAAATCATGTTTTCGCTGACAAAATTTTTTGCATCAAAAAAATGATTTCTACTTTTTTGTGATCTTTTTATTGAAAAACAAGAAAGCATTTGTTGTAATATTTCATTAAATTTTTAAAGAAACTCTCATTTTAGTGAAAAGAATGTTTTATGACAAAATAAAAATTATAAAAGTAACAAAAAAAAATAGAAAATGCAGTCAAAGTTTCTTTATAAAATCTGAACGCTTGTGCTGAAAGTTATCTGACTTTTGTATTTTCCTAATTTTGTTTTTAACTTAATCAAAGCATCTCTAGGTTTAAAAACGCATAAAAATATGAATTTCAAAGCCTCCAAAAGCTTTTGTCGATATCCACTCAAAACGATGAGAATAATTAAAGAATCAAAGAAGACTCGAATCATGTTGAAAGAGGTTGTGGTTGCATAATTTTGAAGAAGAAATAAAAGGGGAGACATTGATTTGTAAATTGTATAATCACCAAAATTATAAAATTGTTGTAATAAAGCATATGATTGAATAGACATTAAAATAAAAGATACGGTCATTGTTCCACATTGAAATGCAACGACTGAAGCAATTCGAAGAGAAATGTTATCTAAGTAGGATAGAACTCAAAGTCAGGAAGCTAACACTTTTTAAAACTTTTTCAATCGCAGCATGTACTTTTTCGAAGATAATGACCATTATGTGTTAAGTGTTAACGTTACTGTAAAATAAACTAATCTCATGAAGCATAAGTAAAAAAACTTTTAAATAAAAATTGAACCACCAAGGCTTCCATTATAAACACTAGCTAGATTTTTTAAATAATTCATCAAACATAGATTTTGTTGCTTACTTAAAATAAATTGTTTTTACCCTACAAAATATTCAAAACTTTCGTTTTCTTTTCCATCCGGTTTTTCACAATGCTCTGAAGTTTTTTTTATTTTTATGAAATGTTATTTTCCAAAATGCAAATTAAATATTCGAGGCAAGCAAACAAAAAAACATTTATTGAAGAGAACGTCAGGAGTGATGAAATGCCGCCGGAAAAAAATTTTTCATCGGTGTTTAATAATTCATCATCGATGGTGTTCTTTAGCGTTCGGACTTTTGTATAAAAATAAGAAGCTGAACATTTGGGAAATAGAACGTGACGAAATCGAAACACATCGAATTTTTTTAAAATAGTTTTTGAATATTTATTAAGTTTTAAGTTTGAGAAAAAGAGAATATGTTAATATTTTTTAGATATGCACAAGAAATGTAAAATTAACAAAACAAGATTTGCAAATCAACTAACACAAATGATATTAAAAAAGCACAATAAAAAAAATTTTATACTATTTTCGGGGGCGGGGGGGGGTTGCGCAAAGTGCACTTAATATATCCATTGACTTTTACAGCTTGTCTTGCAAAAACAAATTGTTCATCCCAAAATTTTAATAAAGACGTTTATGCAGTAAAGTTATTTTTAGGAATTTTTTTTATTCTGAATTTCACACATAATTTAATAACGGAATTAATAACGGAGATCATTAATTATAAATGTCACAAAAAAAGGTTGTTTTTAGTTTATAATGTACAACTTTTATGATGCAGTATTTTAATAATTTTTGAGCTTGTAATCCATTTAATTCAGTTCATTTAGTACATGTATGTATCATTTACAGCCCTTTTTTCGTTTTTTAACAGAAACTTGCAAATAAAATATTCAAAAAATATTTAAAATTTCGTCAGCTGATTTCCAAAATGTTCAAAAACATCATCAAAAATGCGTTTTCGATTTTGTTCGCAAACGAAGGATTGATCTTTGAAATAAAATATTGCGTTAAAATGTCTGACGAAATACCGTCAGAAAAAAATATGCTTTTTTTCTCTTTCTTGTTTCCTGTTGAAGGTTTTTTTAATCGGTGTTTAATATTTCATCTTTGTAAGTGTTTTTTAGCGTTCAAATTTTTGAATAATAATGAAAAGTCGTACATTTGTGAAATAAAAACTGACGAAAAAGGAAATCGAAGGTTTTAAAATTAATTTTTGAATATTTACGTTTTAGAATAACAGGAATTGTTAAAATTAATTAAATGAAAAGAATATTGTTGTTTATTATACTTCGGCAAATGCATGAGAGACTTGTGCATTATTAAAGAAAAAAGAAAAAGTTTGACATAAAACTTTCGTTAAATAAAAAAATTCGTTCTAGTTAACTGGAAAATTTACATATTTGTCTTTTTTGATCCAGATTTTAAACAGAAGAATGTTATGTCTAACTATGATATAAAACATGTTAATTTTGATTTATTTCAAAATTGATATTGGACGGTTGTCGTGTTCAATTTTCTTTTTTTATTATTCACTTGACTAGATGAACTTTAAATAATGATTTGGAGTACTTTTTTAATAAGAAATTCAAATTAAATATTTAAAACCACTGTTAAAAATTCTGTCAGTTGATTTACAAAATGTTTTTAATACATTAACACAAACATTTTTTACGATTTTGCTCGAAAACATTGATCTCATAAGAAAAATAGTAGAAAAATGTTGAGTATGTTCTTTTTCGTTCCCATTATTTTATTTTTGCTTTGCTTTGAAAAAAAGACCAGCATTTAAAACGGCGTGACACATAATATCTTGTTGTCTTTCAATGATTTTCAAAAGGATAAAAAACGTAAGAGAACTTTCGTGTTCAAGCACCCGCTGTCTCGAATCTTTCAAATGCAAAAATAAGAAAGCTTTTTTTTATTTTGAATATTTAAATTTTGAAGTACGCAAAAAAATTTTTTGCGTTTTGCGACTTTGAAGTTATCAAAGGTTGTGTTTGCAAAAATTGATAACAAGAGCATTAATTTATTTAAATTTCACCATCTCCCAATATTTCTACTGAAATTAGAAATAAAAAAAAAATTTAAAGCTCATTTTTTGCAAAACTTGAGCTTTTTTTGAAGATCTTGGCACAGGAAAAAAAGTATCTCAGAAATAATTTGAAAACATCTTTTCCGGGTAAACCAACCATGGGGAATCCGAATCTGTTGTCAGAATTTTGAGTTTTGACCGCGCTTGCGGGTCCCGACGCGAAACCCGATTTTTTCAATTTTCGTCAGTTTTGATGCTAAAATTACAAAAGTAGTACCATTCGAAAGCCCTTGAGCTGATTCCAAATATATAAATATCTTAGACATTTGACCCATTTAAAGGGGCGAAAACAGGCACAGAACGCCAAAAAAAATCTAGTGTTTTTAACAACACCCCTAAAAAAAGTAAAAATTATTTTTTATTGTTTTTCTCGACCCTTAGCATCAATGTTACGTGATTTGAAAATCTTGTTTTGTTAATTTTAAACTTCTTTGCTTGGGTAGAAAAAAGAATAAAATATTTTAAAAAATTCTAACGTTAAAAAGGCTAGCTGCCTTCGATGAAATGTGAACAGCCCGATAAAAACGATTTTTATTTCGACAGCATTTCATCACACTTGAAAACAACATTTTTTTTTAAAAAAATTGATGAATTAATACTTTTTATTCATCAATTTTTTTAAATGCTTTAATAATGCATTATTTAAAGTTTTATCTCCAAATGTCAGAACGGATAACGGAACAAAGAAAAGGGCTACGTAAAAACGAAACGGAAATCCGCACAGCCATGACCCAGAGATGATGGAATTTCCTAATGTAGAATGTGTTTGTAATAACTCGATGAATATTATTTATACACAAATTATCAGCTCTGTGGTTTTAACATTTGTTGAATAATGTTGATGTAATTAGCTCATGAAACTGTACTATGATTTTTTTTATAATTTTCATGTTGATTTCCATATTTACTTATTAATTGATACCGTTCAATTTCTTCTCCAATGAAACCAGCAGAATTTATTGACTATGAACTTTTCATAATTTTTACGAAAAAAGGTTTTTAATGATTTTTGATAGAAGCAAGAAATTTTAATACACGATTAAATATTTAAACAATCTTTTAATCCACTATTCTAGCGAAATACGAAAGTTGAATATATTTTTTTCCACTCTTAGTAAATCATTTTGCTTTTGTCTGTTCAATAATAAAATGAAATTTGAAGATTCATCAAAAAAAGATGAATCTTTCAGTATTCTCTCTTATTTTCTTCGACTGACAAAATATATATAAAAAATCATTACTATCTGATGTTTCACACTTCAAAAAATTATAGCATTATTTTTAAATATTTGATTTTTATTTTCTGTCTAAAGCGTTCAATAAAATTTAAATTAATAAAAAGAATTTTTCAAAGTATTTTTTAGAATTGCTTGTTTATCAAAATTGAAAAAAAATTAAAGCATTAATAAAAACATATCAATTGAGGTTTTAGGCAACAGCGTGAATAAAGTTGGACATGTTTGTAATAATTTTTTCACACTTTTTGACTAATGTCGATGATATTTGAATTAAAGGGGTAGGCGCATCGCCTGTAGTTTTTTTGATGCGAAGTCGATTGCATTTCTCGACGCGAAAACACCTTTCATTGGAGCTTGTTTTTTTCTTCACTGCAGCTGCAAAAAAAGAAAGAAAAAAGCAGCTCCAATGAGTCCCTGATTTTTGTAAAAAAAAGTTCATAGTCGCATCAAAAAAACTACAGGCGATGCGCCTCCCCCTTTAATTATAAATAGCTTTAGCGACTGTTCTTAGATTGTATTTTTTGATTTCATTAAAACGATTTTCCATTTCTTATTTTTTATTTAAAATCCTTCAGAATTCCATCAAAATTAGAGATACGTAAAAATTGATGTTATATCATTTGTATAAACCTTTAGGCTACTTTCATGAAAAATTTCAGATTTTTTCGAGCCCTTAAACAGATTCGCCGGAGGAAGAACCGAGGGGACAAAACTTATGGAATACCCTTATAAAAAAGTTTTGGCAAGGGCTCAAAAAATGACGTTTTTTCCAATAGTTAGGAATTTCAAAGGAACCCGACGGTCGGCTTTTTTATACGTTCTCAATTTATATATGATGAAATGCCGTCAGAAAAATGTGTTTTTTTATTATTTTTCTATGTTTTTAAAGAAACTGAAAAATTTTTTCAGCGATAGCAAAAAAAGAGATTCAAAACTTTTGCTATCTTCTTGTGTTTTTCTACGTTTTAAATAAAATGCATTTGACAGATTAATAGATGGCTGGCAAAAATGTGTACAAAGAACATTAATATTGAACGTTTTGCACTTCGAAAAATAGCATTATTTTTAAATATTTGATTTTTAATTTTTGTCGAAAGTGTTCAATTAAATTTGAATTCATAAAAAGATTTTTTGGAGAATTTTGGAAGTGTTTTTTTATTGGAGTTATAAAGGACATTAAACATTAATTAAAACAGAACAGGTCGGATTTTAGGCAGCAGTGTAAATAAAATTAGAGATGTTTGAATTAATTTGATCAATGTTATCAATATTTCTGATTTTCTTTGCTGTGATTTTAACACACATTGCTCTTCAAATTTCAATAGACTAATGCATCTGATCTATGATTGTTTTTTCATAAAATTCATGTTCTTGATTTCCATATTTACTTTTTTATTAATACCGTTTATTGCAATGGCTGACAAATTTTGCAGGATTCATTAGCCATGGACTTTTTTAACTTTTTACGAAATAGACTTTTTTTAGTTTTAACAAAAACAAATAAATTTTATGCATGATTAAATATTCAATAAATCTCTTCTCTATTTTTACGAAATATAGACGTTGAGAATGTTTTTTCACCAACTATTTTGTTTTTTATTTATTTGAAGAAAAAAATCATTTTCATCATTTTTACATCGTTGTCTAATAGAATTTTGCTGTGTCTATTTTATTGATTTAAAAAGCAAAAAAAAACTAAAAAAGATTGATTCTGCGAATTTGTTAAAAAGAGGAAAATTGCTAGCGTTAGTTTTTTTGAATATTTAAATTTTAATGAAAACTAAGAACTTTGAATCATAAATTATACAAATAAATGTGAGGTCATCAAAGACTGTGTTTATAAAAAAAGAACTGGGCAGCGGTGGTTTCATTAATTTAATGAAGTTTCACCACTGCCCAATGTTGCAGCTGAAAATACAGAAAACGTGGAATTTTTTTCAAAAATGATGTTTTCTGCAGTGTTGTGCATTGGCCGGTCAATTGACCAATCGATATTTTGTCGAGTGGACTAACGAAAAAAATAAATTAATTTTGATCTTGCTATGTGTATCAGTAAAATTGGTACCTATTGCAACCTATAGCGATTTTACCATTCGTACCCTTTATCTGTTCTACCTGAGAAAAAGCAAATATTCAAAAACGGACAATTTGAAAACAATCTTTTTTAATTCATCAGGTGTTTTCTAAAAAGTTTAAATAAAATCAACGCAAATTTGTTGGTTTTTTATGTATGAAATGCCATGAAATGTTTCTGCAATGAAATAACTTTTTAAAAAAGGCGTGTCAATTTGGAAAATTATGTATCTTTTATTAAGCGTAAACTGCTTTTTTCTACTTTTTTTGAATCAGATTTATTTTATTTAAAATTTAATATATAATTTTATTGTAAAATGTTGTCCAAAAGATTAATATTTTTGACAGACAATTATATAAGTTATATAATATAACAAAAATTGGCAATTATCATTTCGATAATAATTTAAATTTTATTTTTATTTAAAACATTCTCCTTTACAAGAAAAAGATTTGATGTAAGGGGTTGCAGAAAAATCAAATATTCTCATGTAGTAAAAGTGGACAGATTTTTAAATAAAAAATGAACCAGATTAAAAAAGCTTCTAAAATTAACAAAAGCTGTCTTTATTCATAAATTTTGAAAAACTGATCTTTTGTTTCCTTTCAAGGAATGACCAAACAAAATATTCAAAGCTTTCATCTTTCCTTTTCCTGCCAATTTTTCATAGTGTTGGGAGCCTTTTTCGATTTTTTTGAAATGCATTTTGTTTATGCAAACAAAGTTTCTTCATCCTTGGAGGTTTTTTTCTTTCGTATAAAAATTAACAAAAAGCACTTTTTTGAAACAAAACAAAGCGACATGAAAAATGAAATGTTTCAAAATCAGCTTTTTAAATATTTTAGCAATTTTGAACAATTTCGGAAAATTTATTTTTATCAATGACAAAAATCACTATACTTTAAAGTGAAAACTTTCTTTGACAAACAGAAATGTGCAGAAAAGCTAATTGTTCGATTACAGATTTGTGATGGAATTTTTTTTAATAAGTTTAGGTTATCTCAATTTCAACATCTTATGTTTTTAACTTTTGGTGTCAATTATTTTAAAAATATCAATTAGTTAGTTATGTGTTTAATATTTTTAAACGTAAAATATTCATAAACAAACTATAAAACTACAACAAACACACATAAGAAAATATCACTCTTTAAAAATTTTCTTTTTATTAATCTTCATGTCAAACTAAAGAAGATTTTCCATTAAAAAATGTTTTTGACCAGTTGATCTTTTATTAAATTAAATTTTTTAATATTTTAAGTTCTTTTTCTTTTTATCTTTTTGCTAAAAAAGGCAAACAAAATATTCAAAAACAAGCAAACGCAAAATGTTAAAATAAATCAACACAATTTTTTTCCATTTCGTTTTTGAAAAAATGTCTGAAAAAATTGCACATTTGATGAAATTTGTTTTTCAAAATTTTTTCCCGTTTTTTAAAAAATGAAATTTGACTTTTTGCCACGACAACGAAAAAAAGAAACGTAAGTGCTGGGATTTTTAAAAATTTTAAAAAAGGCATTATTTTTGAATATTTGGTTTTTTAAATTAAAGTAGTAAAATCACAAAAATGCTTTATGGAGTATTTAAGAGATGCGTGTTTCTTCGTTATGAAATTAACAGGAACATTAATAAAAAAATAAAGATTAGATTTTTTGCAACATCTTCAGTGAAATAAAAAATGTGTGCAATAAGTGGATAAATTTCAGTCTCTAATTCACCCCACGGGCTCATTGGATGTCCTGTAGAAACGGAATTTGGATTCAAGGGGTCGAATGTGGTCAAAGTCAAATAGCTGATAAATGACCCAAAAAAAATTTGGCAAATGTGCAACTTGAAAATCGAAATTTCGAAAATATCGATTTTTTCACATTTTTTGTTTAAAAAGCTCACAACTAAAGAATTTTTTTTTATTTTTTTTTTTTCGTTTAGTAGCATTCAACTATGCTTGAATTGTCCTAAAAACATGTAAACTCGACCAAATAATTGAGTTATGCATTTGATTAATGTCTGACAAAAATTGAAAAAAAACATTAGTTCCATACTTTTCAAAATTTATAAAGGACATTGTTTTGAATATTCTATTTTAATTTCATGCCAGAATAAAAATTTTAAATGATGATAAGGATTTTTTATTTTCGGAAAACGTGTTTTTCAACAAGTAATAAATAACACAAATATTAATTAAATAATAGGGAATGGATTTCTGTACAACAGCTTCAATGACTTAGACCAATTATGAACCTTGTGGCTTTAACATTTGTTGAATAATGCAGATTCTATACATATTATAATTAATATATGAAATTTTATTTTGATTATATTTTATACACTTAATTTGCATGTTCCTGATTTCCATATTAACTTTTTAATTAATACCGTTTGATTCCCTGGTTTCAATTCTACAGGAATGTCTTTTCATATTTTTACAAAAATGGGTTCGGTATGTCGCAGAGCAAAAAAAATTTATCCACGATTAAATATTCAAACAATCTCTCAATCCTTTTTCTATTTTCACGAAATATAAAAAATATGTTTTTTTTGCTTCAATTTTTTTGATTTGGAAAACACCCTTTTGAGCCTTTTTTAAAACGGTGACTTCTACTGTCTGTCTGTTTACATTTTATTGATTTAAAAATGCTAAAGAAAACCAAAGAGGACTTTTGTGTAAAGGCATCCTATTTTTCAAATATGAATGAAAACTTTATTTTGTATTTTGAATATTTTAATTTTGATAAACACCAAAAAGCTTTGCATTATATATGTAATTTTGTAAATATCAAAGATTGTGTTTATGAAAAATGAAGTCTTATAACAGATGATACCATCATTAATTTATTTAAGATTCAACACCATCAATATTGCTGCTGAAAAGAAAAATAAAAAATAAAATTTTAAATGTTCCTTATTTAAAAAAATCAAATTCGTTTCAAATAAAGATTTGATAAAATTTAAATAGTTAAAGCTGTGTGAACCCAAAAATGCAGAACAACAGAATAATTTTTCTAATAAAAAACGCGCAATAATTCAATTTTGTTTAGTTTATAGTTCATTTAAATCATTTTGTTTTTAAAATTCTTTTGGAGTTTTTGCTGAAATACGCAAATAAAAATTCAAAAACAACCAAAAACAAAATGTTTAAATAAATAATCATAAAAGTATTCAGTTTCGTACACAAATGCTCTCAAAAAACGTTCTTCCAATTTTTTTTGTTCTATTATAGAAGGAAATTTTAGTTTTTTAAATGACTACCAAAAAATTAATGTGAGCCTTTTGATTTTCTATTTATTTTTTCTGCGGCTTAAATAAAACGCATTCGATAGATCGATAAATGACTGAAGCAAAATGTTAAACTAAACATTAATTCCGTGCATTTTACACTTGAAAACTTCGAATATCGACTTTTCTTGTGAGTATTTTATTTCAATTTTTTGCCTTAATTAATAAAGTAAAAAACGAAAAAGAGTTTTTAACTGTATTTTAGGAATGTTTGTTTCTTCAAAGATAAAGACATTTTTAAATTTAAAAAATGCGTTTTTTGGACATATTTAATGACATAGAAAATGTTTTTAAATAATTTATCACAATTATCAATTCACCACTTTTTAATCTAACGGTTTTAAGACAAGTTGTTCTACATTTTAGAACTAACATATTCAACTGTAACATAATTATGTTTTATAATAATCATGTACTCGATTTTTATACTCATTTTAAAATTTATATTGCTCAATCAAATTATCATGATCAATTGACCTGGGAATTTTCGTAATTTTTACAAAATAAACTTATTTTGAATTTTAAAATTTCCTAATAATTTCTAAAGTTAACAAAATATTCAAACAATCTTTCAGACCTTCTCTGTTTTCACGAAACATAATAAATTATGTTCTTTTTGCACTCAATATTTCGTTTTTGCTTTGCTTTGAAAAAAAAACTTTTTTTTTGGTGGTAAATTTTTTTCTTCAGTGTTTTACATAAAATTTTGTTTTCCACCGCTATTGTCGACATTTCATCATAGCGAAAACCAAAGAATGGCTCCTTGTTGAATAAAAAACGAAGTCAAAAAGACATGGCAATTTTTTCCTAATTGCTTTTTTGAATATTTCAAGTGATTCATCTTATCGAAAATCATAAAAAGAAATGCAAAATTAATAAATCTATTTTTTTTCAAAATTAAAGACAGCGACAATTCTCCAACCATTACAAAAAGAGAAAAAGTTATGTTTTATCAACGTTTCACAGTGTCAAGGCCGTATATAGGGGGGGGGGGGCATTTGGTACCTGTGCCCCCCCCCCCCCCCCCCCCCGAAATCGAGTAAATCCTTTGATATTTTGCCGCCTTAACACTGCGGCGGCAAAAGATCACAGGTTTGCCCCTTCCGAAATGAAAATGCCCACCCCGAAATTTTTTTCTGCCTACGGCCTTGCACATATATGTTTTGACGGAAAAAGCATGTTGTCTTGCTAAAATATATTCTTCATTGTCCAAAAAGAAAAATATATTATTTTCAGGAAAATGACGTTTGCAATTTTTACATAGAATTTTAATCTTGAGATTAAACAGATGAATCTTTTTCTTAATAATATATTTATATGGGGAAAAATTGATATTCTTTAAAACTCTTTGCTCATAACTCATTTGTTTCATTTATTTTGTTTATTTATGTTTAAAATCCTTTTTATGTTTTTTCTTTAAAATTCATATAAAATATTCAAAGCAAGGAAACAAAAAAAAGACTTACGGATCTAATGAAATGCCGTCGGAAAAGTGTATTTTTCTTTTTTTTTCGTTTTCTAGAAAAATGCAAATTTTGACCTTTTTTCATCATCAATGTTCATCATTTAAAAAAATTAAAATTTGTTACAACCATAAATTATAATATATATGTAAAATAAATAAACAGACACATTTTATCCAGTGTGTTGATTTCCAAAATGTTTTAATAAATCAACGCAAATATATGTCTGCAATTTTGTGAGAAAAAAGACTAACAAAAAAGAGAATGTTTTGGTTGATTATGTAATTCATCGTTTTTAATTTCATCATCTTTTCAAATTTTTCTCTTTAACATGTCGTATAAAAAATCAATAAAAAGGGCATTTTTGAAAAAACAAAGCGAAATTCAAAATGAAGGGTTTCAAAATATGCTTTTTGAATATTTGATCAATGGTAAATAGTTACCGAAAAAAGAACATTTCAAAATTATTCGAAAGCAAAAAGCACTTTACTTTCAATGGCAACTACAACAGGTATAGAACTAACTCAACATTTTTAAAAATCAAAGAAATCAAATGGTTCAATTACTAATTTTTAGTAAAAAAAATTTTGATTTGGCATAGGTTAGCTTTCTTCAGGGTCTTTTTCGATTTTTTCACTTGTGTTGTTTCTTGTAAAAATTGGTTACTTTGTTTCTGATTTGAAATTTGGGTAGTTAAGCTATGGAACTACAAAGAAGCGAAATATAAAAAATATTAAAATTTTTATTTTAATTTTGTATTGTTTTGTCAAACTGAAGACCTTTTTCCTAAATAAAGGAGATAAAGGTTGTTTATTAAAACTGGTATTTCTTTACATTAAATTAGTTTATTTTGTATTTAAAATTCTTTTTATCTTTTTGCTAAAAATGCAAACAAAATATTCAAAAACAAGCAAATTCAAAATGTTTTAACAAATCAGCACAAATTTTTTCTATTTCATTTTTGAAAAAATGACTGAAAAATATTTGCAAATCCGATGAACTACAGAAAAAAAGACATGGTTCCGTTTTTTCAATCTTTCATTCGAACTTGAGAATATCAATACAAGTATTCAAATTTTTGTTCAATGAATCATTGTCAACAAATTAATTAATCTTGATCCATTAATTTGTTCCTTCGATTCCATGATCCATTTTTGTGTTGATCCACTAACTTAAAGTTTAAAGATCTTTCTTGCATAAAACATGCAGCTTAAATTATTAAAAAAAAAAGAAATTTCAAAAAAGCAAACTAATTTTCTTTTCCATTCTGTTTGTTCACTTTTGAAATGATGAAATACGTCAACACATATGTGTTTGCAATGTCTTCACCATAGAAATTATGCAAGCAAATGCAGTCCAAAAAAAACCACCACTATCGTTTTACCGACCCAAAGAAGTGTGATGGTGTCAAAGCTGTTCGTGTTAAGAAAAATGATTCTTCCTCTGCCTTTCTTTTTTTTCTTTCCTTTTTTGTCGCAACAAAAAAAATAAAGCAGCTGAAGGCTCATTAAAAAAAAACAATACACTATTTTTTTGCGTTTTGTATAAACACTTTTAAATTACATTTTTTTTTAAATTTTTTATTTTAACTTTTTGCCGTTATTAAAACAGAAAATATCGCAAAGGATTTTTAAACTATTTAAGGATGTTTTGTTAACAAAACTGCTTTACGTCATTTTTAAAAATGTAAAAAATGAGTTTTTCGAACATTGTCAATGTAAAAGAAAATGTTTTTAAAAATTGTTACACACTTTTTAATTCTCCAGTTTTTAATCTAGTGGTTTTAACAACACCCCAAATATAGTAAAAAATAATTTTTTATTGTTTTTGTATCATCACTGTTATGTGATTTGAAAATCTTGTTTTGTTAATTTCAAACTTCTTGTGATATTCTTTTATAAAAGAATAAAATATATAAAAATTCAACTGTTAAAAAGGCTAGATGAAATGTGAACTGCTCGATAAAAAGATTTTTATTTCGACAGCATTTCATCACACTTGAAAACGTTCTTTTGTCTGAAAGTTTGATTTTTTTCGTACTCACAATTACAAAAATATTTTTATTGATTTTTTAACATTTTCAAATCAACATAATGAATGGAATGCTATATTCGTTGCTTTGAAATATAACGTTTTTGAATATTTTATCCGCATTGTTTTTTACAAACACTGATAAAAAGGCTAAATGTGATAAAATTTATATCATCAAATGGGTAGTAAGACGTTTGACTGACTGACATTTGACTGACTGACGTTTGACTGATTGCCATATGACTGACTGGGTATTTGACTGACTAGACAGGTGACTGACTGGACTTTTGATTGACTTGATGTTTGACTGACCGGGACATCAAGAATGAAGATATTTTTTATCGACTTATTGCTTTTGAATTTATTGAGATAAAAAAGCTCATACATAATTTGCCACTTTTGGATTTGAGATCTGTGAAGAAAAAAATAAAAAAACTACGTATTAAAGAGAAAAAAGTCATCAAAATTCCAGTTCCAACAATTCTTTTTCCCTCTTTGATTAACAACCTAAAATGTATTTTCCACGAACCATAAGGATACGTTTGTTGCAATAAAACAACAAAAAAGTATGAAGCATTTCCATTTCTTTCTTTCTTTTTTCGAACTTGAGAATATTAAGGTAGATATATGAAACTAATGTTAAATGGAGGATTGATTATAATCTTATTAGTTTTGATTCTGTTGTTTATTTTTTGAATATCATTAACCATTTTTATGTTGATTCTATTATTAAACATTAAAAGCCTTTAATCTTTCTTGCTTGAAAAAATGCAGCTCAAATATTAAAAAAAAAGAAAATTTCGAAAAAGCAAACTAATTTTCTTTTCCGTCTATTCAGTTAATTTTTAAAGTGTTAAAATAAATGAACACAAATATGTCCGGGATGTCTTGTTCGGATAAATGGTCGATAACGTTTAAGAAATTCTTCAATTTTGATGAAATGCAGTAAACCAGAGTTTTTTTAAACATCTGCTGTGTCTGCTGTGATATTTTCTTCGATGTTTTGCATTTTGTCATCCTTCGCGCATTTTTAGTGTCCAAATCAATTTGTTAGAAAACAAAGCTAGAGAAAAAATAAAATGTTTCAAAAGGAGTTATTTGAATATTTGAGCCATAGTTAATGTCTTAACGTTTCTTTTTATTAATCATGACATCAAGAAGAAGAATCTTTTTTTAATAAATTATGTGCCCAGAAACTTTGCGTTTCTTGTCATTTCTTATTTTTTTTTTTTAAGTTTGTAATTTATTTCATTAAATTCATTATGTTATCTTATGTTTTTGCTCAAAAATGCAAATTAAAGATTCAAAAACAAGCAGACATAAATCGTTTAATTAAATCGACACAAATATTTTCATTTTGTGTAGGAAAAAATGGTTGACATATTTAGCGACCGTCATCCTCGGTTGAGAACACTTTGCCAAAGCACTTTTTTCGGTCACGATTTTTTTTGTCAAAAAAGCAACTGTTGAAAAAAAGCAAAAAAATTTTTTTAAGCTAATAAAACTCGTTTTTATATCAATTGAAAGCTTGTAAAACGCTGATTACGGCTATATGCATCACCATGGCAAAATTCTTGCATTTTGGGGGCGAAAAAGTCAGAAAACCATACTTTGGGATATAACAAAAATGTGTATTCGGTACATTTTTTTATTTTTTAATATGTTGTTCCTTTTTACCATAATAATGTATAGAAAAAATAAAAAAGTACCACCGCCATGGCAAATTTTGAGTTATCCCGCTACAAATTTTAAGCTGTAAGCTATACCTTTGATAACTGAAAAGTGGAAATAGCATATGACAATATATATTGTTTGTGCTTCTCATGCTATTTGTAATGTTTTAAAACAATAAAAAGAAGATTTAAGCTTTGTCTGAAGTAAATCTAGAAATTTGAGAATTTGAAGATTTTCAAATTTTTCTTTTTTCATGGGGAACACTTTGCTTAACATGGTGTTCCCTTCAAAGCTGCTGCAAACAAGAAAAAAAACTGTGACCATTTTTACTATTTTTTCTTCGTAATAAAACTTAAATATCTCATTTATCTTACAATTTCAATTTTTTTTATTATTTTTATCGTATTCCAAGGTACTGAAAGCATATAATTCATACAAGAATAACGCATTTAAAGAACTTTTGTTTTTCGGATGACGGTCGCTAGACATATTAAACAAAAAAATATTTACAAAAGACAAGGAAATAAAAAAAAATTTGGCAAAAAAAATGATGATTAATAGACGGCTGGCAAAAAGGGTGCAAAATCATTAATAAGGACGTTTTAAACTTCGAAATATATCATTCTTTTTAATTTAAATATTTGATTGACGGAAGCGTTTAATTAAATTTGAATTCCTCAAAAGATTTTTTTTTCGGAAATGCTTGTTTTATTGGAGCTATTTTAAAATTTAAACATTAATAAAAATATAATAGGTCGGATTTTAGGCAACAGCATGAATGAAATAAAATATGTTTGTAATAATTTGATCAGAGCTTATTGATACCTCTGAATTTCATTGTTAAAATTTAAACCCATGTTGCTCTTCATATTACAATAAACTATCAGACCGTTCCGAAAGTTTTGAGCTTTTTTTCTATGGCAGAACACTTTGAAAAAAGGCTTAAAACTTTTGGAACTACCTGAAAATTTCATCTGTTCTATGATTTCATTTTATAAATTTCATGTGCTTGATTTCCATATTTACTTTTTAATTTATACCGTTCATTGCAAAGAATGACAGATTCTGCAGGATTGATTGGTCATGGACTTTTTATAACTTTTTTAGTTTTTACAAAAACCAATAATTTTTATGCATGATTAAATATTCAAAAAATCTCTTCTCTATATTTTACGAAATATAAAAGTTGGATATGTTTTTTAGCACCGACTACTTTGTTTTACATTTGTTTGAAGAAAAAAACCATTTTCATCATTTTTTACAACGGTACCAAAATGCAATTTTGCTGTGTTTGTTTTATTGATTTAAAAAAGCAAAATAAATCTAAAAAAGCTGTCGGCTTTTTCATTCGTTTAATAGATGAAAATTGTTAGTGTTATTTTTTTTGAATATTTAAATTTTAATGAATATTAAGAACTTTTTAAATTATAAATTATACAAATAAATGTGAGGTTGTGTTTATAAAATACTTTCATCTAAATGATCAGTACATAAATTTAATGAAGTTTCACCACCGCCCAATGTTGCAGCTGAAAATATAGAGAAGATGGAATTTTACAGTTTTCGTGATAGAAGACTCATGGGGTTTTTGTCAATAAATCTTTGTACATGCACTCAGAGTATTTAAACGAAAACAAAAGACCGTAAAAGACCCAATGATGGTTGGAATATAAACTTGATCCGAGGCCACTTTTAATTTTTTGAAGAAAAAATTATCATGGTTACTGTATGTTCGCTTCGGGAGATCCATGCCCGCCAAGTTTTTAAATGACCGTTTTTCGACATTTTCGTAGATGAAAATTTTTTTGGTACTCAAAAAGGCAGTAAAGTAGCTGCTTATAGTTGTATACTATTAAATTGCCAGTAAATATGAGTAAAAAATTTTTTTAAAACGATGTCTTTTGTTATAAAATAGCAAAAAATAATGCAGATAATAATTGTACAACACATTTTTTAAAAAGCGTTTATAATCAATCTAGATACTTTAACATCAAATTAAGTTTCATCATATCCTCCGTAAACTTACTAAAACACAAAAAATTTGGCTGCTTAGTTGAAGTTTAAGATTTTTTGGTTTTCTATCTTATTTTTCACTAATGCATTTGATGGGTCGATAGATGGCAGACACAAATGTAAAAAAAACATTAGTTTTTTGTGTTTTATACTTTTTGAATAAATAGGACATTATTTTTGAATATTTTATTTTAACTTTTTTCTGTAATTAAAAAAGAAAATAACATAAAGAATTTTGGAATTATTTTTGGAATGTTTGGTCTCGTTAATGAAAAAAGTAAAGAATGGGTTTTTGGAACATTGCCAATGAAATAGAAAATATTTTTAAAATTTTATCACAGTTATTAATTCGTCATTTTTTAATCCAGTGGTTTTAAAGCAGGTTGTTCTACATATTAGAACTAGCTTATGCACTGTAACATAATTATATTTTTTGAATTTTCATGTACTTGATTTTTATATTCTTTTTTAAATTTATATTGCTCGATCGATGAAGTTTTCATAATTTGATTGATCTAGGAATTTTTGTAATTGTTACAAAATTTGTTTATTCTAAATTTTAAAATTTCCAAATAATTTTTAAAGTTAACAAAATCTTCAAACAATCTCTCCATCCTTTTTCTATTTTCACAAAATATAAAAAAATTTTATATGTCATTTTTGCTCGCACTGTTTTGTTTTTGCTTTCCTTTAAAAAAAACTCCCATTTCAGCCTTGTAAACTTTTTGCTATGTATATTTTATTGATTTAAAAAAGAAAAAGAAAAAAAGAAAGAGATTATTCGCTTTTTCAAATGTTAAATAGACCAAGATTCAGCATTTTAGTTCGTGTTTTGAATGCAATATGCATTTGTGAGATCATCAAAGCTTGTGTTGTTTATTTAAAACAACAACTCAAAAAAAAAAGTTTTAAAATTTTTGAACACATTTTTTAAAAACTGTTTTATTAAAAATTAAAAAACATAAAGCATTTTAAATTTAATCAATAAATTTCAATAATTTTCGTCTATTCAATTTGCTTCAACAAGTGAAATTATAAAAACAGGGATAAAAGAACATATGATTGAGTAAAATTGATTTATAAAAAATTAATAATGAAGATTATGCTTAAATAAACACTGCATACCTGGATCAATTTATTTGCATAAATTTTGAGATCACCGACCGCCACTAAAATTTTTTGAAATTAGGTTATTCTGTTTTGAAAAAATAATTTTCAGTTTTAGTCTTGATTCTATTAATTAGTTATAAAAAACTTACAAAGCGGAAAAAAGAGAAGTTAATTGTTGGGGATTGAAATTTGTGAGTAAACTTTCAGCCCCGCCGCCAATAGGTGCTCCACCGCCTGGTTTTGCTACGGCACCAAGGGTACTTATTATTCCTTGGAGATTGCCTGCTTGAGGGGATCCACCAAGTCCTCCACTAAAAAGCTGCCCAACAAGACCACCAACATTTCCTCCTCCAAGACCGCCAGCTGCTGGAGAGATTGGTGGGGGTGGTGGTGCAGGTGGAATTATTTCTCCACTATTTGGATAATCTGGAAATGCTTTTACTGGTGGTGCAGGAGGGGGTGGGGGTGGAGGGGCTGGAGTAGTAGTTGAGGGTGTAGTTGTTGGAGCAGGGGTTGTTGCAATAGTCGGAGGTGGTTGGGTCAAAGCTGCTAAAAGTAAAAAAAAAGATCAATTTTCACAAAGCTAAATTGAACAAAAAAATTTGAATAAACAAACTTTGGCATTTTTGTGTTGCAATTTGGCAGCTTTGTAAATCCCCGAATAAATTGTCATTTGTTTTTTCTGTGGCACAACCAACAAACCAAAATTGTTCGCAGTTTTTTGTTTCACGATTATACGCAACTTTTAATTGATATCCACAGAAATTTCCTTCTGGTATTGTTTGTTGACAAATATCCCCAAAATTTCCTGAATTAAATGGTCGAGGTGGTGGTGGCGGAGGTGGGGGTGGTGGTGGGACTGAAATTTTTGGTTGTTTAATTTCTGAAAAAAACCAAAGTTTATTACCTCCACCATTCGTGGGTACTGTAATCTGTTGTGTGCCAGATGAACTAACTGGAATTCCATCATTTGCTGCTGTTAAACACTAAAAACGGTTTTTACTAAAATTTATTTTAAAAGCTTCACAATGCTTATGAAAATTACTAACAAATCGATACATGTTGATTTAGCTTATACCTACAGTAACCACTGTTAGTAAATAAAAACTTACAGCTTCTGGAACTGCTCTACATTGATTAGCTTTTTCATCATCGACTCGATCAGCTTCACGCATACATAATTGTCTTGGTGAATAAATAAATAAATAAATAATTTATTTCATGCTCTAACACATGATAAAAAAGAAAACAAACAAAATCATACAATAAAAAAAAGAAAACAATAAAAAATTTACATATATGTACAAACAAAAAGAAAAATAAAATTTTTAAAATTCAGTTTCAACAATAAAAGTTTACATTGGTAAAAAAAATACAATTCAAACAATTTTTCAAAACTTTAAACTTTTAATGCCATAATGCCTCTCTTAAAAAGATTGGGGGTGGTATATTGTAAATGACGTGGTAGTTTTGTGTATTTGGAAACAGTTCTAAAAATAAAAAAGTTTCTTTTAATGACTTTTTTAGAGTTTGGAATTTCCAGTTTTTTGGAAGATCCTCTGGTTTTTGAAGTTCGAACTGATAGATCCAATTTACAATTTATTTTTCCCGAAAGATAATCATTCAAAAAAATAAGATCAAACTTATTTCTTCGAATTTCTAAAGATTCAATACCTAACATTTCAAGTTTTTCTTCGTATGGAGCATTAAAATGAGGACGAAGTTCACGAGATCTGAGAAAAATAAGTTTTAGAGCTACTTTTTGGACTTTTTCTAATTTATCAATCAAATAATCTTGGGTTGGATTAAAGACAGGTGTCGAAAATTCAACCAAAGGACGAACATAAGATTGGTACATATGAAGCAAGAGTTTTGGAGAATGAGATTTAAGAGATTTGAAAAGAATAAAAAGACGAGATAGAGCTTTTTTTGAAATAGTTTTGATATGAGCTTTCCAGCTCAAATCATCCGAAACGATTAAACCAAGATCCCGGAGGGAATTTTGATTATTTGGTAGTTTTTGATTTTTCAAAAAATAAGAAATTCTTGGATTTTTATCTGGAAGACAATGTAGAACATTGCATTTTTCGATAGCAATCTCAAGCTCATTTTGATCCATCCATATTTCAAGTTTTCCAAGGAAAATTTGAAGTGGAGGATTTGTTAAAGATAAATTTGAAGAAAAAGCTTTTAAATCATCAGCAAAGAGTTTGTTTTCAACTTCTGGAGTTTCACAAAAAGAAATAAGATCGGAAATGAAAAATAGAAATAAAATTGGCCCGAGCTTAGATCCTTGTGGAACCCCAGAATTTGCATCAAAAGAATCAGAAAGAGAATCCCCAATTTTGACCCTAAATTTTCGGTTAGAGAGAAAAGCTTGAATCCAAGCAATGATAGAATTTGGAACATTTGCATTTTTGAGTTTTCGAAAAAGTAAAAAATGTTTCATTCTATCGAAAGCTTTTTTAACATCAAAATAAATTATATCAACAGAAATATTTTTTTCAGCTTTGGAGGTGATAAAATCAAAAGTCTCAACTAATTGAGTTGTGACAGATTTAGATTTTGTAAAACCATGTTGGCATGGAGGAATAAGATTATTTTTAGAAAAGAAATCATTCAAAAAATCTATTACAATTTTTTGAGGAATCATAGATAAAGAACAATTTAAAGAGATAGGACGATAATTGGAAGCAAGGTGTTTGTCACCTTTTTTAAAAATAGGAATTACATGAGAAATTTTCCATATTTCAGGAACCTGAGATTGCAAAAAAGATAAATTGATAATTTTAGTAATAGGTTTTGCTAAAGTTAAAAAACATTTTTTAAGAACAATATAAGGAATTCCATCGGGTGAAGTGTTACATTTTGGTTTAAGTTTTTGAAGGAATTCCTTACATTGTTCTACAGTAAGAAAAGAGAGAGAGCTATCTTTAACAGGAAAACAGTCCTCAAAAATTGGTGATTTTTCAGAATGAAAATTATTTAAAAAATTTTTACCGAAAACAGCAGTTTTTTCAAAATCCGAAAATAAAGTTTTTGATTCAGTCGAAATTGCAGGAATTGACGAGTCGTTTTTGAGGTATTTGGCAAGATGATTAAAAATGCCTTTGCTACCATATTTTTTCAAAATATTTTTTTCTTTTTCTCGTTTTTCCTGAATTGACAATTTATTTAACTTTTTAGAGATAAGTGAAATGGTTTTAAAATTTGCTGCTGTTTTTGGTAAAGATTTCTGAAAGTTGATCATAGATCTCATTTTTGGAGATATCTTATCCTCAGAAGAAAGAGAGACAGTTTTAACGAAAAGAGAGATCGCTTCATTAACAATTTTACAAAATTGAGAACAAGCCTGATCTACAGTAATGTTTTTTTGGTCCAAAAATTCCCATTTTTGTTCAAAAAAGAAAAAGTTCATGGATAAAAAATCGGCTTTTTTAAAGTTTTTAAAAGAAAGAGAAGGTTTTTGAGGAGGATTATCAGAACATTTCAAGGAAAAATTAACAACATTATGATCAGAGCCGAAAAATCCTGGATCTGTAGAAACGTTAAAAATATTTTGTGGAAAATTTGAAATGACAAGATCCAGGATATTTTCTTTTCTGGCATGTTAAAATCCCCAACAAGAAGAATATCAGAAGAAGAGTTAGATTGTAAAGATAAAAGAAGTTCACAAAAATCTCTTACAGTATCCGTTTGGATATCTGGAGGGATATATGTGACAATTAAGGTGAAGGAAAAAGTTCCGAAAAAGATGTCCAAAACAAGATATTCAATATTTTTGATAGAAGGACTTTTTCTAACCGTAAAAGGAAAATGTTTTGGAATGAAGGCGCAAACACCTCCACCCCGAGACTTTTTCGAATTGGATCTATCAGCTCGAACAACAATAAAATTAGAGTCTCCGACAAGAGTTGAATTGTCATTAAAAGAAAATTTTAAGTTTAATTTTAAGCAAAACAATATCACTTACTTGAGACAGAATTCCAGTTTAAAAATTCATCGAAACAAAATTGATAAAATATTCAAATCAACTCAATTTAGTGCACACCCGAAAATAGTTGGCATAAAAAATAAAAATATTCGTTTGGTAGGCTGCCATACAGACAACTGATGACCTGAATTTTTTATGGGTCAATCAATTTTGGGTCATCAATGGTTCATGCCATTTGCAAAGCATTCTTTTTTATGTACATATTTGGTATATCTGTCATCATTTTACTTGCTATGGTGTGTGTCGTTAACGTTTTTTGTTGTTAACCCAGTAAATATCTCAGCGTACACTAAAAGGGTAGATAATTATGACAAAATATTGTTGAGGGAGCTTTTAAACCCAAAACTTTTGTATTGATTTAATTGCTTAAATTTAGGGACTGTCTAGACGTTACGTAACGAGTTTTATGGGTGGATGGGAATAAGCTTAATATTACGCGGCTTTGATGTCGGCAAAAAGCTTTGATGTTTTGTTACCTATTGGGAGGGAGGGGTTAGAGATTTGGGATTTTACCGTTACTTAACGTCTGGACAATCCCTTAGTGTTTGTGCCATCCTTTTTTGTGCGTTCACTATTTTTTATCTCTCTGATGTTGTATTGCCTCAAAAAAATTTTAATATTCAAATTTTTCAATTTATAGAACTATGATAACCTTTGTGTGCGTTTATTCTTTTTATTTTTTATCATTTTGTATTGATTAAACAATATTAAAAGAGTGCTTCCGGGAAAGAAGAAGTTTTTCTTAATATTTTTCGTCCGTCATCTATCCCGGCCGCTCCATTTAAAAACGTATAAACCATCATTTTATTTTTACACAAAGGATTTATAAAACATATTTAATATGCAATTGTAAAATACAAACATATATTCAAGTAAATTGTACGACCCGAGGTTGTGGATACTTTAATAATAACGAATAAATCCTTTTTCGATTATTTTTTCAGCATCGTTTTCACTAATTTTTCTAAAAAACAATTATTCGATTATTCTTTAAAAAAATCTAAAACAAACTCTTGCAATTGTTGTTGAAGTTCTTTATAAATTAAAACACAAATTAATGCATCTAAAACTGCATAAACTTTTTGAAATGGAGTTAGAGGTCGTTGAGCCCAGTCACTTATTTGCATAGATTTATCCATTTGATATCCTAAAATTTCTTTTGAAAGTTTTGCTAAACTGCAACAATAATTAATATTTTCTGAAAAGAAATTTGCATATTCATGATTTTCATGATTCTGTTTTGAAATGATTTCATCAGTTAATTTTTGAAGACAAAGAACTTTGCTTTCATATCTTAGAAGACAATCTTTTTGGAGCCATGAAAAAGTTTTGCATAAATATTCAAAATCATTAAAAAATGCAAAACCAATGCAAAGTTTATTTGAGCCAAAAAGTTCTTTAAAAAATTTTGTCCATAAAATATTTGTAGTTGTAAGTTCCTCGCATAATTCTTGAATATCAATCAAGCAAAACCATTTTTCTGTTGAAAGTTGTAATACCGTCACCCTGTAACATTCCAAGTAAGGAATTTACCAAATAATTAAATTTACATACACATATTTTTCTTGTTCATTATTTTTTGATCGCCCAAATTCACAATCGATTCCAATTATTTTTGCATTTGATAAATAAACATTTATAAAAATCTTCAAAGCTTCTGCGGATACAACAGTAATAAATATGTAATCATTTCGGCGAAATTTGCATTCCACAATACTGTCTTCAATATTGCAAAAGGTGCTGTAACAAGGATTTCTAAATATACAAGATACAGTAATAACGATAGAAATTTTACATTCTTGAAAAACAAAACATGTGTTTATTGTTAAAATATGTTAAGCATTTTATTGTAGATATTTTTGGAAGTCAAACAACTCATTTAACAACTAAACTCTTTAAATTTGGTTCATCAGATACTTTCAAAGGATCCTTAGTTTAAATTTTAAAACACTTACATTATCTCCGAATTCGTTTCTAAATCTGATTTTTCACAAATTTTCATTTTTTCGGTGAATGAATCTTCAAAATATTTTGACCAACCAGAAACATTTTCTTCACAAATAATTTGAAGAAATTCTAATTGTCGATGTTCATCAGCTCCTTTCAAAGCGTACTAAAACCAGTTTTTATGCAAATTTTTTATTAAATAATAATCCTTACCGAAGCACATAACTCAAAAATATTGCTACTCCAATTATGATAAATATTTTTTAAGCTCCCAAAAAGTTTTTTCCATGTACAATAAAAGTTATGTATTTTAAGATCAATTTTAAAAACTTTTGCTTTTCTTTCAATCAGATAATGTAATCTGTCAACAGTCAATTGTTTCATTTCTTTTTCATATTCTTTTTCAATATCATTATTATAAACAGAAGCAAAAATATCATCAAGAATTTGTAAATATCGAAATTCATCTTCCGACGTACGAAGTAATTTCAACATTGTAAGACTTCCTGATGTATACAGTAAACTTTGACAAACAATCTTAAAAAATTTTTTGTAGTGTTTTTTTCTAACTCCAAGTCAATTTTTAAAATTGATCGTTAAACGTTTTCTAGAATGTGATGTCCTTGAAGTTAACCAAGAAATGATTCTTTGGCTTGTGGATTCACGTTTTCCCATTTTTAGGGGTGAATTCGGCACTTGCCAAAATTTCAGGCCCAATACCCCCATCAAAACGTTAAAAATTCTTTGATCTTTTCCCGCACTCTACTGTCGGCGACAAAAGATCAAAGGTCAGCCCCCCTTAAAACTATTCAGCCCCCACCAAAAAAAATTCCTGGACACGGGCTTGCAAAATTTTAACATTAATTCACGGATATATTGGTTTTTGAACATGCTGAATCCGAATCTGACCGTAGAGGTTTTCATAAGACGCCGGAGTTAACTCTCCATATTTGTTCCTAGTACTCCTAGGGACTATAGAATACTATACACAAAATATTAGCTGCCAAATCCAAAATCTGTATTTTCAAGGATAACACCAATTTCTATTGTACATTGAGTTCACTAGAAGTAAACGTTGAACACATATTTCTGGAAGGATTTTTAATAATTTATGGCCGTCAAATAACGTTTATTAACAACAGTTAATACTATATTTACCGTTTTAAAACGTTAAATATAGTGGTGGGCTGATTTTCTTGAAATTATCTACCGTAAACTAGTGCTGAACTCAATGTACAATAGAAATTGGTGTTATCCTTGAAAATACAGATTTTGGATTTGGCAGCTAATATTTTGTGTATAGTATTCTATAGTCCCAAAGACTGCTATGAACAAATATGGAGAGTTAACTCCGGCGTCTTATGAAAACCTCTACGGTGAAGCATTCGAACAAATTTGGCTTCTGCAAGTTCCAGAATGTTCTAATTTTTAGGTATTCTTAAACGTTTTTGGAAGAATTTTCAGTTTTTTCAAATTTTTTTCAAACAAAAACTATTAGGCTTTGGCAGTTAATGTTTTGCTCATAATTATTCCTACCTAATACCTATATTATGAGCAAATATGAGGACTTATATCCGGCATCACTTGGGATGGTCTACGGTAATGGGCCTAACCAATACCATCAAAATTCAAATCCTTCATTTTGCCCGAAGGGCTTTGAACGCCAAAAATTAAATTCTACGATCAACTTGAGAATATCGTATCCCCATTTTAAAAAACATGGTTTAATAAAAGAACAAACTTTTTTCACATCTTCGTAATCCAATTCAGCAAAAGAATACTCCATAAAAAAACTGACTGCATAAGAGAATGTTTCCTGTTCTTTAAGATTCTTTCGGGCTTTGTTTAATTTTCGTTTTTTCATTGTAGTTATATCTCTTGGATCTACTTTGACCTAGAAATATCCCTATTTAAAATATGTAAAAGTTTAATAAATCATACCTTCACCATAATTAATTTTCAAAACTCTGATACAAGATTTTCAAGTTTTAAAATTTTCGAGGATATAGATTATTATCAATTAATATGGTCTGTTTACCAAAATATCAATAAGTTTTTATTGACCTTTATATAAGTTTAATTTTTTGTAATGAGCAGAATTGCACTTTGCACAACTACTTTTTCTTTAAATGGAGCAAAGAAATTAATCTCTGCCCAATTAGAGAAAAGAGAAAGACAAACATGAACTTTTAAATTATTTGCTACCAATGGTTTTGTTTATTGATCCCGTAAGAATGACAATTAACTGTAAACTAAAAAAGTGGTGTTGTATCTCTGAGGCCCTGGCTCAGTATTTTGATGTTTTAGGCCAAAACATTCGGGCGCAATCCAAACAAAATTTTTAACCAATGTTTTTTCTTCAAAAATAAGCCTTAAATGAAACCATTTTTATTTATTCTTATGATTGACTTGAGTACGGCATTAAACTTGCCTAGGTTTTGAAAAATCCTGACATTTCTGCATACACTAGTCCAAAAATGAAGTATCTATCTTCAAAACTGACAATATGCCATCAATTTTAAAAAGTCGACTTTAACGATTAAAATCCAAAATTTTTGCTTTTTAATTCTTTGAAATTTCACGAAAAAATGAAAATTTTCAAATCGACGGCATTTTGAACATAAAACCTTGATTTTTTGACTATAATGTGTAGAAATATCTAGAATTTTATTTTAATGTCCTACTTTTTGCAATCAAAACCCCCATTGCAAATTTATTTGAATCACCCTGTAAAAACATTAACCAAGAACATTCTTGAAATATTCATGTTTTGCATCTTTTGTCAAACATTATAAAAGATCCAGAAGGTGTTAATTTTGTTTCTAAAAAACATATTTCAAAAAAAATTCCATTAGTGTTCAGGGGAGATTGATTTCGTTGAACACCACTGATTTAATTATGGGAAAATGATATCATGATTTTATTTCTATTTGATTGAATATTTCTATCTGTAGCACTTATGTCAAAAACTGTATCAAAAAACGATTTGTTTCCATTAGTACTGTCTAGTTATTGTCATATTTAAGCAATTCCAGCTTTTTCAAAAAAGTACCATTTTTTGAGGACAAAAAATACAAAGAAAATGAAGTTTTACGTTTTAGCACTTTTCTTTTTGTTTGCTGTTGCAATTTTTGCTGATGCTTATGTAAGCTTTTTCTGATTACAAAATTATTTTTTTCAAAAAATTTAGGTTGCATTTTTTAGGTTCTTGAAAAAAATGATGGTGGACGTCACAAAACCGAAGAAAGAAAAAAATATCTTCCACCACCCGGACTTCCTTGTACATCAAATGCGGATTGTCCCCCTGGACAAGTTTGTGTTTTCCCATTCCCTGATGATGGACCTGGCAAATGTGAATAATAATAAATAATGATTTAAAGTTTACTTTGAAAGTCAAAAATAAAGATTTAATTTCTTCTTTTTTTTCACAAAAAATTTGTTATTGATAACTTTCACTTTTTTAAGTGAATTGTGTCGTCTGTTTGAGTTTAAAAAATTTACCTGTCACATGATTCGCATCATAAATACAAAAACAGGAAGTAGAGAAAGTCACGGATATTAAACTTGACTCTTTTTGATTCGATCAACATTTTGCTAAAAAGAATTTCAAGACTAAAGTTTCGTTATTTAGTTTTAAACAATAAACAATATTGTTAATTATTGAAAATATATATTATATTCATTAATATTGTCTTTATCTGCCTTTTTGGCTATCTAAACAAATGGTTTAATTCAAGCATTTCTTTGTAATTCCATTATATGCTTTTAATCTTTAGGCTTTTTAAATGATATGATTAAAAAAAAGTTTTGAAATATTCAAAGAAATAATCGAGAAACAAAATGAAGCATTTCTACGAAAAAATTGTTATTTTAAAAAAATGAAACATGGACACTTTATCTTCTTTGGCATTTGAAAAAAAATGTTGTTCTTCAATGACAAAAAAAAGTATTTCATCATTTTGAATGTGATGAAATGTCCGTGAGAAAAAATCTGCTGTTTTTGCGAAAAACTTTGGTCTTTATTTAAGCCTGTTTACTAATTTTTGAATTTTTTTGCAACCGATGGAAAATAACTTTGTAAGTGTTTTCGATAGCTACAGAAGATATTTTTATGATAATTGTCAAATTTGAAAACAATGATTTACAATAACAATAAATTGTGCGATCGAAAAACTGCAATGTTCTGCAACAGACGATAATAGCATTTCTGCTGACAAAGAAAAGTAGTTTGAATGATTTCGTTTTTGGTTTGATACATGTATATTTAATTTTTAATTCTATGTTCTTTAAACACGATTTTAAGAAATTATTTTATTTTCTTAGTCATTTAGTTTTATTTCATCAGAAATGCCCCCATTTGTGTAAGATCGAAAATAAAATTGTAAAAATTATTTGTTTAGGGATTGTCCAGAAATCACGTGACCATAAGGGGGAAAAAAAGATTTTTTTTGAATATTTTATTGAATTTGGGAAAAACAAAATCGTCAGTTATGAGAAAAATGCTTTGTGTTGGTTAAAAAATTTGTCAATTGCGACATAACACCTGAAAATTACATTATTAAAAATAAAAACATTGTACGTTAACATTGAACACATATATTTAATTACTTTAAAAAACAATAACATCCTTACAGTACACGGAAAAGTAGTTTTTGTTTAGAAAACGCATGCTTTAATCATTGATCTATTTTTTCTTTCAAAACAAGATATTTATCGTTGTCATCAAAAGCGCAGTTAAAATATTGAATCAACAGACGCTTTGAATTTTTTATTTGTAATCTTTTTTTACTTTATTGATTTGAATGTTTTATTTGTTAACAAAATCATATGATAGTTTATAGAATGCGATAAAAAGATGTTCATTTCTAACAGGATAAGAACTGGAGAAAATGATCAACCTACTGAAACATTTTTAAATAAAAAGGAGCAAATTCCATTCACACGAAAGTTGAAAGAGGTGATGAATCAAAATCTTCAATTAGCCACTCTCAATTTTTATTTTTAAACATTGCTTTCAAAGCAGCGAGCTTTTTTTTTGTTGTTTTACATTTTAGTCTTTCCAGAAGCAAAACATTTTTCATCGATATATAACGGTTCTTTTGAAATTTGCAGGCGGTATCAAAATATGTGTGACCTGTTGTAAAAATTGAAAAAATAAAAGAGTGTCAGTAAAATTAAGACAAAAAATGTTGGTTTTGTCGTCAATGATAGAAATAATAAATTTTAGTTTTTTCTTTGAATTTTTAATTTTTGCTTGATATTTATAAAAGCAATTTTTTGTTGTTTGATATTTGCGTCACCGACTTTCACACTGAAACATTTGATTTACCAATTGATCTTGCAATATTAAAAAAATGTTTTGTAATATTTGTGTTATTTTATGCAGACTGATTTGTTTAATTGTATGTGACTTTCACGAATATTTATTTCAGCACAAATAATATCGAGTCAAATTTCTCTATATTAAAACATTTTTATTAAAATTGTTATTTCTTTTAGTAAAGTATTATTTCCATGTAAAATTTTATGCGTAGAATTATATTCAGATGTTTGAATGATTTTTTTTAAATATTCTTTGTATGGCAGAAAAATTATTTACGAAATCAAAACAAGCAAATTTCTTCTTCGAAGTTAAAAATCAAAATAAAAACTGTTTTAAGGGAAAAGATTCGATAAAAAGAAAGAAACAGTGACACTATTTGTGTCTATTGCATTTGAATTTCAATGTAATAAAAATACTTCATCATTTTGAATGTGATGAAAAGTCGTGGAAATAATCTTCAATGTTTGCGAAAAGTTTGTTAAGTTTATTCAAGAATTTTTGAATATTTTGTTCGGCAACCTAAGAAAGATTAAAATTATTTTTCGAAAATTGCAGAAAATATTTTTATGATATTTGACAAATTTAATTACAAACATATAATTTATTATTATTAGCCGATAATAATAAATTATGCAATTCAAAAACAACTAAGTGATGATTTAATTTTACTAATAGATTTACCATTGCATCCTTAATGATATTATTGATTGAAACATACATTTCCAACCTTTTAGAAATAATTTTGACAAATTTTTTTGACTCTAAAAATCATAACGCCTCCATTTTAGAAAAACCCATAACACTGAATTAACAATAATGACATTTTCGCCGACAAAGAAAATCGGCTTTAGTAAAAACTCCATTGAAGGGTAATTTGTTTTGTTCTTGTTTTAAAAAAACACAATATTTTAAAATCGATAAATATATTTTCTTTTGAAGAAAGTCACTTTAAAAAAAATTTGTGTTTTTTGCAACATTTTCTAAAATAAAATATGAAGAAAATGATGACGGAAAAAAGATGTCGTCAAAAAATGAATAAACGATTGCAGTTTTTTCTTTGAATTTTTAATTTTCGCTTAATTTTTATAAAAGATAAAAGCAATTTATTGTTGTCTGAAATTAGCGTCAAAACAATGTTTGCATTAAAAAACCACTGCAAAATGATCAAACAATAATAAAAAAAAGATTTTTGATTTTTGTTTTTTTAAACACATAGTTTATTAATGTAATTTGTGACTTTTGCGAATCTTGTTTTCAGCAAACTTTTTTATGTAACAGCTTTGAAATATTTCAAAACATTATTTCTTTAACGAATTTACGTATTATATTTTTCAAAAATTTTAAAAAACAAATACCTATGCGTCTATGATCAATGTTTTTAAAAAGATTGTAAAAAAGACAAATGATACAACCGACAGTGTTTTTTTCTCTCTCTTTTTAATGCTTTAAAAATGATGACAAGATTTTTAAGGCAAAAAATATGTCTTGCTAGACACATTTTTTTGCTACATTTATTTTTTTCAACAACATCGAAGCGACTGTCAATGTTAAAATTGGTCAGAGATGTTACAAACTAAAAAACGAAAAGCCGTGAAATGTTTTTTTATATTGATTTGTTGAATATTTCATGAAAATTCAAAGGAAAGTCAAATAAACAATTTAAAAGTGTTCGATATTTTTAAATTTTGAAAAGTTAAAGATGGTTGACATATGTTCAAAAAGCTGATAGAAGCGCATTAACAATTAAAAGCTCAGTTTTGGCACAATTTACAACTGAGTCGTATAATAACTAAATGATGCCAATCTTTTGTTAATGGATTTGGATTACATTGAAAACCTTCAGTGCAATGTTTATGAAAAATAGTTTTTATGTATGTAACACTTAATATTCAAATCTAACAAAATCTTTTTTTTATAATGTTGAATTTTTCAAATCTGTAAAGTCTTTGTCTTTATCTACATAACAAAAACTTATCCCTTTGAAAACATATTCTTTTGCAGAACACTGTATTAATTTATGCTAAAATATTCAAATACCGAAAACTATAAAAAGAATATAGATTTTCTTCATCGCATCAATGAAACAGTTTTGAAGATAATGAAATGAAAAAATATTTTCTTGTATGTTGATGCAAAAAAGTGGTTTTAGAATTCGAAGAAAACAAAAAAAAGAAAAGTGCAAAAGGGTTAGAAAAAAATTCAGCGACAGCGACATTTCGTAATATTTTTTGATTTTTTTCCAAAATACACAATTTTTGTCACGATGATTTTGTCGTTAAAAAAGGAAAAATCGATGCAAGTTTTTTTCTGAATTTTTTAATATTAATGAATTTTGTCAAAGAGGTAAAAGCAATTTAATGGTGTTTGATATATGCTTTAAAACAAGTTTCACAATGAAAAAAGGGAAAGTGCCATGTTCTAATTCAATATTTAAAAAAAGAAGATTTAATGATTTTTGAGTTTTTCATGCAGATAATTTTTTTAATTATTTGTTACTTTGACAAATGATACAATGGACCTTGTTTTTTCTCTCTTTTTAATGATGACAAAACAAAATAATGACATGGTTTTTAGAGCAAAAAAATATGTTTTGTTTGATACATTTTTTTGACCACACATTTATTGTTTTTAACAACGAAGCAAGTGGCAACAAAACCAATTCAAAAACTGCAAATAAAAAGCTGTAAAATTATGTCAAATTAATAAACGTTTGTGCAGTTGAATTGATTTTTATGTTTTTTGAATATTTTAATAGACATTCAAACATCAGATGAAAAAATTTTAAAGTCGCTGATCTTCTGCTTGTATTAAATATTACAACTGGCTTATCGATATGGTAATATTGAATGCACATTTAAACAAAAACCCGATTTTGATCCGAACAGCAACTTCTAAGAAATGAAATATAAAAATCCAAATTGATTTTTTCTTAAATTCAAAGCCAAGTTATTATTTTCAACAAATTTTTAACAATAAGACAAATCAAAATTGCGTGTAAGAAACTTATTCACGATGGGTCTCGTCCTTTAATTTAAAAAATGTTATGAACAAAAGTTCATAGCACGCATCAAAAGTATATTGTAATTATTAAACAATCAAACCTGACTGGTCAATAAAAAAAGACGTTATAATGATCAGATTCAAAAACAAGTTAATAATAAAATTTATAAAAAAATCTGTTTTTTTTTAAATTTCAAACACGAGTGGTTCTTCTCCTTTAACACTATTTAGAATTTTATGCAAATTCATTGTGTCTGTTTGAGTTTAATTAATTGATTTGTTACTAAATTGATTAACCATTACAAACAGAAGAAAGATAAATTATGCACGGTCTTGTTGATTTTTTTGGTTCATCCACATTTTACTTATGGGCTTCAAGACTAACGTTTTCTGCTTTTAGCTTGAAAAAGTTAAAAAAAAATTAAAAATATCATTGTTGAAAAGGACAGTTTTTGTTTTTTCATTAATATTGAGCGATTTGAATCTGTTTGGTTCTTAATAAATGGTTAAATTTTAATTGTGGACAAAAAAATGCATAAAAGCATTTTTTTGTCCACTCCAATGTTATGACAGTTATAAGTCGGTTCATTTTTTTAAAATACCAATTTAAACATTCCAAAAAAATCAAGAAGCAGAAACATAAATTTCTTCTATGTGAAAATTTGTCATAATATTTGGAAAAACGAAACAGCGTCCCTTTTTTCTATTGCGTTTGTAAAAAGATTTTGTTCTTTAGTGACAGAAAAACATTCCATTTTCTTAAAAGTGATGTAATACCTGAGAGAAAAAATCTTTTGGTTTTTGCAAAAAAATATACTATATAAAATATTTTTTTTGTTCGGTAATAAAAGAATTCTTAAAAATGCTTAGGGAAAGCCTTTTATGATTTTTTTTGAGACATTTGACAAATTTATTTATTTTTTTATTTATTTACGTGCTCGAAGCACATTGAAAATATAGTGACAAATTAAAATTATATGCAATTAAAATAAAAAGAGAAAATAAAATAAAATACATTTTAGTGATAAAATAAAAGGCCCTAGAGCCTTTAAAACTTGTTCCCCAACAAGTCTTCCAAAACCAACTCCTTAAAATTCTTTTGTTTGAATTTTAATTTTATATTTTTTAGTAGATCGTTAAAAGTGGTTGCTGTACGAATAAGGAATGAATTATCTCTAACTTTAACTTGAGTGCAAATCGATGTAACAAAACGAGTACCTTCATGGCGTGGTAAAGATTCATCTAATTTTAGGTATCCCTTTAAATTTTTGTCAATATCAGCGAGATTAAAGTAAATTTTCTGAAGAAGTGCCAAATCTGCCACTATGCGTCGATCTGTGAAAGAATTTAAGTTCAACGCAGAAAGACATCCTTCATAGTTTTGTACTGAAAGATTTGGTTTACGTCTGCAAATAAATCTCGTTGCTACTCTTTGAACTCTTTCAAGTTTGTTAATTAATTTCTTTCTAGACGGGTTAAAGATCGGGCTGCAAAATTCTAAGTGGGGCCTAACGTTAAAAAAACATGAAATAAACCATATTTATTGATTAATGACGTCAAATCATATATATTTGAGAAAAAAAAATTAAAAAACGTGAATCTCACGTTCAACAAAAAAAAGAAGTCGGAAATTGATAAAAAAAACAAGAAAACACAAACAAACTTTGACCAAAGGAACTGCAAAGAAAGAAGTCGTTAATTAATTGACGAACTTTTAGAGTATGATTCATAATTCTCGAATTCGATTAATTTTTAAAACGATTTCTTAAAGCATTAACTTATTCTTAATTCAATTAATTTAAATTTATTGACTCAAACAAAATTGCTTTCCAAAAATGATGACAATTTTTTTGACATTGAAGATAAAGAGTTCATTCAATCAAAGAGGTCATTTCGCAGTGTTTTCTTTTTATCATCAAAAATATACTTTGCATCACGCTTACTGAAAAAGGACTAGACATTCTTTGATCTTATTTGTTTTTGTGGGCTATAAAAAATGGGGCAAATGAAAGCTGCAAATTATCAAAACCAAACAAAAATGTTCAAGTTTTATGTTTTCTTTGTTGTTTTACCGCTGATTATTATTTCTGCTTCATCAATTCCACAAATTTGTAACAAACTTTTAGTTTCCAGATATTACAATTATGCTAATGTCGCGAATTTTACACTTTCTGCAAATTTAGAAATTTTCAAAAATTCTAATTCTTCTTCCACCATTTCTGTATCGAATGTTTTAATAGAAGGTTACTTAATTTATGGAGTTCCAGATTCTGCTTGTGTTGACATTGATTCCACTCCCCCTTCTCCGGATTCTGAAACTTGCTCAAAATCACTTTCTCAACCTTTTATATTTACAACTCAAAAGCCATCCTTTAATTTGAATATTCATTTTCCGCTTTCTGGGAAATACTTTAATTTATATTTCGGTTTTGCTGATGACGGAACTTTCACTTATATTGATGGAACATTTTTTACATCAAAAAATTCCAGCTATCATTTTATTGAAAATGATGATAATAATAGCAGCAGTATTTTTACTCAAACTTGTACCTCTTTTATTCCTGCTCCGACTCCCACTCCGCCAACTTCAAACTCTTCCAAATGCAAAACTTTCAAAAGTCAAATTACAATTTTAAACACCGATGATAATTACAGTATTTTTGCAACATCTTCTATGAATTGGACTTTTACCGAAAACGGAATTAAAGCTGTTGGAAATTCCTCAATTCCTATGAATTACGAATTTACATATTATATCAATAATGGTTACGGTTGTAAAAGGTAAACATTTATCAATCAATAAAACTTCTTTTTTAGAAATTTTTATTTTTTTAGTGATTTTTGTTCTCTCCCAATAAAAAAAGGTGATAAAAAGTTGGTCATTTTTGGTGTAGTTGAGGAACAAATGGGATGGGAAAGATATTATTTTCCAATTCCTTTCGTGGGCAGAATACTTTTAAGAGGTAATGAAACTTTGATGGCGGAAGGCATTCCATTTTCACCCTTAAATAATTGTCTTTATTTTAATTTTCCATTTTCTGCTACTCAAGTTTCAACTAATCAACTTTGCTGTATTGAATTTGAAAACTATTATTAGTTTATGTGGTAAAAATAAAAAAAATAAATATATGAGCACAATAGACGTAATAATTTGTGGAATTATACACCAGAGGTTTATCCGGCATGCCTTTGGCTGAAATTTTGTTAGTATTTTTTTATTCTTTTTTATCTTTTGCAAAGAATCAGTTGTCTGTATCACAAATAGGCATGGCCGATTGACCATTTTTCAAGTACCGTCCCGACCCGAAACGGGACAACACTAAAATGTGGTTCCTGTCCCGGTCCCGTCCCCGGGACGAAGACATTTTTTTCAAATTTGCCTTGGTACCCCCCTTTGAATTTTTTTTCCAATCCGAAAAATCGAGTCCCAGTCCTGCCCCCCCCCCCCCCCCCCCCAAAGAGACGGGACAGGGTCCTGGTGGGACCAGTCGTCCCTTGACCATGCCTAATCACAAATCAAATATCTTTTTGGGTGCCGTTGAAACTCTTTTGTGAGATGAATTTGTGTGAAGGCAGTTTTACATTGTAAGAACTTACAGTATGTGTTATATCCCACATACATGAGTGACGTGCAACACGAAATAAATGTTAATTTCCAAAAGAGTGCCAAATCGTCAGCTCTAGTATAATTTTCAAGTTTTACAGTTGCAATCATTCTTTCAACAACTGCAAAAATAAAGGAATTTCGGATTGATTGCGAACAAAATGCCATTATCTGTCGAAAAATATCCACCGAGAAATGTGATTGCGAATTGTATATTAAATAATAAATTCCAATATAGATGGAACAAATGGATGTGCATATGAAACATGGTAAACAGCATGTACACAAAAGTAATCTAAAAACAAGAAAACATATTTTATGTCAAAAACTTTTGAATATTCGTTTAAATAGAATTTGTCCTAAATCACTTACCGTATCGCTCTTGGAAGAATTCGAATGGTATGTGACCTTGTTATCGTAACATATATCCCAGTGATAAGCGTTACCACTGAAAGTGTTAAACTAATAATATAACATGTGACAAAAAAACTAGACATTTTAAACAAATGATGCTGGGAAAGATTTTTTTTAAGTTTTGTCTGTTGGTAAAGGGTAAAATGTTAATTAAAACACAGGTTAGCCGTTGCTCATATAATTAATTTTTTTAATTATAGTGGGGGAACAAAATAATAATTAAAAGGGACTTTTTTTGTTTGTTTAACACGCGACTTAATGCATTAAAATTTTGTAAGCTTTATGAATTTTATATTTTTCTTATTAAATTATTTCAGACAATGAATAATAAATGCGGCGTAAAAGAAATTGGTAGTGTACTAATAAATATACAACTTTTTTTAAGAGTGATAGAAAATAATAACAAGTACTCTGTTCCACGCCGCAAAGTAATATGCAAAAATTACTGCTCATTTGTTTTCATATTTGTAAGGAATTTTCCAGAAATCAACTGACCAAAAATTTGTCATTTTTTGGTCAGTTGATTTCCCTCCCCCCCCCCCTTTTTTTTTTTTGTATTGATTCTCTGATATGAAAAATCGATAATTAAAATTTTATTTTTCTTGAAACTGAAAATACAAAATGAGGCATTAGTTCTTTGAAAAATAACAAAATTAATAAATTTTTAATTTTTGTGAAAAACATGGAAAAATACGAATGCTAACGGAGTCAATAATATTGTGCAACAAAACATGTTTTTTCAATTCGGTTTTTGAGGCAGGTAAATACTTTTCTGCTGTTGCTTTCTAATTAATTAACAAAGTGCCATGGATGGCCTTCAAAACTGAAAAATACTTTTTTGCATTGGTAAAATTAACTTTTTTTAAGGTAGTTATGGATAGGGACTAAAACTTACTTCTCCCATAAGAAAAGCCGACTGTTTTCTGTGACTTCTGTGAACTTTTTCATTTCCTCTTCGGTCAAAGTAAAATCAAAAATGCTTATATTATCGAGGATTCGTTTGGGATTAGTACTTCGTGGAATTACAATTATTCCTCGTTGAATCATTTGACGAAGTAAAATCTGAAATAAATAAATTTGTGTAAAAGGCACCCAAACAGTTAGCCTAGGGCAGTTATGCATAACCCCAAAATATTTCCGGTGAATGGCCTTCCTATATGCAAATTTGTGAAAATGAAGTTGGAAAAATCCAAGACCCCGGGGTCGACGATTTTTTTTAAAAAACCCTGTTTCACGCACTCTTGTTGAACTTCATTTCTATAAATTTGCATATCGGGGGGCCATTCATCGAAAATATTTTGTGGTTATGCTTAACTGCCCTGAGGCCACATGGGATAGGTCTCGTTCCAAAAGCGGCGTGGCAGGTTGGGAGTGTCCCTTGTTAATATCATTACACATATATTTAATCACATTCTTACCTGTCCGGGTGATTTATTGTACTTTTCAGTGAGTTCTTTTACAATGGGCAACTCCATTGGATTGGCATCTCCCCAATTTGCAGTCGGATCATACAGCTTTCTTGTGGGTGATCCCAGAGTTGCAAACGACGTGAATGTGATATCATTTTGTTTACAAAATTCATGCAATTCATATTGTGGAAAACAAGCATGACATTCAACCTAAATATTTTTTCATTAATTTTGTATATTAATAAGATTGCGTGTAATCAAAACCTGTAAATTATGGGGTTTAATTTCAGCTTTTTTGATCAAATCTTCCATTTGTGGAATTGTAAAATTTGATAGCCCGATAGCCTTGAATGTGCCGGCTTTGTAATACTTTTCAAGGACATGCCATGTCCCAATATGCGGAACTAAATCTGGTACATATTTGCCGTTTTCTTCCTGAAATATATACATAATATATTTTAAAATTTTTAGGGGTACAATTTTTTTGGGAGGGTTCGACGTACCTTGACAGGAGTTGGACCATGAAGAAGAATAAGGTCAATATAATCTAGACGCAATTTTTCCATTGATGATTTTATAGATTTCTCTACATTCATAGGGCGAAATTCGGTGGGCCAGACCTAAAATACTAAAACTGAGCAAAGCCCAGCTGTATTCGTTCCGTTCCATATTTTTACTCAACCCGTTCCCGTCCCTTCCGTTCGGCACGTCAGGAACGGGTATACGTTCCCATTCCGGAACGGGAACTGGACGGAAGAACGGACGTTCCGGAACTGAACGGTGGAGACACTGGTCCAAAAACAATCCTCACAAGACCCTACTTTTGTTGTGATAAAAATTTCATTTCTTTTAATATTTCCTTCTTTAAATAATTCTTCCAAAAATTCCCCAATAATATGCTCATTTGCATAAATTGCAGCAGTGTCGAATGCCCGATATCCAGCGTCAATTGCAGCACGGAAAGCATTTTTGAGTTCATTCATGTCTGGCGACTCCAAATTTCCAGCAGTTCCTAATCCGATAACGGGAATTTCCACGCCATTATGCATTTTAATTGTTAGAATTTTTGGAGCCATTTTTTTGAAAAATAAGCAATACCAAAAATAAGTAATTTATCTAAAAATAATTTACAAATATTAAAGGTATATAAAAAATAAAATTATTTTATTAAATTAAATTAAAAAAAGGAAAGCACAATAATTTTTAAAATGAGATACTTTTCACTTTTTTCAATATAAACGGATTATATCCAACAACAAAAAAAAGCATAGAAAATGTGAAATATTTATTCTGAAAAACCATAAAAGTACATTAGGGTAAAAAATTGTACTCTTTAGCAGCAGAATGTTTAAAGGAAAATGTGAAAGTAGAGATAAAAAATACGTTTTCGATCAATATCAATACAGTCATTTTACTTTTCATTAATTTGAATAATATTGAAACTGTTAATATTAATCCAAAAAATGATGGCAAGAAGTATTAAGCAATAGCATTTTAGATTAAAAAAAGTTCCCCAAAAATTTCAAGCAAAACAGAAAAAATTAAAAATTAAGTCAAAAATTTGAGTTTTTCTTTCTTTTTTTTCGCTATGACAAAAATCAAAAGAATTTTTCAAGTAAACAATTTTTGAAAAAAAAACAAGAAAAAACAATTAAAATCGTCAAGTTAAATTATGCACAAAATACAAAACACAAACTGATAAAAATGCATAAACCTTACATGATTGTTTTCTTCTTTCTGCTTTGTAGCCCATAAAAAAATTGGAGAATAAAACCCCCCAAAAATGGTTCATTAATATAATGGACCTGATTAAATAAAAAAATGGTTAAATATACACTCCATTATTTTCAAGCCCGGGGGCAAGGAGAATGTGCCCGTTTGCTTTTGGCTTATGGTGGCGAGAAATTCGAAGATAAGCGGTATTCCCTTGAAGAGTTCAGAAAAACCGTAAAAAGTAGTAAGTTAAAAGTATAATTTTGTTTAAAAAAATTACCGTATCCTTTGTTTTAGTACTTTTAAAAATTAGTGTTCTCGTTCAATAATAAGTTATTATTGAACGAGAATCAACAAGTCTGTAGTTTTTAGTGAACACATAAAAGTTTGCAGAATGAGATTATTTTAACAGTATTGGATTACTCGAAAAAACGTTTAACAAATAACATTTAGAATCAAAAAATATTAAAAAAACTTTTAGCTATGCCAAATGGCCAACTTCCTGTCCTTGAAGTGGATGGAAAAAAGTTATCTCACCGTAGACATCTCCAACAAATGATGGAGTTGAGGGCCCATATTTTGCCCAAAAACTCGTCTAGTATAAGGAATAATTGTGGCAAAAAATTAGCTGCTAAATCCTCATACTGTAGATTTAACATGGACTTAAAGTTACGGCACCTGGCTCACAAATGACGCATCTTGGCTCACAAAAACTAAGGGCATTATATTTTACGACCCTGTAAGGTATAAAAATTTGTATATATTATATTTAAAAATATTTTGAAGGTCCTAAATATATTAAAATACCATCGAAAGTTTTCGTGTTGGGATCAAATTTCATTAAAATGTGGCCACTAATCAATTTTTGTCCAAATATTGCAATTTTTTATTTATCTATTATTTTAAAAAAAACAATTTCTAAATTAAAAATTTTGAGCTTTTCTTGCCTATTATTGATTAAAATTTCCTAAAAAAAAAGTTCCAAAAAAATCATTTATAATTTTTAAAAAACAACAGTTAAATAAAAAATTGCAATATTTTGACAAAAATTGATTAGTGGCCACATTTTAGTGAAATTTGATCCCAACACGAAAACTTTCGATGGTATTTTAATATATTTAGGACCTTCAAAATATTTTTAAATATAATATATACAAATTTTTATACCTTACAGGGTCGTAAAATATAATGCCCTTAGTTTTTGTGAGCCAAGATGCGTCATTTGTGAGCCAGGTGCCGTTACTTTAAGTCCATGTTAAATCTACAGTATGAGGATTTAGCAGCTAATTTTTTGCCACAATTATTCCTTATACTAGACGAGTTTTTGGGCAAAATATGGGCCCTCAACTCCATCATTTGTTGGAGATGTCTACGGTCAAAGTGAAGCCATTTACCGATATTTAGCGAGAGAATACAATCTATATGGCAAAAATAACTGGGAAGCTTCTATCATTGATTCCATAATGGGACAATACAAAGATTTTTTTGATCAAGTCAAAGATTTTGTTTTAACCGCCGCTGGCTATGCTGATAAAGGGGATCTGGTTGGTTTTTGTTTTTTAAAATGGAGTTATAAGTTTTAAAAAAACTTACAACTCCATTTTTGCTTTTTTTAAATATATTTTTTTGTCCTTATAATCCGCCGCTAATATTTACCCCATAACTATCCCTACTCACGGCCATTATATGGGCAAAGTATGGGGTATAATCTCCGTCGTCCTCTGGGGTGGTCTATGATTAGATTTTTGCGGTTTAAAATGTTGAAAAAACCCTTAAATGCAAATTTTCACGATTTTTAGATTGTTTTCATTGTGTTGACATTGTTCTTTCAAAAATAACTCAACATTTTTTAGGATACCCTTCGAGAAGATCTCTTTAATCCGGCATCAATGAAATTTTATCCTATTTTACAAAACTACATCAAAGAAGCCGGCAACGGATATTTAACTGAAAGTGGCCCAACTTGGATTGATTTTTTCTTTGCAGAAGAATTCGATGGTACAAATTATTTATCTCCAGGCTTTTATGATTTATATCCTGAATTTAAACAACTAAATATCCAAGTTCATTCTTTACCAAATTTGCAAGAATATTTAAAAAGTCGGCCGCATTCAGCGCTATAAAAAAATAGCAGCAGTCAAATTTTTTCGAACATGAATTTATAAAAGATAAATAGTTAATTGATACAATGGTAGCAAACATTTTGGTCAAATTACCCGATTTATCGGTGACTTAACTGTCTGAAGCTCAATTATTTTGATGAGAAAAATATTAATTTTAACAAGGAACACTATCAGCATGCCTCGCCGCTTTTCGAACAAGACGTATCCAAATATGTAGCCCTGTGGCAGTTATTCAAAACCAGATAAAAATTTCAGGTGAATGGCCTTTTATTATGCTAATTTATATGTAGAATTGAAGTTCGACAAAAGTACGTGAAAAAGGGTTTTTGAAAAATCATCGACCCCAGGGTCGTGGATTTTTCCAACTTCCTTTTCGCAAATTTGCATATAGGAAGACCATTCACCGGAAATATTTTGAGGTTATGCATAACTGCCATGGGGCTACATATTGGGATAGGTCTTGTTCAAAAAGCGGCGAGACATGTTTGGACTTTTCTTTGTAAGATTTTCTTTAACCACAAAAAACGTGTTTGTTGAGATGTGCAACAACCACAAAGTTGTAGAATGGAATAGATAGATTGCAATGTACTTCTTATTGTGATATAAAGATTTAAAGCAAAATTCAAAAGCTTTTGTTCGATAAAGAAATTTTTATCCAAAATAAAAATGCTTTAAAATTGATCTCTTTCTATCATCAGACAAGGCGTGAAAAATTTGGTAACGTTTTTATATGCATATTTACGTCACATCTTCCGGCAGCATTTATAAGTGACATATTAATTATTTAAATAAAAAACAAAACAAAACACAATTTTTAAAAATTAATCCTTTCTTTCCTGTTAATTAACTAACAAAATACTTGCGTGTTTTCTAAAAGACTGCACAAACAGCATTGTTTTGAAGTTATTTTCTTTAATTATACTTTAAAATTACCTCTAAATTATTTTGCTTTGCGTCTATTAAGCTAATTTGCATGTTTGTCCTTGATTAATTTAAAAACATTTAAATAAAGATTATAATTAAAGCTATATTTTTATTTTTTTTTAAAAGCATCTGAAGTTAACAAAATTTTTTGATATTTTTATATTTTAACAATCTGCAAATAGTATTGTATATAATGGATCCAGGTTCTTATGCAGGAATTCTTACAATTATCTATACTGTATGCAGCTTTGGATTGGTATTTTGTGGATTTTCATTATTAATTATATACAAAAAGACATCTCTTCATAATGCTTTTGGGTGTATCTGTGCTGCACATGCTTTAGCTGAAGCTGTATTGTTCATCACTTTCGCTTTTATTGCTACACCCTTGATTTTAATGTCAGTTATTTGGACTTTAAAAATATTGGATTTTGGCATTTAAAGGAGGATACCGACTTCAAACAAATTTTTGTCACTTTCATTCATTGGAGGTCCCGGTACGAAAATTTGAAAAACTCTGAATTGACATTTTATTTCATAATTATTTTTTCAGATTCCAAAATGGTATAAACTTGCAAAACTGATAAGATATAAGATCAATTTCAACTTTTTGTATACTTTTTCGAAAATTCAAGGATTTGTATAAAAAAGTTGAAACTCAGCTTCTATCCAACCATTTTTTAAAGTTCAAACCATTTTGGAATCAGAAAAAAATAATTTTAAAAGATAATATCATCAGAATTCTTAAATTTAGAGTTTTTAAAATTTTCTTGTCGGGACTTCCAACGAATGAAATGGAATAAAATTTATTTGAAGTCGGTCTCCTCCTTTAAATGGAAAAAAAAAACATTTTTTGTAGTTTTTGGAATTAAAATTTGGATTTTTTCAATTGATTTAAACAATTTTAGTGAAGCTTCATATTCAACTTCAACAATAATCGTAATCACGGGACAACTTTGTTTTTCTTCTCAAATGATTACACTTTTCCTACAATTTCTCAAAGCTTTTAATCGTTTTTTTTCAATCAAATATTTTCAACATTACAAAAATATTTTTACAATTAAAACTTCTCTTTTTTTAATATTTTTATGTATTCTGTTTGGCTTTCTACAAACTATTCCATATATAAATTTTGAATGCAATATAATATACAATGTTGAAAAACTTGGATGGAAAAGACGGGATGCAACTTGCACATCGGTGATATTTGACATAGCAAAATGGAATGGAATATTAATGATTGTGTTATCGGTTTCATTGGATATTATTACACTTTTATATCTAAGATTTTTTGGGAAACTTCTTTCACGTAAGTTTTTTGAAAATTTTTCAACTTTTATTTCTAATCTTTTTGAACCGATAGAATGAACACGAATTATATTGAATTTTTGTTAACACTTTTTTATTCCCGTTTCATAACAATGATGAAATTACTACTATTTATTGACATTTTAATAATAATTAACAAAATTTAGAAACCAAACCTATGACAACGTCTGAAAAGAAATTTTTGATTCAAGTTTGTTTTAAAAGGAGGAGGGAGACCCATTGCAAATAAATTTTTGTCCCTTTCTTTCATTGGAGGTCTCGACACGAAAATTTGAAAAATTCCAAATCAAAGAATTCTGATTAAACTTCCTTTCATAATTATTTTTTCTGATTCCGAAATGGTATGAACTTAAAAAAATGGTTGGATAGAAGCTGAGTGTCAACTTTTTGGTACAAATACGTGAATATTGGAGAATTCAGAGAAAAAAATTGAAACTCAGCTTCTATCCAACCATTTTTTTAAAGTTCATACCATTTTGGAATCAGAAAAAACAATTATGAAAGATCATGTCATCAGAATTCTTCGATTTGGAGTTTTTGAAATTTTTGTGTTGGGACCTCCAATGAATGAAAGGGAAGAAAATTTATTTGCAATTGATCTCTTCCTTAAAATATCTTTCTCTATTTATAAAATGTCATTTTAGACATATGCTACCTCTTTATTTTATGCAGCATTAATTGGTTTTCCATATTTATCAAGTTTATTTGCAAAAAATGATATAATTCGATTTTTGCTTACCACTGGTTGCTCGCTATCGTTTGCATTTTTGAATGAGTTTGTTCTTTATTCTTCCTTTTTTTTAGAATTTAAAAATCTTAGTGACTTTATTTTAGAGCAGTTTTTATCATTTGCGCTGTCAACTTCAAAAACATTTTCAAGCCAACCTCCACAATTATAATCTTGAAGCAAAGTACTATAAGATAATATTAAATTACATGCTTAATATTTTCATAATTTTTTCACTTTTAATTAGTTAAATTTGACCTCTAAATTGTTTTTACGCTTACGTCTTTTATGAAAATCTCCTTTTTGTAAATTTGTTTTATTTTGGAATCTTTTTAGGATGATAAAATAATTATGAAATCGCTGTTGTAATTATGATTTTATAAAATAAATAAAATATGAAAAAGTTATTTATTTAAAAGCTTTCTGCGCCGAAACATCTTTTCAAACTTTACAAGTTTTTCGAATAACGTTTTGAGTTAGAAGTGTTTCAAGCGGAGGTGGAATATCTGGATTTGGAGGATTTTCCATTTGGATATCTTTCAGTGGTGCTTTTGTTGGACAAACTTGTTCAATTTTTGCCTTCCCTTTACAAATAATTCGAGAGTGTTCAGCAAATCTAGCAGGGAGGAAGGGAATCTGTCCACCCCCTTCATACTGTTTCCTTTATGTTGTGCATGCAAATTCACCAGGGATCGCAGATTGAATTCTCAAATTTTTTATTTGTATCACTTGATTTTGACTGCTGTTTTTCTTTGCAAATATTTTTTTGAGATCAATTAAGGAAATGTAAATAATTGCTCTGGAATTTAATATAGCATTAGTTATTTTAACAAAGACACAATTCCTAATCAGGTGTATGAATTAATATGTATAAAAACTTACTCATTAATAGCGGAATGCACTACTTTACCACAACAGATAAAGAAGAATCGCGAAAATTCTGTTGGCACAACCAAATTATAGGCAAAGTTAAAAAATATCAATGACAACATCATAATACTTGAAGTTGCACATGTCTGCAATATTTTAATAAAAAAAGTTTTAAAAAATTTGAGTTTTTTAAAAGAAAGAGACCGACTTTAAATAAGTTTTCTTCCTTTTCATTCATTGGAGGTCCCGACACGAAAAATTTTAAAAATTCCGAATCGAAAAATCCTGATGCAATTATCTTTCATAATTATTTTTTCTAATATCGAAATGGTATAAACTTTTAAAAATAGTTAGATAGAAGCTAAGTTTCAACTTTGCTTCAATTTGGAGTTTTTAAAATTTTTCGTGTCGGAACCTCCAATGAATGAAAGGGAAGAAAACTTAATTGAAATCGGTCTCTTCCTTAAAAAAAGAACATTAATCTAACCTGAAATAAAAAACTTCTTTCTATCCTGGATAATTTTTGTTGCTCTATAAGAAATGATTTAAATAATAACAAAAAATTGCAGTTGCTAATCTCTATTTGCATTTTTAAAATAGACTTACGTGTCACATTTTTGCGTTTTAAATAAAAGTAACTAGCAGAAATTATATTTAAAATTAAAGAAAACGGCAGAAAAATTACATTTGATTTTGTAGATAAATAATAAAATGATGCACATTTATCGGTTTTTAAACTCCAGTAATAATATTTTACATTATAATATAAATAACATTCACCATCAAAATACGGTAATAAAACAATTCCAGATACAATGAATATTGTAAAAACATAAAACATAGTTTTTTTAAATGAAAAAATTGTTTTATATTTCCAATAGAAAATGACAGCACAAAGTCGATTTACAGCTTGAAGACTTTGAATCATCATAATTATTGGTGAAGTGTAAAAGCAAAAATAACCAAGCATTGCTGGAAAAAATTCGAATGATCTGCAATTTTTCAACATGAAAAATGGGTTTATTGTTTTGAAAATAAAATAAAAGTTTTTCGGAAAAATTAATTAAGAAAAAACTATCGTCATGTTGTTGTAATTTCTCCTCACAGACTTAACAAAAAATACTTTTGGCATTATATCAAGGATGCACATCAAAACCCTTGAAAGTTGCAAACATTCTTAAATTTTAAGTAGGCATGGACGCGGGACCAATTTTCAGTCCCGATCCCGCCCCGGTCACGTCCCTTCAAGTTAAGTCCCGCCCTGTCCCGGGACGGAACCAGGAAGGGACCGGGACTTGGAAACATTTTTCAAGTATTGTAAAATTTTGATTTTTTCAAGCATACTGTAAAAAATCAAAATTTTATCACTGGATATATATTATGACTAAAACTGTATTAAAACGACTATAGCCTAAACAAAATTATAATTTAATTTTGTTTAGGCTATAGTCGTTTTAATACAATTTTAGTCATAATAACAAAAAAATGGAAGTTAGGAATAAATTTTAACAAATACACCAAATTTCCTTGAAATAACGAGAAATCTCGGGATCCGTCCGTTTCGTCCCCAGGAGATCCCGTCCCGGGACTAAGCGAAACTTTAAGTCCCGCGTCCATGCTTACTTTAAAGAAACATTGTGAAACGTACTCAAATGCCAGTATTGTTGCTATGGAATATGACAAGCTTCCAAAACTTAAAACTATAATATCTGCAGCACAAAGAATTCCAAAACTGTTGCGTAAAAAATCTTTTTTATAAAGCTTTATTAATGATAAAATGCTAAAAATGAAAGCAATAAAACACCCCTAAAAATTTAAATATACAATTCAATATTTAAATATTTTTATTAAACTTACTGGAGAAACCACCAAAATAATTGTCATAAATTCCAACATCGTTGAAAAATAACAAAACCCTAAAACTTTTAATAAATTGAAAGTTTTTGGCTAACTCGAATGCAGTTTTAAAAGAGTATTTCGTTTTTCGCATTTTTGTTCATTGGTCAATATTGCCATAAATATACTCTGGCGAAAACGTAACTTCCGCTTTTCAACAAACTAATCTTCTACAGTAAAAAGAAATAATTAATACTTTTTAATTAGAGATTAAAAAACATTTGTATTTTAAAACTCCAAACAACTAACTTTCACATCGTTTTTGATTAACTTTCTTAATTATGAGAAAAGTTTATACACTGTCTCAAAAATTAACAAATTGTATTCTAGGTGACATTCCTTGAATGCCATTTACTTCAAAAATAATTAGTTTATGAAATATTTTTGTTATCAATTTTCAAACCTTAATAAGGGAAACAAGGGTGCTATCATTGGTGTGGAAAAAAATCAAAAATGTTTTTGATGACACGAAGGAAAGGCAAAAAAAATTGATTCGATTGCATTTCAAAAGGGGTCCAGTGCAGTGTTTTCGTTTTTTCTGAAACACCGTCGTCAGCGCCGTCTACGCCGTTTTTAAAGATTTTTCTAGTTTTAACAGTATATAAAAATATTTATTAATTGAAATGCCATCAGTTTAAAAACTTGCATTTTCCCAAAAAAAGTTGAAAAAATGAAAAAAGCAAAAATTTATTTTTTGTCATTTTAGTCCACTTTTTTTTTACAAACTCGTACATTCGCAATAACAACATCGAAGCTTCAGTTTTTTCATTTTACATAATTTAAACTTAAGTTTGAATTTGCTGCAAAAAACAAAACACTATCATCATAGAATTCGAATTTTTTGTATCAACCGTAATTTTGCTTCCGACAGTAACAGAAAAGAAAGAACAAGACAATTTATTTATGGATTTTTGAGGAAAACCTATTACATTCAATTTTTTATTGTGTTAAAGTTTTCTTTTTTTAAATATTGTGATGAATGGGAGGTTCTAATTTTTATTAATTAATATTCATGTCACTTCAACTGTTTCGGGTCATGGTTTGTTTGTCATATATAAGAAATACTATTAACAGAAATATTCAAAACGTTCATTTCTTCGTGTCAGCTTTAGTTAAAAAAAAGCATATTTTTGCACGTCTACTACAAAAAAGAGCATTAAAAAAGCGAAAACATTGCCTGTAAAAAATCTTATTTTTAAAAAACATTTTTAGTTAAGAAAAAACAAAAAACGCACCAAAATTATTTTTGGAAGCAATGAAATGAAAAAAAAATGCAACAAGCGAGAAAAAACTTTTTCGACAGCGATATTTCGTAATATTTTTTCTACAAACATTCAAAAAAACTTGATTCTCCCGCCATTGATTTATTTGGAAAAAACGTTTGCGAAATTTTTGTTTGAAAATTTTATTTAATTATATGAAAATTAAGAATTAAAGTAGATCGTAAACGATTAATAACAACAACCTATCGAAATAATTTACTGATGTGAATACAAAATTTGGGCCAATTAAAATCCATATTTTTTAAAATTTTAATTCGAATTAAAAAATGTAAATGAAAATATTTCAAAATGTTCAAAAAATATTTATAACAGTGTGGGAACAATCAATCACTGAAAATTACATTCATGAATACAGTGCTGATTCTCCAATTTTCTTTCTCAGCTTGTTATTCAGCTGTTTCTTTTCAATATTGTTCATACATTTTGTAGTGTTTCTGGCTCTACCAGGCCATTAACTGACTTGTAAAAAACATTTAAAAAATTCATGTTTGAATCTTTTATTTTTTATGAATCATAGGTTATCGTTAAAGATTACCAACGTCTGTCTATCACTTTTATTAATAGCAGATTCATATTTAACCTTCATAGTCAAAAATAGACCATTAAAAATTTAAGGGTTTTAATGTTTTGCTTTAAATTTAAAAGAATTAATAATGAGGACTTTTTGTTATTAGCAAATTTAGTCGTCATCATAATTTAAATTATAAGCCCAGTTGAGGTTTATTCTTTGAAGTTCATCGATGGCACGAATGTTCTCCTGCTTTTCTTTGATTTTTTTAACAAAACGCCAACCATCTTTTTCATCCATTCGCTTTTTTGATATTCTACTTCGTCCTCGAACGTGCTCTGCCCCATTTGTTGGTTTAAAATTCATCTTTTTATTACACAAAAATATGAACAAAAGCAAAAATGTTTAATTTATGTTTCTTTTTACTTTTGTTGATCATTTTGAATGTTTTACTCGATGAAATTAATTTATGGAATGTGATAAAGGATATTTATCATGTTCTTAATTAAGATGGCCAGCTAAATATGCACTGGAACATTTTTTAATAAAAAACTCAATTATACTCACACAAAAGTTAAAAGAGTTGATAAATCAAAATATTCCAATAACATGTCTAGTTTTTTATTTCTAAACATTGCTTTCAAACAAACCAGTTTTCAGTTGTTGTGTTACATTTTAATCCTTTTTGAAGCACAACTATCGAAAACGTTCTTTCGATATTTGCAAGCCATACGGAAATGTGCCTTGTTTGTTGCAATATTTGAAAAAACAAAATGTCAAAAAAATGATGACGAAAAAGAACGAAAGCTTTCATCGTCGAAAAACGAATGATCAATTCAAGTTTTTTCTTTGAATTTTTAACTTTTGCTAAACACATTTAAAAGAGACAAAAGCAAATAATTGTTTGATATTTGCTTCTAAAACAAATTTCACACTGAAAAAAAAACCAACAAGACCAACTGATATTAATAAAAAGTTGAAATGCTTCCGAGTTTTCTCATGCAGTTTCATTTGTTTAATTATTTATTTATTTATTTATTTATTTTCGAAACCCTTTTATCAGCATAAATATCAGATGTAAAAATTGAATGTTACAATTTAAAAAAGAAAAGATATGAAATTTTTTTTATTAATTTTTTGAATATTTGGTAGAAATTCAAAGGAAAGTGAAAAGAACAAATTAAAAATTTTGATCTTGTGCATACAGAAAATTTTACAATTGTTTTACAGAAATGAAAACATCCAATGAACATTAAAAATCAAAAAACCCAATTTTCGCGCAATTTACAGCTTCTTAAAAATTAAATACAAAAATTCAAACGGCTTTTTCGAATTTTATGTGCTATTTGTTTTCATTAAATACCATATAAAATTTTTGGTGTAATAAAAAATACACTGAAAAAAACCGGTGAAAACAAAACTCTCACCGGTGACATGTCGGTTATGAATTCGTCACTGATGGTGATGCAACAGTGTCGAATTCAACACCGGTGAGGGAATTTTTCTCCCCGCGGTGATGGTCGAATTTACGAATACGTCACCGTTTTTTTTCAGTGTATTCTCATCTTTAAAGAACGACACATTTTCTCACACCACAAGTTAATAAAATTTCCCTTTTAAATTAATCTCAAACACGGGATAAATGTTTACTGTTGTGATATTTTTATTGCCCTTTTAAAATACATTTTTTAAATTCGATAATTTTTAAAGTTAACTTTTTTGCAAAAATGAAAAAGTTATGTCACTTTCAACATTGAAATTGAATTCCTTGTTTCTACCGTAACTTTACTTCCATCTTGTTTGTTGACGTTTATTTTCTTTTTGCAGCAACAAAATAATGGAATTACATAAAAATTGATGAAACTTTGTCGCATTGTTTTTCTGCAAAAATTTTAGGCCATTTTTTTAATTCATATTTTTAAGAACTTACGAAAGAAAAAACAGCAATAATGCAGAAGAAATTCTAAAAAAAGTGTAATAAGTTTCTGCTAAATTAGAAATAATTCGTTTAAGAATTGTATCATTTGATCCATCGGTTGTTAGGGTATGTGCCAGATTCCCAAAATACAGTAATAACGATAAAATGGATTGAATCAACAAAAATTGTTCAAATTTTTTTGTTTCAGGAGTCACAGAAATTATTTCGAATCGACTTGCACAAGCTGTTACAACTCCAAGAATGGCAGCAATAATTACATGAATTCCATTAGAAATTGTGCCAACGAAAATTGCCGTTTCTGTAAATGCCGTACAATTCTCATCATCAACAGGATGAAAATAGCAATATCCATTTCGTGTCAGTAAATGTATACTTGGAATAAATGGATAAAGAAACATTGCTAAAATTCCTCCAATCACCAATTTCCAACTCCAAATTGATTCATGCCGCTTCCAAAACCAAACTGCCGTAAATCGATTCAGTGCCATTAAAGTATTCCAAGGTCCTAATATCATTGATGAATACCAGTAAAGGAGATATCCGATATTTAAAATCATGTCATGATGTGATTCACCGGATGTAAACATTCCCAAAAGAACCAGTGCAACAGAAGCTATATCAAATCCAAATCCAATTGTTAGAATACAAAAAAATCCGGTACAAAAATATTTTGTTCTTTTTAAAATGTGGTAAATAAATAAAATTGCACAAAAAAGCTCTAAAATTAATCCCAAATAATAAAGTGAACCAAATGTGATCCCAACTGTGATATCCAAAAATGTTTCATTATCAAAAGTTGAATTCATTTTGTAAAAATAAAGTTTTTGAGAAAACAACTTTTAAAATAATGAAAAACCTTTATAAATTTTTTAATGCTAAAGTTTTTTCATTTTTTTATGTTATTTCTATGGCATCAAAATTGGGATAACATGCACAAATTTAATTTAAATCACCTTTGTAATTAAATGAAATAAACAACTGCGAATGTTCCTTTATCAAATAAAAAAATTAGTGTTTTTGTTAATTGATTTTAAAAAATGTAATACAATTCGAGGAATTTAGATTTTCCAACAAAAATTAGATTATCGTTGAAAATAATCTTGTTTTTGGTACAAATGTCCATCATACTCAAATTTTACAATTTAATGTAAACAGCTGAGTTTTCTTGTTATTGTTATTGTGTAATAAATATTCCGTGAAAGCATCACATTTTCTGTTTTATCTTTTATAAACTACATTAACGATATCTACTGCAACGGGAACACATCCCAAGATCTACCTTTATACCACTCTCTCACGATACCACGCCCTCTTGCTCACTATATCTCTTTCTTTCTCGATCCCTTGATCCCTCACTCGATCAACATCGGTTGATCCACGCCTGATGACGTCACACAACAAAATAAACATTTTTTGCCGCTTGAAAAAATATGATAATAAAGAAATATTCAAACAATTAATTTCGCGGTTTACACTGAAATAAATTAAAAAAGTTTTGAAAAAAACGAAATTTTTTGTTTAAAACCGTAAAAAAAATGTGATTAAATTTTTCTTTCAGAGTTAAAGGAAGATTGTAAAATGTCCCACAATATAATTTTAAAAAAATTAAACAAATAGTAATTGACTTGTTAACATTTTGGCATTTAAGTGTTTTTAGGCAAAAAATTTATTTGTAATTGGTTTCCTAAATTTGTTTTTCTTTCATGATCAATTTTAATAAAATATTCAAAAATTATAAAAACAACATGTTTGGAAAAAAGATTAATGAACTTTTTTGAACAAATGTTCAAAAAAACATATAATGTTGAAAGATCGCGAAGGAAAATGATTTTGAATTAAATAAAATACGAAAAAATGCGACAGGTGAGACAAAAAATTTCACCAACAGCGATATTTCACAATCATTTCCATTTTTCGATTCAAAAATAAAAATTTGTTTGGCTCATTTTGGATTGATTGAGTGAATAGTAAACGATATAAAAATTTATGATTGAATATTTTATTAAATTTTGTAAATAATATTCAGAAAAGTACAGTTTCCATTTTCGAAAGAAACAAAACGTGCATGTTGTAGCCCAATAATAACTTAAATATTTTTTTCTCTTGCTTTCAACCAAAACAAGCAATCAATAATACATTCGTAAAAGGTACAACATGTAAAATCTTAAAATTTTGGTGTTCCTTTTTAAATTTCAAAGGCATTTGTTTGCATGAAATGTCGATTTTATTATATTAACTAAAAAAAAGAATATTAAATTAAAAAAAGTACAACTTTTTTTGGCAGGCCAGTCAACCACCTTGCAACGTTTGTTGCGTGCGTCCGAGTTGAACGAAATGTAAAAAGTGGCAAACTTTTTCGTAAGCAACGTTTTTTCAGTGTTGTGTTTAATAAATGCGTCTTTTTTTGATTCATTTTCTCAGCAGCTTTGTTGCTTGTTACAACTTTAAAAAAAAATGTGAGCAAAACGAAGTAAAGAAAGAATAATTCTGTCGTCAAAAAAACTGATTATCTCTTTAAATTTTTAATTTTCAAAAAATTTTAAACATCAAAACAAATTCATTTTTTTTCATTGTTTGCATTTAAAACAAACCAAACACATAAAATTTTATAAAAATTATTCAGCAATTATTCATTATTAATTAAAAGTCTTTTCCTAGTGTTTTTCTTAGAAAAATATTTTTTGTTACTTTTTGTTCCGATGAATATTTTACTTTTTTTGTTCTTGCTGGTATTACTTGATTATTTTTATTATTTATATGTTTTTACCATTTGACTAGCATCGCCACCATTTCAAAACAAACATAACGACGTCACATATGTCAGTGTTACCATTGAAAAACATAATTTTAAAAAAGCAAAAAGACGTTAAAAACTCTTTTTAACTGAACAAATTTGTCATAATTGTCTCTTGCAACATTTGGTTGATGGGTGGTCGCATAAATTTAAGTTTTTCAACATAATTCACATAAATCCGTTATTAAGTAATATAAAAAAGTATTACTTGTCTTGGGGTATCATTTCAAAAAATCAGTATCTTTAATAACGTCACAGATTGTTTTAATTTTGTGAATGTTTTAGTATGCAAACACAAGAACTTAAGTTTGCAAAAATCATATTTCTTTATTGTTTTTTAAATATAAAATCCAAGCAAAATAATAAACTATTTAAAAAGAAAAATTGCTTAAAGTATTTAAAGCTGAAGCGTTGAAAACAAAAAGAATAAAAACCTTTTTTTTCAATAAAAACTAAAAAAATGCGGCGTCATCAAAAAGAATGAAGACGCCCCTTCTTTTTTAGTTCTAAAAAGCAATTTTTCTCCCGTCCGCATTTCGTCACATTTTTTCGATTTTTTTCAAATCTAAAGTGGCTTTCTTTTTGTCCACATTTTTGAAGCATAAGTTTTAAATTTTTTATTTCTTAAAATTTTATTATTCATCTTTGTAAATAGTAAAGCTTGTAAGTGTTATTCCATCATAATAAAAAAATAGTCATCACAATTTTTTCAAACAATAATTAAAATAAAGATTTTCTTAAATTTACATTTTAACGTTATGTTTTATTTGTTAAAAACGTATCAACACATAGTGACGTAAAACACAAAAGCGACAAACTTTTTAGCGGAAGTAGAGACGCTATTTACAAAATACGAATTTCATTTTTACGAATTTTAATGCAATATTCAAGAAACACAACAAATCAGGAAATTGAATTATCAAGGATTTTTAAAATTTTTAATTTTTGTTTGTTTTGTTAATTCTCCTTTCATACACGTAACTCCCAAATCAGATCTAGGGATTTCCAATCAAATTAAACATTTGCATAATGTTTCTGAGTATCAAACAAAGTGTTATCACTCATTAAAGCTTTTAATTATCAAAGATTATCAGAATTTTTAATTTTGGTTTGTTCTGTTAATTCCCCTCTCAAGCACGTAACTCGCAAATCAGATCTAGGGATTTCCAATCAAATTAAACATTTGCATAATATTTCTGTTATAACCTTGAGCGGCAAAGGATAAACAAATATACGATTTATTGAAGTAATTGACCAACAGATATTACAACAGAATAGAATAGCCGAGCAACGTCAGCAAATGAAGTAATCAACAACGTAATGAGAAGGTTGAAGTTTTGTTTAAGATGTTTCATAAAACCCATTGACTAAAATATTCAAAACGCCTTTTTTTGTTTTAAGAAAGAATGTTTATGCATGTTGATTTTTAAAAGAGATCATCAAAATTTTTTCAATGACTTTTTTTAGTTTGTTTTGTAAACAATAAACGCGAAGAATATGTATTTGGGCGCAATAAAATGGTAAAGAAAAAATGAAACAAGAGAGCAAAAAGACTTCTTCGACAGCGATATTTCGTAATATCAGCATCACTGTGTTCGATATTTTAAAAAACATTTTTTTTCACGTTCGGCTTTTTTTAAGAACTAAAATCAACGATTTTTCATTCCAGTGACTGACTTGTAAGATGTATTTGAGAGATTTTTGTTTGAATATTTTATTTAAAATAAAAATTAGTAAGAATAAAAGTTTGTTATTAAAGATTAAAAACAACTGGTTATCTAAAATATATTATTTTGAAAGATAATGTTGAATGGACCAATAAAAATCACATTTTTGTAATCTTTTTTTAACTAATGTAATAAAAAATTTTCCAATTTTTATATTTTTTAAAGAAAATGGGTTTGAAGAAAGTAAAAAGTACAAACAAAATACGAAAATATGAAGGAATTTTTTACGAAAAAAGTACTAAATTCTTAAATCAATCCGAAAAAACGAAAAACCTCTTTTCATAAATTCCAAGTTTCGATTCCATCGTTCAGAAGTTCCGTACCATTTTTCTTCATTGTAATAGAAGTGATAGAGTGAAGGTTTGATAAACTTCGGTTTATCATTTACTTCTAATCTGAAAAATATAAACATGGTACAAAATGATAATCAATATAAGGAGAAATGATTGAATATTATGATATGCTAATTTGTATCACAGACTCATATCCTATTTTTCGAACACGTACAAATCTCGTGGACTCTTTTCCTTTGTTCAGTTTATTTAAGTCTCAATTGTATTACTAATCCTTTTAAGAATTTGTATTCTTACTCGAGTCTTTTATCCCATAGTTCTTTTGGCATCATATATATGCTAGAAAAGTTATCCAACAATTTCTTTGACTTCAAAGAATCAGAAATTTTGAGGTCCTCTTCCAATTTTTTGATTAGCTCACAATAACTTGGATCAAGTTTTGCATAAAATTGTTGAGAAAACATTTTTTTTTTGTAATGCCACTGAAATATAAAATTGGCCCATTTTAATATTCAAATAAATGCAATTGACACAATCAAAACAGTAGATTAAATTGGTGTTGAAAATATTAGTTGATGATGAAAAAAGTACTTTTTTGAATTTAATCAAGAAACAAAAGTTTACGAAAAACAAAATCGATACTTATTTTTCTTTAATGTTGCAATTTCAAGCAAAAACTGTTTATCTATCTTTTTTTTAGTTTCTTCAAATAGGATTGCCTACTCATTGTCATGTCGACCACACCTTTTGTGTGTCCTCACAACAAAAAGGAATACTTTGGTTTGTTCTTTCCACTTTAAAAAAGCACCTTAGATGCATGATTCATTCATTGTTTAAATAAATGCATTCTGCGCCGAAACATGTTTGACAAGTATTTTTTTATCATATTTCTGATTAAAACTAAAAATTACTTATTTTAAAAAATGATTCATAAGTTTATTGCATTTAAATAACCAAAAAGCCATTAAATTGAAAGAAATTTAATCCATTATTGGATAATTCTTACCATAAAATTAAACTATTTTGATTTATAAATACTACTAGAATATTTAAAAAATAAAAATTACAAAGGAAAAAAATTTAAATTAAACTCCGCAATAAAATATTTTCGTAAATGATGAAAAAGACAACTTTTTTTTGTTCTTTGTTGCAAGAAGGAACACATTTTTTTTCAAATTTAAAAATGAAGAAAAATGAAAAAGGCGGAGATGTATATTCAACAACAGCTTTATTTCGTAATTTTTAAACGTGAATGCCTTTCGTTTTTTAGCTGAAATTAGCTTTTGCATACAAAAACTTTAAAAAAAAATGGAAATGAAATTGTCGAAAAAATTTTTGAGAGTTTTTATTTAAATATTTTATTTCAATTTTGCTGCAAATTCGGTAAATGTTAAAATAAAATAACAGTACTACGCCAAACTTATTTTAATATTGGTTATTGCATTAATAATCTTTTACACCATTTTCATTATAAATTCCATTTATGTACGGTGAAAATCATGTTTCGTATGATATTTTTAAATTATTAAAATACTACAATCTGTCAAAAACTTTCAAACTTTTTTATATTTTATTATGATTGAATTTATCGATAATTTCTTTTTTATTTACACAACAAAAAACTTATCCGGTTGAAACAGATTTTTCTTTGGTGAACACTGTAATAATCTGAGCTTAATCATTCAAAAACCGAGAATTGTTAAAAAGGCATATATTTTTTCTTAAATGCATTGAGAAACAGTTTAGTAGATGATGAGAAGACAAATATTTTTTGGTCGGTAATGAGCAACGCAAAAAAATATTTTCTGAATCAACGAAATTCAATAAAGAAAAAATGCAAAAGGGTGAGACAAAAAATTCCTCAACTGCGGCATTTCGTAATTTTTAAACTTACGTGTTAAATGCCTTTTTCAAAATACACAACTTGTTGTTATTTTTGAATTTTTAATGGCTCTTTTTAAATTAAAAATTATTGCAAACTTTGTAAGGTACAAAAGTGTTAAACGAACGAAAAAAGTCATAACAGTTTTTTAATTCATCTGCAAACAAAGATGTTGCCAATATTTATTTCAAATCCTTTTTTTGTACACTGCAAAAGATGTAATGTTAGATCTGAACAATCTTCATCCCCTGCTAAAAATATTTTTTTTTTTTGTAAAAAGCCATTGTACTTTTGCAGTATCGATGATAGGAGTACAAAATATTCCAACAGCATCTGTAAGAAGTTCAGCAAACCTTTTTTGCAAGAAAACAATAAACAGAATGTTTCAGCGGAAAAACACTTAAAAAAGAAGTTAATAGTCAAAAAACTTTAAATGCTATTTTTTTCAGCTGTAATCCCTTAAAGGGATAAAGCTTATCCGATCCCAGTAAGCTAAAAAGTAAAATATCTATTTTTATCAATCGTAAACTTTAAAAACAGCGGTTTTATAAACGTAAAAAAATTTAGTATGCTAATTTTACAGTTTTATACCTCACATGGATTAAGCTTATCCGATCTCTGTATGCTAAAAATCAAAAAATTGAATTTTCACCCAAAAAAACAGAAGTTTAAAGGCAAAAAAACTTGAATGCTAATTTTTTCAGCTTAATCTCTGAAATGGATAAAACTTATCCAATCCAAGTATGTTTATTATTAATATTTCGAATTTTATCAATCGCAAACGTTTAAAACAGGAATTTTTCAGAATTAAAAATTTTATGCTAATTTTTTCACACTAAGTTTTCAAAGCTTATTAAACCTCAAAAAGCTTAAAATGATTATTTTCTTGACAAAATTTTCTTGAGAATATCTGCAAAAGTAAAGGGGAACTCTGGAAGTAGTCGGGTCGATAGATGCGCGGAGAGAAAATAATGGGGAGAAAAAGAGACGTTAAAGAAACCAAACAAAAATAGTCATAAATATGATTTTTTAAAGGGCGACAGAAAAATTTTTGTACGGGAAAGTTACTGAAAATGAGCTTTAGAAAATTGAATATACTGTAATAACAAAAGAGGATTTATAAAAATAATGCAAGGAGAAGTTACTGTAAATTAATTTGGGCATTTAAAAATACAGTATTTATATTTTTAGAAGCTACTGTAACTGGGTTACGGTGTTTCAAAAAAGTGACTCAAAAATGATTTTTTCTTGCCAAAAAAGCCTGTAATTACAGTAATCAAAAATGTCTAAAATGTAGGCATTGGAAATAGTTCCCAAGACAGATGTCTAAAATATAAGTATTGGCACTTTTTTTTGAATGCTTATATTTTAGACATCCAAAATTTTGAATACTTATATTTTAGATGTCTAAAATATACGTTACATACTACTTACTGCGAAAATGAAAAATGAAGTAAAATTAGGTCATTCTCAATCAAAGACTTATGTATATCAAAATTGTTTACATTATTCCAAGGTCAACTATTATCAAGATTTGCAGAATTTTCTTGTCTGTTAAATTAATTGTTTTTTGACTGACGTAATAGTTTTTGCGAAATATGATACTTTTGGAGATATTGATACACATAAATTTTGTTAAACAATTCTTTAAATTTCAATACATATTGCCCGTTTATAAGACCATTTTCAGGCAGCAAAAACCACAGACGGAATTTAAATGGTTATTAACAAATCTTATTTATGTATCATATCATATCGAAAAAACATATTAAATTTTCAAAAAAGGAAACTTTTGTTCAAACACTGTCAACAACTTTAATAAAATTTTTTTGTTGCACCATTATCTTTATAATAAAATTTATTTGAATGAATTGATTGATTTTTTTCAACTAAAAAATAAAAAGGATGTTTTTCTTCAGTCTGCTTTCTTTCTACACTAAAAAATAGAAAAGATGTCTTTCTTCTCTTCGAATGACGCTTCATTTTTCTATTTCAGTTTATTTGAAGCAAGGCTTGCCCGTGGATGGTGCAATGGATGTATATTTTAATGTCTCCTTTTTTTTCGATTTATTTTTTGCAACAAACAGTCCCATTTCATTTGTAATTTTGCGAAATAGTTTTACAAAACACAGACATAGTTTTTTTAAGTGCTTTTATAATAAGCTCAAAAAAAGCTTTTCCGCAAACATGCGTCATAGAATTGCAAAAATAGTTTTTTAATTTTTTTAGAAAAATCAATCATAAAAAAAATAGAAAAATTACATCGTTTAAAAAACCTATCTTTTTTTAGTTGTTTAACAACAAGTATTAAAAAAGAGGTTGTTATGACATATATTTTTTTGTTTGAATATTTTTTTATAAAAACTTTTTATTACTCGTGATTTCGAGATTTTTTTGGTTTAATTCAACAATACCACCATAGGCGGTTTTAATGAATTAAACCAGAATTATTATATTTCAAATGACACATAAGTTTATGTTGATGTCCTATGATATTTATTTAATCATTTGTTTTATACATTATTAAATAAAATGGTAATTATTTAGTGTAAAACATGTAAAGCAGAGTAAAAATAAATATATTTTATTACATTAAAAATGTTGATTGTCAGAAATTTGGTTAAGTTACTAAGTAAATGTAACTAGAATCTTTGAAGTCTGCCTCCGTTTTGATAAAAACAGCCAAAATAAAATTGTACAAAACTTTTACGAACAGCGCTTCTGAAACTTTGATATTTTTTGTAAAATTCATAAATAATAACAAAACTCACGATAAACAAAATATCATTATTGTTGATGACAAATGATAATATAAACAATAACAATTTGAAAAAACAAATATAAACAATCGATAAATGTAATATTCTGAAGTATCCTGTTTGCTGTCATCGTTGAAAAAAGGGTTAATTCTTTCAAAAATACAGTAACTTGCAAAAAATGAGAGTGAAATAATTGATAGAAGTAATAAATGGGCTTCAATATCTTTTGTATCTCGAGAAATTTTAATTATTTTGAATCGAAATAATAAAATTATCACAATTCCAAGAACAGATGCAGAACAGATATTTATGCCATCTGAAATCACTTGGGATATCGTAAATCTTTCTAAAGTTTTTTTGCAATCGACTTTATTCATCATGGCAAAGCATTGCTGATCTTGAAAAAATAAAATTTCAATCATAATCAATGGATATATCAAAACTACTGCAACAGAAGCTATAAAACACCATTTTGACAATGTCTTTGAAGTATGCCGCCAAAAAAGTAGTGCTGAACATCGATTCAATGCCAAAAGAGTATTCCAAGGTCCCAAGAAGAAATTTAGATAACAGCTAGCAATTACTGAAGCAATATGAATGCCCCAAATATTTGTCAAGAAATATTCAAGCAAGACCAAAGTTAAGCAAATAATGGCAATAATATATCCGATTCCAATGATGTAAAAATATTTACTACAAAATGCGGGTGTCTTTTTGTAAAAATTAAAACCAAATAAAATTAGACACATACATTCAAATACAATTCCAGAAATTAATGCAGCTATCACAAAATCGTAGGCAATTATATCCGAGAGTGGTCTGGGCTCTGTTGATTCGCCTAAAGCTCCCATTTCTGAAAATTGGATAAATGTAAAAAATCTTTTATATTTAGTCTATTTGAGACTGTAATTGAATTAAATTTGATTTCTTTATGCCCACGACGAGGAAATGCAATTTTCTGTTTAAAAAATTGCCTTCAATTTAATAGTAAAAACTTGCGTTAGTTTTATTATATAATTGTGTAAAATAAAATTACTAATTTATACGATGAAATATTAACACAAAAATGTGTTCAATAATGTCAAAAAAAAGTTATTTGCTGAAATAAAATGCATTTTGGCACTTTGGTCCACAAAGCTTCAGCCTCAAAAGAGAAATAACAAAAATCTTTAATTATCAGCGAAATTGTTCAATTTTTATATCGGGAGGCATTTCATTTAATTTTTGGTGGTTTTAATTCATTTATAAATTTTAAAAACCTTACATATTTTAAAAAACAACGTTTTACATTTATATGTCAAAGTGTAATTAAGTAAATAAACAATAATCATTAGTCGTTTTCAAAACTTGTCAGTACCGATTAGTGTTCATTCCCCCCCCCCCCCGTTCCCCTTCCCCGTAAGATTTTCATCCTCGGTTTTATCCCCGTTCCCGCGACATTTCATCCCCGTGAAATTTAAAAATATTTGTTTTTGGCTATTTAAAGGGTCGAATCAGTTCTATTATGTGTTAAAAATGACACTTCCACTCATTAATTAAGGATTCTGGGAATTCTAGAATTTTCCCATCAAAATTCCTTATCCCCGTTAAATTTTCATCCCCGCTTTTATCCCCGTTCCCGTCCCCGTCCCCGTAAAGGTCCATCCCCTCCCGTCCCCGCGATTTTCGGTTTACGGGGGGGGGGGGGGAATGAACACTAGTACCGATTAAATCAACATTTTGGTTGAGCACGTAAATATTTGAAACTGCACAAGCAACACAATCTTTTTTACGTTTGTTGAATTTGTTTAACTAGGAACAATCCTACAGATGCAAATATAATACGCCAGAATATAATCTCTCTTTATAATTTAGAAAACAGAGTCCAAAAAGAAACGATTATTTCGAACAAAATCATTTTTTCTTATAAATCATGTTTTGTCAACTAATTCACATATTTGATTTTGTAGTAGGAGTGAAATAAATAATTATCCAACATTTTATATGAAATATTTAATTTATCACCAAAGAAGCAACATAAAAGGCAAATGATATTTTTATTCAAGAAAAACACGTGGTAAATGATTATTAGATGGTTTGATAAAAAGGGGTGTTGTTTAATGTTTCAGGTTATGGATATTACAATTTGTAATATTCATAACGTTTTGATGACGTGAAACCTAATAAAACTTCATCTTTTATTTTTTGTTGAAAATTAGATCTTTAAACTGTTTTTAAAAACGGGGCAATGATACCAAGCTTTTTTTTTTAACTTTTACAGGATAATACAAATTAGTGATGAAAAAATTTTATAAAAATATTCAAAAAAAATGTTTAAAAGATTAAGGCCTAAGGGTTATAATTCACTTTTTTAATGCATTAAAAAATTGACAAAGAAAAGGGAAATGAAAGTTTTTATTGATCTTTTTTCGACAGATGTTGTTTTTTAGTTTTGTCTAGAAAAAGGTTTCGAAATATCTATGGTGAGAAATTGTATTTAGGATTATTTATTTGAAAAACAGCGATCAAAATAGAATCGAACATTGCCGATTTCCAAAATTATTTTGAAACTTTAAATTTTTTTTGTTATGTTTTTTCAGTTATGTATTTAATAACTTCTAGAATCATTTTTTAAAATTTAAAGCTCATACTTTAAAAATAACGAAAAAACCCCAGTTGCAAAGAAAACAATATTTAATTATTTGTGTGAATTCAGGAACTATTTGAATTGTGATCACTAAAAGCATTCAAAATTTAACTTTTGTTAAAAAAAATTGTTTTAGTTGACAAAAAAGGTAAACAGATTAAAAAGTTATACATTTGTATTAAAAATGTCAATCAAGTATCCTTTTAGACAAAATCTAAAATGGTACCACATAAATGATTTTTAGATGGTTTGATAAAGAGGGGTGTTAATTGGGGTTTCAGGTTTTGCACGACAAATGAAATGAAAATCAGGATGAAAGCCAGAATTAAAGTTACAATATTTTACGTTACATGCAAATGTTGTGGCTTGATCACTCAAGGCAAAGGCAGCCGGATATTCAACAGAATAAGTTGAATATTGAGAAAGAAAGTTAAAGTTTGAATTTGATTCAAAGAATTCATTCTTCAATTGAGTAACGAATGCTTTGATATCTTGATTATTAATCCAAAAAGTTGTTGGATGAATGATTTTTTGAAATTCTTTTTCAGGATTATACATTGTGGAAGTATCGCATGTACGGGGTTCAGCGGCAATTGCGGCTTCATCGTCACAACTCCAAACCTTAAAAAAAAGATGCATGTAAAAAACATGTAAAAGATATCATCAAAGACATACCAAATTATTCAAATTTGATGCTTGTAAAGCAGTTTCAAGATTTTGAAGTTGATAAGTTCCAGCAGTAATCGCTGAACGAATTTCATTAATTTTATTCATGAGAATTTCTCGAAGTTCAATATCAAAAATGCCATTTTTTGGACAAATGACATCTTGGGAAGGTGGAATGTAATTTGGGGCTGAAACTTGATAGAGTTCTTCTCCAAATTGAATTTTCGGATCAACAGAGCACATGATTTGGGTTGTAAAATCTGCAGGATATGCATTGTAGGATTTATTTCGAACATCACATTCATAAATTGCACATCCAACTGTTTGAGCTTGAGCATTAAAAATATTAATTCCCCATGATCCGTGTGTTCCAGTAAAGACTGGAGAACGAGATAAAAAGTCGTTTGTATTAATTAAAAACATTGGATATAAATTAAGACCGCTTTGAATAAAGCTTTCCGGATCGGTGACATCCATTCCAAAATAACTCCATGTATAATCAGGTTGAGGAAAGTCAATTGGGGACGATGTTCCATCCCAGGGAACTGGGACACTATCACATTGATTTTGTAAATATTGATGTATTTCTTCTTCTTTTTCACAGCTCCATACCTGAAATTATAATAATACAAACTCTGCTGTTTTTAAAGATATTTAAAAATATTATTACCAAGTCAGGCATTTCTGTAGCTGGCAAAGCGTATTCGCCATTATAAAGTAAAATTTGTTCAGTTTTTAAAGCTTTTCGAGCATCATTCATGGCATCAAGAATTTTTTGTCGAAGACTTGGAGTCATTTGAAGATTACTATTTCCACATGTTGGCGAAGAAGAAGGAGAAGGCGTTTGTCCCATAATTACTGACACAGTAATCAAAAGGATCATAGAATGAAAAGAATATGACGATGAAGAAGAAGTCATGGTTGTTCAATAAAAGAAATAATCTGAACTGAAATATGATTATTTGAAATATTTGGAATTCTTTTTATACTCTTTTTTAAATTGTTGATACAGGAATTATTAGGGCGTTTTATCAGATTATTATTTTTTGCATAATAATTTACTTTTTCCTTCCGTGCAACTAAAAATGTTTCTTCCGCAAAGGTCGAAAAAAAGAGCTTTGCATAAATTTTAAAAAATTTGAGTGGGCATTCAAAAAAATTAAAAAAAGGTTTTGTCTTTTTTTTCTTGTTTCATTCTGCTGCTTTTTAATTTTTGCAATATTTGTGAGAAATTTTTGGATATGCAAAGTGTGTACATAGATTTTTTTCAAGTAAATCAACCAATTTTTCCTTCATTTGTTATGAATGTTTTGCATAAATTTTGAGTGGGCATTCAAAAAAATTAAAAAAAGGTTTTTGCTCGAAATTTTAATTACTAGTTTGTTCAAATACAACAGACAAGCATATAAAACAACAGTGCAGCAAAACATTCATAACAAATGAAGGAAAAATTGGTTGATTTACTTGAAAAAAATCTATGTACACACTTTGCATATCCAAAAATTTCTCACAAATATTGCAAAAATTAAAAAGCAGCAGAATGAAACAAGAAAAAAAAGACAAAACCTTTTTTTAATTTTTTTGAATGCCCACTCAAATTTTTTAAAATTTATGCAAAGCTCTTTTTTTCGACCTTTGCGGAAGAAACATTTTTAGTTGCACGGAAGGAAAAAGTAAATTATTATGCAAAAAATAATAATCTGATAAAACGCCCTAATAATTCCTGTATCAACAATTTAAAAAAGAGTATAAAAAGAATTCCAAATATTTCAAATAATCATATTTCAGTTCAGATTATTTCTTTTATTGAACAACCATGACTTCTTCTTCATCGTCATATTCTTTTCATTCTATGATCCTTTTGATTACTGTGTCAGTAATTATGGGACAAACGCCTTCTCCTTCTTCTTCGCCAACATGTGGAAATAGTAATCTTCAAATGACTCCAAGTCTTCGACAAAAAATTCTTGATGCCATGAATGATGCTCGAAAAGCTTTAAAAACTGAACAAATTTTACTTTATAATGGCGAATACGCTTTGCCAGCTACAGAAATGCCTGACTTGGTAATAATATTTTTAAATATCTTTAAAAACAGCAGAGTTTGTATTATTATAATTTCAGGTATGGAGCTGTGAAAAAGAAGAAGAAATACATCAATATTTACAAAATCAATGTGATAGTGTCCCAGTTCCCTGGGATGGAACATCGTCCCCAATTGACTTTCCTCAACCTGATTATACATGGAGTTATTTTGGAATGGATGTCACCGATCCGGAAAGCTTTATTCAAAGCGGTCTTAATTTATATCCAATGTTTTTAATTAATACAAACGACTTTTTATCTCGTTCTCCAGTCTTTACTGGAACACACGGATCATGGGGAATTAATATTTTTAATGCTCAAGCTCAAACAGTTGGATGTGCAATTTATGAATGTGATGTTCGAAATAAATCCTACAATGCATATCCTGCAGATTTTACAACCCAAATCATGTGCTCTGTTGATCCGAAAATTCAATTTGGAGAAGAACTCTATCAAGTTTCAGCCCCAAATTACATTCCACCTTCCCAAGATGTCATTTGTCCAAAAAATGGCATTTTTGATATTGAACTTCGAGAAATTCTCATGAATAAAATTAATGAAATTCGTTCAGCGATTACTGCTGGAACTTATCAACTTCAAAATCTTGAAACTGCTTTACAAGCATCAAATTTGAATAATTTGGTATGTCTTTGATGATATCTTTTACATGTTTTTTACATGCATCTTTTTTTTAAGGTTTGGAGTTGTGACGATGAAGCCGCAATTGCCGCTGAACCCCGTACATGCGATACTTCCACAATGTATAATCCTGAAAAAGAATTTCAAAAAATCATTCATCCAACAACTTTTTGGATTAATAATCAAGATATCAAAGCATTCGTTACTCAATTGAAGAATGAATTCTTTGAATCAAATTCAAACTTTAACTTTCTTTCTCAATATTCAACTTATTCTGTTGAATATCCGGCTGCCTTTGCCTTGAGTGATCAAGCCACAACATTTGCATGTAACGTAAAATATTGTAACTTTAATTCTGGCTTTCATCCAGATTTTCATTTCATTTGTCGTGCAAAACCTGAAACTCCAATCAATACCCCTCTTTATCAAACCATCTAAAAATCATTTATGTGGTACCATTTTAGATTTTGTCTAAAAGGATACTTGACTGACATTTTTAATACAAATGTATAACTTTTTAATCTGTTTACCTTTTTTGTTAAATAAATCTTCATTTTAGAAAAGTCTTTTACTCAACTTTTTTACTGCTCACAGTTCATATAATTCCGACATTCAAAAAAATAATTAGACTTTTCAAATATAAGAACAAAAGATTTGAATTAAATATTCAAATTCTAATTTTTTAGGTGAATTGTTGTTTACGATTTTTAATTATTGTTTGCATTCGCATTCACCAATTGTTCTTTTGTTATTTTTAAAGTGTTGTTTATTTTTTTAAGATGATTCAAGAAATTATTAAATGTTTTTTACAAAAAAACAAAAAGAAAAACTGTAAATTTTCAAAATAATTTCAGATATCGGCAATGTTCAAGTCCTTTCTTTCCTTTTTTGTAAATATTTCCGAATATAATTTCTCACCATAGGCATTTCGAAACCTTTTCGCCAGACAAAACCAAAAAACAACATCTACCGAAAAAGATCAACAAAAAGATTCATTTCCCTTTTCTTTGTCGATATTTTAATGCATTAAAAAAGTGAATTTTAACCCTTAACATGTTTTTGAATATTTTTATAAAATTTTTTCATCACTAGTTTATATTATCCTGTAAAAGTTAAAAAAAACGTGAAAAAGAAGCTTGGTATCAATGCCACGTTATTTAAAAACAGTTTAAAGATCTAATTTTCAACAAAAAATGAAAGTTGAAGTTTAATTAGGTTTCACGTCATCAAAACGTTACGAATTTCACAAATTGTAATATCTGTAACCTGAAACTTTAATCAACACCCCTCTTTATCAAACCATCTAATAATTTTTTATGTGGTACCATTTTTGATTTTTTCTAAAATTATGTTTGATTGACACTTTTGAATAAAAATGTATAACATTTTAATTTGCTTACCTTTTTTGTCAACAAAAACAATATTTTTAAAAAAAGTTAATTTTTGAACGTTTTTGCTGATCACAATTCAAATAATTCCTGAATTCACAAAAATAATAGTCCTTTTCATTTTTTTGTGGTTTTACCGAGATATTGACAAATCACTACATGATGCCAAAATTTTAGACCTAACAAAACTAGTCAAGTAAAAATTGAAAATGAAGGTGATTTTTGTTCTTGCAATCCTTTGTCTCATTGTTGTGGCAGTAGAAGGTCAAATATTTTGCAGTACCCCGGATGATTGTTATTTTGGTCAGCCATGCATTTTGCATCTTTGTGTTCCTCCAGAACCTCTAAAAAAAGCACGCGAACAGCGTCTTGAAAGCTGCACAACTTCAGCTGATTGTGAACCAGGATTTCGGTGTATTAATGGTGAATGTATGCCAATGTTTTATTAATTTTGCCAAATGCTGGCCAGTTTCGAAAAAGTTAATGAATGTTTATTTTTTCTTAATTTTGAAATAAACGTATATTCTTGCCTAAATTATACCCTTAGTCAATTAATCTAAACACAATCTAAACATGGTCACTCATTAATGCTTTATTTGCCTGAAAACACAAAACCTTTTTTAATAACATTAAAAGCTTAAAAACCTACTTGAGATACTTTTAAATATATCGATTAATAGTTTGTTGTAAATTCTGTTAATTGGACGTAGGTACCAAGGTCTTATGATGTGAAAGTTGAACAATTGAAATCCATTTTATGTATAAATGTTAAACAGGTTTTGTGAAAAAGTCTGTATTAATCGATAAAATTCACACACCAGGACTTTATTAAAATTTAAGATTATTTGTTGAATTTAATTTCTGAATTTTTAAATAATGCCACATTGGGTTTTATCAGTATGTATATTTACTATATTTACTTAATTTCGACATTTCATTATCAAAATTTAATAATTAAAGAAACAAATTTTAAACATTCTAAAGCATTTTAAAGAATTTTTGCATCAAAAAATGTGTTGCAGCAAAAATCATTTTCTTCTTTTAAAATAAATTCAGCTGAAGGGCAGCTAATGTTTGGCAGTTTTTCATCACTTTTATTTTTTTGCGAAATGTTTTTCGTAAAAACATTTCACATTCGATTGAAAAAAGGAATTTAAAGTAGAGTTTTCTGTTTCTTAAATTTTTGCAGTCACAGCTTTGTTGTCAAAGCTTTCACCAAATAAAATGGTTGTAAAAATATATTTAATAATACACTGTTTTTTGAACTACAAATAGAGAAATTCAGAATTTTTTATTCTGTTTTGAATATTCGATTTCTTGAATTCCCAATTTTTAAATAATTTTTATAATATAAAAAAATCAAAATTGCTAAAAGAGAACTTGAAAATGACTGCAGCACAGAACATTATTTAAAAAAGTATACACACTTCTCGTTTCACCAAAAATTTAAAAGAAATAATTTACTGATGTACCTTGTTAAATTGGTTTTTGCAACTAGGGAAAGCAAAAAAATAGGCGCCGGTTTTTTGTGTCAACTGCATCATTTGGGGGTAGAATTTTAGTTTTTGCGTTTTTATTGCATAAACGTTTTATGAAAAAAATTGGAATTACAAATTTCCGGCCTTAAAAATTATGAAAATAAAATTTTACTGTTGAAACATCTTTCCCGAATATCATTGACACTTTTCAACACAAAAAACATTCATTCGAGCAAAAAAACTGAACCAATTTAACTTTTATTGGATCTGGCTGATCTCCAAAAAAATTGATCAACTTGTAAAATTGGCATGATTTGTTTTGTTTATAAGCTAAATATTGTTGCGACTTTCAGAAAGCATTGACATCCATAAATGCTATTATTCAATATTCTTTTTACTAATTTATATTGCTCCATGGATAAATTCAAAGTATACTGGCACCGAGAAAACCCACAGATGGAATAATAGTTCAAAGCTTATTAGATTTTTTTTGATACAAATAAAATTTTCAAACAACGGTAACTTTTGTTCCTACAAAAAACACCGTCAAAAACTAAAATGCAATAAACAATGTTCTTTGTTGCACCATTTATATTTATCTATTTTTCGTTGAACGAATCGATTGATTTTTCGCAGACAAAAAAGAAAGGGTGTCTTTCAGCCTTCTTCTGCTTCTTTTTTATTTTTCTATGTCAGTTTATTAACAAAGTATATTTCTTATAGCTTTCTTTTCAAGGAAACTTTAAATACTCTAAACAATTTTTTTTATAAATTTTTTTGAATATTTTGCTTTCGTTTTTTATGTTATAAACATAAACTTGGTTATTAAATTCTTGTGTATCCTTACCATAAAAGTTCAAAAAATGACCGCTATTGAAAAAAATTAAATATTTCTTATTAAAAGCACTTTGAAATAAGTAATGTAATTTTTTCTTACTTTTAGTTTTGTTTAAAAATGAGTTAGAATAAAATTTTTAAAGTTGTTTCAAAGTGTTATTGAAAGCAGACGTTTTAATTTTTATTAATGAAGAAATATTTTGAATTTTTTTGCTTACGTAACTAATAAAATGTCCCATTGAAAAAGATTTGTTTTTTTTTATTCTTAAATTTGACCGTTTGTGTTTTTAAATACGGTTATATAATATTCAAAGAAACAAAAAAAAGCAACAAAAGTCAAATCCAGCAGTGAGACATAATTTTTTAGACGATGACAAGAAAATATATTTTTGTCCAGTGTTATGAAAGTACGCGGGCGCCCTCGCCCGCGTACTTTCAAAAAAATCGCCCGCGCTCGCTTACTTTAAATAATTCCGCAAGCGCCCCGCCCGCCGCCTGCTTACTTTTGAAAAAACTGCCCGCGCCCACCCGCCAAAGGGCGCTTGCGGGCGGGTGCGGGCGAAGCATAGCACTGTTTTTGTCAATTCGTAAATGTAAAAAAGACGCAAAAAATTTTTTTAATTGTGAAGCAAACAGTGAGGAAAAATTGCAAACAGATGAAAAATACTGCAAAAGCAATTTTTTTTCATGGTTTTTTAAGAATTTGAATAATGAAACTCTAGTAATTTTAAAAAGGCGGATTTTGATTTATTGAAAACTTAAAAATCACGTTATTTTAAAGTTTCAACTTAAGTAACACTGAGTAAAATTTAAAAAAAACAATATGACATTATCGTATAAAAATGTAACAAGAAAATGTTTCACTTTTGTTCTCAATTGTTTCCTAAAAGCTTGCAGAAATTTTCATGTTTGCAATAATAAAATTTGAATTTAATATTGCACATTTAAAAGTTTTGTTTTTGAATTAAATTCGAATTTACTGATTTATCAAAATTCAGCTTTAAAAGACCCAAAAAACAAACAAATGTTAAACATAAGATCTCAAAATCCTCTGCATATTTGGGAAAAAGGCAAAACATTTTCTTTTTACAAAAAAATATACAGAGACATGCCGTTGAATCCTATGTCGAAATTCCAGCGAAAATAAATCGGTTGCTGTTATTAAAAAAACCAAAAACATAATTCTTGTCTAAGTCATTTGAACGAAGCTATCAAAGTCTCCAAACAATTTTACTTTTAAAGGAGGAGATCCGTCGTGAATATCCTTTTGTTTACAAAAATTAGGGACTCATTGTAGCTGCTTTTTTCTTTCCTTTTTCCAGCTGCAGCAAACAAAAAAACAAGGTACATTGTTGCGTGCAAAATGTTTTTTTTACGATGGATTTCATCCTTTAAAGTTTGTGAATATTTTTTTTAAGTTTTTATGTTACAATAACTAGAGGTTTTTTTGTAAATTTTGCTTTTAAAATCTTAAGATACAATTGAATGTGCTTAATCAACCCATGAATAAAGCAAAATCAATATTTAAAGTGATAGAGAAACGTGATAATTTTTAAACTAAAAAAACCTATAATTTTAAATTTTAATATCATGGTTTTTTTATCAAAAATTAATACCCTTTGTTCCCAAAGATCACACCATTATGTGGTTAACAATATCAACGTCATGAAAAAACATTAAAAATTGAAAGATTTTGATTTGGTGAAATGACCTATATACGTTTTTTAATAATGTGCTCAACATGTAAAATTTGTTCATGTGTTCTCTTAAAGTTTTTAAATATATTCAATATCATGAAATTAATTTTAAAGTTTGGAAAATAAGATATCATATTTAACTATTCAAAACAGAATTAATAAAGAGCTTTGAAAACGGCAAAAAATCTGGCACAGCAAAAATATTATTATTTTGATCTTTGTGAACAAAAAAATAAAATTTCTTTTGAAATAACAACTGAAAAAGATGAATGAAACAGCGAAACATCTGCTGTCACAAATTTTTTTTATAAAATAACCAATGGTTAATAAAAAAACGGCGCTTCTTCTTCATTCTCACATTTTTACAGTGACATTTTTAGCTTTTATTTAAAAACTCTTTTAGAATTGGTTCCTGAGAAGTAAAAGCTCTTTTATTTCTTCAAAAGAAGGGATCGGTTTTTGCTAATTTTGTTTTGAATAGTCAAATATCTACTTTTTTAAAATTATCAATTACAAAGTAATTTTTATCATACATATACTGATTGCAAAAGACAACGTGGACAACTTGGAACCATTCAATACAATTCATTATTAAGAAAAAAATGTGTAATTTACATGATCCTTTTTATCTGCTGCTAGCTTTAACAGGTCAAATATTTTGCAGTACCCCGGATGATTGTTTCTTTGGTCAGCCATGCATTTTTCATCTTTGTGTTTCTCCAGAACCTTTAAAAACACGTGAACAGCGTCTTGAAAGACGCTCAACTTCAGCTGACTGTGAACCTGGATTTCGTTGTATTAATGGTGAATGTATGCCAATTATTTATTAATCTTATGAAATGCTGGCAACTTGATTATTTTCTTGAAATAAAGACACATTTTTACCTAAATTTATGTTCTTTAATTAATAAACGTAATTTAAACAAGGTCACCCATACAAGCTCTGTATTCCCAAAATACATTATATTTTAACTATCGGCATTTTTTAACAAGGTGGTCATTTTCCATTCTTTTTTCTCCAAAAAATAGAAAATAATAAAGATAATATCAAATTTGCGTTGAAAAGTATATTGATAGTTTTAAATTTTTATTTTCAATAATGTGATTATCGGTTTTAACATAACAAATAATTGTTCCCTCTGGCAAATATTTATTCCTTTAAAAAAACACTATGCATCGTAAAATTTAATGCATTGATTTATAAATATTCTTAAAACATTCAAAAATAAACATATTAAAATAAGGCCCGCATTGAGATAGTACTTAAAATGATGAAAGCAAAAAGTACATTTGTTCGAAAGGAAAGTGAAAAAGTCGAATGCGCTAAAATGACAAAAAAAGAACATAAATGTTCATATAAGGTAGATTTTCAGCGAAAAATAATATTTCATAATTTTGTAACTTTCCATTATTTGAGTTTAGCTTTTGCAAACAGTATTTTTTCATGTAAGCAAAATTGATAAAAACTATTTTTAAAAACAGTTATCTTTGAATTTTTTGATGAATTTTGAATTTAATTGATGCTGCAGTTTATACAATTATAAAAACTTTAGTAAATTTCATTCCTAATAATACTATATTCAAGAACAATAACCAATATTAATTATTAATTCTTTTTTAGTTCCTTACCAAACATTTAAAGTTACTTCTGAATAGCTTCCGCATTTAAGTTTTAATGGACCAAGTCGTTCGCAAGTCAAGAACCACAACTATGTATTTGTTTAGATTCTAATGTGTTTACAGCTACCTATAGAAAGTTGGAAAAAACATGAAATTTATTTAAACTTTGGAAAATAAAATCTTTAATTATTCAAAACTGAATTAATAAAAATCGCTGAAAAATGGCAAACTGAAAATTACTAAAAGAATAAATGTAAAATTAAATGCAGCAGTGTGATATATTTTTTTAACATGAAAGAAAGAAATGCATCGTTTGTTGTTGTCGTCCGTCGAAAAAACAAACATTTATTTAAACTGACTGCGATAATCCCTTTAATTTGTTTAAACCTTTTTAAATATTTTATTATGTATTTTAAATGTTAGAAACGAAAGTTGTTCGTAAAGTAATATAACATTAAATTATCAGTCTTATTCAGAACAAGTTCCCCAAAGCTGAAAAAGGTCAATAAAAATCTAGTTTTTTTAGTTTTATTCATAAAATGTCTTTTATATTTTACTTTGTACCAAAGAAATTTAATTTAAAATGCAAATTATTGAAATATTATTCAAGATCAAATTACATCATAAAATTCGTCGTTATTTTGTTACTTTCGAACAGTTTTACAATTATTGATTTCTTATAAATTGAAAGAATTTTTCGCATTCGAAAAAAGAAAGAATGTTTATCTGCATAATTTAATTTCAGTTTTTTTGAAGCAAAAACATTTTTTTGCTTTTATTTCAACCAAGCTTCAAATATTTATTTACAGTTTTCTTTGAAGTTTTTTGAATATTTTGTTTAATTTTAATTTAACACCAATGAAATTTTTTGTGTTTTTACAAGTTTGGCTATTATATTTTTATTTCATACATGATTTTGAACAAAGAGATTCAGTTATTATCGTTATTAAAAAAGTGAATTCTCTCTTTAAAAAAAACATTTTTAAGGAAGTTTTTTTTTCAAAGTCATCGTTGTGTAAAGTTGAGTTTGAAATAAAATGATACCACATTATAGAACACTTTTTCTTAATCATTATGTTTATATCCATAACTTTGTTGCTTATGAACAGTGTTGGCGGTCTTTTGGTCCATTTCGATCTGGTCTTTCGGTTCATTTCGGTGCGGTCGACCGGACCGGTGGACCGGAACTTTTCGGTCCAAACGAATTTAATTTGCCATAGTTTTCAAATTTTTGAAAATTTTTCTAAAAATTCAAAGCAAAAACTGAAAAAATAAGGTTATTAGGAAGTCTAAAACAAATTTAATTCAAATATTTTAAAGACTCAAGTTTTTTTTGTATCAAACAGAGGCCGGTTAACCGGAGAATTTCAGTTTCGGTCCGGTCGACCGGTCCGGACCGATGGACCGGAAATTTTCGGGCGCCCACCAACACTGCTTATGAGATATCCAATATAACTAACTTATTTAATTTTGTTGTTAGTCTGTTTTTAAAGTATTTAAATAACGACAATAAGGAAAAATAAATTAGGCTGGACAAAATTTATTACGTTTTTTAACTTTTACAGAATTTAATAACAAAATCATAAAAAATTTTAATACAAAAAAATATTCAAAAAAGTTGTTTACCAAAAAACATCAAAAATGCTTTTTTTAAATTTTTTCACCTTTATGTTTTGTTTTCGTTGATTTCGCCGAAGAAACAAAAGCAAAACTTGTTTTGCTTTTTTTAAAACAACGTTTTTTTGGTCATTTTTTAACTTTTTCCTAAAGAAAAACGATTAAAAAAATTATGGAAGTTAAAAAGTTTATTCAAAGACTGACAGAAGGGATGGAAATAGATTTGGCAAACAATTTGTTTTTGAATTTTTTGATCAATATTTTATCAAAATGTTGTCTCAATATGTATGATTACACCATTAGACATATGTTTATTCGTACCTTTTAGCTATAAAAAATTCTGGCCAGACCTTTATGCTCCATTTATTATGATAAATTCATTTAATGATACTTTACAACAAATCTGGCGTTGGATCTGTACAATTCCGAACTCACAATTATTTGGAGAGTTTAGTAATAAACCAAAACATTTTATATTTGTTGATGACCAGTGAAACGTTAAAATTAACAGATTTCTTTTAGAATCGAATTGACGAAAATGTTGTTCGAAATGATTAATTTAACTTTTTAAAGTTTAATGGCAATCACATACTTAACACTGAAAAAAACGAAACAAGAAGCATCAACGTTCTGAAAATGCTTTAAGTAAATTACAAAACGATGCATTTGTACATGTTGATATCGAACCTCAATACCGTTGTATGTGCAATTATAAGTTATTATTTTGAGCAATACATCGATAATATCTCCTTGAAAGAAAGTAAAAGGTATGTCCAAAAATAGTTTATGCTTGTAAAAATTGTAAATGTGAACTGGAAAAATGGATGTCGCATTTCGGTTACTTTTTCGCTTCTTTTTTTCTAGCTTGCGGTTATTATTTTTATATCACTTTTTTGGCTACATAACTGAAACGTAACTAATACATAACCAAGATTTGTTTTAGTTACGTTTTTTTATGCTAATAAAAAATGTATGATACAAGAATAAGGGGCACAGCCGTCTCTTTTTTTTCAAAAAAAAAAGAAAAACGAGTGGCGGAATAAAAAATTTCGACAAAAAAACTAAAAAATTATTTGCTTTCTAAATATTCGTACACATATTTTCGACGAAATTACTATTATACGTTATAATAAAACCGGATAAAGTACGTTCGTTTTAAATATTGTGTTCGACCGCGAAAATATGTTGCCTTTTTTAATATTTTTAAAAACAATTCCATTCACTTTTTTATTTCAGAATGTTTAAAAAGAAGTGCTTTGAAAAAAACTAATAAAATATTTAAAACCTGAAAAATAAAAAAAGAACAAATGTAAAATCAAATGCAGCAGTGTGACATATTTTTTAGATGTTCAGAAAAAACGCATACCTTTTTAAAGAAAAAAATACTTTCAAATTCACCAAAAACAGTGAAAAAAAAATTTCAATGAGATCAAAGAAACATTTACCGACAGCGATATTTCGGAATTTTAAAGGAGGAGATCCATGGTGAATAAAATTTTTTTTACAAAAATCAGGGACTCATTGGAGCTGCTTTTTTCTTTCTTTTTTTGCAGCTGCAGTGAACAAAAAAAGCAGCTTCAATGAAGGTGTTTTCGCGTCGAGAAATGCAATGAAAATTGCGTATCAAAAGTTTATTCACGATGGGTCTCGTCCTTTAATACAAAAAAATTCTTCTTTCGTTTAGACACAATCTTTTTTAAGTCAAATTGATTGATTTCGAGAGAGAAACATTTTTCTGTTTGTAAAATCAGGGCTGCTCAAGTCGCTTCTCTGTGAAAATGCGACGAAAGTTTCTCTAAAAATTTGAAAGCGAAAAAAAGAGAAAAGAGAATGTTCGCTGTTTTTTCAAACAGTGAACATTCTCTTTCACTTTTTTGTCTCTAGAGAAAAGTGAAGATTTTGCTGTTTTTTTGTGCGCGAAATTCAAAAATGTTATCAAAGATAATGAATTTGAATTTTTTTCTGTTTTTTTAACTTGTTTCGTGTCAAGAAACGTATTTTGCCCAACACTTTAACTCAGATTCATTGTCTCTGATAACATTTTTGAATTTCGCGCACAAAAAAAACAGCGAAATCTTCACTTTTCTCTAGAGACAAAAAAGTGAAAGAGAATGTTCACTATTTGAAAAAACAGCGAACATTCTCTTTTCTCTTTTTTTCGCTTTCATTTTTTTTTGCGATCTCTCTCTTTTCACAGCGATTTGAGCACCCCTGTGTAAAATATTTTTTCTGTTCCTTTTTTATAAAATTTATATGAAACTATTTCATACTGTTATGAATACTGTTTCAAAAACTTCATAAAAATTTCACATTGTTTGTTCTATTAAATTTTCAGATTTTTAAATAATTTACTGAAATCAACTTAATGCTTTTTTTTATAATATAATTTATTTCAACTTTCAACATTCATTTTTCAAAATTTTTACAGTGTAATTACTTATAAAACATTACTATTCTATAAGAACAATTTAAAATATTCAAAAAATTGTGCTGAAACAAAAGACCATTTTAATTTTTTATCCGCTAAAATTCAATCAATAGTATTGAACAAAAACTAAAAGCTGCAGTGAGACATGTCTTCTCAATATTAAGAAAAGAAAAATGATATTTTGTTTGTTGATGCAAAAAAAAACATTTTTTTGAAAGCGAAAAAGGTGTCGCTGAAAAATCTATTTTTTGCAATGACATTTGTTGATTTTTTTTCTGTTCTGAATTCGATGTGTAAAAATGCTGCAGCTGTGAATTTAAGAAAAAAAAGAGATTTTTTTCAGGTTTCGTCGAATAATAAAAATGTGCGCTTTCTCACCCCCAATATTTCGAAACCTTTTTTTCTAGACGAAACATCTGTTGCAAAAAAACATCAAAAGAATGCTCAACATTAAATTTTTCGTTTTTATTAATATTTTTCGTACAAAATGGCTGTCGAATAAATGCTCACCAAAAAGATCAAGTATTTTTGTTTTAACTTTTAAATTTTTAATGTTGATAATCAAAGAAAATCAAACACAACAAATTAAAATTTTCTCATTCATAATATCGTGAAAAAATTATGCAAAAAAATGCTTGTAAAAATGCATTCATTATATCATTGTTTGATTTTATGAGCTGAACATAGCTAAATAGATTTTTTAAAATTGCTTTTTGTTGTTTGTGCAATTAAGTTGTCATATTTTTCCTGTCAAGCCTTAAATTAATTCTTTTTTTAAAAAATGGAAGATTTTCTGGCCCCGTAAGGATATTATTCTTGACTTGAAATAAATCAAAAAGATTTCTGCTTTTTAAGCAGTTATATAATTTTTTAAATGAAACATTATTAATAAGAATAAAACATTAAAAAATGGGACGTTAAAAGAGTTTAGGTTGAAAAATGAAAATCATTTTTTAAAATGAAATAACGAGTGGTATCATTTTAAACTTTTTTAAAAGACATTTAGCTTTTTGTCGCTTGTGTTATTAAATGGTCATACTTTTCCTGTCCATCATTAAGCAAATTACTTTTTTTTCAAAAATGGGTGATGATAAATAATCGATGTCATTCTTTCCATGACATAAATCAAAAAGATTTCTGCTTTTTTAGCAATTCAGTAATTTTTTTACAGGGTGTCCAAAAAAAAATGGCGGTGGCGCTATTAAATAAAGAAGATCAGGGCGCAATATCTGGTTATGGGTGGAATTATATAACCCTGTGAGGAGTAATTTGTGGCAGCAATGTCATGGTTCGAAAACTTTCGCTTCGGGAGATACGGGATTTCAAAGTTAAAAAAAGGCCGTTTTTGGTGGTCTTGCGCGAGCGAGCATCAGAATATTTCCAGAGGGTATAAAAAGAAGTTGTTGGGCAGGTTTTGTGGGCCAATGGACCTAGTCGTCCATAGGCTTTAGTATGACACCATAATTCATCTGGTTGAATTATGGCGAATTTTTTCTGAACCCTTGCGCAAAATTTTTCATTTTTGGTCAACTTTGACGTATTGCTGTAGTTCTCAGAGAAGGTGTTGGGGTCTCATATTTGTTGCCAATAAACTTCAGCCACTTTGTGGTTGATCCCCTATGCAAATATTGAAATCTGGAAAAATGACTTTTTAACCAGCCATAATTTTCGTATGTAAGTAAGTATACACAACACATGATGAAATTCACTTCATTGTTGAAGTTTCCAAATTGGACATAAACGCTTAAAATGTATTTTACTGTATTTTTCTGGACTATTTTTATTGATTCATCCAAAAAGACAGTATTTAAAAACTTTTGTGTATACAAAGTTACTTGCAATTTATTAGTATATAACTTCAAGCAGCCGTTTTTGGGCATTTTAGAGTATCGAAAGGAAGTCATTTTTCCAGATTTCAATATTTGCGTAGGGGATCAACCACAAAGTGGCTGAAGTTTATTGGCAACAAATATGAGACCCCAACACCTTCTCTGAGAACTACAGCAATACGTCAAAGTTGACCAAAAATGAAAAATTTTGCGCAAGGGTTCAGAAAAAAATCGCCATAATTCAACCAGATGAATTATGGTGTCATACTAAAGCCTATGGACGACTAGGTCCATTGGCCCACAAAACCTGCCCAAAAGCTTCTTTTTATACCCTCTGGAAATATTCTGATGCTCGCTCGCGCAAGACCACCAAAAACAGCCTTTTTTTAACTTTGAAATCCCGTATCTCCCGAAGCGAAAGTTTTCGAACCATGACATTGCTGCCACAAATTATTCCTCACAGGGTTATATAATTCCACCCATAACCAGATATTGCGCCCTGATCTTCTTTATTTAATAGCGCCACCGCCATTTTTTTTTGGACACCCTGTATAATACATTATTTTAAAATAATAATAAAATATTGAAAACGTTTTGGTTAAAAAAAGGAATGATTTTTTAAAATGAAATAACAAAAAAAGCGCTGCTCTTTTTATACTTTTTTAAATCACATTATGGTTATTTTGCACTTTGCCTTGAAGAAAAACAATTTGGAAAATTGTATCAGACAAAAAGTTTATTTAAAAAGTAGTTAATGAATTGATGGAAACAGATTTGGTAAAAATGAATTAGTGAAAATACAACGATAATAATTTAAACATTTTATGATTCTTTTTTTTTAATAATCTACAATGAAGCAAAGTCTTCGTTTTTTTTAAAATAAAATAATATTGAATTGATCTCGCCATATTATTCATAAATGATACCAAAACTATCATTATTTAAGCTTTTTTAACACTGTGTTAGCTCATCAAAGATATTTTATATTATATATTACAGAACAATACTGACTAACAAATTAATAAAAAATGGTAATACAAAAAATATTAAAAAAAGTAATTTTATCAGAAAACATCAAAAATGCTTTTCCCAAAGGAAGAAATTTTGATTTTCGCTTGTCCCTTCTTGTTTTATCTTATTTGATTTCCACAAAGAAACAAAAACAAAATTTGTTTCGTTTTTTTTGAACAACGACCTTTTTTGGTCTATTTTTTTTTGCTTTGCCCTGAAGAAAAACAATTAAAAAATTGTGCACATCAAAAAGTTTTTTTCAACGGTACTAAATGAATTGGAAAATGGAAACAGATTTGATAAAAATTTATATCGGATATAATACTGATTTGAATATTTTATGACTTTTTCTTTTATTTATATCAGCAATGAAATCGAATATTTGTTTTATCAAAACATACAAATATTATATTAAAAAACTTATTTTACAAAACGGGGATGCCTTTTAAATGAAAAAGTGCATTTATTCGTTGAAGAAAGAAAAAAAAAACAGTTGGAAAAAAATTCAACGACACCGAAATTTTGAAAGCATTCTTTAAAAAAAACAATATTTTATTTGTACATTTGGTCACTTTTCCAAAAATCATTATTTTTGTAAAAAAGCTGACGAAGTTTGAGCTATTTATGTTTGAATATTTAAGTAATTCTTAAAAATATTTTTAAAAAACGTTAGTGGTTAAAAAAGTCATCAACTTCATCAAGTAATCCATGTCTTAAACTCACAACCATTGTGAACGAAAAAAGTGCATTAAATATTAAATTGTCATTTTTTTGCTTTTCCTTAAACTAAATTTATTAAAAATTCATATTTTTCAATTTCGATATTCACGAAAAAATTTTAATTTTAATTTTAAAAAAGTTCTTCTATTTTTTTAATTTTACGTTGCATAATTAAATTTGTCAAATTTTAAAAAAATTGTACATTTTTATATTCACAATTCGTTTCAATATTTATTTATTAAAATATTATTATTATAATGGTTTAAAAGGAACTATACACTTTGACAAAAATAAATTTTAAACATTCAAGAAAATAAAAGGATAATAATGTGATGTTGTAAAGGAAAAGAATATCATTTTCTCCTTTCGAAAACGAACACAGACAGATTGTAACGAAATGCCGAAAGCAAAAAATTTTTTTCGTTGCTGGTAAAAAATGTTTTTGGAAAAACGATGATTCAAGTTTGTAAACTTTTTGTTTTTGTCGATCATTGGAAACACATTTTATGTGCAAACGCAGAAAAAAAACAAATTGGGTTTTCCATTTCCTTGTTTATTCTTTTTTTCTTAGTATTTAATATATTTTTTCACAAACACAGAATCAAAAATATTAATTTAACAACTGAGATAAAAATGTTGTTATTAAAAAAATAAAAAATATATAATGATGCGATTAAATCCACCTGAATTTTATTTGTTGCTTGATCATTGACCACGCTAAAAAATCTTAGTGGTAAATTGGAAATTAAATTCACAAAATGTGATGTTGCAAATGAAAAAAATCGTTTTCTTTTTTCTGAAAAAACATAGACAGATCATTTAACATTGTGACGAAATACCGACAACAAAAAAATTTTCTTTATTGTAAAAACAATTTTTATGGGGAGTGGTGATTCACATCTTTTATTTCTGTTGATCGTAGGAAACACATATTTTGCAACAAAAAAAAGCAAAAAAGAAACATGTTTCTTTAAAAAATAAATTTTCATTTTCTTTCCAGATGTTTCGATGAGCACTTCTCTTTTATATTATTTTGATCGCAAAGTTTATTGAAAAACACAAAAGCTTTTTTAATATTTCTGCTTTTTCAGACCCATCTTTCGACACATTTTGAAGTAAAAAAATCAGCTCGAAAAAACAGATTTTTTGTCGCAAAAAATTTGAAGATCACTTTCTTGTAAAATCGATGCTAAAAATTTGTGTTTATTTTTAAGTTTTGAATTTTTAAAATTTTTTAAAAAGTTTACAACTTTATTGCAACCAATAAAACTGTTTTGCAAAAACAATTTGTTTGCAATTCTTTATTGAATTCCATCTGGATATGAAATATGATAACGATTTTGACGGTTTTAAAAATTGAAAAACTATTAAAAATATTGAGCCTATGTTTTGATAAAGATTTTATATCGTGAAATTTTTACTCATCAAAAAATTTTTCTTTTTTGATCACAATTGTCTCCAACACCTATTATAGTTAAAAAAGTCAGCAAAAATACCAAACAAATGACTAATAAATAAATAAGTATTTTTACTGATAATAAAAAGAAAAAACTTGTTTTTGTTTTTTAGAGTGTAATAATTTACTGAACATTTCAAACAAAAAAAACAAAGTTTGAGTAATCTTTTTTGTAGCCCCCACAGTTTTTCCGGTCATTCAAATTAGATATTTTTGATAAGAAAAATCAGTATAAAAAGCAGACAATAATTTTGATACAACAACATCTCCCTTCTAAGTTTCTTTAAAAGTCCTGAAAAATGAAAGTTATTGTTGCTGTTTTTGTAGTTTGTGTTTTTGCAGTTGCAGTTTTAAGTGTTCCATTAAATCAACCATTTGATGGTCATTTTACTTATTACAATGATGCTGGGACAGGTGCCTGCGGGCAATGGCTTGATGCTTCCAACCAACAGTTAGTTGCAGTTTCACACGATTGGTTTACATCAGATCATCTAAACAATGGTCCAATATGCAAATTTTGTTTAAGAGTTGATTACAAAGGCAAAAGGTTTGTTTTACTTTGTGAGTGGATTATGTAAAAATTTGAATACAAAAAAAGTTCTCAAAAATTTAGTATGCCCTATTAAAAAAAAAATCATCATATCAGATATTTCCTATTACCACATTGCTTTTGTTTTTGTTTTTCACCCGCATTTGAAAATCAATTGAATATTTTGTCTTAAGTTTTACGAAATCTATCACACTGAAAATTTTTTAAACAAAATATCAATATAAAATAACAATAAAACAATGAAAAAGTTATCGTTTAAATATGCAATCGATTTTTTGAAATGTAATAACCGTTTTAAGTCGAATTGATTGATTTCGAGAGAGAAACATTTTTCTGTTAGTATAATATTTTTTCTGTTCCTTTTTTATAAAATTTATTTGAAACAATTTCATACTTCCATGAATATGTAATGTTTCAAAAATTTCATAAAAATTTCACATTGTTTGTACTATTAAATTTTCAGATTTTTAAATAATGGATGGTGTGTGATTTGAGCATAATAATTTATTTCAACATTCATTTTTCAAAATTGTTACAGTGTAATCACTTAAAAAACATTACTATTCTATAAGAACAATTTGAAATATTCAAAAAATTGTGCATTAAAAAACGTGCTGAAACAAAAGACCATTTTAATTTTTTATCCGCTAAAATTCAATCAACAATATTGAACAAAAACTAAAAGCTGCAGTGAGACATGTCTTCTCAATATTAAGAAAAGAAAAATGATATTTTGTTCGTTGATGCAAAAAAAACATTTTTTTGAATGCGAAAAAGGTGTCGCTGAAAAATCTATTTTTTGCAATGACATTTGTTGATTTTTTCTGTTCTGCATTCGATGTGTAAAAATGCTGCAGCTGTGAATTTAAGAACAAAAAATGAGATTTTTGTCGGGGTTCGCCAACTAAAAATGTGCGCTTTCTCACCCAAATGTTTCGAAACCTTTTTTTTCTAGACGAAACATCTGCTGCAAAAAATACATCAAAAAAATGCTCAACATTAAATTTTTCGTTTTTGTTAAATTTTTTCGTAGAAAATGGCTTTCAAATAAATGTTCACTGAACATTCAAGTATTTTTATTTTAACTTTTGAATTTTTTAAGTTGATAATCAAAGCAAATCAAATATAACAAATTGTAATTTTTTTTATTTATAATATCAGGAAATAATTGTACAAAATATTCTTGTAAAAATGCGTTCATTATATCATTGTATGATTTTATGAGGTGAACATTAATTGATTTTTAAAAAAGCTTTTTGTTGTTGCTTGTGCAATTAAGTTGTCATATTTTTTCTGTCAAGCATTAAATTAATTCATTTTTTTTAAAAAATGGATGATTGTCTGGCCCCGAATATTTTTTTTCTAAGAATATCATTCTTCAAAAAAAAAATATTTCTGCTTTTTCAGCATTTTTATAATTTTTTAAATGAAACATTATTAATAATAATAAAACATTAAAAAATAGAACGTTAAAAGAGTTTTGGTTTAAAAGTCTTCTTTGATTTCCACAAAGAAACAAAAACAAATGCCGGAGAGAAAAATGTTTTGTTCTTGTTTAAAAAAGGGACACTCAGAAAATAAACAGGATTGAGAGCATCTTATGTTGTCTAAGCAGTCTTTTCAGTGCGCCTTTTATAATGAAAAAAATATGTTTTAGAATATAAAAGAGCTGTCATCTTATTTTGAAGAGACAATGTTAGAAAAACAATGGCCATTGCAATGGTGTTGCTTAAATTTTCACTTTTTTAAATGTGCATTTTCTAGAACAAAATTGACTGCGATCATCGCAAAATTTGTTTAATTTTCACGAAAGAAACGTAGAAAATGGCTTTACTTTGAATTTTTAGTTGAAACATTCAGGATATTTTTGTTTATGGATAATAATAATCACATAAAACGCTGCATCAAACAACAGCATTTTAATCAATAATTTTGACCTTTATCAATGAGCAGAATGCGTTATTAAAAAAATGTAACATCTTTTGCAAAAACATTACGATAAAGATTGTAAAATGAAATCAATAAAGTTTTAACGTAATTTTTCGTTTGATATTTGCACCGCATGTAAATCAAATTTTTCACTTTTAAACTAACAATAGTCTTTTGCAATTTTTTGCAGATAAAAGTTTTTTGAAAAAAAATTGGAGACTGGTCACTTTTACAAAATACCATTTTCCCACATTCGTCTTTGCTTCCTTTGATTAACAAAAAGCCTTTTTAAAAACTGCAATCGAAGTATATAATTTTTTTATTGAATATTTTATTTTCAACTTGTGAAACTTGATTTATATTTTAATTAATAATGTTCCTTTTTTCCATTTTGGATTAGGATACAGGAAACAAGGATTTCATACATTGACTTGCGTTCAAACTTTTGCAAAAGCACATTTAAAAAAATGGTTGTGATTGATGGAAAGATAAAATTTTCAAATATCGGAAACTAAAAAAAATAACGTTTGGATTTCCCAAAAGACAAAAAATGAAAGTTTTATTGCATCCTCAATTTTGTGGCAGTTTCTATTTCAAAGGATTGGTTTTTTTCTACCAAAAATAAAATGGACGTCTTTCTTAATTTTTGCGACGCCGCATTTTTCTTAACATTTTAGTTAAAATAAAAAGCAAAAAACATCACTATCGTTCATTTTATTGCACGAAGCTTTTGCATTTTTTAACCAATTTTTTCTAAAAATTTTGAATATTTTGTTTTAATTTATAAATTTCACCAAATAAATGTTACATACTTTTGCCACAAATTTTGTCCGTTTCTTTTTGTTTTGGAAAGAAAAGAAAACCAACATTTGCAAATGTAAAATAAGATTCAATTTTTTGTCAAGCACCGTGAAATAAATACTGCAATTTTGTAATTTTTTTATCATAATTTTTTTGCACATATAATAAATTCTAAACAATTTATGGTGTGAAACATGCTTCTTTAAAAAATTAGTTTTTATTTACTTAAATGATGTTTCGATGAGCACTTTTCTCTTACACTTTTTGTTATCGCGAAAATTATTGTAAACGTTACCGCTTATGATTTTTATTTTCATTGTTTTTGCCACATCTTTCGACGCCTTTTTCAATAAAAAATCAACTCAAAATGAAAGAAAAGATTTTTGAAACATCTAAAAATTATTTTCTCAGAAAAATCGATGCTAAAGTTTTGTGAAAATTTTAAAGTTTTGATTTTTTTAGTTTTTTAAACGTTTACAACTTTATTGCAACAAGTTAAAGTGTTTTGCAAAAACGTAAAACATTTTGTTAGCAGTTCTTCGACAACCATCAATATATATAGAGTTATATTAATAATGGTTTTGATTTTTGAGAAAAACGGAATCTATAATCCATTACACAATGACCAAATTGCAAAAGTCTTTAAAAATCGATACAAAACTTCTTTCCCAAAAATAAATTTGTTTATTCTTTGAAAACTATTGAAAAATTTATTTTTTCAGTGACATTTAAATTTATAAAACATGTTATTCAGAAATAGAATTCGAATAAGATATATTCATGTAAAAAAAATTTATTTTTTTAATGCAGTAAACGCAAAATACACGTTTTTATTTAAAAATGAATTTACTATTTTTATCACATGATTTTGTTTTATAGATCAAAGAAAAAAGATTGGCTTTCACAAAGAAGGATATTCTTTCATTATCAACGATCTCAAAATATTCAAAAATTTGAAAGTAAAAATACTAAAAAAAATCATAAAAAGCATATGCTTTAAATGACGCAAGATAGAAAACGAAAGAGCTTTTTTGGACGGAATAAAATGGCACAGAAAAAATGCACAACGTGACACAAGACAGTCATCGACTGCGAGATTTCGTAATGTCTCGTTCGATTTCTTGGATTTCAAAAAATGAAAAAAATGCAATTCGCAGTCTTTCCAGAAATTTTTAGTTTTTTGCATAATTAACTAATTTGTAAAAACCTTTTTGAATATTTTATTGAATATTATAAATGTTAGAAACAAAAGTTTTTCGTTAAAAGTTAATTACACTTTAATGTTATCGGACTTTTTTTGAACAATACAGTAGAACGAACGCTATAAAAATTTTAATTTTATTTATCTTGTGCCTTGTACCGAACTAAATTATTTTAAATTTCATATTTTTCAATGCTGTATTTAAAAACGACTTTAATCAATTTCTCTTTGAATAATTTTGAGTATTTTGTTTTATTTTTTTGACGAAAAAATAAAGAAATGTTATCTATATTTTTTGTGTGCTTTTCAACACAATTGATCAAAATGAATCATTTATGATCGTTATAAAAAAAAAGTGAATTATTTCAAATAAAGTAACATTTTAAAGGCATTATTCAGTTAGTTTTTGCTCATAAAATTTAATAAATAAAATCATCATATCAGATATTCCCTTTTAACACATTGTTTTTATTTTTCACCCGCATTTTTATAAATCAATTGAATATTTTGTCTTAATTTTTACGAAATCTATCATAGACGAAAAATATGTGTTTCGAAATTAAATGTCGCTGGATACAAATAAAAAACAACAGCTTTGCACAACGAAAAAGTGTCAAACAAAATTAGAAAAAAAGAATAAAATAATGTTTTTAGTTTATTTTTAAAACATTTTTGTTGGAATATTTTAAATCTTCGTATGATAAACGTATTTTTTAATTAAAAAATTTTCCCTTTCAGTTTTATTTCATTGTACGAAAGGAAAAAATTCACTTTACCCTTCTGGCACATTTATAAAAAACGAAACAGAAAAAATACTCTTGCTTTGTATTTTAAATAACGCTCTCAAAACAGTGTTGAACTTTGCTGTAGTTTTTATTATTGTCGAGTTAATTCCTTTTTTTCCGTTAATTTTATGAATTTTTTTGCAACAAGAAAACAGTCAATTTTGAAGTAAAAAAATGAAACGTCAATTTTAAAACGTTTTCTCTTTTAAAAAGACAATAACAATACAGTTGAACTTCGTTTTTACGTTGTTGAAGGGAGACAAGTAATAACAAAGTTCGGGTCCAAAAGATTTTTTTGTAGTGCAAGTTTTTGTAAAACTGTGACTTATCCAGGCCATACTCTAATAGATTGTGAAAAGATATAAATATTATATTAACTCAGGACCGATTGGCTAAATGTGATAACGTGATATCGAGGAACGCAATAACGAGGATCGACTGTATTTAAGAAACGAATGAGTAAATTAGGTAGCTTTAATAAATAATATAGGGTTCTTGGAAGCAACATGACTGGTTCCAATCTTTGCAATTTTTCGTGATGGCTTTTTTGAATAATAACGATAAAACTGAAAGTATCGTTTTCGGAAGGTACGACTAAAAAAAGAAAAAATTGTAAAATATTTTTAGTGCAGTTTTAATTTAGGACAATTTGTAAGGAGCCGCCTTTGATCTTTTTCCGTCGTTGTTACAAGATCAAAAGATTTTGTCAGTTTTTTAGCGGGCATCAGCCTCAAAAATTCTTTCTCCCTTAAGGGGCATAATACAAAATAAAGTATTCTGCCAAAGCATAATAATAACTTTCAGATTTTTATAAAAGCAGAAAAACAAACCTTATAAAAAATAGAACACCCACACCAATATGATGATAACAAAAGAATGCAATATTTCCTGCTGTATACAAAATTGAATATGCCAAAAAATTATTTGAATAAATAAAAGTTTTAATACATTGAATTACGGAATATATCGTTAAAAGGAAGGAACTGTAAATTGAATGAGCCAAGATTTGTTTTTCCAACTTCATTGCAGAATTTAAATGAGGCATTTTTGCAAAAGTTATAAATCCAATTAAAAGAGAAATTGATCCAAGAATGATATTTGAAATTGCTGTGAATTTTCCGAAACCAAAAAGTGCCTCTTCACAGCCTGGAGACCACATTTCAAGTTTACAATGAAAATTTGAGAATGTGTAGCCGTTGATGATGAAAGGAAAACACAGGATTAAAATTGAGATAAAAGTAATTTTAGATTTTGACCATAACTAAATTTGCATAAAATAGATAAGCGATATAATTCGAATAAATTGGAAACATTGTTTTTGGTCGCAAACGTTACCTTTGGATCTCTGAAAGCTATCATTTTCTGGCTAAACTCAAAATTTATTAAAGCATCTTATGCATCTTGAATTTGGCACTTCCACTTTGCCCAATGGCGCCAAATTCAAATCTGGCTTAAAGTAGGACACAAAATATAGCATTTGTTGAAGAAAAAGTTCATTTAATGTCACTCTTAATTTCAAACTTAATTTCAAATTTGAATTTTGCGCCATTTGGCAAAGTGTCACATAATGCCAACATTTTTATGCTAAAGATGCGTTCGTTTATTTTGTGTTTATCTTAAAATTAAGAGCTCCCAGACGTCAAAGTAAAAAATTAACATTTTAGGGTTTTCAACAAATTTAAAACTGACTTGTGTATACTGTATTGGAAACAGCAATGCTATCAACCGATTCACAGCCAAAACAATATTCCAGAAGCCAAGAAATATCGTAATATACCAATAAGAAAGATTATCAGCATAAGAGAAAAATTTTACAGTATTTTTCAAAATCGCAGCATTCAAACACCAAACAACAGAGTTTATAAAATCTACGGTCAATCCAAGTGAATAAATAATGTAATAGGCAGACTGCAGATATTTGTCACCTTTCAAAATTGATACAATCAGAAATATCGCTACTGTACCTTCAAATAATGCACCAACATAATTACAGTAATTTGTAATATTACTAAATGTATTGAAAAGGTCTTCCAATGTTTTTGAATTTGACATTTTTTTTAAATTTTTGTTTAATAAAATTAATTTAAACAACTTGGAAGGTAGAAAATCAGAATAGGAAGTATTAATTCCTTCTCAAATATGTCACATTTTTAAAATTTACGGCTTTTAAAGAAAATCATAACCTTTTCTTTAAAAGTTAAATAACATGTTAAATTTCTAAAAAAGCATAATTTAAAAGAAAAATAAATTATGGCTCTTTTTAAAAAATGGCGTAAAGTTAATTATTAGCCACGCAATAATGAATCAATTTTAAATGATAGCTATATTTTTGTTATTATTGTAGTATAGTGTTGTTGAATTAAAGAGGTATGTACATTTACATTATACATTACAATATTACTACAATTTATTAAATTTTTAATGTTTTAAGGGAGCGTTGGGGGCTCGTAAAATCAAAAGGGACGAATTTTAATTTAAACAAAAGAAACAAAAATTAGTTCCGGGAATTAACAGGTAACAAAAAAACAAAATATTCAAAATTATTCGCAGAGAAACCGTTGAAAACATACTTTTTGAAGCCAGGTTAAAATACAAGCATTCAAAAAAAATGTTTTTTGCTTCAAAAAACTAAAAAAAATGCAGCACTAACGAAAAAAACTTTTTTGGTTGTAAAAAACTCTGAGAATTTGTAGACATCGATTAATTGCAAAATAGTTACAAAACAACAAGAGAAACAACGTGCTTTTACTTTTTCGATTAAAGTCTTTTTTTAAATATTGCATTGAAGAATATAAATTTTAAATTAATTTTCTTTTGTACAAGGCACAAGATAAATAAAATTTTTATTTTTATTGGTTTCTTGGTAACAAGCATCATGGTTCTGAATTAGTCTAATAACATTAAAATGTAATTAACTTTTAACGAATAACTTTTGTTTCTAACATGTATGATATTTACAATTAATGAAATATTCAAACAGGTTATTATACAAATTATTAAATTATGCAAAAAAACTAAAAGTTTTTGGAAAGACTATCAAACTATGTTGTTTTTCTAAATCAAAAAAATCGAACTTGACATTACGAAATATCGCAGTCGATGACTGTTTTGTGTCACCTGTTGCATTTTTTCTATCCAAAAAAGCTTTTTGTTTTCTATTCTGCGACATTGATCGCATGTGCTTTTGATGATTTATTTAGTATTGTTTACTTTTTAGTTTTCGAATATTTTGATATCTTTGATATTGAAAGAAATAGCGATGACTTTTGCAATTTGATTCTTGTTTAACAGATTATTGATTTTGATTTTTCTTAAAAAAGAATCTTAAAAACTAAATCATTATTAAGATAACTCTTTGCAACTATTATTTGCCCCCAGATAATGAAACCATTTGCAGTTGTTTTTTTCTTCAATAAAATAAGATGCTTTATATTAATGAGAAATACAATGCAAAGCTTTAATCTTATTATCAGGCATTTTAAAATGAAATTTAATAGAGAATTTACAAAACAAAAGATTCATTTCAAGGAATTAACATGTAACAAAAGTAAATTTAGCACCATAGGCATTTCCAACATCGAGATTTTCAAGGGCTTGGAAAGCTGGAAGTGATAAATCCATGTGATCTCGAGGACAAGAAGGGCATTTATCTTTGATTGGAACTGTTATGCTAAAATTTAAAGTACAATATTTTAGGCCCCGAACTTATTTGGGATTCGTGGTCATTATGCAAATTTATGTCTCATGTGCAAACTGAAGTCAGAAATTTTTTTAAAGTAAAACAAACCTTTTGCCTTTGTAATCAACTCTTAAACAAAATTTGCATAATGGGTCATTGTTTGGATTTGCAGATGTAAACCATTCATGTGAAACTGCAACTAACTGTTGGTTGGAAGCATCAAGCCATTGCCCGCAGGCACCTGTTCAGGCATCATTGTAATAAGTAAAATGACCATCAAATGGTTGATTTAATGGAACACTTAAAACTGCAACTGCAAAAACACAAACAACAAAAACAACAATAATTTTCATTTTTTGGAAAATTCACTATAATGACACTTTTAGAAGAAGTGGTTGTTGTACAAAAATTATTGTCTTCCTTTTTATACTGATTTTTCTTATCAAAAATGTCTTATTTGAATGACCGGAAAATTGTGTGGGCTACAAAAAAGATTACTCAAACTTTGTTTTTTTACTTTGAAATGTTCAGTAAATTATTAGTCTCAAAAAACAAAAACAAGTTTTTTCTTTTTTTATCAGTAAAAAATACTCATTTGTTTATTAGTCATTTGATTGGTGTTTTTTACTGACTTTTTTTTGACTAAAACAGGTGTTCAAGATTATTGTGATCATGAAAAAAACGTTTTTTGATGACTAACAATTTCATGATAAAATAATTTGTTAAAACTTATGTTAAATTTTGCATTTTGTACTTTTTGTGTTTTTAAATTTTTTAAAGTTCAACTGTAAAGAAAAAATTTTCCGCCTTTTTCTCCATCTTTGTGAGCTTTTTTCAATTCTCAAAATCTTTAATATTGTTCTTTTCCTTTGAATCGAGATGGAATTAAATAATTAAATCCTAACAACATGTTTTACGTTTTTGCAAAACACTGTTAGTGAAAAAAACTAAAAAATTCAAAACTTTGAAATTTACAGAAAAATTAGCATCGATTTTACAAAAAATGATCTGCAAATTTTTTGCGTCAAACAAAAGTTGTCGATGATTTTTTTTCTTCAAAATTATGTCGAAATGTGTCTGACATAGCAAAAAATCTAAATATATAGTTTTTTTTGTTTTCAATAAATTTTGCGATCAAAAAAGCGTTATAGAAAAGTGTTCAACGACATACTTGATTTGTTTGGTAAACATCACGGAAAAATTTTATTATTACAAGGATAAATAAACTATTACATGGTCTTCTTTTAAAAGTATAAAAATTAGACAGATTGCTTCTTCAAGGTCGAAGAAATCAATAATCCTTCACAAATGAACAAAAAATGATAAAACTTAAAATTGATACAAATTATTCTCATAAAACAAATTAGTTCTTTCTTTTTTTAGATAAAAGCTATCGATTAAAATTACTAAAGAAGGCATGGAAATAACCATTTATTTTTCAGTTAAAGAGATAAAAATAAAGAAGGTCAAGAAAACGGATGTTTGCAAAAACAAAACAATTGAGATTGAGGTCATTTATTTTTACAAATTTCTTAATACCCAATATTTTTATAATTTTCATTTATCAAATCAGCTGGCATTTTTTATTAAACCTAACCAAAAGAATGTCTGTTATTTCATTTTTGGAAAATCTTTTTTATTTAAAGAAGGATTACGATGTTACTTTTGTTATCCAAAATCAAGTGAGTTTATGCAAATTTAAAGATTCTTCGATATTAATAATATTGGAATTTTTAGGAAGTTCTAGCTCATCAATTGGTTCTATGTCATCGATCTTCAGTCTTTAAAGCAATGATAAAAGGCCCAATGGCACCATCAAATCAACGGCATGAAATTTCTGATCCTGCAATTACTTTCAATGATTTTAATAATTTTTTGAAATTTTTGTATATTGACAATTGTGAATTTAATGCTGATAATATTGAAGTTTTGTTACATTTAAGTAAGGGGTTTTAGATTCATTGAAAAACTTGTTAGTACTCTTTTCAGGTCACATGTATGATGTCCCATTTTTATTTGAAACATGTGTTAATCAACTTCCAGCTCTTTTAAAACAACAAACATTATTCAAATTTGTTGAACTTGGAATTCTTTATGATAATAAAGCGGATATGGTTTTTCAATGTTTGGGAAAAGTTCCAGATTTAATTAAAGAATTAAAGTATATGAAAGGGGAAGAGTATATTTGGATTTCTTCAAAATTAGCCGTAGAATTTGTCAAAAATTGTCCACGAACTCCTACATTTACAGAAGATGCAATTTTTAATATGGTTAGTTTTTCTTAAATTTAAAGGCGGAGTTGCACTAACCTGAACAAAAAACGTTGTACTAAGTGCGAATCCTCCTTTAAAGGATAATTCGCACTAGATTCAACCTTTTTTCTTATAAACGTTATTAAAAATTAGAGAAATGCATTGTTTTTTTTCATTCCCCATTGACTGAAGAAATGAGAATGTAAAAAAAACTTTTCAATGACAGAAACATGAAAAAAGGACAACGCATTTTCCTAATTTTCAACGAGTTTCATAAGACAAAAAGTTGAATCAAGCAGTGTAACGACGCGAATTTTTTTCGCCCTAAACTCCGCCCGATTCCCCAGGACCTTTCAAACACCGCCCCACCACCGCCCCGCGCCCCGACTTATTGAAAAAATCGCCCCACTACCGCCGGCGGTAGATTTTTTTGTGTTTTTGCGCGGAGTTAAGAGTTACCGCAGAACAAAAAAGAGAAAAACAAAAGAAAGAGCGACAGAGAAAAAAAGAAAACTGTTTTTTAAATTTTTTTTGCGTAAAATTTGAATAAAAACGTCTGGGAAACAGTAATTAGGTCAGAAAATTAAAAATCTGTTCTATAATTCCTATAGAAAATATGTTTCTCTATTACCCTGGCTAGACAGATTTTAAAAAGTTTTAAATTAAAAAATGGGGCTGCTCTAAGACTTTTGTCAATTTTGACCAAAATACACAGTAAAAAAGTGCTTTTTTCGCTCATCTTTTTTTTAAAAAAAAGCCCAATTTTTTCAGGGGACTAATTAAAAAAAGTGTTCTGGGAGATCGATAGAGAATTTTGTGGAGAATCTTCTGGTATGATTCACAAAGTAATGTCTTTAATTTAAAAAATGGGGCTGCTCTAAGACTTTTTTCCATTTTCAAATTCTGTATAAAAATTTTATATGTGAAGGTGCAAAACCTTGTATGGGCTTAAAATGTTTGTAATAGTTATTTATAAAACGTTAGAATAAAAAAATAAAATATTTAAATGTAATTTAGCTTTCAAATGATATAATACAACGTTCATCTTTTACTTCAAAATTGAAGCATTTTCAAATAGTAGAGGCAAAATTGTCTCCCGACACGAAAATGTTTACTTCTTTGCAAACGTCTTAACTCCGCTTTGAATCTGCCGTGCGCCCCGGGGCTATTTTTCGCCCCAAATTCCCCTAAATTCATTAAATTTTCAGAATTTTTTATCAAATAAAATTTTAAAATGTACTTTTTCCGTTTTTTAAAGACGGTTTATTTAATAAAATATTAAAGAAGAATCTTTCTGATATTAAAACAGTGAAATTTACTAACAAATAATAATGTATTAATGTTCGCTCACTGATACCTCATAAAAAGTCGCCCCACCGCCGACCCGCGCCCTAGCAGTTTTGAGAAAATCGCCCCATCCACCGCCCCGCCACAGCTTTGGGGCACTCTCGGGCACCCCGGGGCGAGGTTGCACTGAAAAAAAAATGTCCCAGAAACGAGGCAAAAACGTCACCAAAGAGGGACAAAAATTTCCAGTTTGTCGCACGTGACAGTTTTGTCCCGAGATGGGACATCGGTCTCAAAAGCGGGGCAATCGTGTCCCCTTCGAGATAAGATTAGCTGTTAAGGAAACTGTTTCTTTTTATCCAAACCCCTGAACCGGAGGCTAGCCAAAAATTAAGTATTATGCAAATTAGCCCGTAGGCCAATTCGCATAAAGCAATTCGTATACGATTAAAATCGTAGTTTTTTAAATGCAGAGAAAAAGTAAAAAATGAGCGCTTTTATTCCAGCAGCGAGAGAAAGAGTGAGAGAGATTTTGAAAGACGCAGAGAACCAAAGAGACGCTCTCTCTTCACTCTTTTTTTTGCAATTCTTTCGAGCAAAGAAGCATTTGTGTAATTAGTAATGAAAATGAAAATTAAGAGCAAATTAATTGAGAAAAATAAAATAAAACACGGCGAAAATATATTTTTCAACTCAGTAATAAGTAAATTTGTGGTAAAAAGGTGGTAATTTATATTTTTTTAAGGTTAAAGAATTACAACAACATACAGTATTGTTTTTAAAGCAAAGTAAAATGCTATAAAAAATATTTAAAAAATATGTTCAAGTTTTTTTGGTCCTTCTGAAGTCCTAGCTTAAGCTTATAAGAACTTTAAAAAATAAAACTCTCGTATGGGGGCCGAACATCGTCACCGATGTATCACTGAAGCCTAAATGACAGTTTATGATTCTTATTTTCAAATATAATTGATGCTTTATCATTATTTGTTGATTCTTAAACTTTATGTAATCTTTTTTATTATTATTTAATTATACTTTTATCTTTTTTTTATAAATCCAGTTAGGGACTTGATGTCACGTCGATTTTGTGACAGATTTGACTCTTTCACGGGACAGTTTTTTGACTGTGACAGAAAAAAATGTGACAGTAAGGGACATTTTTTTCTCAGTGTGGGGCGGGGCGATTCGAAACACTTGTATCATGTATCGCCCACTAAATCGATATTTCCTGTAATTTTCTTTTATATGATTTCCCTTTTTAGGCTTTTGATTGGGCAAAAGGCATTCGATCGCCAAGAAATATTCAAACAATTATGGCTCCTTTAATTCCTCATATCTGCTTTCCACTATTGAACAAGAAAAGCCTTACAACAACAGTTTACAAACATAAACTAATTCCAGCTGATCAACTTTTGAAAATTTTAATTGAGGTTGTTCTTGCTGAGCCACCATTCCCTGTTCAAAGGGCATATCAACCAACACAATTTGTTCCAGGCGCATTCCGATTCGGTTAATAATATCAAAAAACTGCTCAAAAATTGAATGCATTCTCTTTTACATTGAATCTACAAGTGATGTTCAACCATATTTGTTTATTTTCCTTTTTATTGTTTCTTTTATATTCTTATGTTGATTTTTTTGATTGCTATAAATTTATCCAAAAAACGTTTTTTGAAAAGTTGGAAATATATATAATCTATTGATGAATATTGAATAATAAATTTATCGAAGTGGTACGAATTTAAGGACTTTAATTTAACGTTAATATCATAATTTGTCCTGTGAGCGGATCGGCCGATTGTAAGGATCACATTTTTAACAATTGAAACATTTGCCCAAGAGAAATCTTTTGTGCTTGATGCAATCAAAAGACAAGGAAATGGAAGCATCGCGATTTGTTGTTATGACAAATATCTATTTCATTGTTCGCAATGGGATCTCTTTTAAAAAGTGTATGAAAATGCTTTCATCAAAATCGGCATTTTTATGTGGAATAATTTAAAGTATGATAACTATTATGATAATTTTTTTAATTTCCTAGTTATTTATTTTATCATTACTAATATTTGATTATGGTTACTTCATTGTATCTTGCAAACAAATAAATAAGTATTAATATAGATTTAAAAGTTTTATTTACATATATTTTAATAAACGAAACACAAGTATTTAATAAAATTAAACAGCAGAAATGACACATTCTCTTTTATCACTTCCCTGCCGAGATAAATCATGTTGAAATCCGTCACCTGGAAAATTTGCACTTATTGTTGTAAATTTTCTATATGGTGGAGTTCCCATTATTACGGCATTCCTCCAGGGCATTGGCATTTCATCAGAAGGCAACGGGGTTTCAGTTGTAAAATGATCATTTAAAAATATATGTGAATCACGTTGAGATGCTTGATGATAATCATATTTGTGTCGTGCCCTGGCATTTGAAGGCCTTACAAAATAGCATATTGAAAAACATAACTTTTTAATATCAAAACAATATACACAAACACAAATAATTATTGTTGAAATAATAAAAAATATTACAGAAATTAGAGCTAAAGTTTGTGAAAATGTTGTTTGCACAGATCCACGCATAATAAATAAAAATAAGTTTTAAGTATTGCGGAAGTTTTCTTTTTTTTGATGTTTGTTGACGACAAAAAAATTCCCATTCATGCCCTAAGGGCAATTAGTTGAAACATTTATGGGACAGCAATAACAGCAACAACGGCACGTGAGAGAGTTATTTCCTGCGTTGACCTGGTACTTCCAACAATGCCAAAATAAAGATATGAAGGTGAACAACTTTGGCACTTCTTTTTTTCAATGGCACAAAAAAGTGCCAAAATAGGCTACGTGTTGATGATGAAGTGAAAAAAAAATGAAGAAAAGAAAAAAAAATGAAAGGCAACCAAAAAACACTTTCTTCTTCTTTTTTTTTATGTCAAAGCACAAAGCTTTTTTTTTGATGCCAATTGCTGTCATTTTTTTTTAAAAAAGAAGAAGAAGGTGCCATGAAATAAACAACATTTTCTTCTTTAAAGGCAAAAAAATTGAGACGTTAACGAAGGACAGGGATTTGTAATTTTTAATTCCACTTTTTCTCTTAAAAAAAGTTTTGCATTATTCAAACTTTTTTTTCAACAATGATGTCGATGATGCCATTGCTGAAGAAGAAAAAAAGTGCCATTGATGGATGATGCCAAAAATGGCATTCTCATCATTTTTTAGTCTCTATGCAGCAGCAAAAGTTGAATTTTTAATGGCAAAAAAGTCAAAAATGAAAGTTTAGTTTACTTTAATGGCATTAACGAAGACAAACGTTTTGTGATATCATGCCAAAAGCTAAAATTATGCAAATTTTTATTCAAAAATTTCAAACTTCATTTGATCACATTAAAAATCTTCTAATTTTCATAAAAAGTTCCAAGTCAATGGCATAAATATCATAGCTTGAAAAAAGTGCCATTGACAGACGATGGTAAAAATGCCATTCTCATCTTATTCATTCAAAGTTGGACTTTTAATGCCATTAAAAATTAAAGTTTATGTTAATGGCATTAATAGCAGTCACCAAACCCCTTTTTTAATGCCATGGCATAAATAATGCCAAGCTTTTTGCTGGAAAAAACTTTTGGCACAAAATTAGGAAACACTCAAAACTCAAAAATTTGAAGAAATAAAAGATAAAAGTAAACACACATTTAAATTCAAATTCATCAAGTTTCAAATAATTGCAAAAAAATGTTGATTGATGGGCACCAAAAAAGTGCAACTTGCAAACTTTTTTTTATATTTGTCCTTTTCTGTCTTTCTGTTTTTAGGCTTTTTTGAGTGGTTTTAATTGAAACTCTTAATTCTTCTTTCTTTTTTTGATGCAAACTTTTTGATGAAACAAAATAGCAGCACTTTTTTGGGCAATGCATTTTCCTTTCTTTTTTTGGGGGGAGGGTTTCTTTTTCAAATTTGGATAAAAGCATCTCGACCAAAAAGTAATGCATTTCTCTCTCTTTTTTGCAATAAAATTAGTAAAAGTTTAATTATTTTCAAGAATTCTCTTTTTCGGGCAAGAAAAAGGACATTTGGAATGGGATGAGTCGAGGTGACGTGGAATGGAATGGTTTCAATATAAAATATATTTGTTTTCTTTAGTTTTAGGTTCAGATTTAGCTAGGTTGAGGGATTCATGACCTTTTTGTAATTTTAATTTCTTAAAACTTATTATTGAAAATTATCTTAAATTAAGAAGATTTTTATGTCTGCTGTTATGTAGGGTTACTGTAGCCTTTAAAAATGTCTTTAAATATTTTTTTAAAGAGTGAATTTATGTTTTAGAAAGTTTTTGGCTTTTTTTTAAATGCTCTAATTTTATTCAAATTATGTAGAAATTAAAATGATAATTAATCTTCAAAAAAACCTTTTAATGATCATCGTTTGGGAATATCCCTGGAAAACTGAGATTTCAATATTATCAGATTTTTGTCCACTCATGGTTTTTTTACGTAGTACAAAATTAAAACCTATCTAATATTTATGCCAAAATTCTAAAAAATTCAAATAGTGGAATGACTATTTTGTATGGAACAAATGCGACGTTGAATTAATCTTTGTCTTTGCATTGAATTTAGCGGCATTGATCTTTAATTAAAGATTTAATAACTGTACCCAATTATCATTCTATCGTGTTAGCGTCACCTTATCCTTTAAAGTGTAATCCTGCAGGAATGATTTTTATTTAAGTACTTTTTACTCAGTGCTACAAAGCTGATAACTGTTGCGACCCCAAAAAATTATGTACCATTTTATAAATTTTATAATCTTGATTTAAAAAATTCTTCAATTTTAATCCACAATATTTATTTTCCATTTTATTAATAACAAAATTTTTAACCTTTTTTGACTCATATAAACATTGAAAACAAATTACTTTTACTTTTTTGCAAAAAATAAATTAATTAATCCCAAGAAAATCCTTTCACAATAACCAGCACAAAAAAGTTGTTTACTTTATATTTTTTATTCTTCTCTTTTTGCAGTAATTAATCTTGAAAAGAGAAATAATTACCATAAAAAATAAAGGTTTTTTTGTTTGTTTACAAAAAAATATCAAATGCCAACAAAAAAAGCATAAAAAAAAGATTTTTTGGTTTTTTTGAAGATGAGATTTTTGACCCCTTAAAAGATAAATAAAACCATGCTCGAAATTATTACGCAACTGAAAAAAAGTTAATAATAAGTTTTTTAAAGGTTAGTTAAAAGTAAAATATTGCAATTATATATATTTTATTCTGTTGTAAAATAGATTTTTTAGGATTTTATTACTTACGTTTTCAAACTATTTTTACTTAAACTTTTCAATGTTTTTTTCGCTTCCGCGTACATTTTGTTTAAACTTTTCATTACATTTGTTTTATAACTCCCATGACAAATGACCCAAGACTCAAACTTAAATGTCCTTTCTTTTTTGAGTAAAAGCTGTTTTTTAACGAAAACATTTTTAGGGTTTACATTTTTACATTTTAAAATGATAAGAAAAACGTTCGTTTTTGGCATTTTAAAGTCTGTGAGTTGGAAGTGATAGTTTTAGCCGTTACGGAATACAATGATGTAAATATATTTTTAAAACATATTGAATTTTAAAAACTCATAGTTTAAAACCATGATTAATGGTTTTTACTTTGTGATTTATGTTTAAAAAATAAGTTTTTTAAAAGGGGGGATCTACTTTTAACAGAAAAATGTTATCGACACGAAAATGTCTTCCATGTAGTTTCTCTCGTTGACAAAAAAGAACAATGCCATTTTCCCTAATTATAAGTCCCTGACACAAGAAAAACTTAAATGAAGGATGACTCCTCTTTAACCACAAAAGTACTGTATGACTTTTAAAAAGTTTGGATTTACTCTTTTTAAAAGTTAATGTTAAGATTATTAAAAAACAAATATTTATATTTGTTTTTTAAGTTGTTTTTAAAGTTTTTAAATTCTTTTGTGACTGTACTTTCAAAAATGTCCTTAATGAATCATCTTTTTTGTTAAGATTAAATAATAACAAAAAAGTCTAAAAAACAAAAACAACAACTTGTCAGCCTCATGATTTCTTTTAATTTTTCACATTTTTAGAACAGTTAATTAATCTTAAAAGATTAATTAACTGTTCTATTTTGCTTTTTTTGTCACAGCTCTTACTTGTTTTTCATTACTGCATTATCCAAAATTGCAAAAAACAAAAGCAAATTTGCCATGAAATTTGTTAATTTTTTATTCCGACAATCAATTAATTTTCAAATTTGTTGAGTGTAGAACTTGTTGAGAAAATTTGTTTTGGTTTTAATTGTAAAATTTCGTGGTTCTTGAGCATTAAAAATTGGATTTAATCAACAATTTTGAACAATTTTTTTAACAGTTTCTTATGAGTTAAAATGTAAAAACGGAGGATTCGAAATCCTATCACAAAAATTCAATTGTCAAAAATTTAAATTGATTAATTTTTCACATTTTTAAGGAAAAATCAATCGACTATAATTTAAAGGAGGAGACCCCCTGTAAATAAATTTTTGTCTCTTTCATTCATTGGAGGTCCCGACACGAAAACTTTAAAAACTCTAAATCGAAGAATTCTGATAACATTTTCTTTCATAATTATTTTTTCTGATTCCAAAATGGTATGAACTTTAAAAAATGGTTGGATAGAAGCTGAGATTCAACTTTTTTATACAAATCCATTAATTTTCGAGAGCGTCAAAGTATTATTTAATCATCCGTTTCAGTTCATCTGTATCGTTTATAGTTTGTTTTAAATTCTTTAATTAAGTACATTAAATTATTTCCATTCATTAAACAACAAATATCCTTATGTCCATATTACTTTTTTTTAATTTCCTGGCGTGTCAAAAGCTTATTCATTTTCACACCAAATAGTTTTAACAACTTTTACAAACTTCTAACAATTTTAAAGTTTTTATATTTTTAAAAAACTTCTTGAACCATAAATTTTTACATTTTAATTCTCACAAGTTTTGCTGAAATCAAAAATATATGTATATTTTATTTATTTTATAACAATATGTTTTTGAAAAATTGAAGGGTTAATTCTACCGAAAAAAAGAAACATTTTTTTTTCTTGTCCCAAAATGTTTTTAAGCCCATGATTTGCTTGTTCTCAATTTTTTAGTTTAGTTTCAATTTTCATTGATGTCAAAAAAGAAAGAAAAGCAAGAGTTTATGTTTCTTTTTTTCTTTCGCGTGATTGCCTTTTTATTTCTTGTTTCTTTAATACCCCCTTTTTTACTAAAATTTTGGTTATTTTAATCACCATCTTTTTTATATACTTTTAGTATAAAATATTCAATTTTGGAAATGAAATAAGACATTCTTTTTGCCTTCTTTTTTCGGAGTTCTTTTTTAGAGTTAATGTTATTTTTGTTATTTTTTTACGTTTTGGGTCATTTGTTTGAACTTATTCGTTTTTGGGAAAAAAAGGGGGTTGTTTATCTCATTAAAAGCATTTTTTGATGGTATAATTTTGTAGAGAAAATGTGTTTTATGGAACAGGGAACAGGAAGTTGAAGATAATTTAGGGTAGTTTTAAAAACGTTTTAGGACTTGTGGGGCAATAAAAGTTGTATCCGGAAACATAAATTTGAGAGGAATTTCCCAAACAATACAAATTTTAACATTCATTTGTTGTTAAGTTTTTCAACAACTTTTAAGAGTGTAATAATTTGACAGTTTTTCAAATTCCCTTGGATATTACTGTAATCCAACCCCAATTTGTTTAGGTCTTTTGAGATTTTAAAAACTTGCATAAATTGTAAAGTACTTTTTGCAAATTTATCGCACCGATTTTGTGCATTTTCAAAGATTACTGTAATTATGGGCTTAAAGCTTGTTTTCAAAAAATTTGAATAATCTTGAGTATAGTATACATTTATGTCCTTTACAGTATTTTCACAGTTCTAAACTGTCTATGCAAATTTCTACAGTGATCCCTTATGAATTTGTACTATCGCGTTTGTGTTTTTTCAAAGATTATTGTAATATTTAACTAATAGCATGTTTTAGAGAAATTTGAATACCGTAACCTCATCCATCCGCCTATCATCACATCTCTTGCAAAAAATAATAACAATGATTCCGTTGGATTCAATTATCAGAAATGCTACAGTAATATTTATTGTTGGATGTGCAACATTTTTATTAATTATTGTTTTTTGCCTTTTGGCAATGGTTGCTTCATTAACCTTTGATTGCTGGTGGCATCTCAGTGAGTTTATAGGTATTTTTATTAGATTTTTTTATAAACTTTGCTTTTTTCTTTTCTTTCTTTTTTTACGAAAAATTAAAGTTTAAAGCACAAAAAAATTGTTAAAGAAAAAGTTGAAAGTGCTAATCAAAGTGCAAAAACGAAAAACATTTTTTTTGGCAAAAAAGATTAATGAAAAGGTTTGGAAAAATGGCAGTTGCAAAGTTTTTTTAAAAAAGAAATGACGCAATTTCTTTTTGGTTGTTTATAATAAAAAAAATATGTTTCTCTTGGTTGGCTAATTTTTGGTTGCAAAAAAATATGATATTTGTTAAAAAATTAAAGGGACATGTTTCAATAAGCAAATGATGTATGCATAGATTATGCCAAGATTTATGTGAACATAGAAATTAGAATAAACAGGAGAAACAATAAAATTTAATAGGAAAAAGTATTGAAAAACGTTTGAAATCAAAATCTAAATCATCGTTTGTAAAATAGAGGCCCAATTTTCTAAAAAATTTAACATGCAAATTTTCATCTGTCAGATTGGTCTCAAATTGAGTCAGAAGTGCAAAACAGAGTAATCAAATTTTTCAATTTATTCACTACTATTACATCCTCGGTATACCGTAATCCTCATTTTTGTGAGGCTCTTAAAATTTGAACTAATCAGTCATCATAATAATATTTTCTATTTTTTCACTTAATTCTATGCTTTCTTAACTTTTCTAAAACCATCCTAAACAGAAATAACATTTTTTAGGTTACTGTGTCAACATTGATGACGATACCGAAAATTTAATTGAAGCTGCAATGTCATCCCCAAAAGAAAAACGACGAAGGCGACGACCCTGGATTCTTCGGCTTGAAAAGAATGGAAAAATCGTTAACGATACTAAAACATACGTGGTATAATTTTGACCTAAATATTACCATTTTTCCTGTTAGTTTGCCTACTTCTTAATGTTTTAAATGTAATTTTCAAAACGTGTATCATTTACAGTATTTTTTATAAATAAAATGTGTTTTTTAATCCAACATTATAGAAACAAGCATTTGATTTTTTAATCTCAATTGTCAAAAAATGAATCAAAACCGCAAGATTTTTTTCATCAAAGAAAAAATTGCATGTCAAATAAATTTTTTGTGTAAGCAGCATAAACCTTAATACTCTTAAATTATAAGATTTGCGTCAAATACTCTTTGAACAGAAAAAATACAAAACCTTTGTTACGGAATTAATAATTATACACTATGATAAATGATGTGTGAAAGATTAAAGAAATTTTGAAATTTGAAGGCAACGCATCTTACGTAAATTTTTTTTGAAATCACAGACTTGATAGAATTTTTCTTTTCAATTTTTTGCAGATAAATTGAACAAAAAATGTTGTTCGTTTTGTTTGCGATCTTTTTCTTTGTGAATTTCTTCTTAAATTTTAAAGTTAATCTGTTTTTCCATTTTACATGCAAGCCTTTTTGAATAGTTTTATTCCGTTTTTAAAAAGTTAATAAAACAGCAGAAAATGATAGAAAACTTTGAATAATAAATTATATTTTTAAGTTATGATACCAATTCATATCCAGGCATGGCACATTATTGAGAAGAAAAAAAGTTTACAAGGTTCTTAAAATTTTCAATGAAAAAATGCGCAAATTTTCAATCAAATTTTACACTGTTTGTTGTAATTTTTTTATGGACACAAACATCATAAAATTTTGTTGAATAGCTTTTGCTCGGATTTAAAAACAGTAACTTGATTGAATGTGTTTTTTGTGTCAACAAATACGATAAACTTTAATTTTAAATAAAAAATTGCATTTTTGTGTTTAGTGACTCTCCCATGTCCTTTCTACGACCCGAGAATATATATTGTGTTGGCATTAAAAGAAGAAAATATTCGGGTTTGTTCTTTAATTTTGTCACAACATGTTTAAACTTCCTCGAACGTTTACACATTTTTTTCTTTGATGTCCGACTAAATGGAGGTTATAGAAAAATATGCTAAAGAAAAAATAAAGTAAACTCATAATTAACTTTTAAAATCTTTCATCACCAAATGCACCTGGAATTATTTCAGTTTTTTAAAGGTGGAATTTTTAAATTTTGTTTAACTTCAAGCACACAATATTTTTGTCATTCTTCCCAGAGGCTACATTCAAATTTTATTTCCTAAAATGAAATACAATGTATCAGAAATTATTGATTTTAATATAATTTCTGCGTTCCAACAATACAGTTTAATTTCGTTTATTATTACCGTAATCTTTGAAGTATTTTACAGTATTATTGTTTATTTAACAACTTCTAAAACAATGCAATTCTTTCGAATTTTAACATTTTTTTATATTTTTCAATGTTTGCTGGTTGAATTTGCAATGCTTTGTTGGAAACCATTTCGACTATTTCCAACTACAGTATTTTATCCAACAGGAATTTTGGCACCAATGTCTTCGATGGCATCCGCTCTCTTGGCTGCATTCTACTTTTTTGGACAAGCTTGTTTCGTTGAAACTTTGACCGTAATTGTCGTGGAAAGACATTTTCGAATTCTTGGAAATACAACAAAAATTAAGAAAGCAAGATTTTGGGTATATTTTTTCATGGCATTTTCTTTCACTGGCATGGCTACAGTATATTTCACATTTATCATTCAAAATTGGGATGACCTCAAAGTTGAAAGATTGTTAAAATCTGAGATTGAAGATGTTGAACAAATTTTCGATCTTCAACCATCCTTTTTCTCAGTAGATTTCATATATCCGTCTACAATGTGGTTATTGCTCTTTTTTGGGATACTGTATGGAGGATTCAGAATCGTAATATTTATTTCGGTATTAAAAGAAAATTACAAATTTGTCAAAAATAGTAATGACCAAAATATATCTGAAAAAACTCGAAAACAATTTATGCTAATGTTTCAAGCCACAATGACCCAATTCTTTACAACCCTGTTTTTTGCCTGTTTTGCAGGGACATGGGTTGTTACATTTTTTATTGCCGAAAACAATCCAACAATTAAATCAATTTATTATATTTCAATTGGAATTGTTATGTTTTATCCGATTGCAGATGTTATTATTGTTGTAACAGTTGTTAAAGGATACCGTAATACTTTAAAGAAAATCATCAAAACTATTTCGGGATCCACCAATCGAAAAATTTCAAATTTTGGATTTCATAATACTTCTATCAATAATAACAACAATAATCAGCCAAATTTAACCTCGACCAGAAGAAGAACAATGTATTAGATTTCAATAACTATTATAAAGTAAATACATTTGTGGGTTTTTTTTAAAAATAACATGTGTTTGCTGATGCAAATGTAATAAAACAATTATTTTGCTTAAAATTATTAATTAATTTTTTTAAAAATGATCAGATAATTTCAGTGGAGAGTTTAAAGTACACTTTTAATTTTTTTTTGGTTGTTCATAATAAAAAAATTATTAACAACCAAAATTAATAATAATAATTTACATATTTTTATGCAATCAAGAACTAAAATATTAAAAACAAATTTAGGGATCGATAAAAATTGTAAAAATTGAAGAAAAATATTGTTTAACATTAAAAAAAGAAAGCTATGTTTTGAAATTTCATCATTCTTTTGCATCGAATTTTTTGTAGACACATTTTTTTATGTTTTTCTTTTAAGTGTGTCAAAATTTAAGAACACCATTTATTGTGATCTATTTGAATAATTTATTTATTTTGATAACCTATTAAAGCATTCTTTTGAAAGTGAATCACTTAGTAGCAACATATGCAAAGCTTAAAAAAATATAAAAAAACAATGTGGGATACCATTATTTCAACCAATTTAAAAAAATTATTTATTTATTTTCACATTTTATTTCACAGGTAAATTCGTTGAACGAACAGCTTTTTGCCCGAACTTTGTGGAATTATTAGAAAAAAAACTTTTAACAAATGTCTCATAAATTGTTCAGAAAATATTATTTACTGTGTTTAACTAAATTGTAAAACAAATTAGTTTATTTTTTAAAGAAATGTAGCATTGCACATAAATTCTGTGGTGTGAAATTTTTATATTTTTTGTCATGAATTAAAATACCACACTTTTATAATGAAATAGAATACTTTTAAATTATTCAAACTAGTTTTAAAAAATTTCCAATAACAAAATTTTTATTAGCTAAACAAAGACATTTTCAATAAAAAAAAGTTTTTGTGTTGCAAAAATTTTAAAACAAACACAGCAGTAAAAATCGATTTTTTGGATGCGTTTTTTCAGATTTCTTTCTTTTTTTCTCTTCGACAGACAAAAAAAAACGCATTCAACAGAAAAAAAGATATTGCAGCCAAGGGCAGTGTTTTTTTCCTTTAATTTTGTTCTTATTTTAAATATTTTATTTAGTGTTTGTTAAAAAAAGATTAAAAAAGGTCACAAAAAATATCTTCTTTTTAAAAAAACTTATGTCAATGACAAAAGAAAAGAAGCTGGCTAAGCGGCACTAATAATTAATACCATACTTAAAAAAACGCTCGAAATTCAAAAATAAACAGGATTTTTGCACATTTGCGTACATTTTTTCTAAAATATGCATAGATCCTATGATGTTGATTTTGAAACTTGTTTTCTTTTTATCAACAATTAAAATTTTGATATACCAAAAAAACGTCGAGGTGAATGGTGTTACTTCATTATCAAAAAAGTCAATTATTTATTTTTTTTTGTGAAAAGTCATTGCAGACACCAAAATTTTTTTAGATTCGGCTTTGGCGTAAATTATCGATAGTTTGTTAAAAACGTCTGTGTATTTTCCATAAAAAACATAAGCTGTTGTAGAAAATTGGTAAAATATTTCTAATGATACTTTTTTATTACTTAAATTTAAAAATGTAATTGTTTCTCACGATTTTTTGTTGCAAAAAACCCTTTTCTTTAATATTTAATTACTCAAAGTAATATTATAAATTTATAAAATGTTAAACTAAAATATTAAAAAGAAAGCCGTTGAATGCAAGAAAATGAACAAATGCTCAATGAAAAATCTGTTTTTGTTTTTGTTTGTTTTTTCGCTAAAAAAAAGTAATGTTTCAAAAATGTTGACACTATTTCGAAATTCCATCCTTCGCGATCATCAAAATTTGTAGACACAACTTTCGAAACATTTTTTTCTTTTTTCTTTCTCAAAAATTAACAAATATTTAATTTTTATTTTGATCTTTTTTAATAATTTATTCTTCTCTTAAAAATGACTTAATTAAAAGAGTTCTTTTAGTTGTTAAATAAAGAAAAAAGAGATATATAAATTTTATAAATTCAATTTAACAGAAATTACACGTGCGCGATTAGCTGTTTCGCCTTGAATACAACTAAAGCAAAAGAAATTCACCAGCAATATTTTGAAGCATTAAAAAAATTAAAAAGGATAAGGATCATTTGCGGAAGGTAAAATATTGAAAATCTTTGAAGTATACTAAAAAAAAAAAAAAAAAAAAACTTTGCTGACACTAATTAATTTTTCTAAATTTACAAATGTTTTGAACCTTTAAATTGCATGGCTTTCTTTCTTTGATAAAAGTGAACGATTCTTGGATATTATGAAAATTTGTTTTAAATTTTTATGAAATTAAAAATTAAATTATTCAAAAAATTTCTAAACAAACTTCTGAAAAACATTGACTGTGAATCGTCAAAAAATGAGCACTGAAATGTTCGATATAAAAAAATTTTTGAAAAAAAACGAAAAGTGAGACGATTTCAACAGCTCGATCGACGTTTTGTTTAAACAATTTTTTGGCAGAAAGTTTTCACACTGTTAACAGCATGTTCGAGACGGAGTAGCATTTTTCACATTTCTGCTAGCCATTCGCACTATAAGTCGCGACGATTCTTGACACGAACAAAAATAGCTAATTTTTTGATTTTTTAAACATTAGTTGAATCAAAGATTTTAATATAAATGCTATTTATACAACTTTTTAATCATTTTTATTATTTCCTTATTAAAAAGGAATAAATTCCTCATCGATTGATACCAAGATCATTAAAATTGGTCACGCTTACACTATTTTACTTAGCAATAAGCGATCTTGCATGTTAAACATTAGATACAATTATTCCTACCTGCCGGCAATTCTACGCTTTTAATTCATTTTATCTATCACAATAGATAAAAAAACGTATTTAGAAAAAATGTAATTCAGCTTTTTCAAAATCTGAGTATTTTTTTCCAGAAATTTTTGCAATGTTTAACAATGAAACACAAAAAACTGAAGTATTTCGCGTTATTATTATTATTAAAAAAATTAAAAAAAAAAAAAAACTATTAAAAATATGTTTTTGACGGCTTGATTAAAATCAACTTTATTGTGTGACACGTTTTTTTTCAATGAAAGACTTTATTTCTTTTAAAAACTGGCATGCTAAACAATGTTACTCAATTTTCAAAACTTACAATAATGTGTGTTTTACTCATTTTAGAAAACTGACAATACTTTTTTAGAAAATTACAGAAAATTTTTGTTCAAAATTTTTATTTTTTAAATTTAATAATGATGTATTGTCTGTGATATTATTTTGTGTAAAAAAACGCGATTTTTTGATGCAAATTTGTTAGAAAACTGCGTAAAATTGTGAAATAAAAAATTAAAATAAATTTTTTAATAAGCATTCAATAAAAAAATTAAACCTTTAATGAATAAAAAAAGATTTAAAGTTTTTCGGCTATTTCGAAATTTCGATTATAGCTTATTTAAAACATTTTTCGGCAAAAAATTTTGTGATCTTTTATGTCTGTCAAACACTTGAAACAACAACATAACAAAATTGTGTAGGGAAAAATAAATGCAAAGGCAAAAAAATTGCCTAAAAATCGTTAGTTGCCTGTCGTAATATAACTACGAAATTATCTTGGAAGAAGCAGTCTCTAAAAACTCGAAAAAGTGTTGGAAGAACAAAAATAAAAGAAAATTTACCGTAAACATACCCAACTTATGATCGAGTTCAGGCTGTATATTTTGTCCATAAACTCGCCTAGTATAAGGTATAATTGTGGCAATCAAAAAACTGTTCAGGAAAAAAAAACGTTTTATTTTTTTAAAATGTTGAATAAAATCCAGTGTTTCGACTCGCCCCGCCCCAACCTCGCCCCGGAGCGCCCCAACGCTGGGGAGGCGGTGGATGGGGCGATTTTCATAAACCTGCCTGGGCGCGAGGCGGTGGTGGGGCGACGCCTGATGGATGCTGTGGAATGGGGCGGAGTTTGGGGCGAAAAAAATTCAAGTCGTAACACTGATAAAATCAATCGAAAATCAACAGTAATTTTTTCTTTTCTTTTTCAGCTGACAGATAAAAAAGCTACAGCAGAGAAAAAGAAAACTGCAGTAAAGGTGTATACGTATTTTTTCCTTTAATTCTGTTGTTTCGAATATTTCATTTAATTTGTTAAGAACGAATAGAAGATGTAATAGGAGATGTCATCTTTGGACATAAATAAATGGAAAGGATAAAGAAATCGAACAAGCTGGCACTAATAATTAAAGGGGGAGTCCCACTTTATACGTCTTTTTCTTGTGCCCTGAACTTATAATCAGGCAAAAAATGCGTTGTTCTTTTTTTGCCAGCAAAAGAAGATGCAAGGAAGATATGTTGTGGAGAATCTCCACAATTGGAATAATTTGCATAATATACAAATCATCATTTATTTTCTCCTTAAATGTTAAGAATAACCCTTTTTCTCTTTGTTCAGCTGCTCTTTCTTTTTTATGTATTATTTTGTGTGGCGATAAACGGTATATATTTATCTCTCTTATAATGGACAATTTTTTTCCTTTGATCTTTGCCGAATTAAAGATGAACATCAATTTTGGCTTGATTTTCTTTCGATTTTTTTTAAAAATCATATGCTTTGCAATTTGAAGTTTGTACGTTTTGCTTTAGTGGTAAAAATTTTAGAGTTTGAAATCTTAGAACATTTATGTTTTTAGCAATTGATATAATTTGCCATATTCTGCCTTTTATCCTCCCACCTGGAAAGGACATATTTTTTATAACTGTTTCATTTCTCGAAATTCTTCATTCATCTGTAAATGCATTAATATTTCTTATTTTTAACAATTAGGTAATTGTTTCTATTTTAAAGTCACCAGAAAATGAAAAAATTTAGTAATTGAAAAGACAAACAAACAATTTCTTCGAGTAATTTCCCATTATTGCTTGTTCACGCTAATTTTGACGTAAAAAAGAACACATAAAATTGTTTTTATGAGTAAAAAGTACTTGGTACCAGTGTATGAATAAGAATTCAAAACGTACATCTTTGTCATAAATTAAATTTAAATGTTATTTACAAAGAATTAATTTCAAAAAAGCTTATCGCAGCGTAAAATAAAAAACAACTTTAACAACATATTTTTATGTCATATTTGATTTGTCTTTTTTGTGCCATAAATATAATTCTCTGTCAAAGACAGTATCTGCATTATATTGGGTTAAAAAAATGAGTACAGACGAAGGCGCCATTTTACTTGGTTCTGCTTTAAGTGCAATTGCCTTTTCATCAATGTTTTTAAACTGTTCGGTTTTATGGATTCTTTGGAAACATAAATTTCTGAATGCAAAACATGGAGGAATTTTTATTTTGGCATTCGCAAATATGTCCGGAAATGCATTCACTGGTTTTATTTATGGCGCTTATTTAGGACCAGCTTGTATTAGTCAGGTAATTGTAACACTTGTTTGTTTTACACGGAAACTTGTACAGTCATTACCGTAAACTTCATTGGTACTCAAATGAGACTCGCCGCACTTTGCCAAAATAAGGTGAGAGAACCAAAAAATTTGAATTTCTTTAGAATCCGCTTTTGTGAAGCATTATATCAAAAATCTGTCCTAGTAATGTTTTTTATCATGTATTTTTACATATATATGCAAATTTCATGCTCCAGCGTTTCCTCCGAAAGCTTCAAAGCTTCAATCTTCCCCCAAAGGTAATGTCAAGATACGAGTAGTGTTGTGCATTTGACCGGTAAATTATTTTGCGGTCAATTGACCAGTCAATTGACCGGTCAATTGACCGGTCGACATGTCAATTGACCGCAAATGCCTTAAATGGTGGGTTGATATACATACGTAAGCCCAAAACACTTTAAAAGGCTCATATTGAAGCCAAAAGTATACTGTAGAGACAAAATTTTTAAAATAAATTAATATTAGTGTACAACCATGAAAAAATGATATTAGAGAATCATTTTGAGGTATTTTGTGGTTGTGCCGTGCCAAAAAGCAAAATCTGCAAAAATGACGTTTTTTCATGATGTGTTGGTAATTGATAGGGATTTATCAATTGAGTGGGAAATAAAAAATAGCAATCTGATTGTAAAACCTTACCCGACAGTGATAAACTTAAACATGAGGGTCATTTTAAAGTCAATGTTAAGATTCTAGGAAGAGCCTGAAATTCACTAAAGTACTCTCTAACACCCATGCCTAGCTATAACTCTTTATTTGGTTAAATATAAACCGCTAAAATTTTAGTAATTTTCTCGAGAAATTTTGTAAGATGAAAATATTTTGAATTGACCATGTAAATAGTTATTGGTCAATTGACCGGAAAATTTACCGTTGGTCATTTGACCGGTCAATTGACCGCGGTCAATTGACTGCACAACACTAGATACGAGGGAAGATTTAAACAATATGCGGCAAAACTGAAGTCTAAAAATTTGCATATCTATGTAAAAATACATGATAAATAAAATTACTAGGACAGATTTTTGATATAATGCTTCACAAAAGCGGATTCTAAAAAAATTCAAATTTTTTTGGTTTTTTCTCATCTAATTTTGGCAAAGTGCGACGAGTTTCATTTGAGTACTTGTGAAATTTTCATTTTAATTTTTTGTGGCCTCGAAAAAATATAAAATAATCATGAGTATTTAGAGCCTACTTTTCGCAACTCTTTATCCATTTCCTCGTTTTATTGGCGCAGCATTTCATGCACAATGGTTTCAAGATCTTATTTTGATGGTTTTTACTGCGGCTAACAGGTTACTTTTTTCAAACCTAATCGAGTGATGTAAAAAATAATATTTTTCTAGATGGATTGCCGTTGTTCGACCTCCATGCTTTCCTGTCTTTACCCGAACCCATTCTTATCTTATCATAATTTTTGCCGTCACTGCTGGAATTACAATAAGTTTTTTGGCAACTTATGTTTTGCCGTGTTGCACGTAAGAAACAATAAAAATTAATTAAATTCTTTAAATAATATTAAAGGTTATACATGGATTACAAAACATTTTCATTTGCATATTTTGTCGATGGACCAAATTATTCCGATCATTTCATTGATTATCCATTTAATTGCACTTGTTTCGCTATCTCGGTTTTATGCTACATTCGAGTAAGTTTATTAAATTTTTGGTAAAAAAAACTTTGATTGATAAATTCATGGAATTTGCTAACAAGAGATTGTCAAGAAATCACGTGATCATGCTGGGGGAGGGAGGCGGTAAGCCAAATGGTCACCTGGCTTTTATGTTGTCGGCAAAAAGCTTTGATCTTTGATCACAACGGGAGGGAGGGGCCGAAAAATCACAATTTATTAGTAACGTGGTTTCTGGACCATCCCCAACAGCAACACGTAATGTTTTTTTCAAACTCCGCGGGTATAGAAATTGCTAGAAAAAATAGCAATCAATCGCTGCGGGACCAAAAAACGTTTAAATGTTCAGTGCCCGTCCGTCGCCGAAATATTGGGGGGTGTAATGACCTTTGTGACCTTTAAGTTTATGCCCCGAGGGTAATAACACAGTATGAATATTTAGACAAAAAATTTATTTTTGAACAATAAAAACACACACAAAAAACAATAAGTTTAGAGAAAATTATAACGATGTTTAGTTTTACCATATTCATCAATTACTTCATCTTCGCTGCAGCTGACTTTTGAATTAAAATAGATCGAAATCAATGAATCCAAGCGTTCATCTCCAGTTGAATTTCTGAGATTATTTTTAATATATTTTAAAGCTGAGAAGCATCTTTCAGCTGTTGCAGATGAACCACCAATTGTCACCAAAATTTTTAGCAGTGCAGCAATATTAGGAAGACATGTATCTTCTGCACTTTTTAGAAGTTTTGTGATGAGAATATCATCCTTTGAATCTTTTGTTACTTTCTACAAATTGGCCCAATTGTTGATTTTGTTGATGATCATTGCATAAACACAATATTAATAAAAGTAATGTATATGATTTTGAAATATTTTTAGAAAAACAAAATTTTAACGATCTGGCAAAAATCCAGAGTATGTCTGTCTTGCTCTTTTTTCAAGCAAATTATGCCTTTTTTGGCATTTATGTATTGTCTGTTCATGAAAAAATGAACGCAACTTTGGCAAAAAAAATATTTTTCTCTGAAAAAACAAAATTTTTTTTTCATACAAATGTTTGTCTGGGGGGTGTAGTTACACCCATTACACCCACCACGGACGGGCCCTGTAAATGTTGGTAATGTTTTTGGAATTAGTATATCTGAAAAATGATTTTCAACGTTTTTTCTTTATCTTATCATCATCTACAGGTACTATGGAGTATGACAGTATTAAAAGTAATCTATTAAACTAATATGGAGAAGGTAATCTCTAGTTTAATAAAAGGCAATTTTCTACTGTGAAAAACAAGTCAAATATATTAATTTTTTAATTTAAATTGTTTCATACTCCATATTACTTGTAGATGATGATAAGATAAAAAAAACGTTTAAAATCATTTTTCAGATATATTAATTATGAAAAGGTTGCAAAAATTTGAACGTTTTGTGGTCCCGCAGCGATTGATTGCTATTTTTCCAGCAATTTCTACACGCGCGAAGTTTAAAAAAACATGACGTGGCATAAAAGTTGTTCTCGTATTTTTATCCCTTTAATTTATGATTTAGATTTACTGGTTTGTAAGATCTTCGAACATAAAAGTAATGTCGAATTTACCACAATCAGCAGCTGAAATGAGGAAAGCAAAAGAAACAAAATATGCTCTACAATTTGCTGCTTGCACATTTTGCGTTATTGGTAAACATTTACCGTAAATTTGTGTAATAAAATCAAAAAATGATTTCAGCAATTGACATAATTTTTCATACTTTGCCTTTAATTCTCCCACCTGGAAAGGAGAGATTTTTCATAATTGTTTCATTACTCGAAATTCTTCATTCATCTGTAAATGCAATTATTTTTGTTACTTTCAATATTGAGGTGGTTTTCAGCTTAAAAATGTTTCAAGCAAAAAAAAACATTTTCAGATTCGTAAACATTTTTTCATATTTCGAACGTTCTCAAATACTTCAACTACTTCTCATCAGGTTACTCCTGGTACTGCTCCTATTGCAATCATTTGAGTTCTACATATAAGGCATTTTTATTACCCATACTTATCATCATTTAAATTGATAACAAATAAATTATACTGATATTTAGATTACCTAAAAATTAGGGTGTTTCGGGCTTTGTTAGCGATTTATTTATTAATATTTATTAGCGCTTTTTATTATAACATATCACTTACCCGAAAATCATCTCAAATTAACCCTTAAATAATTTGGGGTACAATTTAAATGATTTTAGGAAAACTGATGCTCAAAATATAATAAGTACATTTTGGACAAATTTAAGACGAATTTTGGACACTTTTATTTTGTTTGGTTAAATTTATATTAATTTTTTAGTACATAATAATATTATTCCTTTTTCGTTGACTGGTTGGAATAAGAAAAAATTCCAGATTTTTTATTGCAATCTTCTTCATATGTCAACCATGTTCGTTTTTTTTCAAATAATGGCATCTTTTCTTCTGTTTTTAAATCATTTTTAAACAAATAAAATAAAATATTCACAAAAAATAGATAAACACATTTTCATTTTTGTGCTGATACTTTAGGGCTGTTCGGATGTTACCAAAGATAAACATAAAAATTTTTACCCCGTCTAACGATGAGACAATATTTTCTCAATTTATCATTTTTCCTTCACATCAAAGCAAGCGGTGTAATAACCATCTATCGTTTGCCTTATGAAACAACTCGATAGCTTTATTTGTCTGCTATGCCTGCTGTAAAAATGAAAAATTTTCTTTGCAAAAATTTAGCAAGCAATAGAATTGAATGTGAAGTTTTTTTGAAATTGTCATAAAACCGAAAAAAATTAAAACAATTTTTTTGCTTTGAACATGTCAAAAGAATGAATTTATAAATTCAAATTTTTTTAAATTTTGCATCTGAATATTTAAGTGTGAATTTTCAAAAATTTATTGGTTCCAAATATCATGATTTATTTATTAGTATCGAAATTTAATTTTTAAAGCAAACATTATACACCTGAAATACTTATCATTAATTAAAATTTCAAAAAAATTATTTTACTATATTTAATCCTTTATTGTAATTATTGTTACAGTATCTTATAAAAAAAAAGCGAAATTGTATGAAATCAAAGAATGTTGTCCTTCGATTAAAGATAAAATAACACAAGTGCAGCATATCAAGATTAGAAAAGAACCATTTTGAAAAATAATGTATTATCATTAAATGATTTCAACGAGGATTGTAATAAAAAATGTCTGATATTTTTGAAAAAAATTAAAATTCAAATGCATGGCTGATGAATAAATAGTTAAAATTTACATAACAAAACTTGTAGTTTTTTTACTTGATTAAAAATTCCATATAATTCTTTACTGTTTTTTGTCTTTTTGACAAATCAATAAAACTGATTCCATTAATTACAAAATTGATTATTTTTTAATTAATGGAATGATTTCATTATTTTCAGTCACTCTTATTTTTTCAAATTTAATCTATAAGTAACAAAAAAACGATAAATATGAAATAACAATTTAAAACAAATTTATGATAAAAAATTGAAACCAAATAAATTTTTTATTTTCCGAAAATTTTTGTGATGTTGTTGTTTTAAGTTTTTGACAGACATAAAAAATCAAACAACTTTTTCCAAAAATGTTTTAAATAAGCGATGATGAAAATTTTGAAATCGCCGCAAATTTTTATTTTAGTCTTCTGTTTTTCATTGAAGGTCTGATTATTTGACACTTTTGCATTGAATACTTTTTAAAGAAAATTTGTTTTAATCTTTTATTTCACGACTTTATGTTGTTTTTTTAACAAATTAGCATAAGATGGAAAAACAAAGTTCTTTTTACAAAACAGAAATAAACACTCAATTGCTTACCAAAATTAATGCATTAGTAAATCTAAAAAAGTAAAAAATTGAGTTTTAACAACATTTAATAAAATAAAACGTTTCTTGACAAGATTAAAAACAGTTTTTATGTTATGTTAGATAGATTATCATGATCTGTGTAAGGTTTAAATTTATATTTTTTTGTTCTCATTTTCTTTAATCTTTCATTGCAAGGACATGGAAATTTTAAAAATTTTCTTCGTTTGATCTCATTGTCGACTTCAAATAATGTTTTTCAAAAACGGGTTTGAAGTACTGAAAGTTTACCAAAAGCTTAAATTTTTTTTAGATTTTTGCAAAATTTTTTATCAGCTTTTTTTTAAAATGGTGATTACCCACACCTTTTTAGAAACAGTTATCACATTTTTAATACAAAGCTTAAACGTTGTTTATTCCATTTTACTTGATTGTTGTTTACTACAAAAAATTTTTTCAACCAAAAACTTTTATTGATACTTTTTTTTTAAAATTTCTCAAATGAAAATTTTATCGATTTTCGTTTATTTTATTTCTTTAATTTATTCTAAAACTTATAATTGCAGTCAAAGTATTGTCTATTTGGAGATAAATGAAATTGCTTTTTATCAAACAATAAATTATCCAAAATTGATGGATTATGATAATTTTACTTCTTCTTGTAATACAAAATTTTTATTGACAGAAAAAGTTAACATGGTTTGTTCAAAAAATTGGGTTGAATTTAAATATCGTATCTAATAAACGATACGCTCAAGGGGAAATTAAAATTCGAGGTGGGAATTTTCATTTCAAATGGGGCATGTCTTTGATCTCTTGCCGCCTTATCACGGTGTCGGCAAAAGATCAAACGATTTTCTCGATTTTTGGAGGGCAGGTGCCCCAAATGCACCCTATAAACGTTCAAAAAATTGAGTTAAATTTGAATATCGTATCTGACCGCTATGCCGGATAACAAAGATTGTTTTTCTTGCGAATATCCGATATTTATTACCAGCAATTATGTTGTCTTTTTTGACTTCTTTTTTCCTTTTTTGGCAAGTATTTATATCAAAACTGTTTTGTTTTTTTATTCAAATTTATTCATCTGATATTTGTATCTAAAACATCGGATATCGATATCGGATATCAATTTTGGCAAAAATCTTTTTGATGTCGTTATCGGATATCGATAGGTGAAAACATCGATAATGCACAACTCTGTACAAACCCAAAAATTTACAAGATTTTAACTTTTATATTTTTTGTAGAATATCAAACTTATAACCTCAATAACAGAAACAGTTGGCCAGTTAGCAGATTATGGTTTTCCTTACAGCATAAAATATTTTTTGATATCAAATGATTTATCATACAATATTAAAAAATTTGATAATCGAACAAGTATTGACAGTATTTCACAAAGTGGATTTGTTTTGTTTGAAGAAGATGATGGATATAATTGCCCCCTGGAATCAATCAGTAGAGAAAGTCCCTTTAAATTTAGTGATGAAACACAAAAGATTTATATTCAGTCAGCTTTTGCTGAAAATGTTTATCGAAATTTTTCATGCATTTGGAGATTTTCTGCTCCATACGGATATGGATTTAAATTTGTTGTTGAAAAATTTGATGTTTCCGATGACACATATTTCATGATTAAAAATACTACTGATGTTTTATTAAAGTAAGGTTGAATGCTAATTTGAACAATATGGTACTGCACCAATACAATCTTATAAAACAATTTGTGCCGATTTTTAAAATTTTTAGAACTATGTGATTTCTAGGGACTAAAAATAATAGAAGTGTTTAACGTTTTGGCCAGTTTGAAATTTTCGTTGTTTTTTTTATTTTGAAAATACAATTAAACCTGAAAACGAAATATTTGGTTAAGAAGTTTTTGAAAACTCAATCTAATATATTATGCTTCCGATTTTCTCTCTATCAATTTGAACCTCTCCAGCTCCGGGAATCAAAATGCCAAAAAATGATAATTTTTGCACATTTTTTTCGAGTTTTTGAAATGCTTCGGCAAAATCCTCTAAAATTTGTTATAAAGACAACTGAAGCACGCAGGGTTCAATACATTTTTCAAAAACTATCGTATCCTCAAATTTTATTTAGAGTCGTCCTTTTTAAATTTTCGCTGGAAAATTTAGTTGCCCATATAAAACAATAAAATTTAAAATTTTTCAAAAAAGGAATTTGCAAAAGAGAACCGTTCTATTTTGCAAATTTTTTCCCTAAGAGAACGTTTGAATTACTTTTTTTGTATTTCAAACGTTCTCTCAGAGAAAAAATTTGGAAAATTGAACGATTCTCTTTTGCAAATTCCATTTTTTGAAAAATTTTAAATTTTATCGTTTTATATTCACAATAATAATGGGTCAAAATCGATGAAATATGGCAACTGACAATCTTTTATGAAATACCTGGCTTACGTTATAACGTATACACTTTGACAAAAATGTCAAAATTAATAAATGGCAAAAAAACATAATATGTCCTAAAAATAATATATCCTATGATATGAAACATTGATTTTTTTAGTGAAAGAAGTGCAAGAAAAAAACATGCATATTACAATTCTGACAACTATCTTCAAATATATCTATCCGAAGGGGCTTTGAATTTTATTGTAGAAATGAAATTTCAAGCATATATTACAATTGTAAAAAAAGATGTTAAGAAAGAAGATGGAAACTGTTCAATTTCATACGAATATCCATATACATATTGGTCAAATAATGATGTATCAAAGGGAATGAGACATTTAAGTTATCAAGGTTATGATAATAATATACGGTGTACCTATGATTTAACAATTCCTGAAAATCATATTGTCAAAGCTTCATATTACTATGTCGACTTGGAAGAAAGTGTTGATTATATAAGATTTTATAATGATGAAATAAGTGTAGTTGCAAACTTTACCTATACTAGTTATTGGCTCGACAAAAACACTACATGGGAATTTGTGAGTGATGGAAGTATCAATTCAATTGGATTTCTTCTTTATTTTGAAATTAATGGTGAGGTTGCATTTGAGAATTTTGGATAAAAAAAAATTTGAATGTGTCTCAAAATTTACATAATTTTTACCGAAACATTTTAGCATATTCTTTAGTTAAAAATCGAACGAGAAAGTATATAAAATTTTAAAAGAAGTTTTCCTTCATCATCAATTTTTGGATATATGGTTATACGATAGTTTCCCTGGGGGATGACACTTGAAACAACTGAAGTTGTTTCAAGTGTCATCAAATATGCCTTCAGAGAAACTATTGCCAAAAATTGATTGTTAAAAAGCAATTTCAAATTTTGTTAATTTTTAGAGTGCAAATGTCCAGAACTACTTCCTAGCTGTGATGATGAAGACACAGAACTTGGGGATACAATGTGTAGAAATATGAAGTGCAATATTACGGTATAATTTCATTTTTAAATTTCTTAGGGAGTGCTATAATATCATTTGACAAGTTGACAAAGAGTGTCTCTATTTTTCTCCCTTGGGACTGTCTAGATCTTATCATACGTAAGCAAAATATCCAAATTTATGAAACCCAACCACCGTAAGGGTTTTTTCTTTGATCTATGCCGCATTTTATGTGGTGCTTTAGATTTGCCCCTCCCCATCCCCCCATAATAGGTCTTACGTAAAATCTGGACAATCCTTTTTTCATCCATGGCATCCCTTTTCCACTGCCATTATGACTATTGAAATAATGTTTTTAGATCCCGTTATGTTCATCTCCGACAACATTAGTTGCATTCTTTTATGATGGCGACGATATTCTTTTTGATATTTTACAAGTCTTTTCAAATGAAGAACTTGTTTTGCAAATTGGCAGCTTTAATCAACATCAATATTATTTTCAGCTTTATGTCAATTCCTCGAATGATGTAACAATTAAATTGCAGACATTTAACACACTTTTGGAATTAGCTTTTCGCGTACAAACATTTTCTGTTTCTCGTAAAAATCAATTTTTTTATTTTTTAAGTGAATGTCCAGAAATTACATGACCCTTTATGACCGAAGATCAGAGGCTGTTGCCGCCAGCATTAAAGGATGTGATAATTTGACAATTTGTTTGAACACATATGGGATCACGTGATTTCTGGACAATCGTAAATTTGATTATTCATAAAATCAGTTTTATTTCAGCACCCAAAGTTTCAAAATCAATCATTTTATCACCTGAAAAATTTTATTACATCATTGATACAGGGTTACAAGAGCTTATCGAAATAAAAATAATGAATTCTTTGGTATTTATTTGATGAATTTTAGGCCTAGAAATAAGTTTGTTTATTTAGAAACTAATAAACAGTACAAGCGAAGTTTATGCAAATCTTCAAGGAGGAATTCCATTGTACAATGACAAAAGTTTGGATTCAATTATAATTGATAATCAATGGTGGGTTACAAAAAAACCAGTTCGAAATCGCTAAAATTTATGGTGTTTTTCATTATTCAATAAGATTTATGCAAATTAGATATTACTTGGCTCTAATGTAAAACCCGTCTTTAAAAATATTTGTCTTTTAGCTTTGTAAATCCAAAAAGATTTCAATGTAATATGAAACAGAATTCTTTTGCAATGTATGCAAATTATGATTTTCCTAATATACCTGGAACTTATCCGATTGTTGGCGTCAAACTTTCAAGTAATAAAAAATTTTTAAAAATTAGCTGCAAAAACATACGAATTTTTGAGGACATTTTGGAGGTTGTGTTTTTGATAATTATATTTATGTTGTCTCGGAAGATGATTCAGAAACGATTATCAGTGCTTTGGCAAATTTTGAAGAAGAATGCATCGTGACAATTTTAATTGAATCACAGACATTTTATTTTATTACACATTTATGGACAACAGTTAAGGATGAAAATATTCAAATTTTTATTGGTACTGATCAAACAAAAAAATATTTTGAATTCACGTTTGTTATTGCATATAATAATTTAAGGGAAAATATTATCGATTGTCAAATTTTAAGTGCAAAAACAATGGAAATGTGGGAAAATACTTTACTTTTATCAAAAGTTTATGTTATTAAAATTCCACCAAAAGCTCCATTTTTTATGAAGTTGACACAAGGTAACTCTAATTTTTACATAGCTTTTATGCAAATTTTTACTCAACCTGTGACGCCACATTTTTTTCTATGTATTCTAATAGCACACAATATCTGCTGTCATTATTATTATCAAAAAAGCCAATTTTTTGGAAATTGTTTTAGGCCTGTTTCCTCTTGACGTTATTCAACTACAACCTTCAAGTCACACAATTGTTTCAACACCATATTATGGAACGAGTAAAAGAAATTGGTTACCTGAACTTGATACATATTTGACATACATTGTTGGAAATTTTACTGCAAAATTTACTGCTCTTTATTATCATATGAATGTCGAAGATACCCTTTATTTTATTGTTGATGATGCTATTAATGCACCAAAACAGTATATTTATTTTTTTTAATATTTTTGAACCCATATAACCTTGTTAGTTTTAGATTTTTTAAAACTGGTGATTATTTATTTTTCAAAAATCAAACAGTTTCTTTGTCCTATCAATGTGATCTGACAAATAATGGTACTTTTGGCGCTTTATTTTTTATTGAAACATTTGAAGATTAATCCTTTGCAATCAATGTACATTAGAATGTTTATCGATAATTTTATTGTTATATTATAATTACAAAGTTTCTGTTTTAAAATAACTTATCCGTTCGATAAAACATAAATATAAAGTAATTGATTCAAGTGGTTTCAGTATTATTTATAAAGTTTTTATGCAAATAAATAACAAGAATAAAAGCATAGGTTAAAAGTTTATTAATTTATTAATAAACCACAAAATTTTCAATAAACAAAAAATATATATATTTTTTTACAATACATCGTACTTAAAAAACTATAATAAACAAAATGCAGTGATTCTATAATGAAAGAAATGTTTAAATGAATTTTTTTTTATTCGCAAGAAACTCTATCTATTAATTTGCCGTCAGCAAGCCAAGCTCCGGCATTACAAACAATACTCACTGTTGCTGTTGAGCCTGTAACGATAGCACCACCATCTAGAATTGCATAAGCGATACATGGTGCATCACAACGGAAGATGATAGTATTACTTGCATCACAGGGATCAGGCTTTGGCAGCGCGCAATTCCCATTTGAACCAGTCGTGGCAGGAGTAGGACATGCCGAGCAAGGGACTAAAAAGTATTAGATTTATTTCGTGTTATAAAAAATTATTAATTCGAAAATAATATTTCATTGTAATAAGCACAAAAAGTTGATATATGATAATTTTTACAGTTTTTGAATACCTTGAAAATGGGTCAAAAAACACCTATTTTTCGAATAGTTCCCAAATATCAGCAATTGCACAATTTCATTGTTTAATGCTTGAAAATACTCATTTGGCATCTGATTTTTATTGTAGAATCATATTTTCCTTCATTTGTTAAGAAAAATTGACATTTTTTGAATTAATACTTCAACGGATGATATTGCACAATATTGGAGTTTCAAATGATTCCCCTATTACGAAATCGTTACCAAAATAGCTGAAACTGACCCAACATGCTCTGCTAACATGGTTTTTCATGATACAAGTCACCGGAAGTCAAAATCTAACATGTACATTGAGATAAGCCCCGCGACTCATGCTGACCATGTTAGAGTTGAGCATATTCGAGCATAGATAACACCATTCAGGACCAAATGGATGTTCCAAAAGTTGTTAGTTTTTGATGCCCAAGTAGTTAAGGAAGAATTTAGTATAATAAAATTCTTCGTCGGAGTGGTCCTGGAGATTTTGCAATCACAAAAAGGTGAAAAAACGCGATTTTTGGCGTTCTGTGCCTGTTTTCGCCTTCAATAAGGGGTCAAACCTTAACAAATTTTATATATTTGGAATCAGCTCGTCAAGGGCTTTCAGTGGTATCATTTTGGTGATTTTATCTTCAAAGATGGCGATTTTTCATTTTTGAATTCAGAAATTTGCATAACGAAAACTAGGTCACTTAGAACCAAAATGACAACGAAAATGAAGTTTTTGGACCATATTTACCTAGAAAAAACACTTTACACCCTTCTGGCATCAATTCGGTGCGCCTGTGCCAAGAATAATCCGAAATGCTCGTACTTTACAGAAAATGAGCTTTATTTTCCTTCAATCGGTTGGACTTTTATATTTCTACGAATAAAATATTATTTCAAATACTTTCAATCTTTCTTCACAATTCAGTAATCGGGAATCTCACTACAATTTACGATTAAGATCAACCTTAGTCACAAAAATATTAAAACATATTTTGTCGATGCAAAAAAAAGCAAAAGTGTTGTAAAAATTTCCTTGGTGTTGTTTTATGTCGCTGACATCGAATAGACACATTTTTTGCTCTATATTTTTTTTCTTATTGCCATAAACTGGTGAGAACAGAATTTGTTTTTGATCTTTTTGAATGTTTAATTCATCTCTCAAAAATATCAGTATTAAAGAATTTTACTCAAACAAGAGAAATCTAACAGTTTTTTGAAACCTGCAAAAACAAAAAAAAGGAAAATGATATTTTAAACATTATTTAAAAATATTAATTTATGTTTACATTAAACCGGAAAAGTGAAGAGAAATCAATAATAAAAATCTTTTATTGATTTTTCCTGGCATTTAAAGTGTTTTTTTTTTCAAAATTATGTTAAAATTAATAAAATGCTGTCAATAATTAATTTTTAAAATTTACAAATGTCCAAATAAAGAATTTCTTCACTTATATTATTTTTGTCTTTATTAATTTAGTTTAACAAAAAAGGGGTTTTTTTGAAAATTGTTAAAAAAAATGTTGCGATTTCGAAAGCATGTTCTTCGGTTTTTTTTGTACAAAAAGTTCTTGCCTTTTTTATGACTGTCGAAAGCTTAAAGCAACAACATTACACAAATGTGTTGGAAGAAAACGTAAGCAATGACATTTTTTTTCGTCGTTAGTTTTACAAGCAGGTTGTAAAACGAAATTATTGATCGCAACAAAAAAAGAGTGATTTTGCAAATTTTTTTTAAGTTTTTTCAACACCTAAAAACAGGAATAAAACAGAATTTTCAAAAATTAACTGCGATAATAGTTTTACATGCAAATGTATTTTTTCAATATTTTAATATTTGAATATTTTTTAATCATCCAAAAAAGTTTTGATAAAAGAAAACCCGTATTAGTTGAACAATAAATGGAATAAATTTAAAAAAAAAGAACTAACAAAAACTGACAATGAAAGCAACATCGGTAATAACAATCATAGCAGAAACATTCCAAAAAAATTAAAATTTAATCAGCTTTCCAACATGTAGAATTGATTATTTATTTTAAAGAAAGTAATAGTTTCTTAGAAAATATGTAATATCTTAACTTGTTATGTGATTGATTTTTTCAGAGAATGCTTTAGCCCTTGCTGTTTTAAAATAAGAAATATGTTCTCTTTAACAAAATGAAATTGTGTTGATATATATAACTATAGTTAAAGGACGAAACCCATCGTGAATGAGCTTTTACACGCAACTTTGATTGCAATGTCTCGACGCGAAAGCAGCTTCATTGGAGCTTGTTTTTTTCTTTACTGCAGCTGCAAAAAAATAAAAAAAAATCAGCTCCAATGGGTCCCAGATTTTTGTAAAAAAAGTTTATTCACGATGGATCTCCTCCTTTAATTATTGTATTGTTTACAAATGTAGTGATACAAATTTGTTTGTTGTAAAACAAGACATAACTGTATTGATAATTAGGCGATTGATTACGCAATTTTCTGGCAGCAAGAACCAAAATATTCAAAAAACAAATAAATGCAAAATTTTTAAAAGAAATAATTTGCGCAAAATTAGAAAAGCAACAATGTTTTAGTTAAATTAATTAAAACCAGAGTAATTTAACAGTTGTTAAAATCTGCAAAAGACAACCACCTAACATCCGTCAACGTCAAAGAACATTAAAAAATTTACCGAGTAAAAATCACATTTTACGCAACAACATTAAGTTTAAACCACTTTGTTGGCTATTTTTTGATAACAAATGACATAAAATTGGTTAATAATCTTCCCAACAATTTGCCAAATTATGTTTTTTTTGTTATTTCCACAAATGGTGAATTAAATTATTTGATGATTTTTTAACAAATGCGCAAAATTTCGTTTGTGAGTTTAAAAAATTAAATTCTTGTAATAATAAAAAAATCATGGAACTTCTGTATAAAAGAAATCGGTTTTAAATAACTCACACTTAATTATTTAAAAACACTTAAACAAAATTTAAATTTACAAATTCACTTTCCTGATATTCACATGTTCAAAAAAAAGGTTTTAGTTTTCTTTGTTTTTTGACGACTTTAGACAAAAACGCAACATTCCCTATTATTACTTGCTCGATTTTTGCGACGAACATTTTTCTGTTTTTCAGCAGACATGACAGACGCAAAAAGACTTATTTGATGTTGCATAAGGCAAATGAAAAATTGATAGGGATATAGCGCTTGCATCAAATATTGTTTATTCATTTGTTATGTGTTCTTTTTTGTTGATTTAAAACTTAGAAAAAAACTTTTTTGATCTTTTTGAATAGTTTATATTTCTTTGAAAATTATATAATAATTGTGTCTTCAAAGTTTTTATACAAACGTAACCTAGCAATATTTTGTAATAAAATTCTCAACATATTGATAGCCCCGATTATAATAAAGTATTAATTGATTCTCACATTTCAATTTAAAACAATAAAGTTAAACCCTTTTACGATTTTGGGTTAAACCTTTTTCGTGTAAATGTGGCGGCGCAAATAACATCGATGTTCCAAAAATGGTAAAGAAAAAATTAAGTGTTACTTCATTAAATAATGAAGTAAATGATTCGATTATCTTTTAAAATTTTGAAGTGATTGAATGTGTATCGGGTTTCTGGAATGCACACTTTTAGTATTTATTAAATTTTTGTACCATCAAATATCAAAAATCATATAAAAACATAGAACTTTTGTGTATATTATTCGGCACTTCTGCAGTTTTGCACTCCCTTGCAACTTCCTTCCTTGATTTTGTCAAATTTGCATCATTTTGGATTTTTTTATGATTTTGTCAAATTTGCATCTTTTTTGGATTGTTGGCGCAATGAAAAGGTAATGCAAAACTACTGTAAAAACATCAAATCAGTGCTACACTACTGTACTTTTTGGATTCTCTCATTCGTAAATTCAAATTTTTCAATGCAAATTATGTTAATGCTTTTAAACAGTATAAAAGACTGGCGAATGTCATTTATCGAGTTCTTTCGACATGTTTTTTCTTTCCGTGAACGGTGGTTTTCGTTGTTGCTTTTCTTCAAAGTTTTTACTCTAAATAAAAAACTTTGACGAAAAACAACAACGTAAATTACCGTTCAAGGAAGGAAGTTGCAAGGGGGTGCAAAACTGCAGAAGTACCTATTATTCAAATAAGTTATAAAAAATTCAAATTAAAGTATTCACATTAAAATTAAAGCCTTATTTGAATTTGTAAATTCAATGTCTCAACTACTGAATTATTAATCAATAAAAAAATGCATTCAATTTTTTTCTGTTTTGCGAAGATTTCAAAAGCACAAATCTTGGTTGTGTAAAATCGATGAAAAAGCGCCATAAAAATTTTTATTGTTAAAAAGCAACGCAGACTAAAAAATTTTTATCGCGATTTCGAAAGCTCGGCAGAGACATTAATAAAACAATCTTCTCTCTTTTGTTGGAAATATTGAAATTATTCTTTTTGAATATTTTGGTATTTTTTGAAATTATGAAAAAGTGTCCTTTTTCGTAAAACAATATATAGAACTGATCCATTGAGCGACCCTCAATGGATCAACTGCAGATTCAATAATGAAAAATAAAAACCTGAATAATCGCATAAACTTCTCTTGAAAGAATTTGTGTCAAAAATTAGTGTAATTTTCTCGTTTGTTAAGTTTCAATGTTTAATTTTTAGCAAAATCTTGATAATACTTCGTCAATAGTTATTAATTCTTATGTTTAAAATTGAATAAACTGAGTTGATGGAACAACCCTACATGCTAATTTTTAAAAAAATCTTATGTGAAATTATACATGAAAAATAATTGCATACTTTTCTAAAAGCAATTAATAAAATATTAAAATTTATTTCGTCGTTGCAAAATCATAAAATTGAACAAAAATATTGGTCAACACTAAAAAAGCAGCAATGTTTCGAAATTTCATTCTTTGCTTACATCGCATTTCGTAGACACATCTTTTGCCATATGTTCTTCTTTTTTTCGTCATATCCAAACAGAACAACATTTATTAGATTCTGGATATATTTGAATGTTTTATTTATCTTTTAAGAATTGTTTATTTGAAAGACTTCTTTATGTTATGTTTACGAAAATGAATTAATCTCAATAATTCAGAAAGTGAGAAAAAACTTGAGAAGCGAAATAACAATATTTAAAATTAAAGACTTATACTCACATTATGTACTCGCAAACAATAAATTTAAACTCTTGACAGATAATGATGCTCTTACATGGCTGTTATTAATCTTGTCAAAAATTTGAAAAAATAACATTTTCTTTTATTAGATGCTGAAATGCTTCAATCAATTATTTATTTTAACTTTTTTTTTCTTACGTTTTAATAATCTTTTTTACTTTATAAGGATAGCAAATGACATTTTTTAAAAACTTGTTACAATCTGGCAAAAATTTATTTTTTAAATTTACAAATGTTTCGATTCGCATCTCTGATTCCAGCACTTGTATTTCATTTTGTCGTTAATAAAAGTACACCATTCTTTGATATTATGCAAATTTGTTTGTGAAATTATAAACTAAAATATTATAAAAAACATTTCCAAATAAACTTGTCTAAAAAACCATTGACAGATTTCAACAGCTCGATTGACGCTTTGTTTAAACAATTTTTGGCCAAAAAATTTCGCACTTTTGGTGTCTGCCAAAAGCATAAAACAGCAACGACACTAAAAATCGGGAAATCCTTTAATTTTGTTGTTCTTTTGAATATTTTATTTTCTTGTTCACAAAAGTCAAAAAAGTCACAGAAAATGTCATCTTTTGATAAACATTAATCAAAATGATGATTTACAAAGCAATCGAAAAGTTATTCATTAATAATTAATATCAATTTAAAGATATGTCAGAATTTCAACTAATAACTTAATGTTTTTATTTATTTTTAAATATTAAAAATCATGCTTTTGTTAATTGTTTTTTCTTTCCAGTTTTTAGAAATAGAAGACGCTTCTTTAGAAAATTTACATAAGACATCACAATTTTTATTTTTTAGACTCACTAATGCATATATTCGGGGCGCTAATTTTTATTTTGTAAAAAGATCGTTATTTTTCCATTTTATTCAAATTTTTTAGACAAAAATATGAAATTGTTAAAAAAGATTTAAATAAATTTTCTTTAAAAAACATTCAATGGAAAAGTGTCAAAAAAGCAAACCTCCAATGAAAAAAAGAAGATTCAGAGTTTTCTGGCGATTTTGAAATCTTGATCGTTAATACACTTTTCGACAGGAAGATCTGTCATTTATTATGTCTGACAAATGTGCAAATAACATCGATGTACCAAAAATGGTAAAGAAAAACTTAAGTGTTACTTTTTTTAAATGATGAAGTAAAAAATTCAATTATTTTAGGAAATGTTGAAGATAGAAAGTGTAGCGTGTTTTTCGAATTTTCACACGTTTAGGTTTAATCAATTTTTTGACCATCAAATATTTAAAATCATATTGAAACATAGAACTTTTGCACATATTATTCAACTTAATTTTAAAAAATTCAAACTAAAATATTCTCATAAAAATTAAAGCCTAACTTGGATTTGTAAATTCGATGTCTCAACTACTGAATTATTAGTCAATAAAAAATGCATTGAATTTTTTTTCTGTTGATTGTAAAAAATCGATGAAGAAGCTTGTCCAAAAAAATACAAAGCTAAAAAGCAAAGCAGACAAAAAAATTTGTCGCAATTTCGAAAGCTTGTCAGAGACATAAAACGATCTTCACTCTTTTGTTGCAAATATTGAAATTATTCTTTTTGAATATTTTGGTTTTTTTATTAAACTTATTCAAAAAGACAAAAAAGGATCCTTTCTCGAAAAACAATATAAGGAACGGATTTAAAAGGAATTGAGCGAGCCGCAACGGATCAAAGACAGATTCAATAATGAAAAATAAAAACATGAATTATCACATGAACTTCTTTGGAAAGAAATTGTGTCCGAAATTAGTGCAGTTCTCTCATTAATGTATTAAATTTCGCTGATTTATTTTTAGTGAAATCTCATACTTTGTTAATAGTAATTAATTCTTATGTTAAAAATTTAACAGAATAAGTATGTAGGGCTTTTTTTGATGGAAATGCCCTACATGCATATTTTTTAAGAAATCTTATGTGAAATTGTACATGCTTTCTGGAAATTAATCGCAAATTTTCCAACAGCAATTATCATAATAAAAATTATATACAAAATTTAATTTGTCGATTCAAAGCCAAAAAAATGAACAAAAATATTGCTATAAACACTTTTATCGGTCACTTGCGTCGAATCAATACACTTTTTGCCTATTGTTTTTCTTTTCTGCCTCAAAAAATATAAACAATATTTTGACTTCTATTTTACTGAATGTTTGAACCTTGCAACAAAAAATTAATCATATATCGATTTTTTTAACAAGTGATCTAATAATTGTAACAAGTTTGAGTATTTCGGGAAAGTAAACTTTTATATGTATTTTAGGCGCCTATTAACTCAAATCAAAAATTATGACACTTAGATATAATGCAACATTAGCTTAAAAAATTCCAAGTAAATCTTTTGAATGCAACTTTGATAATGTTCAAAGAAAAAAAGTAGTTGCATCTTTTTTTTGCGGTTTAAAATATTCGTTGTTACTGCTGCTAGGGAAATTTTGCCCAAAATGTTATTCTTTTTTTCATTTTTGGCAGAAAAGACGAGTTAGGATATGATTTTTTAACCCGTCTAGTAAGAAATTAATTATCGAACTTGAAAGAGTTCAAAGACTAGCAACGAGACTTATTTGCAGACGTAAACCAAATCTTTCAGTACAATATTATGAAGAACGTCTTTCTACATTGAACTTAATTTCTTTAAAAGATCGAAGAATTGTGGCAGATTTGGCACTTCTACAGAAAATTTACTTTAATCTCGCTGATATTGACAAAAATTTGAAGGGATACCCAAAATTACATCAATCTTTACCACGCTACGAAGGTACTCGTTTTGTTACACCGATTTGCACTCAAGTTAAAGTTAGAGGTAATTCATTCCTTATTCGCGCAGCAACCACTTTTAATGCACTACCAAAAAATATAAAATTAAAATTCAAACAAAAGAATTTTAAGGAGTTGGTTTTGGAAGACTTGTTGGGGAACAAGTCTTAAAGGCTCTAGGGCCTTTTATTTATCATTAAAATGTATTTAATTGTATTTTCTCTTTTTATTTAATTGTATGTATTTTTAATTTGTAACTATATTTTCAATGTGCTTCGGGTACGTAAATAAATAAAAAAAAAATTTTTTTTGAATGTTTTATTTGTTTGCTTAAAATAAACATCAAGAAGATGGCACACTTTTTAATTTCAGAATTAAGAGATTTTTCAAACATGGATATGTTGATTGCGACACTTTTTATTTTTTTAAATTTATTAATAACGTCATTATGCTTTGCAATTGAAACTTGTATTTTTCATTTTATTTTATTTAAATCAATCGATTATTTATTTTAAGGGACTGTCCCATTTTTCGTAAGTTTCAATACACTTGATTGATAATTTTTTTTCTTTACGACATACAAGTTTGTACGAAATATTAAGCTTTCAAAAACACTACTTGTAACAGTTAAAAATAAGTAAAAACTTTAAATTATTAGTTGAAATTCTTACATATCTTAAAATTAATCTTAATTAAGGGTGTCAATAAGAAAAAAAAATGATTTTGATATTTTTGACTGTTTTACATTTTTCTTAAAAATAGTCCAATTAAGATATTCAATTGCTTTAAACAAGAGAAATCTAATACTTTGTTGAAATCTTTATAGTCAATCAAGAAAAGCAACTGAAATTTTTCAATCTTAAAAGAAACATTGAAAATGACCGAGTCAAATTCATATTTTACTTAACAACAACAGCTTTTGTATTTTAATCTTTTTAATTGTTTTACATGTCTATAGAAAATTGTCTAATTGAAAAAGTTCTTTTGGCAAAACCAGCATTGTATATGTAAGACGAAATGTGATTCCTTTCCCTAAACAATTTTAGGCACGTAAAAACTGCAAAAACAAAAATTGTCATTCTATGATGAAACACAAAATTATTTTTTCTTGTCGAAAAAACCAGAATCATCTTTGAACATTTGGTGAATTGAAAAAAGATCAGAAAACAAACTCGTAAAATTATAACTTTCTTTTTTTATATTTGCATTTGAATATTTTATTGTGCTAAAAAGTTTTAAATAGAAACTATCCATCATATATAATATACCATCTTAAAAATATTAGTTTGTTAAATTTAATTTGACAATTGCATCACAAAAATTAAAAACGCGTTATAAAAATTTCTGCATTTTAAAATTTTTCAAGTTTTAATTCTGAGTTGGGAAGCACCAAATTGTAAGAATCATTTCAGTTCTGTTTATGGCATTATGTTACATTATTGACAAAAATTTTATCATTCAATTTTTTAAAAAAGTTGATGAAAAATTACAAAAATCATGTATGTAATAAACGAAAATTTGTTGAATAAAGACAGTACAGTATGCCCAGAAAAGATAGAGCCACCCAAGAATATGCACATATTGAGAATGGGAGTAAAGATAAAAACATATGGGTTTCAGATTCGGATTCAGCATGTCAAAAAACCTATACACCCACAAAATTATCTAAAATGCCTTTCTGGTAATATTTTTACAGTAATAAATGTTAAAATTCCCTGCCCAAAAATGATAGAGCCACTTTCGAAAAAATTTGCATACGGCACGATATAAAGAAACTGGCTATCAGGGGATGTTAAACATGCTTATTTTAGCTCATCTGTGAAGAAAAAACCAAACAATCTTCATTGGCACCAATTTGGCGCCATGGTGAAAATGGCATTTTTGCCATTTTTGGCATTTTTTGAGTGCCTGCAAAATGACCAAGAAGCAAGTTTGACAAAAACTGCCAATGCTATTTCGTAGTCCTATATGTGGCTAATAAGTCCCCAAAGTTTCACAGCTCCATCTTATCTAGTTTTCGTTAGCCATGATTTCAAAGTAACTGCAAAATGTGAAAAAACATGGAATTTTGCTCAAAAAAGCTGAAAAATGGCAGAAGTGTAGATTTTCAAAGTCGTGGCTAACGAAAACTAGATAAGATGGAGCTGTGAAACTTTGGGGACTTATTAGCCACATATAGGACTACGAAATAGCATTGGCAGTTTTTGTCAAACTTGCTTCTTGGTCATTTTGCAGGCACTCAAAAAATGCCAAAAATGGCAAAAATGCCATTTTCACCATGGCGCCAAATTGGTGCCAATGAAGATTGTTTGGTTTTTTCTTCACAGATGAGCTAAAATAAGCATGTTTAACATCCCCTGATAGCCAGTTTCTTTATATCGTGCCGTATGCAAATTTTTTCGAAAGTGGCTCTATCATTTTTGGGCAGGGAATTTTAACATTTATTACTGTAAAAATATTACCAGAAAGGCATTTTAGATAATTTTGTGGGTGTATAGGTTTTTTAACATGCTGAATCCGAATCTGAAACCCATATGTTTTTATCTTTACTCCCATTCTCAATATGTGCATATTTTTGGGTGGCTCTATCTTTTCTGGGCATACTGTATAATTAATCGCTGATGGCAAAAAAAATAATAATTAACAGTTTTAATTTAAATTGCTTTAATAGCCACTTTAATGTTTTTGAAAAACAATGGTTTTTTAGTCAAAATCTGTGTTCTATCGATAAAAAAGAATTAAACAGAGACAATTTCAAAGCAATATTAAAAATTCAAATGTTTGAAACAATGTTTATTTCTATACATGTGTTTGTGTAAGACAGAGACACTTTTTTGAATCAAAAAATTAAAAATTGTTTTGCACTTTTTCACATAGAATAATTTAACAGAAAAAAGCGAAATTTGTGAATTATGTTTTTAAAAATTCTCTTTAAAGAAACAATATTTTGTCAAAATTTTTTGCTTCTTTTTTAAACATGTTTACAATCTAATTTGTTTCAAATGTTAAGGATTGTTTTTTTGCATCTGAAAGCACTGTTTTCTTCCTTTGAATATTTAAAAGCGATTTTTTGCAATTTTCGAACTTTTTTGCCATTTTTTCGGATTTTGAAAAAAAATTTTTTCAAGTTTGAAGGCTAATTCTTCGTCCCTATACTAAATCGAGGTCGCAGATCACGAAAATGAAGTCGGTTTTGGTCAAAAATGCCATGGCACGAAGATATGCCATGGCACGTCTCACATAGTGCCAAAAATCACATTTTTAAAAAAGTGCCACAAAATGCATATGGATCGACTCCTCTCAACTCAGTGAGTCATAATATAACAGATTTGACCGTTTAAACCCATTTTTTCGAGTACTTATTAGGCTTCAAAGTTGGTGGTATACGGTAATTGAGGGATATCACAGAAAAAGTTACTTACGGGCATACTTTTTTATGGTCTTATTCGATTCTCCAGATGATTTTACACATGTATGGACCAAATAGGCTGAAAAAAACCTGGCTTGCGAGGGTGTTTCCCCCTTTGAAGCTAAAAACTACATCTCCAGCATTATGTTGGGGGCAAAACTCAATTATTATGATAGATATTGACATGCGGTGGCATTTTTTATGTAAAACTATGATAATGAATGAATCCTGGATAGTTTCAACACTTTTGGATACGATTTTGAAATATGACATCAACATGAAATTTCTAAATTTCGCAATATTAACTCCTTGGCAAAAAGTCAAAGTTATGTGAATTTTTATTTAGTAAAATGAGTGTTAGTGCTTTTAAAATGTAAATTAGATACAGAAATATCATCTAAATGCAAAAAACACTCAATTCCGAGACTTATTGATTTTTTCGTATAGGTCGAAATTTACTGCTTTTTTGGTGAATTTTCAACGTATCACAATTATATCAAAACTTAAAGATTATGTCATTTTTAGATGTTTACAATAAAATTCAGCATGTTTGAGATGTTTTTGGGTGATTTTAACACTCAGGAATAGGCAGTTTCCATTTTCGTTAAACTTCACATTAGAAATGTCGCGAAACAAAAAGTAAGTGTCGAGGGTTGTTTGGACATTTTTTCGGATTTTGAAAAAAAATTTTTTCAAGTTTGAAGGCTAATTCTTCGTCCCTATACTAAATCGAGGTCGTAGATCACGGAAATGAAGTCGGTTTTGGTCAAAAATGCCATGGCACGAAGATATGCCATGGCACGTCTCACATAGTGCCAAAAATCACATTTTTAAAAAAGTGCCATAAATGCATATGGATCGACTCCTCTCAACTCAGTGAGTCATAATATATATATATAATGTCCGATTTTTACAAAAAATCGCTTTTAATACTATCGAACAAATTTTTTTAAAGAATCATTTATGACAACAAGCACTGATACGAGTGAGAAATAAACTATTACGAAAAAATAATTGTTATTAGACAACACCAAAAAATATGCCGGTTGTAATTAAAATCAAAAAAGAAGATTTTATTTCACAAATTTGATCAAACAACATAAATTTTTTCCAATCATTTTTCGATACATCATTTTTACCAAGAATAAAAAAACAAAATTTAGCTGGTTTTGCCTATAGCAATTTTTAAATGAAATTACTGACTTTTTTTTTGATGACATAAATGCAAACAATATTTCATAATTTCTTCAACCACTCTTAACACGTTTTCAAGAGACAGTTTTCTGTCCCTTGATTTCTGTCTGTCATAATCTTAAAATTTTTTTTAATAATTTTGAAGTTTTTATTTACTTTTTTATAAAAATAATAGATAAAAATTGTGCTTTAAATAATGCAAGCAAAAATAATCTTGAAATTTTATGATAGATGAAAGAAATTAAACGGAATGTGAAAATTTTGGCAAATCAACAATATTAATAATTATTTGTTTATCCTAAAAATTCTTTTAATAATATTAAATTTGAGCGATGCATAATTTCGAATTGTCGAAGTTTAGTTATTGGTTATCATTTAAGAATAATTAAATGGCATTTTTTAATAAAACGATGACAGGTTTTTAAAGGAGATCTTTCATTTGCTTCATTTTTTTTTTCGCAAGAAAGTCCGCGAACCGCATATAACTTATTTTCAGGGATTTTCGCTTTTTTTATTGTTTTTTGTTTACAAAAAAGCTTTTTTCTTCGAAATGATCATGAAATATTACAAAAAATACTAATATATACTAATATTTTTTTGTTATATTTTTCCGAATTTTTGAGAAAATGTTATTCAGGTGATATTAATTAAGGGAATTAACAAATTTCTGTTATTTCGATGTTTTAAACTATGTGAAGCTTCTCAATTTATCTATTCCTTTGTTACAAGAAAAACGGTGATATTATATAGATTAAAAAAATCTCACATATGTTAAAATAAATCCGCACTCGAAAAAAAGCGATTATTAGGATTTTTCTTTTTTCATCACTGAACATTTTGGTTATGAAACAAAAACAAAGAAGTTTTTACGATCGCAAAAAACTAGAATGATGCTGTTGTAAATTTCATCTATCTTTCGTAATCGTTGTTCGTTTCACTCACTTTTGTTTTTCTCTTTCTAGGATGCCTTAAAAATGTGGTTGCTATTTTATCATTGTCTTTTTAAAATGATATAAAATGGTTTTGGTTGAGAAATTTTTGTTGCTTTTTTTTCAGTTTTTCAACACCTAAAAACAGCATTTAAGATTGTAAGGAAGAAATAAGACAAAATTTTTCAATGTAGTTTTTGAATTTTTTTAATATTTTTTAAATTAAAAAAGCTTTAAGATTAGCAAAAAAGTGATTCTATTAGTTCAAGAATAATTTAAAAGGATTTGCATTCACCGTAGCAACCATTTTTTAATAAAAATTTGAATAATCACAAATCCCCTTGACATAAACGTTAAGAAATAAATTAGCTTACAATTGATTTAATTAAAAAGTAAACAAGTAACCAAAGTCATCAAAAAATCGTGTTCGAATTTGGTTGCAATGAAAATTTTCAAGCAATTACCATAGTTACATTACGGAAAATTCTTGTAATGATGTTTTTGCTTGATGTATCATAGTTTGAAAGACACTTTTTTTGTCATTAACGGATTTGTGAATCAAAACTTTGTCAAAAAACCACATTTTAATCGCAAAAAAAATGACAAATGTTGTTTATTGGTTCATTTAAATTTGAAAAAGCTCGTTAAATATATCCGTCCAATTTTTCTTTTGAACGTTTTCCAAATTGAACTGTTTTTGTAGTATTCGGATTAACCTCACAAAATTCATATCCTTCAGGGCATTGAAATGGTGTATAACAATTTAGTTGTTTGTCAAAGCATTGATATGGACATCGGTAAACACCAACAGGACATTCTTTCCAACATCCCAAGGGATATGGACAGCGATTATTTCTGCCGTCGCATTCCAGAATTGTACCATTGGATGATTTCAGAACTGAAAAAATAGAAACTATATTTATTTAATATACTTTTTTGATACTTACAAAAGCATTTAAACAAAAAATTGTAACAAAAAAGAAGACCGCTTAAAAAGTGAAATGTTTCATTTTTTCAAATTGATGAAATGAAGACACTGTTGTTTTCAAAATGTTTAAATATTAAATTATTTTGAATTAGCATTGTGATTTATTTTAAAATATGACGTGCTCAATTTTTAAATTGGTACTGTCTGATCCATTAATAATTAAAAAACACATGCCTGTAATATATTTCTTTAACTGCATTATTTTTTTTTTTTTTAATAATAATAAATTTTATTCATGCCCTAACACATGACGCATTAAATAATAAACAAACAAACAATGGAATAAATATAAGAACAAGACATATTAAACAAGTTAAATTAAAATAAAAAACAATGAACAACTCAAACTAAAACTAAAGAAGTTACAAATTGAAAAAAGAAAAAAACAACAAAATTGTGAGTTAAGTAAATAAAAATAATACAATATACAAGTTTAAAGTGATAGTAGTAGTTTTCTTTTAAGTATTGTTAGAGTTTTAATGCCTGGAGATTTTTCTTAAAGGATTTCGAACAGGTATACTGTAGGTTTCTGGGAAGTTTTATATATTTTGAAATAGCCCTGTAAGAAAAGAAATTTCTCTTGATTGATTTATTCCATTGTTTGTTTGTTTATTATTTAATGCGTCATGTGTTAGGGCATGAATAAAATTTATTATTATTATTATTATTTTTACAAGAGACAGTCACTCATTTTTATCAAGAAATTTTGGTGCTCTCTTAAAAAAACATTAAATTATTTAAGACACATAAATAGCTAGCTAATACTTAAATAACGCTAATAAAAACGATGAATCATATAAAAACCTCATCAAACTTTTTTTACAGGATTTTACCTCAAAATTTTGTCATATTTCAGTTTATTAACAATTGTAAGTTCTAAAAAGTTATGAAAAATCGTAAACTGAATAGTTTGGCCTAAAAAGTTTTTCTAACCGTAGACATCCTCAACTTCTGATGGAGTTGAGCCTCCATATTTTGCCCATAAACTCGTCTAGTATAAGGCATAATTGTGGCAAAAAATTAGCTGCCGAATCCTCAATCTGTGACTTTACCAGAAACTCAAAGTTACTGTAATACAGTAATCCACAATGTGACATGCTCCCCTTTAATTTGCAGATTCTGTAAGTTTTATAAGCTGAAATATTCCAAATGTTTCAGATTCGGATTCAGCATGTCCGAAAACCTGTATATCCAGGAAACAAGGCCAATAAGTCAGATATTTTTAGAAATTTGCAAAAAAAAAAAGATACATTTTGGTGCAAGTGCTGTGAAAATTTTTCAAGGTGAAACTATGAAATTTAGTCGAAATCTACAATTTTCATAACCCAATGCAGCGATGGCAAATGGTTTTAGGGAATAAAAAAATATCATTTTGTAATCTTACTATAACTTTCAAGTCCGCAATGCTGAACTGGAAATATGTAAAATATTCCATCAGAAGTTGAGGATGTCTACGATAAGTGGACGAGATATCTAGACTTGAACCGATTTTTTTTTGGTTTTCTATAACATTGAAAAGTTAACAATTGTGTGTTATCATAATTGATAAAAAGCATTTATTTTATATTCTTTAAAATTTCATAATATTAATTTTCACACAAAAATAAAAGATAGTTTTTACATTTCCACAGCTCACAATGTTCTTGAAGTGGAATGGTTGTTACCAGAATAATACGGTATAAGTCAAAAATGGATTGATTTCACATTAAAAATGCACAGTGAGCAGATTGCTGCAAAGGCGTGAAATGACGGGTTCCATTGACATGTTGAAAATAGGGTGGCAGAACATTTGTGGAAGAAATTATTTTTTTGTGGAAAACAAATGTTTACAAAATTTAGTATTCAAATTTAAGACACAATAAATATAAAGATTAATAAAGAAACAATTAATAAGACACAAGTGAAAGAAAAAAAGTTAACAAAAAAACAAAAATTGGCCAAACTTTTGCCGTCAAAATTTTGTTAAAAGGTCATTGAAAATGAGTCAAAGCTTTTTTAGTGTTTGTTGCCAATCGATGGCAAATTTTACTTAGTTCTTTAATTAGCATTATTGAAATTGATAAACAAAAATTCATTGAAATAGAATTAAATGAAAATGTAAGTTTATAAAAGGTCCCAAAATTGGCAAAGTTATTTTTATTATTTAATAATTTTTTGTGAAATATAAAAAATACCGTTGCTGTTTCGCCTTGGTTACAACTATACAGCTTTAAAAAATTTAAATTAAAACATTATAGGCTCATCAGTAGTTGAAAAAAAAAAGAAATAAAAAAAATTCAAAAAAAATATTTTTGGCTACTTTTTTATAAAACCTTTTTTAGATTATTTTATTTTTTTATTTTTTCAGAGATAAAAATTGATTAAATTCATTTTTAATTATTTTTAAATTTTGATATTAGTTTTTACTTTTTTAGACATTCTATGATCGTTTTTTTAATTAAAATGTAATGGTTAAAATCAGAAATTTTAGGAAAATGTCAAATTCTCATGAATTAAAAAATAACACGTCATATAGGAAAAATTTAGGAATTTCTTAACAAAACGGATGCAAAATTTCTATCTTGTTTATCAATGACAGATTCGACCCTACTTTCGACACCTCTTATTAAATCTCTCAAAGCGAAATGTTCTAATCTCATTTTCTTCCCGTTATGAAATCCGAAAATTACATCATTTACCAAAGCACGTTTACACTGTACTCCAATGCTAATTTTCCTTGCCATTTTCATTGTTCTTAAAAATTCAAAACGTGAAATTCGAAAATCACGACTATCGTTTTGTCGTTCTAACATTTCGCTCTTTTTTAAACTTTTTTTTTTCGAAAAAGCCATCGATTTCGGCTGTGTAATTAACAAATTTGTTTAAATACCTGTTAAAATGTCTAATAACAACATAAAAAGTATAATCGTTAAACATTTTAACGTTTCTGAAAGTGGTGTTGACAGTTTGAATGGAATTGAAATATTCTTCTTGATCCCATACAACCGTACTTAAGGATTGAACAAGATAAAAATTACTGATTTTTTGATTTGAAAAGAGATCAATTTTTTGGACTTTTACTTTCTCTTCCGAAAATCCTACTTGGGCTAAAGCTTTACGATTTGTGAAAGCTTCGTTTTCTTGGAGGCAACTTAAACGATGATTGATTTTGTAAAAATATTCGTAAATTGGCGGCATTAAACTATAATCAAGACAAACGTTTTCTTTATCAATATTAACCAGCGGAAGTAAAAGTTTTTTTGGATTACCTTTTAAAACTTCAATAACTTTGGAATCTTTAAGATTAAAAGAAAAATTAACATTTTCAATAATTGGATTATTTTTATTATAGTTACAAACACCAAAATAATATTGACTCATTTTCAATGACCTTTCAACAACACTTTTGACGACGCAAATTTGACAAAGAATTGTGTGGTATTTTGGGTGCTTTTATATTTTTTGTTGTAATTTTTATAAGGCGGAGCCGTTCCATTGTTCGTTTTTCTTCTAAACTTTGCTAAAAATGCTATTATGCTGTTCTTTGCAAAAGGCTTAAATGATAATGCATTTTATGACATTTTCTCGGTCCATGAATCATTAAGTCTTCAATAAAATTAATTATCTTTAATTCTTTTATTTAGGGAAAGGCATAGAAAAAGTGAATCAAAATAAAATTGATAAAAAATTAATCATAGTTTTATGGTTGCAAGCTGAAACAAATGGTGCAAAGTTCAAGCAACTTTGAAGCACATTCGTCTGTTATCAGCATTGTCTTATGACAAAACGCTGAAGACCTTTGACGTAAATGTTTTATGATGATGGAAACATTAATACTTTTCTACGTTTTGTACATATTAAAAAAAGATATTAGAGAAAAGGTTTAACTTATTAACCATATGAGTCCATATGAGGGCTGGTTTGACGCATGGACAAAAGATATGGCAAAATACATTTTTAAGAGTTTTTTTACCAAATTGGAAACTTTAACAACGAAAACTATCGACATTACATACATACAAAAATTATAACTGCTTTATTTTTTTTATATTCTTCTTTGAATTAAACAACAAATAGTGAAAATTTTTTAACAATAATTGGCCGTAGAATTATTTACTAACAGTTAAAATAAAAGCTCGCTATAATCCTTTTTTTCATCATTACCTTGTAGTTTACTCTGAGGTCGTTTTCTTATCATTGCCACAACCCATTAAGAAAATGAAGAGAGATACTTTGGTTAATTTTTTGGGAGTTTTTACTTTTTGTTATCAATAAACGCATCTAGTTTCATTGATTTTTCACATTAAGCATTATTCTTTGCTTTTAAAAATGTTTGTATGGTTACTTTTTATTTTTCCTTTCCTTGGCCAAATTAACGCTTTGTGCCCTTCTGGAAGTTTAAGATATCAAACATATTGTTATTTTTTTAATTCAACACATACCGAGTTCGCTGCAGCCGAAATAAACTGTAATGGATTAAATGGACATTTGGCTTCAATTCATGATGCATTTACAAACGTCGTTTTAGGCCGTAACATTTTAATACTAGTTTTAACCATATTTAACATCATATTTTAGAAGAAGCCCCGTTTCACGAAAGCTCAGAAAATGATTTTTGGCTTGGTACCACAACTCTTTTAGGGCACGGAAATTGGACCTGGACAGATGGAACCTCTTTCGATTTTAATGATTGGAAAGATAATGAGCCGAAAAATATTACAGGCTTAAATTGTGCTGCTCTTTCTTTAACCGACGGATATTGGAGTGCTCAAGATTGTTTCAAACAAAAACCATATGTTTGTGCTGTTGATGAAAGTATTTTTGATTCAACAACTGCCGTAACTTCGACTACCACAATGCTTCCGGTTTCAACTACTGCGGACCCTACAAATTGTAATAGTAGCAACTGGTTTCATTTCGGCTTCAACAGTCATTACTACTTTTATGTCAAAGATGCAAAAAGTTTTGATAAGGCCCATGCGTATTGTAGAAGTTGTAATTCTGATTTAGCATCGATTCACAATATTGATGAACGGATATTACTTTGGTGTAAGGAAGGAAATAGGCTATAAAAGTATATATTAATCGAATTTTAGCATTTGTTTACTGGCATTACGAAGATCAATACAATCCAGGATATTTAACTTTATGGACGGGATTGTACTGGCCTGCCAACGGGCCAAACTTTGTTTGGACAGACGGTACTCCTTTTGATTACAGTTACTTTGGTCCAGACGGTACTTCGTTTGCTCATGAATCAAAGCATTGTTTTTTTCTTAACACTGGTGACACGGAAACTTCCATTGCGTATTTTTACCCTTATAACTGTACTGTAACTTATCCATTTGTATGCAAAAAATAAAAATACATTGATTGAATTTAAAAAAATGATGAGTAAAATGAGAAATACAACTATGAAACCAAATTCTGGCGATACAATTTAAAACTAAGCTTTAAAGATTCAAAATTGAAATTTTACTAACAAATTGACAAAAAAGAAAATATCAATAATATATTTAGAAATTCTAAAAACATTAAACTAAAGTGCATCGCAAAAGTTTAGTCAAAAATTTGGTAAACTTGTGTTTTTAGTTTAAGCGCCTGAAGGCACAAAAAACCAATAATTTTTAATAAAGATAAGCACTGGAACTTGCGTTCTTCTTTATATTACTGTCAGAGCTTTCACAACATTACAAGATAAGTGCTGTTTTTAATTAACTACGTGAACACATTTGGTTTTGTTAATTTAAGAGACGAATAAAATATTCAAAAAAATCAAAACCAAAAAATCGTATTTGGGATCATCCAGATATGGCGTCATGCAAGGATACGGAGGGAGAGGACTCCTCAGAGGAGTCTGTGCTGTATTGAAGTTGCGGCAATGATCAAAGCATTTGTATGACGGATAGGGAGGGAGTGGTAAAACATTGATTGAATTTAAAAAAAATTTTATTTATGATTTTTAAGCTTAAATGCTAAAATGGTGTATTTAGAGAAAATAATCGCAGAGTGTTATTTTTTCGAAAAAACTATGAAGATAAATTTTTTTGTTGTGATAACTGCTGAGTTTTCGTTTTGTTTGAACAAAAATAAGCGTTAATTTGATGAATGAAATGTTCAAGCATTTACGGGAGTCATTGATTTTAAAATCATAAGATTGTTATGTTCGAGAGTCTTTTGGCAGGAATAAAATGCTGCATATTCTTGTCGAGCTTTTTTACTAAAAAAAGAATGTGCGATTATTTTTGTATGTATTTACACAAAAAGATAAATCAAACCTGAGTATTAAAAATGATATACTTCCTGATAAGGCAAGGGCATCATTAAGATACGGTAGAATAGCAATAAAGAAAGCGATTACATTTTCATTGGTTGGAAACAAGACTTGTTGTAGGGTGTATGTGGCACGTAAAAGTTGGGCGAAAAATGTAATGACAGACATAACTGAAAACATAAGCTTGGATTTTCGTGTTCCTCCCGGCAGAAAATGATGAGGGAAATTAACTATTGTTCCGTTAACTCGTCACGAGTTACTCATGAAACAAAACATTTTGCGTTCTCAAGTCCGAGATCGAAATTCGACTACTATACAAGGAATCAAACTTGTATAGCACTTTTTGAACTACATCTATACAATAAAACAGCCATTCGGTAGTTAGCAGTTATGCATACCCCAATGCCAAGGCCGTATTTAGGGGCGGGGGGTACAAATGCCCCCCCCCAAAATTGAAAAATCCTTTGATCTTTTGCCGTCGTCGTTTTAAGGCGGCAAAAGATCAAAGGTGTGCCCCTCCAAAATGAAAATGTCCACACCAAAATGTTTTCTGCCTATGGCCTTGGTATTAGCGTTGAATAAACTTTCCATATGCAAATTTATAGAATTGCAATTTCAAAATACCAACAACATCGGGCCAACGACTTTTCAAAACCATAATATCAAGCACATTTGTCGAACTTCGATTTTATTTGCAATCGTGAACAGTTATTTTGGGGTTTTTATGGAATAGGTCTCGTTCAAGGGACACTTTCACAAGTTAGCAATAAACTTACAAAACAAATGTTGTTCATTCAACTGGTAATTGACAGAATTTCGTTTATTGTAATAAAATTTTGCAAAAGATAAAAAATTGAAAATTCCATCTGCAACTGTTGCAGAAATGAATAAATTATCGTGGACGACATCACTTTAATAATTGGTTGCAAATTAGGATTTGAATAAACTGCAAGAAGATTCCCATTCGATAAATAAACATATCGAACGCCTTCATGAAGTCTCCAACAAATTGTTAAAAATGCCATTAAAAGTGCTAATACAGTATACCACTGTCTCTTCCAGATATATTTGTAATTAAATGGAAACCAAATTGATGTGAATCTGTTGAATGCCATTAAAGATCGCCCGAAATATTGTAAAGCAACCAAAACTTGAATCGAATGTGACATTAAATATGCAAGTATAGTACTGTTTTTGTAAAAATCAATAAATGCCGGAATTAATGAAATTCGCTGAATTATCAAAGTCTAAAACAGGGGGGTTAACAAATTTCTTATAGAATTTGATTAGATTTTTTGGCAACAAAGACGCTATTTTTTCACGATGGTGTTGCACAAACTTGATAATCAGGGATTAAGAAAGTAATTAAACTGTTGCATGCTTCAAAAATCGCAACAAGAAAAACTAACTAAAACGAAAAAGAAAAAAAGAACTTTCCACAACAAAACTCAAAAAATCTGCAACCAAAACCATTCTCAAAAGATCAAAAAATGCGCCGCTAAATACACTTTTTCTTTTAACAATTAATAGTAATAAAATCGATAAATGAAATGTATAAAAAATACATTCAACAGCTAAAAGAGAAATAAAATAAATACCAATGTCCATCGCTTAAAAAAATGTTTTGTGTCTTTTTAAAACTACTGTCGTTAAAAAAATAAAGTTAAATTTACCAATAATTAATTTATGACTGTTAACTATAATTAAAAAATATTTTCTTTATTTCAAATTAAACATAAACGGGAAATAATATTATTGAAAAAAATTAACGATTAAAGCTTACGTTAGTTAATTTAAAAATTATTCTTTAATCACCAATATAATGAGTAAATGCACTTTCTGTTTTTTTAAGTTATAGATTTTAAGAATTAACTTGAAGCAATTATATGAATATATTTCCTCTATATTTTGACTACAAGCATGTTGTGTTTTTCTTTTCATAACTTGGATAAGAGATATTTTTTTAAATTAATTTAACGCTTGAAAGAATAACTCTATAACAAAAATTTAACATACCGTAACTCCAAAAAATAACAAATTTTGAATGAAAGAAAAACTGGATTTTTTATGAAATTCCACTCTAAAAAAATGTTGGTGATTGGTATATTTTTGAACATTGTAGAAACAGTTTATTTTTTCAGTCTCGCACAGCAACAACTTGTTAATTAACGGTAATTTCATATCTTTGTACACTTTGTAAAAAACTCTCATCAAATTCTTTGCTGTCTTGTTTAAATACTGGAGAATACCGTATTTGTACCCACATGTCCACTATTAAAAAAATATTATTACACTGATTTTACATTCGAGATAAGGATGTTTTAATAGATTAAACAAATGTGTGCAACGAATACGAGGATAGAGATTGCCATTCATGATCGAAAGATTGGCAAATACCAAAAAATTGCATCATTCAAGTCAACGTTAAATCTTGTTTTCTTCAAATGAAGAACATTCATCATTTAAAGTTCATTTTTTAAAAAATGTCTCAATCATTTTTTGATTTCTAGCTATAGAAGTTTTGTTTTGCGCTTTTAAGTATCTGCTGTAAAAAAACGTTTGTCCGAAAAACTAAAATTTTCAAAAAGAACATATATGCGGAATGCAAAGAAATAGCAAACATTGCTTCGTCTACGAACTAGTGAAAGGCAATCCGCTCCGCTCCGGCGGATAATCCGCGAATCCGCTCCGGCGGATTGATCCGCCGATCCGCTCCGCGTTAATTTCAAATCCGCGAAAATCCGCCAATCCGCTCCGCAAAAGTTTACAATCCGTTCATTTTTTGTCGACGAGATTGATCTTTTTAAAATTAGTTCATGCATATTTTTCACATCGATGTTTCATTTTTTTCCTTAATTTCCAGCTACTTAAATTTCAAACCATCGTTGTTTTAATTTTTTCAAAACTTGAACCGACATTTTTTCTCTTTATTTAAGAGGACCCGCGGATTAATCCGTGAATCCGCTCCGGCGGATTGATCCGCCGATCCGCTCCGCCAACATTTCTGATTCGCCACCAATCCGCCGATCCGCGCCGCGGATTGGCGGATCAATCCGTAATCCGCGTTTTGACTCGGCGGAGCGGATTGCCTTTCACTACTACGAACTAAGGTTTTTTGTTGTTTAACCAAAAATAAAAACACAATTTTATAGATTTTTTCTTTTTTTCATCTTGGAACATTTTGTTGTTCATAAGACAAAAACATAAAATCAATTATTCCTTTAAAATGGTTTTGATCATGTTTTTCTTAAACAACAACCAAAAAGAAAAATATTTATCAGGTGTTTGCAAAAGTTTTTGCGTTTTTTTACAGGCGAGAACACTTTGCCACGTGTAAAAAAACACAAAAACTTTTGCAAACCCCTAATATTTACAACGATTTTTTAACTGCCTTTGCATTTATTGTTGCAGATAATTTAAGTTAAATGATTAAACTAATATTGTTGAAAATTATTTATTATAAAATAGGTACAAGCCAATCAAAGTTGAATAAAAAACAATACAAAATTTTCATTAATTTCAAACTGTCATTTTCTTTTCATTTCCTGATTCTGCCTTTTGATTTTTCTCAGCTTTTTTTGACGCCAATTCTTTTTGTTTATCCAAAAGTTTAAGATAAAACAAATTAGTATCAAGGCTATCTTCAAATTGAATTCTAACTCTTTGATGATGACCATGAAGTGTAATTTCTTTTTTGAGATTTTTAACATTATTCTAAAAAGTTATTGTTCTAATAAAATTTGTGTAAAAAGGTAAATGTACCAATAAAAATTCAGCCAAATCATCTTTCTCAAAAAGGGTTCCATCAATTTTAGAAAGCCCAATATTTTTGAATTTAGATTTTCGTTTAATTAATCTAAATGCTGCCATATCATAAGAAATTCGGGTACATGGTTTTACACTAAAATAACAGAAATTTTAAGAGCATAATTAATACCTTACAAATTAGTTTACCTTATAGAATAAGCATTTGGGACATGAGATAAAATTTCATCAAATGAAAGGGAGACTTCTTGATTTTTGTCATAAAAAATATTTCCGGGATAAATTGATAGAATTTCCACGGTTCCAGATTCTGTAAGTTTCTGAAAAAACTTTAACGGAACGTTAAAGCGCAAACTCAACTTTTTGAGATTTAATCGAGCAACTTTAGGAATTAAAGTCTCATAAAGTTTATCATGGAAAAAGTGGATTTCAAAGGTTCCATTCAACCATAAATTATTGGATAAAAGATTTATATCTTCAACATAATTCGTACGAAATATATATCTATGGAATTTCGATTGAGCTATGAGATCAGTCTTATAACTCGATAAAAGAAAATAATCAATAATAACAAAATTGAATTTAGCAAAAATGTATTTGCAAGTTTGATTAAATTTTTTAAACAATTTTGATTTTGCATTCATTAAAACATAAGTTAATATCGGTTTTGAGAATGGAAATTGTTGAGGTAAAATAGCTTCTGGAGCAAACGATAAAGGAAAAGCAACGGCAGACATTTCCAAAAAAAATGGATTTGAAAAACTAGAGTTTTCATCCAAATGAATTTGGGCTGACAGAAAAAATACAGTTGGCAAACTTGGAAAACACTTGAAAAGCAAATTTATCTCTAAAAGGTTATTACTTTGACAAGATATGACAAAAAATATTTACGAGGGAAGATTCTCATACCTTATTCGTCAATTTTTCTTGTGAATGTTCTTGCCAGAAAAATCATCCTAGCAAATGCATATTTTTGGTTACGTTTAAACAGTTTAGTTGAAAAATTATAATAGATATGAATCAATTGATGCAAAACAACTGCTTTCGCAAAAATGATTTTTTGTTTTGTTTTTGCTACGCTGTAAAGCCAAAAGGAAAAAAATATCAACGGGGGTACGAAAATTTTATTTGAGCATTATTATTTTTAATATTTAAATATTTTATCGTAAAACATGCATTATGTTTGACAGACTCCGACAATTCACCAATGCGAAACAAAGTAATTGAAAAATTTAAATTAAACTTAAAACTTTTTGAAACCGCTGCATCAAAAAAGCTGAACCAAAAGCTCATTAATTATAAAATTTTATGACAATGTTTGTAAGTTTAAACCAAAGAAGTTTTATAAAATAACTTTGTAAAAAAATGAAAGGAAATATTTTTGCTCGAAAAACTCTCAAAACAACATTTTTTTGAGAGTTTAAAAAATGCTTAACAAATTTACAAAAATTGAACCCTATTAATTAATAACAAAGCAAATGGATTTTAAAGTAGTCTAATAAAGAAGCAACGCAAATTTCCAATAAACAAAAAAATTTAATGATTATTGTTTGATTGTCTTATATAACTGATTGATTAACAATATCTTTTATTGGTTATGAAAATTAGCTATGTTGATTTTATCATATATTTCTTTCTGCCTAGACACTTGTATAAAGCAACATTTTTTTTTCTCTTTTTTTGATTTTTGAACATTTCGTTTTGAAACAAGAAGAGTGTTTAATCGCAAAAAATCAATTATCAAAAAAAATGTTCAGCTTTTGTTTATCTTTGAAAAATTTAAAAACAGCAACCAAAAAGAAATATTTATTTTTAACGATCAAAAATAGCATTGCACAACACTAAAACGATGTTTCAAAATTTTTTTAGTTGTTTCAAAAATTCATTTTTCGACGGATTTTGTTGTCCCAATTTTTGCAGTATTAAGTTTCTTTTTTTGTCTTTAAAAAATGATGAACAACATTTAATTTTGATCTTTTTGAATATTTTATGTTTTTTTAATATAAATGAAATTAACAGATTCATTTTATTGTAAGACATGTAATTTAAAAGTAACAATTTGACAGCTGTAAATAAATCATTTTTGAAATTCTTAATTTTATTCTAACATTTTACATGATAATAATGAAGTTAAAATTCAACAACACGACAACAATGTCTGTCTGTATATCATTTCAATATTTTTGCTTTAACACTGATTCTTTAAAAATTTGTATGTTTTCACATACAATTTTTTAGACAGTTTTTTTTACACAAAATATTTTAATTTTCAACTTTACTATTAGATTTACCATTAAACATGCATTATTAATGCTATTATTGATAAAAATATACATTTCCAACCTTTTAAGAATAATTTTGAGAAATTTTTTTCGACTTTGAAAAAATCCTGTCCGGCGTCGGCGCCTCCATTTTGGGAAAATCGGTAACACTGGTATATTAAGAAGCTGTTGAGCAGGTTTTGTGGGCCAATGGACCTAGTCGTCCATAGGCTTTAGTTTGACGCCATAACTCTTCTGGTTGAATTATGGTGATCGCAACATTTTCAAATACCAGAAAAGTATAATCTTGATTTGGCGGCTCAAATTATTTCAACTCGACGCATTTTTTCCTATTAAAACTATTTCCGAAAACAGTCATTTCTTAGAAGTTTTTTTTACTCCTTTTTTCTATGAAAAATTAAAAATTAATGACAAATTGTTTTTCTTGTTTCTGTGTGTCTGATTTATAATATCCACTTTTTTAAAAGTGTTCAAAATACCTCGTTTTTAAACGCGGTATTTTAGCAATCACAAGAATGTAATAGCCAAACATGCAAAAAACTGTTTAACGTTTATTTCGTGTGACAAAAAAAAATACAACACAAAATATTAAAAATTTTGTAGATGAAATTATTGGATATATTTGAAAGATCAATGAAAAAAGGCAATAAAAATTATGCTTCTTTTCTTTTCAAGACAGGCAAAAACAAAACACATATTTTTTAGAACAAACAGAAAACTCTGCCACCAAAATGGAAAACGCCAATTTTTGGTTGTACTGCAACAAGTGCAGAAAAGAATATTTTGACTTTTTTAAAATTTCATCAATTGCGTTGAATTTTGTAAACACCTATTTTTCTTCTTTTTTTTTGTCTCTTTTAAAAAATTGAAACAATTTTTGATAAATTGCCTTTTTTGAATTTTTTGTTTGTCTGTCCTAAAAAACTTTTTTGAAATGTTCATTGGATTTAAACTATAGCAAACTCATAATGTTATTAAATCTGCGGAAACGATCAAAAAAGATACTGCTCAAAAACATTATTAAATTAATTTATGCTCACATTTCACTTGACATAATCAGTGTCTCCACCGTTCCGTTCTGGAACGTCCGTTCTTCCGTTCCGTTCCCGTTCTGGAACGGGAACGTATACCCGTTCCTAATTTTAAGAACGGAACGGACGGAACGGGTGCGGCTTTAAAAAGAACGGAACGGAACGTGTTCCTTTTGAGATTTCAGACGTTCCGTTCTTTTACATGTTTTTACTATTTTTTTCGATTAATTTGGGTACGAAATTGTGACTTAAGAATTGCAAAAACTTTAATTCCATTATAATCGCTGTTTTTAAATAAAAGTAATCTTTTTGCAACCCAAAAATATCTCATGTTGCTTTATATGATGGAATAAAAACCTCTTCGTTTAAAATTTTTGCATCTCCGAAAACCAAAAATACAGTATTTTGCAAGAACGGGAACGGAACGGGAACGTATACCCGTTCCTGGTATCTGGAACGGAACGGACGGGAACGGGTTGAGTAAAAATTTGGAACGGAACGGACGGAACGGATAAAGCTGGAGAAGGAACGGAACGGAATACGTTCTGAAAAAAAGTGGAACTTTGGAGACACTGGACATAATATAATTTAAATTTTTTATCAATTAGTTTTTTTGTAAAATTTTAAGACATTTCTTTTTTTCGACTTAAAAATGCTTAACTTAAATATTTTATTATGCTCTGTAAGGACCTAAAATCATCCCAAAAAAGTATATTTCGTTTATAAACTCAATTATCATTTCTGACGGTTTATTTGTTAATAATTAATAATTTTAATTAAAATTGTTTTAAAGGCAACTTTAATTTTTTTATAAACAATGATTTATTAGTCAAAAGTAATGCTCTATTAATAAAAAAGATTAAAAAAAAGAGAGATATCTAAACACTTTTCTTTTTAATTTATGGTTGCTATAAAAATATTTGTTTTTATAATAACCATTAACACACTAAAACGAAAGCATAAAAATATAACATAATGATGTACCTGTGATCAGTTTCTTTTTTTGCCCGATATTTATGTGTTTGATTTTGTAGAATTAGAGATTGTTTAGTTAATTAAACAAATATCCTCCTATGTAGATGAAAAAAGAAAAATACTCAAACTTTATCGAGGACAACATTTTAACCCACATGATTTTTTGTGGGTGGTGAATTGCTTTGATTCATTTTCTTTGTCATTCTTTTTTTAATGTTACAAAAGCCATATATGTCATAAACGAAAATTTGTTGAAAATAGACAGCATAATTAATCATCGATGTAAAAAGAATTAATAATAAATAATTTTAATTTAAATTGTTTTTCTACTCATCCGTTGATTTTAAAAACAATGATTCATTTGTCAAAAGCTATGTTCTATTAATAAAAAAGAATTAAACAGAAACAATTTGAAAGCAATATTAAATATTCAAATGTTTGAAACAATGTTTATTTCAATAAATGTGTTTGTGTAAGACAGCGGCACTTTTTTGAATCACAAAATCGAAAAAAGTTTTGCATTTGTTTTTCCAAAAAAATTTACACAAAAAAGCGAAGATTGTGAAACATATTCATACAAACATTGACATGTTCAGTAAAAACAATTGCATTTATTTTTTTGCATTTTGCGACAATTTCAAAATCACTACACTCCGTTGTTTCAAACCAATTTTTGCTGAGATAATTTGCAACGAGCACATTTGTCTTTTTTTAATCGGCAGCCGCGAAAACACCACTTAAAAAACAAAAGTTTAATGGTCCAATTTTTGGAATCTTTTATTTTTTCTCAATAAATGACTTAAAAATATTTATCACAAAAGTTGTCGTCATAAAAATCTTTGAAAGGGTTTATTGTAATTTTTGCTGGTGTGATGACAAAATTCCAATAATAAAATAAATTTGTGACCTTTGAATATTTTGTTCACACTTTAAATTTTTTAAATTATACAAAAAAATTTGCATAACTTATTTTTCAAACCATTTCCCGTCAAACAAGATTAACACAGTGCAAAAACCGAAGAAACATTTTTTAATCAATTTTTGTTAGATTTTTCCCACAATTAAATAAATGTTAAAATTTTTGCAGTGTTAACTTATTTCGATAACTAAATAAATAATGTTACACCAAAACCTAAAGCAAACACATTAACCTTGTTTCAAGCACAAACAAATATTTTTTATGTTTTCCTCTTATTTTTCAAAAATAAACTAAAAAACATATTTTGATCCTATTGAATGTTTCATTCTTCGTTTAAAAATATCCTTTTTATAAACATCCTTTGATTTATTTAAACAAAAGTAACTTAAAAAGAATTTTTAAGATTTACAGATCTGTTAAAGCGATTTTTTGCATGTTTGTATGGGGTCAAATTAGTAAAAAAATTATACCTTTTTTAAGGAAACATAATTTTATTCAAAAAAATCACCAAAGTTTTCCATGAAAAAAAAAAAACGAAATTTTCAACTTTTTTAGATTGTTTTGATGATTCTGCAGGTTACAATTATTATTGATTATCTTTTTGTTTGCAGTTCAGTATTGTCTCTTTGCGTCTGTTTCTTAAATTTTATGTTAAATCAATACGGGCACATTTTATCAAATTTATTTGATTAATTATGAAAAAACTAAAATATTTAAAATAAACAAATGTGTTTGAACTGTCTTCTTTTTTGGTACAATCGAACAATCTTTTATGTTTTTAGTTGTTTCAAAAAAGAAAGAAAAATGATTGCAACAAAAAATAATCTGCGAAAATCGTTTTGCACTAACGATTTCGAAATCGCCACAACATTTTAAAGACATCGTTATTTTTTGACGACGATGAAAAAATTTTTATTTATTATTAAATTCATAAAGTCTAGCGTTTTTGAAATTTTTATTTGTCGATTTAAAAAAGCTTAATCAACAGTATACCTTAATTAATTAATACCAAAATAATCTTGTTGATTTTTTTAAAGCTGATAAATATTAAAAAAAAGCAGTATTGAAAATTATTGATTTTTATTAAACATTTCACTGGGTAATAATTTTGAGTTAAAACATCAGCAACGCATTGCTCTGTATTATCAAAATCTAATAATTAATTAACATCGAAAAATAAGACATGGCATTTTTTGAATAAAACGGTGGGAAGTTTTTTAAATAATATTTCTTACAAAATGTTGAAAGAACTGTTTCAATTAATATTAATTACCGAGCAGAACTTTTGATTGTTGTGTTTTTAACTTTGTGAGAGAACCTCTTTGATCTATCTGTTCTGTTATTAAAAGAAAGGTTGAGATACAGTATATTTAAAAAATCTAAAATATATTCAAACAAGTCTAAAATTTAAAATATACAGCAACCAATATACGATTTTCTTCCTTTTTTCATGTTTAAACTTTTTTGTTGTGAACAATTTGATCGCAAATAAATAAGACTGGCGCAACACAAAACGTTTATCTTTTCGTTGAAAAAATAAGGGAACAGAAAAATCAATGCGGATGTAAAAAGTTGATTTGAACATTTTTTTGAAGATTTTGTTTGTCAAAGACGTTAGTATTTATTATTTTTTAAAAATGTTTTACTAAACAATTGTTGCTAAAAGTTTTATGATTATTTGAACACAAATTACAGAAGAAACATTGAATATTCAATAATTATAACCTTTTTGCATTAAAGTGACCGAAATTATACTTCTTTTTTTTATCACATTAAAGCGATACCACTCTTCGTTTTCATTGTAATCATTCTTTAAAAAAAAGTTTTTTTACCGATAATGCATTATTATCTTAATTTAAATTGTACATTGAGATGTCTAATTGTTAATGAAAGCAAACTTTTTTTTACACATTTTTGTGAAATGTTTATTTTTAATAATTTAGGAAGGTTTCTTTTTTTGACAGATGAAATTTAAATAATGAGCCAAATCTTAACTGGATCGGTAAAATTCGTACTTTTGACAGAAATTACATCTTATTTATTTAAATTCACTATGTGAAGTTATTAAATTCAATATTTTAACTAAAAAAATAAAATATTTAAATAAAAAAAAAGACTTTCGAGTTTTTTTTTGAAAAGAGATAAATTTGAGCCCAGTAAAAATCAAAATGAAGAAGGCTTAATATTGACAAAGAAAAAGAACAAAATATATTTCGAAATCGGAATAAGACGATCTTTTCTTGCAGCAACGAAAAAAACAACGTTTAGCCGCAACTTGGACAAAATTAGAGGATATCGGTTCTGTTTATTTCATTGAATTAATGACAAAATATTCAATATTTTTTTATTATTAATTGAACTTTATTTTTAAAAGAACTATTTTATTTATAAGAAAAAACATTAAAAAAAGAGACTATTTTAGTGCCATAAATAAATTAAATTTATTTATTTATCACGACATAGCTAAACAAAATATTAAAAACTAGTCAAATTTTTTTTCGAAAAGCATAAATGATTTGCTTGTAAAAAATGTCCCTTTAGTCGCTATAAAATGATTTGCGAACGGACACAAAAAACTTAAATTTTTTTCTTTGACAAACACGGAAGCTTTCGGCAGTTTGTAAAAAAAGAAAGCAGTTTTTATATTTTTTTTAAAATAAAAAGAAAGAAATGTAAAAATGAAAAAAGCATTGCAACATTCTGGTTACGTTGTTTTTTCAAAGGGACATCTGTCTTGCGCAGCAGCTCATTCAACTAAAACAGTTTCAATATTTTAACAACTAAAAGTGGCTTTAAGTTTCGAATATTTTAGTCAAACGCGAAACAAAAATATTTTTAAAATAAAATGTCTCAAACATTGAATTAATAAGTGTAACTGAAAAACCGCAAAAAGTACCTATCGTTAAAGGACATTATTTATTTTTATATTACAAGAAATAAACAATTTTAAGTTTATTTTTTTCCTTATTTTTAGCAGTTTTTTCTTTGATTTGATAGGAATTTATACTGCATGTTTCTTTGACAAATATATTTTATCGTCAATTTTGAAGTAAGTATGTGAATTCAGTAGAAATTTAATAAAAAGTATCTGTTGAAAGATATTAATTCTTATATTTAAAAATGGGTTTTTGTGTTCCATAATCAGGCATGAGATTGTTAACATACACTTTAAATTAATTATATATTTTTCTAAAAGGAAGTGCTTAAATATTGAAAAAAATCATTGGTGAATCGTGGAAAATATGGACAAAAATATTGTTCAACGTTAAAGAACAAAAATGTTAAAAAATATCATTCTTTTCGTGCATAAAATTTGCAAACACATTTTTCGCCATACATTTTCTCATTTTTGTCTGTCAAAAACTAAAAACATCATTTTGATTTCAATATTTCTGAATTTTTTATTTTTCTCTTAAAAAGCAATCAAAAAAATGTATTTGTTTAAGTTATTTGTTTAAATCGATTTTGCTATGTTTTGAAATATGCAAAAAAAATTTAATATTAAACAAAACAATATTGAAAATTGATGATTTATTCTAAAATTTCATTTAATGACACTAACAACTTTTATAATATTAAATCAAATTATTAGTAATCTTCACCAGGTCAAGAAGAAAAACATGTTTGTTTTTTTTTTTTTTTTTTTTTTTTTTTTTTTTTTATCTCTATGCTGACATATTTTTGGGTTCTTTTTATGTCACTTTAGTTTTAGTTTATCTTCCCCCTGACTCAAAAGCGGATACTGTAAGAGAGCTGTGTGATACTCTTTCGTCCCTCAAAGCTAATACGTCTTCGGATATATTAATTTTGGGTGACTTTAACCTTCCCGGCCTTAATTGGGATACTGTAACAGGTTCCAATGAAAAAGAGAATCTCTTTTGTGATTTTATTTTTTCCTCGAGTCTCACTAATACCGTAACCCTTCCCACCAGGAATGACAACATTCTTGATTTAGTTATTTCTTCTGCACCTAATCGAATTACTAACCTTACCGTAACCTCTCCCTTTGCAACATCTGATCACAACATGGTTAATTTTTCGTTCTTATGCGATGATAAGCCTGCTGCTAAAGCTCCCCTTTCTTTTAAGAATTTCAAAAACGCTGATTATGATTCTATGAATCTTTACTTTTACGAATATAAATGGGAGTTTTTGGCAACAAGAGGGGTAGTGGACTTAGATCAAGCTTATGCTGAGTTTATTAACGTCGTTAACAACGCGATCAGCCTCTTTGTTCATACCGTAACCCCCTCATCAACTGAAGTACTTCCTAAAGAGATCAAATCTATGATAAAGTATCGAGATAGTATCCCCAAGATTTCCCCCAACCTGAAAAAAATTTCTCTGATTTCCAAAAGAATTTTAACCTTATCTCTAAAAGCGCGTAGAAAAAAGGAAAAACAAATTATTCAGAAATATGGGATGAAAGGTATGTTTTCCCATTTGGGTAAACTTTTAAAACCCGACACTCATATCCCGGCGCTTAAAACTGATACCCACACAATTTTTTCGGAATCTGATAAAACAACTGTTTTCGCAGCAAACTTTTTAACTTATTTCCAAAATGAAAAACCTGTTATCTCTATGGATTCCGATCCTATAAGAGATAATAATTTACCCTTTTTGCAGGCATCCCAAGTTCACGATATTCTAAGAAAGCTTAAACCTAAATGCAACACCTCCCCTGACGGAATACCGTATATTATCTTAAAGAAATGCGCTTTTACCTTGTATAAACCTATCACCAAAATTATCAATCTCTCCTTTTTTAAAGGACAAGTTCCTTCTTTTTGGAAGAAGGCAACTGTCATACCAATCTTTAAAAAGGGAGAGAAACATTTTGCCGCAAACTATCGCCCCATTTCTCTTAACTGCTCCCTATCCATGATACCCCAAAAAATTGTTGTAAATTTTTTAAATAACTTTTTTACTGAACACAAGCTAATCCCTTCCTGTCAACATGGTTTTACAAAATCCAAATCGGTAACCACACAGTTACTCGAAACTTTCGACATCATAACCATGTGGGCAGAAAAGGGAATAGCTTGTGATATCATCTACTTTGATGTCAAAAAAGCATTCGACAGAATGTCCCACCCTATCCTCTTTGCAAAGCTCAAAAGAGCGAATGTCCCAAATTCTATAATTTCATGGATTAAAGCGTTTCTAACCAATAGGAAGTTTAGAGTTAAGGTTGGGGAATCTTTATCTGAAGAATACGACATCAACTCTGGTGTACCTCAAGGATCCAAAATTGGGCCTGTACTCTTTCTTTTCTTTATCGCAGATTTGATCTCTCATTGCGCAACCCCCGAAGTCATTAACATGCTTTTTGCAGATGACCTTAAAGCAATTTCTTCTGTTCTTTCTGCTGCTGACTCCCCACTTCAAAAATTCTTAATAAAGCTTGAAGCATGGTCCAAAGAAAACCAACTTGAGATTGCTATTAGCAAATGCAATGTTTTACATTGCTTACCTAATAGTAATCCCAAGTATTCGTATTTCTATGATGGATTTAAAATCCCCAATAACCAAAGTTGCATTAGGGATTTGGGATTAAACGTTTCTAATAATCTTAATTGGGATACCCATATTTCTAAAATTTCCAAAAATGCTTTGGGTCGTCTTTTTATCCTCTTTAAAGCGCTTAAATCAACCTCAACGAAGCTCCTCGTTCATATGTATCATACATATGTTCGTCCCTTAGTTGAGTTTGCCACCCCCGTTTTTAACCCTACTAAAGTTAAGCTCATTGACAAACTTGAAAAAGTTCAAAGAGTCGCTCTTAAATTAATTTTTCTTCGTTCCAAGGAACTTAAACCCCATTTTAATGCCCCATATGAAGAAAAACTTGAGATGCTCGGTCTAGAGTCGCTTGAATCCCGTCGAAATAAGTATGACCTATGCTTTTTAAATGACTTTTTAAACGGTAATGTTAACTTTAAACTTAACATTACTCTTAGATCGTCTAAAACGCGTGGGTCACAACAAAAACTTGTCCTTCCAAAGGCCCTAAAATCAATCAAGAGAAATTTCTTTTCCTACCGGGCCATTTCAAAATATATAAAACTTCCCAGAAACCTACAGTATACCTGTTCGAAATCCTTTAAGAAAAATCTCCAGGCATTAAAACTCTAATAATACTTAAAAGAAAGCTACTACTATCACTTAAAACTTGTATATTGTAATTTAATTTAATTTACTTTCACTCACATTTTTGTTGTTTTTTCTTTTTTCCTTTTGTAAATTGTTAGTTTTAGTTTGAGTTGTTCATTTATTTAATTTATCTTGTTTTATTTATCTTGTGTTCGTAATTTTATTTTATTGTTTGTTTATTATTAATGCATCATGCGTTTGGGCATGAATAAATTTATTATTATTATTGTTTGTTATTTTATTAAATATTGATTAATTATTTTTGTTATTTAAATTTTTTAAATATAAAACAAAATTATCATTTTTTTAAATAAAAACTCGGGTAATTTGAATTTATAAAATTTTTAATCAAAGGGAGCATCAGATTTTTTATTTATTTTTACGATGAAGGAACACCATAAAATGCCCATAAACAAAACTATTTCATATAATGGACAAAAACCGCAAAAATATAAAACGGTAAATTTTCATCCTGAAAAAGCAATACTTGAATAATTCGATGAAGAACGGTAAAATTGTTCGCAAAAATTTTTGTCATCAAAAATCATTGATTGTCGTAAAAATGTTGCTGCTATTTCGAAAGCTCGTCAGTGACATTTGTTAAAATGTCTTCGCTGGTGAGAGCTGTTCGTTGCAAACACTTTTTTTCAGTTTCTCAACATCCAAAAACAGCATTAAAGATCAAACGAATGAAAAAACGAAGATTAAATGCAGTTGTACTCTTTGAATATTTTAGCATTTTTTAAATCAAAAATGCTTTGAAATTAGCAAAAAGTGTCTCTTTTAGTTTAAGAAAAATCTAAATTAAGAAAAAACGCATACCAATTATTCCAGTATTTAATAAAAATTTGAATAATCACAAAACTCCTTTCAATTGATGTTATTAATTGTGTTTTCATTTAAATTCAAGTGCAATGTTTTCAAATACCACAATCCTATTACCTCGATTGTTTTGCTCGGATTTTTTCAACTCACGGCATTCTTTAATTGAATTATTATTTCCGAGAACAGTCTTTTCTTTAAGAAATTCGTTTCTTTGCAAGCCCTGTTATTTGCTTTTTTGTGTGAAATATTAAAAATTAATTACAAATTGTTTTTCTGAATTAGGTGTGTCTCTGAAAAATATGAGCTTTTTAATTTTAATAAGTGTTGCAAAGTTCAAATTTAAATGACAATGGAAAGATACCACCAGAAATGACGCAATATATTATGTTTAACATTTATTTCGTGTAAACTAAAACACAAATCAAATTATTCAAAATTTCGTAGAAAAATTTATTCCTGCTTGCACCGATAAAAAAAATGTCAAATAGAATTATGTTTTATTTTTAAAAATGACATAAAGAAACACAATTCTTTTAAAAGAAACCGTAAGCTATTGAAATGAAAAACGCTATCTGTTTTGGTTGTGTGTACAAAAAAATATTCCAACAGAAACATTCGTAAAAAATATTCAATGCTAACAAGTGACAAAGAATAAACATTGAATTGTTGAAAGAAAAAAGAGAATCTTTTAAAAATTTTTTGGCCATTTTAACAGCTTCAACGAAGGCGATGAATCAAAAAAAAGAAAGTACAATTGCAACAAAATTTTACAACGATGTTGTTCTTTTTGAATATTTTGGCTTTTATTAGATCAAAAATGCTTCAAGTTTTTACAAAAAGTTAACCTTAATAAATTAAAATATTACGGATCATAAAGAAGTCTTAAAAAAAATGCCAAGCCAAAAAAATTCCCATTAATTAAAAAAAGTTTGATTCGCATGTTGTATTTTCGATAATTTAAGATATGTTTTTGATTGTCAACAAATATATTCAGTTGAGAAAACTAGCAATATTTTTTTCTTAATTTCTTCATAGCTAGATTTTTCTTGATAGCATGAATGAAATTTTGGATGAACCCACTTTTGATCGTTTAGAGTTTGTTTGATCCCAAAAAATCAATTATCGTCGCAAATGTTTTGTTCTTGTTTTTCTTAAACAACAATCAAAAATGAATGATTTTTTATAACCAGTGCTGCAACATAGGGGGGTGATAGAGTGACGCGTCACCCGACAGAAATGCTAAATTTACACTGAAAAATCAAATTCATACTAGGACAAATGAAAGTTTTTTAAATTTTTATTCGCGCGTCACACCAGCGTCACCCGACAACGTTGCGGCACTATTTATAACCCTTTCTATGCACATATCTTTGCATTTGTTGTAACAGATAATTTAAATTTAGTAAAAAAATGTTCTGTAGAAAGCTTTTTGTCTTTATATTTTATAAATGAATCCTTTTCGATGTAGTTGAACTACATTATTGTTTGAAAAAGTCGAACATTGCGGTATCGTTTATAACAACTTACATAATTTAGCAAAAGCAAAAACTGAAATATTAAAACACATTTCATCGATTCAGCATCATAAAAAAGAACAAAAATAAAATTGCTCAACATTTAAAGCAACGATGTTTCAAAAGTTTTTTTGCAGTTTCGAAATTTCATTTGTCATCAAATTTTGTTGTCCCATTTTTTGCGATTATAAGTTTCCTTTTTTGTCTTTTCAAAGATGAAAACTTGATGAACAGCATTTAATTTTGATTTCTAAAAATATTTTATTTTATATATCTTTAAAATATAGTTTAATTATCGGATTCAAATTATTTAAACTAATGTAATTTGTAAGTAACATGGTGAGAGCAGCAGAAACAATAAAAAAAAGATCTTAAGAAATGGTCATTTTTAAAAATTATTGATTTTATTCTAACATTTTACTTGACAATAATGATGTTAAAATCCAACAATGCGAAAATTGTGTTATTGCAATTTTGTCAGTTTTTTTAACACCGATTCTGAAGCTGAAGACGAATCTACGAAATCGAAAGACAGATTTATTATTTAAAAGTAATACCAACTCCACCAAAAAAGAATCGATAAAAACCATAACAATTTTTTTGTTTTGGTTTTGATCGATAAAATCAACATTTGCAAAATGTGCGACGGTTTTTTTGTGTTCAAAACTTGCAATAATTTTTTATCTTTCTTTCATTTCCTTCCAACAAAATAATTAACATGCAAAAAATTTTCATTCATTCTAAAAACAAAAACCTCCAAAAATGAATAAAAGCTTGCAATGTTCAACAAAAAAGCTTTAGTTTCAACGCATTCGCTTCGTCTCAACTCGTCGTCTCTTTCTTTCTCTTCTCTCTCAACATGGCTCAATCTGTTCCACCTGGTGATATTACCACTCAACCTGGCACCAAAATTGTCTTCAATGCTCCATATGATGATAAACATACTTATCATATTAAAGTAAGTCTATTTTTATTATTATCTCTATTGATATCATTGGGATATAACATATGTATGTAACTTATGGATATTTATCCGTTTCGTTATATCCATGGATATCACTTACATATCACCGATATGTATATATTTACCCTTATCTCACTAATACTTAGTTTTTAGATTATTAATGCTGGTGGACGTCGTATTGGATGGGCTATCAAAACAACAAATATGAAGCGTCTTGGTGTTGATCCTCCATGTGGTGTCCTTGATCCTAAAGAAGCTGTTTTGATGGCTGTCTCATGTGATTCCTTCCAATTTGGCCAAGAAGATACCAATAATGATCGTATTACCATTGAATGGACAAATACCCCTGATGGTGCAGCAAAACAATTTCGTCGTGAATGGTTTCAAGGTGATGGTATGGTTCGTCGCAAGAATCTTCCTATTGAATACAATCCTTAAATATTATTCATTCAATGTGTTGAAAATGTATCTCTTGTATGTAATTTGTAATAAATAATATTTAATAATAATTGTATTGTGTTTATATTGGGTTTGGGAGGCAAAGGCTTACTACCGTAACCCTGGGTTGGTTACGGTAATGAAAGAGACATTTTGAAAAAAATTTGCATTTTTGATCACAATTGATATGAAACATAGATGATTCTTAATTTAATAAAATTCATCATATTCTGAACAATACATTTTACGTGATTTATGAGGTTTTTTGTCTGTACATGAATTAACAAGATAATTTTGCGGACAATGCTTTTAAAGTTTTTTTTTCGACGCCACCTTCTACCCTCCGGAGGATGGTCCTCCGCTATCCTCCGACTTGCTCTTGTGTGATCTCATCTACCATGAATCACTAAAGTTGCAGTTTTTATATGTTATAATCAATGCAGAACACAGACAAAAAATAAATTTTAAAAAGTAAAATTTTATGACAACAAAAACTGATCCAAAACAATAAAAACTCAAAAAAGAATTAACTTAGATATGACCATAAGAAACAGAAAGAGTTGCTTCGAGACAATGATCAACACCAGGACCTTTCATTTCAGCAATTAACCAATCACTTCTTTTAACAGCCGCATATCGTTTGACAGAAAGAACACCCTTATCCAAGCAAAGATACCATTCACCACCTTTCATTTTTGCTACAGTACTTTGAGTTGTTGGAGTAGTAACTTTGAGATCAGGAAATCGAAACATGTTTCTGCTACGTTTTGAAAAATAATTAATATCAGAATTAAAACGTTCTTTATCACAAGCATTAAAAATATGAAAATCATCCTTGAAACTGGCAGCAACAATAACTGTTGATTTACATTTAAGTTCAACTGAAAATATAAGTTCTATCATGGAAGAAACCTAATATTGTTGTAAAAGATCAAAATCTCTTTCAACCGGGTTAAAAGAAAACTCGACATACCTCGAACATAAAAGACATGACTTGCTTGTTCTTCAGAAAGAAATCCCTTTGAAACTAAAATAATCAAGCATAAAAATGCAAGCAGTAATAAAAATAAAAACCCACCAACAAAATCCATCAAAAATTCTTCGCTCATTTTGTAAAATTGGATACGACGAATAGCTTTGGCTAATTCAGTTTTGATAGCTTCAGCAAGATTAAAATCATTTTTTGGCTCCAAACTTTGTTCTCTTAAAGCTTGCTTTTCAACCAAATCATAGATCTAGAAGATTGGTAATAACCCAAAAATTGTTTAAATAAAACTTACATTTTTGAGAAGATTATCTTCATTAGCAGAATTAAGTCGTAATTTTTTAACGAGCTTAAATAATCCATGAGCAGATAAATAGAAACCTTTTTCAACTAAAATAAACGAGGTGTTTTAACGTGCATAAGAATTATAGCAAACCATAGAAATATGTAATTTATGATCGAGTTGGGGAACCATATTTTACCCATATACACACTTACAGTTAATTATTAAGGCAAAAAATAGCTGTCGAATCTTCAGATTGTAGATTCAACACAGACACTAAGTTATTTCAATATTACGGTAATTGCAAACTATGACAAAATGAATAAATACCTAACGCATTTTTGGCAAACGGTATTGCATTTTTGGACTCTTTTGAACCTTGTGCTTTTACCGTAATATTACAGTAACTCCAAGTCAATGGTAAAATCACAGATTGAGGGTTCGAAAGCTGTTTTTTTGCCGCAATTATTCCTTATAGTAAACGAGTTTATAGACAAAATATGGATTCCCAACTCGATCATAATTTTGGTATAAATACGGTAAGCGAAAGAAATCAAACACTTACCAACAAAATTAATTAAAAAATTACAATCCATATTAACGAATCGAATATTTGGAATGATATCGTTTATTTCTTCACGAATAGCAGTTTCAAGATTCAAATCTTCAGGTGGTTGTTGTTCCATTGCAAATCGTTCCATAACTTTATGTTCAGCCCATTTGTATAACTAAAAATATATACGATATATGTTGAATCGATAAAATACAACCAACAACTTACAATTTCAAAACTTTCACTTTCGAGAGCACCTGATAAAGTATTTTTAGATTTACTTTCATACAAAAATTCAACAAATGGTTTTTTGAAAGTCATCATTTTTTCACTTCGGACGATATCAATAAAATGGTAGATAGAAAAGACTTTGAGAGAATCGAGAAAGCCAGGCAATGAATATTTGATAGCAATATCAAACATTTCTTCAACGGTTTCAACGACGAGTTTCATTTTGTACAAAAATGAGTCACATGAATTTTTAAGACAGGGAACACCATAGAATTCAGCCATATCAGTTAATTGGAAAATATTTCCTTCGTTGAATCCACAGTAACCGATGTAAAGGAAGCAAAGAAATTCATGGAAATTTTCGTAGGAGTAATCTTTAATCTTGATAGCTTCACCATTTGTTGTCCAACGATCAGAGCACATTGCAGCCAAAGTTTCAGAAACAGGAGTTAAAATGTATTTATTTGCATAAATAATCTGAAAATATAAAGCATTAATGATATATGAAAATATAAAAACAAACCTTTCCACCAACATCAAAAGCAAGATCAAAATGTCCCTTTTCTTGGTCTTGAGATTTGAAAATCTTAAATCTTTCATGACCCATTTGTTGATGATTTTTGATTGCTTGGCTTCGTTGATATGAATTAAGCGATGACATCCTTAAAGAAGCAGCACGAAAAGATGCTAAAAAAGTACATATAAAAAACTTTAATGAACTTAAAAGTATGTTAACAAAAAGCATTCGCGCAAAAGAAAACGTAAAACAAAACATCACGCGTTAATTTTAGCAGCAGCAACAACAAAAATTTTGTTTTTAAAGTTTCAAAAAATGCATTGGCATTCATTCACAAAACGCCATGCACATATTTGGCGCGCGGATTTGTTTCAAGAAATTGGGTTTAATTAAAATTTCTTTTCCAAAGAACGTCCTCCACAATGGGCTACAGTAGTCTCGGTACAGTTTCGTCTGAGTCTTTGTTTATTTTGACTTTCATTTCTTTAAATATTTTAATCATAAATTGTTTGAATTTGATAAAAACTACATAAATTTATTACCTCAAATTATTTTTTTGTTAAAAAAGATTCCTCATTATTCCGAAAACTATGCATTATCAAGTCATTTATTTTAGATTTACACAATAAAAGAAATTTGGAAAAAATATACAGTATACCAATTTTTTAAAAGTTTTTGAAATCTTAGCTTTAAAACTGTTAAATCTATTTTAATGAAATTGACATAACCAAATTATTTTTCAATAAATAAGAAGTAAATTTTTTCATTGCAGATTTTAAATTTAGAATTTATCTGATAAAAATTGCACAAAAAATTTATTTTTATTGTTATCTTCTTTGCTTTACTTTTTTAATGCTTTTGTTGCAAAATTAGTTGTCAAAAAGCAATTAATCAATTTGAGTATTAATTTACTAAATTTTTTAAACAAAAAATTGAAAAGGGCGATACTTTTTTACATTTTGTATTTAATAAAGATTGAAGATCTTCGTTGCTCATTTTTACTTTCATAAACATGCAATTAAGAAAATACTACTTACATGAAAATTTCAAAAAATTTAAAATGTTCAAACTTGTGACAAGTTATTTGTCTACAGCAAAAACGCGAGTACTTGGCAGACATGACATTCAGAAAAAAATGTGCCAACTTTTGTTTGGGAAGCTTTAATTGTGTTACACTTTCTTTGTCTGAAATTCAAAAACTCTAAAAAGAAGCAGGCGTTTTTAAAAAAAAATGTGAAGAATTATCGCAAAAACTGATGAAACTTGAATGTGTCTGACAAACAAAAAGTGAAAAAAACAGCCTTTTTTCTTTCATTCAAAGAAAACTTCAAAGAATTAAAAATGGCAAATCATTAAAAATAGATTTATTTTAACGATTTGATATTTTAAATCTTTTATTATTTTAGTACTATTTTTATAAGTAAAAATTTAAAAACACGTAATTCTATTGAGATAGTTTCTTTTGTCTGCAATTGATAGAGGAGCAGAAAACTCCAATATTTAAATTTCAAATAGTTTGCAGCGAATCGAAAACATAATTAAAAAAGTCAAAATATTTCAGGCATTTTTTAAATTATTTTAGGAATACCATTTGGTATGAATCAAAATTAAAATATTTTCATATTATGGGGTCGTTACATTTGACCCCATGACACTTGACCCCTGACAGTTGACCCCATGACACTTGACCCCTCGAAAACCCCCATGACGTTTGACCCCATGACATTTGACCCTTTCATGACAATTGACCCCCAAACAATGTGTATTGGAAAATAAACAATGTAAATATGCAAAACTTTACATTACTTTTGTGTGAATATGCTAAATATTATGCAAATTCCATTGAACCCCTCAAAAATGAATAAATACTCATTTGTCCATCTCAATTGTCGCATTTCTGCCACTCTTCAACGCATGAAATCTCACGCGTTGATGATCCGTTAGAGCGTTGATTTTCTGAATCATGGCTTAATCTGTTCCGCCAGGTGATATCACCGGTCAGCTGGATACCGCAGTCGTGTTCAATGCTCTTTATGATGATAAAGTATACATATGGCGTTTGGTAAAATTAGGGCTGGGAGAATGGCTTCCGAAGGGAGTCATCCTCACAGCCTTTGTTATAACTTATTTTAAAAAAATATATATTTTGGGGTCAATAGTCATGGGATCAACCGTCATGGGGGTCAAAGGTCATAGGGTCAAATGTCATGGGGTCAACTGTCAGGGGTCAAGTGTCATGGGGTCAAATGCCATGGCGTCCATATTATTTTTGTCACTTTTTATCTCAAAAATAAACAGCTTTCAAAGTTTCGGTTTAAAAAAGTTTTAAACAATTTGTAACAAAATTTTGACTCCCGACACGAAAATGTTGAAAAGGTCATAATTTTGGGTCAAATGCACTTCCCTACCATGTATTTACCCCACCCGTCACAAGTTATTCTAATCCCTTTGCTGTTGTTTAAAAATTAAATTGCACTTTTTTTTGACCCACCCTGTATCTTTAATGGTTTAAAAACAATGACGAGAATAAAATATTCAAAAAATAGAAAAAATTTTGTTTGTTGGAATTGTTTTCAAAGGAACAATAAGGAAACTTTATTTTATTCGATTAGGACGAAATGCTTCCCTTCCCCCAAAAAATCAAGGCGTAGCAAAAATTGCAAAATTGAAGACACTTTCTCAAAATGATGCAATGCGACAACAAAAATTATATTTTTTTCATCAAAAACAGCAAAAACGTTTTCTTTGAATGTTTTGTGAATTGAAAAGAGGCCCAAATTTAATTCGTTCAAAGAATAACTTTCTTTTTTTTAATAATATTTTCATTTGAATATTTTGTAATTTAAAATTATCCTAAAAGCTCAAAAATTTAGTTATCTAACATATTGAAAATCTTGTTTTTAAAATGGCGGTTTAAATGACATTAACATTTCAAGAAATATCCATTATTAAAAATTATTGATTTCAGAAGTTCGATTTCAGCCTTTTTAAAATACAAATTTTTATTCGCAATAAATTCGGACGTAAAAATACCCTAAAATATAAAATCAACAAAATTCTAGCATCTTCTCCAAATGAAAATTTGTGCTAATATTGTGAAATCTGTTTGCAGCAATTCTGTTAAATTAAACAATCACTGAAGCTTTTTATTGTTTCGTATTAGTACTTTATAGTTATTAAAGGAGAAGATGCGTTAAAAAATTTTCATTTTACTTTAATTGGAAGCTTGACACTAAAATAATCACTACCAAACAAAAATTTCTAATAAATAATAAATTTTTGATTTTGCAGTTAAAAAAATATTGGGAAATTTATTGTATTCGGTTTGTTTGATTTTTTTCTGTTTTGTTTCATGCGAATTCTAAATATTTTTAATATATTTTTGTGTAAACAAAAATCATCGTGCTTAATTAAGAACGAATGATTTCTTATACTCATTTGGTTGCTTCTTTTATTTTATATACAATTTCATTTTCCTTTTTTTAATTAAAAACATTTTAAAAACTAATTAAAATAATCAAACTTTTTTTAGCTATCCTCTTGACCCTTGAAAAATAGGGATTAGAAAAAAAAATCAAAAACAAAGAATTATTTTATTTTAAAGTAGAATAGACAAAATTTTTTCGCCAAATATAAATAGCGAAAGAAATTTGGCAATTTTAAGAATATTCGCGAATGTGCCTTTTTTATAAAAAAATTTTAATTTGTTTGTTGTCGTCGCAACAGTGATCAATTTTGTCAGCCTCTTTGTTTTTTTCAACTTTTATTTCTTTGAATATTTTGTTCTTTTTTATAAATTGTTTAAATTTTACGAAAATTTTAACATAAATTTATTAGCTCAAAGTATTTTTCTGTTAAAAAAATACCCATTCATCCAAAGAGAAATCCATTATCAATCTATTTTGATTGGATTTTTCACACAATAAAAGAAATGTTGAAAATATATACATACCTGAAAAGGGGGTGAGAAAATCTACCCCCACCGAGCCACCGTCATGAAAAATTTTTGAGAAAAAGTTGCACTGTTGATTTTCCGGAAAATTTTGGCCAGAACTGTTATTGTTTTTTCCGAAATTCAGCAAATTTGCAACGAATATATTAAAATTTATAAAAATTTTTAAGATTGTTTTATGCAATCATAAATCAAATATTTTTCAAAATAAAAGATTAGTTTTTTTTTAAATAAGCCTTACACAATTGATTTTTTGAAAATATTTATTAAAAGTAACAAATCAACAAAAAATAAATTATAAACGTAACAATAAAAATTGAAATTAAAAAATCCAGTGACGACCAAAAACACCACGGAGATATTCAGCACGATGATCACGGATCCAGAAAAGATAAGCAAGGAAGAGAAGACTAACAAAAGTCAAAAGACACAAATATAATTTATTGTTATAAGATTCTGTTTTCCATTCAGAAGCAGTATATTCTTTCTTAACTAATTGCATCACAATTCTTCTACAAAAAAGAAGAACAAAAAAAGAAGAACAAAAAAACATGGCAGCACCAGTGACATATTTTTTGCTGTCATTCTTTAATCGTTTATAAACGCAATCACGAAGATCCATGTATTCACGAGCCCAATTTTCATATGCTTGATTCATAGCCGGTTGGACAAGATCAACAACATCATCAATGGTAGCAAAGTCATGGTTTTCATAAACAAATGTAAAATAAGAATCAGAAATATTATAATAGACGACGTCATAAGTTCGGTTGTAAAAATTCTTCAACTTCACAAGTTCATATACTATACCATATACCATTATTTAAAAAAATCTTTGATTAATAACTCTTAAATGTGTTTCGATTAATATAAAGTTACTAAATAACTTTTCAACAATTCAGAAGTAAATTTTTTCTTAACAGATTTTAAATTTATAATCTGTTGGATAAAGATTGCAAAAAAAAAATTATTTTGTTTTTGTAGTTATCTTTTTTTCAAATGCTTTACTTGATAAATGCTTTCGCTGCAAAAATAATTAGTTGTTCAAAAAAGCAATCAATCAATTTGAATAATAATTTTAAAATTTTTTTAACCAAAAAATTTGAAAAAAGATACACTTTCTAATAATTAAAATTGAAGATATGTCGATGCTTAATATTAATTCCTTAAACATGCAATTATAGAGTGCTACTTACTTAAAAATTTCAAAACATTAAATTCAAACACTTTAAAATATTCAAAATTGTCTACAGCAAAAAAGCGAAAACTTGGCAGACGTGACATTCCTTAAAAAAAATGAGCCAATTTTTGTTGGGGACGCTTTAATTTTGTTACACTTTCTATGGCTAAAATACAAAGACTCTGTAAAAAAGCAGGCATTTTCAAAAAAAAATGTGAAGAATTATCGCAAAAAATGGTGAAAACTGAATGTGTCTGCCGACCAAAAAGTGAAAAAGACTGCCTTTTTTCTTTTATTCAAAGAAAAATTTAAAAAAAAGACAAATCATTAAAAATAGATTTATGTGATCGATTTGACATTTTTTTTATTATTTTATTACTATTTTTATAACTTAAAATTTAATAACATGCATTTCTATAGAGAAAGTTTCTTTTGTCTGCAATTGACACAGGAATCTAAACCACAAATGGAACGTTTTAGAATTTAAAAAGACACCAAACATAAATTTTTTAAATACTAATTAAATTTTACACGATTTACAGAAATTTAACAGTTTGTTAAAATAAAACTTCTAACAAAAATGGATTAATATTGATTTGTAATCATTTGGCGTTCCCTTATTTTGTTTATATCGGAAAAAATATTTAAGGATTAAATTTATGTAGTGACTTTCATATAATTTTAACAATCTCAAAAAAGAATAAAATATTCATAGAAATGAAAGTCGAAATAAACAAAAAACCCCAAAAAAAATTGAATACAGTTTCGAAGACGAAAATCAAATTAATTTTTTTAAAAAGCAAAATATTCGCGAATGTTCTTTCTTTACGACGACGAAATTAAATAAATACAAAAAAAAGCGAAAACAACGGCCTTTTTTCTTTCATTTAAAATGAATAAAAAATGACAGATAATTAAAAGCAGATTTTATTTTAACGATTTAATATTTTTAATCTTTTAGTATTTTACATTGTTAGTATTATTTTTTTAATAAAAATTCAATAACATGTAATTCTGTTGAGATTATTTCTTTTGTCTGTACCCTAATGTCGAAAATATCAATACATTATTAAAATTTCAAATAGTTTGCAGCGAAACAAAAGCATAATTAATAAAGTCAAAATATTTCAAACATTGTTTAAAATAATCTTAGGAATACATTTTGCCATGCGTCGAAATAAAAATATTTTTATATTAGTTTTTTCACTTTTTGTCTCAAAAATAAATAGCTATTAAAGTTTTGATTTAAAAAAATTTGAGTTTTCGTTAGTATAAAAATATTCCTTAGTGCTATACAATATTTTAACAATTTCTGTGTATTCTGATTAGTGTCGCAAATCCTCTTTTAAGCGTCTTACTAGACGGTGGATGGACGGTTCCGATGGAGTCCTGACGTCAGATCTGGACAATTCCTTAAATAAATGTCATGTGTGTTTTGCACTTGCTACAACAAATAGCAAGCAAGACGTGCCAAATCATTATTTACATTGAAATCAAAAATAACGAAAAACAAAGAAAAACATAGAAATTTTGTGTAGTTTCAACTTTTTGCAAAATAATTTTAAACAAAATTGATCAAGGCAAATATGTGAAGTAACATCATTTTTACAACTGCATTAGTTGAATAATTACTTCGTGTCAAAAAAACGATTTGTTATTTTTTAGTTATTTCAATTTTTATTAATGAATTATTGTTATTCCACTTTTCCAAATCCCGTAAAACTCTTGTATTCCATATTTTAATATTCGTTTAATCTATAATTTACGTTAACATAACTAAAATTTTCAAAAAGAACACAAATGCTGGAAGCAATGAAAATGTGAAATTTTTTTCGAACACTTTTTCACAAAAATAAATACAAATGTTGCGAAATTTTGACAACGCTTTTTACAAAAAACACTGCAAAAACAATTTTTCAAAATCTATTGAACCAAAAATTAAAAAAAAAGAGAAACGATGTTTCAAAATTTCATTTTTACCATAAATTATGAAGACACAGCTTTTTGTCATATTTTTTTCTTTTCCGTCGATCAAAAACAAAAAAAGAGCGTTTCTTTCTTTTGGATTTCCATTTTTGAATGTTTTATATGTCTTATAAAAAATCTAACAAATGTGTTTTTTATGTTATTTCAACAAAATCAGTGGATGAACTTTTAAAGTATGCAAAAACAAAAAAAAAATACTGTTCAACCATTATTGAAAATATTGATTTATTTTTACATTTCATCTTATGACAATGCATAAAACTTTCTTTTCTGTTAATCTTCGATGTCTTATGTGAAACAAAAGTAGACCCCAATTCAATTAAATTCTTTCCTTTTCAAAAAATTAATTTTGTGTTACAGGTTTTTTCTGTTTGTAACAAACACATTTTCACCTTCTTCAAAGCAGTAAAAACATTGTAAAAGTTTGCGAAATTTTTTGATAAAATAAAGAAATTTTTATCATTATTCTAATAAATTACGGTAGCACACCCAGTTCAAATTCACAACTGAAATTTTGTTGCTCATAAAATAATATCAAACCACATTTTGATGCAGAAGAATAGAATTTCTAACAGGGTTTATAATTTACAAAATGTTAAAAGAGCATTCTTCAAAAATGATTAATTAATATTTCAGCTAAATCAAACTTTTTGGTGCTTTAAATGTTGTAAAAACAATCACATTAATTTATCACTTTTTTGTTACAACAAAGACAGAGATATTGTATTTTTAATAAATCTTCAAAATTATTCAAACAAATCAATAAACAGAATAAAATAAAGCAAAAATTTCAGATTTTTTTTTTCTTTTTTCATCTTTTGAACATAAAATCAGGCATGAAAAATACGGCCGAAAAAACGGCCGGCCTCACGGCCTAAAATTTTTGGCCGGCCGGCCTGCGGCCGGCCGCGGCCGGCCGTGTTTTTCCAATACTAATCTTTTTGCTTAAAATTTTAGCCATTTTATTTTTTTCCCACTTTTTCCAACATGAAATTTAACAATATATTTACATTTTGGCATTAGACATCAAAGAAAAACGATTTAAAGTAAAAAACCTTTAGATTTATAACTTTTAAAATCTTTTAGCAATCATCAAACCATTAGTTTTTGTAACTGTATTTTTTTGCGGCCGGCCGCACGGCCGATCATGGCGGCCCGGCCGGCCTCGCGGCCTGAAAAAGTAAGCCGGCCGGGCCGCGGCTGGCCGGCCGTATTTCTCATCCCTGCATAAAATAGAGAAGAAAAAAATTGTCGCAGCAGAAAGGTTTTGCTTTGCTTTGAAAGCAACAGAAATAAAATATCAGAGCGGACATAAAAATCGATATGAATAATTTTTTTTGAATATTTTATCTTCACTGAACAAGTTTATTGTAAATTGAAAATTTTTAAAATGTATGTTTTAGATCGATGAAAGAACAAGTTACAAATACTGGATTACCAGCATTAATTAATGAATTATTGATTTTAAGATTTTTACATTCAAATTGGAAAAATAATAAAATAATTAACTCCTCGCTTTCAAAAACTATCATGAAAATGTACTTTTATTAACAAACGTTCGTTTTATTACAAAATTGTTCAAAAAAACTTGAATGAAAATTGACGAAATAAAAAAACGGAAACTTGATACAGTTAACAAAGTTAAACGAAAACAATACCAATTTTAAGCAGTTTTCCAGCTTCAACAAAATTTTCTTTCAAAGTTTCATTTGGTTGAAATCCATCAAATCCAATTTCCAGTTCATATATTCTTTTACCGTTTTCTTTTTTGATTCGATCACGACCATTTTTGAGAATTAAAGCAAGCAAAAAAGCAACAGTTGATTTTCTTTCATCTTCCAAAGTTTGCATTGTAACGATCAAAGTTTCATCTTCTTTAGATAAACGAAATCCCCATTTTGGATTAAAGATGTCATCGGTGGTGACAGAACAAAGCTTGATTAAATCTAAAAATGAGAATTATACAATTGTTAAAAAAACAAGGTAAAAAACGAACCAAAAACAACATGATTCGGTTTATGAGCATAAATTTCCATAGCAGATTTTCCAATAACGGGTTTGGCTTCGACAAAAGAAATATAAATTGGAGTTTTTTCTATTCCTAAAAATATGGATATATTTATGAAGGTAGTAAATAATATAGTAAAAAGAAACTTACCATCTTTATCTTTCACATTTGATTCCTTTCCATTCGCAAAACATAAAACAGAAAATTCATGTTTGCCAAAAATCATTCGAACTTTTTCAGGCACAACAATTTTAGCAGTGCCACAAGGCTTATCCTCTGGCTTTTCTTTTTCAAAAGATTTTTCAGCAGCATTTGTCGAAGATGACGTTTCTTCATTTTTTTCATTGAAAGGTTCAACAACAAAATCCCAGAATGAATTAATATCCAATTTAAAAATTACTTTAACTTTCTTAGATTTGAAGGTAGATAAATTAATTTCTTTTACAGTTTCTCGAGGTCGAGTTGGAGTATAAGAACAGGATAACTAAAAATTAAATATGCATGTGAAAGTAAAGAATTTTTAATTTAGGTAGCGAAAAAATAGATAATATTTTGGGGATTGAACGGATCCAAGTCAAATCCTAAAATCTATATTCTCAAATTTGAAATATGTCAAAATTGTTGGAAAATATTACTATAAATAATAATCTAAGATTTGAAGGCATTCGATAGCGGTGCCCTCTCTAAAATCGAGAGAATCCTTTGATCTTTTGCCGCTGCTCCCGCGTCAAGGCGGCCAAAAGATCAAAGGTGTGTCCAGTCCAAAAAGAAAATGCGCACCCCAAAGGTTTTGTTGCCAACGGCTTTGAAAATCTTACCGAAATTCGTTCTTTTTGATTATTTTTGACGACAATTGTCTCTTCAAAAGGTACGGTATGTGGAAGAGTAACTTGTAAAAGGCTTTTGCTTCCTATTCGAATTTGAAAAACACCAGAAGATAAAAGAGCAACATGAAATGGATTAATCTTTTCACCCAACAAATGCAAAATGGAGTCATTGATTGAAGAAATAAGTGAATCAGTAATATCTTCAATTTCACAAACATCCGGGTTATATTCTTTAAAAAGATGCTTCAATAATTCCAATTTACTGGATCCCTGATGTTGTGTGAAGACAATTTTAGCAGGATTACAGATTCGAATAAGATCATCTCTCCATTTTTGGGTATACGGTGGTTGTTGGGAATTAACAAGATCAAGAATTCGATATTGATGCTTTTCTCGAAGTAAAAGATCATGATTTCCAAAAATTGTTTCACCACGAACAAAAATATTCAAGACTTTTTCACCTTCTTTTACCATTGTTTTGGTTTGAGTTAAGCTTTTAAGGGGAGAAATATGAAATTGAAATGGAAAGCAACAAAAAATTCCATGTTTTTGACAAAAATCACGGCAAGCAAGACGAAATTGATAAAATTCAGTATCATTTGAAAAATCTGTGCCCGAAAGAATAACTGCAATTGCTTTGATTTGAGAAGGATAATAAATAAATTCGAGTTGTTGAAAGAAACGAAGAAATCCACTTTTGTGTGAAATTTGATTCTCAATAAATGCATTAGTTTTGATATTGATTGAAACTACAGAATTGCTTGAAATATGAACCATCAAATCCCGTGTTGAAGAAGCCATAGTTTGTCAAGCGGTCTAAAAATAAAATAAAATAAATTAATGTATATCAGCATAGGATCGATCAGGCATGCAATAAATAAATAATAAATAAAATTATCATTTTATCGACAGTAGTAAAAACAAAGACAAATCAGGACATAATGAATTAGAAAAAGTCAAATTTAAAAGATTTCCATGTAAAAATTAAATACAAATTGATGGTCGCAAGTTTCTTAAATTGTCAGAAACATGTGTAAAGGAAAAACGATAAAAGTGAAAATAAAGAATAAGCAATAATCACGAAAGCACTATGAATTATCGATTGATTTTTTAACAAATTTCAAATCTTATCTACTTTTTTTAAATTGTCTAAAAGAAAATTCTACTGAAATAAAAATGAACCTTTTATGACTAGGAATGATTTAATCTCAGGTCAGCAAAATTTGCTTTTAGGCAAGTTAAAAAAAGTAGACAGGAAGTTTTTTGAAATAAGAGAAATAATTCTTATTGCGAAAGACGTTGCTTTTCTTCGATCAACACAACTGGACGTTTTTCATAAAAACAACATCTTTGATTTGGCTTTTAAGGTATAAATTTTTCAATCCAAAATGTCCGAAATAACATTATATTTGTTAAGAAAGCATTTATTTCGTCTGATTTGTTTCACGAAAAATAAAAATTGTGCGAAGGCAAAAATAACAAAACAGACATTTTCTAAAAATGTGAAGAAATTTCGCAAGCACAACAAAAGGTTAACATCAAAAGTGTCTGGCAAACATTGAAAAAAATTTGAATACAGCATTTTCTTCTTCTGAATATTTAAGAAGCATTTAAAATCGTAAATTGGAATAAAACTGCAAATTTTTTGAAAAACACATTTCCCACAAAAAGGAAAAAATGCATTTAAATGATAATATTAAATAATGAACAAGTGTGCTATCCATTGTTTGTGTGACATTTGTTTTGAATAATGATTTTGTAATTAAATCTATTCTTTTGATACAAGAAAAGCGGATAATGTATTTTTGATGGGTCTTAAATATATTCAAACAAATAAAAGGAGAAAATTTTAACGAAGAATTAAAGCAAAAAATTTAGAACTTCCATCTTTTTTCGCGCTTGAAAAGTTGGTTGCAAAACAAAAAAAAAGATTTTGTTTATGTTGTTCTAACGTGGGATGCCTATGGTGTAGTATTGGTGCTTGAGAGATGGATTTAATCATGCTTTATTGATGTTATGGAAAGAGATGGAAAGAGAGAAGGAAGAGGCCCTGGATGATCTCGACATCTCCACAAGGCAGAGCCTTGGGAGATGTCCTGCTGCGGCTTGACTGGCTGTGGACTGGCACTGGAGGTGGCTGGAGAACTGAGCTGATTGTTGCTGGAACTGCGTCTGGAACTGGTTTGTTAAGCTGGAGGTTGTTGAGCTTAAGTATGGTTGAGACTGCCGTTTGAAAGGTGGAGCTTGTGCCAATGTTGGAGGCGTGTCGATCGGCAGATGTTGTTGCACGTGAAAGGGATCAAGCCTGAGGCTTGATCTCTTTCCGAGTGACGATATAAATGAGGGATGGAGTCCCCATTACATTGTAAATCGTAAATAACACATCATTACTACAATTGCGAAACTTTTTATGCAAAAACATGAAATGTGATGATTTCAAAAAAAGTTGCGCCAAAAAATGCTTTGTTTTTGATGATTGATCGTTGCTCACTTGCTTGAATTAAAAATGAGCATACAGATTAATTGAAAATGAGCATACAGATAATGATTATTTTAATTGATTCCAACGTTTCATTTTGCTTTCGTTTACTACGTTTAGGTTAAAGATTATATTTTCAAAAATTATGAAAATCATGAGAATTTCAAAATATTGTCTGCATTTGAAAAATATTCTTTTTCTATATAATTTTTTATATAACGTTAAGATCTATTTCTGCTTTTTCAACATCCTTTAATTAACTTATGCATTTTGTAATATTTATTTTTAATAAAGTTTTCTCATCAAAAAAACTAAAATTTTCAAAATTTACATCAATGCAGCAAGCAAAAAATGCAGAAAAGTGCTCAAAAAACACTTTCACAAAAATAAATAAATTTTTAAGAAAAAATATCTATTTTTTTGCTTTAAAAAAATGTATCGAAAGAAAGAAAAGTTTTAAAATGCAGCTGTGTCGTTCGCTCATTTTTTTCAGCTATGAAAAAAACATTGTAAGAATTTCGAAATATTTGGTTTTTATTTTTGTGAAAGTGTTTTTTCGAAGTACCCTTTGAATTTATTTTTTTTCAGTATTTTTGTTTTTTTTTGAAGATTTTAGTTTTTTAAAGTTTTATTTAGAATAAATATTTAAAAATGCAACCCAAAACTTTTCCCGAGTGCTCAAATTACACTATAAACAATCCAACCATTATTTAGAAAATAAGATAACAAAAAATGAAACAACTCTTTCTCCTTTTTTGAAAACAAATTTTAAACTTTGGAGAAAAAAATTATTTAATTAGTGATATTCAAACAATTTTTTAACACAAAAAAATATTTTTTATCTTTTTATTCAAGCAAAATTTTAACGTCCGTTATCTGAAAAAATGCTTACTTTGTGAGCACGACATTTGAAAAAAGGATGTAATATATTGTTAAGAAAGTTTTTATCTTGTCTAAAATTCTTAGAAATAATGAATGAAAACATAAAAAAAAGCAGACATTTTCTAAAATCGTGAAGAAATATCGCAAAGCAAAGGTCAAAATTGAATAAGTCTGATGCGAAAAAACGAATGATTTTCTTCTTTCATTTAAAACTAAAAAATGACAGATGATGAATAAATTTTGTTGTGTTTGTTTATGTCAGTTTAGTTTTTTTTGAATATTTAGTTTATTTAATATTTTATATTATTCACTAAAACTATTTGTTCAAATCATACAAAGTTTTTGTATAAATCTCGACAAATTTTGAAACTTGCCATTTATAATCCATTTTTGTTAAATTTACATGTATCAGAAAATTTAAAGATGTATAAAAAATATGCAAAGTACTATAGCAAATTTCAAAATTAATATCTCTAATATTCGAAAACTCATTCGACAGCAAAATGTTGGTTTTATAATACTTTGTCATACATATTACATAAAGATTATCAGAGAGTAAAAATAAAGAAGTGTCTCTGCTTTATAACACATTTGTTGAAGCCTTTGAAAATGTACCCGGTAATGTTTTAAAAACTTAATTGCTTCAGTTGAGTCAGCTTTAAATTTATTTCCTGTTAACGAAAAATATTCTTTTTTATCTAATTTTTAAATATCGGTGTGATATTTATCTGTCTTTCGAACATATATGTAATTCCCATAAGCGTTTTTTAATACTTATTTTAAATAAAACTTTCTCATCAAAAAAAACTGAAATTTTCAAAATGAACACAAATGCAGAAAGCAAAAAATGTGAAAAAGTGCACAAAAAACTTAAGAAAATAAATTCAAAAGTGTCGAAATTTTGACAACGTTTTTCAAGGGACAAAAAACAGCAAAAGACATAAACTTTTGAAATTTTTTTGTGTTTTTTAAATAGAAAATAATTGATATTTTTTCGTTTAAATTTTTAATAATGAAGAAAAAGTTAACAATTTTTTGTTCGTAAACTTTTTCTAATTTTGTTTGATTACGGGATACGTTTGAATATTTAAATAAAAAAAGATAACTGAAAGTAACAATTATGTTTCTAACCATAAATTTAGTGGTTTTTAATATGAAAGATTGTGCAGAATACAATTTGTTGTTTATTAGCAACCAAAGAAAAAAGCATTTAAAATAGAAAAATTATATTCTGTCATGTAACAAAAATGAAATACTTAAAAAAATATTTCGGATGTTATAGATTTAATTAAATGTGCAATTGCAATATTTAAGAAGATCTCTCAAATTTTCATAGCCCATGGGTTTAATGTTTTTTTGCAAAAAACTCGGCTTTAATTTAAAGAATTTTTGTATTTTTACAGCAGACTTTTAAAACCAAGACAAAAAAGCAGGAATTTTTACAATTTTACAATTATGAATTTTGTTGTCAAGCATTATCTCTTCTTTGCTATATTTGGCGTTAAAACACAAAATTGAATTTTGTAAAATAAATTAAAGCATCTCGATGTTGAATTAGTTGTTGATGATTAGCTTTCTTTCCCAACAGTCACTTCAACTATTTTTCCGATTTTTTGAATTTAATTTTAAAAACTAGAAATTAATTATTTTTTCCCTGGGCCAAAAAAATGATGAAATAATGAACAAGAAATTTTCTATGACCTTTTTTTAAAAAAATAGTTCAAAAAAAATTGCGGTCGAAATTAGTTGACAAAAATACAATTTATTTGAGTGAAAATTCACTAACATGTTTTAAACAAAAAAATTTGAAAAATAAGATGCTTTTTTATATAATTATTGATTTTGCGTACAGGAAGTTGTGGATTCTTCATTAATCATAAACATGTCATTTGAAAAATGCTATTTATTTGCCTCTTTTAATTAAAATTACGATCCGCTGAATTAATAGATTTTTAAATATTCAAACACATTTTTACTGAAAAAAAGTTAGAACAATGTGTACACGATATTTAGAAAAAAGGGAATCAATGCTTTGTAAAGAAATCTTTGTTTTTGCCTATTTTTTGAAATATCAAGGTTTATGGGAAAAAAAAATAAAGAGCAGACATTGTCTAAAAGAATGACGAAATATCGCAAAAGGCAACGTTAAAATTTAATGTGTTTGACAAATAAAAACCGAAAAATGCTGTCGTTTTTTTTTTCGTTCGAAGCAAAACTGAAAATAAAGAAAATGACAAATAATCAAAAGTTCTTTAATTTTATTGATTCTTGTTTTTAAATATTTTATTATTTTAGTTCTGATTTTGTAATTCAAAATCTTATTGCAAACAACTTTTTGGAGAAAGTTACTTTTGTCTGAAGACCCGGATCCATCACACCAATATTAAAATTCAATACAGTTTGCAATGAAACGAAAACAAAGAATCTTAAAAAATAAAATATACACTTTTGAAATATATTTAAAGGAACAAGTTTTGCTATTATTACAGTAATATTATATCACATTCAATACTTTTATCGCTTATTAATGCAAAAATGCAAGAAATACAAAAATGTTAGTAAATATTATCCAAAAATGGTAAGAATTGAATAATTGCTTTTCTAATTTATTTTCTACAAACGAGAAATTTCGATTGATTTTATGTTATTTCATTTTTTAAGAATGCGGTTGAAATAATTTTCCTACCGGCATGCTGTAAATGTTTTGTTTAACATTTTTAAAGTTTTTATTCTCAATAAAACTTTCAACAAAAAACCAAAATCTTCAAAAAGTACAAAAATGCTGAAATGAAACAAATTCAAAGAGTAGCACATTCACTGAGAAAAAAAGTCACCATCTGCCACAAAAAATTCCGTCACATCAAAAAAACTGCCACCGATTTTAAACGAAAATGTCACACTTTTGAGGCTTTTAAATTTTTTTATGATCAGTGATTGAACTTTTAGTGACATTTTTTGTGTGTATATTTAGTCTTCTTTTTTTCTCTATATCCCTCGCTTAAAAGAAACGAACGACCAAACCGTTGCTTGCGTTCGCCTCCGCGCATGCATAAAAGCAGACCCGTTTCTACCTAAAGCAAATTTTTTAAATTCTCAGATGAGATATGGCAATTTGCCATCTGCACATTTAAGTGCCGAAGGCAGCTTTTGTATGCCGTTGGCATGCAAAAATATGCCATGAATAAAATTTTAGATTAAGACCCTTCGGGTGCTACAAAAATTTTTCTCCACTAATAATTTTATTGTCAAAATAGGTCAACAATTGTGACAGAAATTGTCACCGTTTAGAGACAAAAGTCACGGCCTGTGACAATATCGTCCTCGCTCCAAATGGGGCTGCAAACGCTACCATTTGGTGACATTTTTGCTATATTTTGGTGACTTTTTTTTGAGTGTTGACGAAAAAAGCGAAATGTTTCGAAATTTTTACAATGTTTTTTACAGACGAAAAAGATGAGCTAACAACATAGCTGCATCTCGCAACTTTTTTTTCTTTCTTAAGATTTTTTTAAAGCAGATTTGACATTTTTTGTTTTAAATTTTGAATAGTGATCAAAAAGTTAATGGTATTGTAATCAAAATAATTTTCAATTTTTTTAAAATGCTGTATAATTTTGAATAATTTAAATAAAAAGCTTTGCTGTCAGCTGACTTACGATGATACTGTAGGGTTAAATGTGGCATCCCAATTATTAAATATTTTTTAATTCAATTCTAACAACAATAAATCACGTAACGTTTTGGGTCCAAAAATGTGAAAGAAACAAGCAATAATTTTCATTCTGCTTGCTCAAAAATAAAAACATTTGTGGGTGTGGGTTTACTCATTAAATTTTTGTTGAACAACTGATAAAAATTTGCAATAATAGACACAAAAGTATGAATAATCAACTCTTTTTCTCTATGGGTTTTTTCATTTTTATGCTTTTTGTAGGCTTATCAATAAAATTGCAATTGTAGCTTTTAAGACCAGGGTATTTAAACAATTGAATAGATCGAAAAATTGTTGTGTTCATTTTCATTAACATTTTTTATACAAAAGTAGTTGAACTTTGTTTTGTTGAAAAATGTTGAAATCTGTTAGTGAAACTGTTACAACTGTTTTGAAGAGGCGAGATATTCTAGCATTAATAATCTTTCTTCTGGTTGATGCATTACTTTCTTTTTTTATACTAAAAAGTTTATGGTCATGGGGATCAACATTTATCATTTATTTCCCTTTTGTTGCATATCATACAACAATTTTCACCGTAACCACAATGGTTCAAGTGCTTGTAGATTTGTTTTATACCTTTAATTTATTGATAATGATTCTGTTTTATCCAACTGCAATTTTGGTAATTTTTATTTCATTTAATTTGCATAACAAATCTAACATTTTAGGTTTTTGCTTATTTTAGATATCCAGATTCCGGAATCCATGATGTACGTTTTTAGGAATTTTTTGTCAAGGATAATGTAGTTTTTTAAGCTTTTCACATGGGATTTTAGTCAAGCTGGCGCTGCACAAACTTCTCCATCACCTCCATCAATTCCATTAAAACCGCCACCAACATGGGAAGAAATGTTAAGCAAATTTAATGTGATAAGGTTATGCGTTGGTAATGGTATTTACAGAATTACGAAAGAAGCATTACAAAAAAGAAGTTCTCTGTTTTCCGAGATCTTAAATAATAAAAGTCATGTAAGTTGGATCCGATTTAATATAGACAAAAATATTTTGCATAAAAACACAATCATACAATTTTTAGCATAAAGTTGATGAACAGGGTCAAATCACAATTCCCAGAAATAATGATTATTTTCGCGATATTGTACAATTTTTAAGTGGAACGAATCCCGGGTTTGTTGACGTTAAAACTGCCACCCTTCTTGACTGCAAAAGAGTTTATGGAATTTGGATGGATGCAGAATTTTATAAATTAACTGTAAATTTATTAAACTAAAATCTAAAAATCGACTGAAATAATTTTTTAGGAATTAACAAAAATTTGTGAAAAGTATTTAAAGAATTACTCAGAGTATCAAGCTTGTAAAAGAATTTGTTACGATAGGACTGAAAAACAAATTGTTGAAAATAATGAAAATGTAATTTTTTGAGGTCTATTTTGTATTACAAATTGCAAGGATATGTTTAGTTGATTGCAAGATTTGTTTTTGGCAGAAATAATAATCAACTTTCTCAATGGGCGCCTTCTTATCTTTATGGTGCAGCAATTTTGATTCATAAATTTAATGATTTTAAAGGAAAATATAATGGAGTTATATGTTTACTAGGTAAAGCATCAATCAAGTTTTAATTTTTCCTTAACGTGCATGTTTACAGATTTACATGAAGTTTCTTCAAGCAGTTACGTTGAATTCAAATATGGTGGAAAAAGTAGCTGGTCGCAATGTTTAGCAATTTACGAACGTCAACAAGTAATTAGTAATGCAGATTATGAAATTGAAAGGCATATCAGTCATATGTTAGCCCTTGACCGATATGATAATAATTTGAGTAAAGAAAAACCAGAATGGAATCGCGCTAATGGACAATACATAAAAATTGAAAATAAACTAGCTATTACATGTTAAATCGTTCAAAAGGTTTTTGCGTTTTTTAAATGGGGTAGAAAATTTTACCAAATGTAATCAAACGCGAAAACTTTTTGACCTACTTGATGAGTTTCCCTTCTTAATGAACTAAAAATATTTTTTGTTTTTTGTCATAAATAAATCAGCAATTTTGTGTTTTACTGCCAGTTTGTAAAGATGTATAAATTTTTTTAAAGCTAAAAAGTGTGGTTTTCGATGATTTAAGAGAGAGTCTGTGAGATTCGTTAAAACGGGGTGCACAAGATTTTTTAGAATTTGGTTTTTTGTTAATAAATCAACTAAATAGGTTGTAAATAGACAATTTTGAAGATATAAGACTCATCTGGTGTGTAGTTTTGATATAGGAGTAATTCAAAGTTACATATGTGCAGAAAATAAGAAAATTCGGCATATTTTTTGTAATGTAGTTAAAAATTTGATACTCTGCAGTTATACTAAGTCGAACATGGGCTATTTAATGGTATATAGAATATATTTTTTCGATGACGAAATGGGGTCCAAAATTCACTTTTAAATTTTCGAGCTTAGATATCGTCATGAAATATTTGCCGGCCGGACCAAATAAATATCCCACAATGTTGCCCAACATGTCTAGTTTATTTGTGGAAAGTTTCAGCCAAATACAGCAAACCGTTTTTCGTAGCCTGTAAATCAAAGTTGCTCACCCCACATCTTCAACATCATATGACCGACATAAGTTACGAAATAGTTTAGGAAATCACTTGTGGTGACTTGTGTTATGAAATAATATGCTAACAGACTATTCTGGGTGAGTTTCATGGCATTTGGACATGATTTCGAAATATGCCACCAATTTCAAAATCTTAAAATTAGCAACATGAAACATTCAACAAAAAATCGCAAAAAGTTGTTTTTTTCTTGAAGAATATGAAGTGTAAGTGTTTCTAAAATGTTAAACAGATGCAGAAATATAATGTAAAAACTTAAAATACTAGATTCTGGGACCTATCGATTATTCCGGATGTGTCGCAATTTGCCTTATTTTTGATATATTTTCAAAGTATCAAAATTATATCAAAAATTTTATATATCAATATTTTTAGGTGCTTACAACAAAATTTAGCATGTTTACGTTTTACTTTTTAAAATTTCCAGATTAAGGTAGTATTGCTGTGGTTTTTAGGTAAACACCGAAATACAGTAATGTGGAATTTTTTAAAAGTTGTCGGTTTTTTTCTCATTTTAAAGGTATATAGCAAATCGACCACGGGGAATTCAATGGTGATGTCCGTTTTCGTTGAAAATGGCGTTGTTATCCACTTATTAGGCAAAAATATGCAAAAATACCTGTTTTTGACAGATATCGATTTTTTCCCTGCCACCTGAAAAAATCATTTTTGTACAATTTTGTATCCCTAAAAAAGCTCTCTTCTTGGTGCGAATATCATCTCACATACTCTATTGGATTTTTGAGTTTTGACCCAAAAACCGGAAATTACGGTTTTCAGGTCATTCGAAAAGTAGGTTAAAATTGATATAAAAACCTGAAACTTTCACAATATGTTTCCCTGGCATATTAGAACATCGTCCAATAGTTATTTTTGTCTAATCTAGTGTTTTGGATTTTTAATTCAAAGGTTTTTTATATCCCAATAAACAGCTCAAATTTTAAATATTGCTTAATAATAAGCAGATATCCAAGAGCGTTGAAATTGCCTATAAATAACGTAAACATGGTAATTTTTATTGTAAACACCTAAAAATATTGATATATTAAATTTTTGATATAATTTTGATACTTTGAAATCAGATCCAAAATAAGGCAAATTTCGACATATCCGGAAAAATCAATAAGGTCCGGAATGCAATGTTTTGTGCTTCTATGGGATATTTCTGCATCTGTTTAACATTTTAGAAACACTTACACTTCATATTCTTCAAGAAAAAAACAACTTTTTGCGATTTTTTGTTGAATGTTTCATGTTGCTAATTTTAAGATTTTGAAATTGGTGGCATATTTCGAAATCATGTCCAAATGCCATGAAACTCACCCAGAATAGTCTGTTAGCATATTATTTCATAACACAAGTCACCACAAGTGATTTCCTAAACTATTTCGTAACTTATGTCGGTCATATGATGTTGAAGATGTGGGGTGAGCAACTTTGATTTACAGGCTACGAAAAACGGTTTGCTGTATTTGGCTGAAACTTTCCACAAATAAACTAGACATGTTGGGCAACATTGTGGGATATTTATTTGGTCCGGCCGGCAAATATTTCATGACGATATCTAAGCTCGAAAATTTAAAAGTGAATTTTGGACCCCATTTCGTCATCGAAAAAATATATTCTATATACCATTAAATAGCCCATGTTCGACTTAGTATAACTGCAGAGTATCAAATTTTTAACTACATTACAAAAAATATGCCGAATTTTCTTATTTTCTGCACATATGTAACTTTGAATTACTCCTATATCAAAACTACACACCAGATGAGTCTTATATCTTCAAAATCGTCTATTTACAACCTATTTAGTTGATTTATTAACAAAAAACCAAATTCTAAAAAATCTTGTGCGCATCATTTCTGAAAATTGCAAATTTTCTGACAGACTCTCTCTTAATATATTGTTTTAAATAAAGTATTGATAATGCTTGTTGTCCAAGTTGCATTTAATATTAGACTAAAATTGTCTCACTGTAACGAAATTTCATTGGTTTAAAATTTTTATATTGAAGTTGTTTAACTTTTTTTTCTCATGAGTTTAATTTTTCAAACAAAAATGACCAGTTTTTTTTAAAGAGAGAATTTTTTTGCATAAAAAAAGGATTCGAGAAAAAAAATGAAGAAAAAAAATCGAGAAAGAGAAAATGCATTCAAGAGTCGTCAAAAAAATCTGGGTAATTGGAACAATGCAGTGACCTCAATTTTTTCTCTTTCTTTCTGTTTTTCTTCGTGTTTTTTATCCTTCTTTTTAATTAAATGATAGCGTTTTTTGTATTAAACTTGTTTTTTTGTTGGGAAGAAAATTAAAACTTAGATCCTTGATGAAAAACTTAATTTCTCGATGTTCAAAAAATTGACATAGAAAATTAAGGAAGACATTTTTTGATGATCCGAGACTGTCGTGATATCTTTCTTTTTTGGTTGGTATCAACTCAGAAGAAAGAAAAAAAGATTAAATTAGTTGATTTTTTTAATTTAATGAATTTCGAGAATAAAATAGTTCCACCCATTTTTTCTCCGTGGAAAAAGATTTGTATAAAAGTAGAAAAGTTTTTCAGAGAATCATCGACTAAGAATCCTTTTTCTTCAATCATCATGGAAACCGAAGAGCAACGTCAAATGCGTCGTGTGGCATTTTTTGCCATTGTTATTTCAACTGTTGCTGTAATTGCATCAGTTGTTACTCTTCCAATGTTGTACAGTTATGTACAAAATTTCCAATCACATATGATTGAAGAAACTGAATTCTGTAAAGTAAGTGTTTTAAAGTTGGAAGTATAAGGGTAGATAAAAGTAGCATGGAATGCCCTCGGGGCATGTTAATCCTTAATGTTAGAAGACGACTTTTTGGGATAAGCTTGAACTGCTAAGTTAGTGCTGCTACCAAAACGAACAATTTTGTATTGGCCTAGTCTCAAAAAAGAAGTTAATTTTGGGAAGGACATTTTCCATTTGTAAGGGAGACACCTTTGATCTTTAACCGCTTATGGTAAGAGATCAAAGGATTTTTCTTAGATGCCACAGGCCCCAAATTCTCTCTTCCTTATCTTTTATGCCTAGCCTAATCGGTATTTTTGCATTTGTGATTTCAAAACGCAAAAAAAAATTTCCTACAATTTGACTATGTTTGAGCTTGCCTAATTCCCTCAGGGGTTTTCGAAACCATTAGTTCTTGTTTGGGGTTTATATTAACTAACAACATATTATTTATAGACTCGTTCTCGCGATATCTGGCAAGAAATGCACCTTATCCAAGCTAGTGGAAACAGCGGAGTTCGTGCCAAACGTCAATATGGTGCACCACAACCTGCCCTCAACTCTGAACCAGCATGTGGCTGTCCATGCCAACAAGGCCCATCTGGACCTCCTGGCGCACCTGGTGATGAAGGAGATGCTGGCATGGATGGTAAAGATGGTAGCGATGCTCAAGATGGCCGAGATGGAGATGTTCTTCGTAGTGCCATCCGAACTGAACCCTGCATCATCTGCCCACCTGGACCACCTGGATCTGCTGGCCAATCAGGCCCCAAGGGACCCAAGGGACCAAAAGGTGAAAGCGGCGAAAACGGGCCAAATGGCAATCAAGGTGCCGCTGGCATGCAAGGTAAGATTTTTTTTGTTGAAGAGGTACAAAAGCAATCATCTATCCAGCTTTGTTGTGAACAATTAAGTCAATTCGATCAGAAATTACTTTCATATCGTTTTAGGTGGACCAGGACATAATGGACCAATGGGAGCCCCAGGTTTACCCGGACCACGTGGAGAACCAGGTCGTCTTACTCAAGAAAATGGACCCGCTGGACCTGCTGGAGTACCTGGACCCCCTGGCCCCGAAGGTCACCAAGGGCATAAGGGTAAAGATGGGCACCAAGGCCCTCAAGGAGAGGCTGGACCCGCAGGAGATGGTGGCAAAATTGGTGAAAAAGGAAAGCCTGGCCCACAAGGGGCTTCGGGGCTGCAGGGCCCCCCTGGACCCGAAGGTGGATGCGACCACTGTACGTTATAACTGAACTTTTAATAACCCTCACAAAAACATTAATCTTTCAGGCCCAGAACCCCGTACACCTCCAGGATATTAAATGGATGCAAGCTAAATTATTCCCTCAACTGCTACTTGTTTTGTCCTATTTATACCTTAATTTTGTTTCTCAGTATTGTCCCTTCACAATTTTAAAAAGTAAAATAAAAGTAGCAAATGCATTAAATTGAAATTACATTACAATTAAATTCATCTAAGTCAAAATACTACTTCAAATAACTTTATATTTTTAATTCAATAATGTTTTTTATCTAATATCATTTATTGCATCTTCAAATGTTTCATGTGCAAAAACAGGTGCTCTTCGAACATCAGGATTTTGTACAAAGACTGTCTTCCATTAACCATAATCATAAACCAAAGAAGTCCAAAAGTTGTAATCAATTTTAGCAAGTTATCAAAAACCATTCAAAAATCTAAATACCGTAAAACAAAAACCCAAAAAATTTGTTAGTGTTTTTATAAATCAAACTTTTGAAACAGAAAGCAAGAGGTTCACATTTATAACACAAAATAAATAATTTTTTCTATTTATAACGAAAATAACTACAATAAAAAAAATTTATTTTTTACAAAATAAAAAGCACTAATATGACATTCTATTTGTTTTTTTAAGTCGTCAAGTTTTTTCTTCTTCTCTGCCAGCAATTTTTGTTCATCTTCAAGTTCAGAATTGACAACAATAAAGTTCGCTTCAGCACAATGCTTCTTTACAGCTGCAGCTTGCATATAATTTTGAATATTCTCTGTATCATACTTAATTTTTCCTTTGACTTCTTCAATCCTTTTATCCATTTCTGCAGAGGTATTTTTATGAGCTTCAGCAAATTTATTATGCAATGAAGCTTGATTGAATTTTTCATCAGCCGCTTGATGCTCACGCATTCTTTTCATTTCTATGTTCTTCTTCTTTGACTTTCTTTTGGATAGCAGCTTCGATTCTCACTCAAAGCCTGAACCTTTTACGGGACAGATACACCCGCCTTCTTCAACGGCACATTTTTTTTTCTGCGCAGCATCATCATCTATATACATTTTTCAATACAAAAACCTATAAAAAAGAGCCAATTAAATGATTTTTAATCAAAGAAATAAAAACTTACGTCAGAAACATTGGAAATCTTTACATTTGATATGTTCAGAATGACGACCAAGAAAAAAATGAACAAATTTTTGAAGTACAGAAGGTACGCCATCAACACTAAATAAGAAAATTTATTATTTCTGAAAGAAAGATATCGTTTTAATTTACCAAGTATTGCGGATATGATCTACCAAAACATTTGTAATACCCTCTTTAACTTTAAACGGAAGTTCTTCAAAATTTTTTAAATTATGCAAAATAGTTGCATGATCTTCAGGATTAGAAGAATTATTTAAATAATGTTGGAGAGGATCAGCAACTTAAACTTTGGCAGCTTGTTGTTTCATTCCAAATGATGTTCTTGTCACTTGGGTGCTATTCAGAAGCCTAAAAAAAGTAAACATTTAATTATTTTTATTCAAAGAAATAAAACACTTACCTCAGATACATCGGCGATCATTGAAACAATATACAAAATATATATATTTATAAAAAATATACATATTTTGTTCAGCAGCTGTCAGCAAAAAAGTACAAAAAAGACAAAGGCGGCGTCAAAGAGAGAACGATGTTTCTCACCTTTTTTCGTTCCTACTTCTTTCCTCTTGGAGGAGATCTACTCGTGTTAAGACAACGTCAATTTTCACTGTAAAAAATGCTTTCAAAAAAAAAGCTGGCAGCAGCAAAAAAAATTGCTGCTTCTTTTTGTTAAATTTTAACAGAGTTTTGTTTCGTGTTTTTATTTTATTCTTGTTTCTCTTTTATGTCTTTATATATTTATATATTTTATTGCATTTTTACATTAAATTTATAGGAGATCACTGCAAAGGATAACAATGGAAAAAGAAAAAACATGAAGAAATATCTGAAGAAGTTCCCAGATTCCATTAAGTGAAATAAGGGATGATTAAGAAATTGATACTGTCAGATAGTTTTAATTTCATTAAATAACAGTATCATTTGAATGTGTGATACCGTCTGATATTTTTACAATCATTATTAAATCAGTGAAAATAGAAAAGAAATTCTAGTGTTTTTGTTTTAAAAAAATAAGGCAGTTAGTATGTTGAAATAACTGTGTTTTTGAAATTGAATTTTATCTAGTTTTTATTATAAAAACATAATGAACACAAAAAAAGAAATAGGGATTTCAGGATGAATACTATACAAACTTATAACAAAAAAAATTCAAAACAAATACAGGAATCACTATTTCATTTCATTTTATTTTTAATGATTGCTTTTTCAGTTCCATCATTTTCTTTAAAGGTCTCGAATAATAAATTTTGGGGGATCATATTTCCATCTCTTAAAAGTCATTCGAATACATTTTTCAACGCTTGCTATTGGCAGTGCACATTTGCCAGACATTAAAAAAATTACGCAGGATGACCCATGTGCCAAAGATTTAAAAATGAATTGACAAAACAGGCTTAAATCAAAATCCACAGCTAAATCGTATAAAGTAATTACAAGCCTATCATATTTATTTTTTTTCAATTCAAACATTTTTAGCATTGTTTCTTTGGAAAATTTTTCATTTTCATTTTCAAAAGAAAATTTTTCACAAACTGGAAGCTTTTTAAGTATAGCATTCAGGGGGATGTTGGAACCATTGGAATCAATAAATTTTGATTTATCAAATCCAAATTCTTCAATTTCAGAATACAAAATAATTTTTTCAAAAAATGTAAACGGAAGAGTACAAAATTGAATTGTTAAACTTTTTAATGAAGTGCAACAATAAATTCTTTCTCGTAAACAAGGTTCCAATTCTGAGAGGCACAATTTTCCTTGGAACCAAAATAAAGTTCGTCTGGTGAGATTAAGATGCAAATATTTTGTTCTGTCATAACAGGAAACTTTTGTTCCCCGGCAATATTGTTTAAATGTATTTGGAATGGGTAAAATTTGTTGTTTATGAAAAAAATATTTGCATGTTTGAAATAATTTAAATAAAAAACGAGGGGATATTTTTTGTCGTAAAATAAGGTAAATAATATTTGATGGAAGACAAAAATATTGCTGTCGTGGAGATGAGAAAGTGAAAATATATTGATTATCAATATAAGCCATAATTTCAGCGTAATTCTGTTTCCATTGATCCAAATAATTTTCCATTTTTAAACCACTTTTTTCAAAAAAGAAGAATATGACAGTTTTTATTAGTATTGCTTTCTTTCACTTACCAAAATCGTTAATGCAAAAAAAAATGAATGTTCGTGAATGACTGACATTTTTTTATTCAATGCCGTTCTGTTATGACCGACCGACAATTGCCAAGTTTTTTAAGGCTTAAGAGTCAGAAATAGAAAAAATACAAAACTTGGTTATGGCAAAAAAACAAAAAAAAATATGTTACGCGAGTGAGGCAGGGGTCGAAAATGCGGCCGAAATTTCCGGCCGGGCCGGCCCGCGGCCGTAAAGAACCCAGCCGGCCTGGCCCGAGGCCGGCCGCGGCTGGCCGGCCGCATTTTCGACCCCTGAAGGGAGGTACTGATTAATTAATACAAGGATGTGAATTAAAAGAATCAAAAACTTTCACTCTTTATAGGAAAGAAGCTTGCTTGAACTAAACCATTTTTGCTTTCTATGATAAAATTTTGTGTAAAAAATCATTAAAAAAAAACATGGGCAAACTGTTTTATCCAAGGCGAAACACCTATCCGCGCACGTGTAATTTTCGTTAATTGTAATTCTATGATTTACATATAACTTTTTCTTCTATTTGGTATACATCAGTTAATCTTATATAAAAAAAGTAAAAAAGTGATACCGTATAATAGATTATTATATCGATGCACTGAAAAAAAAGCATGCCAAATACTCCTAAGACAATATTTACTCCTTTTAGGCGTAAATATGGTCATTTTTTCGTTTAGGAGTGTCCATTTTTTGTACCCATTTAACATGGACTTACATTTACTCCAAAAAAGACCATATTTACTCCTAAAAGGAGTAAATATCGTCCTATGTTTTTAGGAGTATCCATTTTTTGCACTCTTTTTTTTCAGTGTGAAGAATATTTCATTTCAAAACAGTGTTGGTTAAAAATGTGTTTAAAAATCATACGGTAACATTATTTTTTGTCTGACATCATCAATAACTTGTACCTTTACTACTGTATACCAAAAAAACTTTGATTTATAAAACTCATTCTTTATTAGTAGTTTAAATAAAAATAAATTTCAAGGTAAAGGATAAAATTATATTTGCAATTTTTGAGGATAAAAATATATTTTGTTTTTTGATTGCTGGCTGCTTCCTTCGAATGTAGTTTATTTTTCACAGAATTGCACAATGTTCTGCAAAGGTTAGTTTTTTTGCGACCAAAAAACTCTTTTGTTCTATTTTTGATACATTTTTGTGTTTTTATCTTTCATCAAATGAGACTATAAAAACTCATTTTTGTGGTTTTCTATTTTTTCATTAAATTCTTTGTTTGTTTTCAACTTTGATTTTTTGTGATCAAAAAACAATGTCTTACGATTTTTCTGGAAAAGTTGTTTTAATAACTGGAAGTTCATCCGGGATTGGACAAGCTGCAGCAGTGTTATTTGCAAAATCTGGAGCATATGTTACAATTCATGGAAGATCTGAAGATGGGCTAAAGAAAACTGTCAATTTGATTATGGAAGCTGGGATTTCAAAAGATAGAATTCACTCCGTGAAAGGATCAGTTACAGATGAATCAGTTTTGAAAGCTTTGATTGATGAAACAATTGAAAAATTTGGAAAGTTGGACATTTTAGTTAATAATGTTGGAATCGCAAATAAAGAAGGAACAAAAGATCATCGATCAATGGAAAATTTGGATTATGTTTTGCAAGTCAATGTTAAAAGGTTAGTTGGTTGATTTTAAGGTAATAAGAAGCTTTGTCGAAATTAATCAAAATTTTGACCCTGTAAAATCGCGATTTACAGCACAACAAATCAAAAACAAAATTCAGCTTTGCTTTTAAGCTTGTCAAAAAATTGATCAAACAAGGCCATTTAAAATCCGGCACGAGCTATACCAAATAGATATTAAAATAGTTTTGATAATTTCAATTTTCGAAAAAAAATTGAGAGTTTTCGTTCTAATGATTTCAAGTTTTTATCGGCTAAAAGTTATGGCAGTATAAAAGGATGCCAGCAGCATTATTTTGAGAGGGGCAGAAACCAATTTGAAAACTGCATGCCTCCTATGCCGATGGCAGTCAAAGAACAGAGGGCTATTTTGATTTCGAAGGCATTCTGGCCTAGATCTGATGTGTCCCTAAAAATCATGAACACCCCTTTGATTTTCGAAAGCCTTGATTTTTGATGATTTCAAGTTTTTGGCAGCATAAAATATCTCCTGCTTCTTTCAAAAATATCTTTTATCCTTCATTTCAGTATTATCCACTTAACTGAACTCGCAATTTCACACCTTCAAAAAACCAAAGGCAACATTATCAACATCTCCAGTATCGCCTCTCACAAAACCTCTCAACCTATTCCCTTTTACAATATCTCCAAAGCCGCCCTCGATCATTTTGCTCGAAATTATGCTGCCATTCTTGCCCCTCAGGGTATCCGAGTCAATAACCTTAATCCTGGGGCAACTCATACAGCATTTATGACTCGACACGGAATTCCAATCACAGTTTTAGAGAAGTTGATGCAAGATTTTAAAATTCCACTTGGTCGTTGGGGAACCCCTGAAGAAATGGCAGAATTTATTGCTTTTATTGCATCTGAAAAGGCTTCATACATGACTGGACAAATTATTAATGTTGATGGGGGATTATTGGTTCATGCACCTTCGTTGAAATTAGAATAAAAAAGTGATCAATGTTTTTGACATTTAAATTTGATAATTACTTTTATAAAATAGTTACTGTAGGATATCATATCTTTTACAGTTGCTTATTTTTGATTAATAAATAAATGCTTACGATTCAATTTTTTAAAGTTAGAGTAAATAAACCTGAAAATGAAACTCTGTCTAAATTAAACATTATTTTAACAATCCTTAATACACCAAAAAATACACAATTTGTTGAATAACATGATAAATTTAAACAAAAAAATTTTTATCAGCTTGTTTCTTTTTTTTAAAAAAATTTCTTTTACAACAATTTGATTTCAAAGATTTTAGTGTAATTTTTTCTTAAAAATGATGCAATCATTAGAAAATTAAACGCAGCTGCAGTCTTATAACAAATTTGTTTTTTGATGAGTTTTTTTTAATATTTTGTAATTTTGAGCTGATTCTTTGGTTTTTTTTGTTGTTAAATTTATTGAAGTTTACTTATTAATCAAATAAACCAACACTTTGAAAATGCATACTGCAGCATACAATTATGAACATTTTTTAAATTAAAGATGTTTACAAATCAAGGAAAACAAGCAAGGAAGTTATAAATTTTAATTTTACCAATTTTTTGTTGTCACATAAAAAGTTTTTTCTCATTTCTCATACAAGTCATTGAAAGAAATTGAACCCTTTTTAATGAAATGAATATTGTTAGGCTGTTTATTATTGATAAACTTCAATCTTGTTCTGTGGCATTTACAAAACATTACATTTAGGTGGTCAAGAAATTCAAATTTAAAGCTTTTTTTAGAAAAAAATTTCTTTGACTTTTTTGTTCAAAAAAACATGTTACATCATTTCTGTCCATCGCCATCACTAAAAAACGAGATGCAAAAACAGTTTGTTGTAACATTCGACAAAAATAAAATTGTTTTCATTTCCTTATTTCATCGCTGAAATGAAATATAGTGTCAAATTTTGTCTATCAAAGTTTGACACGATTTAATATTACTTTTTTACTTTACTTAAAAGCTTAAATTTGAATTTTTTGTAAATATCGTTAACAAAACTGATGTTGTTCAAGACACTTTTTAAAATTTAATTTAATTAAATGATTTATCCATTTCTTTTAAACAATAAATTCAAAATTTGCTTAAACATTATTAAGGAAAAAATATTATTTAATTAACATCTGAATCACACATGATAATTAATTTTGTCTCATTGTTTTTTAATGGCACAAACTGTTTGCATTTTCAACATTTTTTAAACAAAGTTTTAATATTTTGTTTTTTTTTGTTCCGAATTTGATCTTTACAAAAACTGCTTCAACTATTTTCACAAAAACTCTATTTTTTCAACAACAAAATGGCAATAACAAGTCGATCGTGATCGCCGATCGATTCTAACAAAAAATGCTTTTTAATGTGCTTAAAAAATGTTTTTCAATTTAATAAAAAGTGAAAAAATTGGTCTTTGAATATTTCATTTTTTATTGTTTAGATAATCATTGTAAAAAAGAATATTAGTGTGATTAAATTTATTAAAGAAAATTTGTTTTTTTAAAAGTAGTTCTTTTTGATACATTAAATAATAAAAATTGAGTTTTTTTAACTCTATCAAATTTAACAAAATCCACACAATTTTAGCGTTTTTATAACTTTCTCGCATGAATTACATATCAAAAAAACTTATAAATTAACAAATCCAAATTTTTTTCCTGTTTATTTTAATAAATTTCTCTGAGGGCAAAACCATCTTATCCATTAAAAGCAAATAAGATAAAAGTAAAAAAACGTAAGAAAAAAATAGAATAAGAAAGTGTTAAAAGTGGTCAACTCAAATAGAAGAGAAGAAAGTAAACGATGAGGATGATAGTCCTTTATTGAAGAAGTATGAATTGAAGAAAAAATCAAGTGGTTCTTTCAATTCACTTTCTTCAAAATTTCAATTGAATTGCAGCAAAAAATCAAGGAAAAAGGAAATGAAAAACTTGATTTAAGTGACTCAATTTCGCTTTGGTGAAAAAAAACTCGGTGTTTGCATTAAAATCTCGATAACTTTTTCATTTTGCTTTTTTCATCGACAAAAATGAAGAAAATGTTCCCCTTGCAGAGTTGGAAATAGTCTTTTTTCTAATAAATCGGCTGCTGCTGTTGTTGATTTTTCGATGATGAACATATATATTTATTTGGTCTTCGCTTGCTACCTCTCCTTTTCCCTTCCTTTGCAGGGGTGGCCTAGTCATCATCACCAACATCTTCATCGACGACATCATCCTCAACTGCACTTCAGGCTACCTGCTCAGCAATGCAAAAAATGAAAAAGAAGATGAACAAAAATCGGAAAAAAGCATTTTATCCCTTTTTTCTTTTTCTATCTTTTTCACTGGCTTCGCAGAAGCAGTTGTCCCATTTTGAAGCTTCTTTTCTGATACTTTTTTGTTCTCCCCGAACAAAAATCTTTAACTCAATTTTTTAAATCTAATACGTTAAAGACCATTGTTTTTGTAACAATAACAGCACTCACCGAAAAAAATTTGTTACAAAATTCATCGATGAATCCGAGCTTCGAAAAGAAAGCGTGGATTTTTGTTGCGCAAATCTCTTTCATCTTTTTTGTTTAATAAATTCAATCAATAATTTTTTTCTCCGAAAAAGGATCTGTAGTTAGTTCAATTATTATTTTTGTACTCGCTTCATTCATATAATTTTTTTTCAGTCTTTTAAACAAACAAAACATTGCAGCAGCTTTGCTCTTTCTCTCTCTTTCGTTTTTCGGGCTCCCCTTTTTTGACTTTTTGACCACCACCTTCATCTAACCAAAAAAAGGTAAAATCTCGTTTTTCTTTCTCATTAGCTGCTTTTTTAAACTTATTTTTGTTGCTGCTGCTTTAATCTTCCTTTCTTTCTTCCATCATCGCAGCTCCCAAAAAAGCGAACAAAACTGTCAAAAATACATTCTTGTGTCCCTTTTGTTTTCCCGCATTCTTATTTTATTGTTACTATTTTCAAATTTTCATTACTTTTGGACTGCTTTGATTTTGATTTTCTTAAAAGGATTTTATTAATTTTTTAAAAAGATCAATTTTCTACAGTATCCCTTTGATAGCAGATAAATTTATCAATTATGAGTCGATGGGATACATCTCAAGCATCGTTGTAAGATTATTTTTTTGATTGATTTTTTTTGCTTTGTTGATACCGTGTTATAATGCTTTTGATAATGCTTTTTTAACCGGTTTTGATGCTTTTTTTAATTTTCTGCTGCTTTAACCCTTTTTTGCACGTTTAACATCAACACCAACAACAAAGAATGAGAACTGGTACATCCATTTGTGACCCGAAAAGGATTTTTAGTGGTTTGTAAAAATTATTGAAATTGGATATTCAAAATTCTTTTTTCCATTTTCCAAGCTTTTGATTTTTCACTTATTGAAAAACATTTCATTGTTAAATGTACACAACAGTGAACATTAATAAACATTTCACGATTTTTTGACCAAAAAAATTATTTTCACTTTCTAAAATTTTCAACAAAAAATGACTGTTTTTAAAGTGTTATTATTCTCGGTATCTAAATTACATCATTTTGGATCTACAGTAATCTCCATTGCTGTTGTGAACGAAAAATAGTTGAAATATTTTTTTGAGATTACAGTAATTTGGATTAATTTTTTAGACACTAAATAAGCATTTCTTGTGAAGCTTATTATGTTAGACTTTTTATTCATATTTATTTCTTCTCCTTTTTTCTATTTGTAGTCAGCTTATAAAAATAATAATCGGATTTTTATCGCGTCAATCAATAATATTTTAATAATTTTGCTTGTTTATTTATTAATCATATTAATATTCACCGCTTTTTTGACACATTTTTTTAAATCATGGAATTGTGACAGTAAAATTTTTATCAACAAAATTTAAGTACTGTATCTAATAAAACTTTTTTGTAACTCAAAAAGCATTGACTTTATTACTGTCACAATCCTCAAGCATACTGTAACATTTTTTGTAAAACAAAAACAACAATTTTTTAGACAGAACTCACCAATTGCTGGGGCAACTTCATCGCCCATGGCAAATGTAAACCTTCGAGAAGTATACCAACATGGTACAATTGGAAATTTTATTACTCGAATTATTGAAGGTAATTTTTTTTAATGTAATTATTAAAGTTAAACATTGAATAATTTTCAGATCCACCGTCCCAGTTTGTAAAATGCATTTACCAAGACAAATATTTGACAAATGAAACTGTGACACTTCTCTGTGAAAAACGTGGTGATTGTTGTAAAGATGGCTGCTGTCCAAAGGATCAATTTTGGTAAGATTTTTGATTATTGATTACTTACATAAATTATTTATTACTGTAACCATCAAATTTAGACTTTGTTGGTTACAATTATCAGAAATAAATGAGAGAGCAATTTAAATTAGTCGGTTAGCAACTTTACAGTATCCTTCTCATAGATTCTTGTAAATTCATAACTCAGCTCTGGCTTCTTTTTAATTATATTTATGCAAATTTTCGAGAAACAAGTTTTTGTTTATTTTTGGATAAAGAAAATTTATTGAGAAGTATTGATTTTATCTAAAACAAAAAAGTAATCAAATCCGTTAGTTGACCTTCTCGGCGTAATTTTAGTTACAATATGTTTTTGTTTTAAAAAAATTAGGTTTCAAAAAAGTTTTGCAACTTGCTAATCTTTCTCAATCAAAATTACCATTGCCATTTTTGCATTTTTTTCTTTGGAGTTAATACAAATTTGCATACTAGCATTTTTACTCTCTTGTTTTTTGCAAAACAAATTTTTCTTTCTCAAAAAAACGAATAAATTGAATCAAAAAAAAGTTATGGATTTTATATCGTTTATTTCTCGAATATGGTTTTGGTTTGCTTTTTGGGTGTAAGTTTTATTCTTATTTTTTATTAGCAAAAGTTGAGTTAATTTTGGGAGTAGGACATAGAATTATAGTTGTTAATTTATTTATATGGTGTTAGTTGTTTTGTGATACTGTAACTGATTGATATTATTTATATAATTTAATATTTATATTAATTATTACTGTTATAAATATACCGTATATTTTCAGGATGGCTGGAGTATTCGTTTTGTTGGCATTTGTACTTTTGGTATTTATCATTGGAGCTTGTATGATGATTATTTGTTATCAACGATCAAAGATTAAAGAAAGACGTGAAGAGAAAGAAGCATATGAATATGGAGGTGGCTCACAAATTGGTTATCCTCCAAATGGTGGATATTCTGGTTATTCTGTACATGAATCTGGTCATTATTAATGAATCAAATATATTTCTATCAATCAACTATTAATCAATATTTTTCTGTATACAAATATATCTGCTACTGCTACCGTATGTTCACTTCTTTCTTTTTCTTTATGCCATAAAAATATCTATGATTTCTTGTTATTTTTAAAAAGATGGTTTTATTTTTTGCTTTGATTAAGATTTTTTATATTTTTGTTGTATCTAATGTTTTCGAATGAATTAAAAAAATATATAGTTAATAAATTTGTTGTATCTTAAAATCACTGTTAATCACGGTTTTTTGGGGTGAAAAATCAGTATTTCGGAAATATTTTCGGAAGACAAGTTTGGATAGAGCAGTTGGTAGCGGGTTTGGCTTGCACTCAAAGTGAAGAGGATCGAATCCGTCGGGAAACAATAAAGCATTTTATTTTACAGAAAATTACTAGAAATTTAATGTGTTAAAATTTTAACATCTTTTGTGACAAAAAAAGCAAGCAAAAAATATTGGTTTTTATTTGTATAGCCAGAAACAATAATTTACGTACAAGTTCAAACAGGTTAAAAAAATTTTTAACCATCAAATATACTTTTTAAAAATATGAGAAAACAGGAAAATTACTGTAATAGAAATTGAAGTAATACAAAAAAAAAGCAAAAATCAATCAAGTTTATGACATCCAAAAAAAGATTTTGTAAAATACAAAAATTAAAAAAGAACAAGTAATAAAAGACGGGAATTAAGTTTGACCAATTTTAAATTTGTTATGAGCAGATAAATATTGATTTAGAGGTTTTCCGTTTTCATCAAATTCATTCTGAAAGAATTTAATAATTACAATGGGTTTGAAAAACTTCATCCCGCTTTTCCTCCGTTTTTCTCCCGATTTCTCCGCATTTCTCCGGAGGCGTCCGTGAACTTTTTGCCAAATTTTACTCGCAAAAGGAAAAATGTTTTTTTCTTTTTACAAAATTTTTTATTTTGCCAGTGAAATTTGGCAAAAAGTTCACGGACGCCTCCGGAGAAATGCGGAGAAATCGGGGAAAAAACGGGATGAAGTTTTTCAAACCCATTGTATTTGTGAATCTCGAAAAATTACAAAACTAAAACTACTAAACTAAATTACCCATTGTCGATGATTTTGCTGCTTTTGGGTTTGAAATGAAGCGATTCGTTCTTCAACAGGTTGAAGAGGAAGTGATAAAGATGTTGTTGATGACGATTGAATTGGAGGTAAATAATCATCTGCTAATTTATGAATTTGTTTGAATGGTGATGATACTGTAGCTGATGCAGCAGATGGAGATTGTCGATTTTTTCCAAGTATTGTCGTTTTTAACATTGATACTGATTGAAAGGGCTAAAAATTAGATTTTTTAAAATAAAAATTTAATAAATTTTTAAAAAAAAAACAACATACCCTTGGAAAATGAACATATGGATTAGAACCAAGTTGTGGGGTTGAAGATGAATCAATAGGTTGAGGAACTGGTGGTTGAGAAGCCTAAAAACATTTGAATTTAATCTAATTTTCAAAAATTCAAAAACAGCTTACCTTTGCAGAATTTGAACCAAAACCAATTTGTGATGGTTTAGTTGATGAAGGAAGTGGAGGACCAAATGAAAGCTGAGAAGTCTAAAAATATAAAAGTAAAATTTAATCAAAGTTAAAAAAAACTAAATAAAACTGACATTTGAACCAAAACCAATTTGTGATGGTTTAGTTGATGAAGGAAGTGGAGGATCAAATGATGGTTGAGAAGTCTAAAATATATTTAAATAAAACTTTATTTATAAAAAAGAACGTCTCACATTTTCAACTTTTCGAGGGAAAGTAAATCGTCTTCGGGTAGCAGGATTCCAAGGAATTTCAGGTGGAGATGCAGGAGTACTTGAAGAACTTGATGAAACAGAAGGCGATTGAACCTAAAAAATTAGATATTGTACTTTATAATACAAAATATGTATGTGATACAGTTTCAATTTGGCAATTTTCAGCTTGTTCATTCTGAGGCTGATGATTTTGTGATTGACCACCTCCAATACCTTGAACAGCATCAGGTTTAGCAACTTGTTTACCAACTACAGTCTAAAAGAATAATTATTAATCAAAATATTAACAAAATTTTAAAAACTCAAGCTTACATTATAATATTCCAAAAGTTTTGGTGATTTTTTAAAGAATCCAGCATTTGTCGGCAAATCGTCAGGGATTTCTTCAAGTTTTAATCCTCGAATATCAATTTCTGCACCATCAGAAAAGTTTATAGAAAAATCTTGAAACTCATCAAAAGAAGATATGATTGAAATTGTAGCACCGATATTTTGAATAATTCTTCCAACATAAGTCTCTTTATCTCCAGCACTACCAATATGAATAGAAAGATCAGCGCTTGCAGCACATTCTTCATCCACAGGCTAAAATACAGTAGCAAAATGTTAGTCGAGGTCAGGATGAAGAAAATATGTAAATAAAGAAGAACGCAAAAAACTTACCACATCTTTAGAAATTAAAATTTGAAAAGATTGTTGAGAAAATTCATTCAATGTTTTTGCAAGTTCTTCGGGAGCCATAAGATATGAGATAATTGATGCACTGTAGGTTGGAAGAGCTTGAAGGATGGCTTTACACCTAAAAAGAATACAGTAATCAAAATAGAACTGTTAAAACGAATCGCAAAACTTAAAGCCAAATAAAGAAAGACACTTACATATCATCATCATTTGCAAAAATAATAGCTTGCGTAAACAAAATAGAATTTACAAGATCTGCAATAATTGTTATTGGATCTCTTTCAGTATCCAAAATTACATAATCATAAACAAGGGATAAAGGATCTGGAGCAACAAGTGTATTATCAGCAACTCGAATTTCAGCATCTTCTCCAACTTCATCAGCAACTCGAATTTCAGCATCTTGTCCAACTTCATCTTCTTTCCATTCTTCATTAAGAATTGTATCATCAATGGCTTGAATTTTATCATTCATTTGATTTTCAGCATTTTCATGTCTTTGTCCTTCAACAATAACTTCTTCTTCAACAGCAGCAGGAGCAGCAGTTTCAGCTTCAGGATATCCAAAATCATTTTTAGCTTCTTCAGAACTTTGTTGAACAGATCCAGGTAAATTATCTTCTTCATGAGCTGCTGCTCCTTTAGCATTATCAGTATTACGACTTCGACGATCTTCAACATTACTTTCATGACTGTTTATTCCAAGTTGAAGCAATGCAGGATTTTTCATGCAAGGTGCAAATAAATCATAGATATCTTTTGCTTCAGAATTTGAGAATAAACAAATTTGTGCCGAAGATGGCTTCAAAGCTTCAACAACAACTCTAAAAATGATTAACATTAAAATCAAAATTTAAATTCAAATGTTAAAAATTTACTTGAGATAATTTTGGCAAAGTTCAGAAGAATATTGATCAGCTTTAGCAATAATCAGCAATTTGAGATCATCAATTGAAATTTTATCTTCTTGAAGCAGTTTTGACAAAACTTGTGGAAGAGTAACAAAGATTGGAAAGCATTGTCCGATTTTAGCTTTTGTATTTCTTGTTTGATCACCACCAAGAGCTCTAAAAGTGAAAGATGGATTAAAATTACTCTTCAATTTTGTCATCTCTTTCCACTACGCCAAGAACAAAATTAACTATTTTGGACTTTAAATTTTACAGTAATTTTTGTAAGATTTTGTTGTCCTTATATATTTTTAGGTAAAATTCAGTTTACTGTATTCAAAATTGAAGGAATATACTGTTCGTCAAACTATCCTTGTTTTTTACAGTAAAAACCCCCATCAAAAATAGTCATCAAGAATATATCCCAAAACCTTGTCCTTAAATTTCCGTTTTTATTTGTGAACAAAAATAACCAAAAAAGTGCAACAGAATACAGTAACCCAAAATATTTCTAAACAAAAACTTACAAAACAGGTGCACCAATCAAAGATTCAACAAGGCTTTGAATTTTATAGACGTCTTCAGAATATGGAGTTACAATTATGCCAAGAATATTAAATGCCCGATGTTCATAAACAAGATTTGCTGCCAAGATTGAAAGACATGCAGTTTTTCGGGAACCATTTTTACTTTGTACAATCAAATCTAAAGAAAAAAGAAGTATTAAATATAGTATTGCTTTAGTGGATATAAAAAAGGCTGAAAAATAGGCATGGACGCGGGACCATTTTTTTCAAACAATTTTAACTCGTTTTTCAGTCCCGATCCCGTCCCGTTAAGATAAGTCCCGTCCGGTCCCGGGACGGGAGCAGGACGGGACCGGGATTTGTTAAAATTTTCAAGTATTGTAAACTGTTGGTTTATCCAAGCATACTGTAAAAAACCTACATTTTATTGGGTGTATATGTGTAATTATGTTAATGCTACAGTTTTTTTAACATAGTTTTTGCAATAGTAATAAAACAAAATAGAAAGAAGAAATGAATTCAAACAAATACACCAAATTTCCATAAAATAACGAAAATCACGGGATCCCGAGAAATTTTTTTCAAGTCCCGTCCCGTGCCGTTGAAACTTTGTCCCATCCCGTCCCGTCCCCCCGGGATCCCGTCCCGTGACGGGACTAAGCGGGACTTCTAGTCCCGCGTCCATGCCTACTGAAAAAAGCGCAGCCAAGGAGGCTTATGATTTTTCCCTTCTTCCAATGACACAAAAAACTGATATCAGAATTTTGCCAAACTGATCTTCCACGTTTTCGTATGAAACGTGGAAGATGTTAATTGGGGAAGGTCAATTCGTGTTAAATTGACCTTCCCCAATATCATTCCCTTGAAGGCAAAAAAAAAACAAACCTTGTCCTTTCAATCCAATTGATAAAATTTGAGACTCAAGAAGTCGAGGAATATGAAATTGTTGTTTAAGCTGCAGCAAGAATTCTGGTCGGCAGATAAGCTGATCATAGGATTCCGCGATTACACCATCACCAAATTTTACAGTAGTTTCAGATGCCATTTTCTGATTTTGAGAAGCTAAAATTATCTTTATTATTTGCTCACGTCTTGTAAAGTTAGTTTAGTCAAGAAATCGATGATAAAAACAATAACTAGCCAGAGAGAATACAAAAAAATTATGTAATGAAAAAAAATGTTGTAGAAAAAAACAACCAAAAATGGATCTGAAAATTTGGTCAAAGTAAAATTTCTGTGTCGAACAAAAACAACTTCTTTTTTTGTTGCTGTTGAGAAACACTTTGCCAACTTTTATTTTGGATACGGTAAAAAAGAAAAAAATCAAAGATAACAAAGAAAATAATATTTTTGGTCTTTCCCTAATTATGTTGTCATTTTTTGAAGAAAAAAACATAAACCAATTTTTAAGATTATCAATTGATGGCAAAAATCATCAAAAATGATGTAATTTGGAATACCGAAACTTTTTTTAATTTAGGTTCTGGCATTAAAAAGTGGAAACTAATTATCATGATGGCTCAAAAAGCTATCTCTTAATCCCCAAAAGTGCAAAAAGGTTTTCTTTAGTTTTTGAAGATAATTATTTTTGTTAACTTTTCAGTTCAAGTTTACTCACCTTGTTCATCACTCTTTGTTGCATTCAATTGATTAGGATTAAATAATTGTTGAGATGTTTTAAATTGCATAATCTCTGGCTTTATTGCATCATCTGTTTGCTGTCTTGGAAATTCAAATGGATTCTTAAAAATTTTTTAATTCATTATAACAAATTTTTATTCAAATATTAAATGTAAGCTTACTAATATTGAATTTAATGAAAGATGATTTGTTATTAGACAAGGTGGCTTTTCTTTTTTATCCAAGCTATTTGATACAGTATCACCATTTTCGATAAAATTTTCATATGCCGCAATATGAAGGGATAAAGTGCTGCTGGTGGTGGTTATTGCAGCATTTGTAGAGCCCTTGTCATTCTTCCATCTCTTTTGAGTGTCATGTTCAGCTTCATTTGATGCAATTAAAGGATTTGAAACATTTGATTTATTCCACGATTTTAAGCTTCCTTTTTCATTCTTTGATTCAACAATTTTTGAATCTGTGGTTTTTAAATGTTGTTGCAGTCCTTTGTTGAATTTTTGAAGCAATCTTAAAACTTTAAAAACCTTATCTCTCAAAATTTTTTATTTTACCAAAATCACATACAGTATCCTTTTTTGTCTCTGTGCCGCATTTTAAAAGAAAATCAGTTTTATTTTTGTAATTAAAGGACTGCAACATTTTTCGTTTACCAATACTTTTGCGATTATTCAATGATTTGCTATTGTTTGAATGAACAACTGATACCTCCAAACATTTATGACTTCCATTTAAAGTGAAATTTGAATATTGGTCACTTTTGGAATCCTGTAGACCAATACCATGCTGCTTATGAGGCAACCATTCTTTTGCTGCCATCTGAAAATTTTACTTATTTTTTTATTGAAATTTTTTTCAATAGAAAGTCAAAGAAATAACAACACAATTCACAAATTCAATATTTTTTGCAACTTAAATTTAATACTAAACAATAGCAGTTTGTTTCAGATTTTCAAAAAAACTATCAAAAAAAGATGTTAGTAATAAAAATGTAAGAATGATGCAATTCAGAACAATTAACAACTTTGAACGACACTGACAAAGGAAAAAATAAATCACAGCGACAAAAATCTAAATAAAAAGTGCCCAAAAGACAGGAAAAAAGAGACATCGCAAAAAGGAAGAAACACGTAGAAAATTTTCGAAACATGTTTTCATTTTGATGGCCGAAAACAAAGCAAAAACAATATTTTAGAAAATAAAGAATAAAAGTTGATAAATTTAAATAAATTAAGCTTTACAACCATGCTTTAACTAAAATTTTAATTCAAAGAATTTCTATTTTTTGAAAAAGGTAATCAAAAGGTCTTTTATAAAAAACAATTGATGCTTTACTTATTCAAATTTCGTTAATCCGATAACAATATCTTTGGGAAAAATAATTTTTTAATATAAACAGATTCACACAAAAACAAAAATATTGGAGAATGAAACAACACCAAATTCTACTTTTTTTTAAATGGAGCTTGGGAAGAAAAATTGAAAGAAACAGAAAGAAAGCAGAAAGAGATTGGCACAAAATGACACTGTTTTGGTAATTCTACGAAAGACGGCATCATCAAAGTTGAGACAAGTCGCGCAAAAGACAGAAGAAAAGGATAACATTTAAAAGTGAACATCGAAAGAGAATAAAATTAGTTTTCTTTTGTTTAAAAAAATAAGGATATAAATTTTTTACAAAGAAACAGGACACTTTTTGTTTCAATTTAAAGGTTAAAAAAATGTTGCGCGGGATTTTTTTAGGATGTTTACGTGTTTTGCATCCCGCTTTTTCTGGAAGTGTTTACATTTTATTTTTAGAAAATGTTTATTCCAATTTCAAAAATTGTTCAATATACAGTATATTTGTGGCATCTTAAAAAACATTTAATAAATTTTTTAATCCTTCAACATATAAAAAATCACTTCATGTTTTCCTTGGAAGATCACCGTAATAAGCAGTTAAAGTTCGAATTTTGCTATTCAAAATGTTATGTTCAATTTCGATCTGTTTTGAATCAGTTTTTGCTGCAATTTCCATCAACTAAAATATTAATTGTTAATAAAACTACAGTATGCTTAAATAAAGATAAAGTAGTTACAGTATGCTTAAAAAAAGCTTACCTGTTTTGCTGAAGTTTGTTTAGGCAAAAAATATGCAATGTTTTGTGAGATTTTTAAACAAAAATCAAAAATTTTCAATCCATTTGGGCAACAAAAATTTAAGTCAAATACAGATGCACTATAATATTCTGGGCCACCCCAAGGTGGTGAAAGAAAAATGCCATCAATCAAAGGTTTGCCATTTTTTGAGTTTTCTTCAAAAAATCTTTTTGCAACATCAAAAAAGTCTCCATACAAAAAGGTAATTTGATCTTCAACGCCATAAACTCGGGCGTTTTGTTTGGCACATCTTAGCTTGACAGGATCCAAATCAATGACAAAAACTTTTGCTCCAGCAAGGGCAAATTGAATGGCATTTCCACCAGCTCCACAAAAGGCATCCAAAATTGTGCATTCTTTGTTGGGGATAATCATTCGAGCAGCTGTATATTTTGCGATTATCTCGGGTGTAACAGAAAACCATCCTTGCTCATCCATGATTATTCCATCATTGATCTTTGAAAATAACCGGTATCGTTGTTGCCAATATCTCATTAAACTCTACAAAAATGATAAATTTTATTTCATGGAATGGGATATTTTTAGATTATCCAAATCCAGCAACGTTTTGGGAAGGTTTTTTAAAATCTCGTGTTTTTTCTATTAGCGGCAAAGATCAAAGAACGAAAACGATTTAATATTGGTAAGTGGATTCCCGAAATTCTGAGATTTACAATAATGTCAGATCCTGGCAATCACTTATTTAATATGCAAATTTGTAAAATTGATTAATTAAAAATGGAAGGATTTAAAACAATCAATTGAGGTAAATTTTTCTTTAACTTTATGCATATTTTTTAATTGATGTTGGTATCAAATTTAAACCTCATTTTTAGTGAAATGTTTTCCCAAAAATTTTAAAGAGTTTAGCAAAATTTTTTCTTTTTACTTTCAAAAATCAAAGGTTTTAACAAATCAAAAAAGTTTTTTGGAGTTTGATAAAAAACCTCGTGATAATTTTCTGTGGCCTTGATTTTGTCGATTTTTGTATCATCAATCATTATTTACCAAACGTGTGCCCGATTAAGATACAAAATTGTTACCGTATTATGGTAAAATTTTAAAAAATTACCGGATTTGAACCAATATCTTTATCTGCATTTTTTGCAATTAATCCAGCATCTCTTTCAGGATCAAAAGAATAATCAAAATTATCAGGTTCTCCGATGTCTTCTTTTTTGGGTTGATTTCCATTAGAACCATTTTTTATTTTTGATAAAATTGTTCTTTCACATTTGGATTCATTACCGTTAACATCGTTCGTCTCTTTCAAAACGTAATACTTTCTAACAACTTTATTACAGTAAATTGGATCATGAATTTCATACTGTACTTTTTCAAATGGGGATAGGGTTTCTTTGCTATAAAGACATTTGCATAAGTTTTTTGCTATCAAGTAGAAAATGAGCTTACCCTGCGGCATTATAATTAAAGTCATTGATGAAAGAGTATTGATTCAGTGTTTGGATAAAGAACTTTTCATTTTTTCCGGTTTCATTTTTTGGTTTTGCTACAATAAAATCATTAATTTATGTATTATTAACAACATCGATTATTGTATATTTTGTGTTTTTAAGACTTGAAATGCCTTGGCATTTTTTTATCATTCGTAGATGGCTAAAATTGTCTTATGCCATGGATTCATTGTTATACGTCTTCGCGTAAATTCAATTTTGGCATGTGCCATTTCATTCAAACTATTTTTTGTCTGTTTCTCTTATAATCAAATGTTGAAAAATCGTTGCATCATTTACTTACCGATCTCATTATTGTTATCTTCAGCGATATTCTCAGTTTTAAAGAAATATCTCGTTTTTTCAGAATCCATCGAAGGAAAATCTGAAACTTCGATTTCTTCCAATTTGTCATCGAGCTCCTTCGACCATGGTTCAGCATCCCTAAAACAATAACTTCAATTACTGATTACTGTAACACCATAAACTTACTCAATATAAATTTTTGTAAATTTTGCATTTATTACATTTCCATCCAACAATTTTAACTCAGCTTCCATCAGTTTATCCCAATCAAATTTTCCATTTTCGCAACTTTGAAGTTGTTTCAAATCCATTTTTAAAATTTTTGAGTCAAAATTGTATTAAATTTTTGTTGCAAGAAATGATAAAAATATTAACTTTTCCCGTGTCTTTTTCAATCAAAAATACCACCACCTTTTTTTATCACTGTAATGATGCAACATTAAAAAAAAGTTTTGTGTTAAAACAAAAAAACTCGTTTTTAATGCAACATTTTTTTTTGATTATTACAGTTTAAATTTTTTTTCGAGAATTTTGTGTTTCTTTATGGTTTGTGTACTTGTTGAAAAAAAATTCATTAAACCTTGTTGAAAAGAAATTCATTAAACATTGATAAAAAATATTTTTGACAGACAAATATTTTTATCAATCAAAAATGGAAAGAAAAAACACTGTAACGAAAAAAGCAATAAATCATTTTTGTTTCTTTTCTTTTTTTGCATCTTGATTAAAATGACGGAAAGAAATAAACGTAGTCAATCATTATTGGCTATAATTGTGTCTTGTCTCAATTGTCCAAAGATTATGCAAAAATGAAACACTTGATAATTCAAAAAAATCATAAAGTTGTTGATTACAGTATCCAACTTATCCAAAAATATGTCAAGTAGTATAATCTTTTTGACCTGCTAAAAAAGAAAATTTGCATAAAGATTATATCGGGCCCTCAGAACAATTTAACATGTCGATCCATTCTAAAACATTGTCCACGAAATAATAAGTTTTCGAAAAAAAACGCTTTCTTTGATTTACGGCTTTGTTTTTTGACAAGTTCACTGACATTTATCACCAAAAAGAACATTAATGAAAAATGTTTTTTGCTTTTATCATAGGTCATGAAAGTGCATTGTTTTTTAGAAGAAAAAGTGAGTAAAAAAAAGATTAATACACTTTTTCGTGGTCATGTTAAACTATTTTGGTAAACATATGTTTAAAATGTGACAATAAAAAGTGTAAGCATGGTTGTTCAACAAAGTTTTGGTTTTTAGAAAAGTTGGAATTTATACGATTTTGTAATTTACTATCAAATTCATATTTTTATAAAATGTTCACAAATACAGTATTTTTGAGAAACAATTTTATTAAATATACAGTAATCTGATATTCAACAAAAACATATTTGACAAATTTGATAAAAATAAAAAAAGGACAAGAAAAAACATAACCGAAAAGCATTCAAAAATCACAATAAAAACAAAATTTAAGCAAAAATGCTTCCAGAAATATCAACAAAAATTTCATTTTTGCAAATATAATTATTTTTAAGATCAAAGGTTTCATTGAAATTGAAAACTTTCATAACCAAAGCATCAAAAACTTCAACATCGCCTGAGAGAGAAACTAAAAGGAGATTTTGTTCTTGAGACCTATTTTACTTAAAAACAAGATACATGGCTCAACTAATAAGACCATTGTGAACTAATTTTCAATAACTAAAAAACAAACAATGCAAAAAAAAATTTTAAAGACAAATAAGAGTGGGTCAAAAAGAAAACAACATTGGCATAAAAAAGTGTAAGGAATTTACAACGACAAACAAGAAGCTTTAGAAAAATGAAAAATAATGGCTTATTTTGTGAAAGAAGTAAAAAAGAATTAAAACTTTAAATTGGTTGGACAAAAGTTTTTTCTGACTTTGAGAAATGTTTGAACAATAAAGGAACTGACCGACGTTGTTCATAAACCTTAAAAGCAGAAAATAAATCATAACAACCAAGATTCATTTTTTCAGGCATTGTCCAATGTAAATAATCATTATAGAAAGAACCATTACGTTTATTTGCTAATTGATGAACAGCATTTGGCATTCCTGGCTCCATGCAACGGATCATACATGCTTCATGTACTGAAGCTTCCATACTAGTAATCATTGGAAAGCATTGAAGATGAGTAACTCCAATATTTTGATTCATTAAATCTTTTATCTTTTCAATTCTTTCTGGCTGAAATTATTTTTGATAAATGAAATAGATAAAAAACATAAAATATTTACATTTTTAATCATAAACAACATTATTTTTGTGCCTAATAAAAAAGGATTTTTCTCTTTTTTAAGCTTCAAAAATCAAACAAACATTACACATCGTGTTTTTGTAACACAATTTTATTACGCAACTTATTTGTTATTATAAAATCTATTTTCTAAACACTTCTTAAAAATGACGGGAATGTATCGTCTTTTTTTGGCATATATTCACTGAAAAAAACCGGTGACGTATTCGTAACTTCGACCAACACCGCGGTGAGAAAAATTCCCTCACCGGTGTCGAATTTGACACTGTTGCGTCACCATCGGTGACGAATTCATAACCGATAAGTCGCCGGTGAGAGTTTTTTTGTCACCGGTTTTTTTCAGTGTTCCCTTAGAAAAGTCTACTTGGAAAAATCATATATCTTTCTTGACAATATTTTTTTGTTTTTTAAATAAAAAAATTCTCTAACCAAAACACAGACATTTTAGTCGGAGTAAAAACGCGTTTACAAGGAGCAAATAAATTCTCATCAATTTTTAAATTCTAGATTGGGGTTATGAGTGGTTTAGACAATAAACAATTTTTTGTTGCTTCAAGGCCATTAGAAAAATACCACAAATTTCCATCTCTCAGAAAATTTCATCTGTTTTTTATAGAATTTTGGTCCATTAAATACTTTCATTTTACTATTATATTCCATCAATAATCTGGTTCATATAGTAAATAATTATTCCTTGCTTCAAGGGCATTGGCAAAATGTTTTCCAAAAATATATGCCATAAAATTGCATCTCTCAAAAATTTTGCCAGTTTTTATCTTTTAGGGAGTTTTGGTCCACAAAAAATTTTTGCTCCGCCTTTTTCTGTTAATTTACTGCAATGTATTCAATGAACTTGTATTCAAATCAGTGCCAAAATTTTTCAATACCACCTGCCATTATTTGTTATATTTTAAAGAATCCGTCTTCTTATATTGCCTCCCTCAAGTTATATAAAACATGCAAATATTTTTATATGAAACAAAAGACATTTTTCATCCAAAAGTTTTATCATCATAATGATTATGATACCTTTGTAAATCTTGATGGCTCTGTAGTCAAAGATGTTTTGTACTGGTTCAATGAAAATTTGGAGATCTATGATTCTGTAGAAAATTTTCCATCTCATCAAATTTATCGTTGCACTATCAAAGAATTTACTCTATCAATATCAACAATTTCTTTGAATGATTTTTTGTTAATCGTTAAAGAAAACACTATCAAAAATTTTTGTCTCGGCAAAGATTCGTTCATTAAAAATTCTGGGGGAGAAAATATTTGTTTTGATTTTGTTTTAAAGAAGCTTCCAAATGTGGAAAAGTTTATTTTTTCAAATTCAAAAATCGAAACAAGCCAAAATCAAATGAATAATATTGAAGGAATAAATTTATGGAATAAACTTCAAAAATTTAATGTTGATATTTGTTATATATCAGAGAATTTTGATCACGTGCCTGTTTTGAACTTTATCCAAAAAAATGCTGCTTCAAATTTTTATTCTCAAATAATTATTAATGGCAAAAATTCTCAAAAAAATTATGAAACCTTTAAAGCTTCCTCTGATGGCTTCTTCAAAAATTGGAATGGCAAATTTGAAATGGAAATTTTTCATCGAGATGTGCCAATGGCAGTACGGTGGGAAAGATTGAAAAAATGGAGTGAAAAGAGAAAAGTTGATGCCAACAATGAAAGATAATTACCCCCAAATTTTTCTGTTTTGGCTTTTAAAGAAAACAAAAACAATAAAATAGTTACTATTTTCGACATTTCATTCGAAACACTCTCTGACTTGAATCTTCAAAAGTTCGAGTGAGGGATTCGATTAATTAATTATTCATGTTTTGCTTGTTCTTTTATTTTTTGATGTCATTTTCATTTATTTTTTTTATGCATTGTTTATTATTTTTATCAAGGGACCGATCTTTTTGAGAATTCAAATTTTTAGATCTTTTTTAGAGTTTTCGTATCTGGGGACGCTGGTTCAATTATTTTAACTTAATTTTTGGGTGTGTTTTTTTATATTAAAAAAATATTTAAAAAAAAGAAAATAAGCGACATAAAAGAACTGCTGTATCTCCCGAAGCGAAAATTTTGAAGAGGTCAGATTACTGTAATAAATTACTCTTTGGAGGGTCATATAAGTCCACCACACATTAGGTTTTGTCGATATCCCGTTTTGATATAATTAGCCTTCTGCCACTTTTTTTTGAACACCCTGTAAATATCATAAAACGTTCAAAAAATCAAAAAGCAGAGCCTTTGAAGAAATAGTGAAAGAAACAGAAACAAAATGAGATTAGCACAAAATGTTACAGATTTGAAAATTCTGCAAAGGTTGGCACGATCGAAAGTGAGACAAGTCACACAATGCAATGGCGGAAAGGGCAATATTTAAAAATGCACAAAGAAAGAGAAAACAAATCTTATTTTTTGCAAAAGCGCAGCAAAAAAATATTATGTTATTCAAAGAAACAGAATGCAGATTGTTTCAATTAAAAGGTCAAAAATATGATGCTGATTAAATTTTTATGCTTTTAAAATGTCTGGGTCCGGGATTTTTTTGGAAGCGTTTACTTTTATTCAAAATGCTTATTTAAATTTAAAAAATACTTTTCACATATAATTACTCTTATGTGACAAAAGTGTTACTTCTAAATTTAGCTAAAGAAAGGTTTAAAATTTTTTTGAATCATTCATCAAAAAATCTGTTCAGGATTTCCTATGTAGATCACCATAATAAGCAATAAAAGTTCGAATTTCGCTATTCAAAATGTTATGTTAAATTTCGATTTGTTTTGAGTCAGTTTTTGCTGCAATTTCCATCAACTAAAATATTAATTATTAAATTGCAGAAAAAAGCCGTTGTACTAATTTAATTTTTATCTTCTTATTTTAAACTATAATTATTGCTATTTTAGTAAGATATTTTATGAAGTGTTCACAAATACAGTATTTTTCAAAGACAATTTTATTCAACGAACAATAATCTGATATTCAACATAATCATGTTTGACAAATTTGATAAAAATAAAAACAGGACAAGAAAAAACATAACCGAAAAGCATTCAAAAATCACAATGAAAACAAAATTTAAGCAAAAATGCTTCCAGAAATATCAACACAAATTTCATTTTTGCAAATATAATTATTTTTAGGATCAAAAGTTTCATTAAAATTGAAAACTTTCATAACCAAAGCATCAAAAACTTCAACATCGCCTGCGGGGTTGATGGGGACAGTGGTGGTTTTGTAATTTTTGGTGAAATTTGCAGTTTTAAATTCAACATTGTAATCCATTTGCATTGGGATAAGAGTGGTTTTGGAGGTGGTGAGATTGTTAACCCGGAGGCCAACAATAAATTTTGGAGTTTCACCATTTTGGGATCGAACAGCAAAAAGGGGTTGAATGGTGAGACTTGGAAGATCCGGGACGGTATAGGTTTCACCAGGAATAAAGCCATCAGTGGATTTTCGGAGAAGATTGAGATATGCTTCTTCAACTTTAAATTTGAGATTGAAATTGGCTTTGGTTTTCTGAAAAAATTGCATAAGTTAAGCACATGCATTTGTATAAATTTTCATATGAAGATTCACATTGGTAAAAAATTTGCATATCATAAAAACAGAGGGTGCTTGCGTTTATAATAAAGCTAAACTGGAATTTTGAAGAAACGTAAAGCCGAAAAATTTGCATAATGTCAAATTTTTTGAATGACTAAAGTGCCATTCAAAGTTGTGCCAAAATTAATAAAACTTACAGCAACTCCAGCAAAAACATTTGAGTTTGGTTGATAGGCGATAGTCATCTTTACTGATTTTCTGAGGTGATTCAAGAGGATAGAGATTTGAATGAATGAAGAATGATAATTTTTTGATAAATCTAAGCTGCTTTTATATGGAAAATTTTGTTAGGGCTTATTGGCAAAAACAATTATGGGTTATATCTTCACACTTTTTGTTGAAGGAAAAACAATTTGGAAAAATCACGTAAACTTCTTTTTTCTCAGAAAAACACTTGAGATTTAGGTCATATTTTTAAGGTTGTTAATCAGTATTGTTTTTCAATGCGACTTATATTGAGTAAATATTGACTTTAAAAGTAGTAAGAAGCAGTTTTCAGGTCGACTTAACAAAAAAACAAAGTATGGTTACTTATGTCTGTACAGCAAGGTTAGCAATGAGAATATCGAATTTTTTAAAAAAAGGCCAACAATAGTTAATGAATTGTTTTTCACTATACTGTTCAACCCTTCCAGGTTTTTACAAAAAATGAATAACTTTGGCAAAAATGACCTCCACAAATTTTTCTCAAACATGTCTGCCGTAATCAACAAAAAAAAATAAATTTATAAAGCTGGCAACTTCAAAAAAAATACAAAAGTACAGAATAAATATCAAACAAAAACAATACCAATTTTAAGCAACTTTCCAGCTTCAACAAAATTCTTCTTCAATGTTTCATTAGGTACAAATCCATCAAATCCAATTTCAATTTCTTCCATTCTTTTACCGTATTCTTTTTTGATTTGAGCACGACCATTTTTGAGGATCAAAGCAAGCAAGAAAGCAACAGTTGATTTTCTTTCTTCATCTGCAGTTTGCATAATAACCATTAAAGTATCATCTTCTTTCGACAAACGAAATCCCCATTTTGGATTAAAGATATCATCAGAGGTAACAGAACAAAGTTTGATCAAATCTAAAAATAAATGTTGAGTAACTATTATGAAAGGTACAATAACATACCAAAAACAACAAATTTTGGTTTATCTGCATAAATTTCCATAGCTACTTTTCCAACAACAGGTTTAGCTTGATGAAAAGAAATATAAATTGGAGTTTTGGTTAAACCTAAAATTGGAATACTGATTATAACAAAGTAATAAAAAACAAAATTACAACAAAGCAAAACATCAAATGTTAACAAAAATGCTTACCATCTTTATTTTTAAGGATATTTTCTTTTCCGTCAAGAAAAGCAGAAACAACAAAATTTTGTTTATCAAAAACCATTCGAACTTTTTCAGGTTCAGCAATATCATGTTTATCTTCAACATTCTTTCCAGGCAATTCTGTATCCAAATTACTGTCTTCAACAGGTTCAACTTGAAGATCATAGAAGGAGCAATAATCAAGTTTAAGGGTAACTTTGACTTTCTTTGATTTGAATGTTGAAAGTTTGACTTCTTTAAAAAGAACAAATGGCATAAAAAATAAGCATGTATTGTAAAGCTGCAAAAAAGAAGATTAAACAAAAGTATAACAAAAGCGTGGTTTTATAAATTACAAAACAAAATAAAAGTAATAAAGCTTACTTCAATACTTTTTTCTGGATCAACATCAACAATAACAGATTCTTCAAATGGCACAATATCTCCATCACCATCACCAATTTTAATCAAACATTTATCACCAAGTCGAACTTCATAAAGTTGAGTACATGGAATTGCAACATCATATTCAATACTTCTTTCACCCATCAATTGAAGAACTTTAAGTCCAAGTAATTGCAGACTATGTTTTATAACAGATTCAATGAATTCAATACCAGGGAAAAGTTGTTTCATTACTTGAATGGCATTTGCACGATCATCTTGTTTGGTTTTAACAAAGATGATCTTCTTTGGTTTAACATTTCCGACGATATCATCTTTCCAGGATTGAGTAAATTGTGGGCAATCTGATCTTCCACCTTTTAAAATTCTGTAGCATTTCTTTTCACGTTTTAAAAGAGCATATCCAGGTTTTCCATCATCGAAGAAAGACACCACAACCAAGACAGCTTCACCTTCTTTGACCATTGTTTGAGTTTGTGCAAGCGCAGTAAAAGCATCAGAATGTTTTGTGATTGAAAAATAATGAAAAATTCCATGTTTTTGACAGAAATCACGGCATCGAAGACGAAAATCATAAATAATATGAAAGCAAGAAAAGTTATCATCAAAAACTGTGAAGACAATAGCTTTAACTTGTTTTAGATTGAACATTGATTTTAAAGGATCAAGGAATTTAGGATCTTCAGGTTCATTATCCAGTTTTCCAGCATCTACAAAATGTCCAGAATAAATATTATAAGATGAAATAGGACCATCAGTTGTAATATAAAGAATTAAATTTCTTGTTGATGACATTGTTGTAGTAATCTAAAACATGAAAAGATTAGTTTTTAAAGACAACAAATTGATAATAAAAAACACAAGGACACGAAATAACGAAAGAAAATTCATTTTTAATACACAAATGAATAAAATACGCTAACATTTTTGTTCAATTTTAGGATTTAAATAATCAGAAAAATCTAAAATGTGTCAACAAAAAAAATTGAAAAGATTTTTCTTTCCAATTTTTTGAAAAGAAAAAAAACGCAAAACTGAAAAGTTGTAAAAATAGAAAATGCCAAAAAAGTGCTTTGTTTTTTTTCAAATCAATTTGTCTTTTTCACTTCCAAAATATTTGTTGAAGAACAAGTAAAAGAAAAGGAATATCTTTTACGGTCAACGAACATATGGGAAAAATGCATATACATATATCGTTAAGTTTGTGCCATATAAACGCATAAAACAAAGCAAATCAAAAAAAGGAAACAAAGAAAGAAACAAAAATGTTGCGCGCAAGTGCTGATCGTAATTTCATCAATAAAACTTCGATTTCAATTTAGCATCTGCAAAAATTGTAAAAATAAATCTAAAACCAAAAAAATGGAATAGCTTCTGTGTTAAAAAGTAAAAGAAGATCTTGTGATTTGATATTAATTTTAATTTTCTGTAAAATAGTTATGATTACAAAATTGTGCCTTAAGGTAAAATACAGAATCATACCATAAAAGAATAATAGTTCGTTTGTTGGTTGATGTGAGCTTCGGTAATGGCAAAATATTGCAACTATTTTTTGGAAGAGAAAAATGACCCTCAATTCCTTGATCAATTTCAATCAATTATACCCTCAATTCCTTGATCAATTTCAATCAATTATAAGCCTCAACAAAATCAAAGCTATTGCGTTTAATATTTATGGAAATGAATTTTCAACATCTGATGCAGATTATTGCTTTCGACTTACATGCCAAGATTTTTGTGAAAAGCATGGAATTTTTTGTTATTTTCCTTTTTCACAATATTCTGATATCGCTGGTGCTTTAACCCAAACTCAAACTTTGGTCAAAGAAGGTCAAACTGTTTTACTCGTGATAGCGCTTCTTCCTGGACGTTCACCAATTTGTATCACATTAAAACGTGGAAAAGAAAATTATCAAGTTGTCAACATGAAAAAATCAGCAGCTCTACCATTCTCACCATCTTGGAAAGCTGATATTCTTGCATCTTCGAAACCAGCTAAAACTATTCTTGTAACCATGAAATGGCATCATTGATTCAAATAGTATTCACAAAATGAAAAAATTTTTTAAGAATGAAAATCTTGCAATTTTTTATTTTGAACTTAAATCTGATTTTTTGTCATCAAATGTTGCAACAGTCTTGCATTTAATGGGTGAAAAGATTAATCAATATCATGTTTGACTATTTTGTGGTCATTTATATCAAATTCATGTTGATGATAAAGGCTTAATTAAGAGTATTTTAAGTGATAGCTTGCCATTTGAAAATTCTGTCATTATCAATGTTGATCCTACAAAAAGTATTATGGTATGGTTTTGATGAAGAATTATCCCCGGTAAACGGTGGAAAGTGATGGCAGAATTCATATACCTCCAATCTCTTTTTACTTTTTATATTCAAATCTTTTTTAGTTATATGGTAAATTCAGTGATCTTCGATGGTTTGAACTTTTTGAAGAAATCAAGCTTGCAACAAACTTTTGAAGACGAAAGAAAATCAAGTGTTGCTTTTTTGCTTGCTTTGATTATCAAAAATGGTCGTGATCGAATCAAAAAAGAATATGGTAGAAAAATTGATGAACTCGAAATCGGTTTTGATGGATTTGTTCCAAATGAAACTTTGAAGAAGAATTTTATTGAAGCTGGAAAATTGCTTAAAATTGGTATTGTTTTTGTTTAACTCTGTTATTGTTATATGCTTTGTTTTGGTGTTACACATTTTTCATATTGAAATACATAAATCATCTGTTTTATTTTTGTTTTTTTAAGGATATCAATGAGCTAATACTAGGGTTGTTCATTTCCCGGGAAATCGAAAAAAGGCGGGAAATTTCCCGGAGCTACAGTATTCCTAGCTACAGTAATATTTTACCAAAATTAACCTTATAACCTACAAAAAGACTGTAAAATACTCAAATTAATCATTTTTGACTATTTACAGTGTTTTTATTGCATATTTATCCCGTTTTTAAATGTTTAATGTAAAAACATAAAATCTTACTGTAGATTTCCCGGGAAATCGGAACCATTTCCCGCAAAAAATCGGGAAATTTGCCGGGAGAGGGAAATGAACAACCCTAACTAATACCATGTTGGATTATTTTGGAGTTTAAAGCTCGCGGAGTTCCGTTAGAAATTTCAAAAAAAGAATGCAACAATTTTTAGAGGTCAGATTTTATCTTGTCTTTTTTAAATAGTTTCACTTCCTTCATTTTACTATTTTTCTTCTTTTTTTTTGCTCATAAAGAAATATTTGAATTTTTAATATTTTTAAGCAAAATCAATAACATTGCTGTAAAATTTCTAAAATGAAAACAGTTACGCTTATATTTTAAGTTGATAGAATTCTTTGAGTCAAAACTCTTCTACAAGAAAAACCAAAGAGCATTAAAAAAGATTGTCGCGAAATATCGCGATTTTCTCAATGTTTTGAAAATTGTTATCTTTTGATCGAAAATGTGTTAGCAAAGAAAATGTCTTGTCTTGCTTTCACTTGCTATCGTTAAAATGTATTGAATGCGGTCGGCCGACCCGCTTGTTTGATTTGTTCAATAAAGATGTCAAACTAAACTGAGCCATGTTTTACATTTACTGCATTAAATGTTACCCCAAATTTTGACGTCTTTTTTGACAAAGATATTGTTGGAAAAAAAACAACTAAAATATACAAAATTGTGCTCTAGTTTTTCAATATGAGTTGGTTTAGAAAGATAAAAATAAGCATTTCCGATAAACTAAAGGCTCTTTTTCTTTAACAATAAAATTTCAATGCTAAAAATTTGAGTGAAATATCTATCATTTTTTTAAGCATTAATCATTGATATATTGAACATTATTGATTCTTCCGGTCGCATTGAAATTTGCCTTTGTTTTTGACCATTTTTCGAGATATTGAAATTGTATGAAATATCATACCAATCAACTTTTTTTGCAGTTTCTGATAAAACATATCATATGTAGAATTACTAGGTATATTTTATCAGCTGCCATTTCTGTATCTCAATGGCACTGGAGATCCATAAATTTCATATCAAACTTCAATGGCACAAAAAAGTGCCAAAACGGCACTTTTGAATAAAAAGACCTTGGATCTCGGTTTCTTAAGCATGACCAAAAACATGTTTCAAGTTTCAGTTAAAAATTTTAAAGCCATTCAGAAGTTCTCCCAGAGTGTGTTTTAAATAAAAACTTTTTGTGTTGAATTGAAACCAACTAAAATAGAAAAAACCACTTATCTTCTTCTATTGTCATTTTCATTCAACGATTATCTGCAATTGTAAAAATTGATAACAGAAATGGTTGCGTGTTTACCTCCATGAAATGCGGTGTTCATAGAATAACATTTTTTCATGTCCATGTTCGACATGAAAAGCAAACCAATTTTTTTGGACACATTTAAATTTGTTTGTCATGAAAAATCAATCAGGAGAAAAAAAACTGCACCTGAATAATCAAGGAATTTTTATTTGCTTTTCTTCATTTCAAACTGGAGCCTAAATTGCAGTATTCAAACAAAAACATTTTTTCATGTGCATGTTCGACGTGAAGAAAAGCAAACAAAAATTCCTCTAAACCTTTGGTTATTCAAATGCAGCTTATTTTCCATTGACTGATTTTTTTTTATGACAAACAAAAAAGAGCGTGACAAAAATGGCCAACCGCAATTTTTATTTTTATTGTCACCAAAATTTTCCAACAGAAAAAAAAAGTTGTATTTGAATATTTTATACAATTTTTGAAATAAATGCTATCATCAAGAGAAAAATTAACAAATAATTTAAAAATAAATAAGAGATATGTGCGGATTGTAAAGGTAGAAGATTAATAAAGCCGCATTTGTTGCCTTTGCTTTTCTCAAATGTGTGATATAATTTCATGGTTTCAAGGAATAAATTTTTTTGTTGAAGACTGTCCAGAAATCATTATAATAGTTGATGCTGAGATATTGAATTTTGTTGAAGCTGACAAAAATTGTCCAAGAAAAAGCTTTTACCTTGTTTTTCAACACACAGTTTGCCAAGCGCGTGCTTGGCAAACTGTGTGCGAGCGTCAATAAAGGAGAGAGCAAAAAAAAATTTTTTTTTGTTCGCAAAGCCTTTAAAGGTTTTTTTGAAGTTATAAAAAATCGAACAAATGTAATTTTTTTAAATTTTATTATTTTTTGCAGTATTTCAAAAACTGCAACTATTACAATTACCTTTTGTCATTATCGCATACAGCTTTCGGCTGTAGTTGATTTAAAGAATCTTCGTCACATTGTTTTTGGTTAGAAAAGTTATAAAAATTCAAGAAGAAAGATGCTTAAGGCGATGGGAAAGTCGAATATGGCTTTGCTCCAAATCTTTTTCTCTCTTTTTTCTTTGTTTCTGATGTGCGTTCATTTTATCCTTCAAAATTGCATAAATTTAACAAGCTTTTACATGTTTCCGTGTTTTTTATTACTTCTTTTCACAACCGATATAATTGTTCATGTTTTAGATTACTACTACAATGTCATTAACAAGAAATTTAATTCTTTATATTACAACTGATGGTTCTATTTCATCTTATAATCTTCAAACCGGACATTTTCAAGATACTGGAACGCTGTATAGAGAACCTGAAGATCTGAGATTTTTTGATCCTTTTCAATCAATATTCAATCTCAACCAAGTTAAAGCTATTGTCTTCACAGTTTTTGATGATGACTTTTCTTGCTTCGATATTATTGGTGCTTTTCGTCTTCGATGCCGTTATTTCTGTCAAAAACATGGAATCTTTTGTTACTTTTCCGACACTAAATATGCCGATGATTTTACTGCGATTGCACAAACTCAAACAATGGTTAAAGAAGGTGAAGCTGTCTTGGTTGTGGTGTCCTTCTTCGATGATGGAAAACCTGGATATGCTCTTTTAAAGCGTGAAAAAAAGTGTTACAGAATTGTAAAAGGTGGAAGATCAGATTGTCCACAATTTACTCAATCCTGGAAAGATGACATGGTTGGAAATGTTAAACCAAAGAAGATCATCTTTGTTAAAACGAAACAAGATGATCGTGCAAATGCCATTCAAGTAATGAAACAACTTTTCCCTGGTATTGAATTCATTGAATGTGTTATTAAACATAGTCTGCAATTACTTGGACTTAAAGTTCTTCAATTGATGGGTGAAAGAAGTATTGAATATGATGTTGCAATTCCATGTACTCAACTTTATGAAGTTCGATTTGGTGATAAATGTTTGATTAAGATTGGTGAAGGTGATGGAGATATTGTGCCATTTGAAGAATCTGTTATTGTTGATGTTGATCCAGAAAAGAGTATCGAAGTAAGCTTTATTACTTTTATTTTGTTTTGTAATTTATAAAACCACGCTTTTGTTTTACTTGATTAATCTTCTTTTTTCCAGCTTTACAATACTTGTTTATTTTTTATGCCATTTGTTCTTTTTAAAGAAGTCAAACTTTCAACATTCAAATCAAAGAAAGTCAAAGTTACCCTTAAACTTGATTATTGTTCCTTTTATGATATTCGAGTTGATGCTGTTGATGACAGTGATTTGGTTGCTGAAATGTTACTGATTAATCTTGAAGAACAACGTTATGTTGCTGAACCTGAAAAAGTTCGAATGGTTTTTGATAAACAAAATTTTGTTGTTTCTGCTTTTGTTGATGGAAAAGAACATACCCTTGAAGATAAAAATGGTAAGCCATTTTTGCATTTTTTCTAACATTTTATGTTTTGCTTTATTTTAATTTACTTACCAATAATATGTTATAATCAATGTTCTAATTTTAGGTTTAACCGAAACTCCAATTTATATTTCTTTTCATCAAGCTAAACCTGTTGTTGGACAAGCAGCTATGGGAATTTATGCGGATAAACTAAAATTTGTTGTTTTTGGTATGTTATTGTACCTTTGGTAATAGTTACTCAACTTGGATTTTTAGATTTGATCAAACTTTGTTCTGTTACCTCTGATGATATCTTTAATCCAAAATGGGGATTTCGTTTATCCAAGGATGATGAAACTTTAATGGTTATTATGCAAACTTCAGATGAAGAAAGAAAATCAAGTGTTGCTTTTTTGCTTGCTTTGATCCTCAAAAATGGTCTTGCTCAAATCAAAGAAGAATACGGTACACGAATGAAGGAACTCGAAATTGGATTTGATGGATTTGTTCCAAATGAAACATTAAAGAAGAATTTTGTAGAAGCTGGAAAATTGCTTAAAATTGGCATTTCTTTTGTATAATATTTGATCTGTATATTAGTATTTTTTAAGTCGCCTCTATAAATAAAGTATTTTGTGAATTATTTAATACGGTATATCTCTATTTGTATTTTTTTAACAATGTGAATATCAATGATAATAGTCATAAGAAATTAGCTTTCTCTAAGCGCAAAAATTTATAGCTATTATTATCTTTCAATCCGATAGATACGAACATTGATCGTTAAAAGCCTCGAATAATAGTATGTATTTACGATAGATACGTGAATAATTATGCTATTAAACTGTGTCATGCTTTTGCCTAGATTCATTACATTTTATTCCAAAGAGTTTATGAAAAATATGCTTGAAAATTTGATTAAAAAAAACAACAGAAAGACAAATTTCGTCAAAAATAAAAAGTTATGTATCTGCTTTAAACATTTGTTTCGTAAAACATCGAATAACAAAAAATGCAAAACGTTTTTTATTCATTTATTGGGTCGACTTCAGTGGCTCCAACTGCGACGACGGAGTCACAGTTGGAGTAAATTTCAAGTAATTTTTTTTTATATTATTTATATTATTTTATAAAAACCATGTTTCGATAAGATGACTATTTCTAAGAATCAAATTCGTGTCTTTAACAACTAAAACCTAAAATTGAACTTTATTTATCTTTAAAAGACGAGTTGCACTTACAAAAATGCCTTAAAGTTAAAAGTAGCACGTAAAATTTTTTTATGTTCGTTTTTAACCTTATTAGACACCGTTAAACCATATTTGGTTGCAAAACTCGATTATCATCGTGTGCGGTTCCCTTGTTAGTACAACTTTTTTTCTTATGAAATCCAATCGTTTGTTAAAAGTAACTTTTGGGGTTTTTTCTCTTTGTTCCAGTGTGTTCACCTTTTAACAGCAAGCCTTTGACCTTCTCTAATTGAATTCTTTTTTTAAACCGAATCGATTGCAATGATGAGTAAAAGAGGAATGCACAAAAAAGGAGTGACCGAGTGCAACACTTTGTTTTATTGCTTTATTTTTCAACAGAAAAATCTTTTATTTGGTTTTTTTGTCGGCAAAAACACGGTCTCTTTGAATATTTTTGTATTATCTTTAACCATGAAAATATTGTTACAAAAGTAACTCTTAATTACTTTTCAAAATTATAAAAGTGGCACAAATGTGGAGGAAAAATATACAATTTAACATTAGATAAAAATAAAAATGAAAAAGGTGATTATTAAAGGCAGTATTCCTGACTTGCATTTTAAAAAAATGCCGCCAAGTTAAATGTTTTTTTTTGTCATGTTCAATAGCAAATAATCAAATATTCAACTGTGACCTTCTAAGTTCTCTGTTTAAACCGAATCGATTGAAAGGAAAAATAAAAGAAAGAGAAATGCACAAAAAAGCAATGACCAAGTGCAACATTTTATTTCTTTCTTTTATTTTTCAATGGAAAAATCTTTTTTTCAATATTTAATACAATTTTTAACAAATGCTACCTACATTTAAAACTAAAAACTAAGTTACAATAAAATTTTTTGTTGTAAAAATATGTTTGAATACTGAGAAAATTAAAGACTGAGAAAATTCCATAGATTGGAGTACAATAATTAAAAATTATAAGAAATACGGCTGTTGCAAAGTTAAAGGTTTTAGACGGGATTGGCTTACTGTAAGACGGAAAAAGAGATTAATTTTTTTCAGTGGGACAAATACAGCCATCGCCCTCTGCAATATATAAAAACATTCAGATGTCCCATTTTTGTATATTTTGGAGGCATGACTTTAAACAAACTTAAATTAATACATTTGAAAAAGAAAAAGATAGTTAATCAAAAATTAGTTCTCGTTTAAAACACAACAGTTTCATTAACTTACAATGTAAAATCAGTTTCTTGGCCAAACCCAACGAATTATCAAATGCAAATTTTTTCTCTATAAACCAGCCAAATTTCAAAACTCTATGATCAAAGATGACGGAAATCGTTTTTTGGGGTAGAAAAGTAAGGAAGTTGAATCGTACACAGCCACTGCGTCTGGTATTAAAATCCTTTTTTCATGTGATTGATTTTTTATTTTTTGGCGAAAATGTTTAAAAAATTCAAATTTTATTTTTAACCGTATTTTAAAGTTCGTGGTATTTTTAGTGATATATGAGCCTCAAGACATCATGGCAATAAAAAACCATAAAATAATTTTCAAAGACGTCAAAAAATAATTGTGAACAGAGTTGTCACTTTTTTTTACATTCTTTCTTTATTTTGTCCGCTTTTTTTGACAGCTAACAAAGTTCTGTACAAAGCAAACAACTAGATTTTATTTTGGTCAAACTGTTTACTTTTAGGTAATCGATTTAAAGAAAAAAACAAAAGTAAAACGACCACATCTTTAGCTTTTGTGCCACGTTGTGACGGAGAAAGGTTTTCTTTGAATATTTTGAATAATTCTTAACAAATAAGCCATCAATGAGAAAACAAAGATAATTTTAAATTGTTTTTTTTAATAAATATCTAAAGTGAATACCAATGCGATGTAAAAGGCATCATTAAATGTATTTAATTGAAAAAGAAACAAAGCTTTGCAACATCCACGTCAAAATATGCTTTGAAAGAATTTTAGCAACAGAATTTTTCTATACTCCGAGAGAAAGTCCAAAAAAAGAAAGAAAGAATATTGGAGGCCAGATTTTTTCTTGCCTTTTTCAAAATTGTTTCATTTGCTACATTTTGATGATTTCTTCTTCTTTTTTGCTGCAAAAGAAATTTGTATTTGAATTTTTAATAAAATTTTTGAGAACAAAATCAACAATATTACTTTGAGCTCCCCTTAATTGCAATAAAATGTAACATTTTCTCATCACAACAAAAAATTACCTTTCCAAAGGTTCGCAGTTATTATTTTTTTACTGTAACATAATGCGCTTCTGATGCCCATTTATTTGGTTTTTTATCTGTGTTCACCAAAGTGTGGAAAGTCTGGTTATGAAAGGTAAACATTTTAAAAATAAAATTCAATGGCACTTACACTTAAGATATTGATTGAAAAAATCCTAGACACATTCAAATCTTTGTTTCCGACAATAGCCTTAAATTATTGAAGTCAAACTTCCTTCCTCAAATTTCATCCGCGGTCGATTGAAGTGGAAAAAGGCGGTACTCAAAAATTAGTACACCTGCAGATCGCAGTGTCAACTCTTTTCAAACCGACGAAAAAAGAAAATTTTCAACGGAGAAATCGCAATCGTCTTTTTTATTTGGTATTCTTTATCGATCAAAAATGGTCTCTTTGAATATTTTTGTATTATATTTGACCAAAATATATGTTATTGTTACGAAAGAAACTGAAGCAAACCTTTAAATTAATTTTCATAATTATAACTTTGGCACAAATGTGGAGGAAAAATGTACAACTTAACATTAGATAAAAATGAAAATGGAAAAATGATCATTAACTGCTATATTCCAGACTTGTATTTGCAATACCAAAACCATTGATTTGGAGAATATTCTTTTTAGGGTCCAGAATGCTGTTATCGGATTCAGAATCTAATCAGAATCCACCAAAATATATTTTTAACTGCTCTCACATCTTTAACCTTAATTTTTACACGGTTTTTAATACCAAATTCAGCTTATTTGGATAAATTAGAGCTGAAATATCAAAACATGAAAAAAATGCAAAAAAAGGAATGAAAGTTTCGCAACCCATCGAACCTTTTCAATGGGAATCCCTTTTTTGTATTTTATACAAATTTAAACAAATGCAAAAAACAAACATAAAAATAAAATTAGTGACATGCAATTAATTTTTTTGCTATAAAAATGTCTGATTTATAAAGAAGAAAATAAAATCGAAAAACATTGTTGTAATTTAATGATCAGTATCTTGGTTCACGTATGTGAATCGTTGAACCTGCATTAAAAATTAGAAAAGATGTTGATAAAATAATTTTTAAAAGCAGCATATTTCTTACTTCAAAAAGTTTTTGCGTAATCGTTTTCGACTACATTTCTTTTTTTTTCATCCACGTCTTCAATAGCAAAATCTTGTGTGTTCAACGGTGATCTTCTCGTTGAAAAGCTTTCAACTCTATGTAAATAATTTGAAGTCAGAAATAAAAGAGAAACACAGTAAACAAAAAACGATTGATCGAAACAACAAAAGATGCTTTTCTTTTTATTTTCGGTTTTTTCGATTTTTAGCGGGGAAAGAGTTCTCTTTGAATATTTTATACAATTTTTTACAACAACAAATGCTATGAAAAATGAAAAAAAGATGTTTTTAAATTAGGTTGGATCATTATGGCAGTATTCCACTGTTTAGAAGAAACTTGCATTAGAAAAATACAAAGAAAGCTCGTTTTAAACCAACAAATAATTTTTGAAAGTTTGATTTTATAGCTTCTCTAAAATCATAAATCATTTTATTTCTTCTTTTGTTGACCTTATGTTGACATCTTTTTTGAGAGAAATTGGGACGATCATTGAATTCGTATATTATAATATATTTTCAGACATAATTTTTGCATTAATACCACAATTTTCTGTATCCTACAACATTTCTTTTGGTAAACAAAGAAGGAATGAATTTGACATTTTTTAGAACTGTAAAATATAAAAAGGTTGCAAAAATTGGAACGTTTTTTAGTCTAGTAGCGATTGATTGCTATTTTATCTAGAAATTTGTACACGCAACCTCCAAAATCGATAACAAAAACCATGGTTATTTTTATGACTTTCGGTATTTTTTTTCTGGTCCACATTTGACGTGAAAAGCAAATAAAAATTCCACAAAAACCTTTGATTATTCAAGTGCTGCGTTTTTTCATGACAAACAAAAAAATGTGTGTCCTAAAAATGACCAACCGCAATTGAATGTTTTTCGTTTTTCAAAAAATTTTTCAACGGAAAAAATTGTTTTTGAATATTTTGTACAATTTTTGAAGAAAAATGTTATCATCGAGAGATAAATGAACAAAAATAATTAAAAATCAAAAGAAAGATACTGTAAATTAAGAATCTGCTGATAATGTATCTTTAAATTGTACTGCGTTATTAACTTCTTTACTGTGATATCATATCACCGTCAAAATGAGTAAAGACATCAATCATGTGGTTGCATAAGAAAAATTAATGAGATTCTAAAAGAGAACGAACATCGTACAAAAAACTTGCACATATACAAAGCTTATTTAATTTGGGCTGGAGTCAATAAAAGCAGTGAAATCAAAATCTCTGATGCCAATAAAAGTAGGGAAATCAAAAAAGAAATTCAACAAATTTTCTAAATTTCAAAAACAGATAATTTTAAAACAGCAATTTAGAAAATTTGTTGAATTTCTTTTTTGATTTCCCTACTTTTATTGGCATCAGAGATTTTGATTTCACTGCTTTTATTGACTCCAGCCCAAATTAAATAAGCTTTGTATATGTGCAAGTTTTTTGTACGATTTCCCGACTTTTATTGATATCTTTGATATATAGTTAACAATAACATTCAATAATAAGACCCCTTTTTTACTGACTCATTTTGTTTGCTATTTAAATTTTTAAAATGCGCCACGAATTCTCTTGTGAAAACAGTGACTAAGTTGGTATAAATCACATCTTTGTTATATAAAACTGAGATAAAGTCTGAGATAAAATCTTAGGTCTAAGATAAGCTCATAAAGCCGCGTAATGGAAAGAAAATAGAGGCTGAGCGTTTAAAAGCTTGTCTGAGCTGTGAGATACAGCGTATATTTATATATTACGTAAAATACAGTAGCGTTCATAAGTATTGGCACAAAATGTTTTTTCACCAGAACTTTTTTTTAAGTAGTGAGACCTTTTTGAAGCCCAACTATATTTTGAAGCCCTATCTATGTACCATCCATAAAGCACAACTTTGTACCCTGAAAGTCTTTACACGAAAAGTTTCGAATTCTTTAAAAAAAATCGATGTTCAAAAGTCTTGGCACAAACTTTTTTTATTCAAAAAATTTTTTATTTTTTACCTTTTTTAATGTTCAAATGATTAAATTATAGTTTTAACATCAATATTTATCATATTTATGGCATTTGAACCCATTACAATACCTAAAACATCAATTGAAACGAGCTCGAAATACTGTATTTTGGTCATTTTTGGTGTTTTTGCGGGACCTATAACCCGGTGCACCAGCGGTGCATGGTGACACCATATACATTCTTAGATAGTCTTATATGTCATTAATAAGTATGGGAAGTTTCATACACCCATCTTCAATACTCGCTTCAGGCCGATTTTTTGAAAATGTCTCGTTTTTGACCGTTTTTCATAGTTTTTGTCATTTTTCTACATTTTTCTGTTTGTTTTGTACGTTTATGGTCTATCTTTGAATTAATGACCTGAAGCGAGGGTTGAAGTTGGGTGTATGAAACTTCCCATACTTATTAATGACATATAAGACTATCTAAGAATGTATATGGTGTCACCATGCACCGCTGGTGCACCGAGTTATAGGTCCCCCAAAAACACCAAAAATGACCAAAATACAGTATTTCGAGCTCGTTTCAATTGATGTTTTAGGTATTGTAATGGGTTCAAATGCCATAAATATGATAAATATTGATGTTAAAACTATAATTTAATCATTTGAACATTAAAAAAGGTAAAAAATAAAAAATTTTTTGAATAAAAAAAGTTTGTGCCAAGACTTTTGAACATCGATTTTTTTTAAAGAATTCGAAACTTTTCGTGTAAAGACTTTCAGGGTACAAAGTTGTGCTTTATGGATGGTACATAGATAGGGCTTCAAAATATAGTTGGGCTTCAAAAAGGTCTCACTACTTAAAAAAAAGTTCTGGTGAAAAAACATTTTGTGCCAATACTTATGAACGCTACTGTAGAACAACGAATACTAAGCGATCAATTATTTACATAATTATAATTCAGAGCTAACAAAATTAGAAAGTATTACATTTTTGCTTGCAAGGAAAAATTATGGGTAAAAGTATTTTTTACAGCAGCGGGCAAAAAGAACCAAAAAATAATTTTTTGAACATTAAAAAACACATCATCAACTTTCTTTACATAAAAAAATAACTTTTTGCTAGATTTATGTACAGTATTCAAAAATGTATAATTAGTGCTGTGGGCCACAAATGCAACCCGGCCTATTTTACTGCGGGCTTTTTAATCTGTATTTATTTTAAAATAATTAACGGGAACAAAAAAATTAATTTAAAATTTAGCGGTCAAATTTTAATTTTTTGCGGGCCGGATTTTACCTGACCTTACCTGACCCGGTCCATAAAATGTGAACCCAACGTTTTACACATTGTCAAATTTGCAAAAAAAGAAAAAAAATTTCGCTTTTAAAAATTTCAAAAAATTTTTGCGGGACTAAAAATTTTTTTGGCCCGGACATTTTATGGCCCGGGCCAAAAAATTCGATTGAAAAATAATTTTTATTATTAATTTAAAAGATAAACAAAAAAGTTTTTTTAAATCTCAGCGACAAAAAAAAGAAATCAAAAACATTTCTTTTCGCGCCAAAAAAAACTCCCACCACGAAAAAAAAGTGAATTTTTTGAGACGGAACACAAACGAAGAGACATCAGCATCATTTTTTGTGACAAAACTTTCTAAACTACGATGTACTAGTCCGATTTTTTAAATATTTTTTTTAATTTTCGACATTAATGGACGCCCGGAAAGGTAGTCCAAACATAAAAATAATAAAAAAGTCAAGGAGAAGCCGCAAAGTAGGGGTTTTACGTTTTGGGGTCTGTGGCAGTTAGGGAAGTGAACCCAAATTGCCCCAGACTCCCCTTCGGGTCGTCCTGGGGCCAATTTGTGATTTTAGGGAATTTTAAGTGTCTCTGGCTACATTTGGTTATTTCTTCTTTTGTCCACATGTTTTTGACTGCAACCTTTCTTGATGAAAAACTTTCTTTCTATGAAAAAACTTGAACGTCAAAATGAAAGAGAAAGATGGTAAGCAATGGATTGATCAAAACAAAAAAAGTGCAACCATTTACATTTTTTCATTTTCGATGAAAAAAGTTTGTTTTTAAAAATTTGAGAAATGCATACAGTAATATTTGCATTTGTCAATGATTTTTTATTGGCATTTTAATTTTTTTCAAAAAGTGCCATCAGCTGATGATTGTTCAAGAGACCAAGTTAAATTTTTTACAATCACATAATTTTTGCCATTGCTGTCCCCGACTTCAATAACCAAAGATACAGAAGTATTTACTGAATTTTCACAGTTGTATGTGTGTTGATATTGAAAGCTCTTCACATCATTGTGGAATAGAAACAGCAGGTTTCACAAAAAAGACAAAATTTAAAACAAATATTACAGAAAACAGATACATTTTTTTCAACAACACAAATGCAAGCAATAAACTTTTCTTTGAGAGGTTTACGTCTAACAAAAACCTTTTTTTGTGTTTTGTGATTCTATGATAATCCCGGATTTAATTGATAAAAATAAATTTTTGAATATGCTTTCACCATCAATTTCTCCCTAAAGATTTAGAGTTCCCCATGTCATAAACCCTTTCAGCTTTTGATCCGATGCTAAGGTAATCATCTGGAATTGTGACCCTAATTTTTCGTTGAAATGGTGTAGCTTCATCTTTGGTAGCTTAAAATATAATCATTTACACGAAAAATTAAACAATATAAATAATGTAGTGACAAAAATTTATCATTCAACTACAATATTATAACACTACAGTATTCCTTTATTTTAAATTTTTTTGACCACATTTGTCTTGGTACCTCAAGACGATTTAAAAAAAACTAATAAATATGTTTGAATAAATTTCAGAGTTTATTGATTGCCTTTTAACATTATTACTGTTATTCAAAAACTTCTTTCTCTCTTTTTGTTCTATCTTTGTTTATAGTTTGATTTTATCAGCAGAAAACAGCACAATTGATTGATCGATCTTCTCTCTTGCAGGCCTTGAATCAAAGGCCCTTGATTGATAAAAAAAACAAAACACATACTGTTTGATTAATGGGTAGCGAATTTTTTTAAAGCCAGCAAAAAAACTTTACCTTAATAAAAAGTGTAAAACAACGACCAAAGCGAGAACTGGAAAAAATGATTCATTATTCACATGTCAAACATTATCAATATGCCCGATGACTCAACGACACATATCGGTGAGTCATCGGGCATTGATAACTACTATTATTTGTAATAAAGTTTTTCCACAGTAATTCGTAGTTCAAAAAACCTGCCCATCTTTTAGTTCTATTTTTGTTTATTGTTTGATTTTAGCAACAGAAAACAGCACAATTGATTGATCGATCTTCTCTCTCTTGCAGGTCTTGATAAAAAAGAAACGAGAACCATACTTTTTGATTTATGGGAGGCGCTTTTTGTTGAAGTCAACATATTCTAAAATAATTATATTTCTTTATAAATGTATAACGGCCGAACAAAGCGAAAATTTTTAAGCTTAGGCATTTAAAAGTCATAGAGAACGACCCACTGTGGCGAGATAATTTTTTTCTTGATGACACGTGCTCATTGCTATGGGGAAAATGTTCGGTAGAAACGGTTTTGGGTCCAAAGCGTCCAAAATGTGTTAAAAATGCATAAAAAATAGTTTAAAATGTGTTTTGGGCACTTTTGGGGAGGTGCACTCGAAAAAACGAAAATGGTCAAAAAGTGCCATTTTTGGCGGTTTTTTTGATGCCAAATTGAAATTAGGTCAATAATACAGATTCTGATCGGGGGGAATTTTAGCTCTACTGTTTTACTAATTATAGAAAGGACCCAAACATCGAAATATGTAAAAATGGCAAAATTATCCTAAGTGAAGCATTGGTCATTTTGGGGTAAAAATGGATCCAAAATCGGAATTTTTGCATATCCTGAGCGAACCACTGCAGATATAACAAATTGGATCGGGGGGATTTTGAGATAAACTTGTTGTGTATCAAAATTAATAACAACAATGACCTGAAAGGGGCTATCAAAATAATTAACCTAAGTGAAGTAAGTTGATCTCATTTTGGCATATTTGTACTTTGCCTGACCAAATTCGTTAATGAAGCCCAAAATCAAAAATCGGAGCCCTGAGAATCCTTCAAAATATTGTTAGGAACACGTTGACTACCGCCAGATACATTCTCACACCCCCACTTTTTCAATTTTAGACGCGGAAGTAGTAGCACTCGAAAATTGTCATTTCATTAAAAAATTCGAAAAAAATTTCCAAATTCTTAAATCCAAAATCGGATCCCTGAGGATTGTTCTAAATTCAATGGGGAATTTTTTAAGCCTATATACGTCCTCTGAAGTGCTCTGAGAACCCCAAAAATAGAAAAAATCGATATTTAAGCCTAAAAACACCTATATCACTGAAAAACAAAGCTTTAAAATTAATCTAAACATTTGAAAATGATTTATTTAAGTTCCTCGACCTCGAATTAGTATTATACAATCTTATTATAGTCAAGAAACCCCGCAGAAAAGTATTTCTTCCATAACACGGGCTCATTTTGCATTCGGTTCCGGCGGCCTCGGCCGTGGATGATCATACAGGGGGGATTATGGTACCAATCGATAGCTTAGAGCTTGGGCTACAATATCTGAAGTCTGCAAGTGATCCCGACACGAAAAACCGGAATTACAACCCTAAATCAGGGTAAATTTTTAGGTAAAATTAAATTTTGTGTGAAAAAAGCTTTAAAAATCATTGTTTTTTAAATTTTTTTTCTTGATATATTAAATTTAGACTATTTTTTATATGTGTGAAAGGTTTCAATCGGATATCTTTCATGAACCTCGAATACGCAATTTTCAAAGTTAACTACATAATATTATAATATCGTTATTTTTCATTTTCCCGCATTCAATCATTAGGCATGTTTACAACCCAAAAATCTTTTGAAATGTTAAAAAATGTGCTAAAAATTATATATATAAGCGGTTCAAGTCTTTTTAAACGTTTTTTTGAGATTTGGTTCTCACTTCAATGATGTTGGAGATACTGAATTTTTTACTGTAGCATTTCAATCTGATTGCAAAAGTTTTTTCCGTCTATTACTGAGGCTCCATAGGTCATATTATAAGTAATTTTTTTTTTTTTTTTTTAGCTTGTTTGGATTTTAATTAATTTTTAAATTTTCCATTTAGCCCCTTGTTTGGATTTTACCGCCCAACTTTGATTTTTGTGTTTTTCAAAAGCAGTTTAGTCTACGGGGATCTAGTTTATGAGTGATGTTCTGACAAGTGTACGTGGTATTATCCCATCAGCACAACAAAATTTAGAAAAAATTGGTGCGATTAGATTTTTAGTTTAGGCCTTTATTATTGATTCTGGCTAACTTGAGTGAAAAAAGCAAAAAAAAGTGCATAAACTTCTTATCATCTCAAAATCGCGGAAGAAGGACTTGAGGAGGTTTAAGCTGTATATATATGTTTCTTAGATACTTCTTCAAATTCTGTATTCAGGGTTTTCTTTTAATCCAGCTAGAAACTTCAGGACATCAAAAAAACCACTTTTTTAACCCGATTTTTGGTAAAAATTGACAAACTTCTTATCATCTCAAAATCGTGATTAGAGCAAATAGAAAGGTTTTAGCATGTGGAATATGCTCAACACATGTAAGGGTAAATTCTGAATTCACAGATTGTTGATATGTGCCCTAGTTCCGGAATGGCATCAAAAAAAGTGCCAAAAAAGCCCGATTTTGGCCATTTTTGAAATATGACCTGCAGGTTCGGGAAATCGGTCCGATTGGGTTGTAAAGTGTATTTTCGATGTTTCTGAGTTGTTCTACATCGATTTTGACCAAGGCCGCGGGAACCAAACAAAAAAGGTACCGAAATGAGCCCGTGATAAGGAAATGTTTCACATTACCCCCAACATCATTTTCAAAATCCCATCACGAAAAATTTCGATTTTTCGTCTTTAAATTTTTGTGTGCTTTTCAGGGAATGATCAGAGGGTTATTAGGAGTAGTTTAAGCCCAAAAACAAAAAAATCGAAAAAAATTATTTTTTTGTCAAAATCCATGTGGTCCCCCCTGTGGAAAAAATCGAAATTTTCGAAATTTCGGTTTTCGAGGTGCACCTTTCCGAAATTATTTTTGGGGTATTCCTATGATATTTAGAAGTGATTTTGGCCACATTCGATCGCTCAAATCCGAAATCCGTCTCTACCGAACGCAAAATGAGCACGTGATGATGCATGTTTTAAGTAGTATTTGTTTAAATCTGTTATCGCCTTTTCTGGTAAATCGCTGTTAACGTCACATTCTTCCTAGTGTTTAACGTTTAAAATGCTAGTCATTAATGTTTATAACAAAGAAATTTTATAAGAAATGATAAGCCATTACACAGAATAACAAAGGTATTATGTGGCAATTGCACACACTTTTTGATGCAATTGCCAATATATTGAACAAAAAAATACAAGTATAAAACTATTGCTATCTAAAGATTATTTGGTTTTTTTATGTGCTGATACCAAATGTTAAATGCTGAGAAAATATGAGCAGTGTATAAAAGAGCTGACAAGGCAACTGTCAAAAAAAACTGGTTTTTTTTATATTTGTTCCTTGAGGGTCAGAAACGACTACAAAAAATTATTACAATTTCCATTGTTGAGAATTGCAATTTTTTGAGAAACTATAAAACTACTTTTTGTCTTCCCATCGGAGAATCAGTTCTGACGGTTGCCTTGTTCCGAGGCCGTAGAGAGGAAGGAGCATTTGGGGCACGTGCCGCCTCCCATAACTGAAAAATCCTTTGATCTTTTGCCGCTGCCGTTTTAAGGCGGCAAAAGATCAAAGGCGTGCCCCCTCCAAAATGAAAATGACCACCCCAAAATTTTTTTCTCCCTACGGCCTTGTTCCATAAATAATTTATTTTTGTATCTTTTTGCAGAATATTGCAAATAGAAATGTTTAAACGCGATTTATTTTCATTTTAAAAATGTTAGAAACTTATTTTGTGCCATTTTAGGGTCAATTGATTGATTTCTCTAAACATAAACAAATTTTGCATATCCCAATTTCTGAAGCTATAAGCTGCTATGACGTCAAAAGCGCTTTTTCAACTTTTCATCGATGATCCAATAATTGATCCAAAAGTGCTTCGAATTGAATTTGATGATACAAGGACATCCGTTGATGAATTGATTAATGAAGTTTTCAAGAATGCAAATTTATCATCTGAAAAATATGAAGTTAATCAAATTAAGATAAAGCAAAATGAAAACTTTTGTGAAATTCATTCTCGTTATTTAGTACAAAATCTTGATAAACTTCAAATTTATGTAAAAGTAAAAGTAAAAAACTTTTTTTAATTCTTTCAAAAGAAAATTTAAATATTTTAGAAACATTTCCCTCAAAAAACCACAATTATTCTTGAACAATCTGAGCAACAGCAAACTTCTATATCAATTAATTCATCTGAATTTAGAACCGTACAAGATTTATTAGAAGGTGTTACAAAAACTGCAGAACTTTTAAAACTTGGATTAAAAATTAAAACAATTTTAACATTTGATGAAGATTTTGGTGAATATATTGAAATTTCAAAGGATAGTCAATTTGAATCAAAAAATACTTACAAATTACAACTTCTTCAAAATGAAGAAAATCTTCGTCGAATTTTACCACCTCCAACTCGACCACCTCCACCAAATATTCGTTCTTCTCCAAATCTATCACCACAACCTCCTACAGTATCCTTATCCTTGATGACTGAATCGAAGTATGTCATGAATGGGATTGCATATCATCGAAAAATTATGGATCATTATTATATATATACTGATTTAAAAACAAAAAATGATGGAATTGCTGAAACTAAAAGAGATATGTGTGAACAATATTTGGCAGTTATAACCGAATGTTTGAATTGTATCGATAAACTTCCTTTTGGAGATACTCGTCGAAATTTTCTTGACTGGTTACGATGGAATAAGCTTCTGATTGTGACTGAACTTCTTCAATTTAAAGAAGATTTTGGAAGTGTATATGGTTTAACAATTGATGGAATAACTAACCGACTTTTTAAATTATTGGAAACAGCTTTTGTATTTACTGAAGCCGAAAAGGGTGAAAGTAATGAATACGCTCAAGCATTCGCAATTATTCAAAGAAAAGAAGAAGCTTTTCAAAATGTTTCTGTTCTACTTATTCAACAGGCAAGTCGATTATTGATTACTTATATCAATTTATTGACTCGAAAATGTTACACTAAAACCTTTGATCGTATTGATTATTCATTTCAAACCTTGCAAGGCGAAGTTGAATATTTAGTATCAGCTTTGAAAAGAAACAGTGATTATCAGCTGGCCTACACTGTTGAAGAAACTTATAAAGCTTATTGTGAATTTTGTGAAATTGATGAAAAAGCTATGGCAGAACAAGATGAACAAATTAAAATTGCGCTAGAAGCTGCACATAAACGAGCTACTGAAACGTTTTATGAACATGTTATTCGTGAAATTCAAGAAAGAATTCAAGAAATTCAAGCAGCTGCATCGGTAAAAGCTGGGGATGTCTGGAGTGGCATGAAACTCGCACACCGTGGTCGTCCATCTGATCATTTATGCAATTTTTTACAAATGTTTAAACATCCTATTAAGACTGTCAAAAAGATCAAAGAATTTGCAGTCGAAAATCCATGGAAATTTACCGGAATTGTATTAGGCGGTGTTGCCATTGGTGTTGGGGCTGGTATTATTGGTGGAGCTGCTGGACTTGCTGTTGGTGCGATCCTTTTTCATTGCCCTCTTTTAGCAATTGCTTGTGGAGGAACGGTTGGCCTTATCGTGACTCCGTGTTTAGCAATTGCTGGTGGAGCCGGGCTAGGCCTTGTGGCTGGAGCTTTATCAGTAATGAATAATGTAAATAAACAAATTGAAAAAGTCCGAAATGAAACTGAAAAGCAGGTTGCTATTGAACAAGCGAAAATTGCAGCACTTAAGCTCAAACATACTCAAGATCGAAATCGAATTATCGAAGATGCAGAATTTAATAAAATTCGACGGAACACTCTCGAACAAACTGAAGAAGAAATCAAGAAATGCAAAGAATTTATGAATAATGTTCAATCTGAACAACGTGAAAAATTTGAAAGAATGTCAAAAAAAGAACTCAATAAAAGTGAGATGGAAATGAGTGATGGCATCAAACAATTAGCAGAAGAATTAACCCGTACACAACATGAAACACGAGAATGTAATCAAAGATTAACGGTATTCCAAAGCACCATTACGAAGACTTGTGAAAGAAGAGCTTTAGTCGTTCGAAAAATTCAATCCGCAAAAGAAGGATATAATTAATTATTAAAATTACCTGGTTCTTCAACATCATTCACCTCATTCTTTGATGACAAATTTTTCAAAAAAAACTTGTTCAAATTTAAAAGTTCATTTTAGTTAATCAAATATATTATCTTATTTACATCATTATTACTTTATTTTTCTTCTTATTACTATCATTATATTTTTTCATGTTCTGTTATGTATTTTATTCTTTGTTTTTTTATTTGCCCCCTCAGTCCTTTTCTGGAGTGATAAAAAAATTAAATAAAATTCAAATTCGCAAAAAAGTTTAAAACATTATTTTTGTACCCTGAATCTTGTATATGATAAAATTCTAACAAAGTTGTACAATGTTTTTGTATCCATTTATAAAAATAAATTTTTTTTAATTACTCAAAACGAATTTGTGTAAAATTAAATAACCTTTTTCACAAAATGAATGTCACATTTGTCGATAGATACTTTAAGATTTTTTTTCAACATATTTTTTTTACATTTTTATCCTTCGCGGAGCTCTGAGTGAAACAAATTTTATTTAAAAGTAGAAAAGAATATTTGAAGGCCAGATTTTATCTTGCCTTTTTTTAAATTGCTTCCCTTCCTTCATTTTAATGATTTGATTCGTTTTTTTCTACTAAAAAAATACTTCTATTTGAATTTTTAATATTATTTTTGAGCATAAAACCCAAAGTATACTACTTTAATTTTCTAAATCGAAAATTTCATTCGTAATTTACGTTGACAGAATTTTAAGCAAAAGTTTTATTGAATTAAACCACAGAGCATTTTTAAAAAATTTTTTGTTTAAAAAAGACAACTCAAATAAACAATATCGAGCTTTAGTTTCTCAATATAACTTGATTTAGAGAGATAAAAATAAGCATTAACGATACATTTAAATTTTCGTAGTTAACTTTTACATTTCAATTCATTTTGCTTAACTTTTTTTGGGAACAAATTTGAGCCTCCAACTCCACCTCTGTGAACTACACCAACATGTCAAAGTTAGTCAAAAACGTAAAAATTTGGAAATCGATTTTTTCGAGGCGTTGTTAAACTCAAAGCAGAGGTCCCCCAAAGTCACACTATACCCTAACGACGAGTGTGACCTCAGGTCTACCTATCCCCAATTTCATAGGTTCGCAACTGCTCTGGGACCGGAGGAGAAGAATACGAAAAAAAACCACCAAAAACGGTACTTTTTTAACTTTGAAGTTCTGGATCTTTCGAAGCGAAAACTTTTAAGAGGTCATACTGTAGGGTCAAATGTGGTCTTGGACCAAGTTTATATTCCACTCAACAATGGGTCTTTGGGACCCTTGGTCTCTGTTTAAAATTTGAATTGCACAATTTTTTTTGACACCCTGTATTTGTAACCGAGGTTCGATTCGAAACATGTACATTTTACTTTTTTCTGATTCTTTTATTTTACTTTTCTGTCAAACATTTCTCTCTATCTTTTTTCAATTTCCTGTTTATCTCAGAAATTCAATATCTTTGATATATCCGTTATGGCTCTTCTTTGCTTTTGTTATTTTTATTTTAGCCGTCTTTTTCAAAACATTAATTTACCATAACACAAAAAATTTTATCTATGCTTTTCTCTTCCTTATCCCTTTTTTTACTTTCAAACATTTTTTTTACTTTTAAAATATTTTTTATTTGTCGAAAATTGGCAGCTAATAAGATTTTTTATTAAAAAACGAACATCTTTTTTTGAGTTTGATAATTTCAAAGCAGTTAGAACCTTTAAAGCTAAACTCCCAAAAGACTTTTTTGTTATTATATTTAAAATTTTGTTAGTTTTTTTGTAATACAACAATAACAAAGATCTGGAAAAATTTAAACAGGAACGAAAATGTGCTACATTTTTAATTTTAAAAAGTGTCATCAGATTTACAGTGTTGCTTTTTATTTTTGGTGATTTCAACTTTGATCCTAATTCCGGAGTTCAAGCCCCATTTGGATAGGGTTCAGACGACGCTCGAATATTGGAAAACCACAATAACTTTTGTTTATGCTAATTTAATATTGACCAGTGAAAAGACTACTGATCAGGAGAACCAGAAAATTGAGATCTTCACGAAAATGTGACCGTAAATCATCTTAAATTTTTACCAAAATTATTTATGCAAATTTTGACATTCAATTCCGTAGTTAAAAAGCGGCGCTTTTTCGATGATCTTTTGAAAAAAATAACATTCCCTCCGAAGACGGAGGCGCAAAAACCCTGCTGATATGAAGAAATCAGTGTTAAGTTTTTTAAATTTAAAAATGTTCAACATCAAAATTCTTAAGCTCAAACTCTTCGATAGAAAAAGAAGTTGAAAAAAAATTCTTACTCAAAAAACATCCAAGTTTTGAGCTAAAGCAATCACATTTAAAAACCTTGTCAACAAAGTCAATACCCAAATGTAGCCCAAAAAATGGATCAAAAAGCAAATATAAAATAATGATGACGATAATTCACAGGTCTCTGAACTTGCAAGAATTTCGCAAAAATTTGCAAATTATCAGCAAAAAGTTGAAAAAAATCAACGAAAAGTAGAAAACAGCAAAATATCAACAAAAAGTTGAAAATTATCTGCAAAAAGTTGAAAATTATCAACGAAAAAGGATTGCTAAAAAGAGAGCGGGTCTTTGTTTCTCTGCCTCCCGCAAAAACTCGCATTCCTTTATTCTTTTTCTTTTTTATAAAAGCTTTCATTTTTTTTCAACTTCTTCAATTTTTTTTTAAACTCCGGTTTAGAAAACGAAATAAATTTTGGATAAAGTTTGCTTTTTGGAAATCCGCCTTCGGGCTGGTTTGCAAAAAGCTTCCAAGCTTTATCCAAAAAATAAATTTTGGCATTGCTAACAAATTACGTTAGAAATTAGATTTTTTCTGCTTTTTGTTAATTTTTTTCAACTTTTTGCGGATTTTTTTCAACTTTTTGCTGATAATTTTCAATTTTTGGTCTTAAAGAAACAATGAAGAATTGAAAAAAATCAGCAAAAAACTGAAAAATATCAGCAAAAAATTAAAAAATATCATTTATTGTAGATAATTTTCAATTTTTTGCGGATTTTTTGCAAGTTCAGAGACCTGTGTTGCAAGCTATTAAAAATCCTTTTTTTCCAAATCCCTCACTTTTTTCTCTCTTTCATATTTTTTTGGCTGCTTTTCCTTACCATATTTTTTCCCTCTCCATTTCAATTCTATCCTTTCTTTCATCTCTTTTTTGCTGCTGCTAAATCCCAAAAAAGAGCTTATCCGGAAGAAGAAAAAAGCAAAGCAAAGAAGTATAGTGTTTTCAGCCCAAAAAATATCCATAAACATACCACACCTGGATGCGTCACATCCTCTTCTTCACTTCACCATTCTCACCAGATTTCATTTATTCCCATCTAAAAATAAGCTCTTTTTTTACTACTACTATCATCATCAATGAAAATCTCAACAACAGTTATATCTTTTTTTTATTATTTGAATCCTTAAAAAGGATTTCCTTTTTTGTCATAAAAATTTTTTTGAAAGGTTTTTATTTGTTTTTGATGTTTCCCGCCGAAATTTAGTTTTTGGTAAAATTTTTACTTTTAAGTTTTAAAAAATAATTTTAAATACTTTTTAACAATAAAAACACGTTTTTTATCTTCAAAAATATTACAATAAACAATTCAATATTTAAACTTCAAATTTCCCGCCAAATCTGAAATTTTCGCGCCAAGACTTTTTTCACCTGAAAAAGCGATAGTAATAAATTTGCATATCAAAATTTACTTTTTATACAATTCGCAAAAGAAAAACCATATTTTTTTATGTTTCAAATAATATTTAAATGTGTATCAAAAAAGAAATACTTTTGCATTCATATATTTTTTGTTGTTTCCATGGCACTCTTTTTTTCTTTTTTACCTTGTATTTCACCATATTTTCTATATTTATATGTTTTTGGGCCAAAAGCTGAGAAAAGAAAAAGGAAATAGGGGAAAAAAAGGAAGGGGAGAATACTAAAAATATATAATAGTTTTCTAAAAAGGAGAAAAAAAGGTAAGCGACTCTTCCCTTCTTTTTCTTTCTCATTCCAATTACGAAAAAATATCAAGAAAAAAATATTGCGCGCGCTGCCAAAAAAGATTTTTTACATGTGTAATATATTTTTGCGTAAATAGCAAAATTTCTTATGCCCTTTTTTTGTTGGTTGTATGATTTAAATTTATATTTTACATGCTAGAATGAAAACATATTTGTTTGTTAAGTGCTTGTATAATAATAATATGACTAATGAAATACATGTTCTTTGACAACTTTGGTGAAGAAAAAAAACAAGCTTTTTTATTGAAAAGTAGTTGGATTTTAGCATCAAGTCTTTTTAGGTCTATTTAAATCTATTTTTGCGTCAAAAGACTAATGTTAAAATTACCACAAAAAATTTCGTTACTTTTATTAATTTATTTTTTAACATTGTATATTTTATTAATTTTGACCATTTTTTGGTAATTTTGTACTATTTGTTTAAACATCGTCGTTAAATTTGCATATTTGAACTCATAGTTTTTTAAATTTATCGACCTTTTTTATAATATGCAAATTTAAAAAGTTTTTTGGTCTTTGAATTTTTTTTTCTTTTGTCCCCAAAATTTACATATTACTGTAGCCAAAAAAGTGCAACAATGTTTTCTTATTACTGTTTACCACTTTTTTTTGAAAATTAATTAATAAATAATTAATGTCTCTACTTAAAAGTTTACACTCCATTAGACTTTTTACCTTTAGCCTTTAACTTGTAAAATTATTTTTCAACTCATTGAACTTCCTTTCTTCAAATCTTCAAATAATAAAAAAAATACGTAAAAACTAAATTAATTCTTTCTACTTTTTTTTACTTTTTTAATTCCAAATTCTTACATATTTTTGTTGTTGCTTCTTTGATTGCATCAAATATTCAAAAGTGCATTCTAATTTTTTAAAAAGTCTTTTTTAGTTGTATACTTTTTTTTTATTTTCTTGTTTAATTTTAATTAGCAGGTAAAAAAGAAGGATTTCAGTGGTGGCATATATATGGCATATAAAATATGCCGTAAAAAGTATTAGAACAACATTAAGCCTTTTGGGATTTCTTTTCAAATCTCAAATCTCTTTTTCTTCTTCTAACGGATTTATTATAATAGCCACCTGATTTTGGGGTATGTGTCACTTGTAGCAAATATAAAAAAGATTTATTAGTACATTAAAAATAATATACTTTTTCCAGAAGTTTGAGCTTTTAGGTTGATATTTAAGTTGAATATTACTAAAATATTCAGTAACAGTCAAATTTCGGAATCATTAATGATAAATAAATTTTCATAAATGTTATGTCATTTATGCAAATTTTTTAAACATGATATATACATTTTGGGTTTTAATTTTATTTAAAAGCTTTGTCAAATTAAAACAATAATTGCAGTTGCGTTTGTAAAATTTTGCGTAAAAGTGAACATTTATGCAAATTTTTAGATTCATTGGTCTACCTTTGCCGCTTCCCCGACAAGCATCATAGCTTTTTTTAATTTTAAGAATCTTGAATCAATATATTTTTTATATTGCAAAAAAACTTTGTCATTTTTGAAGAAACTTTTAAAAATTCATCAAAAATGCCATCATTCACAAAAAATGTCATTAAACATTGATAATCATTAATATTTGTCCTACAAGAATCCGTGTCATTTTTTATATTTCTTTCTAAAAGTCCATTTCGGAAGAATATTTCGTGCAAAAAAATTTCTACCTCTCTCAAAAAAATATATGTCTCAAAAATTTCTTCTCTTCCACGAATTTTAGTAAAAGATCACAACCTTCTTTGATTCTTTTTACAACCTTGATTAGACATAGACAAATTTATTCATTCATGGCCCATTTTTTTGCTTGTCTGTCTCAAAAATGCATTCAAAAAAGTATCAACCTTTAAAAAATCGAATAAAGGAAACTTCTTGTGTTGAAATGCAAAATTTGAACGTATGTTTTTTTAGCCTTTTTTTGCCATTTTTAACTTTTTTAAATTTTTAAAGAAGGATAAAAAAACTAAAACTAAAATTTCTCCGGATGCAGAGTCTCAAATTTTCGTATATTTTTTTTCAAAAAAGTTTCAATTTTTTTTTTTCTTTTTATTTTATTTTAATGTTAACAAAAAAAATATAGGATTCTGTTGTTACAAATATATCCATATATATTTGTGGATAACGGATATCCAAGGAGAAGTAGTAAACTAAAAAAAAGTGAAGTTTGTTTTTAAACTTCCGTCTTCTTTCTTCTTCTTTCTTCTTCCGTTTCACCTCATTGAATCTTCTTCAAATTCTTTCTTTCTTTTCGAGAGCCAGAGGGATAGGATAGGGTAAAATAAGGGCGAAAAAAATAAATTATATCTATTACTTTCTATTCTATCTTTTTCTTTTCTCGATGGCACTTTAAAAAATTGGCACTCATCTTCATAAAGATATATATTGGTTCCTTTTCAAAAGTAATTCTTCTTCCAAAAAAGAACCGACTCAAAAAAGTAGAAAGAAAAGAAACAATTCAAAACTCACTTATCATTTTTTTTTGGCAAAAAAATAAGTTTTTACTAATCTCCACTTTTTTATTCTTTACTCATTTTTTTAAAAACAACTTTTTTTAAAGTCCTTCTTCAAAAATAATAAAGCAGCAGCCGTTCCAAAAATGGGGCTATAGTTTTTAGAAATAAAAAAAACGGAAATACTTTCTTTTTTGGGGTACTTTTGTTTCTGGAGAAAAAATGATTGTCCTTTATTATTTCATTCTTCGACAAAAAAAATAAGTTCAAAAAGACGCCAGAATTCCCGCAGTCAAAAAACCACAAAACCAAAGTTTAAGCTTTTTTTTAGTTTAATAGCTTTTATTTTAAGAAAAAAGTTTTAAGTCAAAAAATGGAAGCAAAAACATAGAATGTCTTCCCTGCAGGCAGATTGAAAAGTCTGTTTTGCCAAAAAACATATGTTTCTATAACATTGTTTTGGTTGACTCTTTCTCATCTAATTTTGTATTTATGTTTTAAAAATAGACGTCAAAAAGTTAGAAAAAAAATTGTTTATTTTAGTTTGGTGTATTTAAAAAAATGTCATTATTGACATCTGGAGTTCTTCTTTAACAAACATTCATAGGAAAACTTCTTTTTAAAACCCTCCAATTTATGCAAATTTTCTGTAAAACTTTGTTATGTTTTGACCAAATTTGCATAAATATATCGTCTATTCCATTATCAATCATTTGTTGCTATTTTTGATTTCGCAAGAAAGTTCGCGAAGCTGACATTTATCCGAAACTTTCATTTTTTCGATTGTTAAAAAAGTAAGAAAAAAGCGAAAGTCCCTGATTTTCAATAACTTTCGGCTTCGCTAACTTTCTTGGAAATTCAAAAAAGCAGCAAATGATAGATCTCCGTTAAATTTGATTTCGGTTCGTAAGACAATAATCCAGACTTTTGTTCTTCAAAAAATGCCTTCTAAAACATCATGTTCAAAACCTTTAAAGTATTGAAATTTTAGTAACTCTAGAATTATAGCTGTTAATAAACAAATTTTATTACTTCTAACCTATGATTTAGAGTTGTGGGTGGACCACCATAAATATAGTTTGCCTGTGAAAAAATAGCTCTAAAACTGCCATTTAAGTTTTTAAAAAAGTAATTTGTAACACTTTAAAGTTTCATTAATTTAAAAAAAGTATTCTAAAATTTACGAATTATAAGAAACACTGCTTTTTGGGTATTTAACAGAATTAAACATTTTATTAGTTTCTGAAATTTCATTTCAGAAACATTTTATGTACCTGCGGTCATCGGAGGCACATAAAATTTGTCCAAACTGATTGTCCAAGTGGTCAGCAATTTTTAATTTCCTTATTTTCAATAATTATTACTTTTACCACAACATTAAAAAAGAACCATAAATTTGTTCACAAACACTCCCACAAACTATTATAACAACTTTTTTTTCTTTAAGCCAAAGACCAACCATTAATTTTTACAATGGCCCTTCATTTTTTACATTTTTACATTTTCTTTGATTTATTTACAACAACTTTTTTGAAAAACAAAACATATATATTTTTTAAGCCTTTAAAATTCATGTTTTCACAGCAGCCACTATCGATCATCTTTTTTGTCACAATTTTTAATGCCTTTTTTGGTTGCGAAAACCCTTGAAAAGTTTCTACTACCGCGAAAATTTACAGTGTTTGTTTCGTGTCGAGAGAAAAGCAGATTAAATTCACATTTATCATTGCATCTTTTTCATTTTTTAAAAAGAATATAATTCAATTCATTGGGACTAATACTTCAAAAATATTATATTTTATTACTTAAAAATATTGTTTTTAAAAATGCCACGGCATTTTAACAGTTGTTGCAATATTTTTTGAAAAGAAAAGTCGGTGATTACCTTTTTTAATCTTCTTTTTTCTACTTTTTAAAAAAAGTGTATAAAAAGTAATATTTTATAAAATAATTGTTTTTTATATCTGCATTAATAAAATTTATTGAAAATTTGATACCCATTTTTAGGATACATTAGTTTTATGAGAGAATTAAGAAAAGGTGAGAAAAAGTAATAGCTGTAAAGATACATGTATATTTTTTAATGTTAATTATAGCTTGTAGGGAATTAGACAAATGACTAATGTGAAGTAAAATTTGCATTTTTACTTGTTGAGGTCAGTCATTAGCAAAAATGGTTATTAGGTAAATTAAATTTGGCAAAAAATGGAAAATTAGTTTTTTCTAGTTTTTGAACTCCTAAAGACACTGGCACTATTTTGCCAAAAAGATGAAGTATCTCTTGAAAACAATATTTTTTGAGTTTAAAATATCCAAGAACGCAGCAGAATTATATTTTGAAAGGTGTTGAAGCCATTTTGTGGAGGCCGCCTTTGATCTTATTCCGATAGCGGTAAAAGATAAAAGATTAAGGATTTTTGTAATATCGAAAAAACACGAGCTTCTGGTGCCCATGAAAATGTCCATTTATATAGACAATTCATGATTTTTGACTTTTTCAGCTATCCTAATTTTTTTATGTTTACACTTGAATAAATTTTTGTCTATCTTGAAAAATTGCTGAACTATTGATCGAAGACTACAATGTTAGAAAAAAATTTTTAGGCTTCATTTCCTCACTTTTTTTCTCAAAATTGAATGTCTAAAATTTATAAGGCTTAGAAAAAAACTGTTTAAAGGACGAGACCCATCGTGAATAAACTTTTGATACGCAATTTTGATTGCATTTCTCGACGCGAAAACACCTTCATTGGAGCTTGTTTTTTTCTTCACTGCAGCTGCAAAAAAAGAATAAAAAAAGCAGCTCCAATGAGTCCCTGATTTTTGTAAAAAAAAGTTTATTCACGATGGATCTCCTCCTTTAAGAAATTCCAGAACTGTCAAGTTACAGGTGTTTTTTCTGGCACTTATAAGTGCCAGAAGAATTGCTTTAATTAAAACAGTACCATAAAAATAGTGATTTCTGTTTTACCATAGTAATTTATCTTTTATTACCTATCAACTTTATTTATTACAGTTCTTTTTATTGCCATTCATTACTCTTTCTTTCGCATTTGAATAAAGTGTCAAAATCCTTTTTTTAAAGCAAATATTTCTTATTGGAAGCAAAAACCCATCACCATAAAACTTTTTAACTGCCAGTTTTATTTCTTTTATTTCTTTTCACTTTTCATTTTCTCACCACAAAAAATGGAAGTTGTTAAAAATCAACCCATTTCAATTTTCAAAAAAAATCTTTTCTGTTTTTTTGGAATATAACCTTTTAGCTTTTTTCCCGCTTTTTTTGTCTTTGTCCTACTTTTTTTTGTTGGCCTTTTCCCTCTCCTGCCCTGCCCTGCCCTGCCTTGCCCTGTCCAATGTCCAGACATTTTTGGAGAAACAAATTTTTTTGGTGTAAGTTTTTGGTTTTTGTTGACAAAGCAAAAAACATTAAACTACTGCCATTAAGCTTTTTCCTTCTAAAAATTATATTTTCCCTCCAGTCATTCATAGAGGCTATGATAGGTCTCCCCCCTTCAACGACCACAACTACTTTTTTTAGACACATATAAATTTTTACATAAGATTTATGAGATCCCCTTCTTTAGCTTTTTTTTCTCTTTCCTTCCCAAAAAACATTTACTTTTTTTCTGTTCATATCTTTTTTTAAACCTTTAAATAAAAAAATATATAAAAAACGATAGACGGCAAAAAATGAAAGCATTTTAGTCTATGCCTTTTTCCAGGAGAAGAACCTCCAAAAAAATGAGAATTTTGGAAGCTTGAATGATGACGACCTGGTGTCTTCCATTTTTTTTCTCCCTCTCCTGCTTCTTCTTTTTCTTTTTCGGACCATCAACGACCTATATAGATTCATATATATGTATTTATAAATAATTTTTTTGCTCGGTGTCTAAAAAGCATAGTGTTTTTTATAAAAACATGGAAAAAGCGAAAAGAATGTTGTTTTTTGATGGTAGTTTTTGGAGAAGGAAGAAAAACGATGAAAGAGTTTTAAAAAGTTTTAAAGAGAGAAAAAAAAACAAAAAAAATATCCCAAAAAAAGTTTTTTTTCTTTACTTCATCACACGCGATGAGCTGTTTCTAGGGACAACGAAAGAGAAGAAGAAGAAGAATGATGATGAGAAATAAATATGTTGTCGTAATTCATTTTTGGGGTCTTCTTTTTTTTAAGGCATATTTGAATCTTATTAAATGTTTTTTCTTATTTCTTGTGTGATTTTTGATTTTGATGATAATTATTATGTTTATTTTTTGATGACTAAAAATGGGTATGTCTGGGTATGACATAAATATGATTTATGTTAACCCCTGGGGGAACTGTGATGTTATCGTGTTAGCTTTTCTTTAATTTTTTGTAATTGTTTGATTTTTAACTATCAATGGTTACTCCATAAAATGCTATTTTAATAATATTTTATAAAAGTATCCCAGTATTAATGTCCGAACGTTACTGACTCAAAAAAATATAATTTCAATGTATGTAAATTTTTCTTACAACAAGTGGCACAAACTACCACAAAGCCGAGGTACTTCTGTGTGTCATTTGTTAATTAATTTTATCATTTTTTAGAAAAAAACTCATTAAATGTCTTCTTTAATTTTTTAAAATAAAAAAAGTAATAATTTTTTATATTCATATTCTGTGCCACTTAATTAAGTAAAAATTTGCATATCATCAGTTTTCTTTCAAAAAAGTTTTAAAGGACTGTCCAGATCTGACGTCAGCAAAAAGAACCCCTCCCCACCCTTACCGTCAAATGTTTTCCTTTGATCTTTGCCGCATTTGAAATGAGCGTCAGATTTGGCTTGACCCCTCTCCCCCATAAAAGTGCTGACGTCAGATCTGGACAATCCCTAATCATAAAATGTATATATTTTAAATAAAGGCAGATTATGCCTAAAAACGCCAATCATTGCTATCACAACTTTTCATAATTTCTTCATTTTTGACACCTTCTCAGACCCATCAAAGCCCCTTTAAAAAACGTAAAACAAAAATCCGTCATCAATTTCCCTCAACAACCCCCTTTTTATACTTCCCAGACATTCAACATTCCACCATTTTTGAGTCTTCCTTTTTAAAAACGTGACATATTTTTTTGAAACAAAAATTTATTAGTAATGATTGAACTTTTTTTTGCTTTGCTTTTGCAATTTTTGACGAAAGAAAAATATTTTTGTCTTGAAAAAGTTTTGTCATTTTTTGTCTCTTTTTTTCAAAAAGCTGAGATTAAATTTCAAAAAAAGTTTTTGTTTAACACTTTTTTATTCTTCTTTTTTGACATGAGCTTTTTGAAGGACTTTTTTCTTTAGGTGATTAGTTTTTGTTTTTAATTTTTAGTTATCGTTGTACTATTATATAAAGATATTGTTATTTTAGGAAACATGCTTAATTTTATTCTTAAAAATTAATATTTTAATGATAATTATTCTTGCGGAAACATGCAAATTTTTCTTAAGGCAGATATTTGTGTCAATTTTATGCCAAGGATTACTATCATTTTAGAAGTACTAATAGTATCAATCATAAATTTGCATACATATAAATTTATGCAAATTTTTTTGATAAATGATAATAAGTTACTTACTCAGTATAAGACTACTAACGTCAAATTATGCTAATTAATTTTTTGGTTTTGAGATAACTATTTTAATGTCGGGGATAATTTTCGTTTTTAAAATTTGTACTTTATGCAAATTTCGTCAATCATAAATTTGCATAATCCTAAAACGGTGTTACATGGGCTAAGGTTTCTGACCTCAAAAATAATAGCATCTAGCAAGTATTGAATTTTTAAAAAAAGTAGTTTTCTGTTTGTAATTAATTTTCTTATTTTTATTTTTTTACATATTTTAAAAGCTGAAAAAAGTTGTAATTTCTTGTAAAATTACTTTTTTATTACTCTTTGAAGCAGTTTTTGGTCTCTGATCCTTTTTATCCCATTTATTTTAGCATATAAAAATTTTTCAACTTAAAAAAAGGTACCCAGACAAAAATACTCCTAAGCAAAAGCAAAAAATTACGACATTGCTTTAAAGTTACTTATTAATATTTTTTTCATTACTTTTTTCTTTACTTTTTTTCTTATCCTTTTACTTTTTGCTTGACTACATTCGAAAGCTCAAATAACGGACACCTGTCAATCTTTTTTTTGCCAACTTTAGACTGAACAGGATGAGTGACTGCAGAGGGGGATAAATATTATCCTTTTGAAATTTTATATCTTAATTTTCATGAGATAGCGGATTTGTCATGCCATGGCATGATAAAAACATCAAGGATTTGTTACTTCTCAAAATTTGCATAAAAACTTTTTTTATTGACTGATCATAGGTTTTATAGATTGACAGAGGGATAAATAATATTCTAGTTTTTAGTTAAGATATACCATAGTCGTGCCACGGCATGGATGTAGTTATAAACATATTGTTTGTTTTTGCAACAAAATTTGCATAAAATTTTATACTGACTGATCAGAGTGGTAAAGGTTATCGGAGGATAAGAGATATCTTATTTGTCATAAACCCTAAAACATGACCATGCCAGGGCATGGCATTACATGGATATAGTTATCCTACAACAACAAAAAAACTTTATTTGTTTTTGCTACTACTAATTTACATAAAATTAAAACTTTTGTTAATTTGATATCTCTTTCTTTGTTTTTCTTCAACATTTTTTGCCGAAAACAAAGTTGAAATAAAAACAGAGATTTCAGAAATCTTTAAAATCCTTCTTCTATTAAAACTAAACCCAAACAAGAAAAAAAACAAAGCGTTTCCTTTTATTTTTTCTTTTGTTAATGCATTTCTGACAGGCATTGGGCTTGCTTAAAATTTATTTTCTTTAAGGGGATAAAAAAAATCTTTGCAGCTTTTCCCCTCAGGCTATATCTCTCCTTTGCTTTGCTTTGAAAGTCAATGACTGAGTTTTTTTGTTAAGTTGGTGACAGACTTTTTTGCTTCTTCTCCATTTTTTCCCCAACCCTATTGTTTCAAGACAAGAAGGAAAAAAGAGATGTGTTCAACTTTTTTTTGTCTTTATTTTGTGTTCCTTGTTGCTTCTTCTGCTCATCTATTTATTATCAACAGAGACAAAAATAAAAAAAAAGGAGAAAAGAAATGCCAAAACTTTGTCACATTTGTTAAAAAACAAGAAAAAATAAAAAATGGGAGAAAAGAAGAAAGAAAAAGTTAGTCATTATTGACCATGGTTTTGGTGTTTATTGTTTTAAAACTACTTTAGTAACGATTTTTTGGGCTATAAAAAGTTTTATTGGAGCGAAAAAGATGACGCAACTTTTTGATTTGTTGAAAATTTAAAATAGGATACTGTGAACTAGTCTTTAATTAATTAATAATGGTTTTGGGTGAGATTTATGGTTTTATGTAAATTCTTTTGGTGGCAATTATTTTATTTTAGTTTCAGAATCAACAATTACTGTAATTATTGTTACCATTTTTTGGATAATTTAAGAACCCATTTTATTAAACATTTCCATATTGCTTTATTTAAATTTGTTCCAAAATCGATATTCAATTTTTTAATGCCTGGTTTTTGTCTTGACGTGATTAATTACTGTAATTTATTTTGTCCTAACGCGAAAATGACAAATTTTATAATCCTAAAATCTATTGTTTTAATTAAAATTTCTATTTTTAGCATTTCCTTCCATTTTTTATTCAAGTTTCTTAAAACAAATATAATTCCTTCGACATTGTTATACAAATAATTTCTGGAGGGATTTTGGAAGGATTTAATTTTTCATGTCTTATTGCCTCTTCGACGGCATAAACGCGGATGCCACAGCGTGCTTTAAAACATCTTTGTATTCATAAAAATCGCACCACTTCATCAACGCTTCAAAACAGCTTTAAAAATTTACGACGAAAGCGAAGATGGTGGTGGCAAAACGTGGACTTGTGGCCCCCCAAAATACATTCCTTGAAAATGTTATTCGTCGATGTAATAATACTGGTATAATATCTCCATATCCTGGATATACTAAATCCGCCTTAAAAAATTTTTAGATTGCAGTTTTATTCTTGCAAATGCCCAAATTATTGATTATCCAATTGTATATTGTAATGAAGGATTTTCAAAGATGGTTGGATATTCTCGGGCTGAAATTATGCAAAAACCTTGCTCACTTTCATTCATGTACGGTGATCAAACGGATCCTGTCTCAATTCAAAGGATACAGTTTTCACTTGATAATAATCGAACCGAACAAACTGAAATTGGATTGCATAAAAAGAACAGTAAGCATTTTTCAGGGGTTGGATTTGGCACTGAATCACTTTTTGCCAAAATAGTATAGTAACATAAAAATTTGACAATTTTTGTTACTCTCACTTTTTTTTCAAAAATAAGTTTTTTTGCTTAAATTTGGCATTAATCCCTCCTTGCCAAACTTGGCATTCTTAACATTTTGCCAAATCAGTATAGTAATCTTAAAATAGCAAAGTTTAACTACTTCTTGTTACTCTTACTATTTTCATTCTCTCCTCAAAAAAATATATCCCAATTTTATATGCCTCATTTAACATATCCCCATTTTTATGTCATTGTCTCATTTTCAATGCATTTTTTATTTACATACTATTTTATTTTATTTTTCAGAGGCTCAAATATGGCTCTTAGCTCATATTGCCCCAATAAAAGATGATAAAGATAGGGTGGTATTGTATCTGTGTCAATTCAAAGATATTACACCATTAAAACAACCTCTTGGAGATGAAGACAATAAAATATTAGGATTAAGCAGAATATTACAAATAGCAAGGCTGGCGAAATCACGGCAACAATTTAATCAAATTGAAACCAAAGATTTGCATAAATCTGCATCAGCACCAGCATCATCAAATTTTAACCAGGTAATTTTTTCATATCCTTTTTTTCTTTCTAAAGGCCCAGCCTCTATTGCTTTCTATCAAAATGGGAAAGGGGGAAAGTGGTTTTGAAAAGATATCGAAGATTTGATAGTAATCGAAAAGTGAAAAAATTGAAAAAATGTGTTACTATTAAAAAATGATAGTAACTCAAAAATGCATCCCTTACAAAAAACTGTTACTCTCACAAAAATGATAGTAATCTAAAAAGGCCAACTTTTAACAAAAATGTTACTCTCAATAACTGATAGTAACAAAAAACTCAAACTTTACAAAAATCTGTTACTCTCAAAAAATGATAGTAATCCAAAACGCTAATTTTTGCAAAAATCGTTTACTATCATCTTTGATCCAAAACCATTTTCCTTCTTTTCCCTCGACCCTGCCTTACTAACTCTACCTATCCACCCAAAATAAAATTCAATTCAATTCAAAAAAACTATACCAAAAAACCACTCAAAAAAGATGATGTCGCTTGTTTTTTCCCTTCTTTTGTCTTTCAATTGCACTACTTTTTTAATTGCAAAAACGTTTTTAACTAACAAATTTTAAAGTAAATGTAAAAATTTTACTTTTTTAAAACTTTTTGTGAAACGTTACTATTTAAAGTTTTTTTTATCTCTCTATTTTTTTTGAATATGTTTGAAATTTGAATATTTATATATCTCTACTTTTTTCTTCCTTTGGGCCCCCAATTCGCACCCCTTCACCCTTTGTTTTTATTTTTCAAGTGGATTACAATTAACCAGCAGCTGATGAATCTTGGTGACTATTTACTTCCAAGATATCGACAAGAAACTCCAAAAACTTCATCAAATATTATATTACATTATTCAACATTCAAAACGATATGGGATTGGTCAATTTTGGCTTTAACATTTTATACAGCTTTCATTGTTCCATTCAATATAGCTTTCAATAAAAGGGATCAATTCAATGGCAGAATTGATATGCTTGCAATTTTGGATTCTGTTGTTGACGTAATATTTTTTGCTGATATTGTGCTAAATTTTCATACAACTTTTGTTGGACCGGGTGGTGAAGTAAGTAAAAGTTTAAAAAATCTTAATACTAAATGATTAAAATTATGCAAATTCGCACATCAAATTAATATAAGTTTTTATTTAAAAAGTTATAGTAATCCAAAAATGGAAAGTTTCAGAAAAACGTTACTATCAAAAATGAAAGAAACTCAAACCTGACAATTGTTACTCTTATAAAGTGAGAGTAATCAAAAAACGCTAATTTTCGCACAAATATCTTACTATCCAAAAAATGATAGTAATCGAAAAATGCGAACTTTAAAAAAAGGTTACTCCCAAAATCGATAGAAGCTTTAATGCACAGTAAAAATATAATTGGCATGTGCTGATTCATTTTTAAGCATTTTAATCCTATATTCATAGCAATTACATTAGTCAACATAAAATTATGAACATTTTTTACTTTTTTTCAGATTTTATTTATGCAAAATTTGATCCTTAATTAGCTGCAATTGTTATCACTTGCTTTTTGAACTTTTTAGTCTTTTTTATTAATCTATATCTCAATAATCCAGCTTTGATATATCTCACTGCTTTAAAATAAGCTTAAAATAAAGCAATGGCATTTTCATAAACTAAAAAAACAAATAAAATAGCTAAACATATCTGTTTTTGGTACATTGCCCTTTTCCATCTTTACATGTTTATATTTTTGCATAAACACGTGTAAAAAGGCTTAAAATCAAAAAAGCAGCAGCATCTAAAAACATGTTTCATTTTTCTCTTCTTAAAGCTAATGCCGGCTGTTTTTGTTTATGTAATTTATTGGTGTCATTAAAAAAAGGCAATTTTAAAGCAAAAAAAGTGATTTGTTTCTAAAACAAACGAGCAAGCTAAAAAACTAACACCTTTAAATCGTCAAAAAAAATGGTGAAGGTTAAAAAAATAAATGTGTGGTGGCAAACAAAAAAATGAAAGGATGCTGCCGATGATGATTGATTAGGTGTTGCAGTTAGGCTCCTGCAGGAAAAGAAAAGGAAATAAAAGCTTAAAAAATGTGGCTGATGACGCAAAAAGGGATGAGTGGGAAAAACACTGGAATTATTTCCGGCTTCTTAAGTATTTCATAAAAACAATAAAAAAGTGAGCATTTTTGAAATGGACACTTTTAAAAAATTAACAGCTAATCAAAATCGAAAAAATCGATAACAGTAATCTAAAAAATGCGAGTTTTGCATAGATTTGTTACTCTCAAAAGTGACAGTAACATAAAAATGAAACTTTAGTAACATGCTGTTACTCTCATATAATGATTGTAAACTAAAAATACAAACTTTATCAAAATTTGTTACTCTCAAAAATAACTAATAATCAAAAAAGGCCCTAAAAATACAAAAAAAATCAATTTTAAATTGTCTTATTGTGTATGAAAACATAAAAATTACAGTACAAATCTACAAATTCAATAAAAAAATATTAAAAAAGATCGGGCTCAGCCGGTGATCGAAACCGGGACCTCTCGCACCCAAAGCGAGAATCATACCACTAGACCACTAAGCCATATTTTCTCTGGGTCAAAAAATGACACTTGAAAAAATTCAAGAAATTAAAAAAAATTATAAGAAAAGAAAAAAATTTGATTGGTCATTCTTTTTTTCTTTGACCCCTTTATCGTTGACACATTTTCTTCATTTCATTTCTTTTGTTCAATTCTTTTATTTTATTGTTAAACAAAATTTTTGAGGGTTACGAAATCATGGCTGAGTGGTCTAGTGGTATGATTCTCGCTTAGGGTGCGAGAGGTCCCGGGATCGATCCCCGGCTCAGCCCGAGATTTTTTTCTTCTTTTCATTATTAATTATGCAAATTTTAGGTAGTAATAGAGCCATCTGTAATTAGAAGAAATTATTTTAAATCATGGTTTATCATTGATTTATTGTCGTGCCTTCCATATGATTTATTGTATATGTTTAAACAGGATGATGAGGTACTGTAATCAGCTATTACTGTAATTTACAACTTTTAATATTCATATTTTTCAGAGGATAGGATCATTATTCAGTGCCCTTAAAGTAGTGAGGCTATTAAGGCTGGGACGAGTTGCAAGAAAACTAGATAATTATTTAGAATATGGAGCTGCCACTTTATTATTATTGTTATGTGCATATGTGTTAGTTGCACATTGGATGGCATGTGTCTGGTATGCCATTGGTGAACATGAAGTTAAAATGCGAATGATGGATCCATTTATTCCTGATGGATGGCTGCTGAGGTTATCAAATGACCTCAAAAGTCCATTCAATTTTACGGCTTCAAGTCGAACAAGAATTGTTGGAGGTCCTGATAAATCTTCATGTTATATATCAGGTACAGGTTTAATTGACTAAAACGGATAAATGGATATATTAAATCCATCTGGAACAAAAATGTATTCGGGTTTTTACTATGTTCGGTTTGAGTATATAGAAGATAGTGATAAATAAATTATGCAAATTTAGTTTCCGGGTATGATATATCCGATTGTTAAAATAGTTTAAAATCAGATTTTTGGGATTTTGTATATCTCTTAAAATCTTGCTTGATATTTTTTTAAGCAATTCTTACAGTTATGCAAATTTTTTCTAATCTGGCATGCCCATTTTGTAACGGATATATAAAATCCAATTTTGGGATTATGGATATCTTTTTAGTTTTACAGAGTTTATTTTATTTAATAGAACTAGTTACTTCGTTATGCAATTTTTTTTGGGATTTTAAATTTCCATTTTATCCTCTCAAATTAGATTTTACTACTAATTTTTTAGCCCTTTATTTTACCATGTCATGCATGTCCACAGTCGGGTTTGGAAATATTGCATCAAACACAACAAATGAAAAATTATTCGGAGTTTGTATGATGATTATTTCGGCACTTTTATATGCAGCTATTTTTGGTCACATGACAACTATTATACAACAGATGACCTCTGCTACAGTAAGATATCATGAAATGATTACAAATGTTCGAGAATTTATTAAACTTCAAGAAGTTCCTCGAGAATTGGCTGAAAGGGTTATGGATTATGTGGTAAGTTCTGGCATTCTTGGGAATTTGAAACGGGTTTTGCACGAAATAAGTATGCTTTGTCTTCTTTCCCTTTTTCTTTTATTGATAAGAGAAAACTTTAGTTCTTTAAAATTATTAATGGTTCAAGTACTTCTCCGCTTTTTTTTTTGATTCATTTTAAAACAGTTGTTAACTATTTATTTCCTTTAAAATATTTAAATTAAACTTTAAAATTACCAAAATATTTAAAATCAAATGTTTACTATCTTTTTTAAAGAAAACAAAAAGGGTTTTCTTCGGCATTGCTAGACTGATTTCAAAATACATATTTTGATTGCTTTGAAAATGATGCAATATTTTACACAAAATATTCGATTTTACGATACCAACACGAGTTGTTGGTAAAAAAGTTTGTAAAACAAAAAATTATCGATCAAAAACTTTTATAAATTCATTTATCTATTAATTGATTTTTTGTAATAAAATGTAAAAAATAGTGATTAAATTAATCATTTTTTACAAGAATGATTAATTAAAATGTCTTTTTTTCTTAAATAATGGTTGAGGAATTTTTATGCAAAGTTTATTTGCGATTTCAATGAAAAAGTAATAATGTTTTTGTTAAAATGAAATCAGTATAAAAATGTTAAAATATTCAAAAAAAGCAGTTTTTAAAAGTATGCTTTTTTGAGCAAAAGAAAAAGCATTTTTTTCGGCAGCTAAAATCAAATTTCTTCTTTTTCTTCTTTGAATTTGTTTGCGCAAAAATGTGCCGCTTTCGAAATACTTTGAGCAGGTGAAAATTATTTAGAAAAAACTGCAGTGTTTTATTGACGTAAACAGTGCAGTCTTTTGTAAATAATTTTTTATCGCAATAAAAATTTTCGATTAACAACTTTTTAAAATATATGAATCTGTATGTTGATTAATTTTTTTATCAGAATAAAATGCAATAATTGGTGATTTAAAAAATTTCTTTATAACAAGATTGATTGATTAAACTGTCTATTTTTTCTTAAATATTGTTGACTGGACGTTCAATATATAAAATTTAACAATTTCTGATTTTAATAAATCTTTTAAAATAATAAAATTTTTTAAATAAAAATTTACGCATATGAAAAAACAATAAAATATTTAAAAGAAAATGCATTGTAAAAATATGCTTTTTATACCAAAAAAGAAAGCAGTTTTTCGGAACTAAAATCGAATGTCTAATTTTTCTTCTCTGATGTGTAATAGTTTTTTCATTTTGTCTTTATTTGTACAAAAATGCGACGCTTTCGAAACACTTTTTGCAAATGTAAAACATAAAAAAAATTGCTAACCCGCGAAAGTATCATTAGGCAAACCATTCATTGCAGAATTTGTAAAAAACTGCGCTTTTTATGATCAAAGAAAAAAGTGATAAAAAGTTAAAATATGATTTTCAGTAATAAACCAATCTTATTTTTGATTTCTACGGTTAATTTTGAGCTTTAAAAATGCTTTTATGATCCAAATAAAATTTTAAACATTTTTAAGAAATTAAAAATATTATTTTCACATATTTATTGTTTTGATAATTATTCCGCTTGGTTTGTGTTGTGTAAATTATATTTTCTTCTTTTTTCGGATTAATGTTTTTTGTATAACAAAATATTTGATTAAATTTAAAATAGAGCTAAAATATTAAAAAAAGAAGATCGATGAATCGATTCATAAAAAAATTTTTTGGACACATTTCTTTTTGCGAACATTGCTTTTCGACAGCTGCACAAAAATATGCGGTTTATTTTTTTCCATTTTTGTGTAAAAGGGACGAACATCAAATGACTTTTTTACTAATGTAACGACAAACAGTCGTTGAATCTTCGAGTTTAAAATTAGATTTTCTTTTGAATATTTTAGTAAGAAATACACATTTGTTTTGTTGCTTTTAAAATTACTGGGTATTTCGAAATTGAATATTTACATAAAAATTAAATTTTATTCTTCAATTCTTCAAACTGACAATTTCATTATACATGTAAATTTAAAAAATTTAGGTTGTTATATTATTTCCTCATAATTTATGATTTATGATTAATGTAAAATTTGCACATTTATTTAAAAAACGTTTACCTACTTTTTCGCAGAAGCTTCTGAACAAAAAAAACTTAAAAAACACATTCTCTTTTTAAAATTTATTGATTTCTTTTCTTGTTCATTGCCACAGGGCACGCGACATTTTCTTTTCCTTTTTTTCTTTCATAAAAAATTTTGTTTACTTCACTTTTTTCTCTCACTTACTTTTTTAAACCCACACATTTCCCAGTTGTTATATATTTTTATGGGTGGCATGTTTTCATCAATCCTTCGAAAATTTCAGGTCAGTACTTGGGCAATGACGAAAGGGATTGATACCCAAAAAGTGTTGGGATATTGCCCGAAGGATATGAAGGCGGATATTTGTGTACATCTTAATCGAAAAGTCTTCAATGAACATTCATGCTTTCGGCTGGCATCAGATGGTTGTCTTCGTTCACTTGCAATGTACCTTGAATCTAATCATGCTGCCCCTGGGGATTTGCTATATCACACTGGGGAATCTGTTGATGCCCTTTGGTTTGTGGTTTCTGGATCGTTGGAGGTGATTCAAGATGACGAGGTTGTGGCAATCCTCGGCAAAGGTGATGTATTTGGTGATGAATTTTGGAAATGTGCCAAAACTGGACAATCTGCTGCAAATGTTCGAGCTCTAACTTACACAGATTTGCATATGATAAAAAAGGAGAAGTTGATGGAAGTCTTGAATTTTTATAAAGCTTTTGCAAATTCATTTGCAAGAAATTTGGTGCTGACTTATAATTTAACAAATCGGGTATGTTTATTTTATTATCATTAATTATGTGTTTTGCTTTGGTGATAAAAATAAGAGGATTATGGATTTTATATATCCCTTTAAAATCTCAAATGGCATTTTAAGAGTATTCGTTATTAGCTCCTCTTAAATAGACAAATCCATGAATTTTATATATTCTATAATATCTGTGTTTATAAAAATATGCATAATTACTTAAGTATCGGATTTTATATGAGGATATCCGATATCCGTATTTATCACTTCTCATCCGTAATTAGTCTGCTGATCCCCAGACATCTTATTATTTTTTGGTCAGAGAAATATGCAAATTTTATAATAATGATTAAACGGATATTATATATCTATTTCTGAAAATCGTTAAATGGATTTATCATAACCCTTACTTTCCCTACCCAAAAACAAAACTTTGAAAAAAATTTGAATATCACCTAAGCAACATACAAATCATCCTAAATCCCCTCTGAATTACAGTAACCCATGATGAAATCACACTAACATATTTTCAGCTAAAATTCCGAAAAGTGATGGATGTAAAACGTGAAAAAGAGCTTGATGAAAGACGAAAAAATGAAAAGCTTGAAATAAGCGAGGATCATCCAATTCGAAAATTACTTGCTCGAATGCGTGAACGTCATGGCACTCGAATTATGCCATCCTCATATTCAAATGATATTGAACGAGTAATTATTTAAGGCTACAGTAACTTTTAATATGCAAATTTTTTAGGGTCGACATGATTACGGTATGAGTCGAACAACTTCAACCCAGTCAATAATGACCACAACTATAGATGAAACAAATCCAAATGCCCTCCAGCAACAAGGAGGATTTGGTGGTGGTGGTGGTCAAAGAACTCCGCTTTTTTCAAGACGAAATAAATCTCCAATGATGCGCGGAAAAACCATGGATGACAGTGCTGCAGAAGGTGGGAAAACTGGTCGAATGGATGGAAATGGTGGTGGATTACGGGCATCCTTTGGGGATCGAAATGGTCGATCTTCAGCTTTATCACATTATGGTGGTGATTCACAGGTACGGTTACAGTATACAATATATGCAAATTTGTATATCTCCTGTGGGCTTACAGTATGCTGATATGCAAATTTGAGAGTACTTTTTAACATAAAAAATAAACAGAATATGCATACTATGCAACTGTTTATAATTGTAAGCTATAAAACTTATCTTTTTCTACGGCATGCCGATATGCAGATTTTAAAATTTTATGTTTGCATTCAACTTGCAAAAAATCAAATTTCAGTGTATTCATATGCAAATTTATATTTCAGTTGTGGGCTTACACTATGTTGATTTGCAAATCTTATCGTTATTTTTGATATAAGAAATATAGAAATTTGCATGTTATGCTTCGTATTTTTGTATTTGCAATTTAAAATTTGCCTTTTTTGATGCATGTCCATATGCAAATTTTAGCAACTTCACGATGAAATTTAATATGCAAATATGCAAATTTTTAATGTCGTTTTTGCAATGCAATTTTTTAATTAAAAGTTAACACAAAATTTGCCAATATGCAAATTTTTTATTTAAATTTTAATAACCTCGAAATATTTTCAGGATTGGGGTCAAGTAAAACGTGAAATTCAATACATGTTCGAAGGAGTAAATGAAAAATTCAATGCAATGCAAAAGTTTGATTCCCGACTTGCAAATATCGAAAGATTGTTACAAAATTTGGCACAACGTCAACCTGGTGGTAAGCCTGAACCCCCAAAACCAGAACCCCCAAAGCCCTTAGATACGATAGATGAAGACTGGAATGTTTATTCAACTTCAACCAGAATTTAATATAATAATTTGATTAATTTTGAGATAGACTTGTTTTCAATCATTCCATTCTTTGAAACACTGTTACAAAAGTGTTACAAATTTTTAATAAAGCTTAAATTACTGTATTTTTTACAACTTGGACGATCTTAGCTCAAAATTAAGTTTTGCAAATTTACATAATTTGTTTAAGTTACAATAGTCCGTCCTTAAAAAAGTTCTGTCCATGTCCTTCCATTTGTTTTATGCAAATTTTTGACTGTTTAACTTTGTGGCTATAGTACTAATATAAGAATTAAGCAAATTTTGACTATGAAACTTTAAGGTTTTTATTAATAATATTTTATGCAAATTTTTAACTGAATTTTATATAGATTTATTTTCCCCTAATTTATGCAAATTTTTAACTTTACATAATACCCTTATCCCCTCCTAACACTAACTAATCTCTATCTTTAAGGTACAACCCCTTCAACGATTCCAATGGATGTTTATGCAAATATGGGTGGCACTGGAGGTATGGGTGGTGGATCATCCCCATACCCATATGATCCATCTGAACCACCTGAACGTCGTCCTGTTCCTCCACTACATCTTAGTATAGATTCTTTAACAAATTATGTAGATGATTGTGAAACTGCCTCAGGGGGTATTCCTCCTGTTCCCCTATCAACAGCAATGATTGGACCTCGAGGTGGTGGTGTTGAACCATCCCAACCGGGTCCATCCTTATCATTATTACATCAGGTACCGCATATCCATATTGAGCCAGAATCCGATGAATCACGGCATCGAAAAGCTCCAACTCGGAAGCGGCAATAATAATACTTTTTAATATTTGTTTCAATTATTGATTTTTTTGCTCAACTTACATTCCCACAAACTCTTTTTTTGTTTATCATTTGTAATTCCCTGAAATTTTTATCATTTTTTGTTGCTTTCAAAGAAATAACAAAATTAATTTTAATAAAGAATTTATTTATTGCAATTTATTTTAACAAGTTTGATAACAAAATATGATAATTTTATTGGCAGAAATGTTTTTGGTCTCGTATGTAACTTGTTGGTAAAAATATTCTATGTGTGGCTTTCATGTTTTCATCGTTCCAAAAATTTACATACAAATTTTTTGTCAGCCATAATAATTTTGCTGATATCGATGATATAAAAATTATAGACATATAAAAATTATACTGTGGCAGGAATTTGTCAACGAAAATAATATGTGAAATTTGGATAAAAAATTAAAATGTTTAATGGAATTGTTTGAAAATATTATTTTCATTCTTTATTTTTTCCTACCAAAATTAACTATATATTAATAAACGAGTTAAACAAATTAAACACCTTTTAAACAAAAATATTCAAAAAAAAGCTTCGAAGACTACGTCTTCCAAAAAATAGTGAGCTTATTTTTTTGTTAGATCAAATGTCTTATTTTTGCAGTGTCTTGTTTGCTCTGCCCAGTTATTAGTATTACACAAAAAATGATGTAATGTACGAAAAACTGCATGTTTTAAATTTTGTTGCAAAAAAACCAAAGATTTAAAAATTTTTAACTTCAAATTGTGTTGAAGGAACAATAATGAAAAAATTACAATTTAAATTCAAAATATTTTGTGCTTAAAATCATTTTTATCAGCTTTTGTAAATCCTTCAGCAATCAAAATAACATATTTACTTATGCAAAAATGCAAAAAATAGATTTTTAAATATTGCATTATTTGTTGGAACGGAAATATTTTAAATCATGTTTTTAATAGATTATTTTTTTTGTATTGATAAACTTATTTTGATGGTAACATAAAACCGAACTTCAAAAGCATTCAACATAATTTTTAAAATTTTAAAAAATAACCACAAAAAAAGTAGGCAAATAAAATTTTCATGACATTTTCTAGTTTTGCTAAAAATAAAGTTTGTTTTCGTCTCGGAAGGGTGTGAGCAATCAAAGGATTAAATTAAAAATTTTATGCGATGCAAAAGTTTGTTTCCAGACATGCAAATATTGAAAGAATGTTGCAGATTTTCATCAATGTAATTTAAAAGATTTAATTTTTTTAAATAATTTATGTTAATTTCATGTGTTCTGTATTCATTTCATTTGTCAACTGCCACAATTATATTTCATAAAAAAGGGCTGGTTTTATTTGAATAAATAAAAAAGATACTAAATTATTCAAAATTAAAATAAAATGAAACAGAAATTTTTTGATTTTAAAGAAAACACCAAAAAAGCTAGCGTCTTTTAGATGGTTGCAATCGCAAATTCATCTTTTTTTTAATTTCGTGTTTTTGGGTTTTGCATAAAAAAGAACAATTTTTTTTGTTTTTTTTTGGTCCATTTTAAAAAGATACAAAGTTTTCGGTTTTGAATATTTCGGTGCTTTTTCGCCTTTTTGACTTATTTTTAAGGCTTTCAATAGAAAACGTCAGAGATAAACTAATACTGCACTAGAATTCTGCAATTAATATAAAAACTGATCATTGATTTTTCAACGCGTGTTTTGTCTAATTAAAAATTGTATTATGTTGAGTTTTCCCTTTTTTGGTGTATTACGTTTTAATTAATACAAAAATAGAGCTAAATCCCAAATTTTTATTTAAATATTTAAATAATAAATAGAATAAAAAAATTCTGAACGAAAGGAAACTTTTTTGTGTTCGAATCTCTATTTTTTTCAGATTTTATTCATGAACATAATTATTTCATGATTCCACAAAAAACGAATTAGTCACTTTTAAAAAAAATTTTTGAATCTTTTTTGAACAAATGATTTTTTTGTGAATATTGAAAATATCAGTGAAACTTTTTTAGAAAAAATAACCGTTGTACAACTGAAAAATAACTTTTATTTATTGTGTTGAAGATACACCAAGCCACGATCATTGAAATCTAACATTTTTAGGTTTTTGTGGATGCTTTGAAAAAACAAATTTTTGAAAGAAATACAGTTTTTAAGGTAATTTTTAACAGAATACTTTTTTGCTCTCAAAGCAACAATTTCGTCAGCGAAAAAAAAAAGAAAAAAAGGATGATGATCAATTTCTTTTTTTCGTAATCTAGACAGCTTTTTGTGCAAAAAAAATTGATTTTAAGAGCGCTCAGAAATGGAAGAAGAAATATAGTTTAAAAAATGTCAGTTTTTTAAACGTTGAAACGGATTTTTTTACTTCTTCTCTATTTTTTTAGACTTTGAACAGTTTTTTTTTAAAATATTTTATTACAGTAACAAATTTTTTAAGTTTTTTTGAGCAAAAAACGTCATTTTTTCACTCAAAATCATGAAATTTGTTAAAAAATATAAAGTTTTGAAAAATGGATCAGCATCCATTAATAAATAAAAACAAAATTCAAAACCTATCATAAATGTGTTCAAATAAAATGATTATTTTCATCACCATTCTGTCCATTTTTATCAGTTGTTTACAATTATTTTCTCAAATTGTTTTTTCCTCAGGTCAGCATTTTTAATATTTCAAAAATTCTAAAACTTCGCAATTGTACAATGTTTCATTAAAAAATTACAGACAACATTTTTAATATTTTTTTTAAAACAGTACTGAATTTCAAACGCAAGAGTAAAAACAAATATTTTTGAGAAACTGAAGGAAATTCAGGCATATAATGTGTAATTGATGCCGCAAATTTAAAAAACACCTTTAAAATTTTTAATGGTTTCAGAAATCAGTGTTGTTTCTGAGTTCACTTATTCTTCGTTAACAAATTTTGCTTTGCTTTTTTTAATTAATTTAAACTAAAGATTAGTTAAATTCAAAAATTTATGTATTAAAAAAATATATTTGAAAGTCTGCGTTTGCAAAAAATATAGAATTTGTTTTATGAAATATCCGATTTTGTTATGTCTGGACTCTGACGAGCCATTCCATAATAAAACTTGTTGCAAAAATTTTGAAATATAAAATGACAATTTTTCGATCAACAAAAACAATAAAAAGAGCAGACGATATTTTGGGGGATTTGAGCAATCGAAAATGCTTTTTTGTTTTTGGCAGTTGCACAAAAAAAGAAAAGCTTTCTATTTGGTGTGCAGACAAAACGATTTCCAAAGCTGAAAGAATGTTTTTATTAAAACTCTTCGTTTTGAATATTTTTGTGATAACTAGAATTTATTATTTTATTGTGTTTGTCGTCAAATATTTAAAAGCGAACGTCCAAAAAAAAATCAAAAATTGATCGAACCTAACCATTAACTAAAAAACATGATCATTAATTTTGCATTTAACATTTTTTTGGTTTAATAAATACACAAAAGTTTTTATGCAAATACTGAAGCCTTTGAAAATTTAACATTTGAGCAAATAGAATTGTTCAAAAAATGTTGTAAAATGAAATTTTTTTCCAGTTTGTTGTAGAAAAAATGTAACGCTGTCGAAACAAACAGGAAGAAAACCATAGCAACTTTATACAACACGTCGTTTTTATTGAAGAAATGAAATAAGGTTTTTTGAGAGAATATATGCGTGATCAATATTTGGGAGAGTAAAAAGTAGTTCTGTATTCTTGTTCGTTTAATAATTTTAAGTTGTTAATCTTTTAATTGAAAAGAGTTTTCTGTTTTGTTAAAACATCCAGATTTTCACAAATACTTTAATTTATTCTCTTCGAGGCTGTAATTATTGTTTTAGAAATTAAAATTTCTGAGATAATGTTAAAAAATTTAAAAATCAAATGAAATTGTAAACAAATAAAAATAGTTTTTTAAACAGTTATCGGATTTGGTTGGTATTATAAATACATAATCGGTTCTAAATGATGTTTTTGTTTTTCGTGAATTTTAATAATTACAAAAAAACAACCAAATATAAAATTAAATCTTCAAAACGAAACATAAATTCAAATAAAAAACATTTTTGTGTTTAATCTGACAAATATGTGTAATTTATTTTTGCGGTGGCTTTTTCGATTACATTTTTTTAAACAAAAATTTCAAATCGTCATCTTTGAGCGAGCAAAAAAGTCGATTTGAATATTTTCAAAAAATATTTATAAAGTGTGAATAGAAAGAAAGTCCATATGAAAATTTCATAATGAAATCGGCTAGACGTTTAAAATATTTCAAAATCAGTCTAACAATTTAATAAACAGGAAAACGATTCATATTTTTCTTTCAAATGCAAGCAATAAAATGTTTCCTTTTGAATATTATTGTATTCATTTGATTATGTTTTTATCAATGAGTGTGGTAATCTAAAAGGAATAAAAGTGATTTGTTAACAAAATGATTTTGGTTTAAAAAGACACTAAATATGAAAAAATGGATGTTCTAATTAATCGACATTGATAATTAGTGCAAGCACAAAAAATAAATTGCTCCTTTGTTTTTAATAGTGAACAAAAAATAAGCATTACTTAAGCAATTTGTTTTTAAAGATTTTGATGTTACAAAATTACTGAAATTGTTGAGATTCCTTCTTGTGCCTATTTGAAATGATGTGTGATGTTCATTTTTTACACCTGTCATAGAATTTACGAAACAAATTTTAATCACAAAATTTTAGCAGGTTTTTTAAAAAATAGTAAAAATTACGTGAATTCAAACAAAAACATTTTGAAGGATATTACATGCCACAATTTTCTCTATTTATATCTTTGAGTAACCCTCAAAATTAAGTTTTAAGCACAATGAAGCTGAATTTCAAAAAATAAAGGTTACAACGATGCGGAAATTATCAATAAACAGATAAAAAAACGTAAAGCTTTGATTAAATTATTTAAATTATATAATGTACTGTTACAATTGTTGTTCAATTATCCGTTTGTTTTGTTACTGTTACCCTAAAAATTAACTGTATATTATACATATAAATATCATAGAAATAAAAGAAGTTATCAAAAATTCAAACTAATTTTTTAGAGTCAACAATAACAAGAACTAAAAAGTTTGTTGGTTTTTGGGATGTTTAAAAAGTAAGATTTGCTTTCGAAACATCTCGTCTGCGCTGTCTAGCCATGTTTATTTCATAAAAAAAGATTCGATGGGCTAAAAACTGTTTGATTACAAAGTGGTTGCGAAAATCAAAGATCGTATTTTTTAATAATAATTTAAAATTTATGACTTAATAATAATTATTTGAAAGTCTTAATTAAAGTTGTGTGAAAATTCTGATATTGACACAGAATTGTTAAATTCAAATAAAAAATCATAATTTTTATATTATAATAGGCATTCTATTCGTGGATTTTACTTTCTTTTCATTAAAAAGATGGAAAGATAACAACTTTGTTCATGTTTTTTAATGTAATTTAAAACAATAAATTTTTTAAATAATTTATGCCTTTAACATTTTAACATGTTAGATTTCCGGTTTAATTTTTATTTCCCAATTGTGACAGTTTTATTTTTATTAAAAAAAAGTGCTCCTTTTATTAAAATAACTAACAAACTCGTTGAAAATATTCAAAATCAAAATGAAATACAATTTTGTTCGTTTAAAAGAACCCATAAAAGAAAGCAAGCGTCAAATGTATGCAAGCAATCGTAAATGCTTTTTTTCAAAAGCTTGTTTTTAGGCGTCGTGAAAAAAGAAAATTTGTTATTTTTTTTAAGATGCAAAAAATTTTGTTTAAATTTTGTTTTAACATTTTGTTGCAAACTTGAATTTCTTTTTTGACTTAATTTATTAGGATGCTGCTAATTGTTTGATATTAAACATTGAAAAGATACCTGATCGTATATGACAAGATTTCAATAATAAATAAATCGATGAAATTTTTTTAAATTTAACGTTTTTGTAAAAATTCAATAAACAAGTGGTTTTTTCTAAAATTCGAAGGCGTTCAAAAATTTTTTAATCCTAACAATCATAAAGAGGATAATTGTAACATTCAAAGTTTGATAATACAAAAAATGGTAATAGTATCTTTCTAATTTAAATAATCCTGTTGATAAAATATTATATGAGTGGCTTTCACGTTTCCTCCATTTCAAAAAATTTACATAAAAAATCCTTGTCAGGCATAGTGAATTTGAAGTGCTTCACTAAGAAATTAACTGCAACAGGAAATGCTAACAAAAAATTTACGTGAATTTTAGATTAAAAGATTTAAGTTTTTAATGGATATTTTTAACGATAGTGCCATTTCCATCTTCTTTATTTTCCAATAACATTAATCATATTTTAATAAACTAGTTAAAAAATTAAATAAGTCTTTAATAAAAAAAATATTCAAAAAACGTTTCAAAGGTCACATTTGCAAAAAACGAAGAGCTTTTTTTGTACAATCTAATGTCTAATTTTGAAGCATCTTGTCAGTTCTATCCAGCTATTATTACAGGGTGTTAAAAAAAAAGTATAATTCTTTTTTTAAACAAGCAAGAGGGGCTGCCATGACCTATGGTTGGTACCAACAGGGACTTGGTGGGAAGAGGTACTTGACCCTACAGTATCATGGTTACGGTACTTTCGCTTCGAGAGTTGCAGAAGTTCAAAATTAAAAAAACACCCATTTTTGGGGTGTTTTTTGAATCCCTTTTCCCAAAGCCCCAGGGCAGCTGAAGACTTGTGGTTTTGGGGTTTGATAGATCTCCCATCGTTCCCCCATAGTATGATTTTGGGGGACTTTCGCTTCGAGAAATCCAGCGCGTTGAAAAAACTTTTGCAGATTTTTATACGTTTTTGACTAGCTTTGACGTATTGGTGTAGTTCAGATATGTGGAGTTGGGGGCTAATATTTGTTGCCAACAAACTTCAGCCTGTTTGTGGTCGATTCCATACAAAAATATTGAAATCGGGAAAAGTGACTTTTTTTCGATACCCAAAAACGTTCAAAAACGGCTGCTTAAACGCTTTTACTAGTAAATAGCAAGTAACTATTTATACACGTAAGTTTTAAAATGTTGTTTTTCGCTATAAATCAATAAACATAGTCCAGACGAATACTGTAAAATACATTTTAAGCGTTTATGACCAATTTGGATACTTTAACATTGAAATGAATTTCATCACGTGTTAAGTATACTTACTAACATACGAAAATTATGGCTGCTTAAAAACCGATTTTCTCAGATTTCAATATTTTGGTATGGAATCGACCACAAACAGGCTGAAGTTTGTTGGCAACAAATATTAGCCCCCAACTCCACATATCTGAACTACACCAATACGTCAAAGCTAGTCAAAAACGTATAAAAATCTGCAAAAGTTTTTTCAACGCGCTGGATTTCTCGAAGCGAAAGTCCCCCAAAGTCATACTAAGTGGGACCGACGAGAGTGAGCCAAGGTCTACCAAATCCCATTACCACAAGTCTTCAGCTGCCCCAGGACTGGAGAAGAAGGGATTTAAAAAACACCCCAAAAATGGGTGTTTTTTTAATTTTGAACTTCTGCAACTCTCGCGAAAGTACCGTAACCATGATACTGTAGGGTCAAGTACCTCTTCCCACCAAGTCCCTGTTGGTACCAACCATAGGTCATGGCAGCCCCTCTTGCTTGTTTAAAAAAAGAATTATACTTTTTTTTTAACACCCTGTATTATTACACAAAGAATATTGCAATATACAAAAAACTGCTTGTTTTAAAACTTTTGATGTTTGGTAAAGTCCAAAAATATAGTAACGTTAGGTTTTTATATATTAAATACGTTAGTCATGTATTTTTTCCATAATATTACAGTAACTTTAAGTCCATGTTAAATCTACAGAATAAGGATTCGGCATCTGATTTTTTGCCACAATTATACTTTATACTAGACGAGTTTATGGGTCAAAAATGGAGCCTCAACTGCATTAGAAGTATGATATGTCTACGGTTGGCCCATAAAAACACTTTTTAAAATTTTTAATGCTTTCTCCAATTAGTCGAAGCTTTTTGATTTCGCTTATTCTTCGTTAACAAATTTTACATTGTTTGTTATCTTTATGAATTAAAATAAAAGGATAAATAAATTTAAAAATTTAAATCAGAAATATTAAAAAAAATATTTTTGGAAATATTCGTCTGCAAAAAATAAAGAATTGGTTTTATGAAATGTCCGATTAAATTGTATCTTTGCTCTAACGAGCCATGTTAGTTTTGTCATAAAAGTTGTTGCTAAAATTTTGAAATACAAAATGACAATTTTTTTATCAACAAAAACAATAAAAAAAGCAGACGATTTGGGGGTGTAAGCAAAATGCTCCCTTCTTTTGGCAGTTGCACAAAAAAAGAAAAGTTTTTTGTTTCACGAGCAGATGTTAATATAATAATTTCCACATTTGTAAGAAATTTTTTTGTTAAAACTTTTCATTTTGAATATTTTGGTGATAATTAAAATTTGTTTTATCGTGTTTTTTTTTAATATTTAAAAGTGAACGTCTGAAACAAAATCAAAGAAACTTAATAATTGGTCAAAACTCAACATTAAATAAAAAAACATGATCATTGATTTCGCATTCAACATTTTTTTAGTTTAATAATTACGCAAAAGTTTTTAACGAATACTGAAGCCTTTGAAAGTTTTACAAGAACTAAACTGCAGTATATAGATTTTTTTAATTAAATTAATTAAAAATTTCGTTAATACACCAAGAATTATAAACAATTCACGGCAGCCCTGAACAATAGAAAAACGAAAGTGAACAAACGCGTGCCAAAAGGTCAAGTGCTTTTAAAATCTTTTTTACTATTGTTTTTTATGCAAAAACAAGCGTTTCAGATCTCAGCTTCTAGACTATCTTTTTTGATTCTTATTTTTCGTTCCTATTTGTTGGGCTAAATAAAAAAGATTTACCTAGATTTTTAGCATTAATTCGTATTTGAATGTTTCGAAAGAAACATCTGGTTTCGAAAGATGGATGCACTTAATTCCGTCCTTTTTGTTACTTCCGCTTCTGTTTCGCTGAATTTCATTTTCGTACATCTCTGTTTCGAAACATCTTGTCTACGCTGTCTAGCTTTGTTTATTACACAAATAATTAATCGATTAGCAAAAAACTGTTTTGTTTTTTATACAGTTTTTTGCTAATCTATGCTTCGGGGTTTTTTTGTCTAATAAGTTTCCAAAAAATAAATAATAAACATTTGCATAAACTCCAAGATTCATACTCTTTACATTAAACAATCAATTCTGCTTCGAATATTTGTTTTTTTAAATTGTCATATTTTTAGTTTTTTGTAAGTGTGCTTATTTTATTTAAACGAATTACAAATATTTCAAAAATATTCAAACCACAACGACTGCTACTAAATAAAAGCGAACTTATGGACATTTCCCCCCTTCAAAAGAAAAAAAAATTCGACAAAATTGGGGAGGGGGTAACTCTCAAAAAGTGCCAAAAAATATCCAAAAATTTTCAAGTCACATAAAATTAAAATTTCGTGATTTGAAAGAGAACATAAAATAAAGACAGCGTCAAATAGATGCAAGAAATTGTAAATGCATCTTTTTGATCGCATGTTTATAGTTGTTTGATAACCTCTCCTTTAAATTGTTTTATATTATTTCTGTTTTTTAACTTTTTATTTCCCTTAAAATATTTAAATTAAACTTTAAAATTACTAAAATATTTAAAATCAAATGTTTACTATCTTTTTTAAAGAAAACAGAAAGCGTTTTCTTCGGCATTGTAAGTGTAATTTCGGAATACATGTTCTGTCTGCTTTGAAAATAATCAAATAAATTGCGATGCTTTCGATTTTACAAAAACATCGAAGTGAATGATTTTAGTGCAAAAAATTATCGATCAAAAGCTTTGAAAAATATACACGTTTATTAAATGATTACTATTTCGTTAACAAATAAAATGTTAAAATCAATGATTAAAATTATTTTATAACAAGAGTGATTAATTAGAAGGCCTTTTTTTCTTCATTAATGTACGTTCTCTTTTCGTTGCAATTTTCCAGTTTCTGATTTTTATAAATATTTTTAAAAATCAAATAGATAGAAAATCCGTGTGAGAAGAAATAGAATATTCAAAAAAAATGAGCTGTTTTAAAGGTATGCTTTTTTTTTACAATAAAGAAAGCACTTTTCTGAAAAATAAAATCTAATGTTTGATTTTTTTGATTGGTGAGTCATGTATTTTTAGGTCAATTCATTTGCACAATAATGCGTTGCTTTCATAATACTTTTTGCATTTGTAAAATATCATTTAAAACTTTTAGTCTATTAAAACATAAATATTTGTTTTCTATTTACAGAAATATAATGCTTTTATGTTTTTTAAAAAAAAACAAGAAATGGGAAATGATGAAACAGATTAGTCGAATGATATGTTATTCACAAAAAAAATTTCGGCAAAAGCATCATCTTGAACATTTTTTTTCAGCAGTGGTATAGGAAAAAAATTTAGAAAAACAAGTCATTTGAAAAAATTAAACATTTGTTTTGCAACTTTTCATTTTTGAAAATTTTATTGCAAATTTGTATTTCTTTTGTGACATTTAAGGTTGTAACTTTTTTATACAGCTGCAATATTTAACATGTAAACCCATAACAGTATTAGTTTCAAAAGAACTTATTAAATAAAAAAACAATATCATTAAAATTTCCCTGATCGCATTTTAGTTTAAAGGAAGTTTTTATTCGATTAACATTTTGTGACATCACTTTTAAAATTTCAAAACGTTTCGATAAAGTTTTCAATTAAATTGATTCTAAAACGTTCAAAAAAAACGCATTTTTAATATCTGCATTTTGCAGTATTAAATGAATATCGCGTTACAGCTTTATTATTTTAAAACTATTGCGAAAAAATCTTTTTTTGGATAATTAACGCATTAATTTCAGCCTATGAATTACGTTTTTGTTCAATTTGCATTTTTGGAAAATTGAAATGTTGATTTTATAAATTGAACGTTTTGCTAAAATATTCAAAAGCAAAATATGTCAACAATCGCTCAAAAAACTTATTTAGATGCGAAGGGTTTTGGTTATGTTTGATGGCTGCACATGGCTTTTGTGCAAACGTACGCAGTTACGCAAATACGCAGTTTTTGAAACGTACGCACTCACATAACGCCAAAAATACGCAATCTTTCGTTATCTTTTTTATATTAAAGTTATTTAGTTAGTTTCTGTTAATTAACCGCCAAACACTGTATTTAATTAACCAAAATATTTTATAATTTAAACTTTAATTAATAATTTTAAAAATCAATATCCAGAGATTTAAGAATTTAAGTGGATTTTCTTTTTTTAGATATAAGTCACACATTTTTAATTAAATATTTTTGTCTAAAACATTTTGACAGTAAATAGAAAATAAACGAGTAAATGCAGTTCATTCTTTTTAAAAATACTTTGTCAACCTATAAGAAGCTAAAGTAATGTTAACTGCTGTGACAATAAAAAGAATGAGACAACTGAAAATATTTTCTACAGCGTTTTATCAACAAAATATTTAGATGACAGTAAATTTAAGATTAGCAAAGGATAAGGAATAGTCATTTTTTATTAAGGTTAACAGAAGATAACTGACAATTATGTCATTTTAGTAGGTTAATTGATGGATTAATTACAATTTTGTAATATAAGTTAGTCCTTAACACCTATTAATTGCGAAAGAAGTTACTTCAGCGGACCAATTTCTTTTTATTTAACATTTAAATGTGTTTAGTAATTATGTATTCAACAGTACAAAAATTTATTTCTTCAACAATAGCTGAACTAAGGTTTTTACAGACAGAAGAAATGTTCTACTTTCTTTGTCCAGATTAACGGTACTACATTAAAAAAATTAAGAAGACTAAGTTAAAGTTCAATTAATTTGTATAAAATAAAGTTAATTATTAAATTCTAAAATTAATTTAAAATAACTAAGAAAAAAATAATAACCGGAAACAGTAAAGCAACAACATTGCGTACTTTTGGCGTTATGTGAGTGCGTACGTTTCAGAAACTGCGTACTTGCGTAACTGCGTACGTTTGCACAAAAGCCCTGCACATTGTTCCAACGATTTTCTTAGCACGAAAATTTATTTTCATGGTGTGCAATTGGACCCGATGATTTTGGGGTCATAGTTAATTTTTATTGTTGTTTTTATAATTCTATAATTTTTTTCATGAAAAATGCTACAAAATGAGGTATCACACTTGTCATTTGAACCCCTGGAAACAGGTGCTATATATGGGTGGTGCATACAAACCTAAAGCCGGTTTCTACTCGATTTTAATGATTTTGGGTGCAAATGATAGCTGAGATATCAGTTATGCTGTATACGAGTCAAATTTTTGATTTATGGTCTAGTTTTAATTTGCCGACAAAAATAGTGCAAAAACAGCTAATTTTACACCTTTTTTAATCGTTTTTTCTTCCGTTTTTAACTTAAAACACCTCTAGATATGCTCAAAATCATTAAAAAGCTCATAAAAAACTACTGGAAAATTAACAAATGTGTTTGCGAATGATTTGAAAAAAATTGGAAATCATGGTCTACTTGTACGTAAGTATAACAAGGCTTTTTTTCCAACATTTTTTGATTTTCATCAGTGTAATTGAATAAGATTTAACTTTTTTTTTAATTTATGTGTTTTACTTCTGTTAAAAACTTCGCTTCATTTTTCAATTGTCACAATTTTATTTCTTAAAAAGTGTTGGTTTTATTAGAATAAATGAAAACATACAAAAATATTCAAAATTAAAATTTAATGAAACATAAATTTATTGATTTGTAAGAAAACACAGAAAAAAGCTAGCATCTTTTTGGATGTTTGCAATCGCATATTCATCTTTTTTTTGATTTTGTGTTTTTGGGTGTTGCAGAAAAAGAACAACTTTTAGTTTTTTATCCAAATGTTGGCATTATTTTTGATTTCTTTATTTTTAAAGGTGCGTACATAATTGCTTAAAATATTAGCTATGAATATTTTGTTGCAAACTTGAAATTCTTTTTTGACATAATTTATTAATATGTAAGTATGTTGCTAATCGCTTGATATTAAACACAAAAAGGATATTTGATGACCTCAATAAAAATTTTGAAGAATTTGTTTAATTTTAACGTTTTAGTAAAATTTAAATGAAAAGATCGCATTTTTTTAAAATAAGAAGGCAGTTTGAAAATTCATAAAGGAAGTTTTTTGTAACAATCGAGAATTTTTTGGCATTAGGAAAAATTTTTTGTCTCAGAATCGGCTGAAAATGTGTTCCTAGGGTAATTTTGGCCCAGGAATTCGAATTTCGTCATAATATTTGACATTTTTCAGGTGGATTCTGAGATTCAGAATCTGTGACCCAGAATCTGGATTCAGAAGCCATATTTTCAGAAAATCTCAAAAATGATACTAATCGAAAGCCCTGGACGTTTTGAAAATTTTGGGCAAAGTTTGGACCCGTAAAATCCAGAACGAACTACATAGGGATAATTACAAATTTGTGATAACATTCACATCGAATTTTTTTACAGAAAAAACCAGAAAAACGTGAGACAAAGTGTGGCAAAATGTTTATGAACGCCATGTGTAAAAAGGGCTTTCGAAAAAAAACGAAAAGACTTTTCTTTTGTTCTTTTTAAAAACGAAAGAAAACGAAAAATCTCACATTTTTCTGCCTTCGTTTCGATGTGCATTGCTAAAATAAAATTTGATCCCAAATATACAATATAGGTGTTAGTGTATTGAAACTTTGCCCAAAATTTTTATTTAGCATATATTTCATGGTAAACACTCAAAAAAGTTCATATCTTACATTTTTCATGAAATCCAAAAATCATGAAAAATGACCAAAAATCAGGTATTTTAAAAAATTCCTAAAAAATTCAAATTGGTCCAAATATCGTTGTTTATGCGTTTATCTATTGCAGAAACAAGTACTTTAAATTAATAAACCACAAGAAAAAAGAATTTAGAACAAAAAATCAGTTTTGCGATTTTTTGTATTTTGGTGTTAATTTAGGTAAAAACCAGATATTTTAAGCTGGTCCCAAATGTACATACTTGATGTCCGTGGGCTGAAATTATCCAAAAATGCTACTAATATATCATATTTCATCATAAAAGTTCCCGGAAGACGATTCATAGTCGTTTTCCAAAGTTCTGATTTTTTAATGATGTTGGATATATTGAATTTTGTTGAAGTCGACAAAAGTAGCACAGGAAAAATTTTTTCAGTACCCCCTCGATTTCGGAGATTAAGGTATTTTTGGATGCCCAACTAATTAAAGTTTATAAAAAAATATGAATGGCCGTTGCGTAAACTGTAAAAGTGAATTTTGGAGCCCAATTACCGTAATTTTAAGCCATTTTTGAACTTCTCAGGGGCATAAAACCATTAAAAAGGGTCAAATATGAATACTTTTGCATTTTCCTGACTCAAAACGTCCAGGGCTTTCGATTAGTATCATTTTTGAGATTTTCTGAAAATATGGCTTCTGAATCCAGATTCTGGGTCACAGATTCTGAATCTCTGAATCCACCAGAAAAATGTCAAATATTATGACAAAATTCGAATTCCTGGGCCAAAATTACCCTAGGAACACATTTTCAGCCGATTCTGAGACAAAAAATTTTTCCTAATGCCAAATATCGCCAAAAATTCTCAAATGTTACAAAAAACGTCCTATAAACCGCAAAAGTAAAAAAAAGAATGAAGCTTATTATGTTTTCAATTGTATGTTTTTTTGTAATTACAATTTATGGATAAATAAAAAACTTTTCTTTTTTGAAATTATAATTAATGTTCGTTGGTTCTCATTGATCTAGTTATTTTTTAAATGTGAAGACAATGATTGCAAAAATCTCAGCGGCTAAAATGAATTTTTCTGTAAAAAAATTATTAAAAATTCAAATTTTTTTATCTTACATTTTTATTGCAAGAAAATGAAGAGTTTTTCTTTAGCAAAAAAAGAAACATTTTTTAGCAAAAATTTGTCAACTGTCACCGTGAGAACGTGTCTGCGCCCTAGCGCGCCCGGGCGCAAAAGACCGGGCGCATGCGCCCGCACCATCCGTACTGTCACGTCGTCAATATTCATTTTGATTTTGCTTTTCTGGGAAGGGACATTTAAAAGAGATGTTTCATTTGCTGTTTTTTTTGATTTCGCAAGAAAGTTCGAGATGTTGAAAGAAATTTTAATTCAGAAACTTTCGATTTTTTTAAATTATATAATACAGGGTGTCAAAAAAAAATTGTGCAATTCAATTTTTAAACAGAGACCAAGGATCCCGAAGACCCATTGTTGGGTGGAATATAAACTTGGTCCAAGACCACATTTGACCCTACAGTATGACCTCTTGAAAGTTTTCGCTTCGGGAGATCCAGAACTTCAAAGTTAAAAAAGTACCGTTTTTGGTGGTCTTTTTTCGTATTCTTCTCCTCCGGTCCCAGAGCAGTTGGGAACCTATGAAATTGGGGATTGGTAGACCTGAGGTCACACTCGTCGTTAGGGTATAGTGTGACTTTGGGGGACCTCTGCTTCGAGTTTAACTACTCCTCGAAAAAATCAATTTCCAAATTTTTACGTTTTTGACTAACTTTGACGTGTTGGTGTAGTTCACAGAGGTGGAGTTGGAGGCTAAAATTTGTTACAAACAAACTTCAGACCTTTTGTGGTCGATATCATAACAAAACATTGAAATCTGGAAAAATAAATTTTTAATTAGGTAAAATTTTCGTATGTTAGTAAGTATACATAAAACATGTCGAAATTCAATTCAATGTTAAACTATTCAAACTGGTCATAAACACTTCAAATGCACTTTACAACATTTCTCTGGACTATTTTTATTGATTTATATGAAAAAATAACATTTAAAAACTTCTACGTTTACATAGTTACTTGCTATTTATTAGTATACCCGTTTAAGCAGCCGTTTTTGAACATTTTTTGGTATTGATAAAAAACCGTTTTTCCAGATTTCAATGTTTTGTTATGATATCGACCACAAAAGGTCTGAAGTTTGTTTGTAACAAATTTTAGCCTCCAACTCCACCTCTGTGAACTACACCATTACTACAAAGTTAGTCAAAAACGTAAAAATTTGGAAATCGATTTTTTCATGCAGTTGTTAAACTCGAAGCAGAGGTCCCCCAAAGTCATAATATACCCTAACGACGAGTGTGACTTCAGGTCTACCTATCCCCAATTTCATAGGTTCCCAACTGCTCTGGGATCGGAGGAGAAGAATACGAAAAAAGACCACCAAAAACGGTACTTTTTTAACTTTGAAGTTCTGGATCTCCCGAAGCGAAAACTTTCAAGAGGTCATACTGTAGGGTCAAATGTGGTCTTGGACCAAGTTTATATTCCACCCAACAATGGGTCTTCGGGATCCTTGGTCTCTGTTTAAAAATTGAATTGCACAATTTTTTTTGACACCCTGTAGTTAAAAAAGGCAAAAACTTCGCGAACTTTCCTGCAAAATTATCAGGGTGTTCCACAAATTTTGTCCTTTTTTTTAAACTAAAAAACGACAAAACTTATGGAACACCCTGATAAAAAAGGCAGCAAATGAAACAACTCCTTTAACAGATGTTTCGTTTTTACTAAAATCAGCAATATTTTAATGGTTTAATCTATAAAAACACATATGAAATTTTCAATTTTTAATGTTTTCTCAAAGTTTTTGATTTTCCGTTTTATCGTTAGCAATTTTTACTTTTTTTCATATTAATGAATTTAAACAAAAGAATAAATAAATTTAAAAATTAATATCTCAAATATTAAAAAAGTATGTTTAAAAGTCTGCGTTTGCAATAAATAGAAAGTTCCTTCTATGAAATGTCCGATTTAATGTTCCGTTTTACAGTGTCTTACCTTTAACGAGCCATTTCGTAATAAAACTTGTTGCAAAAATTTCGAAATACAAATCGACAATTTTTCGATCAACAAAAACAATAAAAAGAGCAGACGATATTTTGGGGGGGTTTGAGCAATCGAAAATGTTTCTTTCTTTTTGGCAGTTGCAATAAAGTTTTGTGAGCAGATTATTATAACAATTTCCAAAGCTGAAAGAATGTTTTTGTTAAGACTTTTCGTTTTGAATATTTTGGTTATAATTAAAATTTCTATTATTTCATTATGTTTGTTGTTAAATACAAAAAATTTAACGTCCGAAGCACTATTAAAAAAGCTTAATGGTCAAAGTCATCATCATAAATAAAGAACATGATCATTAATTATGCATTCAACATTTTTTTGGTTTAATAAATACACAAACGTTTTTATGCGAATACTGAAGCCTTTGAAAATTTAACAAAAACGAAGCTGTTTTTAATAAAAATTTTTCATTAAACTAATTTTAAATTTCATTAACGCATCCAAAATCATGAACAATAAGTAAATAATGCATTCAAGGTAAAAAAGCTAGAATTCGATAAAAAACTCATTGGAAGGACACACTGAGGTATGCAAGAAAATGGGATTAAAAATATTTTAAACTTTGTAATTTACAAAAATTCATTTTCATTTTTATTGCAAATTTTTTCTGCCAATACTGTTCAGTTTTTTTGTTTGGTAATCACTATTTCAATTCTTTATTAAACCGCTGATTTTTTTCCGAATAAATTAAAAAACGTCCAAAAATATTCAAAATCAAAATGGAATGAGAAGGAAAGTAAAAGAAAACACAAAAACAGATGTCATTTGGGTGTGTGAAATCGCAATTGCTTCTTACTTTGAAAAGCGCAGATGTTTGGCTTTTGAAAAAAAGAATAATCGTCAATTTTATGACCACATATTTTCATTCAAAAAAGTTGGAAACAAAAACAATGTTTAAAATTTTCATTTGAATATTTTAGTGAGACTTTAAACTTTTTTTGAATCTCAAATATTCAAAGTGACTTAATTTATTAGGATGCTGCTGCAAATTGCTTTGATATTTAACAAAAATTACCTGATCATATATGGATTGATCTCATTAATAAATATTTCGATGAAACTATTTTAAATTTAACGTTTTTGTAAAAGTTCAATAAACAAGTGGTTTTTTTCTAAAATTCGAAGGCGTTCAAAAATTTTTTAATCCTAACAATCATAAAGAGGATAATTGTAACATTTATTATGATACATAACATTTTAAAATTTTGTTTGCAATTTACTGATATGTATCGTAAAATATTTTATTTTCTTAAATTATTATTTGTGACTAGGGTATCATCATACAATTTTTAAAATCTTTTATAGAAACTCAATAAAGGAATTTATTAATCAAATATAATTTTTAACAAGTTTGATAATACAAAAAATGGTAATAGTATCTTTCTAATTTAAATAATCCTGTTGATAAAATATTATATGAGTGGCTTTCACGCTTTCACGTTTCCTCCGTTTCAAAAAATTTACATAAAAAATTCTTGTCAGGCATAGTGAATTTGAAGTGCTTCACTAAGAAATTAACTGCAACAGGAAATGCTAACAAAAAATTTACGTGAATTTTAGATTAAAAGATTTAAGTTTTTAATGGATATTTTTAACGATAGTGCCATTTCCATCTTCTTTATTTTCCAATAACATTAATCATATTTTAATAAACTAGTTAAAAAATTAAATAAGTCTTTAATAAAAAAAATATTCAAAAAACGTTTCAAAGGTCACATTTGCAAAAAACGAAGAGCTTTTTTTTGGGGCCGGACTATCCTGCACTTTTCCCAACCTACACACACCCAACCTGCACCGTCTGCCCAACCTGCACAACCCAACCTGCACTGAGGCCCAACCTGCACTGCCCAACCTGCACTCATCGACAACCTGCATTATATTCATGCCCAACCTGCACTTTATTGATCAATATTTTATAAAAATTGGCTGCATGAAAAAAAACGAGCGGAAAAGTATTTAAACGAAGAACAAAGTAGAATATCATTTTCATTCTTCATCATCCGTTATTTCAAATGCTGTTAAAATTTCTTCTTCCATTTGATCTTGAGATTCTGATTCTTCATCATCCAAAGTATCAATCCATTTAAGATATCCACCAATTTGTCGAAGTTTTTTCTTTACAATTGCAGCAATTGCTTCAGCTGATAATTCTTCTTCTTTTCCGAGAAGCTTTTCATCAAGTTTTGCTTTATATTTTGCAATATTTTTATCAATTTTTTCAGTTTCAGCTTCAATTACTGGAGGATCGGTGTGACGCATCCGAATCGACTAAAAAAATATAAATTAGAATAGTTTAACACAACAATAATATTAAACTTACAGTGACTTCATTATCTTCAGCATTTGTCATTTCACGAAATTGAACAACCCATTCACCAAGAGGCATGCGATAATTTTCGAAGTATAGTCTTTGACGAGAATGATAATTTTCTGCATGATTTGTGGTTCTATTTTTTGTAACATCATAAGCTGAATAAAAATCACGACCACATGGACCATCAAGCAGCATCAGTTGGATTGCGCAATGAAGATTTGATAACACCAATACAAGTATCCAATAATTCAGGGTTAACATGCTGCAAAGCTCCCATTCTTTTGATCCAAGTTTTAACAAATTGATATTTCTTGTATAAAGGTTTTAAACCATTTGAATTAACATATTTCATTATTCCTTGTTGAGAATGGAAGGTGCAAAGTTTAGGTTGAACATTTGGAAACACTTCTTTGAAAGCATTAATGCATCCAACTTCATAATCAAAGTGAATTTTTGTAGCAGCAATACCATCTTCACCACCAACAATTTCTTTAACTACAAAATATAAAATTATATATGTATTTCCAAAAACATGTTAAAAAATCTTACTTTTATCAAAAACTTTCTTGTAAATTATTATACAAAAAACTGCTTGTTTTAAAATTTTTGATGGTTGGTAAAGTCCGAAAATATAGTAACGTAAGGTTTTTATATATTAAATACGTTTGTCATGTATTTTTTCCATGATATTACAGTAACTTTAAAGGACGAGACCCATCGTGAATAAACTTTTAGACGCAACTTTGATTGAAATGTCTCGACGCGAAAACACCTTTCATTGGAGCTTGTTTTTTTCTTCACTGCAGCTGCAAAAAAGAAAAGAAAAAAGCAGCTCCAATGAGTCCCTGATTTTTGTAAAAGAAGTTTATTCACGATGGATCTCCTCCTTTAAGTCCATTTTAAATCTACAGAATTAGAATTCGGCAGCTGATTTTTTGCCACAATTATACCTTATACTAGACGAGTTCATGGACAACATATGGATTCTCAACTGCGTCAGAAGTATGATATGGCCCCTAAAAACACTTTTGAAATTTTAAATACTTTCTCCAATTAGTCGAAGCTTTTTGGTTTCCCTTATTCTTCGTTAACAAATTTTACTTTGTTTTTTATCTTTATGAATTAAAATAAAAGAATAAATAAATTTGAAAATTTAAATCAGAAATATTAAAAAAATATTTTTGGAAATCTTCGTCTGCAAAAAATAAAGAATTGATTTTATGAAATGTCCGATTAAATTATGTCTGTGCTCTAACGAGCCATGTTAGTTTTGTAATAAAAGTTGTTGCAAAAATTTTGAAATACAAAATGAAAATTTTTTGATCACCAAAAACAATAAAAAAAGCAGACGATTTGGGGGTGTAAGCAAAATGCTTCCTTGTTTTGGCAGTTGCACAAAAAAAAGAAAAGTTTTTTGTTTCACGAGCAGATGTTAAAATAATAATTTCCAAATTTATAATAATTTTTTTGTTAAAACTATTGATTTTGAATATTTTGGTGATAATTAAAATGTGTTTTATAGTGTTTGTTGTTAAATATTTAAAAGTGAACGTTCGAAACCAAATCAAACATTGTAAACGCATATTATTGGTCAAAACTCAACATTAAATAAAAAAACATGAGCATTGATTTCGCATTCAACATTTTTAGTTTAATAATTACACAAAAGTTTTTAACGAATATATTTTCATTTTAATTTTAAACAATTACAAAAAAACAACTAAATATAGATTAAAATTTTCAAAACGCAAAATGTGATAAATTCAAACAAGAAACATTTTTGTGTTTAATCTGTCAAATTTGTGTAAAATATTTTTGCGGTGGCTTTTTCGATTACATTTTTTCAAACAAAAAAGCGTCATCTTTGAGCGAACAAAAAAATCGATTCAAATATGTTCAAAAAATATTTATAAAGTATGGATAGAAATTCTTTCAAATGCAAACGAAATAATTTTTCCTTTTGAATATTTCTGTATTCATTTAATAATGTTTTACAAAAGAATGCGGTAAATTTTAACGCATTAAACTAAAAGGAACGGAAGTGAATTTTCAACAAATTGATTAGAAAACATTTAATATGAAAAAATGGATGTCCTAATTAGTCGAGGTTGATAATTAATGCAAACATAAAAAATAAATTTGTTTTCTAATATTGAATAGAAAAAAAGCAGTACTTTCGCAAATTGTTTTTAACGATTTCAGTGTTACAAAAATTACTGAAATTGTTGAGATTCCTTTTTGTATCCATTTGAAATGATGTTTGATGTTCGTTTTTTACACCTGTCATGGAATGTACGAAACAAATTTTAATTACAAAATTTTAGCAAGTTTTTTTAAAGATAGTAAAAAAACGTGAATCCAAACAAAAAATTTGAAAGATTACATGCCCAAAAGTTCTTTACTTACATCTTTGAAAAACTCTTAAAAATAATTTTTAAGCTGAAGTACAAAAAATAAAAGTTACAACGATGCAAAAATTGACGAAAAACAGACAAAAAACGTGATGCTTTGATTAAATGATTAAAATTTTTAATGAACGAAACATTTGTATTTTGAGTTTGTTTTGTTATTGTTTCCCAGAAAATTAACTGTATATTATAAATAGGTTAAAAACTAAATCAAGTTATGAAAACTTCAAAAAAAATGTTTTAAATCCAAAAAAAAAAGAACTAAAAAGCTTGTTGATTTTTGGGATGTTTCGAAAGAAATATCTGCTTTCGAAACATCTCGTCTGCGCTGTCTAGCCATTTTTATTACACAAAAAATGATTTGATGAGCTAAAAACTGTTTGATTACAAAGTGGTTGCGAAAATCAAAGATTCAATTTTTTAAGTATCAGGGTGTTCCATAAGTTTTGTCCTCTTTTTACACTTGGCAAATTGTTCTTCAATATAAAAAGAGGACAAAACTTATGGAACACCCTGATAATAATGCAAAAATTATTACCTAATAATAATTTTTCGGAAGTCTTAATTAAAGTCGGGTGCAAATTCTAATATTGACACTACTTTTTTTTATTGAAACAAAAAATAATCAATCATGATATTATATGATTTGATTGATTATTTTTTACGAGTTTCTTTGTTATTAATATAACAAAGTTACGTTATATAGAAACATGAACAGTAAGCATTAAAAAATCAATAATGCAATACACAACAATAAGTTTTACTACTGACTAGAAACTGAAAAAGTTTTTTTAAAGGATTTAGCAGCATTTTTACTATGTTCGATCAAACAAAAATTAGGCGCAAGGATTTGTGAAAAATATTTTTCATTAAAAAAATGATCAACATCATTGACATTGAATAAATGAAACCACAAAGGGTACTGAATTGTTTCATTTTGGATTCTGCTATTTTTTCATGCATTTTAATAAAAACAAAAAAATTTGCTTGTTTACAATTATACTTCAAAATTTTTTGATGCATGTTCTCTAAAAACAATAATGAACCATAAATGCGAAAACAAAAATAATAACTTTAGAGAAAATGAAGGAAATGCAGGCCAAAACAGTCTGCAGACTGTCACAAATGCAAATAAGCAATAAAATTTATAATGTTGTTTTTCATTTGATCATTTTGCTAAAAGTGCTTTCAGGTTTCTTTTTTCTCCATTACCAAATTTTATTATGTTTCATATCATCAATCAATGAATTATAATGAAAAATAGATCAACAAAAAATTTTGTCTGAAAAATTCAAAAAGTATGTGTCAAACTTTATATAGACCAAAAATTGGGAGATTGTTTTATGCATGACATGTTAGATTAAATGTCTGATTTTAAAACACCTTGTCTCCTTTTTGTTGAATCATCAATTTTAGACACCAAATTTCTTTTGTAAAAACAAAAAATGACGACTTTTTTTAACAACAAAAATGCAGCAGAGGTTTTGTGGGGATGAGCAATCGAAAATGCTTTTTTATTTCTGTCTGTTGCACAAAAAAAAGAAATTTTATTTTTGCAACCACATGTAATCAAAAAAAGAAGCAAACATAATTTTTGCTAAAAATTTTCATTTTTCAATATTTTGATACAAATTAAAATTTCTTTGTTGACTTTATTTATGAGTATGTTGTGAATTTCTTCATATTAAACATAAAGGGATGCTCATAACATTGTGGAAATGATAGCATCAATAAATATTTAAATAAAACTGTTTGATTTTTAACACTTTAAAATTATTAATTATGAGCAATGCTTTCGAAAGATTTTAATTTTTTTAATGAAAAAATAAAACACTGTATAAATCTTGGCCTTTAAATTGTTCTTTCAAATATTTTTGATAAAAACTTCAAATTTCTTTCATCTTACGTTTTTTGCAAAAATAAAAGAGCATTTTTAAGCAAAAATGAAATATTTGTTGTTTTTTCGAAAACTGCCACATCAAAAATAAACGAAATTTTAATTTTGTTTTTTTGTGAAACAGGAATGAAACATTGAAAAAATATTTTGATTATTTTTAAACTAACATAACAAAAATTATTTAATTTAATGGCCTTTGAAGACACAGTTGCTTTTGAATATTTTGTTGAAAATCTGAACCTTTGTTATATTACATTTCTTGTGCTACGATATTCTTAAATATAAAAAATTTACATAAAGAAATATTTAACCTTCATATCGAAAACTTTGCTATCAATATAAATGAAAAAATTTATTGATCATTTTAAGCATTTCGAAGATAGATACATTTTTTCAAGTTTAAATTTGTAATTTTTTCTCATTGAATTAAAAAAGGAAATAACATATTTAAATATATCCATTATCTACGTTTCAGCGCTGATGTGTTCGAACATTTTAAATTTTACGATTAACGGAATGTAGGGAATTCATTATTTCTCGTTTTTTTAAACTTTTTACATCAACCAGAAAACGGCGACTTCTGGGTAAAGTTTTTAAATGAAAAAATCGTTGATCAAAATATTTTTTAATGAAACATGAAGCATTGAAAATATTGTGTATCAATAATTTCAATTCAGTCAAATTAGATTTTTGCATACTTTACACTCATTAATAATGACATTATTACCAAAATGTTTCATTTATTGTGTCTTTGTTATCAATGAATAATTTTTCATTGTTTTAACTTAAATTAAAATTATACACCGACAAATAGTTTGCTAAAATGTTCTAAAAGTTATACAATTTTAAAAATATTCATTGATCGAAAAATTTGAAAACTTTTATCTATCAAATGTGATCATGTGTCTGATTTCGTAATCCTTTATTATTTTTTAAGTTTTTTATGCGCTAAAAATTTTTGTTATAAAAATGGACACGATGAAATTTTAAACCTCTTAATTTAAAATAGATTAGTTGAAGTTAAAAGACGAGACCCATCGCGATGGCCATCGTGAATAAACTTTTGATACGCAATTTTGATTGCATTTCTCAACGCGAAAACACCTTTCATTGGAGTTTGTTTTTTTATTCACTGCAGCTTAAGGATGGACAAGGGCCCAAATTTTAGGCCCAAGCCCGGCCCGACCCAAGCAACTTAAACCCAGGCCCGGCCCAGGCCCAGCTCTAAAAAAATATGTCCCGGCCTTGGTCCGGCCCGGATAAAAAATTGGCTCTATTCGAGAATAGCTGACTTTTTAAATTTTGCTGGTCCCAGGCATTTTTGATGGTCCCAAGGATTTATAATGGTCTCAGAATTTATATTGTTTCTTAAATTGCAGCCCCGCTTGATTGCTTACTAATTCTTGATTTCTGTGACAAAACATAATCAAATTTATACCAAAATATTCGAACATTTCACAAACAAAAAATAAAAATTTTTATTGTTTGCATTTTTAATAAACAGATAAATTTTCTTTGGTTTGAAAGATTCATTTTGAAATGCGTAAAATATAGGCAGTTTTTTTTATTTCGGACATAAAAAAACCCTTAAAGTTTTTAAAAAACGTGTAACGACAACTTTTTGGTTTTAAAAAATTTAAATTTTGAAAGAATAACAGGCTTTAGCAACTCGGAAATGTAAAAACTGCCCTTTAAATATTTATTGAAAATCTTGTCTTTGATGTTGTTTGAAACAAAGGTATCATTGTTTCAACACCGTTTGACATTCTTTTTTAAGTATTCTGTTTTTGTGATTCAAGTTCATTTAAAAACATTTAAAGTGAAATAAAATATTGAAAAAATTATAAAACACGGTATTTGTGGTCTGACCGATTTATTCAAATCGCGTTATTCTGCTCTGCTCAAAAAAATAACGATTTTTATGAAGAAATTGTATGCAAAAAACACCGCAATTTATTTTATGTTGGAAAAAGTGTCTGATTTCGCAATGTTTTGTTTGTTTTGTTTAGCCTTCAAATTTTACACAATAAAATTGTTGCAATAATTTTAAAATACGAAATGATAATTTTTTCAAGCAACTAAGAAACATTTCGGAAGAACACATATTTATGGGTGTGAGAAATCGAAAACACTTTATTGCTTTTGGTTGTTTTACGAAAAAAGGATAATTTTCAGTTTTGTGCGCAGATGTTTGCTTTAATTTTAATTTTAAAAATTATAAACATATTTTTGTTAAAACCTTTTGATTTTGAATATTTTAACACAAATCTAAATTTCTTTTATTTTATTGTGATGTTGTTAAATATTTAATAGTGAACTTCGATACCAAAATCCAAGCTGCTAAAATCTCTGAAAAGAACAAAAGAACACAGTAAATAAAAAAATATGATAATTATTTTTGCATTCATTCAACATTTTCTGATTTAATAATTACACAAGAGTTTTTATGTGGAAATGATCCTGACAAAAATTTTGCATGAACTAAGCCTAAACTGTAAAAAACAAAAACCTTTCATTTATTGCTTTTGGACCTTTTTATTTTTCTGTGGTTAAAAAATTTAGTTTTGTGACTACTTTATTATTAATCAAATTTTTTCGTTTAAAATAGTGATGTTTTGCAAAAACAAAAAAATCGTTATTTAATATCAGACAGAAAAAAATCGTCAAGAAAAACACATAAAAGATTCGTTTTCATTTTTTTTTCACAGTGACAAACTAGCCGATGTTCTAAGAAAATTGATTAAAAACAAAAAAATTGATCCTTGTGGACTTCGAAAAAGTCAGGGATGCAATAAAATATCAAATTTGCTGCAAAAAACATTTGCAAAAAAACAAAATAATTTTTTTAATTATTATCGCATAAATTTATTAATTTGACCCTTTCCTGTTTTATTCTTTTATGTTCAAAATGTCACATTTATGATTCTGAATATATGAGTTTATCTCAATCAAACAAATTATGAATTTGGTTAAAATATTCCAACAAAAACAAATGTTACATAAATTTATTAATTTTAAAGAAAACACAAAACAGATGGGTGTCTGACGGGGGTGAGCAATCGCAAATGCAGCTGGTGTCGCAAAAAAAGGAAATTATTATATATTGTGACCACATCTTTGTTAAATTATTATAAAAAGCAGCAGCAGATTTTTATTCATTTATTCATTTTGAATATTTTGGTGCAATCTTGAATTTCTTTTGTGACTTTTGTCTATTGTTTTTACATATATGTTATAATTGTTTTAATTTTTTAAATCAAAAGAAATGTGAAAAACTTGGATTTTCCCACAATAATAAATATAAGAATGCAGTCGTTTAACTTCGACGTGTTTCGCACATTTGAATGAGCAGGAAAAAATAAAAACAGACATGAAGAGATTTTAATAGAGTAATTGAAGCAAACAAAATATTTATGCAGAAAAATTATATTATTTTCATTAAAACAAACTTGTGTTAATTATCACATCTTTTATTTCATACTTTATGCGCTGTTTCTTGAATTATCTCCCAGCTAAATGCCTTTCAAATTCCCGATTTCTTTGAAAAAAACATAGTTACATTTATGCCAAAATATTCAAACATTTAACAAACAAAATTTTGTTTGTTTGAATTTTAAATAAAAAGAGAAATTTACTGCCGGTATGTGAGATGGAAAAATTGATTTCGTAATGCATAGAGTATGGGTACTTTTTTTACCATTTCGGACATTAACAAAGAAAACTAGGGTTGTCAAATGGAGATCTCCCGATTTCTTCCGGGAGATCTCCCGTAATCTCCCGAAAAAAATTTTTCAACACCAAAAATTTTTAAATTTTTTTTACATTTTTGATGATTTATTGATAACGAAAACAGTCAAAAATCATCAAAAAAGCATAAATTTTGGCTCATTTGACTGTAATTACCTATTCATAATTTTTTTGTCGCTCAAAACTTGTTAAGATATTAAAAAATTTACAACAATTTTATGTTTTACTGACATTTAATCTTGTAAAAAGGTTACAAAGTTGTAAAACTTAATTATTATGACTTTATTAATGTTTATATTAACAAAAAAAATCATTTTCGGTACCTGACTACCTATTTTGGAAAATCGGGAGATTACGGGAGATCTCCCGGGAGATCTTCCGCCATTTTAAATCTCCCGGGAGATTTAACAACCCTAAAGAAAACTGTTAAAATTTTTAAAAAATAATAGTCTAAAAAAGTGAGCATCTTTTTAGTTTTAGAAGTCGTAAAACATTTTCCAAACTACTTTTTCATCGAAGAAACAATTTTTTTAACGATTTTTAGTTGTGATTTTAAGAAAAACATTTTTATCGGAAAAGTGGTTTTAAAATTTGAAAAAATGCGAAGGAGCTTTATAAATAATTCTATTAATTCAAAATTACGATGGATAAGAATGTCTCTTTTTTTTAAAATGATTAATTGGCATTCTTTTGTCTAAGTTTTAACATTTTCTGATTTTTATACAGTGTTACCACAACGCCGACGCCGGCGTCGGTGTTGGCGTTCAATCGCTTTTTTCAAATCAGTAAATTATTACAAAAAATCGTCAAAAAAGATCGATAATTACGAAATTAAAGCTTTTTTTCACAAACAAGTCTGCTCTTTTCGTCATTTTTATGAAAATTGTCAGAAGGAAATTGACTAAACTAAAACAATATTTAAAATTTCAGTTTTTTTAATATTTTATTGCAAAATATGTGATTATTTATTTTAAATTTGTATTAAACAAAACCGAAAGATGAATACATAAAAACTATGTGTCTCCTAAGGGATGACCAATAAATATAAAAAATGCTTTATTCCATCACTCTCACGTTTATGTAAATTGAATTCTGATGAACACACCATTAACCATAATTTTCAAAACACTTTGATTTACCACTTTTACAAAAGTTTAAACCAAATTTCCAAATTTTAATAAAATATTTAAAAACACAATTATTTTTTTTGCATACGCCGACGAAAAAAATAGATTTTGTTCAAATGCTTTTTTCGTAAGCTTCAAAAACGTTTGGCTGTTGGAAGTATAACATTTTGAAACTACTCTGAAATGTAACAAATGGGCTTTGAAATATTTAGTGAATGTTTTATTTCTTTTTTTAGTTTGTAATAAAAAAGCAATAGTATGATTGTTTCAACCTTTTCTTATTTTGACTTTTATATTTTTAAACGTCAATTTTTGCGAAAAAATATTAAAATTAAAATAAAAAAATTTGTTCTAAAATATGTTAATTTTGTTCACATTAACGAATACCGACATGTTTTATGTTTAAAATCGCGTTATATTTTTTTCAATCAAAGAAAACAATTTCATCAGCAAAAGGTTTAGTTGTTTTCTTACGAAAAATGTAAATACTTTGTGACAAAAATTAGCGACTCATTTGAGCGGTTTGTTTTTGTACATACCTTGCGGAAGCAATAAATGTTTGCTTTCTGAAATTAAAAAAGCTATAATTTTATTTCTATTTCAATAATGATGGTGTTTTTAAATTTGAAATAGTATTTGAGGCAACAAGGGAGAACAAATAAAACTATTGCAAAAATGCAATTAATTGATAACTTTTTTAAATTATTATTGAACAGTTGGTTGGTTTTTGATTTCTTAAATTATTAAATTAATATATTTTAAAAATTAAAATGCGTGATTTATTTTTTAAAAAAATTTAATTAAAATTTTCAAAATAAAAATGAAATGAAACAAAAACTTATTGATTGAAAAGAAAACACAAAAAGCATGCTTTGTGAGCAATCGCAGATGTGCCTTTTTTGAGAGATCTTGTGTTGTCAGAGTTTTTGCTGTGACACAAAAATGAAAACTTTTCAGCTTTGTGACCAAACCATAGCACTAATTCAACATTTTTTATTTAAAAAGATGCAAATATAATTCTTTCTTAAACTTTTTGGTTTGAATATTTTGATGCTTACTACAATTTCTTTTTTGATTTAGCATGCTGCTAATTGCTTTATACTGAATATTAAATTTGTATAATCAAAGATATATGCATGGAAATTTGACATTAATAAATACGATTAATATTTAAATTTTATTACATGTTTTTCGTGATAAATTAAACCCTTTAAAACAATAAAAATTATTAAAGGAGATGTTTTATTTGCCGCTTTTTTTAATTTAGCAATAAAATTCAGGAAGCTGAAAGTTTTTTCAATCTATGCGTGACAAAAAGTGACACTTGATGAATGCATTTTTCTAATTATACTATTTACTAATAATTTTGAGATACAGTATTCCCACTATATTAGAAGTCATTTTTGTTCATTTCGAGGTGTTGCTTTTGGTTCAGTGAAATTGTTGTTTAAGGAAACGAAAAAAAAAACTTTCATGTTTCTATCGTTCCAAAAAATTACAAAAAAAATCTGTGTCAAACGTAGTGAATTTGAAGTGCAACAATAACAATTTTTGTGTAACATTAAATGTCAACAAAATATTTTTGAAATCCAGATTAAAAGATTTTAAAATCCATTAAATATTTCCGCCACCTTTGCCTCCAGTGCCAACCATGTTTAAAATTTTTTAACGGGTTTTAAGTTCGAAGAAATCATATTCTATTTTTATCAAGAAAATGTACTATATTTATTAATCAGTTAAAAAAATTAAATAAGTTTTAAACAAAAAAATATTCAAAAAGCTCTTCAAAGTCAACATTTACAAAAAATAGAGCTTGTTTTTTGTTAGATCAAATGGCCTGATTTTGCAGTATCGTGTTTTGTCTGTTGAGATATTTTTATTGACACAAAAATGATTCAATCTACAAAAAACTGCTTGTTCTAAAATTTGTGGCAAAAAACTATAGATCAAAATTTGTTGGCTTTATCTTGTGCTGAGCGACGACATAAAAATTATGGGTAAGGACGAAACGGATAACGTAACCCTTTTACTTTTTACTTTTTTTGGTTAACTTTTCTTTTTTATGATAATTAATTTTTCTTTTTCTTCTTTTTTGTGTTTAAATTGCAAATATCTCAATTGCTAAAACTATTTTGATCAGTTTCTGTAAATCTATCAGTAATCAAAATAACATATTTATTTACGAAAAAATGCAAAACACATATTTTTTAATATTGCATGATTGTGAGTATCAGTATACTACTAGTAGTGTGAAAAACCTGTTATTTTTTTGTACAGATAAACGCATTTCGGTGATAAGATAGAACAGAACTTTAAATGCATTCAACAAAAAATTTAAAACAAATCAAATAAGAAATTCAATGAATAATAACGAAAAAGCCGCAGAAATTCATTTTTTGTGACATTTGTTTGTTTTGTTAAAAAACAAAATGCTGTTTTGTCTTGAAAAGGTGTGCGCAATCAAAGGAGAAAATGAAAAATCCTCTGGGATGCAAAAGTTTGATTCCCGAATTGTAAAAATTGAAAGATTTTTGCAGAATATTTTATTTGAATAAATTAAAAGATATCCGGAAATATTAAAAATCAAAATTCAGTGAAAGAGAAATTTTTTGATTCGAAAAAAGAAACAAAAACCCTACGTCTTTCGGGTAAAAGCAATCGTAAATTTGTCTTTTTTCGTATTTTTGGATGCAGCACAATTTTTAGTTTTTCACCCATATGTTGGCATTAATCTTCCTTCTGTTATTTAAAAAGTGCAAACTTGAATTTCTGATGAATTTTTTCTTTGAGTTTTGATTTATTAGGCTGTTGCTAATCGCTTGATAACATCGAAAAGATTCATAATGCAATCAATAAATATTTTTAAATATTTAAAAAAGAATCGGTTTGACTTTTTACGTTTTTGTAAAAAAATAAAAAAACGGACCGCATTTTTAAAAATTGAAAGACAGGTTTAAAATTTATAATTCGTAAAAGTCTTATAGACGGTGAAGGTCAAAATTTTTACATTTGTTTAAAATTTACGGATAAGTAAAAAACTTTTCTTTTTTAAATTATTACTAATGATCATATGGTTCTTTCAGTGCTAACTTTTTTTCTATTCTTTGAGTATTTATTTTTTAACTTTTCAAACTTTGCTCGTTTTTTTTAAAATAAAATAACATAATAATTTAGATAAAATATTGAAAAGGAAATCAAATGAAACAAAAATTTATCGATCGATTGAAAGAAAACACAAAAAGCAGACATTTTGAGTAATCGCAAATGTTTTTTTAAAAACTGAAATTGAACAATGCACACATTTATGCATCATCACAAAAAAACAGAGACTCTTCCTTTTTGTGTCACTGCCTAACATCTTCACCCTGTAAAATTTTTTTTTGCAACTGGTCACAATTAAAAGACGTCTGCTTTTTTGTGTTTTCCTTTTGTCAATAAACAAATGTTTCATTTCATTTTTTTGAATATTTTAACAAAATTTGAAATTTATTATTATATTAAATTAGATCAAGCGCTTTAGATAAAATAAAAAAATAAAAGGGTGACACCTTAAAAATCCCAAAGATTATTACGTAAATTTCAATAGTAATTTAAAAGTAATCAATTCATTGCAGTCTCGAAATATGTTTATTTGTTTTTCTTATTGATTCAAATTGTTTTATAAATTTAAAAACACCAATTAGCTTAGAATTGAAGCAAAAGTTTATTGTATGTCATTACCCGATTCTGCTGTATAAAATGTAAATTAGTTCATAATGAAAAAAGTTTTGATGATCTCAACACCAAAAAACGCTTGGTACAACTTCATGTTGTTTCTTATCAATGAATTACGGTAGAAAAAACGATAAAATAAAATTTTTTATCTGAAATATTTAAAAAATTTGTTTGGAAGCTTATTTTATTATAGTTTAACATTTTGAACATGTCAAGAATAAGTATTGTCTGAGGCGTAACAGCAAAGACGAATTTTTAATAAAGTATTTTTCAAGTGAATATCTCGATCCCAATTTGAGATCTTTTTCGACGCAGAGTAATTAATACATCCATTTTTCATATACAATGATGTTGAAGTTGAATGTTAATGACTCTAGTTTTTTATAAAATTATAGTTTTCAAATTATTATACTATATTTACTTTTAAAATAGATAATCAAATTGATATAGAAAATATTCAAAAACATTACGGAAATTGAATTTGAAAGAAAATAAAGAGCTTTTTTGTGGTATTTTGGATTGTAAGACTGACTTGCGTTGTTTTATTCATCGATTGATTTTTTCACATTTTCTCTTTACTAAAAACGTTAAAAGAAAGAAAAGTGTAAAAACGACAGAAATGATTTTGCAGACGGCTGGACGGTATTGCTGCTATGGCTCTTTTTTCTTCTTTTTTTTCATTAAAAACTACACCAGAAGAGAAAGAATAACGCGCAGTGATCTCAAAAAGCATTTATGTATTATTTCGACTGCCACTTGAGGAAACGTAGATAAATTTGGCCATTTTTAGCATTTGGTTGCGATTTAAATATTTTAAAACTTTTTTAATTATAACTAAATTTTAATATTTTAATCTTAAAGCCTACACATGTTTTTTTGATTTTTAAGTTATTAATTTTTATTTACTTTTTTTGCTGACACAATGATTTTTATTTAATGCAAAATGTGGTTATTCAAAATTCTGTTAATTCAATAGTTATAAAAAAAGGAAAAAAAACTATTAATATTAAATTTGTCAAGTCTACATTTACATTTTAGATAACTTTATTTTAATTTATATTGGAGATTTGGATTTGTGAGTTTCGCTTTGATGTCTTTCGTAAACTGTTACATTTGAATTTCTTTCCCTGATAGTCTTCATCAAATTTATTTATTTCAAACAAATGTTTTATCAAATTTTCAAACAAATAAAATGAAACAAGATCGCGTTTTGCGGATGTGATAAAATCTCTAAAATTTCTTCATCACGGTCTATTTTTGCGTCCGGTTAACGCGCCCCTGGCCCAAAATGGTCCAAAATAGCTTAAAAATGATTAAAAACCATATCCCAGATGTTTTTAAGGTGTTTTATGAAGGTGCGCTAAAATTTTGAAAATCATGAAAAATGGCTGTTTTTAACGAATTTAGCTTTATATAATTGGATGCAGATAAGATATCGAAAAATGATCATTTTTTTAATAGAAAAATTTTTTTGAAAAAGCGTTTAAAATAGCATCGCAAAACCGGACTTGTTTTTTGTTCAAGAAACAACACTTTAAGACAATCAAAGATGTGTTTTCTTTCATTTTTATGTTCTCTTTTAGTATTATTTTTAAACTGAAGTGCTTTAGTTTTTGTTTGAACATTTTATCATAATTTTAAACTTTATTTTACGTTTTTTTATTAATTTTTACGTCAGTAAGATTAAAAAAGAAGGTAATTGTTGGTTCAATCATGGTCTATATGACATTTATTATTTTTTAATTTTTGAACTGCCTTCTATCACATAAAAAATGCGATCTGTTTATTCATTTTTTTACAAAAAAGTTAAAGTCAAATAAATTCACTGAATACAATTATTAATGTACAAAATTTTAATTATTCAAATTAAATTTTCAGTCTCACGCAATTAGCATCTTGCTAAATCACTAAAGAAATTTAAGCCAGCATCAAAATATTCAAAGCAAAAACTTCAACCAAAAATAATGTTTACATCTATAAAAAAATTGAATTAATGCTAGCGTCTGGTCACAAAACTAAAAATTGTTCATTTTTTGTCGCAGTAAAAGTCTAGGCAACACAGGCTCTCTTAAAAAAGACGCATTTGCGATTGATCAATAAAAACGTAATAGTTTAAGAAACAAAAAATGAACTTGATGATTTATCAAATGAATAATAATAATTTAAAAAACGTTTTATCAATTGCAATTTTGTAATAATTTTATTAGTTTTGTTGATTCAAATACTTTTATAAATTTTAAAATAAGATTAATCTTGGAAGAAACCTGTTGTTTCTTTTCTGTTCTGATTTCGTATAGCATTTTTTGTTTTGTTTTTATCGACAATTATTTGAATAAAAAAACAACGCAATTAAAATATTGCGAAATCCCTTTTTCAGTGTTAAATTCAATCGCCTTTTTCAAATCCTTTTTTGTGTAAAGAATCGTCAAAAAAGATAGATAATTACGAAATCAAAACTTTTTCACAAAAAAGTCTGCTGTTTTCGTCATTTTGATGAAAAGTAATTGAATGAAATTTACAAAAATAAAATAATTTATAAGAATTTCAATTTTTTTTAAATATTTTATTGCAAAACATGGATTTTTTGATTTATTTTAAATTTACAGAAAATAAACTGAAAAATGAAAACGTACCTATCGTTGGTCATCCCTGGACCTGTACCACGGAATAACCAATAAATATAAAAAAATGCTTTGTCTTTCAGATATTATCTCTCATTTTTGTAAATTGAATTCTGATGACCGCAACATCCATAAATTATTGTGGTGATAAAGTCATTCATTGAAAATAATATCATCGATTTCAAAAATATGTTGTACAATTCACTAAAAAATGAAAACAAATCGCTTCCATTTAAAAATTATTCTATTTTTTTTTAAAAATTAAATTATTAAATTATTTTTTAGAGACAGTGAGAAAAACGAAACATAGCATTTGAACGCAAAAAACTTTTTGATGGTTCGTTTTTTGTTATTCGCTCGCTAGTAATAAATTGAATTTTTTTTTGAATATTTCAGAATGAACTTTTTGTTTTTTATTATCACAATATTATTCTTCAACAGTTTCAATTTCAAACGATTTTTATTCACCTGCGAGGTAGAGTGTTTTTTCACCGTTTTTTCCAATATAATATGAATTTTGTATTTGCATTTTGTTGTATCATTTTATGTGTTGGACATGGATTTAAAGTTAGTGTTGTTTGGTGAAGTGCGAATTAAAAATAATAACAATTTTTATTTACTGCGCAGGCAACTTTTTCTTTTTTCGAGAGTTTTAAACATAAGACTAATATAAAACAATTTTTAGAAGTCTTCATTGAATAAATAACTTTTTAAATTTTAAAATGTTTCATTAAGTACATCGTATTTGACTCATCGTTTGATATGTATTTAAAATTATTATTTTCAAATTTCTATCACTTATCAAAATTTATTTCCTGCAATCAAAAATTGTATCAAATATTCAAAAATGTGACTTTTATTGGTAAACAAAAAAAAAACATTTGAAAAACCGCAGGCATTTGGCGGATGTGGAAATGAACCTTTTGCACAACAATTGCAAAAGTTTTTTTGTTTTCATTTAAATTGCAAGCAAATTATTACACTAATGTGAATTTCCATTTTTTTCTTTTTTTCGAACAACAATTTCAACAAAAAAAAGCGACATCTTCCAATGAACGAAAATGACGCTTTAAAGATAAATATGGTTTAAATATTTTGCCCAAAAAGGCGGCTTGACATTCAACGTATTTCGTAATCAAATAGCTTTGAAAACTGCGAAAGAAAATGTTTTTCTTTCAAAACAAAAACATTGCATTTTCTCAGTTTTTTTGAATATTTTGTTTTCCATTTTTTTATTTATTTTATTTTATCACATTTTTTTAATTTAAAAGCAATTATGTGTAGGAAAAGCTAAATCAAATTTTGACCAAAAACCAGCGATGTTTACAAGCATTAAATATTAAAAAAATGAATGTTCAAATTAGTTCAAAGTTTTTGAGTAATGTATTTGGGCTTTCATTTGGTTTCCACTTTGTTTAGTTTTGCGAGAGTATAAAATAAGTGAAGTTTCGATTATAAATTTTTTGAATTATTTTAAAATATCTGTTATTGCTACGAGAAATTATAATCGGCAATCTCCTTTAAATATTTTTTTGCTCAACAAAGTGTTAGCTGAACAGAATTTCCTAAAATATCAAAAGCATAGTTGAATGATTGAAATTTAGTGCATCTTTTTCACAGTTAAATGTCAGGAATTTTTTCTTTTTATTAAAGTTTCAGTGGCATTCCTTTTGGACCATTCAACAGTCGTTTATCTTCCCTTTTTGTTACATAAAACACAATTAAAAATGAATCAACATATTTTGTGCACCAGCTTTATTTTGTATTTTAATTAAATATAAAATTTAAATGCATTTGTATTTAATATTAAATATTCAAAAAAGTTTTAACGAAAGTTTTTCTGAGATCACACTCACAATTATCAGGTGTGTATAACGTCTTTAAATGATTGCTAGAGAAGATTCTGAAGTTATGAAAAGGATTTCGACGGAGCGAAAATGACACAAAAAAAATTAAAAGTTTGTATTTCAACTTTGATGGAGTTTTTAAAATTTGTATTTTAAAAAAGTATGTTTGTTCAAGGAAAAACAGATATAAAAATTTTAAAATTCGAATTTGTAAAGGCATTTTTTAATTATTAATGATGAATCCTGCGATTGCTCCACTTTTTATGTTATCTCACCTTTTAGATTTTATTTCTTTATAAAAGGACTAATCTGAGATTGAATACATGAAAGGCAATAACAGAATATTCAAATAAAATAAAAAGTGACAAATATTTATCAATTTAATGTAGAGATGTGCACTGATTTTTCAAAGCTTTGCTAAAAATATAATTTTGATACCATTAAATGCAGAATTTTTTTCTGAATAATAATTGATAAAAATAATCAAAAGGAATAATACTGATAAAAAAGATAATTGATAAAGAAAAATAGCAAAAATACATTTTTTTTCAGTCGGGGAACACTTTTACTTCTTAAATATTTTCGTGTGAGGTGCAAAAACCACACTCTTTTTTGCAGCAATTTTTTTGTTTGATTTTCCTTGAATACTTTTCAAATAATGTTTTTAACTAAGAATCTTCATTTAATTTGTTTACTGGCAGAAATATATCTTTTTATCAATGTGATAAATCTGATGGGTGGCTAAAGGTTGGTTAATTCTTAAGAATAAGCTGTTTTTCCTGTTGTAAACACAAAGAATGTGTTTGTTTCGTAAATTATTTATTAATTTATAAAAATAATAATGATCTTTTCAGAATCTGAATTATTTTTGTCTTCTAATGGATATCTCATTAATCTACTTATCTCACTGCCGATGATTATCTTCCAATGGAAAATAAGTTCAAAACTCCATCGAAAAAAGTCAATAATGATCTCAAAGACTCCTGCTTTACATCTCTTTCGAGGAACAAAGAAAGAAGCTTAAAATCAACTTATTGTTTTCCTGTTTTATGTATGTGATGGACATCTTCAACATGTATATGCCTAATGGTTTTGGCTTCAAGATCGTGATATTTCTCTGATAAAACTTTCATCATTTGAAGAAGAGCATCTTCGTGGTATTTCCCTGCAATAGACTTTGATATTAGAAACATTCTTGAACAAAGAATCTTGATTGTATTATTCGTGATGTAAAGGTATGTAACATATAATCTAATTATTCTTAATATATAGAAGTTGTTGTTTTTCTAGAATATTGAATAAAGTTGTTCCATTTGCTCCTGATGATCATCTTGGTTATTTAATGTGACATGATAAACGTAATCTTCAAGTTCGAGGAATTCATGATGAACATTCTGAAGAAGATGAAGTTCTGCGTATTATGGGTATTGTAAAGAATCAATGGCTTAAGTGAATATCAATCTGTTTGGCAGTGAATGATGATACATGAACTTATCATGATTGTAAAATAATCCAATGTTTTATTTTGTAACATTTTATCCTGCAATTCTTTTTGTATATACTGTCTATATTTGTAATTGAATAAAGAAAACTATTTTATTTTTATGTCTGATTTTGTAGGGGTGAGTTTAAGAGGGATAATATTGAACTAATAATTCCATTAATCTTGAAAATTAACCAATGATGCCTTTAATATAAATTAAGATAATTGTATTAACCTTTTATAGTTTCATCAATAACAGTTTTTAACCCGTGAGGCAATCAAAAACAACACATATCAAACAAAACACCAACTATACTCAAATGCACTATTAGTTTTGCTTATTTGTTGTCATATTTGACAAATTTGCAAAAAAACCAAAAAACTACAACTTACAAAACACTTTTTTAATAAAAATTTAAAATTTGAACTAAAAATGAATTAAAAAAAATCGCAGGGGATTCGAACCCTTGACCTTCGGATCGTTGCGCATCGTCTCTAACACTTGGCCGTAGACGCAAATTTCTCACCGCTAACTTTCGCTCAATTTTGGCATATCCTATCCGATGCAGAAAAAAATTCTGAATCGAATAGGCGTAATCCCGAATTGGGGCATGGAGGTGCGTAATGTATCATCATCAAAAAAACATAAAAAAATGCTACTTTCACAGATTTTTTGTGTGGAAACGATGTTTAAAAGTTGGATTTTCGGAATCTCCGTAAAATTTTGCATTTGGTAGGATAAAAAATAATTAAAAACAAAAAAGTTTTAATTTCTACAGTATACCTCTCTTTCATTTTCCTTTGACTGAAAAAAAATGCGGGGAACACTCGCGTCGCATAACGCCAGTGCACGTATCTAATTTAATGAGTACATGAAAAAAGCGAAGTGGCTTTTTGGTGTATGTAATCGCAGATGCTTTTTTGGGGCAACAAACGTCAAATATTAAATTTAAAAAATTGAAAACACTAAAAAAGAAAGATCTTATGTGTCCACACAACATTTCTGATCAATGGCCGAAAATGCTTCAGCAATGAAAATGACAATTTCAAAAGAAAAGATGAAATATTAAAAAAACCTTCTTTCGTTGACAAAAAACAAAAGAAAAAAGCGAAAGTTCCTGAATATCAATTATATGCAGTTCGTGAACTTCCTCGCAAAATAAAAAAAAATGAATCAAATGAATGATCTCCTTTAACATTTTTAAAAAAATTTAAATAATCATATCACATTTTTTTTAAAAATATTTGGTAATTGATTCAATTCAAATATTTTTATACATCAAATAAGAACGAAAAAGTTTTTTGTAATTTTTTTTAACAGAAAGCTTTGAATTTTTAGAAGATTTTTTTGTCGTAAACAAAAGTAGTGTAAAACAAAATTTTAAATCAAATATTTATTAATAAAGAGGTCAAAAATTTTTTACTAACAGATTTTACATTAAAAGCTTCTTTAGTTTTTTCGTGATTTTAAACTCACCTCATTGTTATAAAAATAGTTCCAAAACCATTTTAGATTATCATGATAATATTAACAACTAAAAAAAAACCAAAAAATATGTACAGTGTCAAAAAATAGGTATATATTACTCGGGAGTGAAATTAATTCATCACTTTTTTATTATTATTGTTCACTTTTTAATGAGACTGTTTCTTTTGATGTTACAAATTTTATTTCTTCTATTTATATTTAATTTGATCCATGTGAAAACTAATTTTTATTGAGAATTTCTAAAATATTCAAATCGAAAGAAAGTGCAAAAAAGAATGCAAAAGAATCACCTTTTTTGAAATCGACAAATGCAATGACTGAAGCATTCTCTGATCGATGCTCTTTTTCTCAATTGGTAAGATTTAAAAGAGAAAAGAAGAAAGAGGGACAATACAAAGCGATGCACAAGTTCGTCTAGCCGTCGTCACCAAAATCATTTTTGCTGCTTTTACATTTTTTATAAAGGAATTGTAAACAGTGGAAAAATAAATCAATGACAAACACAGACTGAAAAAAACAAAAAAAGAAAAGGAAAAGTTCAGGAACAAGTTAAAAATTGAAGAAAAGCTGTGACGAAATTTTTTCTTTTAGGAGAGAGTCTGTGTGAAAAAAAAAATTTGGTTTTTTGGTACTAAATCGACTACATAAGTTGTAAATAGACGATTTTGAAAATAAAAGTTATTGTAATCCAATAATCCACTACATGAACCCAAGCTCATAATTTGCATATTTTGCAATTTTTAGAAGCTGAAACGTATCAAATCTATCGGATTCTTATTTGGCATGTTTGAAAACCGGTAAATTCAGGAAACATGGCCAAGAAATCACAAGCTTTTAAAAATTTGCACAAAAGTATTAAAAATCCCTGCACAAAATCATGACCACGCTTTCAAAAAAATTTGAATACGATATATTGTGAAGCAAGTAATGTTTGGAGGTTTCTTTTTCTTGCTGGCACAATTGTGTTTATTTCATGGATACATGTCGTTATTCGAATTTCTTTTGGTTTAATAGTTTCAAAGGAAAAAAACTATTAATATAAAATGTGTTTAATTATCATTTACTAACTTATTAGTTTTTTTAAATTTATATTGTAAGCTTACTTTTGTGGTTTGAGATTGATGTTATTTGTAAATTGTTACATTTGAATTTCTTTCCCTAGGCATCATTAATTTTATTAATTTCAATAAAAAATGCAAAATATTCAAACAAATAAAGTTAAACAAACTGGCGTTTTACGGATGTGAAAAATGATTGAATCGCAAAATTTCTTCATTTGTTCAATAAAGAAAAATTCTCTTGAAAATGCGTACAACATAGCATCGCAAAGGCGGACTCACTTTTTTGCTGGAGAAACTAAAATTTTAGGCAATTGAAAATGTGTTTTCTTTCATTTTTATGTTCCATTTTTGCGTCAAATTTTTAAGCACAATGCTGCTATTTTGTTTTGAATATTTATTTTAAACTAAATTTTACGTTTTATGACTAAATTTTATGTGAATAATATTAAAAAAGGAGGTAATTAATAAAGTTTAAAATAGCTAAATTGGAAACAATTGGCTACGATAATTAACAAAAGTCCGTGGGCCATCATTTTCATTTCTGAATAAAAATAATTTAAAAGCTTTACAAACGTTGTTATTTTTTCATATAAACAATTTTTATAATTTATTAATTTGTGAACTTTCTTCTAATATAAAAAATGCGGTGTGTTTATATTAAAATTAACAAACAAAAACGTTAAAAGTCAAATTATTTCGCTGAAATAATTATTAAAGTCTTGAAGAATTTAATTTTGATTATCCAAATTAAATGTTCAATTTCAAGCAATTAGCAACATGCTAAATCACTAAAAAATATAAGTAAGGTAAACATCAAAATATTGAAAGCAAAAAGTTTAACCAAAAATTATTATTGTAACTTTTTTAATAAAAAAATTAAGTTAATGCAAACATTTGGTTACAAAACTAAAGACTGTTCATTTTTTTGTCCCAACAAAAGTTCAGGAAACACAGGCTCTCTCAAAAAAGACGCGTTTGCGATTGCTCGAAGTCTGCCTTTTGTGTTTTCTTTCAATCAATAAATTTTTTATTTCATTTCATTTTGGTTTTGAAAATTTTGACTAAAATATTCTTTTGTTTAAATAAAACTAGAGGTGCCCCGCCCCTCCGGGGCGGCCACCACAGATTCATGTAAAAATTTATGTCTCGGTTATTATCATAATTTGAGTTAACACTGTACTCAAAGTTTAATAGTATCAAAATCTAGATCTAATTGTAAACATCCTGATTTTTTAAACAGTTATTTTGAATCCATGATTTTTAGTTGATTCAAATCTGTAGTTATTTCATATACTACAGTATCCTGTCCGTTTACAACTTAATTTAGGACACCTCCACTAATTTATCCAAAAGAAGTAAAAATTCTAATAGCTTTTTCAAAATTTAGAATGATTAAACAGAATTTTTATTCTTGTAATCTGATTCTTGAATTAACACTTTTTACTCGAACCAGAAAAAATAAGTTGACAATTTTGCGTTATTTTTTCTTCACCAATTCTTCAGTTTGAGAAACTGAAGTTCATTGTTCCTCATTGCTTTTTTCATTGAATGCAGCAAAAGCAAATGAATAATAAGAAAAATTATTTATTCGCTTAAAAAAATTATTATTAAAAAAATAAATTTGTTTTAATTTTTCTAACTACAAAAAAATTCAACAGCAAATATTTTATACTAGGTTTTAGGCGGGCCTCCGGCCCGCCCTTCATCTATTAAACCCTCCTCAAATATAGAGCTTAAGCGGGCCTCCGGCCCGCCATCCAACATTTAAAAATTTCAAAAAAATTTAACAAAAAGCAACAATTTTTTATTATTCTAATTTTTCTTTTTTCTATATCCTTTTCTCTTTTTCTCTTCTTAAAAAAATTCTAAAAAAATGCTCATTGGCATTGGCACATTTTACCATTTCGAGGCGCGCACCAACCAACCAACAAACCAACAAACCAACAAACGAACAATCTCCATTTTATGGGAGGATCATCAAAAATGATGATGGGCGCTTGCACCATTTTGCCAAGAAAAGCGCTTCTTTTTAAATAAAATGACACGCACAACGGGACATTGCCTCTTTTACGGGTAGAAAAACAGTTTTAATAAAAGATCAATAAAAACGTGATAGTTTTACATTTTGGGACGTTTAAACATTTTTTATTGTTTTGTTTTTTTGTGAAAAATGGTTGGACATTAAAAAATACCTGGCTTTTGATGAAACAAACAGTATTAAAAAAATATTATTGAAGGAAGAAAATAGCCAGAAATAGATAAATGCGGAAAAAATTCTTTTTTCCTGAATAAAAGATGAATTCATTTAAAATAAAAATCTGAATAACAAATTTGTGTGTAAAAGATAAACAAAATTTTTAAAAAATGAAGTTTTTTGAATAAAAGATAAACAAAATTTTTAAAAAATGAAGTTTTTTGAATAAAAGACAAACAAAATTTTTAAAAAATGAAGATGAATCTTTAGTCGCCATTTCTCTCAATTTTTCGGTTTGATTTTAAAATTTTAAGTGCTATTTTTTATTTATGTATAAATTTTAAATAATGAAATAAAAAATTCAAAATGAAAGGACAATGAAATAAAATAGGAAAGAAATGTAACAAAAAATTTATTGATTTGAAAGAAAACACAAAAGAGACAGGTGTCTGACGGGGTTGAGCGAACGCAGATGCAGTAGATGTTGCACAATGAAAGAATATTTTTTTTATGATTTTGTCAAAAATGACAGCAATTTTTTTAGATTTTTCTTTTGAATATCTTTTTGAATATTTTATTTTAATTTTTAATTTTTTGTGATTTGGTAGTTATGGTTATTTATTATTGTTTGAATAATTTACGTCAACAAACTGGTCAAAACTGGATTTCAGACATTAATAAATAAATGAAGCGCAATCGGTTATTTTTAACATTTTCTTCAAAATTAGAATAAATGGATCGCATTTTTTTCAAAATATGTGGTAATTGATTCAAATCAAATGACTTTTTAAACGTGAAAAATAAGAACAAAAAGGTTTTTTGCAACTATTGTGAACAGAAAAATCTTGTAAAAAAATTTTTGAATTTTTACAAGATTTTTTATCCGGAAGCAAAATTAGCGAAATACCAAATTTTAAATCAAATTTTAATTAAAGAAGTGTAAAAAACTTTTGCTTTTTTACATTTATATTGTTTGTATAAATCGACTGGTATCACAGAGCGAACTCACGGGCTCTTTTTTACCCCTATTTTGTCCGGTTAAGGCGGATTTTGCATAAAGTGATGATACAGAGGTGATTTTGGTACCAAATGATAGCCAAATACTAACTGATTAATATTGGGAGGGTGCCTGATGTTTTCATCAAGTTTAACGGATTCTGGAGCCGGATTCAGAATCCCAAAAAAAATTCTTCATATAAAATGAGTTTTTTTCATTTTTTTAAGGATTTTAGGCATAAATATTGAAAAATAAGCAATATCAGACATGTTTCTAACTATTTAAAGCAAAAAATAGAAAAATAAAAATTTTCATTTTTTTGAATTTTTCACGTGGTCCCCCCTGTGGATTTTGCTCACAAAAAATTTTTTTTCGATTTTTGTACAAATATTGACCTAAATTGGTTGGAAATAATAAAATTAAGGTTTTTAAATAGTTTCTGGGCGAAAAGAAGCGTATCCGATTCTTTAATCATATTCTAGAATGATTTGAGTGTCAAAAGTGACAGTATGCCGTAATAGTTTATGCAAATTTTTAATATGCTCCGAAAACGTTTTCTGTTGCTTTTATCCAACTCTTAACGATATTTTCTAAGTTTTGGCAGGAGGAAATTTCAATTGGAGACCTGGTTCTCATTTGCCAACAATTTAAAATTTACAACGTCATATTCAACACTAAAATGTGTCTGAGATAATGTTTATACAAATTTTTATTTCAAGAGATAAAAACTCAACTACTACTTTTTTTTAATCATATATATATTAGCTAAGATTTGGCAGGAGGATTTTTCATAATTTTACTTTGTTCTTGAAATAGAGCACATTAAAGTTCTACTACTACTACAACATCAAAAAGGTGCATCATTTTCGGTTTGTTGAACGTCAGTTTTTTTGATAAGCAATGGGTGTATTCGTCATTGGGACTTGTAAAGTAGATCCTGGGCTTCAAATTTGTGCAACAGATTTTCATTTAAGGCGGTTTTAAAGTCAGGGCACCGTAAAGAATGAAAAAAATCGGGTTTTTAGGCCATTTTTTGTGATTTTCGGCGTGTTGAAACGCCCTTAAAGCATGTCACTAAATTGGATCTTTTGTTACTAAAAGTTGGCATATATTAATGACTAAAAAATTGTGCAAGGGTTTTTTGATATCTTGATTTTTTGTATCATTTTTACTCAAAAAACCGCCAAAATCAGCCATTTTTCATGATTTTCAAAATTTTGGCGCACCTTCATAAATCACCTTAAAAACATCTGGGATATGGTTTTTAATAATTTTTAAGCTATTTTGGACCATTTTGGGTCAAGTCCGCGTTAACCGGACGCAAAAATAGCCCGTGAGCTATATTTAATGTATTTTTAAAGTTAACTATTTTCTGAGACATTAAAAAAACAACTGCAGTGTAAAAACTATGTTCGCATCTTTTAGGATGAAACATTTTTTTATCTTAAACATCTAGGCACAAAACTTAAAAATGTTGTATTTTTTGTTGGAACAGCAAAAGATGAAGATGATGAAATGAATTTTCACATCTGCAAAACATCAGTTTATTTATTTCTTTGAATATTTTACACAATCTTTGGTAAAATAAATTTATTTGATGATGCTTAACGAAATGAATTTTAATATAATAGTAGGTCTTATCTCATTAATTAATTAAAATAAAGCTATCTTCTATATGAAGACTTTAAACATTTCATATTAATTTTTTGTTCAACACCGGCGGTGTAACCCAAATAGGATCTGATTTTGCGGACCCAAATTTTCGAGAAATTGCGTATCTTTTTTAGGATCATCTGCGGAGCCTTTTTTGAGGATGTTACATTTGTGGATTTTAAAAAAATTTAAAGTGTATAGAAAAACTATATTTGCATTTTTAAAAATGAAATATTTTGTGACAAACGTTGTATTGCCGAAATGTGGTAATTCATTACCGGTGGTATACCATAAACTGTTCCTTTCTCTCCTTTCCTTTTTTTCACGTTTATTCTACGGTTTTCATTCAATAAAAAACATTCGAAACCGTCACAAAAATCACATTTCGTAATATAATTGATTATTAAAAAAACAGAAAATTGTTTTCTTTTTTGAAAAAAATGAAGATATTTTCGCTATTGAATTAATTTTCACAACTACAAAACGCCAGCTTGATAAATTTTATTTGTTTGAATATTTCACAAAAAGTATGCCAAAGTAAATTAATTTGTTGAGATTCATGGAAAGAAATTTTAATGCAATAGTTCGAAAAAAACAAAATCATTAACGTAAACAAACAATATAAATTAAAAAAAAGTTATCTATTAAATCAAAACTTCAACCATTTGATTTCATTATTATATGAAATCAAGAAAAATTTAACGGTGTCATTAATAAACGGAATTCTCTTTTAGAAAATTTAAAAAAGTTAGGAACAAAAACACAATTAATTTAAAAAATATAAATACAAACTACAAAAAATAAAAACTATTGAAGCAATTTTAATTATATTTTGTAAATTTTTACGAGTATCGGAATTTATCGAAAATATTAATGACATTATGATATTTTAATGTAAATTATTAGTCATGAAATAGATTATGGGTGATGTGTTCATTAGAATTTAATTTACATAAATGACAAAAATGATTAACAAAATGTTTTTTCATATTTATTGATCATACCTTGAGAGAGGTTCCAATTCATTTGTCAATTTACTTTTTATAAATTTATGATAAAAAATTAATCAAAACAAAAAATCCATTTGTTGCAATAAAATATTAAAAAAAACTGAATTTCTATATATTGCTTTAAGTTTAGTAAATTTCCTTCATTTACTTTTCGTCAAAATGACGAAAACAGCAGACTTTTTTGTGAAAAACTTTTGATTTCGTAATTGTCGATCTTTTTTGACGATGTTTTGCCCAAAAAAAGGAAATTGAAAAAAGCGATTGAATTTTAGATTGAAAGAGTCATTTCGCAATATTTAAATTGCGTTGTCAGTCTGGGCGCTTTTTAGGTTGTTTTGTTGAACCAAACAACCGAAAAATAGCAGCTAAATGATTAATTGTTCGATTTTGTCGGCCTGCATTCAATATTTAAGAGCACAAAATCAAAGAATTTTTTGGAAAAATTATTTTTCGCGTTTAAATTTTCGAATGAGCACGAAAAAGCAACTCCGATGAACTTTCAATCGAAAAAGTTTCGAATAACAGGTTTGAAAATTGCCATCTGATTTTTCGTGTTTTTAATTTTTAAAAATATGATAATCATGTCTGCAAGAAAAAATAAAACAATCATTTCCAAAAATGTAGTTTATGGAAAACGTTTTTTCAGTTTTTATTGGACTTTAGTTGTTTTTAAATACTCCGTGTTTTTTTATTTTTCAATTAACAAACATTTTTTTCTATATAACAATGCTGAGTTTATCTATCTAAATAGATTAAAAGTAATGATAAAATTTTCAAAGAAAAACAGAATGAAACAGAAATTTAGACTTTTAAAAAGCTCCAATTAAGCAAGCGTTTTGATGGGCTATGCTTTTTTTATCTTAGAAAAGCGGAGTTTTTGGTTGTAGCGAAAAAAGAAAAAATTTGCAGTTTAAGTTAGCACATATTTGTAAGTATTGTTAGTGTGCTCTTCAAAACTTTAAGATAAATCTTCTTTGTTAAAAGTGAAAAACTTTTAAAATGTAATGAAGTGACGCTGTCCACCGAATACTTTTTATCATCATCAATAATGAGCACTGCATCGTCTTTCATTAATATATTTTAAATAATACCATTTATGTTTTTAATTAAACACTTTGTAAACACAGAAAAACCATCTTCAAAAGCAAAATAAAAATATTGAAAAAATGTTTTAAATGAAAGCATTTTTGTGTTTGCACTCGCAAACATTAAAAATATAAAATATTTTTGATCCATTGCGATGAAATGTTTTTTGGTTCTTACATAATTTTTTAAGCAAAAAAGGATTTTATTTTTCGGCATAGGGTTAACATTTTTTTGCAGAAAATTTATTACAGCGTTTTGAATTAAACAAATAAAATTAAAATGTTTTGAAAAAGATTAATAATAAAGAAAATATTTAAGCATTAAAAGTGATGCAAATCTCTAATTATAAATATCTAGGCGAATTAGAACATCTGTTTTTGATATAAGACGGCTAAACGAATTATGATTTACGAACTCGATAAAAACATGACGTTTGAAGTCGTTTTGGACCAAATTTTTTTTTCGCTATACTAACGTAAAAAACGTCTCACCGAAAATTTCCAAAACATGAACTCAGTTTTTATTTCAATTCTGCCTCAAAAATTTTTTTTTTGAGGCAGTTTGGACGACCAAAGCTGAAGCGGCTGTTTTTTTTGTGGACTGAGGCAGATTTTAGAAAATGCTAGAGTTTGCGTAAATTCAAAATTCAAACAGTAAAATGGGTTATTTTTAAAGATCTGCCTCATCTTTTTCGCAACCTCATGGACTTCGCGAAAATTGCCTCAAAAGTGAGGCAAAATTCTGATAAAATAGTGCCTCAAAGGTGAGGCAGTTTTTTAGCAGAAAATTGCCTCAAAAGTGAGGCAGTTTTTCACCGGAAAATTGCCTCAAAACTGAGGCACTATTTCATCAGAATTTTGCCTCACTTTTGAGGCAGTTTTTTAGCAGAAAATTGCCTCACCTTTTTGCCCCGCCAAGGAACCGAACCCGAGACCTCCGGATCAAAAAACAAACGCGCTACCAACTGAGCTATTTGGTCAACGTAATTGTCTCCGTAAAAAATGTATACAACGTTTTGCCAAACAGAAAATAAATTCGTTGAGAAAATGTTCTTCGTTGGCAAAACGTTGTATACATTTTTTACGGAGACAATTATGTTGACCAAATAGCTCAGTTGGTAGCGCGTTTGTTTTTTGATCCGGAGGTCTCGGGTTCGGTTCCTTGGCGGGGCAAAAAGGTGAGGCAATTTTCTGCTAAAAAACTGCCTCAAAAGTGAGGCAAAATTCTGATGAAATAGTGCCTCAGTTTTGAGGCAATTTTCCGGTGAAAAACTGCCTCACTTTTGAGGCAATTTTCTGCTAAAAAACTGCCTCACCTTTGAGGCACTATTTTATCAGAATTTTGCCTCACTTTTGAGGCAATTTTCGCGAAGTCCATGAGGTTGCGAAAAAGATGAGGCAGATCTTTAAAAATCATAGGTTTTTAAAAATTTGGTCCAAAACGCACAAAAATTGCTTTTTTATAAATATCATCTCAAAAGATGTTTTTACTACGACTGTTTTCATAAATCTGCCTCAAAAAAAATTTTTTTGAGGCAGTTCGCTTCAATTTTACAAAAACCTGTTTACCAAAATTTCGGTGAGACAGATTTTCAAAACAGCAGTGTTTTTCGTCCAAAAATGGTCATGTATTTTTTTCAAAAAATTTGCCGTTTTTAAGGCTTCCGAGAATCATAATTCGTTTAGCCGTCTTATATATAATGATAATAATTATTATATGGATATGGATTATTTCAAAATTCATGGGATTATCTTCTTGATACATGTTTTTTAATCTATTGAACTCTGATACAATATAACCGAAAGTGTATTAAAATATTAAAAAATTTGAGAAACAAAATTTATTTCTTTCAATTTTAAGAAAAAAGAGAATTATTTTTACGGATCTTAAGAGAGTATCTACCACAAATTTTAAATCGGGCGGAACACACCATCTCAGATATTGATTATTTTGTTGTTTTTTGATAGTATATGGTCCAAAAACATTGTTTGGAAAGTATTAGCTCATTATCTCTCACAGTTTTGGAATTCTACCATCGTAAAGTTGACTATTAAGCAAAAATACATGGATTGGAAAACTTTTTTATGTTCAAAGATAAAAATCTGATACTTTCCATGTTTATACATGTTGGTATGGGGTTTTTAAAAATATATATCTCACATTTTTAGCTTACCTAAAAGTGGGTTTTTTTTCATTTTGAAAATTTCGACCCAAAAAAAAAATTTTTATCTTTAGATGGGGGAGGCTAGTGAACTCAGATTCATATAGCCCAGAATCTCAGCTTTCCAAAAATATAAAATTTATGAAAATCCATGGGGTACTTAGCGATAGCCATCAAAAAAACTGTCGCTGATCAACATCTTCAACATCATGTTACCTACATAAGTTACGAAATAGGTTACGAAATGACTTCCGGTGACTTGTATTATGATATACTATGCTTATAAGTCATTCTGGGTGAGTTTCATAACATTTGGATATCATTTAGACATATGCCATCAACATGAAATTTCACAATTTAGCAACTTCAGGTGTCGAAGGAAAAATCAAGGTAATTTGAGTTTTTGGTTAAAAATAAAAGAGTTAATGCTTTCAAAACATGGAATAGATGTAATATAAGTAATTATAAACACTGAATATTGAAATATCGGACATTATTGATTTTTCCGGTCATGTTGAAATTTACCCTATTTTTGACCATTTTTAGTGGTATCAAAACTGTATGAAATATCATTCCTATCAACTTTTTTTGCCGTTACCGATCAAATATAACATGTTTAGAGTTAGTAGGTTCAATTTGAACACCTGGGGATACCCACTTTTTATTTCCCATCATTGTAAAAATCATGGAATTTTTCGCATATAAATTATCAAATTTTGTATTTTTGGAAAGCTGAGATTCTGGGCTATATGAATCTGAGTTCACTAGCCTCCCCCATCTAAAGATAAAAATTTTTTTTCTGGGTCGAAATTTTCAAAATGAAAAAAAACCCACTTTTAGGTAAGCTAAAAATGTGAGATATATATTTTTAAAAACCCCATACCAACATGTATAAACATGGAAAGTATCAGATTTTTATCTTTGAACATAAAAAAGTTTTCCAATCCATGTATTTTTGCTTAATAGTCAACTTTACGATGGTAGAATTCCAAAACTGTGAGAGTAAATGAGCTAATACTTTCCAAACAATGTTTTTGGACCATATACTATCAAAAAACAACAAAATAATCAAAATCTGAGATGGTGTGTTCCTCACTTATGTGAAATCTTTAAATTTTCTGGTAGACACTCTCTTAAATTGATTGCTTCGCTAGAAAGATTCATTTGCTTTTTTGTAAATACATTTTGCCACTGGTCACATTTTTTTGTTTAAAAAAATGAAAAACGCAATTTTGGCTTTTACTTTTTATTTTGAATATTTTGGCGCATATTTACGTTTTTTTTATAAGAATTTTACTGCTCCATTGTAAATATAATAAAAGTTTATAGCATAATGACTGGATAATAATTGTTGAATTCACAATTTATACCAAAGGATAATGGAATATTTGTATGCATATTGTTGTTTGGATTTTTGGAGTTTTTTAAACACTTTTCAAAAAATATGTTTTTTGTCGTCTTTTTTTCATTTAAAACAAGTAAAATATTTTATTTTTTTACATAAAATAATGCTTTTTTGATGTTTGCTAATCTTGTGTGAATTGTTTTTTATGTTAATTAAAATATTTTAGTTAATTCATTACAAAATTACAAAAACTTTGAAATTTATAAAACATTCAAATGGTGACTGTCTGCATTTATTAAAAAACAAAATACTTTTTTCGGCATTAAAAGTGAAATTTCGAAATACATGTTTATTTTGTTGCTTTTTATATTTTTTTTTGTGTTTTCTGTTTTTTTCAAATGGAAATAAAAGTGAAACAAAAATTCATTAATCAATAAACACAAAACGATAGGCAACTTTCGGGGGTGAACAATCACAAATGTTTCATTTTTTAACAAACGGTGGTTTTGAGAAAATGCTAAATTTTTTTTAGTTTTGTGAACACATGTTTACATTTGTCAATTTTTTTTATTTCAAAAGATGCAACATAATTTTTGTTAAAACGTTTTACTTTGAATATTTTGATGCTAACTTGAACTTCTTTTTTATCATTTATTATATTTCTAATTGTAAGTTATCTAACATTTAAGGCATTTCAAATTGGCACAATTGATACAATAAATATTTCATTCAAAATTGTTTGACTTTTTACACTTTAAAATTCTTATTAATGAGTGCTGCTTTTCAATTCTTTTCTATTTTTTAACGATAAATTGCATAAATAAAGTCTTCTTCAAGTACTTTCTTTTTCAAATGTTTTCATAAAAAATGGTCCATGATTTTTTGCTGGGAATATTTTTTAAACTGTGTTATTTGCATTTTTTTTATATTACTGATGTTATATTAAAATAAAATACAAAAAATATGCATTATATTTTAGATTGAATATTCAAAACGCTTTACAAAAAATTAATCATAAAATGAAAGAAAGAACATAAAAAAATTTTAGATCTTGCTAAAATTTTTGTTTCTTCGACAAATAAAATAGTTTCGCCTTTGCGACGGCTGTTCAATGCTTTTTTAAAATTAAATATTTTCTTATTTTTTGAAAAAGACTTGAAGAAGACTTTATTTATGCAATTTTTCGTTAAAAAAATAGAAAAGTACTTTTTTGATTGTGTAGTAAGTCATCATTCTTCATAAAGGCATGCATGAAATCATGTTACGAAACCTTCGACCAAGATCAATTGTTACCTTAAAGCAAAGGTCAATCTTATCAACAAAGGTTTGCGGCAACACATTCCACCAAACCACATTACCTTCAATACGTGGAAAGCTATCAGCTATGCTGAACGAAATAGATAACATTATTTCATCAAGCATCGCCTCAGGCAATGCTCAAGGTTAAACATTATATCCTCAAGGTAACGCCTCCAGTGTAAACGACGTTACTACCTACACACTTCTAACAATCACGTCTTTACGCCAACACATATTGGAATCATATAAATACTTCTTCTGATAAAGCAGAATTGTCTTTCCAGCCCCAGTCTACTCCTGCTCCAGTCCCAATCCAGTCCTGATGACCCCGCTCCAGTAACATCCAATACCAGTCCAGTATCAGTCTCTGTCTTGATATCTCATGTTTCTATCATATAATTATCTTTGATTATGAGATAATAAATAAATATAATAATAAAGATACCGCTACACCATACGATACGACAATTGCAAAAAAACTATTATGAAACTTTATATTAATTAAAACATCTAGACACAAACCGGAAAATTGGTGTTTTATGTGCAACTTATAAGTTAAAAAACAAATACGAAAAAACTTTTGCGATGGTTTCATTTCTCCATCCGCAAAATACTGGTGTTTTTTTCAAATGTTTTGTTTATTTGACCTAATTTTTGATTGCAAACTATAAATTTCGATAGGTGAAAGAAATTTTAAAATAAAAGTTTGAAAATTATACCAAATGATATGATACTCAAGTAACCATTTTAAATTTTAAAAAGTTGTTTATTCAGTGCAAACTTTTAAAGAAAAATTTGCACTAGCCGTGATTGCGAAATCTGTCAAATAGTCTTAAAAACTGCAAAAAATTTTGTCTGTTTTTCTTTCAAAATGAAAGCGTTACAAATTTTTTCTCAACTTTTTTAAATATTTTAACAAAAAATGTTCATTTTTAACATGGTTCTTAAATTTTAAAGCACTAACCTAATATAAAAAAATGAATGAATTGTTGACAAAAAGATATGCACAGTTAAAAGTCACTAAATAAGAAAAACATGATGATGGAGTTAGTCCATGTAAAAAATTGTTGTGTAATGTGTTTAGTCTTCCAATTTGTTTTCGCAATAATTTGATTGTTTGAATTTTTATATTTATTGATCATTCCTTGGGATAGGTGAAGGACTGACCAATGAAGGAGAGGTACATCTTCATTTTTCAGTTTACTTTCTTTATATTTACAATAAATAACAAAAAAATCTCATGTTTTGCAATAAAATATTGAAAAAAACTAATTTTTATAAATTATTTTAGTTTAGCCAATTTCCTTTTAACACTTTTTATAAAAATGACAAAAACAGCAGACTTTTTTGCGAAAAAGTTTTTATTTCGTAATTTTTGATCTTTTTTTGACACACAAAAAGAGATTTAAAAAAGGCGATTAAATTTTAGGTTAAAAGAGTGCTTTCGCAATATAACATTAAATATTTTAAAGAAAATTTGAAAGGAAGTTGCTTTTGCCGTTCTATCTCTAAAAAAACATTATTGAAGTAAAAATATTTTTGCAATTGTTTTTGTCTGCTTTGCTTCTTTCAACAACGATTTTAGCAGCCAAAATGCATCCCTTTGGAAAGTTTTAGTTTTCCATAGGTGATGCAAGATTTCGACAAGTCCGAAAAAAGGTCGTTGTCAATAAATTACAAAAACAATATGAAAGAAAACTATAACATCATTTACAGTCGTAAACGTGTGAACGACGAAAAGTTCTATCCCTTTAGAGAAATTTTAATAACACATTTTGCATTCTTACGTTTTTAATTTTTTAAATCTAAAAAGCTAAACTAAAATTGCACTTGTAAAAAATAATTTTGCTTTCAAAAACTGGCTTTAAAAAGGTTTTTTATTAATTTCATGATGATTTGATTAATTTAAAGTACTAAAAATATTTGTACATTGTAGAAATAATCAGGAAAGTAATTAATTTTACATTTATTTTTATTAATTATGGAGCAAACAGCCGCTGTGAAGAATATAAATTTTATTATTTATTGACCTTCTTTCATGATGTCATATTTTTAGTTTATGCTAATTAAATGATGTTTCAAAATGTTAATCTCAAATTAAATATTAAAAACCAGATTTTTGTGATTTAAAAATGACACAAACTTTGTTGGAAGAAAGAAATTACGTTTTCAATTGCCTAAAATTTTTGTTTCTTTCGCAAAAAAAAGTGTTTTTGCGTCACAACATTGAAAAATTTCTTTTTTTTCACAATAGCCAAAAGCCCCGCGCTCAAAAAATAAAAACGTTGAGATTGCTCACGAAGGCTTTTATGTTTCTTTCAATCAATAAATTTCTATTTCATTTGGATTTTATTTCGCATATTTTTGTATAAATTTTTATTTATAAAGTAAAACTGCCAAAAATAAATAAAAAAATAACAAAAAAGAAAAATAAAAAATTCATGACAACATCAGACTCCTGTAAAAAACACCCAGAACAGTAAATAAAAAAGAGATCCATTGATTGAAATTTCGAAAAATTAAAAAATGTTGATATAAATTATTTTACTGCAAAAATGGTGGTTAAACTTGTCTTATTGTATGAAAATAATGACTTTTCTTGAAAAATGAACAAATTTCATTTCTTCCAGAAAAAATGTCACTTTTTTCATAAAATTCTTTGATAAAAACCTAGTTTTTTAATAAAAACAAAATGAATATTTTAAAGATTTAAATATTCAGAATAAATTAAATGCAATAAAAATAGAAACAAGTTTTGTGACAAACAAAACAAATGTTTAGTTTTTTTAAAGCAGGATTTTGCGAACAAAATACAATGAATTTCCAGGGCAACTAAAAATATCATAGAATTTACTTTTTGTTGACTACTTAAAATAAGAAACAAAAGCAATAAACGTGTGAACGGCACAAAATTCTACCCCCTTTAGTAAAATTTTAGCAACATAATTTCCTTTCGCACTTTTTTATATAGTTTTTAAATCTACGAAGTTAAACTTAAATTGCATCTGTAAAAAATGATTCTGTTTTTAAAACTCGGCGTTAAAAATGTTTTTTATTAATTTCATGACTAACTAAAAGTATTTATACCAAAAATATTTGTGCATTGAAAAAAATGTGTTAATCAGAAAAGCAATTAATTGAACATTTATTTTCATTAATTATGGATTAAACAGCCGTGGTGTAGATTATAAATTTTATTATTTATGTACCTTCGTTTTCGATGACATATTTATAATTTATGCAATTTAAATCATGTTCCAAAATTTTAATCGCAAATTAAATATTCAAAACCAGATTTTTTTGTTTCAAAAATGCCGTAAACTTTATAAAAAATTGGATGAAAGAAATTACATCTTTAATCGCCTAATATTTTTGTTTTCTTCACAAAAAATAGTGTTTTTGTGAAGGCAGAAAAAAAAGAATTTTTCATTTTTTAACAAACAATTTCAACAGAGCGAAACCTTTGAGCGACCAAAAAAAATGCTTTGAATGTCATACAAAAACTATTCATAGACTGTGAATTGAAAGAAAGTTGAAAAAAACAGGCTAGACAGTCAAATACGAAATCATTCTTTTTTAGTCTACAAAACTGCGAACTCTCTGTTTTTTAAGTGAAAACATCAATAATTTTATTCGGTTTTTTTGGATTTTTTGAATATTTTAGAATTTGTTTGATTGTGCTTAAAGAGTTTGATAATTTTAAAAACGTTTATCTAAAAAAAACATCAATTGAATTGCTGACATTATTATCTGTACAAGTGTTGAATACATTGAATATGAAAAAAGCAAAGCTTTAATCAGTCTCAGTAGATAATTTGCATAATATTTCTTTCATCAAAATTCAGTAAAATATTTCATCAGTTTTTAAAAGAAAAATACTTGTAATTTGTCTTTTTTTTTAAACTGGTGCATTAAAGGCATTTTTTAAAAATTGTTATAGGGAAATGTTTTTAATCTTTTTTACACCTTTTATTATCCGAAAAACGACAGTCAAAAATTTATTTTTATTTATTTATTATTGGGAATCAGATGATGATAAATTTTTTCAATGTTAATATGTTTATTGTAATTTAATCAACTTTTTTATTATAAAAGTAACATCAAATCAAATTGAAAATAAAATATTCAAAAAAGCCTTTTTTATTTTTGGACTTATAAGTATATAAATATCCAATGCTTAAAAAAATAGAAACTTTAAAATTGGGCATAAAAATGAGAAAACGGCGTTTTAAAACTTTTTCTACACAAATAACAAACAACAGCTGAAAAAGAATGAGCATTATTTCAATGATGGAAACATCTGGACATACAACAAATGAAGAAAAAGAAAGAAAAATTGTCTTTTTTTGAAAACAGCCAAAAACAAAGTTGAAGAAACTTTTGCGATTGCTGTGCGAAAATTTAATAAATTTTCACACCTGCGAAATGCTTGCAGTTAAAAAATATATTTTTAAACAAAATTGTCTTTTTTGAATATTTAACATAATTTTTGATGGAACAAACGAATATGGTAATCGAAAGAAATATAAAAACAACCCTTTAATAAACACATCAAACGATGGCGGTAAAGGCAAAATATCAATATAAATTGAAATAAAGTTATTTATTATATGAGAACTTTTAAAAACCATTCTATATTAGTTTTTTATCAAATTTTTTGTTCGATAATTGCGTTGAAACGCAAAATCAAAAAATGACGATTAAGGCAGCGCAAAAATGTGTTTTAAGTTGTTTTCTTATGATTATGCTGTAACTTTTATTTGCGGTCAAAAGCTCAAGTGAACCTCCGTACAAATTTTACTTCTTTAATTTTATTAAAGTTTTCAGAAGCTTTGAAGCAAATTTTTCGAACCCCCAAATTTTTTAAGTCTTCTTTGAAGTGACTCAAAATTATAGTTTCACGCTTTTGAATTTTATAATTTTTGTGTCAAGTAATAAAAACTTATTGCCCTTTAAATCTCTCAAATGATTGTTACATTGATAATTATAGCCAAAAGTTAAACAGAGCATTGAAAATTTAAAAATGTAAATATTTTAAAAAATGATTTACAACAATCCCGGAAGTTTTTTTTAAATGTTAATAACATGTGTGACAGATATTTTCGATTTTTTGAAACTTGTAATCGTAAAATTAAATGTTTTATATCTCCACCGTAATAATAAGTTGTATTAAATAAAACTTTTAATAAAACCTAAAATTTAGTAATTTTTTATTTCAAATATTGAGAAAAGTTAAAAATGATTGCCAATGCTAATGAAGTTTTAAAAGATTTGCATACAAATCTTTCATGGTATTGCCAAAAAATTTTTTCTTATTTTGCTCTAATTTTGTGCCTATAAGGGTTTTCGATTATGGGGAATCCGATTCTGACATTTTTTTATACGTTTTACATGACAGAAAAGCCAAAAACGGCATTTTTATATTTTTAAAAGTACTGTATTTATTTACATGGTAATGCTGTTTTTGGCTTTTCTGTCATGTAAAGCGTATAAAAAAATATCAGAATCGAATTCCCCATCATCGAAAACCCGTATAGGCACAAAATTAGAGCAAAATAAGAAAAAATTTTTTGGCACAAATTTTTGCCGATTTTGGCATTTTCGATATTTTTGGCATTCTGAAGCTTCCAATACATTTATAACGATGTTTTATTACATTTTTAGTGAAAATTATATGTTTTTGCACATTCAAAATGATTTTAGAACATTTTTTTATTTTTTTCATACTCGAAAAACCACGATTGGCGGTAATCTCCACAGGAGAAGAGGGGTCAATATTTTTTTGGTATTTTCCGTCCCCGAGAGCAAAAAAACGTGGAGAATTCGATGGTAATTTTTGCTAAGCCCGACGGCAAAATGCCGAAGTAGGAGAACGGCACAATGTCGAAATTTCGATTTTTTGGGTCCCAACGCGAAAATCGAATCTCGAAAATGCGAAATTCGGATTCAGCGACCTCGATTACCCCTATACCAAAGAAAATTAAGACAATATCTCCAACGGCACCCGAGATCTGAAAATGCCGTTTTCAACTTCTACGGCACAAAAAAGTGCCAAAACGGCACTTTTGGACAAAAAGACTTTGGATCTGGGCTTGTTAAACATAGTCGAAAACGTGGGTAAAGTTTCAAAAAGATTCATTTTTTGACTGTGCCAAGCCTTTCAGAATTTCAGCCAGAGTGCGTTTTAAGACTTTAACTCAACTTCCTGATTTTAGGTGAATTTTTTTCCGACACTGCGCAAAATTTTTCATTTTTGGTCAACTTTGACGGATCACCCTACTTTTTCCAGGAGGAGATGAGAGCTCATATTTGTTGCAAATAAGTTTCAGCTTGTTAAAAGCTATCTACTAAATGCAGACTTTAACCATTTTATTTATTTTTTCTAGACTTTCAAGAATCATGAGAAAAAATTCATTTTTTCCTTGACTTTTGTTTTTTGCATGTCCAAAATTTTGTGCTGCTGTAACTATTATCTCCGGTCAAAAGCTGAATTGAATCTGCCGTATAAATATTACTTTTTTAATTTTATCGACATTTTCGAAAGCTTTGAAGCAAATTTTTCAAACACGATATATTTTTCAAGTCTTCTCGGAATTGACAAAAATGATAGCTTCAAAGTCTTGAATGTGTGTTAAGTACTATTTATTGCCTTAAATATTGCTGAAATGATTGTTACATTGATAATTATAGTCAAAAAAAAGTTGTGTAGATTTAACGAAAATGATTTATGACAATCCCGGAAGTTTTTTTAAGTGTTAATAACATATGTGACAAATATGTTTGAAAAATAAAGAAAAGTTTTAGCGCCTAACCTAGTAATTTTAATTTTTTGAAACTTGTAATCGTAAAATTAAATGTTTTATTACTCCACCTAAAAAAAGTTGTATTAAATAAAACTTTTATAAAAGCTAAAATTTAGTAATTTTTTATTTCAAATATTGAGAAAAGTTGAAAATGATTGCCAATGCTAATGAAGTTTTAAAAGATTTGCATACAAATCTTTCATGGTATGCAGCACATACAAACTTCAATGATTCAATGTATCAGAGACAATTGGCTCTCTACAGTGATACACTTCAGAAAGCAACTCCAAAAACAAATTTTACAGCGATTTATGATTTTGCGAGTGCCATTTCCATTTCAGATGTCCCGAAATGGGGAGAAATTCCTTGTTTTGTTCCTGGAAAAGAAGCATATATGGATTCATATCTTTCTTGTGCATTATTTCAGTTACCTTTTTTCCTTGAAAATATTCAATTTGCATATATTTGTTCAATTGTAATTATTCCAATTATGCTAATTTCACTTTTTGGAAAGATTAAAGAAAATTATCGATGGTTTTTATTGAATCAATCGTTGTGGGATGCATTTATGTGTTATTCATTTATTTGTGAAAAGCCTTCTGTTCTTTCATGGTCTGGATACAATTATTCTAAGTATACAACATGTTTTTATAGTGGCACACAGTCCAATGCATTGTTGGATGCGTTATATACTCTCATAAAAGGATCATTTCGAAATGCCCCATATATTCCATTGTTTTTGTTATCCTTTTCGCGATGCATTTCTTTATATTTTCCAAAATTCTATCAAAGACATAATCAATCTTGGAAAGTTATTGCATTTATTGTAATTTTTGATGTTGCAGCAATGTTTATCAGTAGCAGCCTAAAATTTTATTCATCACTTATTAGTTATATTGCAAAGATTGAAAAAGGAAATTGCTTTGAAAAATTTTGTCCTGAATATACAACTGCAGAAGTTGTTAACTGCCTGAAAAAGAATGAAAAATATTTTCAATGCTCTAATGGATGGGCAACTTGGTTGCTTAAAGGTATTGTCCAAGGTAGAACAAAACTTTTTTATTCTTTTAGATGACGTATCTTAACACGAAAGCACTAACTCAGGCAGCAACAAAGAAAAAGAAAAGAGAGAGCACAAAAAAAACACATGTCTCACTCGCGTGTCCATTGTTTTTCCTGAGCATATTGCTTTCGTGTTAAGATACGTCATCTAAAAGAATAAAAAAGATTTGTTCTACCTTGGACAATACCTTTAACACTAGAATCGAAGAACGATTTACAGTAATTTCTGTTACCCCTGCAATGATTTCTCTAGTTTTGCTTTGTGTCATTGCCTTATTTTTCAAACTTTCCCTTCAACTAAAATATCAGCTAAAACATAATCGTCATGCTTTCTTAAAAACTTCCAAAATTGCTGTAGTAATTTTTATTCAAACTATTACATTAGCCATTTATTTATCGCTAATCATATTTCAACAATATTTAATGACATCTGCTTGGGGTGCTTATATTTTTGATTCTCGAATATTTCAATCTCTACCGTATACTTCATTCTTAATTCAAAGTGTTGCAACAACAACTTCTTTCAATATTATGAGAATATTCTTTGATTCTTTAATTGTTCTTTTGGTCTTATCAGGATATCGAAAACGATTATTTCGATTCTTTGTATTTTTCTTTACTTTTTACAAAAATCCACTCTTTTCTAAAAGTATCAAAAATCATTTTTACAAAAACCATCGTACTATTGCAGTTTCGACGGCAGCAGTACAAAGTGCTCCAACTTCAATTGTAAAACCTCCCATTTTAAAATAATAATTTAATAATAGCTGTATATCATTCTTGTAAAAATAAATTTGTCAATAATTATAAAGAAGCAACAAAATTGCACCAAAAAATTAAAATTTCAAAGGAAAATTTTCGATGTAAATTTTTGGAGTAATATAAAAGCTTACCCCAGGGGATATTAATTATTGACAAATTTATTTTTATTTTATTTTTTGCTCTTATTTGGGAAGCCGCAGCAGAGCAATTTAATGGAACCATGGACGACAGCAGAAGTTTACATCAGAGGGGGCCAAAAACCGTGTTGACCTTTTATAAAATTTTCCCCCTCTTTTTCCCTTCATTGGTTTTGTTTAAGTTGCGGCTCTGCCAGGAGTCATATTATTTGATTTATTAAATTTTTAAATAAATATATGATATATGTTGTATTATGGGGGGTTTCTTTATTGTAAAATGAGCTTTAGTTTCGTATTTATGTATTTCGTAATCGTTGTTGTCTTTATTTAAAATTGTCTATGATTCACCTTTGTTTCTCTTTTCATTGTGTCTTTTTCGGGGGAAAAGAAGCGCCAATTTTGGTGCCAGTCGACGACTGACTTGCGCAATGTTGTGCAATCACTCTCTATGGCTCGTTTCTCTTTCTCTTTTCTGTGTCTTTCTTAAATGCCAGGAGAGGCAGCTGGCGGGAAGTTTCGCGCAGACATCTCCTGATCTCTTTGTGCATAACAGTTGCCAAGGAATAGATCGAGCGAGGTGGAGTCGATCTGGCCGTCGCTTTTGGGTTGCGCTGGTCCTTTAAAAAGGAGCTCCAGTTCGATAGAACTTCATTTCAGTGGGTTCATTCAGCTGCTGGGCATTCAGTCAGTTGGCAGCTTTTAGTAGTGATTCAGTCGGTTGTTTATTTGTTGTAAAAGTTGTTGTGAATTTGGGGAATAAAGGTTGAATTATTTTTCATTCAAGTTTGCAAAGAACAACTTAAAGGGAAACCACTCGAGGGACACGTGAAAATACAACAATATATATCTTTTCGAGATTATAATTGTTTTTTTGTCTTTATAAAAGTCCCAAGTTTAAGATGGGCAACCTTAAAATTACGTATAAAATTTATTTATTTTTAAATATTTATTGAAAACATAATTTTAAAAAAATCAGATTCATTTTGTATGATTGGTTTTCATTAACAAAAAAAACTGTGATACAAAAAAATGCTATAGAAAAAACCTATATATTCAGAACAAAATTTTCAAAACAAAAAAGAAATTCTTAAAAGAAACATTTTTGTGTTTTCATTAAACATATTTTTTGGTCGATTTCATTTTTTCAAAGAACAATTTCAACACCTTTGACCGACCAAAAAAGACGTACCAAATACGAAAAACAATTTAATATATTGTGAACAGAAAGAAAGCTTTCCAAGAAATAGGCGACTAGACATTCATAGTATTTCAAAATCAATCTATCAAGCAAAAAACTGCTAAAAAAGCTCGGTTTTATCTTTTTTTTAAAAAGTTCAAACCGAGCTTTTTTAAAATTAAAGACAACATTACGCATTTTTTTCTTGGGTTTTCTGAATATTTTAAAATTTGTCTGATAATGTTTTATGCATCCGGGTTTGGTAATTTTAAAAGCAAAAATCCAAAAACCATCAAATCACAGCGCGCCAGCTGTTGCTTTTTTTTGTTCCAAGAGAAAAAAAAGCATCAAAAAAGTGCGCATCTTTAAAAAAAGATTAAATCAAATTTAACATTACAACATATTATTTTTTAATTTCAAAAATTAAAATTTTTTTTAAAATTAGCATAGCAGCTTCGTTCAAAACATATAACTGCACTACGGATAGCTGATACGCTAATTTTAAAAAAAGTTTAAATTTTTAAAATTTTTTGATTTTTTTTCACGTACTCCCCCCTGTTGATTTTTTCATGTTTGACAGTATGCTATTAAAATGAATAGAACTTGGGAACAGTGTTTCAAAAAACTATAAAAACAAATTACATATGTTCTATAGGGGTATATTAACAATTCGTTGGGATTAGATTTTTGATTTAATCCTTTGTTTCAGTTTGTTGACGAAAAAACGGCGCAAGCAGCCGTTTTTTATATGGGAAATTTGAATAATCGTTTATAAAATCTGAAAGAACAGACCGATTTTGATGATTTGTTTTTTTCTCATATACCTTATGGTAAGACAGTATTTTGGGGGAAGTTTGAAAAAATTTCATCGAACGGTTTGTTTTTGCCGACCGATCGAAAAATGCCAAAAATGGCGAATTTTCAACATAAGGCAAAAAATCGACAAAATTGGTTTTTTCAACCAAATTTGTAAAAAAACTAAATTTCAGAGTCTCCTCTATCCAGTAATATCAAAAAAATAATATGTTGTAATGTTAAATTTGATTTAATCTTTTTTTAAAGATGCGCACTTTTTTGATGCTTTTTTTTCTCTTGGAACAAAAAAAAGCAACAGCTGGCGCGCTGTGTCAAATAATTGTATACACAAGTCAAATGCATGGCTGTCAAATTCATTAAATAGAAAAAAAGGATGTTCAAATTAGTCAAAATTATTAATTTGTATAAAATTTTCTTTCATCATAGTTCTGTTAAAGGATAAAACATAATTTACTTTTTTAAAAGAAACAATATCGTTCATTGAGCAAATTATTTTAATTTTTAAAATGATTTATTACTTTCTTTTATTGAGCGACCTTCTTTTTGAATATTATTGTCATAAAATGTAAATCTAATACGTAAAATAAAGTTCGCGCAAAAAGTAAGATAAAATATTCAAAATGAGATTGAAACTTTTTGATTTTAAAACTGTATAAAAATGGAATATCAAACATAAAAAAGCATCTTACAACAGACAAATATTTTTTAACAAAAAAACAATTTATCATTTGCGAAGCTATGTTGAATGCTTTTTTAAATTAAATTTGGTTTGCTTCTTTTAGGATAAAACATTAAATGTAAACATGTAGCCAAAAAACTAAAAAATGTTCAATTTTTTTCAACAGTCATAAACGAAAAAAATTTTCAATTCACACCGGCAAAATGCTGTCAGATTTTTTAAATGGTTTTTTTTACTGAATAAAAGTGTCCTTTTTCAAATATTTTACCCAGTTCTAAAATAAATGAATGAATTTATTTATACAAAAACAAAGAAATTTAAAGTTATCAATTTGAAAAAACCATCAAATACTGAATTGAAAATTCATTACTATAAAATTAAAATAAAGTTATCAACATTAGACAGAGTTTAAAAATATTTTTTTCTTGACAAAGTAAATAATTGAACAATCGATTTTATTAAATATTGGATCAAAATGTTTTAAATCATCTTTTAAACAGCGTATATTATTAGTTTTTTAGTATTACTGATGTAAAACGTAATCAGTATACCTAAAATGTAATTCAAATCAAAAATTAAATATTCAAATAAAATGAAAAAGAGAGCTTGTATTCAATTTTTTAAAATTTTTCTTTCATTAGCAAAAAATGGTTCAGCCTTTGCGACGCTTTGTTGTATGTCTTATTTTTAAAACAATGAATTTTTTTATATTGATTGCCATTTTGGAAATTTTTTTTGAATGATTGCATTTTTTAGGACGAAACATAATGAATACATCGGAACACACGGCAGAAAATTGTTTTCTTTTTTGTGCAACTGACAGCCGTTGAAAAAAACGAAGGTGAAAAAACTTTTGCGATTGCTGTGCCAAAAGCTCGGCAAAAGTTGTCTTTTTTCGAATATTTTACAACATAATTTGAATGTATCATATAAGATATCAAAGGAAAAAGTTTTTAATGTAAGATCTTGAAAAATACATCAAACCGAAAAAAAAGAACTTAATGCCTCAATATTAATTAAGTAAAACTATCTATCAGATGCCATCTTTTAAGGTTTTTATTAATTTTTTATCTAGGCGTTTGCATAAAGGGAAACTAAAGTTGTCATTTGTTATTTAGAAGCAGAAGTCAAATTAGATTCTTTATTTAAAAAAATTCCTGATGCCAAAAACATTAAATAAAAACATATTAAAAAAGAAGATTAATTATAGAAAGCATTATTTAATTTTTTATTGGTTTTTTTATCAATTTTAAGATTTGACATGTTTTTCTATTAGTTACTCATTTATTTATTAAAGTTTGATAATGAATTATGAATATTTTTAAAATTAAAAATAACGATAGTAACACAATAACTTCTCTTCTTCTCATAAAATACATCCATTTACAGCTTCTTGCCAAAAAATTTTGAAGAACTTTTCATTTCTGCGACAATATGTTTTCATTAATCCAATTTTTCAATTTTTTCAGGTGCAAACATTAATTTTGTTAAAAACTTGAAATTTTAATATTTTGGTGTAAATTGTAATTTTACATAGTATATTTTTATCAATGTTTAATATTTAACATTCCAATGGAAGGTAAAACTGTTGTAGGAAAAGTTGGCAGAATGATCAATTTATTTTACACACACAAGATATTTATAGACAATTAGAGCATTGTGATAATTTACATATTTTACAGTTTATTCTCCAACACCTTCCCTTAGTTCGAAGTTGGATGATTCCAAGCGAGAACTATTTTTCACGTCCTCAAGATTAACTTTTGCAATATCCCAGCCTTCGCTAAGATTTTTAACTTCTTCACCAATGCTTTCAAAACAAACGAGCTTCAATTGAAGATCTTGTGTAACACGAGATAAACGATCAGTTCCACGTTTATCAACAGGTTTATTAGCTTTTAACGTTTCATCGATTTCTCGAAGACAAGCTTGTACACCACGAATATCTGAGAGACATGCTTTCTTGACAGCTTCTTTATTTCTACTTGCTTTACGATGTTGAGTTCGAAGATGTTTAACACGACTAGCAGCTGTTGAAACTTTTTCAACCTTTAAATTAGTTGATGGTTTACATTCGTCTTCACGAATCATTTTAATTTCATGTTTAACATCTGCTTTTCGCAGTTGTTTACGATGTCGAATTCCATGTTCGTTAATGCTCGACACTTCCTTCCCTAATTCGACAACGGGAATCTTTTTAGAAGTTTTGGCTTTTTCACCCAAAACTGCACCATCTTGCCAAAAATAATCACTTTTGACTTCCAAATGCTTTATCCATGGTCGCCCGAGAAGAGAATAACCATCATTCTTGCTAACATAAAGATGAAGTTCAGAAACTTTCCCATCATATTCAGCTTCAACCAAGCATTTCCCAATAATATCAATGGCTTTCCCATTGTATCCAACAAGTTCACGCTTTTGCATTTGCAACTTTGGACGCCCCAACAAATCCCAAATATGCTTACCAACGACTGAACAAGAAGCACCCGAATCATGTTGAAATTCAATTTGCATTCCATTAACTTTTACAGGAACAATCAAAGGTGGAACCATGTCATCTTCTTCGTTCAACGCTTTCACGGTTAACAAAAACTCTGGATTACTGTCATTGTCATCTTCGTCGACCTCCTCGACTAGATTTTGTTTTTCGTTTTTAGCTTTTCGCTTATAACAACACTTTTCAAAATGACCAACCTTTTTGCAGAATCTACATTCTTCATCTTTTGCAGGACATTTAAATTTTGAATGTTCTTTGCCACATCGACCACAACTTTTTGCATGACTTCTCAATGCCATCAGAGACGATGAAGGTTTTTCAACTTGAATAATTGCATTTGCTGCTTTTTCATGACTAAGATATGTATCAACCAAAGATTGGAGTTCTTTTACAGTATCCAATTTTACTCCTGGTTTTAGCAAATATCTTTGAAGGTCATGATTTCTCAATCCCCGAAGAATATCGAATACAATATCTTTATCATCTTTATAATCGCAATCAGCAGATAATGCAGCCATATGACGAATATACTCTTGCTCTGATTGCTCAGGTTTTTGCTTTTCAGAAGACATTCGAAGACGAGCAGTAAATGCATTTTTGGTTTTAGCGAATTTCTCGCGCAAAGTTGCAATTAATTCAACGTAACTTTTCTTCCGTGGCTTAGTTGGATGGCACCATTTAACAAGATTTGCAAAGGTTTCGTGACCCAAAGCTTGAAGTAAAACAAACTTCCTTTCGGCTGCTGCTTCATCAAGACCTTTTGCATCAAAATATGTTTCAAGGGATTCCTCCCACATATCCCAATCCATGGAAGAATTGTATGCTTGAGGTGGCCAAATTAAACCAGGTGGGACATGGACATTCTGAGTTACTGTTGTATTTGTTGTTGGTGGCTTTGTTTCACCTCCAGTCATAGTTGAATTCGATGTACTGCTCGAGCTACTCGAAGTACTTGTTGTAGATCTCGATTTACTCGAAGATCCCGTATCAGTTGAAGTTGAGCACGATATGTTGTCGTCTTTCACGACTCCCGAGGTTCAATCAGCAACACGCTCGTCACCACTGTTGTAGGAAAAGTTGGCAGAATGATCAATTTATTTTACACACACAAGATATTTATAGACAATTAGAGCATTGTGATAATTTACATATTTTACAGTTTATTCTCCAACAAAAACCTACCACTCCGATTCAAAGAACATTAATAAATATAATAATAAAATTGTTTTAAATAATTTCTAAAAATTTAATAGAAATTAACATCGAATCGTTTTCAAAGAAAAAGGAAAGTTTTGTGAGACGCTTGGCAAAGTGTTTCACCTAGAGAAATCAACATTTTTTGTCGAGAGAATTTTAAAAAACGAATGCCAAAATGTCTCAAAAAAATTCCACTTCGTTTCGATGTGAATTGGCACATTTTTGTATATTATGTTTTAAACTTACGAACTACATAAAACCAACAGGAGGATTCGCAAAGTTAATTGTACCAATTTCTTCACTTTTGTGCAGATTTTTTTGTCTTGTAAAAATCATTCAAAACAGATTTTGAAACAATTTCATTTTATATTAAACAATGTGAAAGGATGGCAAAACCTGTGAACCGTTTGTTAAATAATGTAACACATTATTTATTTTGGAAGCAATGAGTTTTATCCGAATATAGTAATTTATTATTATTATCAGTTTTTATTCATAATAATTTTAAATATATGATAAAATTTGACCACAATTATCCAAAAAAAAAATCATTTGTGAAGCGGGACAAAAAAAATCATCAAAAATGTCACATTTTTGATGATTTTCCGAAAGCTTAAAAAAAGACTTGAACATCGAAAAACTTATATTTTAAAACAAGTCAAAAAAGCAACTAAGCACAATTCTGCTAAGCCAACAATAAAATATTTTAAAAAAATTGAAAGAGAATTGTTTTTGACATTTTCGCTCTAACAAAATATTTATGGAATATCCAAACTTCAAATTTAAATGAAAATCTTTGTGCGATCACTTTGTCGATTTCATTTTATTAAACAACGATTTCATCAGCAAAAAACGTCATTTTTGAAATTTCTTTAATGACGAGGTTTTCAGCAAATCTGAAAGAAAATATGTTTGTTGTCAGGGAACACTAGAATCAAAAAGAAAGAAAACTTAAAAATCATCTGCAGTAAACAATGAAAATTTTTACCCCTTAGGGGAAATTTAATAACTCGAAAATGTAAGCAACTAAATAATTTTTTATTATTATTGAATGGATACCAGGAATTTGATTTTGGTCTTTTTTGTTTTTATTTTGATGTAATATGTTACAAATATTTATTCTAAATACATTTTGCCAAAAACATTTTGACCTAGAATTAAATATTAAAAAGGAACTTAAAGTGATTTGTTTTTTTAAAAAACACAGAAAAGTGTTTTTGTCTGAAAGCAGGCGCATCTTTGATTGTTTAAAATTTTTTCTTTTCTACCAGAAAAAACTTTGGAAACGAAGAGAAAAAGCAAATTTTTTGAAATGAAAAACGGTTTTTTTATTTACATCTTGCAACGTAGAATATAAAGATACTAAAAATTACTTTATATTTAGACTGAACTTATTTATCTCGAACAATCACAATTTTTCTAAACATTATGAAATTCATTGTTTTATGAAGCCTATAAAATAGTGTATTGTAAAACACCGCCGTCGACGTCGTCGCTGTCGGCGGCATCCTTTGATGTGCGGCAAAGTTTTTTGAAGTTTTCCAAAATATCGACGATGCGAATACACTGCTAGAAAAATAATTATGTGTGCAAGAAAAAATAAATTAAAAAATAGCTTAAAAACTGTTAATTGAACATTACATTATTTTATTATTTATTGCTTCCAGCTTGACCATCATTTTTGTAATCTGTTTTCACCATCTTATAGGAACTTATTTTTTTAAACTATAAAACTTTTAATACTTATTAATCTTCAATTGTAATTAAAAAAATTTCTAAAATATTCAAATTTCATTCAAGTGCAAAAAATACCAAAATGAAACTCCACTTTCTCGTGCTTGACAGTGACAACGGTGGATGTGATTTAGGATCATTTCTTGCAAAAAACCCCGTCTTTCAGTTCTGCTGGTAAAAATCAGGTGAAAAAAATAGAAAAGGAAAAGAAAGAAAAATAGACAGCGATGAGCAACCCCCATCCTGCCATCACCAAAGATATTTTTTGTCGCTTTTACGTTTTTCTTCGTTTTAACTTTTTTTATAAAGAAGGAGAAGTGGGGGGAAAATAAATCGATGACAATCATCAGCCAGACGACCCCAGAAAAGAAGGGAAAAAAAGTTTCCCGAACAAAAGAAAAAAATAAACAACAAAATATTTAAAAACGATGCAAAGAGATAAAGAATTACAAAATTATTTAAAGACAAGGAAAAGGGATCTAACGAAAAATCAATTTTTTTGCATTTTTTAAATAAACAACTTTAACGCCAATAAACTATAAAAAATATTTTGTTAAACATTAATGGCATTTCGCTAAAAACCGGAAAGGTCGATGAACACTCCAAAATACCGATCGTCCTTTTTCATTCAAAAAAAAGTGGTTTTTAGTTTCGAAATTTTCTTTCTCTACTTTTTTATTGCTTTAAACGTTGACGAATTTGGTTTTTTATGCTGCCAATGTTTTTGACTATGCTTAAAATCTGTGGAAAACATTTTTGAAGTCGAAATTTTTGTGCCATTGATTTGACAATCCCATACTCGACTGTTTTTTATTGTATGGCTGTTTGATTTAAAATAATATTTTAGTCCATTAAAAATCCAACCCCATGACTGAATTTTGACATTCTAAAAAAACATTTTCTAGATGATTATAGTGTGATTTAGATATATTAACACTTTGTTTATGAAATTAAATTTTTTTAAACATATGGTGTACTTTCTCATCTTGTTCAAGGCGATATATTATACTACACCCTGAGAGAATAATGTATGTAAGACAGGCAGGCAGGGTGTGAAGGGTTTGGCAGACATTTTTCAAAAACTGAATCAATGAGAAAATAAAGATTATCCTTCAAAGGCAAAAAGGCCAACTTTACACTTAACAAAATATTGTTTTCACTTATATATTATCGCGAAATCAAAACAAAAAATAAATGAAAAACATTTCTTTAGATCTTTTAAATTTGTGGCTGTTATTTTGTGTCTGTTATTAATTATGCCAAATGAACAAAAATATGAAGTTCAAGCAATTATGAATCATAAACGCCGCAAAAATGGTGGATATATTTATCATATTCGATGGAAGAATTATTTGCCAGATTATGATACATGGGAAGATGCAAACAATCTTGTAAGTTTAAAGTTATGCTTTATAAAATATGTTAATTTTTTTATGTTATTCAGACTTGCCCAGATTTAATTCGAGAATATGATAATGGAAAAGGAATTGATGCATCTATTCAAAGAAATAAAATCAATCTCAATGATTTTTTTGATGTAAGTAAACTTTTTTGGCAAAATTGTTATATTTTTATCAATATTTTTTATCACCCATTTTGGCAATCCGAAGTTGGGGATTTTTTTTTGCGATTTTGTGCCGAGAAAATTAAACTATTTTAAAAAATGTTTTTTGCTTGAAAAATTTAGGTCGATGTAAAACAAAAAACTTTATGCAAATTTTTTTAATCTGTCTGGAGGGCATATTTTTACTAGTCATCTCAAAATCCCAATTTATGTAAATTTAAATATTTCATGTACAGTTACATCTATAAAAAAAATCGTTATTCAAAAGCGTGTCACGGTTTCGCCAAATAGTCAAAATTCACCAAAAGTAAAATTTACAAATTCCAAAAAAATGAGATCCCCAAAACTATGAAGTTTTTGCCATTTTCAGAAAACTGACTGGATAGAATTTTTGGAAGAATCAAGTATTTCTGGAAGTGGGGTTCGAGCAAAATGTAATATTCCTCCAAAACGATTATTATGCAAATATTTCGATGAAGTAAAATTGACAAAAAAACAAGTAATTGCTCAATATAAAGATCGAAAATCAAAAGGACTTGGTGCCAATGTTTACCATATCAAACATTGGAGTGGTGTTTACTTTGATGCATTTGGTGTTGGACCCGAGAAATCTTTGGCACATTTCTGCAATCATTCATGTGAACCAAATGCTGAAGCTGTCGAATTTGATAAAGAAATTTGGATTGCTTCATTACGAACTATTCAGAAAAATGAAGAAATTACCTTCAATTATGCATTATCTGTTGAACCTTCAGAAAGTCCTTCAATTTGCAGATGCTTAAAAGAATCTTGTGTTGGTGTTATGGAAGATCGTGATCATCCAGTTGTTAAAAATTTGCATAAGCAATTTCCAGATTTTCCAAAAATGATTAAAAGTATTATTCAAAATTCGCAATTTGTTGAAAAAGATTTAAATATTTTGCAAGCGAAATTGAAGAAAAGTAAGAATTTAATGAAATTTCATGAAATAATGAATTTTAATCAATCATTATTATTTTAGAAATGTTTGAAAGTTCTGATAAACCAAAGAAAAAGATTGATGGAAAAGCTGGTTATGTTAAATGGTCCCGAAAAGCTTAAATTGTTTTATCTATCTACTTTTTTAATTTACTACTTCAATTATTGTTATGTTTTTGTTTTATTGGATACTCAATTTTTTGATTGATTTTTGTTACATTATCAATTTTTCGGCTTTTAATAAAAATTAAATATTTAAGCTGCTAAAGACAAAAAATTTGAATTTTCAGATTTATGTGGTTTAAAAAATGCACTTAAAATTTTGGCTTTCTGTAAAACAAAACAATGTTTTTTTCTAATTTTATTCAACATTTTTTTATATTGTTTTTGAGATGTAAATTGCATTATGCAATTCCCAAAAGATTAAAAGAATATCAAGGACATGAATTTTATAGATTGAATAAACAATTCGATTTACAGATCAAAATTTATATATTTAAATATTCAAAAGAAAATTGAAGTGTTTCGATAAAGAGAAACAGCACAAAAAAGTGTAAAAATTTTGCTGAAAACATCGACTAATTTTTTTGTTTAATACACAAAAACGCATACTTTTTTGCGATTTTATGTTCAAGTGAGCGGCATAAAAAAATGTTTTTTCTGATGAAATTTTTTGGAAATAGTCAAAGAATTTCAATTCTCACATTTACGTGATTAGCAAAATGGCCAAAAGTTTTGACATTTATGAAAAAATAGTAAAAACAAAATTAAAAAAAAATTTAATAATTTATATTGGATTTTATCAATTTTCAAACTTTTGATTTTGCTTGGTTATCAATTCTATCAAAATCAAAATATAAATTCGTTTATTTTGCAAAAAATTTCTCTAAATTAAATATTTAAAAGAAATTTTAAAAAGTTTGTTAAAAGCAGCTGCATCTTCGATCGTCTAAAATTTATTACACAAAAAAAACGAATCCACTTTTGCAACTTTATGTTTAAGGGAGTGGCATAAAACAAATATATTGCTTTTTTTGATGAATCTATAAAATCTTTTCTTGTTAATATTAAGCACCGAATTTCTTTGATAGTCTTTTTGCTTTTTTGAATATTCTAAAAACGACATTTTTTTACTGTGTTCTGTTTTCCATTAAGTTTAATATAAAAAAACAAAAGAAAATTAACATTTTCCGCCAAGGATATTGAAGAAAGTTCAACAAATAAAAATAAAGAAAAAAAGATTCTTTTTGTTTCTATCATATTAAATTATTTCAAGTTTTTTGCAAATTTTATCAAAGTTTTTGTAAATAAAAAACCAATTTTAAAAAATCAGACTGAGAATTTTTGAAAGAATACAGTAACTGTAGAAGTTCAAAATATTATGCATCACATTTTTTACATTTAATCAAATTTTTGATTATAGATAAATCAATATATCTCTCTATTCACGTATTATTACTAATAATTTTCTCAAAAAACAAACTAAATTATGCAAAAAAAGAAAACATTGTTAAGCAAGTTAAAAAAATAGCTGTTAATAGTTCTGATATAAAGATCAAAATATTTACTAAAAAAGTTGTGCATAATTAAATATTCAAAAGAAATTTTACATAATTTGTTAAAAGCAATTGCATCTTCGATTGTCCGAAATTTTTTTTGGTTTTAGCAAAAAAATGAATCCGCTTTTGCGACTTTATGTTTAAGGGAGTGGCATAAAACAAATGTTTTGCTTTTTTTGATACATCTATAAAAATTTTTGTTATAAATTTTTAGCACACAAACATAAAATTTTCTTTAATAGTGTTTTTGCTTTTTTGAATATTTAAAAAAAGACATTGTTTTACTTTGTTCTTTATCCATTAAGTTAAATATACAAAATTAAAAAAAATAAACATTTGTCTCCAGAATTAAATGAATTCGTGCAATACATAAATAAAAATAAAGAAAAAAATCGTTTTTTACAGTTTTAAAATTATTTAAAGTTTTTGGACATATTTTATCAAAATTTTTGCGAGTAAAACATCAAACTCAAAAAATCACACTGTAAATTTTTGATAGAATACTGTAATTGTAGTATTTAAAAATTTTATGCTAGACATGTTTAAAATTTATTCAAATTTTTTATTACAAATAAATCAATATATCTCTCTATTCAAATATTATTACTAATTAAACAAAGAAAGAAACAAACAAATTTATGCAAATTAAAAACGAAAAAACTGTTAAAGAAGAGGAAATAGCTGTTGTCGCTGATGAATGTAAACCCGTTCGAAAACCGTCTTGCCAATCAGGGGGTGATGCCCTTCGGCCACTTGATCGATAATATGATCCACCGTAACCATAATATCTCCATTGTGAAAAGCAATTATCAGTGTTACAACGATCTCCAGCACAAAAACACCAATATTCTGTTAACTCAAATTTATCAAAATCATGTGATAAATAATGTGAGACATCACTCAACCGAGAATAAATTCCAAGTCCGCGTTGATTATATTGTTCATCGGAGAGGAATTGAGCGGAACAGCCTCGACCAATTCCTGCAAAAAAATTAGAATATTGAAATTTGGGAAATACAAAAGTCTTTAAAACTTTATGCTAATTTTGACCCGAAAAACACAATTACTAGATGTTGGTAATATGCAAATTTTTAAAATTTTGCCAATAACATCTCCCCATTTTTTCGAGACTGTGTTTATTTTATTTAAGAGTAAGGTTTCAAAGTTTTTAAAATTTGCATATTAAAGCTACTATCAAATTTTATATGAAAGATGATAGTAGATTTATGCAAATTTGTATATCTTAACTATTTTTTTATTTTTAAAAACCCTTTTCAGGTTAGTTTTTTTCATCTGTTATGACATTTTTATGCAAATTTTTAGTTTTGTCCTATCAAATGTTCCCGACAAAATGTCTTTAAAGCCCTTACCCAAATTTTGAACCAGCCCAGTTTCACGATCTGTTCCATTCAAATAAAATACGAAACAACTTGATGAACATTCATTTGAAAGCATTGGATCATATTCCCAATGGGCACATAAATTATCACTTGAACTTATTCCATAATTTCTTTTAAGAAAAAAGTGTCGCCAATTCTAAAAATAGATTTTTTTATTAAAGATTTTCTAGAAAGTAAAATTTAGCAAAAATAAATAAAATTAAAGATTTTTTTCTCAGAAATAAAAAAATTAATGAATTTACCCAAACAACAAAATCATTTGCGCATGAATAACATCTTAATCCAAGTATAAAATTTACATTTAAAAATATTAAAAAAGTTATAATAAAGGCTATCCACATTCCAGGTTCATTCGTTGACTGAAAAACAAATTATTACTTTATCAAAAAGGAAAAAGTAATTTTAGGTAAAAAGTTATTTTCGCGGAATAAATTACAGTAATTTGGTTAAAAAATTGCAAAATTGGTTGGTGGAAAAATTTAACATTTTTTGATTGGGCTTTGACAAACAAAAAAACCCTTAATAAAATTAGCCGAAGCTTTAAATGAATTTAACAGGAAATTATTACGTAAAAGATACTGTAAGCCAAGAACATGAACACAGATTATTGAAAATTAGTAAACATTTTCTCAGGGGCAATATCATTATATTATGTGTAAGTCGATGAAATCAAACTTATTTTTTAGTGTTTTATATTCAAATTTAAAAAAAAAAAGATATTACGATTACAACATTACAGTAACTGTCGTTATTGAACAAAAAACATTTTAGGAACGACATGATTACGGTATAAATCAAACAGCTTCAACCCAATCAATAATTACCACAACTATAGATGAAACATATCCAAATGCCCTCCAGCAACAAGCCAGATTTGATCAAAAACTTGGATTTTTCAAAAATGGCACAAAATTCTAACAAAAAGTGTTAGTTAAATTGAAAAACTGATAAACCAAATAAAAAAGTTTTGACCATTTTTACACACAAACTTTATTGAATAAACAAAATTCATGTCAGTTTCGGAAAACATGAAAACACATAAATAAACCCATTATTTTTGACCACGAGAAAAATTTAAACAAATTCAATTTAAAACTGTTGCTTCAAAATTCGACAACATTTTAAAAAGTCAAAAAACCACGAAAACAAACAATTCAAAGTCGCTTTTTTATTATTGTTTTGTGCCAATTTTTCAGGTGCCACATTTGCCAACGGCATTTAATTTTAAAGAAAAGACTTTTGAATTGGCATTTTTAAGGTTTTCTTTTTAAAAAATTTATTTATTTGGAAGACTTAATCGGATTGAAAAAAGCTTTCATTTTCTTTTCTTTTTTTTTAACATAAAAAATTTATAGAGGGGCAGTAGGGAACGCCTGAGGCAGTGATTTACGCGTTTTTTTTATATAAAAAATGAGAGAGAGAAAGTCCATGTGAAAAAATATAGGCTGCCAAAAGCTGGTACAAAAAATGGAAGAAGAAGGGCACTTTTTTATCCCTTTTCAAAAAAGAGGAGATTTTCAACACCGAAAAAAGCAGTTATTTTTCAATGTCCAAAAAAAGGGATGGCAAAAAAACTTCTTTCATCTTTTTTCTTGCCGGAAAGAAACCTTTCCAAAAATCTATTGAAAGGAAAAATCCACGGTAAAAAACATTAAAGAACCTTTCTTTTTTTCGATTCCAGAATCCTAAAATCTCGCTTCTAACCAAATGTTTCTGGAAAGATTTATGTGTTTTTTTATTAACGAAAAAAATGTAATAAATTTTTTTGGGGCCAAAGAAGGTATTCAATTTTTTGTAAAAAAAATGTTAGTTTTTTGCCTCAAAAAAATTGGGCAGGTGCAAAAAAAAGGAAGAGAAAAAAATAGTTTAAGAAGGACATTTTTTGTTAAAGAAGAAGAAATAAGAAGAGAAAAAAGTGCCAAAAAGCACTTACTTGAAAATAAGAAAAAGAAGGGCAAAAAATGGGGGAAAAGTGGTTTGAAAATTGAAATTCAATAATGCATTTTTACGGAGGAGAAGATTATTAGGGTGAAAATAGCAAACAATTGAAACATTTGCCGTTTAGATTTACCGAAATAAAAAAAATAACTCGAAAAATTTGCATATTTCTAATAGTTTCAAAACGAAATAAGTTTTTTGGGATACAAAAATTAAAGACTGAGTTTAACCCAAAAATCTCAAATCTGCGACGTTGGAAGCTTTTTGACTCTAAAAAATTAGAATAACGAACAATGTTTTACATTTTACCGAAAACCCATTCACACACCCGAGAAACCAAAAAAAAAAGATTTTAGTTTCCGATAATAAGACGAACCCAAAACAAAAAAAGGCAATTTAATTGTATTATAATTTCCTTCATTTGCATTATTCAAAGCACAAACAATAATAATTATAATTGAATGAAGTCGCTTAAAAAAAGATGCATGCAAAAAAAGCAAAAAAAGAAACATTCTTTGATTTTTAAAAGTGTCTCAAAAATAATCTTTGCACTTAATCGTTGGTATGTTTTGGTTTAGTCAAATGCCAGATGATTAAAACTTAGCATTTTTAAAATTAAAAAACATTTATCGTTCTTTCAAACTTATATACTCTGATCTTTCATAAAGGCTTCAGCAGCAGAATCTAAATTTGCATAAATGTTGTAATCATTTGATTCAAAATCCGTTAGATTGAGGTTACTGTAACAAAATGCTGCAGTAGTAAATTGCAACATAAAAATTAATACAATTTTGTAGTTAAACAAGGCCAAAAAGTTGTAAAACGCCCCTTGAAGACCACCCATTGCCAAAACGGACAATGCCAAAAATAAACTTTTTTTCACACCAAAACTACCAAAATAAGGAGAGAGAGGAATCCATTTTTAATGAAAAAAAGAAAAACATTGTTCGTCAACAAAAAAAAATTACATGACACAAAAAACTTGGAAAGCAGCAGCAGCAAAAGCAAGGAACATCAAAATAATTAGTAATGCCCCTTCTTTTTTGCTACTTTTGATGACCAAATATTTGCGTGTTTAAAACTTTTTCTTCTTCTTTTTTTCATTATCCCTTTATTCTTCTTGTTTGAGTTTTTCTAACACAAAAAAATTATTGGAATTGTAAAAACATGCAAAAAAGTGAATCATTAAAACTTTTTCAAATTTCAAAGGCCTAAAAAATTAGTGTCAAAAAATGGAACCTTAATTGAAAGGTAATTTTTTGGTCGCCGTCGGTACAAAAAAAGCAGCTGCTTTGAAAAAAAATTTGAACAAAACATTAAAAAAAACACACAAATCTCTTTTAAAAAAGATTGAACAAGATTTGTTTTGACAAAAATGAAAAATAAAAGAAAAGAAATGTGTGCGGTTAATTGTTCCATTGGGGAAAGGAAAATGAAGAAAAAAAGTCGAATAAGAACGGAAAATAAAAAAAGCTGTGAAACATGTGTGTGTGCTTGAACATTTATGTATTTTTGGCAATAAACATACGATTTTGTTACCAAAAAAATAAGGGATATAAAAAGTTTTATTGTTTTTTTTGCTAAACAAAAGAAAGGTGTTCTTAATTTTAAAGTGTTTTTTGTTTCTAAAAATAGGCATTTTAATAGTTTTTGGTTTTTTAAGCTGTTAATTAGTTCTTTCAAGGGCAGTTCAAGAAGCTGAAAAAAGCGCTCAAATTAAATTTTGCTTCTTACAGTACACACAAAAGATTGAAAAGTGACAGAAATTCAATCACTTATGTGCATAACGTTACAGTAAAGTAGTTGTTGACCTAAAAATTCTAGTTAGGCTCATAACTAAAAGATAAACTAGCAATAGAGATGAAAGTGTTTTCAGGATCAACGAATCCGATTAAAATATTAAGGACTGTCCAAATATGACGTCATCCAAAAATCAACCTTACCCCCTATACATCAAAGACACTTTTTGCCTTACATCAAAGGCGGCACGCTCATTTACCCCTTCCTGAGGGCCTTAAATCGTAAATTCACTCACACTGGATTGTGTTTTTATACAAAAATTCTTCAAATTTTTTGTTGAAAGTTTCAGGGGCAAACTACAACAACAGTTTAAAAAACTTTAAACCGAAGGTAATTTCCACAACTTTGGTCAAAGTAGATTCATTCAAGGGATTATTTATATTTGATAAAAGGATGACTAAAAGAGAGCTAAAACCATTTGTGGCTTCTATTCATAATATATTTATTATCCAAAAAAGACAAGGAATAAAACAAGCGATGCAATCAGTAAATTTTCTGCTTATTCATAATGACGCCATTTAAAAAATTTTTAAGAAAAATTAGAATAAATTTTATTTCAGAAAGACCAAAGGTGAAATTAAAAAGCAACAGAAATTTTAAATAATAAACTGAAAAAAGAAACAAAATTTATATAAAAAATGAAGGATACAAAAGTTAAAAACATGTGTACTTTTATGTTTAAAGTAACAAAAAACCTTAAAGCCACTACTACCACCAAAAAATGGGGATAAAATAAAGTAAATTTCATTCCTTTCTCCAAAATAAGACTACTTTTTTCTCAATTTTTTACATTAAATTAAACGTAGCAATGACAAATAAAAATTGGGGCGGATTTTTTGAAAAAGAAGAAAAATGAAAAAAGATAGAAAAGCTTCAAGTTTTTGTTGGCAAAGTTAGCTCAAAAAGTTGTAGATATACCAAAAATCTATCCTTCCAAATTAAATCATTCCACCACTGCTAAAAAAAAGGAAGAAAGAAAAAAGTTATTTACGTGCGCAAAAGCCTTTAATCTCTATTTCTTTTTTTATTTCATTATTTTCGTATTTTCTTTGGGGGCAAATAAGGCAAGCAAGCAAGCTAGCAAGAAAGCAAGATTAAGCTCCTCATGAAAAACTTCGATAAAGAAGAAAAAAGAAAAAGAGCGCCTTAAAAAAAGGAAAGAAATTTTTTCTAATTTTTTTGAAGTTTTCATGGTTTTAGGCAATGGCATAAAAATAGGGAATGAAAAGGGAAAGGAAAAGGCTTAATTTCTACTTTTTTTGGGTGGAAGAAATTTATTCCCGAAAAAGCATCTCTTTTTTGACTCATTTTTTGATAGTTTTTCCTTCCAATTTTTTACTCTTAAAATTCTTCATTTATTTTTTTCTTCCCAAATTGTCAGTTTTTGCGAGTTAAACAAACTTTCAGCTGCTTTTTAGGGTGTTTCGAATAGAAAAGTTTATTGGACAGATTTAAATATAAATTGTTTCTATGCTAAAATGTTGGGTAAGTAAATAAATACTTTTTTCGAGTGTGAAATATCAGTAAAACCATGAGAAACAAAAAAATTCGAGGTATAGTAAACCAGAAAGACATATAGAAATGCAACAAAGTTGGGAAAAATCTAAATCCAAAAAGTTGACATGAAACCATTTTTTTAATTTGTTAAATGAACATTGTATAATTACAAATGGAAGCCTAGAGAGCTACTTGATTCAAAACAATAATCCACATTTTTATGTGTTTAACGGCGAACTATCAGTTTTTCAAGATTGTTGAAAAAAACTGAAACAAAAAGTCCACTTATTTTTTATGATAAAATTGCATAATGATAAAACAAAGAGTGCAAACAGTCATTCGACAATAGTCAATGCCATTATTTTTGAATTTTCAAAAATCGGCAAAAAAAGCCCTTCCTCGATAACTTAGTATTGGCAGAGTTTACACTAAATACTCAAAATTTTCTGTATCTCTTCATGGAAGATCAACTACTTGAAAAACAAAAAAGGTTGTCTTTCAGCTTGACCAATTCCAGGTAAAAACTTTTTTTATTCATTAATACTAATCACATATTTTTCATCATCATTAAAAATCAAAAAAAGAAGAAAAGCAAATGACTTTGTTTTGTGGTGACCAAAACGTAATCTTTGAAAAAGAAAATGCAATGGGAAAGGAAAAAAGCTTGCATTTAAAATTATTGCCCTCCAAAATGCACACCTTTTCTTTTCTTTTTCCTTTCTTTTTCCTTTCTTTTTCTTTTTTACTCGTGTTTTCTCTTAAAATGTCAATCAACAAATCTTGTTCGAACAAGATTTTTCTCTTTTAAACAACAGGTGTGTGCCCCTTCTTTGATGATTTTATATATCTATCTTTATTTTATTGAAGATAAACTTTATCTTTCTTTAATGACACAAAAAAATGCAAGAATGCAAGAAAAAAAGGAAAAGCAATAATAGAAGAAATGTTTATTATTTTTTTGGCATAAATTTTAATGAATGCAATTAAAGTAGGATAAAATTGATGACAAAAATTGTATATTATATTATATAAAATGAAGTCCCGGAAAAATTTAAAGAAATAAATAGTCATTTTAATGGGATACAAAATTACTGTTACATGCTTCGTAAAAAACCCTGTAATTTGCGTAGTCCCGGAATCCCGGATCCCAGAGGTCGTCCGGGATGTCCCGTCCCGGATCCCTGATCGGCCAAAAAAACGAGTCCCGGACAGTCCTGATGCTTGCAGATAAAACTTGAAATTATCACTGAAAATAATGCTTGATTTGATTATTTTAAAAAATTAGTTTTTTGAATCTCTTCAATTTTCTGCAATGCTTTTATGTATCTCCTCAACATTTGATTTTCACCACCAATTTGAAAAGCATAATTTATGTATGTATTTCATTTTTAAGCAATTAAAAATATAAGTTGGTATTTTAATTTGACTTCGGTTTCCTGTCCAATAAAAAAATTCATATCGAAATAATATTGGGAGATGTGAGTGCCTTTTCAAAAATTTGGCATTGACATCTTTTTTTTGTGCTTTTTTTGTCATTGACTCAATAATTTCGTCACTAAGCAATTTGAACAATAATGTAAAAAAGTGCTTAGTGACGAAGAAAAATGTCTCCTATCTTAAAGACCTCAGATAGTGTTTTTTGGCATTTATGTTTGTCTGTTCATGAAAAAATGAGCGCAACTTTGGCAAAAAATATATTTTTCTCTGAAAAAACAAAAATTTTTTTCATACAAATGTTTGTCTGGGGGGTGTAGTTACACCCATTACACCCACCACGGACGGGCCCTGTCCTCAGTATTTGATTTTCGAAGGTTTAAAATAATTTTCGAGCTTATATTTTTGAATATTTAAATCTGTTATTTAAAGATAAAATAGGCAAACAAAAAATGTTTGCAAAATTTTCATAAGAAATAAAAATACAAATTTTTAAAAAGGAAAAAGTGACAAATTTGAATATCCCAGAATTCATTCGGCTCTCATCATTTTTAAAAAGAAGTTTTAACGAAGGTTAACGTAACGAATGTAAAAGTTTAAAATAATAATATGGTAATTCAAGAGAAAAAGACTTTAATAATTTTTAACAGAAGGCAAATCTTTTACCAAAATTGCATATGGATTTTTTGGCAGTATTTAAAACAATGATGCCTTAAAGAAGGAAAATTTTGTTATGTACGTTTAAAAAAATATATATAATTTGGTGTCAAAATATTTGTAACATTTTAGGCAACAGTAAATTCATCGTTCAACATTTTCATAAGTCTAGCTTTGCTGATTTCATCTAAAAAGCAATCAGCTCGTTCTTCTTCTAATTTCTTCAAACTATTAGTTTTTTGAAGAAAAATAGTCTCATCATTTTCTGCTGCAAATCCATTTCGAAAAGAACGATAATACTCTGCAGAGTTTTGAAGAAATGCATATTCAAAAACTTCTTCGTAAAAATTTCGGTTGTTCTGTCCAAGTTGAAGCAGCATAGTACATGCTGCTTTTATATCAGTCCTAAAATCAGCAAATTATTATATGTATTTTTGGTACAGTATTTTTACCATTCATTTAGATTATGGTCACGGTTCATCTTAATTTTAATAAGCATGGCTGCTATTAATTTGTCTTTGATAAAAACAACAATATTATCACGGAATAATTGAACCCCAAGATTCCTAACCCCCGGCAAATCTCTTCGTTCTTGTTGAATATATACTTTATCAAGATAATAAACAATATCTCGAATTTCCAAAACGGCTGCATTAAAGTCCATCCAGCATGTAAAGATAAACGATAAGAAATTTTCTGCATCACTTGCTTCCCAAATCCCCGGAAGGAGAACTCTCTTCAAATGTGTTGTGAGAACATCTTTAATATCATTGTACAACAAATCACCGTGTTTCTCCGTAATCTTAAACATTTATCTTCCTAAAGAGAAACGCTACATGAATGGTTACTTACCATTGCATGAGCACGACGATATAGCTCTTCATAGCCAATATTTCTAGAACGTTTGTTCAAAATATTAGTGAAATCTTTAATCAAAAGTTTTCGAGTGTGTTCAAAATGTGACTATAAATTTACTCTACGTTCTAATAATTCCTTCAAAACTTAACTTACTGAAAATGATCCGACATCCATTTCCTTATTCTGATCATAATTCAAGAGATTACTAAACTTTAGGAAAAAACACTGGAATTTAATTGTTGTAATAAATATTTACCTATAGGGTTTTTGTTTTTCACTACTGATATGGGAAGAATTTTCTTGTGCTCTAGCTTTTGAAATATTCTTTCCCGATTTCAAATAATAAGCATACAAAGCTGCTCCGTGTGCAACTATCCAATCAGGATATAAATTACATTGATGATTCGCATTTGGAAATACATTTTTCAGTATTGTTTTAATCATTGGCATTCTGCATCCACCACCAACTTGAAAAACATAATTTGTTTCTTTTTTAGTTATTTTTGCTTTTGTAACAGCTCGAAGTAATACTTCTTTAATTCTTACAATAAATGTTGAAGACATTGTCTCGAATTCATCTTTTGTTATTTTTATAATTTCATCTATACTTTGATCGAAATCTTCGACATCGAGCCTAAAGTGGTAATTTTTTTAAAATAAAAATTTCATAAATTTAAATTTACCAATCTTCATCTGCAACAGAAAGCTTATGCTTTATTTCTTGACATTTTTGTTTCAAAAATATTTTTTTGGTACTTTTCATTATGTCATAGCCATGTTTAAACTTTAAAATGCCATCAAAATATGTAAATAAAAGGTTATCGAAATCTCTTCCCCCCAGATAAGAATCACCATCACAACTTAAAACATTAAGTTTTCCACCATCAATTCTAGCAATACAAACATCAACAGTTCCACCTCCACAATCAAATATTAGAATATTTGATTTATCTGGAATTGTAATTTCTGTAAAATATGCAAATGCCGCGGCAATTGGTTCTGGAATAAAATGAATTGTTTCCCATCCAGCTAATTTTGCAGCTTTTAAGGTTGCTTTTTTCTGATTATCAGAAAACATTGACGGAATTGCAATTACAACATCTGTTAAAATCTGATTTTGATAAGTTTCTGCCTTGCTTTTTATATATTTTAACAAAGCTCCAGATATTTCCTCAGCGGATTTTCGATCTGTTCCATTAAAAGTTTTAACTTGAAAAACTGGATTCTTTTGTATTTCTAATAACTGAAATGACCATAACGGATCAATGGGTATCGAATCAAAGCTTTTTCCGATAATTCTTTTTGAATCATATACACTATATTCGGATTTATATCTCATTCGATCAATAACAATTTGACCAAATTTTGGTTCCTTCTCATCAAATGCAACATAAGAGGGCATTGTTCTACTTGAAGTAACTCCATCAAGTTGAACAAAATCTGCACCATTTTTTCGAATCACTGCTACACAACCAGTGTCTCCAAAGTTCCACTTTTTTTGGAACGTATTCCGTTCCGTTCTCTTTCAGGCTCAATCCGTTCCGTCCGTTCCGTTCCAAAATTTTACTTTACACGTTCCCGTCCGTTCCGTTCCGAACGTCAGGAGCGGGTATACGTTCCCGTTACGTTCCCGTTCTTACAAAATACTGTATTTTCGAGTTTTAGAGATGCATAAATTTTGAAGCACAAAATTTTTATTCCATCAAAAAAGCAAAATGAGATATTTTTGGGATATAAAAGGTTAATAAACAACAATTAAAATAAAATCGAATTGTTTGTAATTTTCAAGTTACAATTTCGGACCCAAATTTATGGAGAAAAATTGTAAGAATATGTAAAGGAACGGAACGTATAAAATCTCAAAAGGAACGCGTTCCGTTCCGTTCTTTTTAAAGCCGTAACCGTTCCGTCCGTTCCGTTCTTAAAATAAGGAACGGGTATATGTTCCCGTTCCAAAACGGGAACGGTACGGAAGAACGGACGTTCCAGAACGGAACGGTGGAGACACTGTACACAACATTCTGTTGTTCCAAGATCGATTCCAATTGCATTCAATTCAGGATTGTATTCAGAGTTTTTTGAAGGAATAAAATAAAATTCTTTGTCAACCATTTTTAATAAATTTTTGTTCAATAACAGAATTTCGGTAACTCACAAAAACAATTATAAGCTTGAAAAGAAAAAAAATGGTGGAACAATTCTATAAAAATGAACAACTTTTTTGGTACAATGTTGTTCCTCTGTGCAAAATCAATAGTTTTCAGATAAAAAATTTATTGTGTACAAAGCTTATCACCAAAAACAACAGATGAAAAGTGCGTTCATTACTAGTAAATTTTTAGAGCAATGCTAAAACTAAAAATGCGTTTTGATAAACGTACAAAAGCATAGCATTGAATTAGATATTTAAATTGTTAGCCGTTGTTTTCAATGCTCCGTCGGGTTTCTTTATAGCAAAAAAATTTACAGTTCCATAAAAAAATTTGAATATTCTTTGTAGACTGCTTTTTTAAACATTCATCATCGACATCTTTTCTATTTCTTTTTTTCCATGAATTCATTTTGAACAATACCAAAAAAGGGTTGCTTGGTGATGGAAAATGTCTCCTTCTTTCCGACAATAAAGGATGTCAATTCTCCGGTTTTTAGAACTTAAAAAAATTTTCATTTTTCCATTTTTGAATATTTGATTCTTTTATTTAAAAAAATGGTAAAAGTGTAAACAGAAAATGTTTACAAAATTGTTGGTAAAATAATTGAGAGAAAATTTAAAAAAAAAATTTTTAAAAATGAATGCCAAGTTTAAAAGCAACGATTGAAGATCTTATGCAGTTTTAATGTAAAAATTTTAATGAAATTAACTGTAATCAGTTAAAAAATAAAAAGTTAATGACAATTTGGTTGCCCCAACCTAAATTTTTATATAATTTTGGTTGATCGGGAATAAAAATATATTTAAAATTTTGTTTAAGCAAAAGAAAGCTAAAAATAGCGTTATTCCTTCCCCAAATTTGCTGTTCGCCTGGTACTTTGGGTATTTTCGGGTTCTGTCACATCCACAGTTTTTGGATTTGAATATTTGGATGTCCCATGAATTGTCTGCAGTCATTTATTCTTCTTAAAACATGGGGACCGCTTTTTGACACCAAGACATTACCATTCCGTAGCTGTGACCAAACCGTTACCAAAACATTACCCTTACACGATATGTTTTAGTTACGTTTCGGTTATGTAACCAAAAAGGTGATATCAAAACAATAACCGTAACCTAACCTTGAAAAAATGGGCAAAAAAGAACCGAAATGCGATACCCATTTTTTCAGTGTAGTAAATAATCAGAACAATGCAAAAACTGGAACTTCGTTTTGATAAACGTACTACAGCATCGCATTAAATTAGATATATAAATTTTTAGCCGTTGTGATTTTTAATGCTCCGTCGGGTTTTTTTCTATTATGAGTATGTAAAAGGTTTTTTGCGTTTTTTACACTTGGCAAAATGTTCCCCCCAGTAAAAAATTGCAAATACCTGCAGCAAGAATATTTACATGTCCACAAAAAAAATTGAGAAACTTTATAGCAGATATAACTGCTTGTTGAAACATTCAACAATTAGACGTCTTTTTATGCCAAAAATAGACATTTGAGAAATTTGTCATGGATACACAAGAATCTCAATTTGAACAATGCCAAAAGCAAGAGTTGCTTGGTGATGAAAAATGTTTTCTTTCTTTCCGACAAAAAAGGATCTCAATTTTTTTCTTTTCATATTTTCAATACTAATTTAAAACTCACATTTTTGAATATTTAATTCCTTTATTTAAAAGAACGATAAGAAGTAAACGAAAAAAGTTTACAAATTTCTTTAATCGTCAATTAAAATGTAAATATAAATTGTACAAGCGAAGAAATGTGAGTTATGACTATCATGATTGTGTTACAATTTCAGTTATAAAGATTTAAATGAAAGTAGCTTTTCAGGCAAATAAATAGAGAGTTTTTAACAATTTGATAAAATGAAAAAAATTAATAAGTATAAGCGGGACAAAAATGCAATTTATAAAACACTGAAGGAATTACTACGGAAGACTTCAATCTTATAAAAAATATCATTAACAAACAGCATAAAATTCTGTATTTAATATTTTCATAAGTTTTATTTTACTTTTTTCATCTAAAAAGCAATCAACTCGTTCTTTTTCTAATTTCTTGAATCTTTTAATTTTTTCATTGAATACAGTCTCATCATTATCTGCTAAATATTCATTTCGAAGAGAACAATAATATTCTGCAGAGGTTTGAAGAAATGCAATTTCAAACACTTCTTCGTAAAAATTCCGGCTATGAAGTTCAAGTTGAAGTAACATAGTACATGCTGCTTTTAAATCAGTCCTAAAATCAGCAAATAATATAAATTTTATTCAATTTTCTTACCATTCATTTTGATTATTGTCACGGTTCATCTTAACTTTATTTAACATGGTTGCTTGTAATTCATCTTTGATAGGAACAACAATATTATCCCGGAATAATTGAACCCCAAGATCCCAAACCCCCGGCAGATCTCTTCTTTGTTGCTGAATATATACCCTTTCAAGAAACATAACAACATCACGAATTCTTATCACTGCAACACTAAAATTTTTCCAACATTCAAGGATAACGGATAACAAATTTTCGGCATTGCTTGCTTCCAAAACTTTTGGAAGAAGAACAGTACTCAAATGTTTTGTGAATGCGTCTCTGATATCATTGTACAGTAATTCACCATGTTGATGCAAAACCTTAATAAAGAAATTTTTAATAAAATATGCAATATATATTTCGCTGATGAAAAACGCTTCATTATATTTTACCTACCATTGTATGTGCGCTACGATAAAGTTCTTTAAAATCATCATTAAGAATATTTTTGTTGAAAACATTTTCGAAGCTTTCATTTAAAAATTTTCTCAAATCCTGAAGACGTTTTTTATCCATTTGTGTCTACAAATTAACAAATATTTCTATTAATTTTGTCATAACTTCAACATACCGGAAATGTTCTGATTTTCATTTTCTGATCCAGATCTGAATTATAATTAGGTCAATAAAATCAATTATTTATTTATAAACAGTAAGGAGCTAAAAAACAATGCAAAATGCCCGATTCGTATTGGGCATTTTTCATTCGAAAACACTTATAAGCTTGTCAATAAAATATAAATTAACTGTTTTTAACTTGTATGAAATCAATAACTTATTGATAAAAAAATTGACTGCGTTGTAACCTTATCAGCAAAAACATGAAAAACAGCCACATTGATATTGATTAGTCGTATGTTCAATGCATTGTTAAAAGCAGAAATATACTCTGATAAATTTAAACTGCGATTTTTTTCAAATCGGATATTCGGATTTTAAGCTGCAATTATTTTAAGTGCTCCGTCGGGTCTTTTTTGAGCAAGAAAATTTATGCTTCAAAAACTTATCTCTAAAACTGTATAGCAGATGTTGACTACCTTTTGAAGCGTTTATCATTGACATCTTTGTATGACAAAAAACCTTCTGCTTTTTTTTTGTCATGGATACAAAGAATTTCAATTTCGACAATGCGAAAAAATAAGTGTTGCTTGGTGATGAAAAATGTCTCTCCTCTTTCTCTCACAAAAGAAAAAATCTCATTCTTTCGATTTTTAAATTTTAAAACTCATATTTTTGAATATTTTTATTCTTTTATTTAAAAAATTAAAAAAGGAGTAAAAATTGAGGTTTAAATAATGAAGTTTAATTTAAATAAAACAAATTTTTAAATAAATCAAATTCAAATTAAAGCTACCACAGTACAACAAAAAATATCCCCATTAAAAATTATAGTTTTAATGAAAATTACCGTAATCGGTGTTAAAGTTGAAAATCAAAATTCGACAATTCTGCAGAAAAAGGCAATCTTGTTAAAGGGAGTGTCGCAGTCAGTTTTTTTTATTTTTTTTGACGGACGACGACGACAAACGACGCATTCTTCATCATTGCTTTTTCGTGTTAAAACCACTTTTGGCTATATCAGGCAACATTTTTCTACACTGACTGCGACACTACCTTTAAGATTGTTAAGAAAAAATGACTTATTGTTGTTATGATAATTTATTTTTCTTAAATTTTAAAAAAATATTGACAGCAATGCAAAACAATTCTCAAAACTATCATCATTTTCAATGTCTTTTTTGCATATAAGCAAATGTAATTTTAGATGTCAGTATTTTAGGTGGTGTTTTTTTGTTGCATTATTTAAATTAACGATTAAAAAATAGATTTGTGTACATAGACAGCTATGTTTTTGCTTCTTTTTTAATTATGTAAGAAATTATTTAAATCCTGATAAGTAACAGAACGTTCGATTTTTTAACACAAAATGTCACAAAATGTCCCAATTCAATATTTAATTTTATACCAAACTTTTAAATGCTGCTCTTTTACAAAGAAAATAGTTTGTGTCTGTGAAACAACGTTGATCATTTGCAAAACCTCCATTATAAAAAATGCCACACGGATTTCCCCCTCTTGTTGGATTGTTAACGGACCAGATTCGATAATCAAATGGTGTATCATCTATCCATTTCCATGAAATTGCTTCATTATCTGAGTAAAGCCCAACCCAGTTTGCTGACCCTCCATAGCCTAAAATTTATCATATATTTTTATGATATAATACTAGTTCATATTAGCAGATTCTTGGACTCATAGAGTCAAGTCTAAATCTTACCTAGTTCTTCCTGACTATGAATAGAGGCCAAATGTGAATCCATGTAAATACAGTATTGTTCCGCCTGGGGCCAAGAAATTAATTCTTTTATCCATGTATAACACGAGTTTGTTTTTTCAAAATATTTCCATCCTGATAAACATGGGATATCAGTTTGTGGAGTTGTTGTAGCAGGGGTAGTAGTTGGCAAAGGTGCAGTTGCAGCAGGCTTTTTACAAAGACCATAATATTTATCAGTGCAGTTAACGTTAATAAATACTGGATATTTGGAGGTCCCAGATAATTGGATGCAGGATGGTGAATCATCAATAAAATATGGAAAGTACCATGGCAAATAATTAACTTCTGAGCCATCTGTCCATTTCCAAGTCGTATGACGGGTAATGTTTATTTCATCAGTGTAAAGCCCAATCCAAAGTGAGCCATGATAAACTGCTGAAATTTTATAAAATGTTGTGAAATTATTGTAAAATAATTTGAAAAAAATTTACATAATCCAAAATTCCTTTCTGCACTGCTATGAAGGGAAGCAAGATGTCCACCTTGGCTTTGACAATATTCTTCGGCTTTATCCCATGTTAATAAATCTGTGGAAAAATAGCATGAATTGGTATCGGCAAAGAAATACCAATCATCGGGGCAACTGGAAACTGGTGTGGTTGTTGGTGCAACACTTGGCAAAATTGAATTGCTTGCGCAAACAAAAGGTTTTTGAGTTTGTCCATCTGCAGTCATCCACATTCCATTTACTGTATTCATTGTAGCGTAATTTTGTCCATTGGTACCACTTTTCCAATCAGAAAAATCGAAGAAAGATTTATCAGTCCAAGTCCAGGTGCTGTTAGATGAAGTACGTGAAGCACCAATCCAAAAATCAGATGCGTCAATGTCACGAAATAATAAGGATGCTTCTTCTAAAAAGTGTTTTTTGTTATCATAAATCACATCCATGATATTGATCCAAGGATAGGAATATGTATTTAACAAAATGTTACAAATATGCAAATTTAATGTTAAAGGCACTTTTTGCCGCACATCAAAGGCGGCATGATCATTTACCGATCCCTCCTTGATGACTTAATATCTGGACGGCCCCCATGAGTGATATTAACAAAGTATCAAATATGCAAATTTTATTTTTTACCTCTAATAAATGTATTTGTGAATGCATCATGAATGGATGTCAAACTTCCACCGGCTTTGTTGCAGGAAGCTTCAGCGGAAGAAAATGAAGCTTTTGTTGTCATAAATGAATAACATTTTGATGGAGGAGTAAAGGGATATTCTATAGTACCAACAGGACAATCAGCAGAAACAACAGGGAATAAAATAACAAAAAGTAATAGGTAAAACATTTTATTAGAGAAAAAATTAATGTTGTCAATGGTCATGTGATGCAGTACAAGAAAAATGAAATGCACTTTTAAAGGTTTTACTTCCGTGTAAATAATTTTATGTTCATTTTTTACAGAAAACAGATAAAAACTCTGTTGTCATTTGCTTGCAAACACCTAATCTAAAACAATTTTTTCATTCAATTTAAACACGCCTTTACCATATCAATTTTTTATGGAGGAATAAAAATAATGTACTTCCTGTGACGATAAATACGTCATACTTTAACATATGATTAAAAGAAAAAAATTAAAAACATGAATAAAAAAGATTCCAACATTACCACGGTCGGATGACAAATATCTTTTTACTGATTTTTTTCAGACGTTTTGGAATTGATTTATTTTTTATATAAATTTCAAATATGTATCATATTTTTGAACTAAGCAATTTTATTTAATGAGTTCAGAAATAAAATCTGTAATAAAACGAAAAATATGCGTTTTTATCATTTAAATGGAAAATTATTTATAAAGAGATTTACAATAATAATAAAATATTGTAAAAATTAAGACAAAAAAATGGAAGCGTGCATTAAAATTTAGTCACAAAGTGTTGATTCAAATGACAAACAAAATAAATTTTTTCCATTTTTTACACCAGATGTTTTATATTGATCATTTTATTTGAAATTTGTTTTTATCTTTTGCGCGAATTGATACGACAAATATAAAGGCGCGATAAAATTTTGTCTATTGCCGTGCATAAACAATCAAAGACAAAAATGGAAAAGAAAAGATCACAAAATGCAGCCACTAAAAATGGATAAAATATGGTTGCAGTATGTTACACAAAAACAATATTTTTTTCAATAGCACGTTGTTTAGAATTTTTTAGTTTTATTTTTTGTTCTACAAAAAAATGTATTAAAATTATTTTTGAATATTTGAAACATAATTAATAAAGTGAAAATGACGAAATTTTGGAAGAAAGTAAAAACAGAGAGGAAGAGGATGCAGAGATCGCCAAAAATATAATGGAACATTAATAAAAAATTAGAAGATGGTTTTCGAATTTGTTCATTGTTTTTTAATCAAATCCTTTTATTTCAATACTCTTACCATAAAAATTTGTTATACACGACATTTATTTTTTTGTTTGCCGATCGCTAAATAAATTGTTGGCTTCTTTCATTTCGTCGAGTTTTTGTCCCCTTTTTTATTGAAGGGACGAAATTGTTGAAGAAAATAAAGAAAAAATTTAACTAAGAAAAAAGAAAACGTAAACAAGACAAAACTTTTTTAATGTTGCTTTCAGTTTTGAAACGCGCTGAACAGATACACATTTTGTTGAATGATTTTTTTTAAACCTGTGGTTTTAAATATTTAAAATAGGTTTTACAGGGTGTCACAAAAAAAAGTATAATTCTTTTTTTAAGCAAGGAAGAGAGGCAGCCAAGACCTATGGTTGGTGCCAACAGGGACTTGATGGGAAGAGGTACTTGACCCTACAGTATCATGGTTACGGTACTTTCGCTTCGAGAGTTGCAGAAGTTCAAAATTAAAAAAACACCCATTTTTGGGGTGTTTTTTGAATCCCTTTTCCCAAAGCCCCAGGGCAGCTGAAGACCTGTGGTTTTGGGCTTTGGTAGACCTTGACTAACTCTCGTTGTTCCCCATTAGTATGACTTTGGGGGACTTTCGCTTCGAGAAATCCAGCGCGTTGAAAAAACTTTTGCAGATTTTTATACGTTTTTGACTAACTTTGACGTATTGGTGTAGTTCAGAGAGGAGGAGTTTGGGGCTAATATTTGTTGCCAATAAACTTCAGACCTATTGTGGTCGATCCCATGCTAAAATATTGAAATCTGGAAAAATGACTTTTTGAGCAGCCATAATTTTCGTATGTTAGTAAGTATACTTAACACATGATGAAATTCAATTCGATGCTAAACTATCCAAATTTGTCATAAACGCTTAATATGTATTTTACAGTATTTATCTAGACTATGTTTATTGATTTATAGCGAAAAACAACATTTTAAAACTTTCGCGCATACATAGTTACCTGCTATTTACTAATAAACGCGTTAAAGCAGCCGTTTTTGAACATTTTTGGGTATCGAAAAAAAGTCATTTTTCCAGATTTCAATATTTTAGCATGGGATCGACCACAATAGGTCTGAAGTTTATTGGCAACAAATATTAGCCCCAAACTCCTCCTCTCTGAACTACACCAATACGTCAAAGTTAGTCAAAAACGTATAAAAATCTGCAAAAGTTTTTTCAACGCGCTGGATTTCTCGAAGCGAAAGTCCCCCAAAGTCATACTAATGGGGAACAACGAGAGTTAGTCAAGGTCTACCAAAGCCCAAAACCACAGGTCTTCAGCTGCCCTGGGGCTTTGGGAAAAGGGATTAAAAAAACACCCCAAAAATGGGTGTTTTTTTAATTTTGAACTTCTGCAACTCTCGAAGCGAAAGTACCGTAACCATGATACTGTAGGGTCAAGTACCTCTTCCCATCAAGTCCCTGTTGGCACCAACCATAGGTCTTGGCTGCCTCTCTTCCTTGCTTAAAAAAAGAATTATACTTTTTTTTGTGACACCCTGTAAAATAGGAAAAAAAATCTCAAAAAGTTGAATTAAAATTTAAAATGCTAAACAGTTGGCATTAATACATGTTATGATGGCGCCAGACCATTTAAAACAAAAAACCGGTATTTTTAACTACTTTGACAATTGTAAATCTGTTTTATCACCAACATTTAATTTTCCACAAAAAAAAAATATTGATTTTTTTCTGTTATCAAAATTTATTCCCTTTTTTCATATGTGAAAAAAATTGAATATACGAATTAAAAACGCTACAAATGAAAGAATTTAAGTGAGTTTTTTTACATTGAAAAATGATCAAACAAAAGAAATGAAGAATTTTAACTCCAAGTGAATTTTTAATTAAACATAAATAATTTTATAATTCAAAGTTTTTCAATGACAAAATGTGATATATTAAATGATTTCCATTCTACTTAATTTTATAATGTTTTTATATTTAAACCATCACCTTCATTTGCAACATAAACTTTTTCATGTGCGAAAAAAAAGTGTACTAAAATTTAAAATTTGTTAAAAAAGCTGAAAAAATTCAAGTAAGTTTATTGACAGTTAAAAAAAGAGTTTATACCGAGTATAACCACGTAAATTTATTGTTTAAAACGCATTCCACCAAAACTTTTTAAACGACCTTCACCGTCAAAAATTTTTATTTTACCGATGTTTTCGAACATGGTTAAGAAGCAGGAAAAAAATACTTTTAGGTTGAAATTTGGCGAAATGCCGTTTTTAGAGCATCGAGAATGCCAAAGTCGACATATTTTCTTTCCTACGGTATATTTTCATCTTTGATCTGTTTTAGGTATAATTGCACCTATATAGGTTTTCGACCATGGGGAATCCGAATCTCGACTCCGCGTTTCAAAATTTTCGCGTTAAGACCCATTTTTCGCATGTTGACCTCACATTTTGCCTAAAAAGTAGGTCAAAACTAATTTTTTTAGATTAGTTCTTCTCACCATCGGATTCCCCGTAGTTTTTTACCCCTGGGTGGGAATTACCGTCAAATAACTCGTCCCGCCCGATGTTTCACAAAATAATGAATATAGTCGACTCAGAATTCCGAGATTTTCGATCATTTATGAAAAATCGAATTTTTATCCAATTATGCTAATTTTTCACCTCTATAGGTTTTCGACCATGGGAAATTCAATGGTAAACTCCGTATTGCCCTAAAATCACTTTTTACATGCGATATTGCCTCAGGGCATGATATAATATATCCGCTTAAATAAAAAATTCCCCCTGACTTTATTTTCGCGTTTCAGGTGTTAAAAAGTGTTGATTATTGTTCACAAATAATCTTTTTATTAATTTCAAACCATACTTTAATTATTTGGATGTCGAAACTATTTTTTCAGATAACCTAAAATAACCCTTGATGTTGGGGTATATGTACGAAATATGAAACTGTTGTAAATTTGTAAAAAAAAGAATAAGAGACATTGAATATAGTCCAAAATTGTTCCCTGATCATGTTTTTACCATTTTCAACATATGATACTATCTAATCATTGTTTTCTTTTCATCTACAGTATCTAAAATTCACTAACAGCAAATGGTTTAGAATTTTATTGTAAATTTGCACTTAAAGACGCAAAAATAGCATTAATAATGTCTAAAAATCATATAAATGTTGTTTTAAAAGCAAAGTAATCCAAAACTGGATTGCACAAGCATGTTAGGGCAATTTCATATTTCGTACATATACCCCAACATCAAGGGTTATTTTAGGTCATCTGAAAAAATAGTTTCGACATCCAAATAATTAAAGTATGGTTTGAAATTAATAAAAAGATTATTTGTGAACAATAATCAACACTTTTTAACACCTGAAACGCGAAAATAAAGTCAGGGGGAATTTTTTATTTAAGCGGATATATTATATCATGCCCTGAGGCAATATCGCATGTAAAAAGTGATTTTAGGGCAATACGGAGTTTACCATTGAATTTCCCATGGTCGAAAACCTATAGAGGTGAAAAATTAGCATAATTGGATAAAAATTCGATTTTTCATAAATGATCGAAAATCTCGGAATTCTGAGTCGACTATATTCATTATTTTGTGAAACATCGGGCGGGACGAGTTATTTGACGGTAATTCCCACCCAGGGGTAAAAAACTACGGGGAATCCGATGGTGAGAAGAACTAATCTAAAAAAATTAGTTTTGACCTACTTTTTAGGCAAAATGTGAGGTCAACATGCGAAAAATGGGTCTTAACGCGAAAATTTTGAAACGCGGAGTCGAGATTCGGATTCCCCATGGTCGAAAACCTATATAGGTGCAATTATACCTAAAACAGATCAAAGATGAAAATATACCGTAGGAAAGAAAATATGTCGACTTTGGCATTCTCGATGCTCTAAAAACGGCATTTCGCCAAATTTCAACCTAAAAGTATTTTTTTCCTGCTTCTTAACCATGTTCGAAAACATCGGTAAAATAAAAAAATATACGATTTTTTGGCGGTGCCATTTTTGTCAAAATTTTAGAAAAAATTGGTGGAATACGTTTTAAGAAAATTCATTAATGAAAATTTCTCAATTTCTGTTTTCATGATGACATGCTGTTCAAAATTTTTGCAATTTATACTTTTATTCATTTTTAAATTCTTCATTTTTAGTTAAAAATATATATAAAAATTCAAAAACGCTTGGTTCCTTAAAAAAATCAATGAATTGTCGATTTTTCTTATGATAAAAATTGAGTATTTTATTTTATTTCTTTTTCCTTTGTCAACGAATCAGGCAATGACCGAATGTTGCAGTTTTCGCTATCTTTTTTCTGTTTTTGTGTCTAAATTTTGTGTTTCTTTATCATAATTTCTGCAGGTGTAAATTTCAGTAAAATAAAATTTTCTTGTTTTTTTGTCACTTTTTCAAAAAACATTAAATTAAAAAGATTTTGTATTCGTAGTTACAATGTACTATATAAATAATGCATCACAATCATCTTCTTGTTGTCGTATAAATAAAAACCAAAACCGATGTTTGTTTTTATTTATCGATGTTTACTTACAATAAAATATTCAAAATTATCAAGTATAACAAAATAAAATGCATTAATTTGATTTTGGCAATAAATTTTGATTGAAATGACAAATTGAATGTTTTTTACCTAATTTTTATTAGGCCAGATGTTGAATATTTCCTTTGAAATTTTTTTGTCATTGTAAAATAACTGCAGAAAAAAATGACACACAAAAACGTCCGATAAAAATTTATGATCAAAAAACTAAAAAAATGTTGACAAATGACATAAAAAATGAAAACATTTTTCAACTATTAGCTTTTATAAAGCTTATTTTTCTAAAGGTTTCATTTTTTGTGTTATTTATCAATTAGAAACTATCAGAAAAAATCTTTAAATTTTCATTTTGGACATATTATTGGCACACTTTAAAAACAATGATAACCCACATTTTTTTCCGTCAATTTATGACGAAATTTTTTTTGATTGAATTACAATTTAAATATTTTGTCGAATAATGAAACTTACTCAAAGCACAAACTTATAAGTACTTAAGTTTGATTTAAATCAAAAAAATTGTTTTCTAACGTAGAAGAACTCTTCCTTTTCCCATTCATCAACATCAAAAAATGATTACTTGTGTAAAACAGGTTACGGTATTTATAGTTTTCAAGTTTTTATTAACATATTTATTATTTGAGTTAAAAATATTTTAAAAATTCATAAGCGGTTGGTTTTGGTCGAAAAAAATGTCAATAAGAAACGCCGGGCCGGTCCACTAACTGCTGGCACGGGCGGCTTCGAAATTTGCATAACAAACTGTTTTTTCAATATGGTTATTGTCTGTGGTCACTTAACAAGTAAAAAAAAGTTAGATAAAGATATCTATCTAACTAAGGATTTTAAAAGAAAATAAAAAGCAACAAAACGATTTTTGGGTTAAATAAGTGGTAAAAATTCCTGTAAACATGGATGGATGTTTTTCCTAAAAAAAAACTTTTATAAAGTGAAATTTATTATTTGTTGCTTTTTTAATTTGGCTATCAAGTTTGCAATGGTAAAAGTTATTGAAAATCTTTCTTACCTTTTTAACAAGATTATCCTACAAACAAAACATATAATTGTAGGTTGAGAGTTATTGCTTGAATAACCAAAAAGGTTTCCAATTGCCTTTTCTTATTAAACACATTTTAATGATATTGATATACGTCTTGAATTATTTTTCTTTACTTAAATATTTTTGCGGAAAAGAAAAATGTTGGGTTTTATTCAATTATTAGTGCCTTGTTGAAATCAAACAAACGTTTTGTGTAACGCGTTAAAAAGCATGATTTTTTAGTTACCATAATATTGCAGAACAGAAAAAAAATCAAATAAAATATTTAAAATCTTTGGAAATTATGTTTAAGTGAACCCAAATACTTGTATGTTTTGTACATCATTCAAAAACACGAGCTTTCCTTTAAAATTTAAAAACATCGATGGCAAAAAAACTTGATAGCATATGTTTCAGCCGTAAAAATCTATGAAAAGATCAAAAAAGAGTGAACGAAAAATACGACAAAAAATGTTCATAGCAATCCTTCACAAAAATTTTATATTGTTTTGATCAAAGGCAAAAAGGACAAAAACACTAGTTTGAAAAAAGACGGCCCTAAAGCTAAAAAAATATGAAAGAAGACTGCGGCTAAAGAAGTATCATAATTTTTTTATAAAAACGCTTTCCTAAGCTTATTTGAATTTTTTGGTTTTATTCTATGTTCTTCAAAATAAGTATTATTTCTCAATAAAAAGCATAAGAAAACCGTTTTAAAAAACATTAAATGAACACATCCTACAACCCATTATTAAACTATAAAAAAGTGCATATCTTTTCACTGTCAGTTTTTTGAATAAAAATCTTTTTGTCATTCTCGATTAAAAATAATTTGAAGTAAACCCTTCCATCCACTATTTTTGTGAAGCAATTTTGAATGGAATTTGATATTTAAATATGATAATTGTGAGAAGTGCAAAACAATGTTCGGTATTTTTTCATACGACCGACCCCCTGACAAGTGTTATTTTATCAATATTAAATAAATAAAATGTTTAATTAAAATGTCACAAATCTGAGATTTCAAATATTGTCACATAGATATTTTGTTGATCGTTATGCTTGAAAAATTGCATTTTTCGTTTATCGATTTCAGCCAAACTTATCTTGTAAAACGAAGAACAATGGATTAGCTTGTGAAAAAATGAAAAAAAAGAATTGAATTTTTCAAAAAACCTAGCACATTTTAAAATATATATTAGTTATCAGCAAACCGGCTTCTCTGTTCTGATATCTCTTTTAGAAAAGAAAATACCGACAAAATAAAAAATTCAACCCTAAAAAGAAGAATAAACTTTTAATAAAATTTTCTATGATTCCAGCTTTCAACAGGAGTATAGTGATTTGAAAAACGGATCATGGTATTTATTGCTTCCAAGGTTTTGTATGTATTAGGGTTATTTAATTGTTCAAAATTTATTTAAAAAATTCAAAAACAAATCGATTATGTCGAGAGAAAAAAACATCAATAGAAAATTTTTATAGAAGAAAAGGGTGTAATTGTCAGCCTTTCTCTTTTTTGCTATTCTTGCACCAAAAAATCGCAAACTACGGAAACTTAGAGAAAGAAAATTTTTCAATGCTCGTTTTTGTCTAAAAAACTGAAATGTGCTAACATTTTCTAGCAGGAAGCTTTAACTTTGGGAAGAAAAAGATGTTGTGTCAAATTTCAAAGAAAAAGTGAAGCAGCAAAAGATTATTGAAACTAAACAATAGTTGAAAAATTCTCGTAACATGAAATGGCGATATTCAATATTCATTATGTGTGTTCAATGAAAAAATCAATTTTTAATTTTTTAAAAATTGATCAATTTATTGATACGCTTGATCCATGCAAAACAACATTTTTGTTTTTTTTAATTCTTTCAACACCTTTTTTATTAACATAATATCTAACTATTAAAATATTAAAATATTTGAAAAAAAGTGAAACGATCACTAAAAATATTAATATTTATTTCAAAATATTTTTTCTTTTTTGATCAATGCACCAAACTTTATTTTGCAAGTTTAAGAATCAAAAACACCAAAAAAAGGCAGCGCTTTTTAAAAAAAAAAGTTTAGAAAAGCAAAAAAGACTTTTTTCAGAAAAAATAAAAAAATAAAAAATTCAAAGCAATACAAATTTGGTGATTTTTTTCAATGCTTTAAAAGTGAATAATTTTTCAACGAATTTTATAAAAAAATTAATAAAAATTTCGTTTGATTATTTCGCTTAAAATTTAAAAATCCTTTGGTTGAATAAATTTTGAATATTTGAAATTAATCAAACAACGCGATTTCATTACAGAGTACTTCAGAAGGGTGTAAGTAACACAGTAACCCATTGCTGTCGTTTCAGACCTCTAAATTCATTTACTAGACAACTCATTATTAAAAAATAACAATATTGGAGTAAAAAGGCATCTAATGGGTGATAGTGAAAAAGGTGACACTGAAAAATATAATTGAAATTTGACGTTCATTTTCTATGATCTTAAACCATTGTTTACGGATTACATTTTAAAATATTACTATTTTTTAGACGCAGATAAATGTATTTAATATTTATAATTTTCTACATAATTTTTCGAAAAATTAAAATGTAACACCTTTTGTTAATGAATGTTGAAATAATACAACATTTTTTGACACTTATTTAAAATTATGATTTTTTCTGTTACAACAATGCAAAAAAACATTTATAAAAGAAATTAATGATTCAAAATATTCGAACAGATTTTTACAAGTAGGAATCAAAAAATGGATATGTTTTGCACATCTTTTAAATATATTCACCAAAAAAATTATTCACAACATTCGTGTCAGTCATAAAAACATATTTTGTAAAAAAAAGACTGGACAAAAAATAGGACAGAAAAAAAATATTTATGAAAATTTCGTAATTTTGCGATATTTTTTGCAATGATATTTTCATCATCTCAGTAGTTTGCTTTTTCGTTTACAAAAGTTTAAGGAAAATCTTTTTTTCTTAATTTTGTCTAAATATTAGAAAAGTGAAGAAGGCTGAGAAATCAATTTTTTCTCTTTAAATATTTTATTGATTAATTTCAAATTTCGATAAAAAACTATTTCAATTCCACAATTGAGATTAGGATTTGCACAAAGAAAAAAAATTATAAAAACATTAAAAATAAATATCTTTAACATAGCTGTCAATTACAAGTATAATTCACTATAAAATTTAGACATTCGCTGTAAAAATGCTGTTTTTGGGGGATTCATTTCTCCATTTTGATTTAATTTTTCGGAAATGATTTTGGTTGATTGATAGCTGATAAAAAATATTTGCGACTTTTTTTTGTGTTTTTCGATGTTTATTCGTATAGCATACAAAACTTGTATTCCCAATTTTTGCTCTTCAATCCAAATTGAACCATCAATAATACAGTAATCCCGAACATGTCCATTTTCTTTAACCTCCTAAAAAAGTATTGTAACAATGAGAAGAAACACTGTTTTTAATCCCCACCCAGAAGAAGAATTATTATTTTAACCAATTCTTCATTCATTGTTTGAAAATCAGTGACGGAGATTACCGGGATATCCCCGAACCAAAGGGTATGAAGAACCTCCGGAATGGGTAAAAAATTTGTTGATAGTTTTACAAAAGTCATAATAGTATAAATAATGCATATTTCTAATTAGCCGAAGTACATGAAACACCAATCCAAAAATCAGACATATTGATATCATGCATATGATCATTTTTGAAAAATAAGAAGCCCATCTTTGATTTTTAACTTTAGTGGATTTGATTCAATTGATTTTGGTGATCGATTGCATGCTATTTATATTTTTTCCTTTTCTAGCCCAGAAAATGAATGATTTTGCATTACTAGATGAGAGAAAAAGTGTTACACATTACGTTTTTGTTGATAAAGTGCAAAAAATAAACAAAAATTATAATTTACCACTTTCGTACAATGTTTGAAATTTTTTCCTTTTTTCCATCTTGTGTTTTGAGCTTTTCTCTTTTTTAACTGCATTTTTTTACTGATTTTTTCATCAATACGGATAATCCAAAGTATGTTCTAAAAGTAATTAGATCTTTTGCTTTATTAAAATTTTAAATACAATCAAATGATGATATGATATACAAAATTCAAAACGACAAGCTTTAAAACCCAAAATATATTTATTTAGTGTGAATCATAGCTTTGAAAAAAAATGTGACAATTTTGAAGAGATTTAAAATGAAAGAAAAAGAAAAGAAAAATACAATTTTTGGAGAAGTGCATTTTTCGTGAAAAACTATCGGACGTTTTTTGTGTTATACTTATTTTTTGAGACAATATGACCTTCGCGCAAAAGACAAAAACAAATTTTAAGGGTGTAAAATATAAAACACTGGGCTAAAGAAAAGAAAAATACATAAACAATGTTTTTCAATCTATCATTTTAATCGACATTTTTTATAAAATTTAAATGAATGTGCTTGGTTTTCTCACACGATTATTTTTAATATTTTATCATTATTTTAAGTGGTCTTATAAATAATCACACTGTATTTATCAGTCAAAAACAAAGTTATTTTTTGGTTATGCTTTAAGTGAAAAAAAGACAGTAAAATATTATTTAATATTCCTTCGCTTAAAAGAACTTTTTTGTTTATTAAAACATTCATTAATGGAACACCCTTTCCTTACAAATATTTAATTTATGTATATGACTGGCAGTGGTGCAAAACAAATGGTTAACTTATCATCAGTTTCAATGTCTTTTCTCAGTTTTTAGTTTTTTCCCAGTTTTCTGTTTTTATGTGTTTTGTGTTAAAAAATGATCACAATTATAAAAAAAAACAAAAAAAAACGTCACGCAAAAAAAGGCTTTGACATTTTTACAAAAAAAGGTATGTATATATCTTCTTTTTGGTATTCTCGCAAAACAATTTCAATCACAATTTCAAAATTTTGGTTGTTCACGTATAATAATTATTCTTGAAGGGTCAAATGTCACGGGATGAGATACCATAAAACCTCTACAACATCCGTATACATACACATCACCTCATTGGAAGAGCTGCTTTTTGCTGTTTTTTACACGACTTTGGGTAGTAAATTTGGATTAGTTGGACGAATTTGAGCTGATAACTAAAAACATACAAAAGGGTAAGAACGTTTTACATATAATTTTTTTTATTTTGTGACAACACAAAATAATTACTGCATTTTTAATTACTGACAGTTTCGATGTAATCATATGAAGATTATATATTTTGTAATGACAAAACAGTTTATGATTATTTATATATAACCGAATTGAAACTTTCAGCCATCAGGCTGTAGTTTATGCGTGTTGTTAAAAAATGATCAAAATATTCAAAAACGATAGGATTATATCGAGAGAAAAAAGTGTCAATAAAAATTTGCCTTTTTTCTAGAAACGGGCATGTTTACTTCACTCTCTGGTTTTTTTATTATTCTATCAATAAAAAAAATGCAAACAACACATTGTTTGCACAGCATTTTTGTGAAAACGTGAGCTGGCAACACATTTTTTCTTCCCCCTTGGTTTCTTATCATGTTTTATGACATTCCTGTAATTTCTATAGTTAGACAACATTTTATACTAGGGTTGCGCGGTGGAAAATTCACTTGTAAATTTACATATGCTTAATTTACCGGTAAATTAGAAAGATTTGTGTTCAGGAAAAATCAAGAAATTTTTGAAGAATTTCTTGATTTTTCTTAAACACGAAAGTTCTTGCTTTTTATAAATTTCTATTGCTTTTTTCAAGGATCATAAATGTGTAAAAATTGTCATAAGCTGAATATGAAGTGACTCTTTTTTAATGAAAAAAGAAAAACGATCTTGTCGGTATGTTTATTGAATATAAAATTAGATATAATTAGTAACATGAAAAAAAGGGGAGAAAAGAATGAGACAGAACCATAAAAAACGAGAGAACGTCTGTGAGGGGCTGTCCAGATGTCACATGACATTAAAATCAGCCTTTCTCCATTCAAATCAAGGGCATTTCTTCACTTCAAAGGCGGTATCCCTCACTCCTTTGTCACGTGACGTCTGGACAGTACCTGATGGGCAATCCATTTCTCGACACAACATTTAGTCAAAAAATGTTAAAAAATTTTCTATTGTTTAGATAAAATCTAATTTTAAGTTTAAAATAATAAAATTAATTTTGATAATGAAAACTTCTGTCTTATTTTTTAATTATCGATGAATCCGTTGATAAATGTAGTTTTTTAATTGTTTTTGAATGGATTAAACTGACTTGTATGCGTTCCAAATTGGCAGCAGATTGTTCGACGAAATCTGTTTGGATTTTCATTGATTCAAGAAACATACAAAAACCACTACCTGGAATACTTATTCCATTTTTAATTATGCTGTTCGCTGTAAAATTGAAAAATATTTTTAATATAAGTCTTGAATTATTCTTCCTTTTTTACATATTTTTGTGGAAAAGAAAAATGTTGGATTTTATTTATTAATTAATGTCCTGGTGAAATTGACCAAACTTTTTGTGGGAGCGTTAAAACGCATGCTTTTTTAGTTACCATAATATTACAGAACAGAAAAAAAATCAAATAAAAAATTTAAAATCTTCGGAAATCATTTTTATGTGAACTCAAATACTTGTATGTTTTGTACATCATTCAAAAACACGAGCTTTCCTTTAAAATTTTGAAAGAAATCGTTGGCAAAAAATATTTGACAGCATATGTGTCAGCTCAAAAATCTTTGAAAAGATCAAAAAAGAGTGGACGAAAAATACGACAAAAAATGTTCATAGCAATCCTTCACAAAAATTTTATATTATTTTGATCAAAGGCAAAAAAAAATGATTGGTTTGAAAAAAGACGGCCCTAAAGGCTTTTTTAGGCTAAAGCTAAAAAAATATGAAAGAAGACTGCGGCTAAAGAACTATCCTAATTTTTTAATAAAAACGCTTTCCCAAGCAAATTTGAATTTTTTGGTTTTATTCTGTGTTCTTCAAAATAAGTATTATTTATCAATAAAAAGCATAAGAAAACCCTTTTAAAAAACATAAAATATCAACCCACCCCACAGTCCATTATTAAACTAAAGAAGTGCATATCTGTTCTCCGTCAATCTTTGAAGAAAATCTTTTTGGTGTTTTCGATTGAAAATAAATGGTCCCTTCCCTGTTGATGAAGCTCATTTTTTGAGGTTTTGATAAAGTATCTTTTGAACGGAATGTGATAATCAAATAATTGTAAGAAGTTTTAAAAAAATGTTCAGTATCCTTTCATACGATTGAAACTTTTTTCATTGCTCTCTTTTGCCTAAAAAACTGAGATATGTTCAATTAATTAACGGAACTTGTTCTATGCCAACTCAATTAATAAAAATAACATTTCGCATTTTTTATTTCTTTCAACAACGTTTTAATTACGAAATATCAAGTAATAAAACAAAATATTTGAAAAAAATTTAAACGGCCACTAAAATATTCATAATTGTTTGAAAAATATTTTTTCTTTCTGATCCTTGCAAATAACTTTGTTTTGCACGTTTAAGAATCAAAAACATCAAAAAATGTAGCCCTTTTTAAAGTTTTTAAAAGCAAAAAAAGATTGCTTTTTTTATAATTTCCTACATAATTTTTCGATAAACTAAAATGTATCAATTTTTTATTAACGAATAAATACCTTTCGAATCTTTGAATTTTATAAACAAAGATTTTTGGAATGAATTTTATAAACAAAGACTTGTTACAGAAATAATCATTTAGAATCACGATTATTTCTGTAAAAAAAATGCTAAAAAGCAAAAAGAAAAAAGAAATAAAAGATTAAAAATGTTTGAAAGTATTTTTTACTTGTAGGAATTGAAAAATGAATATGTTTTGCACATCTTTAAAAAATTTTGGCAAAAAAAAATTATTTCACAACATTCATGTAAAAACATATTTCGTAAAAAAATCAAAAAAGACTAGACAAAAAAAACGACAGAAAAATATATTTATGAAAATTTCGTAAATTTTGCGACATTTTTTGCACAATGATTTTTTCTTCATTTCAGCAGTGGGCTTTTTCGTTTACAAAAATTCAAAGAATAAAATTTTTAGTCTGGTTTTATTCACCATTTGAAAATGCCGAAGACCGATAACTCAATTATTTACTTTAAATATTTTAATGACTTATTTCAAGTAAGCAAGTATTTTAGTTCCACGACTGACATCGGATTGATTAAATAACGCTAAATTTTTGGACACGATGAACAGAACAATTTTTATTGACATTAAAAATAAATATTTTTAAACAATGTTTTCAATTACAAATATAATTCACAATAAAATTTCGTCGTTTCGTGTAAATCTGTTTTTAACGTAACTTTAGGAAGTAAAGGCTGCTCAATTGAACGAATTTGAGCTGATAATTAAAAACATGCAAAAAATTAAAAAATTTATACATGTAATTTACTTTTTATTTTTAAACAACCACAAAATAATTACAGCATTTTTTATTACTGGGAATATCCAAATAATAATTTAAAGATTTAGATTTTTTGACAAACAATTTATATTTATTTATAACCGAACTGAAACTTTCAGCCATCAGCTCCAGTTTCCAAAGCTTTTATGTGTGTTGTTGAAAATTGATCAAAATATTAAAAAACGATAGGATTATATCGAGAGGAAAAATTGTCATTAAAAATTTGCTTTGTAAAAAATGGGCATGTTTCCCTCACTCTCTGCCTTTTTATTATTCAAATCAAGGACACGTTTTGCCTCACTTCAAAGGCGGTATCCCTCCCTCCTTGTCACGTGACATCTGGACAGCCGGTGATGGGCAATCCCTTTCTCGACGCAATATTTAGTCAAAAAATGTTGTAAGTTCTTCTATTGTTTAGGTAAGATCTTGTTTTTCGCTGAAAACGATAAAATTAATTTGGATGATGAAAACTTCTGTCTTATTTTTTAATTATTGGTGAATTCTTCTATCTGATCAGGATCACCAAATGTTTCCTTACAACTTTTTAACTTTAGTAAATTGAATTATTCTTTTTTATATTTTATAAAAAATTCAAACTAAACTGCATCAGATTAAAAAAAAAACATTAATGCTTTCTTTGACTGTTTTTATTTCTGAAACACGAATTTTTTCAATTGATATTTACAAAAACGTCAGCAAAAACTGAAAAGAAATGAGCCATAGTAAGCAATTTTGCCATCTAAACTAGCACCAAAATGACTTGTTTTTCAAAAAAAAGACACAATGAAAAGAGAAAAACAAAGATGAATCATATGATTTACAAAAAAGTATGAAAAAATTGCGAAACAAAAATAAGAGATCATTTTGCAACAACTTTTCATCATAGAAATTGACTTAAAAAACGTTTTGAATATTCAGGAAGATTTTCATCATTTTGTTTATTTTAAAAACCTTTAAAAAAGCAAACAAGAAATTTTATAGAGGTTATCACAAATAAATTTAACAACACCCAATATTTTAAAAAAATAATTTCATTTAATTTCGTAAACAATTGTAAAGTTAAAACATTAAATGGAATATTTGTTTCAAGACCTGAATTAGTGTCTTTTGGGATTGGAAATCGAGCATGCCCAGAGGAAGGTTTGGTAAGAATGGAATTACTTTTGGTTAGGGTAAATATTTTTAATTAATTAAAATTCTTCTAAAATACAGCAAAAGCACTTTCAATAAAACGGATCGAACATTGAACTAATTTCCCCCAAGGCATATTTAATAAACGCCAAAACAATTTGGCCAATACTGAAAGTTAAAAAAAGTTACTTAAAAAATTAAGGGTGGTTATTCTATGTTTTCATTATTTAATTATGTTTCAGTATTTTTCAGAATCTTTTTTTAATAAAGTATCATTTTTAAAATTCAAAAAATTAGGTTTTTTCTTTTCATTTTAATTGATAAATAAAAGATTTTTGGTAGAAAAAAGAATTAAACAAAAAATTCAAAAAAGCTTTTGATAAAAAAATCAAAAAATAAATTTAATTTTTTTGTCGCATTCTTCTTTCATATTTTTTTGACTTTAAGGCTGTTTTTTTCAGAATCAATGTTTTCTCTTTTTTTGCCTTTGATCAAAGCATTAAAAATTTATGGACGGTTTGATGCCAAATGGCGTTCTGAGACGGCCAAAAATTCACAAAAAAAGAAAATAATTCATTGTTGGTTTTGAACAAGTACTTTCACTTTTTTTCACTTTTGAATATTTTATAATTATTGCAAATGTTTTTTTTATTAAAACAAGTAACAATTAAGCATTTATGCGGTTTATTTTAATTTTATTGAGAATTACAATTGCAAAAACGAGCCATTATATAATGTTTTATCGGTAGAAAATGTTTCATTAAAATAATTATTTGTGTTAATTTTCATATTTTTTATTCATACATGTAAAAAATTTGAATTGAAACTTAAAAAAAGCTCTGAACATGAAAATCTAGAATATCTAAACTTCTCAACGTCATAGTGAATTGTAATGTTAGACCATTTATTATTAATGAATTATTTCTTCTCATTGTTTCTGGACATTTTTAAAATACATTCAAAATCATGATTATCTTCTGTGTAACAAAAATACAAGATAGAACACAAAGAAAATATAAATAAAAGATTCAAATTGTTAGCCAATAAGTTTATATTTTCTTGTACCAAAATATTCCTATTTTTTACAAATTTTTAGCTTTTCTTTGAAAACAATGAAAAACATGACAGAAAATGTTTCACTGCGTTCATGTCAAACCATAAAAATATATAAATAGTTTTTGGTGAAAGAAAATCAATAATGATGAAACAAAAAAAAGATTTTTCTTTTTTCTTCTTTTTTTTGCAGCAAAAATATTTATTAATATTCCAAAATTCAATGTTTTTTGAAATGACTCATCATGACTAATATTGCTAAAAGTTCTTTTTAAGAAAAACCTTCATATAAAGTTTTTTGTATTTTAAACACAGTTTTCATCCACATAAAACTTTTATTAATTTTTATTAACGGTCAATTTCGGTTGATCTGGGATTTATACTTTATTAAAATACTTTTTGAAATTCATTTAGAATCATGTTTTTTCAGTAACAACAATGCTAGAAAAAATCAAAAGAAATATGAAATGAAAAATTCAAAATATCTGAAAAAATATTTACATCCATGTATGAATTAAATATTTTGCACATCTTTTAAAAATTTTCTAAAAAAAATTATTTCGCAATATTCATGTCAGTCAAAAAACATTTTTTGTAAAACAACATCAAAAAAGACTAGACAAAAAAACAGGACAGAAAAATATTTATGAAAATTTCGTAATTTTGCGATTTTTTTGAAAAAAGATTTTTTCTTAATTTCCGCATTGTGCTTTTTTGTTTACAAAAATTCAAGGAATAAAAACTTAAATCTTGTTTTTTTTAACATTTGAAAATTGAAGAAGGCTGTAAAATCAATTTTTTCTCTTTAAATATTTTATTAATTAATTTCAAATTTAAAGTAAAAAATGCATTTCCGGCTTACAATTTACATAAGTTATATAACAATAAATTAGTGGTGATAAAAATAAAATTTAATTACAACAGTAATAACAATATATGCAAAACATATCATCATTTTTAATGCCTTTTCTCGGTCAGTTACACATAATTTTTACAGACTTTTTGTTTCTCAAAAAAAACGGTGTTCATCTCTTTTTTCCTTTTCTGCACTATCGTTTCACTTGCATATTAGTCGACCCAAAAAAGGGTGATAGTGTTAAAGCTGTTTGTGTCGAGAAAAATGAGCCTTCAGCTGCCTTATTCTTTTTTGTAGCGACAAAAAAAGAAAGAAAAAAAGGAAAGGCAGAGGAAGGCTCACTTTTCTTGACACGAACAGCTTTAACACTATCACACTTCTATGGGTCAGATCTGGGAAAAAAATTTCAATCACTATATCAAAATTTTGGATGTTCAATTTTTCCTAAAACTTACAAGGGTGCGTATTTTTGACTTTTTTCTTTTCTTTATTATAACTTTTGAATACCTTTTTCAGCAAAATTCTTCACGCTTATTCAAAAAACGATAGGATTATATCGAGAGAGAAAAGTGTCAATAAAAATTTGATTTGACATTTTTCTAAAAAAGGCCATGTTTCCCTCACTCTCTGCTTTTTTTATAATTCTTTCAATAAAAAAATGCAAACAACACATTGTTTGCACAGCATTTTTGCGAAAACGTGAGCTGGTAACAAACTTTTGTTTATCATATTTTATCACACGTTGTTAATTTATATGGTTAAAAATATGCAGCCAAGGGGTTTTACGATATTCCTTGTTCGAATAATTTTCCAAAGCAGGAAGAGTTTATTTTTATCAAAAGTTTAGCTTTTAAACATCAGTGCCGCCCTGGCAAACGGCTACAACTTGAAATATCCCTCATTCAGAGCATGATTTTCTGTCTCTTTTTGAATCGAAGAAAGAAAATTTTTAAAAAGAATGAGTTAACATTAAACTAAAAAAAAGTCATCAATACAACGCTTTTTGGGCATTTTGCTACATTTTGTTGAAAGCATTTTTTTAACTTTGTTTTTTTAAATTTATAATATTTTTTTACTTGAATAAAAAAAAAAGTTTATCAATCTAACATAGTTTTAGATAAGTTCAGATGTTGAAAATTCAAACATTAATACCATTTCACTATCAACGTGCACTTTTTAAAATCAAAAGAAATCTTTTTGATCAGAATGATTCAGTTTTTTGATATATTTCATCCGAATGTGAATGAGTTTATTCGCATTGAAAATGATAGAATGAAACTCTTAAAAAACAATAATATTGATTCTGGCAACGAAATTTACTGTCTTTTTTTATTTATTGTGCAATCCATAGTTATGTAATCATAACCAACAAGTTTTCCCTTACAACTTATTTGATTTTATTAAATTGAAATATTCTTTTTTTATTTCATAAAAAATTCAAAAGAAGCTACACCTGGTTGAAAAAAAATACGTCAATGCTTTTTTTCTTTCTTCTCTGAAACACAAATGTTTTCAGGTGACATTTGAAAAAGAGTCAGCAAAAACTAAAAGAAAAAGAGCCATAGAAAACAATTTTGCCATTTAAGCTAACACTGAAGTAGTGCTGCTTTTTCCAAAAAAGACAGAATAAAAAAAGAAAAACAAAGGTGAATCATATGATTTACATAAAAGAAGAAAAAAATTGCGAAATATGAGATCATTTTGCAATAATATTTCATCATAGAAATTTACTTAAAAACCTCATTGAATATTTAATTAATTAATTATTTATTTGCATGCCCGAACGCATACTGATTTTAAAATTAAACATACATAATACAGAAAAAAAAAAGAACAACAAGATTAAATTAAACAAACAATAAATAAACAAATTACAATGAACTTTTTCAACTACTTTTCAACTAAAATAACACAATTAAAAGGAAAGAAAGAAGAAGTACAATAAAAATTTTACCGTAGACATACCCAACTTATGTTCGAGTGGGGGCTCCATATTTTGCCCATAAACTCATCTAGTATAAGGTATAATTGTGGCAAAAAACCAGCTGTCGAATCCTCAAACTGTGACTTTACCAGGGGCACAAAGTTACTGTAATACAGTAATCCACAATGTGAACCCAAACTCTTAATTTGCATATTCTGCAAATTTTAGAAGCTAAAACGTTTCAAATCATTCAGATTCAGATTCAGCATGCCCAAAAACCTATATATCCAGGAAACAGGGCCAATAAATTAGAACTTTCTAGAAATTTAAACAAATGTACGGAAAAATAAGGCTTCAAAATCAAAGTCGCTCCTCTGAAAAAATTTGCGATGACGAATTAGTTTTAGGGAATCTAAACATTCCATTTCAAATTTTTACCATAATTATTACATCCACAGTGCTTAACAAAGAATATTTTGCATCATCCAAACACTAGTTTCTCCAAAAAATATGTATGTAAATTTTTGCAGAGGAGCGACTTTGATTTTGAAGCACTATTTTTCCGTACATTTGTTTAAATTTCTAGAAAGTTCTAATTTATTGGCCCTATTTCCTGGATTTATAGGTTTTCGGGCATGCTGAATCTGAATCTGAATGATTTGAAACGTTTTAGCTTCTAAAATTTGCAGAATATGCAAATTAAGAGTTTGGGTTCACATTGTGGATTACTGTATTACAGTAACTTTAAGTTCCTGGTAAAGTCACAGTTTGAGGATTCGACAGCTGGTTTTTTGCCACAATTATACCTTATACTAGATGAGTTTATGGGCAAAATATGGAGCCCCAACTCGAACATAAGTTGGGTATGTCTACGGTAAGTAAGACGATGTACAATTATTAAGTACAAATAATAGAAATGTTAAAAAGAAGTTAAGTCCGTAAAATTTAAACTTTTAATGCAGATAGTTGATTTTTAAAGGTTTTAGGATTAGTATATTGAATGGCTCGAGGAAGTTTTACGTACCTTTTGGAAGCCCGTACCGAAAAGTAATTTGACCTGATGGACCCTTTGGCTAATGGAATAATGAGTTTTTCCTTTGCACCCCTGGTAATGGTAGATTTAATTGTAAGATTAAGTTTAAAATTAACATTACCAGAGATGTAATCATTAAGGAATGAAAGGTCAAACTTATTTCTTCTAGTTTCAAGGGACTCAATTTCTAACATTTGAAGTTTCTCTTCATATGGAGCATTGGAGTAGGGTCTTAATTCCTTTGATCTGGCAAAGATAAGTCGAACTGCTATTCGTTGAACCTTCTCCAGTTTATCAACAAGTTAAAATGATTTGCATCGTTTTATTCATTTTTAAAAATTTAAAAAAAACGAACAAATTACTTTATAGAGGTTAGAGGATGTATTTCAAAATAATCCAATAATGATTTCATTACTTACAATATTAATATAAAAATTAATTTTATTTACTTTTGAAGACATTTGTAAAGTTAAAAAATTCTGTTAAAGATTGACCTCGGTTTTTTTCTTCTTGGTTATATTTTATATAGCTTGTCCCAATCCTTTTTATCTTTGCCAATATGATTTCCAACTCTTTTTTTGCAACAAACAGCAACAAATAGGGAGAGAGAGCAAAATTAGACTGAATATTTCTTCTCCAAAACTAACTAACTTCAACGACTGACTGAAAAACCAACTGGCTCCCTTTCCATTGATCGGTGGCGCCTTTTAAAGGGCCATCGCAACCAGACAGAATAGGACGCGGCAATTGCCAGCTAAAGCTCCACCTCCTGGCACCTGTTATCTCTGACTAAAACTGCTCGTTGTCTTCCGAAACTGAGAGAGTCAAAGAGATCGCAGTTGCGCGGAACAAATTAGCCTTTAACTTTTGGCGCCAAGATTATGACAGAGAAAGAGATAGACATAGACAGGAACTAAAAATGAATCACTAAAGAAAAGGATGGGAAAATAGAGACAAAGAAACTTAAAATAAGAATAAAAAAAGGACAACAAAAGCGAAGACAAAATCATTAATAAACTTTTACAATAAAATAGCTCAATGTATAACAATTTTGAAGCATTTATAGAAACAATAACGATTAAATATTAAAAAAATGCAAGAAAAACACACTATCGTTCAAATGCAACAACGAATTTGAATATAAATTGAATGATGGAAAAAGCTTTATTTTCTTGTTTACATTCAGTGTTTAAACATTTCTCTTTTCGTTTTTTGCGAATGCCAGATTGCTTCGAAAAATATTTCAAAACACGATGTTCGATAAATTTTTTTGTTACGCTGGAACGATCAAAAACGAATTTTTCGAAAAAAGACAAAAATTAGAAAAAATATGAAAAAAAGACTGCGGCGAAATAATAAAATTTGTTTTCTTTCAAAAAAGCTTTTCTAAAAATTGTTTGAATTTTTTGGTTTTATTTTTTTTCTACTAAAATCGTATAACATATCACTTAAAAGCATAACAAAAATGATTTAAATTTTTTTCTAATCAGGACGTGAACGCAAAGGTGGAACTATTAAAAAGTAATCCATGGATATCCACCTTTTCGCCGTCAACCGCTGAAAAAGTTTTTTGTCGATTTTGAAACTAATTCCATAGTGTTTAATTTAATGTGATAATTGGCCTCAGAGGTATAAAATAGGTTTTTAGAGAAAAAGGTCAAAACCCTAAAAGCAAGTTTCTCATGAATTAAGTGTTTTTACTAAAATATTTTTTTCGAAAAACACACTTAAAAAATGCCAATTTAAAAATGAATAATAATAAACTTTTACAATAAAATAGCTCAATGTATAACAGATTCATTGAGTTGGTTAACAATATTTGGAGTAAGTTGAAATAATTCCGTCATGCCTGCGAACTGAACGAATTTACCATTTTTATTAGATTTTTCAGGTTTGAATTTTTCTAGTACCTTAAAATGTTTATTCCCCATCATGCTAGTTTCAAAATAATAAACACTTAAAGTATTATTTGGAATATAACGTCTAAGGGTTCAATTAAAGATATTTATTGGATCAATATTTCCAATGCCTTTGAATTTTACCGACAAAAGCGATGTTGTAATTATTTATTCATATAGATCTCTTCAAAATTGTAGGTTAAATGATGTATTTCTTCTTTTTTATTCGTAAAACAAACTATTGACGGCATTTTTATTATTGCTTTGAACGCTGGGTCATCATGCATTTTTTCTGTGAAAACCCATTTATAATCATTTGTTTTTATGATTTAAAAATTTTTAAAACACACACCTTCAATAATATAAATCAAATATTCAAAACTAAAATTTGTGGGTGTAATTATGAAATGCAAAATCTTTTATTACAAATCATTGAACATTTGTATCAAGAATAAAAGAAACAAAGATCTAAAAGGTTGAAAAAGATTTTATGTCAATCTCAAAATGGCTATATTTTTTAACAGCTTTTACAAATTTAGTGATTTTTTTAAAAATTTCGTGCGATCTTTCACAGCATTCATTTTTAGTCATAACAACAAATATATTTCATCGAAAAAAGATCAAAACAGATGAAACAAAAATTTTTTTATGTTTAGAAATTTTTTCAACTTTTTTGACAAACTATATGTACGATTCGATTTTTTTGTTCAAAAGAAGACTGAAAAAATTAATTTTTTCGTTTTACATATTTTTTGATCATTTTAAAATTTAAAGTAAAAAAATGCATGTCTGGTTTACAGTTTGCATTTGTTAAAAACACACTAAATTTCTGACCAAAAAAATAAAAGAGTTTTAAAAATGCCTTTTTCTCGGTCAGTTACACATAATTTTTGCAGACTATAATTTTTCTTCAATTTTTTGTTTCTATGTATTTTGTGTTTAAAAATAATAAATAAGATTCAAAAGAAGGTCGAAAAAAACGTTTCTAAAAAATTGGCTTTGACATTTTTAAAAAACCGGTGTTCATCTTTCTTTTTTTTCCTTTCTTATTAACTAAAATGTCAGAAATAAAATTTTTCGTTCACAATAAATTTAAAAAGTATTCATTCTTGTGTTTCCGTTGTGAAACAGATTTCAAAATTTTAAATCTTTCTTTTTAAATATTTTATTTATATTTTTGATATTCAAAGTACCAACAAGTTTTTAAGCCAAAAATTTTCATTCAAATTTATAAAATAACGCTGAAATCTATGCAAAGTGGAAAAATCCACAATATTAAAAAAATTAATCTTGGAAAAAAGTTGCAATTACTATTTCAAAATTTTGGCTGTTGATTTTTGCCTAAAAACTCAATGCGTAGAATTTTTTCTTTTCTTTTTTATAACTTTTGAATACCTTTTTAAACAAAATTCTTCAAGCTTGTCTTTCATAATCTCTTTGAAATATTGAATGTTTGAAATATGAATAACAAACAGAAAATGACCATCTATTTGGAAGATGATATAAGTTAAGTGAAGAAAAGGAGGATGCAGGAGTACTTGGTGATGTTCTTCGGGCAATAGTGATCTAGAAAATGTTTTTTATTTTCAATCGGAAAATAGCAGATTGATCTTTGTTTATTTCTTCCAAATTTATGTAGTATTATGTTATATATTAATTCAAAGACCATAAAGAGAATAAAAAGAAGGCTTGGAAGATCCCCGACAAGATGGATGGACGATTTCGATAAATTCACAGACAAGAAGATTAATGAATTAATATCACTTTGTTTAACTAGTTAATGGTGTGGTAATATGTCCCCTTCGAAAGCATAGAATATCCAAATATTGAATTTTTATTATCTTTTTTTTTAAAGATATTCTTCCCACTTGTCAAACAAAAATCCAAATCTTTATGCCAGTCCTAAAACACATTTCGATCAATAAGATCAAAAAAAGACCAAACAAAAATTCAATAAGATTACGAAGTTTCGCGATGTATTTGCAAATATTTTTCTTTCTATCGTTAATGTAGATCAAAACAATAAAAAATTAATTTAGAAAAAAATTTTTAGCTACAAATATAAAAAACCATCAAATTTTTTCATTCAGTAAATATGTTAAAAAAAGATCAAAAAAGACGATTCAAAAAAAGAAGCAAAAAAATTAAAAAGATTTCAAAATTTATTGTTTTTTGCAAAGGTTTTAACTAACGAAAATGTCGACATTAAAATATTTAGTTCTCAAAAAATTTAAAAAATCATTCTGGTTTTTTTCTGTGTGAAAAAGTTTTCAAAATCTTTCTGTTTTTATTTAAATATTTTATTTTAATTAAAATGTGTTTCATATTTAAAGTACAAAAAAGTCTTTCAAGCCAAAATTTGCATTCAGATTTATGAAATAACATCGAATCACATCCATCCAATCCTTCTTATGATTCAATATTTATAAAAATCTATTTTAAAGAAGAACGCTATTATTTGCAAGAATATAAATTGATTAAATTCAAATTCTTCCAAAATTTGCCTTAAACTACAATAATTTGGTCCATGTCGAACCTTTCCAGTCCCCATGCATGCAAGTTTTAAATTCCATATGGCATCACTTCAGATCTTGGAAAAATGTTCCCCCTGCCAACGATGAATTTTTCAGGTTCTTAGAGATATCTTAAATCCATCATGACAGTTGCAAGGTAATATTTATTTGTTAATAAATATCACAAATGTTAGAAAAAATTATAATTAACTTTTTTGTATAATTTTTTAGGTTTTCGCATTTGTTCCCAATTCATTTGTTTATCTTTTCTTTTTTGAGCATTTTTTATTTAATGAATTAATCTTTTTTTTGTTGTGCCAAACCATTAAAAATTTTTATTTGCTTTTTAAAAATTTATAAAACGAACAAATTTGGAAAAAACCTATTCAAATATTCATAATGAATTTTCATGCTTACGGTTTTGACACATGCACATATTTACTTTCCATATGTAAATACTTTCCATATATAAATTACTTTCCATATGTAAATTTTTTTGTGTATATTTTTTTTCAAATGTAAATATTTATTTTTCTGCCTCGTTCCACTATTTTGGTAGTCGGAGCTTATAAATAAAACTAAAACTAAAAAGAAAAGAGTTATCCTTAATGCGCTCAATATTGTTGCGGAGATCCTTGATCTACCGAACAGTAAGAAGAATTTGAGAGATGAAAGAAGAGAGAGAAATAAATAAACGACTTTATCCCACAAAATAAATATACACAAAAGAAGAGAAAAAGAATGAACTCCAAAACTATTTATAGACATTTGAAACGAAGTTCATTATATTATAATAATTTGCATAAATCACGATCCTTCGTGACATTCCCCGCCACAGCAATAAATTTAATAACCCCTTGGGTTAATTTGTAGTAGATGTGGAATTATTAACCTGTGCTGAATTGTATGAATCACTCCCATGGAGTTCAACTATATGTTCTTCAAATGGATAAAGGTGATTAATTGCTCGCCTTGTAATGAAACCTTCTTCATATTCAATTTCAACAGACCGTATTTCTCCATCTGAGCTTTTATTGAGTTTAATAATCTTTGCAGTTTTCCAATTTCCCCTTGGGATATCAGGTTCATAAACAAGTACTCTTTCATTAAGAATAGGGCATCGTTTTAATGCTCCACGTGCATTTTTATGTTGATCATTATTCCTTTCGCGTAAAAGATTTAAATAATCCTTGCTCCACAATTCCCAAAATCTATCCAAATATTGAACAGTCTTGTAATATCGTTCTGCAAGACATTCCCCGCCACCAGCATTTGACGGTAAATAAGTTTCATCATTTGAATGATCATCATTTGATGTTGCAGGTAAACGAATTTCAACATTTGGACTTATGAAATCAATCGGACGAATTACAAAGGCCTCCTTTGCATGAACATATGTTAAAGGTCTGGAATTGAGCGTGCTTTCTACTTCAGTCAAAAAAGTCCAAAATTCATTAAAATCAAGAACTCGATGACCAACTGTTTGTTTAATAGCATTTTTTACCAGAGATACAAGTCTTTCATAAAGACCTCCTTTCCACGGTGCTCTTTCTGTAATATAATCCCAAGTTATTCCATTTTCATTGAAGTAATTCATAGAGTGTTCATCTTGAATTGATTCTTTCCAAATTTTATCCAAAGTTGTTGCTGCCGTTTTGAATTGTTTTGCGTTGTCTGATAAAATGTAATGAGGTAATCCTTTTCTTGCAACAAAACGACGAAATGATAATAAAAAGTCATCCGAAGCCATGCTTGTGACTGGTTCCAAATGAATTAATCTTGTTGTGAAACATGTGAAAAGAATAATCCATGATTTTTCTTTTTTACCTTTAATTTTAAATGGCCCACAATAATCAATTCCAGTATTTTCAAATGGTTTTGACTTCTTAAGTCTTGTAACCGGAAGTTGTGGCATTCTGGGTAGAGCAAACGGTTTTCCTTTCCAAATTTTGCAACTTTTGCATCTATTTAGAATCTTTTGAACCACAATTCGACCAGCAGGAATCCAATAATTTTCACGAATCTTTGAAAGAGTATGTGGAACTCCAGAATGTTGTAGTTTTTCATGAATGTCCATGACAATCATTTTAGTAAGAGGTGAAATCTTTGGCAAATAAATTGGATGTACATTTATTAATTCTGCATGATCAAATCGAGTATGGATACGGTAGATTTCATTTTCATCTTTCTCAAGTTTTAAATGCTTTTCAATTTGTTCATTAATAAAAATTTTCTGCTCTTGTTTGATTAACATATGTTCGACTTGCATCAAGTCATTTGGTGTTAATGAACTTTCATTTTGAATATTTTTCATTTTCAAGGCAATTTTCTTTTTAAAATTTGTCCATGACAATTTTAAATCAATTTCATATTCACGTTCAATTTCAATGTTTGAAAGAGTTTTGGTAAAAGTTCCAACAAATGCTGTAATTGTTTGAATTAAATTGTCTCCAAATTTCATTGTTTTTGGCCAACACTCCTCTTCTTGTTGTAGAAATGAGGGGCCTTGCCACCAACATTTATCTTTTTTAAGTTCATTGAATGTGATGCCACGTGTCCCAAGATCTGCTGGATTGAGTTTACCAGGAACGAATAAAACTTCAACATTTGATTCAAGCACCAGTTTCAATCGATTAATAACAAATACATCTTTTGGCCATTTCTGAAACCAATAAAAGGAAATTTGGCTATCAGTCCAAACAAATTTCTTGGATGCTTCCAGTTTCAATTCCTTTGCAACAAATGAAGAGATTCTTGCTGCCAGCCAAATTCCCATAATTTCCATTTTTGGTATAGTTAAATCCTTGTTTAACGGTTTGAGTTTTGTTTTGGCAAAAATTAATGATGTTTCATATCCCATGGATGTTTTTGTTCGAAGAAACACCGTAGCACAATAAGCAATTTGTGATGCATCTGCAAACGTATGTATTTCAGTTGTAGTATTTTTTGTTAATGTTCCATGAACAAATTTTCTATCAATTTCAACTTTTCCTTTCCAGTCATTTACAATATTTTGCCATTCGATTTGTAATGATGCAGTTAAAGGAGTATCCCATGGAAACCCTTGTTGAAAAAGTTTTTGAATAAATGCTTTTCCTTTCAATGTTACCGGTGAAAGCATGCCAAGTGGATCAAAGCTTGAGGCAATGAATTTCAAAACATTTCTTTTTGTCCAGCTTTGAAATTGTGTTTCATTGTTGAGTTGAAAAGTTAATTTATCTTCTTGAGAATTCCACTGAATTCCAAGAATTTTTGCCATCGGATCTGGTTGTTTGATATCCAAAGGAAAAAAATCGTTAATTTTTTTACTGTTTGAAAGCCATTCCCTGACATTCATGGAAGCAGACAAAAAAAGTTCTCGAGTTTCTTCAAAGAATTCAATTCCTTGATCTTCATCATCAACCATTAAAAATAAATTATCAACATAAGTATTTTCTGCAATCATTTGTCGTAATTGTGGATTTGTAATTTTTTGAATTAAGACCATAATTATAATCCAGAGAATAAAAGGACTTGAAATTATTCCAAATGGTACAGCCACAAAACGATAAATAATTAAATTTTCACGAGTTGCAGGTTTCGAAGGATCCCTGACCCAAAAAAACCGAACAGCATCCCGATCTTCTTCATTCAAATATATTTGATGAAAGGCCTTTTCAATATCTCCCATCAACAAAAATTTGCATGTTCGAATGCGAAGTAACATTCCGCAAATATCTGGCATTTTCAATGGACCTCGAACAAAACAATCATTTAAGCTTGGTGCATCTTTTGAACATTTTGCTGATCCATCAAAGACCATTCGAATTTTTGTTGTTGTCTTTTGTGGAGTTATAACAGCGTGATGAGGCAAATAATGTACTAGACCACCTTGTGGTATTTCAGGAGCAAGTTCAATTTTCCCAATTTTAAATTGATCATCAAGCATTTTTTGGTATTCTTTGCATAATATTGGATCATCTCGAATCTTTTTTAGAGTTGAGTTAAGTCTTCCAATGCATAATCCTTCATTTGTTGGTAGCGGTTTATGTTCAAGTTTTATTGGCCAAGAAACATAAAACCGATTATCTTTGAATTTTATTGATTCTTTAAAATTTTCCAGAATTTGTGCTTCGACTTCATCAGCTTCTTGATCTTTAATGCCCATGGCTTCAAGTTTCCAAAGGTTTTGTACTTCATCATCATAATTGTGAAGTTTGTTTGAATCAATAGCTAATGCTGAGATTGTGCATTTAGGAATATCTGGAATACTGGAGGACAACATTTGCCCAACTTTGGAATTAACAATTACGTATCCTTTTCTTTTTTCAAACGAAGAAATAAATTTGAAAAAATAATCCATTCCAATAAGAATATCTGGTGGATGGTTGGTTACGGTGAATGATGTTGGATCGAATTTTCCATCAAATTTAATAACAGGTACAGAATCTGCAATCTTCTTTATTGAATTTGCATAAATTTCTTCATAATTTTCTCCTGTTTTAATTTGAAGTTTTATCAATGATGACATAAAATTTGATGCTCTTGCTCCAATTCCTTGAAGATGTAAATTTTCTTTAGCTACCCTTGGAAGCTTTAGCTGATGAATCAATTGATCGCAAATATATGATTTTTGAGATCCCGAATCAAAGAAAACTGTTGCATCAGCAGTTTCTTTTGTAACAGGATTAATTACAGTAATCCGTTTTGTCAGGAGACAACCTTGTTGAACTCCAATTGAAACCATGACATTTGATCGATTATTGTTGTATTGTTGTTTGAAATTCTTTGATTTGCATAAAAATGTGTAATGGTTGCCACTACAATTATTGCATTTTAATTTTGCAAAACATTTATTCGTTTCATGATTGCGCCTTGCACAATTTATACATCCATTTTTTAGCTTCAGTTGTTTAATCTTTTCATCCACGGATGGAAATTTTGAGCAATCTGATGGAAGATGATCTTCTTCACATAAACTACAAACAAACCTTTTGTTTGAGTTATGTTTTTGATCTTGATTTGGAAAAGGATGTTTAAATTGAGATTTCGGCATTTTTTCATATCTTCTTGAATGTTCTTTTTCATCATCTGCTGCAATTTCAGCCTTTAATGCCATTCCTTTTAATTTTTCAAGAATTTGATCCAGTGAAGCATCTGTAGTCATTGAAAAATATCTGAGTTCGATTCTTTCGTTTTTTGGCATTTTTTCAATAATATCCAGAATAGTTGCTTTGTTATTTGTATCAACCTTTAGATTTTGGAGTTGACGAACCATGTTCGTAACAGTGTTCACAGTATCTCGAATGCTTTGAGCATCTTGTTTTGCCGATGGAAGATTACGAAGTCCTGTTTGCAGTTGTTGTATGAGGATTTGAGAATTACCAAAACGTTCTTCCAATAATTCAAGAACAGAATCATAATTTTCATCTGAAACTTCAAATCCTTGAACTTCAGCAAGTGCAGCACCTTCAAGAAACCCAAGCAAAGCGATCATCTTTTCCACCTTGGGATATGATTTTAAATGAATTGAATATTCAAATCTTTGTCGAAACGATCTCCATTTTAGATAATCACCATTAAATTTTGGAATATTAACATTTGGAATTGATAAATGTGGGGTAGAATTTGATGGTTCTGATGTTGTTTTTGGTGTTGGAGTATCGAGTTGGAGATATCCTTGACCTTCAAGAATAATCATAGAAACTTCTCTTTTTAATGCTCGATTCTCAGGTTCTCTCTTCCAATCATCAATTTTATCAATAAGTTTTTGCTTTTCATCATCATCATTCTTCATGGTCTTTATCTTTGATTGAATTTTATTAACATATTCATCCCAATTTGTTAAACTTTCTCGTAAAACTTGGAGCCTTGCTCGAAAGCTTACTTTAATAATATTTGACCATGGAACTGGATGTTGTTGTAGCATATTTGCATATTCATCTTTGATTTCTTTTATTTCAGCAATTAAAATATCCAAGTCAGCAAAGGTACGTTCAGCCATGCTGACTATTGAAATGTTGATCGAAGGATCTGTATGATATAATTAATACAATTAAATAATTTGTTTGATCGAAAGATCTATGAAGTTAAAAAATAATAATTGATCGAAAGGTGACAAATATTTTTAATTCACCTTTTGCAAATGTTAGACGGTCACTAAAAACATCACACAACAAACCGAAACTCCTAAATGTCTTTTAGTTTGCAATCAAAATTAAAAAAGACAAGGAAATGTTTAAAAAAATGTTCAAACTAATTTTTCTTTTCTTAGGTTAGCGCTTTTTTAAAACTTATTTGAAGTTTTTGGTTTTTTCCTTTTTTGTTCTACAAAAAATTTATTATTTTTTAGTTGAAAGCACCACTTTCTCAAAAATTATCAACAGCATTTGTTTACTTTTTTAATCATAATTTAATCTAAAAGGATTACTGCAATGTATTTTAAACATGTTAAAAATCTGACAAAATTAATGTTTTAACAAAAGAAATGCATAAATCAGTTATTTTTTTGCAATTATCTGTTTCATGTGCTCTAATTAATTTGATTAATGTCATTTTTCTTACATAAAATAGCTTTTGCGCCAAAGTGCCATTATCAATGTAAGGTTTAACATAGAATAAAAACAAAAAGTTTTGATTAAATAAAATAATTAAAAATTTATATTAAAAACTGTCAGCATGTCCATGCATAATTTTTTCAACATCTTGAATTTTTATCTAACAGATTTGTTCATTTAATATTTCTACATTTAATACATCTTAAATATTTCAAAAAATGGAAAAGAAAAATATTATGAAACAAAATTGAGCGTCATTGCCACGAAAAAATGTACTAGAATAATTTTGTTGCTTTCGTTTTTTTAGTTTAATGCTTTTAAATTTTCTCTCTAAAATTTTTCTTCTCTAAAAAAGGGAGAAAAAGCTTGCTTACAGCAAAATGAAAAAAGACAACCAATTTATTATTGATTTTTTAAAGGTTTATCTGTTTTTGAATTTTTGAATTGTATAAAACTGAAATTAGAAAGCAATGAAAATACAAAATTTAAAAGGTATGTCATCATTGCGAAAACCTTGATTGGGAAAAAGACATGATGCTTTAAAAATTAATTTAAAAAAATTATCATGCACTAGGCTGTTTTGATATAAAATATATATCATTACCCCTAATTTTTAATGTCATGATACTCTTTCAAACGACTTACTTTTAAAAAATAAGATATTGCCATTTTTAGCTTTTTGCAATTTTTATTGTTTAATTTTTAATAAATTAACTTTTATTTCTGACAGTCCCTTTTTTTAGAACATTTTAAAACAATGAAATTGCAATCACAAAACACACACGTTTTTGATGATTCATTATTTTCTTTTCTTTTACGCATTACTCCTGCTGCAGCAACTGCTCCTGCTGTTGTTGTTGTTCTTCTTCTTCTTCTTTTTCTCAATTTTAAAAATGCACCATCACTTTTTTGTTTATTTTTACTCAAAAAAACAAAAGTGTTCTCATTTCTTTTACTTGTTTAATTTTTTTCAAGTATCAAAAAGTGTCACAAAAATATTTTTTCCAATTTATCATTCGTGACAAAAACAAAAATAATTGCCGGGCAAATTTCTGCTTTGATTATTTACTGCTACTGCTGCTGTTGTAGTTCTTCTTTTTCTTTTTCTCTTAATTTTAAAAATGCACCATCATTTTTTGTTTATTTTTACAGAAAAAAATAAAAAACAAAAAGATACCCATCCATCTTTAATTTGTCAGAAGTTTTTGTCATGCAAAAAAGTGTCCCAAAAAATTTTTTTTCCTGTTTTTCAGTTCTCTCAAAAAATAAAAATGACTGCTGGGCAAATGTCTACTGTGTCGAAAAAAGGTGAACCAAAAATATCTACATGGGCAGTATTTCCGGATGGAGATTTAATTGAATATTTTGAATACAAATCCAATGAAGGTTTTTGGGATTGGCGAAAAGATTTACATGAAGTTCCAGAACTTTCACAAGTTTGGTTGACGTCATCACATGTTGTTAAAAATGAAAGTATTGTAAATGCATCGGTTTCTTTTCTGGTTTCGATGACACGCAATGACACAGGTTGGTTAGTTGTTAGCGGTTATGCAAATTTTGGGATCGCACAAAAAGGAACGTCAGCAGGGCATTGCATTAATGGCCTATATCCGGTTAGGATGTGAAACCCTTTGATCTTCAACTGCCATTGGCACAAGATCAAAGGCTGTATCTCCGAAAAATAATGTTGCTGACGTTCTTGTACTCTTATGCAAATTTTCGGTTCGTTCAATGTAAAATTTGTTAAAATCTTATTAAATTTGGGACATTCAATAAAATTCGAGTTATAACTAAGTATACTTTAACAATTTTTATATGCAAATTTAGATGCATCTGAATTGCCGCAACGAATATTTGAAGCTTTGGAAAATCAAGGTCCAACTCGAAATCCAACTTTTAATCGAAAACATTCAGCCTTAATTAATTCTATAATCGCAAAACAAGTTTCGACAATGCCAAGATCTAATGCAAAATGGATAACAAACAATATGTACACTTTTCGGGTATGTGTTACCGTTTGTATCTTTTACAAATGATTAAACAGTTTGTACTTTTGCCACCGCGGTAAAAGATCAAAGGCGGCTACCCCTTGAATGGGTTTATACCCTCTCAAGAATAAAACCAAACTGCTAGAAATGGTTAAAAATATTAACTTTAGATTCCAATTTACAATTTTGAATACGATATTAGAAACAATACCGAAGAAGAACTTCTTCGAAATCAAATTATAAAATATTTCGATGCACTTAAAAAGGTTAACTTTAAATTTTGTAATAAGTGTCTTACACAAAAATATTTTTTAAGAGAACAAATAATCAAAGTCGCAAAAACTTGTTCAAAATGTATTCTCGTGAATGGACAAATTGGGTCCTCTTTGCTGTGACTATCAATTCAATTTTTGAAAAGATTTATTACGATAAGTTATACAGAATTTTGCATAAATTGCCAAAAGAAATGGCCAAAAATTTGATTAATGATTCTCCAGGTTGCTTAAAGGTTGATATTTTATATATTTTACAAAATTTGAAATTTAATTGTTCAGATGTTAACAAAAATGTGGAATATGTTTTGGTTTAATGTACTCCTCTTTAAAGAAATTGTTCGAGAATTGATCGATGAAAATTGTGGCATTGAATTCTTTCAACAATATCCAGAAATCATTCGTTCTTACGGTAAAAAATGAGCGGGGAAATTAGGAAAATAACTGGCCCGCCATATTTTTAAACGAGACCTGTCCCATTATATAGCCCTAGTGCAGTTTTGCATAATCCTAAAATATTTCCTTTGAATAGCCTCCCTATATGCAAATTTAAGAAAATGAAGTTGGAAAAACCTACGATTCCGGGTCGACGATTTTTCAAAAACCCCTATTTCACGCACTTTTTACGAACTTGATTTTCACAAATTTGCATATAAGAAGGCCATTCAACTGAAATATTTTAGGGCTATACATAAAAATATCGATCGCGGATAGCCATGATTCAAGGGCGTTATCAGGAAAAGCACCAATAAATCCTTTGATCTTCAAACGCCAAAATCAAAGGTGTACCATCTAAAAAGATCTTGCTGACGTTCTTTGGGAAGACAAAATGCAACTTTTTATGTTATTTCTTTTTTTTAAAGTTAAAACTGTGTTTTTGAAAAAAATTAAATGAAGTATTTTAATCTTTAAAAAGAAGAAGTTTCAGATATCCTTGGACATAGTCGCGTGAAAATTGACTATGATCCAGAATTCTGTGCAACGGGTCCGAGTCTGAATGAAATCAACAATTTTTTGCATTATCATTTGCAACAGATTCCTAAAGTAAGTTTGTTAAAATTTACTGTATTTAAAAAAAACTACGAAATTTGAATAAACTCTAACATTTCTTTTTCCAGTTTCGTCGAAATTACGATCTTGAAAAATTTATTACACGCGTTTGTGCCATGACATTTTTGAACGAAAATCAAACAATCCAAGAAATCCAATCAACCTACGGTGCCAAAATATGCGAAATGTGTAAGAAAAGCAGACCAAAATTAACTCGAAAAATGAAAGTGAAAATAAATGACAAAACACGACGTCAAAAAAACCAGAGAATCAAGGAAAAAAAGCTAGAATTGATTAAACAAGAAGATACCTTACTCATGAGGGCCTTGAATGATCAAAAAAACGAAGCAAAAAATGAACTCGAAATTATTCATTCAGTATATTCAAGTTTAATTAAATAGAAAATTTATGTTTATTCAAATATTTTTTATGTGTAAAATATAAAAAATCTAAAAAATCTAATAAATCAATGATCAGTTTTTTTGGGTATCTAACGAAACAAATATTAAACGTGGTTAACTGTAATATCAGTATCAATGATTCATATTTAAAAACCTGCAATTTTTTGCAAAAAAAATTATTTTTGGCTTCTTTTATCAAAAAAAAACTTGTTTTGATCATATGAGTCATAACACAACTTTTTACATGATGAAAAACAAAGAAAAAGAACAAAGGTTGAAAACGGGTGCTGCTGTGACATTTGGTTGCAGTAAACGAGAGAGGTTTGATGGAAAAAAAGAGAATATAAATGAAAAAAATTGTTTACTTAGATCACACAATAGATTTAAAAAACTACAAAAAGCAGTTGCTTTTGAGTAATTTTTTTTAAACAAAACTTTCTTTTTAATTTTCGATTTAAAGGAGAAGTTTCATTTGTTGCTTATTTTGATTTCGGAAGAAGGATTGCGAGGCTGATAGAAATTGAAATTCAGGAACTTTCGCATTCTTTCGACTTCTTTGACTTTTAAAAAGAGAAAGTCCCTGATTATCAATTTCTTTCAGCTTCTCGAACTTTCTTGGGGAATCAAAAAATGCAAATTTGTTTGCAAGAATAATATGATTTATCCTTTTTTCAGAATTTTAAGACCCTTCTTGTTTTTTTAATTTTTAAACACAAAAATGGTAATTATTTCTTTCTTTTCTTTTATAATAAAAATATGTTAATTATTTAGAATTCTACTTATTCAGCAGAATATGTATGGAAAATTGAACATTTTTCAAGCTGTAATCCAGGAACAGAAATTGGAGCTCGAATTGATAGTGAATTTTTTGGGTGTCCAAATAAAAAGAATATTAAATTTCGACTTGGTTTTTGTCCAAATAATAAAACAACAAGAAATGAATGCACATCAATATTTTTATGGATTGGCTGTGAAAAATCAATAAATGCAAATATTATTTCTTTTGATATTCTTTCTTCTTCAAACGGGGCTGTAGTTTTTAATAAAAGTATATTTTTTAAAATATTATTAAAATATGCAAATTTTTGAAATTCATAAAATTTGCATATTAAAAACACATGTTTTTAGGTCTTCAAAATGAATATGTTCCTGCAAATGCTAAACGGGGCTGGGGTTTTCCTTCATTTGCTACAAGAAAATTTATTTTTAATCCAAAGAATAATGCCTTGGATAACGACACCTTGACAATACGGTGTCGAATTGAATTTCGTTTTGGGGATGTTATGGTCGTCCTTGATTCACCAAAGATTCAAGATGATGAAGATGAGAAAAAGGTATACCTTTTAATTGTAAACTTTTTTATAAAATGTTTAACCCTGTTTTTTAAAAAAATAACAGAATGCGGCAAAAGATCAAAGGTGTGACCCCTCCAAAATGTGAATATCCAACCAAAAATGTTTGTTGTTAATTCTCTTGAGTAGGGAATTATATATATTTTTCATAGGGATTCTGAATCCGCCTTTATGAAATTCCAGTATCATGAGTACCATTTCCTATCCGGTTGCTAAAAAGTAGGGTTGTCAAATGGAGATCTTCCGGGAGATCTCCCGCTATTTTAAATCTCCCGGGAGATTTAACAACCCTACTAAAAAGTGACCCCCATTTAATACTCCAGTATTATTTCTACCAAGTATTTTTTCCAACACTTAAATATATTGTATTTTCGCTCATTTGTATCAAAAATTAAATCAAATATTCAAATTAGCTTTTAGGTTTTTAATGCAGAATATTTGTGGAAAATTAACAATTTTAAAAATCATTTTAAACTTGGTGCCCGTCTTGATAGTGATTTTTTTAACTGTGAAGAAAAACCAGAAATTGGTTTTCGAATGGGTCTTTGTCCAAATGGTGATATTCCAGAAAATGAGGGATATTTATCCTTGTATTTATGGATTGGATCCCATGATAGATCTGTAAACACAAAAATTATTTTTGAAATGATTAAAAATGATAATACTACTATCTCGAAAGGTATGAGTTTAATATTTTTATAGAATTCCGACAACCACCGGATTCGTTATTAAAATTTGCATAAAGTTCTTTTGAGCTTTTAAGAGGTTCATTATCAGCTTTTTTTTAAAAAAACTGATAAAAGGGTATCTTGATTTTTCTGTTCTCCTGTGTACAAAACTTGATATCCACTTATTCATTAAAATTTGAATAAATATTTTTTTGCTTCTTTTACAGCTCTTGACATCTTGTGCTCTTCAATTGTGAAATCAACAAGCCATATTACGGTTCTAATTATTTTTTTCATTTTTAGAACGTCAACAAATTGTATCTCCACATGAAGATCGTGGTTGGGGATTTCCTCAATTTTATAAATTCGATGAAGTTTTTAAACCTGAAAATAATATTCTTAAGCATGGCTGCTTAACAATTCATGTCAAAGTTGAATTTACTTTTGTTGAAAATATTTCACCTCCGCCATCCTCATTTGAATTTATTGAAGCTGAAGAAGAAATGGAAGCTGAAAATGCTTTCACTAACTTTTTTGAGATTCAAGTTTGAAATTTTTTTAAATTTTTGAAATAATTGAAATATTCAAATTTATTTTAGGATACAGAATATTTTACAGAATTTATTTGGAAAATTGAAAATTTTTCTCAAATAAATTCAGATATTGGAAATCGAGTAGAAAGTGCTATTTTTCCTTGCACCGGAAATCCTGATATTCGATTTCATCTTGGTCTTAATCCGAATGGATGTAGTGATGGCAATAAAGGATATTTATCAGTTTATTTATGGGTTGGGTCTTCTGAAGATCTTTGTACAACAATTTCAATGGAACTTTTAAATAAAAATGATTACAATTCCAAGTACATCAAAGGTAAGGGGAAAAGTAAATAGGTTATTAGAAAAAAATTTGCATATTTACTTTTTTGAAAAAATGCTTTAACTAAATGTTATAGTTACTGAAAAACTTAAGAACTTGGGAATAAAATTAACATAAAATAATCCTAAAATAAGTTTTAGAGCGTCGGGATATGATTCCAAACAATTCCACTCAAGGATGGGGTTTTGATCAGTATATTCATCGCAGTGTTGTCTTGGATCCGGATAATGGTTATCTCGACAATGATATTCTGACGATCAAATGTAAAATAATTGCTAATTTATGCAAATTTTGATAAATTATCAAATTATTTATTTATTTGAACGGTACTATTTTAATTTTAAAAAATGATAAATTGGTTTACTAACTAGTTAAATCATATTTCTGTAAAGAATAAAATAAATACATCTGTTAAATAAATTTTTTATTACATTAAAACCAAATCCACATTTAAATAAAAAAAATATTAATTCTAATTTTCAAGAAAATCCAATAATAGCTCCAACAACACTTTGTTCAAGTTTTGGCAAATCAGGATGGAATAACATTTTTCTGCATATTTTTATCAGTGATTGTTTTTGTTTTTCAAGTTTGAAGTTCTCTGCTTCTAAAGATGGAACTTCAATTTTGAGGTCCTTTAAAGTTTCTTTTTGTTTTTTTGCATATCTCTTTTGAGCGTCATTTCTTGCCTCTTTAATTTCCTTTTCTGTTTTGTACAGCGGTTTTCGACCTCGTTTTTTCTTTCCATTGATTGAAGGCATACTGTCAGAAGATGAACAGTCTTCAGAATCCTCACTACCACTTCTGAAAGATGTTTCATCAACTTCACAGTTTGAAGAAATTGAAGAAATTGTTGAATTTTCAGAATTGTATGAATTTTGGCATTGAAAGTAACTTCCATTTTCGGGATACTGTTGTGGTGGCGAAGAGATTTGATTGTGAGATGATTGTTGTTTTTGCTGCTGCATTTCATTCTCAAATTGACCAGAAAAACAATTATCTTGGAGTGAAATAAAATTTGTTTGATTGCTGAGGTTACTGTTTAGGGCTTCATGATTCTGATGTCCATGATTCTCTATAATGTGACTCTTAAAATGTTAAAACACCCCAAAAACGTTTAAATTATTTACCGTAATAATTTTGGTATGGAGACATTTGATTAGGATAATTGTAACCAATTTGGGCATTACCGTAACCCTGAACAAAATTTGAAGGTGTCAAATGATTTTCAGATTCCTCAACAAAATTGTTGTTAACAAAATCATTATCCCTCATATAGAGAGAATTGTAATGATCATTCAAAAAATTATCAAAAATGTTCATTGTTACAGTACCACAATTTAAATCCCATTCATTCATAGGTAATTCAGAATCATAAAAAGTTTGTTGCAAATTGTTGTTTACTGAAGAATCTCCATTCGAAAATCCAGAAACATCATTCCAACAAGAATTCTTATTTCCATTTACATCCATTTCGAAGATTCTGGTAAAAAGGCTTCAGATGGCAAAAATTTTTTTTCAAAATACTCAAAAAATGGTTTCTCATTGTGTTTTTCCAACGGTTTTAAATACTCCCGAAAAAATCTTAATAATAAAATTGCACCATCACATTTTTGACTAAAAAAATAAACAAGTTAAACGTGTGTAACAAAATATTTTTTCTCTTTTGAACAACCTTTCCAGCAAAAAACAAAGGAAGAACAAAATTGCACCATCACTTTTTTGAACTGAAACAAACTACATTCCATTGAGAAATGAGCAAATAAACTTTCTTGTTGCCTCTTCATTTTTTGAGAAAAAAACGTAGACAAGATGTAGTAGGAGCACAATCTTTTTTCAGAGCCTTTGACTCTGAAAGGATAAAAGAGTAAAACAAATTGAAAGAAATTGTTTGGAACAAGGACCAGCTTTTAATGGAATGAAATTATTGTATTTTTTTGAAGATCAAAAACAGCCAAAAATTAATGTCAAGAAAAATGTGTAACGAAAAAAATCATCTGTGGTACTTCTAAAGCAAAACTCCATTAAAAAAATGCTGAACTAAAAACAAAATAATTTATTTTAGGCAATTTAAAAATAGAGAGGAATACTTGAAAGAAAAATAAAGTAAAAAATTACCATTAAAATTTCATAGAACATATTTGAACATAATATTTATTTCAACAAAATTTTATTTGTGTTTTGATCAAATACAATGTAACAGTATAATTATTTTCGGGCATCAACCATTACAATAGTCGCCAAAACAAAAACAAAAAATATGATTTATTTCAACTCAAAAAATGAGTAACAAACAAAGAAAGAAAATAACAAAGTTAAACAAAAACAATACCAATTTTAAGCAATTTTCCAGCTTCAACAAAATTCTTCTTCAAAGTCTCATTTGGGTGAAAACCATCAAATCCAATTTCAAGGTCATCCATTTTTCTACCGTATTCTTTTTTGATTTGAGAAAGACCATTTTTAATAATCAAAGCAAGCAAAAAAGCAACAGTTGATTTTCTTTCATCTTCAAAAGTTTGCATTGTAACGATCAAAGTTCCATCTTCTTTGGATAAACGAAATCCCCATTTTGGATTACAGATGTCATCGGTGATAACGGAACAAAGCTTGATTAAATCTAAAAATGCATTTTAAGATATTGAAAAGAAGCAACATCCAAAAACATACCAAAGACAACAAATTTTGGTTTTTCAGCATAGATTTCCATAGCTGCTTTGCCAATAACAGGTTTAACTTCATGAAAAGAAATATAAATTGGAGTTTTAGTCAAACCTGAAAATGTGAACTTTTTTTAAACATGGAAAAAAAAACTAAAACCCATTAAAGATCACAAAAAAATGCACATAAAGCATACCATTTTCATCTTTAAGGGCACATTCTTTTCCATCAGCAAAACCAAAAACAGAAAAATGCTGTTTATTAAAAACCATTCGAGCTTTTTCAAGATCAACATTAGGTTTATCAGCACCAAGATTAATCTTTGACATCATTTCATCCACTTCTCCTTTATCAAAAGGTTCAACTTTAAAATCATAAAAAGAATTAATATCGAGCTTGAGGGTAATCTTGACTTGTTTAGATTTGAATGTTGCAAGCTTGATTTCTTCGAATAAATCAGGTGAATCACAATCGTCAAATTGACCGTATAACTAAAACAAAAACGCGAGTTAAGTTAACTTAATTCACAGATGTCAAGTTTTGACGTCAGCGATCTATGTAGAAGATGACTGTCCCAACCGGCAGAGAAAGAGGGGGGATTAGTAAAAACATACCATAACACTTTTAGCAGGATGAACATCAATAATGGCAGATTTTTCAAAAGGTAAGCTATCAACATCAGGAGTCTGAATCACAATTTTTCCATCAACACGAATTTGATATAAATGACAACAAAATAATCCAACATGATATTGATTAATCTTTTCACCCATTAAATGCAAGACCGTTGCAACATTTGCTTGCAAATCCCATCCAGATTGAGAACGAAAAACTGTAAAATTTTCATTCTTAAAAAGTTGTTTCATTTTCAAAACATCATTCGGATCAGTAACACTTTCAGACGTCGAAAGAATAGTTCTGGTTGGTTTCGAGGATGCAAGAATAGCAGCCTTCCACTGAGAAGAAAATGGTTGAAGAAGAGAGATTGTCATGCTGATACATTCATAATTTTCTTTTCCACGTTTTAAAGTATAACAAATTGGTGAACATCTAGGCAGCATAGCAGTCAAAAGTAAAACTCTTTCACCTTCTTTGACCAAAGTTTGAGTTTGGGTTAGAGCAGCAACGATATCAGCATATTGTGAAAAAGGAAAATAACAAAAAATTCCATGCTTTTCACAAAATTCACGACAGGCTAAACGAAAATGATAATCTGCTGAATAGGTTGAAAATTCGTTGCCAAAGATGCGGATAATAAGAGCTTTAATTTTGTTGAGGCTTATAATTGATTGAAATTGATCAAAGAATTTTGGGGATCCATATTCATATATCATGGGATGAAGACGAGTTTGTCGAGTTTTAACATTAAGCATTGTGATTACAGAAGTGCATCCAGCAACACTTGCAATAATGTTTCTTGACTCCATGGTTAATCTAAAAATGAAGTTTTAACAAACATATTAATAATTAAAGAAATAAACGCGAGGTAAAACAAATAAAGGGATTAACTATAGGTAATCATCGTAAAAATAATAAATGAATATTTACAAAAACGATTGAATTTATTTAAAACATTCTTCAACAAATAAATAAATTGCTCAACCTCTAAACATCTGCGAAACGAAAAAATATTTGGTGGCTACGCAAATCGTGTTGGGACTTTTTAAAAATGAAAAGAAATTAAATTTGTCAAAAACAAAATTCGTTTTTGAGGAGGTTAGTGCGAAGAAAAATTTAAATTTTTTTTTTAAATGTTGCAATAAAAATCGTTTTCATGAAACCGAAAAGGGCATAATTAGTGCTGCTGATTGAAACATTTGAAGAAAAAGTATATTTTTTATCTGTCACAGATCGTTTCAGACGTGGATTTGCATTAAATTTTGACAGTATATGAATGTTTTTAATTTATGAATTCCAAATTTTGGGTAGTTATTTGTTTATTAGTTTAAAATATGTCATAAATATTCAGAAAAGTGTTCTCTCATAATAAAAACTCTAATAAAACAAAGAAAAACGTAAGAAGCTCGAAGTTTTTTAAATGATTTATTTTTAACATTTTAAATCTGACATGTTTCATTCATTTTTTTTGTTATTGAAAGCTATTAAGCTTTAAAAACTGAATTTGCAAAGGTTTATTTGTTTCGGCATCAAAAATCAGTGAAGTTCGGTAAAGAAAAAAATAAAAAGGATAATACTATGGTTAGGATCAAGGTCGCAGATAGGATTAATTTTTGAAAAGTGCAAGTTCAGTATGGCTTTTGATGTTTTGCCGCCATTTGTAGAAGGTGAAAGGAACTTTTTCGTTTTTGAAGGGGTCATAATTCTTCGATGCAACTCGTTAATAAATAGATGGGAACAACTTAATAATGAATATTATAAAAGAATTCCAAGAAAGAATAAAGTTTATCTTGTGCATCTTTTTCAAGAACTTTCTCGCTGTTTGACTGATTTTCTGCAGAATCGCGTTTTACACTTTTACGATTATCTTCGATTAAAGTTACTAATTTATCATTGATAATATTGGGTGGTTGTTTCATTTCTAAAAATGAGAAAAAACGGTTATATGATTTAGTTGGTATTGACTTACCATTAGACAGAATAGATTCAGGATTGCCTTCTTTTAAAGCATATACTTCATCACCACTTGATGAATGTAAATTATCATCTGTAAAATTAATTTCTGAAGGATTTGTAGGAAGTATTTGTGGTTCGTGGCTTCCATCTTTATCTTCTGGAATTGTGGATTCATTAGAATCAATAGGTGTTTCCATTATATTTGTTGGAAATGGAGATCCATCAAAATTTAAGATATCGCCATTTTTATCAGTTGGATAAGGTGGTGGATCTCCAGGACATATGATTACAATTACTGATTTATTTGCGAAATCTGTTGGTGGTGGATCAGGATAGATAAATTGACCAAGAGAATCAGTTGGTAAGAAATCACCATCAGGTCCAAGGGGTAATCCATTTGAATGAATATTAATAGGTTCTCCATTCACATCAATATGTACGCCTGTAGCATCAGTTGAAAGTAAAGCTCTATCAGATCCAATGACAGGATAAACAATCTTTCCTGATGTATCTGTAGGAAATTCGCGAAGAGGCAAGTCAAATGAATATGTTTCAACAGTGCTACCAGTTTCATTTTGATGAAATGAATTCGAAGTTTCATTAATTATAACTGCTTCCGCATTCATCGAACCATAACTATGACATGCTAAATTTAATAGCAATAAAAAGACCCAAAAACCATATGGACGTATATTTTTTGGTATCATTATTCCTAAAAAATAGTAATAATATAAGCATTTATTAAATTAATATTGTTGAAAATAAATTAATATTTACCGCAGTATTACTTAAGTTAATATATAGTCTAATGTTTTAAAGAAATGTTTAAGCTATATTCTTCGCGCAAAAATTTACTATGAAAAAGGTATTGACTGAAAATTTTTTAACAAAAACATTTAGAAATGTCAAGGAATCACGTAAACGGAGGTAGAAGTGGAGTGCCGCCTTTGACATAGATGGATAAGAATAATTATCAGAATCATAATTATCGGGCTTTACAAATGCCGAGGACATTTTGAAATTAAGAAAATAATTAAAAAGTAATGTATTTTAAAAAATTGATAAATCTGAAATAAAATTCGTTAAAAACAAGCAAAAATGAACTTGCTTGCAAAACTAAATATTATTTTTACTTTAGTGGCAAACAACTTCTTTCTTACTCAACAAGTCATTGCAAAACAATTAACTTTCAAAAATGTTTTTGTTTTTCAGGTATGACAGCTGTTCATTTTTAAAGGAAGAAGGTTAAAGTAATATATTTTTTGTCAGTGTTTTAAAACTTTTGCTTGTGATCAAACATATTTTTTTGACTTGTTTGTGATAAATCAATATTGCATAACCCAAAAAAATCAATTTTCGTGGACCTTGAAGTTGTTACAGTTAAAAATTTTCAAAATTTTTTGAACACATTGCATTCATGTATATATATATGTATGTTTTTATTTATTTATCTCTATCTCAGCCACTTTCTTTTATTTTACTTCTATCTTGACTTCACTTTAAAGAAACACGATCGGGTGGCTTTAAAGTGTTCAAATGATTCAGATAACGTGTGAGCCCTGTCTGTCTCATAGAGCATCCATCTCAATCTTCGATGATCATGTTTTATTATACACTTCAAGTTTAAGTAAATTTAAGTTAGTCACATCGAAACGACTGCAAAAAAACCTGAGACGAACTCTGGCAAAATGTTTATTTTCTTAATAGCAAAAACCGCGAAATTTAAACTTTTTCAACGAAAAAAAGATGAACTTTTTTCTTTTTTCAAGAAGAATTTTTACGGTTATTTGTAAATTTTTTGTCAAATTTTTCGTTTTTTTATGTTTTAAAAGTTTATGAACAAATGTAACAGATGTTATATGCATAAACAAAGCTAATGCTAGAGTTTTTAAATAACATTTTATTGTAGGATATAATATAATTCTGTTACTAACAAATTATTAACAATTTTTTTCAAATTTATGCATATAATATGCAGCTTATTCAGCTTTAATTCTATCAAATATTACATTATCTTCCCTTGTACAACGCATCAAATATTCCAATCTCTTTTCGATATCCCGGGTTTTAATTCTTCTATCATAATTATTGATAACTTTATGACCATTCTCTACCGCTTCTTCATTGAACAATGAACCAAATTTAAATTCATGAATAAATTTGGGGCCATGAATGATCCAGTAATGGCCTTTTTGCTTAACTCTGAGATCCGGAAGATTTGTTTTGAGATGTTCAACAAATTCTTGCATTTTTGCATCAATGCGATCAATTCTGTCATCAGACAACTCTTCTCCCATCATCAACAATTTAATTTGATAAAATAACTTCAATGCTGTTACTATATGCTGATATCTTTCATCCGCTGTTATTTCTGTTGGTAATGCTGTTGTGATATCATCAATTTTGCTTGCCATTGTTGTAAGCTGTACACCCGTATAAGCTTGAAAAAAAGCTTTTTTAGTTCCGCCATTTTTTTCAAGGACTTTTTCAACTTCTTGTGCCAGAGGTCCTAATTTATTATCCGAAATAAACTTTTTAATTTCCTTTTCTTCAGTTTCAATTTTATGTTCCATTTTTTTCATTTCGGTAAAGGTGAGATTCTTTTCTTTTTGAATTTTGCTTAAGCTTTGTTCTTGTGTTGGTTTCGTTGATGTACATACAGGGCACTTTTTGTACCACATGCAGCATTCATGGAACAATTCATTGCATTTTTCACATTGTTCCGTTGGTTCAAATGGAACATTTGATCCAACAAGATTTGAAATACATGAAGGGGAGCCGCATGTTTCAAGAGATTCTGGAGGTTGTTGTTGCTCAAATTCTTCAAAACAATTTAAGTAATCTTGGATTGCATGTAGCTCTTCTTTTAATTCTGCCAAGCTTTCATGTCTTTTCTTCCAGATTTTAAGTTGATTACTTTTCAAAACATTGGCGACGGATTCAAACTCAGAATTTTTTGCATCCATGGTCATGGCAATATCATAGATCAATTCAAAAAAATATCCAGCAAAAGTTGCTTCTCGTATGAAACGTAAAACAGAAGGCATTCTATTCACAAAAATAAGTTTCAAACGAAGTTTGAAACAAAATTATTTTTAGCAAGCATTTGTTAAAGCAAAGAAATTGAACGAATTTTATAATTCTGAAAATTTTGTTCATAAATAAGAAAAAAATTTGATTGATCGTTCATATTTTTGACAAAAAAAATAAAAAAAGCGAAAAAAAATGTAAATTTTCTTTGAAAATGAAAGCTATAAACACATAAAGTTACAAAAAACATCTGTTACATTTGTTCATAAACTTTTAAAACATAAAAAAACGAAAAATTTGACAAAAAATTTACAAAAAACCGTAAAAATTCTTCTTGAAAAAAGAAAAAAGTTCATCTTTTTTTCGTTGAAAAAGTTTAAATTTCGCGGTTTTTGCTATTAAGAAAATAAACATTTTGCCAGAGTTCGTCTCAGGTTTTTTTGTTTTTTCTTACAAAAAAATTCGATGTGTAGTACTGTTAAAGTCTTAAATAAAATTAAAAACCTACTTTTGTTTTTACTTTGTGTTACTGTATTTTAATCATTTTTTTTGTTTAGCTATTATTTTTTTTATCTTTCTATTGTTCATTGTTTTTCTTGCCCACTCAGCTTTTTCTGGAGTGAATAAATTAAATTAAATTCAATTTTTGTGCCAGACGGTATGAACTTCAATTGTGTTGATCTTGAAAAAAATACATTTTCATAAATGGCATACTGTATTTATTAAAGAACTGAAACTGTAATTTAACTAACAAACTTTCTTTTCTACCGTAATATTTACAAATTGAGCGAATCTAGAAACAAAATATCTATAAAAAGAAATAACGCATAAGAAAAACACAATTTATCATGATACAACATTATTTATCCGACTTTGTAAACTTTGTGCATCCGTTACAGAAACGAATGCAGAAATATGAATAATTTTAGGAATGTATTGATGAGTGCCGAAATAACATTGAAAAAGTTTAAAAACAAATTTTCGATACGGTGAAACAAAGTACAAGGTTGCCGAGAACTCAAAAATTGAATGGGTTGAAAGAAAACAAAAAATAATACAAGAAAGATTTGTAGAATTTGGAATTTCAAATGCAATAATTATAGAGATTACTGTAAGGGGTAAAAAGAGAAATAAAATGGTTAACAAAATTTGCATAACTGAAGAAATTATTAGCGACCTTTGAAGAGATGTTGTTGTAATACAAGTTTTTCGAAATTTCGTGACGAGATACACAAAAATAAACATCACAATAACAGCAAATGAAATGATTATAAATGGTGGAAGAAGGATTGGAATAAGTATTTTACTACCGTATCTTCTTGGGATATAAAAGAATCCGGGTTCATTGATGATTGTGGAAAGGTAAGAATCATAATTAATTGCTTCTTCTTTAATAAAATCAATATTGCTCAAAGCAGTTGGTAAAAATTGAATGAAATAAACGATGTAAGAAAATGTCGTAAAGCTTCCGATGAAAAAATATGCAAATTTATAGCTAAACCAATTGGTCAATCTTGATGGAAATGCCAATAAATACCGGCTAAAAGTTGTTGCCGCAAGACCAATAACCAAATTTACAGCAGTAATTGTTTCAATTACTGTAATCGATCCGGATAATCCAAAACTACCATTATCTTTGAAAATCCCAAGCGGAAATCCCGCAAACGCTGGTAAAAATATCACAGGTTTAAATAATCCGATTACGGTAGAAAAGAAAAAGCACCAAAATGAATGATTTAAAAGTAACCATTTTAAAGTATTCAAATTTTTTGACTGTGTTAAAATTGTATAAAATAGGAGTGGTGTAATAAGCCATGTCAGAATTACTGTAATTGTTGAATAATACCAATAAAATTGAATGACCCAAGACGATGGTGGATAAACTTTATTCATTTTTGAAATAACGGTTTAAGAAAAAATATAATCTCATTATTATTTTAATAATATTTTGGTTCTAGAATGTATATAATTTATTAATTGAAAATTTGAGTATGTGTCACTTTAAACAATTTTTAATTAAAAGTAACACCTGTTTTTGATGTTGTATAACTAGCTTTAAAACAGTCTTTCTTGATAAAGCTGTAAATATAAAGTGCCATAAAATAATTTTAAAAAATGAGGAACTACAAAATTTTTATTACTTTTTGGTATCTTTATTGATCTTGTGACAATTGTATTTTGTTAAATCCCTAATTTTTTTACAAAAGAAAACATTGAAAAAATCAAAATCAATTCCAACCTTTTTCTAAAGGATTTTGCTTTAAAAAAATTAATAAAAAGAACAAAAAATGGAAGAAACTGTTTGAACCTAGGATTCACTAATCAACAAATCTTAATTTTGCCCAAGCACAACTTTAACAACTCTTTGAAATTTCGGTAACAATTATTTTTATTGGGATTAACCATTATTGACCCTTGAAAAAGTTCATCAAAACAACAAAGATTATTTATTTCTACTCGAAAAATGAGTGACAAACAAAGAAAAATAACTTGATAAAGGTAACAAAGTTAAACAAAAGCAATACCAATTTTAAGCAATTTTCCAGCTTCAACAAAATTTTTCTTCAAAGAATCATTTGGCTGAAATCCATGAAATCCAATTTCTAGTTGATCCATTTTTCTACCGTATTCTTTTTTGACTTGAGAAAGACCATTTTTGAGAATTAAAGCAAGCAAGAAAGCAACAGTTGATTTTCTTTCATCTTCCAAAGTTTGCATTGTAACAATTACAGTTTCATCTTCTTTGGATAAACGAAATCCCCATTTTGGATTAAAAATATCTGCATCAGTAGTTGAACAAAGTTTGATCAAATCTAAAAATGCAATTTATGATAATGATATGTAACATCCAAAAACAAACCAAAGACAACAAATTTTGGTTTTTCAGCATAGATTTCCATAGCTGCTTTTCCAACAATCGGTTTAGCTTCATGAAAGGAAATATAAATTGGAGTTTTTGTTAAACCTGAAATTGGAACATTAAAACTTGGTAATGAAAAGCAATAATCCAACAAAGGAAGCATTCTGACGTAAACAAAAATGCACAAAAAGCATACCATTTTCATCTTTAAGGACATATTCTTTTCCATCAGCAAAACCAAAAACAGAAAAATGCTGTTTATCAAAAATCATTCGAGCTTTTTCAAGTTCAACATTAGGTTTATCAGCTGCAAGATTAATCTTTGACATCATTTCATCCATACTTTTTTCATCGTGAGGTTCAACTTTAAAATCATAAAATGAATTAATATCGAGTTTGAGCGTGATTTTGACTTGTTTGGATTTGAATGTTGCAAGCTTGGTTTCTTCAAACAATTGAAATGGACGAAAATTATTAAATTTACTGTATAACTAAAAAAGACTTGAGTATAACAACAAATAATATGTGATGAGACCGATATAGAAGATGACAGCCAACGGCTGTTAATCATCAAACCCAACCTGCATAGAAAGAGCGCGAAGGAAGCACAACGTAGTAGAAATGTAGAAAGAATAAATTAAAACATACCATAACACTTTTAGCAGGATCAACATCAACAATGACAGATTTTTCAAAAGGTAAGCTATCAACATCAGTATTCTTAATCAAGACTTTTCTACCAACACGAATTTGATATAAATGACAACAAAATAATCCAACATGATATTGATTAATCTTTTCACCCATTAAATGCAAGATTGTTGCAACATTTGCTTGCAAACGAAATTCAAATTGAGAAGAAAAAATTGTAAAATTTTCATTCTTTTAAGACGCAGTCTGGCTAATTTTTTCACTTTATAAGGGAGGCCAGGGAACAAAATTTTAAAAATTTTTGAATTAGGACTTCAAACTTTCAGAGGTTGTTGGCATAGGTCCATGAATGCCAAAAATAATTTTTTCAGATTTTTTCGTGCTAGGATTCTGGATTTCTGAGATTCAGAAGTCACAAACTTTGACCATTGGGAAAAAAATCCAGTTTTGCTTTGTTTTTTATAATTTCCCGGTTGTATAGGTTTTCGACCATGGGGAATCGAATGGCACTCTCGGTTTTTTGAAAAAAAATTTTTCGCGGGTTCGAGTGCGCGCCGGGGCATCGATTTTTTTGATGTCTCCGAATTGGCTGATTTTTTGCAGGTATATGTAATCGACCATGGAGAATTTGATGGTGTTATCAGATTTTTTTTTAAAAATTTTTTTAGTGCCGAAAACAGGCAAAATATGTGAAAAAAGTGGAGTCGGGCTCACTTTTGGTGTTGGATGACCCCCATACGGATCAAAATGAAATAAATGACCCATATACCATTAAAGCAGACCTATTAGGGCATGTTTTAAGACCATTTCCAAAAACTACGCTGAATCCTAGCATATTCAGAATCGACTTCAAAAAATCGAAATTTCTGTTTCAGCACGAAAAAAATTTTTTTTCAAAAAACCGAGAGTGCCATTCGATTCCCCATGGTCGAAAACCTATACAACCGGGAAATTATAAAAAACAAAGCAAAACTGGATTTTTTTCCCAATGGTCAAAGTTTGTGACTTCTGAATCTCAGAAATCCAGAATCCTAGCACGAAAAAATCTGAAAAAATTATTTTTGGCATTCATGGACCTATGCCAACAACCTCTGAAAGTTTGAAGTCCTAATTCAAAAATTTTTAAAATTTTGTTCTTTTTTTGTCAAATAATTAGCCAGACAGCCTCTTAAAAAGTCGCTTCATTTCTTTAATATCATTTGGACTAGTGTATCCATCCAGGGTCATAAGAATAGTTTTAGTTGGATTCGAAGATGCAAGAATATCAGCTTTCCAAGATTGAGAGAATGGTAGCGGAGCTGTGCCTCTCATATTCATAAACTGATAATTTTCTTTTCCACGTTTTAAAGTAATAGCAAGTGGTGAGCGTCCGGGAACAAATGCAATTAAAAGCAAAACTCTTTCACCTTCTTTAACCATAGTTGGAGCTTGAGTTAAAGCAGCAGCGATATCAGAATATTGGGAAGAAGGAAAATAACAAAAAATTCCATGCTTTTCACAAAATTCACAACATGCAAGTCGAAAGTGATGCTCAGCAAGAGAAGTTGAAAATTCATTTCCAATAAAGCCAAAAGTAATAGCTTTAATTTTGTTGAGGCTAATAATCGATTGAAATTGATCAAAGAATTTCGGAGATCCATAAGTATATATGTTGGGATCACGACGAATTTGCTTAGTTCTAACATCGAATAATGTAATTCCACCATAACATCCACCAACACTTGCTATAACATTTCTTGATTCCATGGTTAATCTAAAAATTGAGTTTTTACAAAAAAATTTAACGAAAAACGCGAAAAAAAACAAGCAAAAAGGTTAAACTATGTAATAATGGTACAAAAACCATATACAGCCATCAAATAACACAAATGTCGTGATCTAATGATGCTGGAAATTAAGGTTTGACTGTATTTGGTTGTAAAATGCTTATTCAGCGAACAACAATAAACAGAAAGTATAGCAAAACAAACAAAATGTGGAGCAAAAAAAGAGATGAAAATTGTCGACAAAATTAGATGCAAAAAATTAAAGCCTCAAGATTCAAGTTGTTGAAAAAACATAGTATTATGACAAATAGTTGACAACCGCTAAACTCCTGCAAAACGAAAAAAAAATATGGTAGCTTGGCAAATCGTGGTAAGACTTTTTCAAAAATGATAAGAAATAAAATTTGTCAAAAACAAAATTCATTTTTTAAAGCGGTAGTTTCGCAGAACAGTTTACAATTTTTTTGATTAGAATGTTTAAATGCTAAAATAAAAATCGTTTTCCGCAAAAACAAAAAAAATGAATTTGCTAAAAATTTTGTAGTGTACTTGTTATCAGTTTTTTTATTTAATGCAACATTTTTAATTTTTGCTGGAATTTTAAGAAGATATTCATGGTAAAAAAGAATAAGCAAGAAAACGTGACTTTTTGATGACACAATTTTATTCATTCGGTGTTGTAAAATATGCACTTTTGTTGGAGAATTATTGATAGATATTGATTAATATATTCAAAAGTAGATTTTATTACTGGAAATAAAATCTACTTTTGGAGACTGCAACCTTTTATGATCAAAACATGTTGTTTAAAACTGTTTTGCAAGTAGGGCTTTCACCAACGTTATTAATTTTTTAGTTTAAAATAAGTAAAAATTTTGGCTGAGTTTATGAGGTGAGAAAATACATAAATATTTGAACAAAATTTTTTTGGTCTCTCAAAATTTACTATGTTAAGATAGACTAAAAGCATTGAAAAACTATTAATTTATGGTTTTTTATACGAACAATAATGTTAAAAATATGACGTAAAAAGTTGTCACAGTTTGTTTAAATACTTAAATATTGCCAAAATTTTGAATTTTGAATTCCAAAAGAAAAAATTGTAATATGAACATTCAAATAGCCCTAAAAAAATTTAGTCTATTTTGTATGAAAATGCAAATAAAATATTTAAAAAAAAGAGAAAAAATGCCACAACTTGTTTTTTTACGCAACCATTTGCAACAAAAAAAGAAAGAAAAGAATTGATCCAAGTCGACCATGAGAATAAAAAGAAGACAAATCAATTTATTTTTCTTCTTTCACAAAATCAAATTAGTTTTTAGTTCCTGCAGTAAATTGTTGAGAGAGCTATTTTATTTGTCTGCAACAAAAACGAATAAAAGGAAAAAAGGAAAAAAAGGTAAGCAAAGCAATTTTTTGGGCCATCTTTTTCAGTTGTGAACTGCATTGAACTGACTCACATTTTTGTGAGTGGATTTTTTGATCCTGCTATGTTTGAATATTTGAAAAATATTTCTAAAAAATAAATTAAATGAAGAAATCTAAATAAAACAATATTTTAGAAAATCTAAGATGTGGTGAATGTTAAAGTTTGAGCAATACAAATGGCTGGCATTATGAATGCATTATTAAAAATTAATAAATATCATTTATTCATAATTTCAAGATTTAATTGTTTTTTTTGGACATTTTTCAATGAGATTCCATTTTTTGTATAGTTTTATGGAAAAATTTTTGCGACCATTTTTGGTAGTCTGAAAGAAAAGTGCAAAATTTGTAAAAATCAATACATGTTTCACTATTTAAATAAAATTTCAAAATTCTTAATTGAAATTTATGCTTTTTTATGGAGATTTAAATTAAAATTTTTAAAGGGAATGTCGCAGTCAGTAATAAAATGTTGCATAATTTAGAAAAAGTTTTTTTAACACGAAGAATGATGGAGAATGCATCGTTTTTTGTCTTTGTCCGTCAAAAAAACACATCATTCATTTTCCGTCATTTTTTGCTTGACTGTAGCAGTTCCTTTAAAGAAATTGTGTTAAAAGTTGTAACAGTTTGTTTCAATATTTAAATATTGCTCTTTAATTTCGTTTTTAACTTTAAAGAACAACAATGTATATATATAAACATATATAAACATTTTTTTATATAAACATATATAAACATTTTGAGAGCTTTGCAAATTTCTTTTATTTAGAAAGTAAAAAATAAATAAAAAATTCAAAGAAATAGAAAAAATATGGCACAGCACACTTTTTATATTGAAAGTAATTTTCTCTTTTTGCACTAAAAAATAAATAAATGGCAAACCACTGAAAAAAAAAGTGGTACGGAGCAAAAAGCAACACGTTTGCATTTTCACGAATTCGTACCAAAAATCGGTACGATAAGGGAAACGTAAACGGTTTTTTACGAATTCGTACCAAAAACTTGGTACGATGGCACTGATGTATTAAAATTTCACGATTTCGTACTAAAAGTTATTTGTCTCGTAAACGTGTTACTGTCACACGAATTCGTATGTAATATTCAACACGAATTCGTACCAATTTTTACACGAAAACGTACTAAAACAAGTACGAATGTTTCTGCTTGTAAAAAACAACTGCTAGTCATAAAAAACCTATTTCTGCCTTTTTGCGAAAATTGGGCTCTTTTATTTTATTATTCTTTTTTTCTTTTTAAGGGTTTTTAAACCCTTTTTATTCTATTTTTCTTTTTAAAGTTTTTCAAACCCTTTTATTCCCATAGACTTTGTAATTCTTAAAGACAAACAAATTTAAAAAATATCATTTATTAGGAAGGTTCATCACAATAAAATAGGCACAAAAAGGTGAACACATAAAAAATCAAATTTTAGGAGCATCTTTTTCAGGAACAGGAACAACAGCAGGATCAAGGAAGCCAAAGGTAACGGGTTTGCCGAAGATGGTGGTTGTCCAAAAATGGAACAATTCATAATGCTTTTCAAAATTTGAAAGGTATCCGGAATGGACACGTTTGAATTCAAGGGCCAAGAGGGCATCAAGGATTGTATCATCACCAGGAGTTAAGGTATAGACAACAGCAACGGAGGTATCATCAATAAGCATTTCAGAAAGGCGCTGAAATAAGAAGGTTAAATTAGTATAAATGAAGTAAAGACAAACTTACTTTGACTTGTTCAAGGAAGGGATCTCTTTTGCAAAAATCAGTGACGACAAGAGTGAGGCTTTTGAAACAAGGTTGACGCTTTCGTTGGCGCAAAAAAAGGTCACCATAGAGTGCCATAACATTTTCAATCAAGGTTGTATTTGATGTATGACGGGTATCAAACCTGAAAAACAAAAAGGTAAAAGCGATGATAAAGGGAAAAACTTACATGAAATGAGTGATATTAGGAGGAATGAATCTTGAAAAATCATTGAGGCATCCAGGAGTAAGGAATTTTTGATTGACGATATTGAGGGTGCTGATGTTTTGAAGAGCAGGAATAAGGCGTGTAAGTTCTTCAGGATGAAGGGTTCCATAAATTGCCATCAAGGAGGTTTCTTCAGTAAAAGAGGACCAGATTCGAGGATCAACATTAATAGTATCTTTTCTTCCAGTTGCAAATACAAGGATAAGGTTAGTTGATGCTTTTCCGGCATTCAAAAAATCAGCAACATCAACGACACTAGGAGGGAATTGAACATCTTCACGGGTATCCATTTTGGCGGTGTTGTCTTGAGGACGAAAGAGGATACGGCATACCTTGGAATCACGGGAAGAAGCACCATAAAGTTCCATCTTCACAAGGTTTTCAGGATGCAATGCAGCATTAGCATGTAATTGTCCAGCATTACCATCTTCAGGAGCATAAGGATTTTCAATCTGTGAATGTGAAAGTATGAATAAGAGAATTAAGATAGGTGTTACTTACATTGAAAGGACGAGGACGAGGAGTTTCAGGAACACCATCATTGCGTGAGCGTGAAGTACCAATAGGAGTTGAAGAAGCTGTTGCTACAGGTAAACGAGGTGGATCATTGCGAGCAGCAGGTGTTTGACGTTCGCTTACAAATGAAGCATTTAAGCGATGTCCACGAGGTACTGAGGAACCACCAAATCCAGAGGCACGAGGAAGTGATGTACCAAATTGAGAACCAGGAGGAATCGAGGTAGCAAAATCAGAACCAGGAGATTGATGGAGTTCACTAGGAGGAGCAGAAGGAGATAATTGAGGATCAGGACCGCCCTAAAATGTACAATAAATTTTATCAGATAAAAGTAACATTAAATAACTTACTTCAACCAAATGGAATCCAACAGGAGGTGGAACCAACATATAGGCACCAGTTTCATGGTTCCGATACCAAACAAATTCGCCATTAGGCAAATCACAAGGAGCAGAAGATGAAGCAGATTTGTTGAACATTGTTCTAAAACATCAGAAAAAATAGGAAAAGGAACAACAAAAGGTAAAAATATATATCACCGTGCATTCTACGGTTAAAAAACAAAAGACAAAAAATAAACACATATTTTTATTTCACAAAAGGCATCAATACAAGGTACAAAGGTATGAGCCAAAAAAATTAAGGATAATCTTCATTATATTCTTCAGGCATTTCAGCAGGAGCTTGGACCATGAAGCCAACCATGTATCGGCGACGGCCATTATATTGGTACAAATCATAAAGGGCACCATGAGGACGACGATGACGTTGAGCTCGAGTAAAGTCCCAGTTATCCATAAAGGTTGAATTAGCATCATTAGGACTGGAACTGGAGAACAAGGAAATTGTTGCTCCTTGACTTGTTAATGCTTCAAGGTGCTAAAAGATATGAAGCAGTTTAATTAATACCGAAACATACAAATAAACTTACAGTAAAAAAGGGATTAGCAGCAATTTCAGCAGGAAAACGACGTCCAACAAGGAGAAGGCGGTTATATGAGGGATTCTTGACAGGTAATCCAGCAACAGTTGTAAGAAGATCATCATCAGGAAAAGGTAAAGAATCCAAACTGAAATAAATTCATTCACATAGATATTAAAGTATTAAAATAAATTGCTTACGCCAAAGTTTGAACATTTTGAGGAATCATATTAATTATATCAGCAACAGGCATACGAAGGTCATGTCCATGAGGAAGAAAGGTGAATTTTTCCAAAGTTTCAGGTAAACGAGGGACAAGCTTTCGGACCAATTCGAATGTAAGGCTTCCATCAAATGCGAAATCTTTAACAGGCTTTAAAAAATCTGTCCAACCATTTGCAGCGGTGTAAGGATGATGATTGGTGCACATTGAAGTGATTGAAAGGCCATCAGCAGCTTTAACACGACGAAGATGAGCTTGAAAGGAATCAATAAGAACACGTTGGCGATTATGAGCTGTATCAATGACGAAGGCATAATCAGGGAAAAGTTCCAATTTACGAATTCGGGCATCAGGAGAAGCTGAACCAAAGTGTTGAGCTTGTACAGGACAACGTCGAAGAAGGTAGGTATCATATCGACCAGAACGAGGGTTATGTTCATGTGCATTCAACGGAGCAAGGGTAAACTGTAAACGAAGGGGTTCGTCTAAAAACGTAAAATTTATATACATGTATATACAATGCTAGTATATCAAACTTACAAGGTCGACCGGATCCAGCGTTGCCACCACCACGAGAGGGATTGAAACCCTGGCGATTAGTGAATCCACCAGCAGAGGTATTAAAGCCAGGACGAGCAGCAGATGTATTAAAGCCAAGAGGAGCAGCAGAGGTATTAAAGCCAGGAGGAGCAGCAGAGGTATTAAAGCTAGGACGAACAGCAGAGGTATAACGGCCAGGACGATGCGAAGTGTTGAATCCACCACGATGAGATGATGCATTAAATCCAAAACCAGGTTGATTAAATTCAGCAACAACAGGTCCAACAGCAGATGTTCGGCGCATAGGCGTTCCAGAATATGACGTTGAAGGTTGAATATTTGAACCAGATGGATAAACATCAAGAGGAACAGTTTCATCAGTTGGGAGCATTCCCCAATCGTCAAATGGAGTGGCATTTAACTAAAACAAAAATGATTTTAACTTGTAAGATAGGAAACACAAAAGACGTACATCAGGAACAAAAGGTGTTTGAGCAGCTTCTTGAGGAGGATAGAATCTTCGTCGTGGTGCAGGAGTGGGACGAGAAGATGGTGCTTCAGGAACTGCTGGAGATTGGACATCATTTGCAGCAGAAGAATTTGTAACAGCAGCAGCAACTGGTTGAGTTGGAGGTTGAGATACGGCTGGAGATTGTATTGCAGCAGGTGGAAGCGTTAATGCAGCAGCAGGTTGAAGTCCTGCAGCTTTTCGATCAGCAATAAGTTGTTCAGCTACAGGAAGGGTTAACTGAAATAAATTATCGTTGAATATACAAGTAAAATATGTAATATAAAAAGCTCACCATATCAACCAAGGCTGAAAATGCAAGTTCGTTGTCACTGATTCCAGCATAAGGATTTGGAATTTCAGGAGAAGCAGCTTCAAAAACGAGATTACCACCATTGGAATCAGCAGGAACTGGACCAGCATCATTACCATCAACAGGAACTTCACCGGCACCATTGCCATCAGCAGGAATTTCACCGGCAACATTGCCATCAGCAGGAATTTCACCGGCAACATTGCCATCAGCAGGAACTTGACCGGCAACATTGCCATCAGCAGGAATTTCACCATTAATTTGATGAGTCATGATAGTAGTTAAATTGCTAAAACGCAAAAATGAAGAAATGAGAGAAATCGCGGCAATCATTTTTGCTTATATACTGAATTAACTAACACGCTTAAAGAAAGAATATGCAGATTAAAAGGACAAATCAAAATGTATTCGAAAAAAGAAAGATCGCAAAAAAGCATAGACTTAGTAATAAAAGATTTGAATATATTATAATTCACCAAAAAGAAATAAAGAGCAACAAAAATTTAGAAAAAAAATTTTAAAAAGAACTTTAAAAAAAAAGAAAAAGGAATCAAAAACAAGAGAAAGAGAAAAAACCGCAGCACGCTCAAAAAAAAAGAGCTGTAAATGCGACTGGTTTTCTTTCTCTTTCTTTTTTTTACCGTATTTTTTCGAGAGTGTTCGTCAGGGTTTTTCGCGTTGAGATGCAATTGAAATTTTTTTGCTGCTGCATTATTGCAATTTTTTTGCTGCTGCATTAAAACTTGCAATAACGAAAACTTTTTTAGGATAAATTATTTACTGTCGCGGCTTAAATATTTACCTTTTTTCTGTTTAATGTTGCTTTTATTTTTTTATTCATAAATTTTAATTTCAGATACTTATAACCTAAAATGGGAATTCGAGCTCCTGAATTCTGGATAACGACAGATGAAATGCATGAACTGGGACTTCCTGAAACTGCAGATTACCTGAGATTTGAAAAAGGCGGTGATAAAGCTCCATTTTTTTGTGTAAGTCTGTTTTTTCAAAATTTTGTAATTATTTATATGTTGTTTTACAGATTCATACAGATGATACTTTCCTTAACATGCTATCCTTGGATAATATCAAGTGGCCTGAAGTAATCGACGGATCCGAAACTACCTCAAAACTTTCAATTAAACTTCCTGGAGTATATCAGTTAACAAAGAAAGAGCTGCATCCTGTTGATGAAAGCCTGTTGGAAATGCCATGTTTAAATGGAAAGGAAGCTTTTTTGAATCACCTTGAAAAAATGAAGAAGCAGCAACTTGACCTAAAAGGCGATGAAGCAACATTCCGTAAACTCCTTTCAAGAGAACATCTCGCAGCAACAAACTCCTTTACTTATAAAGAAAATCTTGTTTTTTCTGTGTTGAATGTTGTAGCTGAATCAAACCTTTCTTTTCCTTCTAAATGGAATTTTGATAATTTACCTGGTCCTTTGAAAGCCTTCTGTTCAGTAAGTTTTTATTTTTTACTTTTTAAAATTAAAAATAAGAAGTTTTATAAATTTTAGGATGACAAGAATAAGATCCTTGGAGTCTCCTGTTCAATGACTTATGCCGGTAAAGCTGGAACCTATTCGACCTACCATGTTGAAGAAGCAGATTTTTCATCAGTAAATGTATTATTGCCTTTTTCTGCTGGAAAAGTAAGCCTCTTATAAGTAATAAAAACGGAATTTTTGAAATTCAAGTTAACAGAATTAATTTTGGTATTTCAGGGATGGGTTGGAATTCATCCTGATGATCAATGCAAACTCAACGCTTACATTTCCAGCAAATTTCGGAAACATTGCCCTTCACCTATGCTCCATAAAGACCTCCTAATAGACCTTGATCTTCTTGATAGCCTTGGCATCAAATGGTTTTACTTCATTCAACGACCTGGAGATATTATTGTTACTAATCCTGCGGTATTTTTTTACATTTATTTAAAAATATTTGAAGATTTTCTTTTTACAGTCCCCTCACCAAGTAGTCAATATCGGATATAACCTTGCAGAAGCCACAAATTTTTATGGAATTCGACACCTTGTAGCTGCCAGAAGACGTATTGGATGCAAATGTCCCTCCCGCGTTGATCGCTTTGATAATGATGCCTGGAAGAGAATTGCTACCTTTCTTTATAATGGAGAGTTTAAATTCCTTTGTGCAACCAATGGCATCAATATTCCTTCACCTGAAGAAGTTGCTACACAAATTTTGAATGAATTTCGTGCCTTTGATGATCGCTGCTATCAAAATTCCTCTGAAACATCGCCCTCTAATCCTAAACTCGTTTTGAATATTGATGATGTTATTCAACATTTTACCCAGAATCACCTCAATTCCTCTGATGCACATGAATCTCTTCTTCCTACCGTATATTGTGAAATTGTCTCTACCTCTCCTTTGGATTTGTCACATATTCACACTTCTTCATCCTCTTTGCCTGCACCTGCTCAAATCTTAACATCAACAGAAGATAACTATTCAGTGCCTTTTTTATCTGCTGATGAACCTGAAGAAAAAGTAAACTATTTTTATTTTTGTTGTGTCTTATTTCGCTATTTTAGGGTACTCCAACAACCTTTTCAAGGTCTCAAACACCTCGTTCAAATACACCGCAACCTCCAAATGTTGACGTCATTTATCCTTCCTCCTCCTTGGAATCTCAAGATATTTTCGAACAGCCTCGACCTCAAGGGCGTAAACGACGTGAACGTGATGCAACCCTTTTTGAAGATCCTTCACAAAAAGCAAAGAGAATGAATGCTCGAGCAGATTATCTTTCTCAGCTGAATTATGAACGTGGTCAACAGCAACAAGAACCTGAGACTTCTCTTCAAATTGATCAACCTTCATCATCCTCTCCAATGCCTTCACCAAAACGTGTCAATCAAAAACTTGATCCGCGCCTTGTTGCTGCCGAACGAATTAAAAGGAACACAAAAACCTACAAAGATTACAAAGAATCTCGTGATGATGCTGTCGACACCTACCGCAAGAAGAAGAAACAGAAGTCCTACAAGAATTATCCTGCCTCTGCCTGGTTCAAAGATTACATTCAGCGTGCAACAAGGAAAATTGAAACTGCAGAATCCAAAATTAAAGAATATGCTGAAAGATCAACGAAGCCTAGATCCTGCAACTGGGAGTTAAAGCTTGAAAGTGCCTTAAGCCTAAAACGTAACCTTGAACGCCGCCGTCTCCTTCACAATGTTCTCCAAACAATGTATCAATATTGCTCCTCGGAACTTCAAGAACGTCTTGACGAAGGTTACCTTGAACAAGAGATTTTTCGAGATTTTGTTTACTTTCATTCAGAAGAGAATAAAGATCTCCTTCGTGCCTCCTTGGAAGCTCATAAAGCTGATTTTGCCTATTGGAATGATGTTCTTGAAAACGAAGAATCATGGAATGCAGAATTTGGAGTGAACTACAATTACCGTATTCCATGTGTTGAATTTAGCAAACTAAAATTTGAACTCCTTGATTTCCTTTAATTTTTATTGTTCTTGTTTTACTTGTTTAAATAAATATGCCAATTTACTTTAATCGATTTTAATTTTTATTGATATCATTCAATTTAATATTTAATTTTTTTCTGATGTCCTAAACAGTCTTTGAAATTTTTGTAGATGTTTGTATGCTACCTATGCGATTCAACAAGCATTTGTCGTAAAGACCTGATGCAACACCTTCGATGGACACATTACGTTAACACCAATATTCCTTGTTTCCTATGCAACGGTTATTTATTTAAAAGAAGCAAACATTATCAAGATCATCTTCGTGATAAACACCCAAATGGAAATGTTTTTGGTCCTTTCTTTCCACCTAATTTTCTTCATGTTGAACCTCCATTACCTGAACCTCCAATACCTGAACCTGAGCCTGAAAGAAACGAAGAAATGGATGCTGATTTTGCACAACTTTTTGAAAATCCTTTTGAAGGCGAAGAATTTAATCCTGATGAAGAAGTGGCAATTGAACCTGATGCAATTTTTGATGCAAAATTTGAATCTTTTCTGCAATCTTGTTTCTATAAATGGCTGGAATTCATCAATCACCCTGATGCCACTATTAAATCTGCTATTATTGTATGCAACACCATTATGGATACTACCACTTCAGCAATTCGCTTGCTTGATCCGTACCTTCACACATCCTACCTTATTGAAAGTAGCATTAAGCACAAATTTCTTCCTTTTTCGACTGAATATAGAAGACGAAAGTTCCTCATTGAAAGAAACCTGTATGCGAAGCCTGAAGAATATTTGACAAACATCGAGCAATATGTTGCTGGAACACCTCGTGGAAATGTAAATCGAGAAAGAAGAAACCTGGTTGCGGTCATACCCCTTGAAAAAACCCTTTTAAAAGTGTTGTCAAATGAAAGCCTGGCTAATTCTCTTGTTATGCCATCCGACTTTTCTAACAGTGAAACATTTTGCCATCCATTTGCTGCAAGAAGAGCCCAGAATCTCCTAAATGTAAGTTGGTGGTATTGTTATCAATTAATGTTTTTGATTTTTAGAGATTAGGGGAAGACTGCCTATTGATTGAATTATATATGGATGAATTCGTTACCTCTTGTCCCATTGGCAATACTTCGGCTGTTTACAAAATGGCTGCCTGGTACATCCGCCTTCTCAACCTTCCTTTAGATATGTTATCAATGCTGGATCACATCATGCTTGTCTCCCTCGCGCATGCCGTTGATGTTATGAACGACCTTCAAGAAATTCTCCGTATAACACTTTTACCTCAGTTTAAAAAACTTGAAGCTGATGGCATTACCTTTCAATACCGAGGAGAAGAAAGAACATTTAAAGTTATTCTTTACCGCCTTGCTGCTGATAATCTTGGATTCCATCAATTTGTTGGCCTAACAAGATGTTTTAGTGGTAATAACCCTTGCTGGATGTGCACTGAAACCGCTGAATCCTTAAGAACTGTCTGCTCTCTGAATCCTCAAAAACTTCGATCTCGTGAACAATATGATCGCCTTGTTACCTCCGCGCCTATTCAACAACGTCAACAATATGGTATCAGCGTTCCTTGCTGCCTGAACGAACTTCAACATTTTCATTGCATGGAAAACTTCAGTGTAGATTACATGCATGATCTTCATGAAGGCCACTTTCTTCGGCTCCTTCCTCGTGTCTTCCGTGATGCTATGGCTGCTGGCTTCTCATTGGAAACTTTGAATAATGCCATTGCTGCTTTTGGACCTGTCGGAGATGATGGAAGCAACCCTTTACGTCCTATTTACCTTCCTACAGTAGAACCTGAAAATGGAGATACACTTGGTGGTTATACCGCAAAAACCTCTGGTGTCCTTATTAGATTCCTTCCGCTCATATTCAAATTTGGTCAAATTCAACTTCGAACTCCTTCTTGGAGAGTATTGATGATGCTCCAGCGGATCCTAGATATTTTAATGGCACCTGAAATCACTGCTGCTCATATCAACATGTTTGATACCTTAGTCCAGAATTACTTAAAAGCATACATTGAAATGGGTGGGAAAATGACTGTAAAACCTCACAAACTCCTGCATTACAAAGCCGTGATGGAAGAAATGGGACCTTTGAGACATTTGGCAACCTTCCGTTACGAAGGAAAACATTCACACCTAAAACAATACAGCAACGTTAATCGGTGTTTTAAAAATCTTCAAACCACTTTGGCAGATAAGAATGAATTGATGTTCGCCTACGTTTTGCTGAATATGAAAGCTCGTAAGTTATTTCATTTAAATGTATTAGTTAAAAATTATTATATAAATAGCTGATTACCTTGAAAGCAGAAGAAAAAATCGAAGCCTTTCCAAGTTCAAAAAGCACCTTGCAGTTATTTATGGTCAGAATCCTGAAACTCGTGAACCTATGTTTGGACAAATTTACAATTATGACGTAAATGATGATCGTTTATCTCTTAAACTCTTAATCCTTGAAGAATTTGATGAACCTACACATTGCTATGTCGTTAAAGAAACTGAAAATGTTATTGAAATCTTTTCTAATTCCTTAGTTTGCCCTGAACCTATGTCGATTTACAGAAGACGAAAAAATTACATCAGACTCCCTTATTTTTTGCCTTAAAAAGTAAGTTTTTAAAGTAAGTTTTTTTACTCAAGCGTAAAATTTCATTATGCTTTTAAATAATGTTTTTTATTTGTTTTCGAATTTCGCGCAAAAAATTTAAACACACACATTTTTGAATTGCGCGCCAATGCCTGAATGTAACACTCAGTGCGTAGATTGTTTTCCCATGGACGCCTAAACTCAGCCGATGTTGAACGATGTTTGACGCTGCTTTTTCTCTCTGCAATTTTTTTTGGCTTTAATTTTTAAAAATTTTAATTTAATTTTTATTATTTCTATTTTTTTTTATTTTTAGCGTTATACAATGCAACTCACTGCTTACGTCTGTGTCAACGGTCCTGCTTCAAACCGCTGTGTTTTTTCCTATCTCTTTGATAAAGGCAATGTTTCGGACCTTTGCTCCTTCGCTGCTGCAAAATGTTCCTGTCCTCTTGGTTGCTCTTTCAAAGTCTCTTTAAAGATTCCTGGAGATGATCATCCTTGGAATGTTGCTCCTGATATCCCTCTTACAGATGGATCTGAAATGCATATCGTCATCGGCACGTTTTTTTTTTATTTTCTATTTACGTTAGTATTTTTACATATTTGCAGATCCTCCTAAGAATGATGGTTCTGTTTTCCACCTTCCTTCACATCCTGCTGATGGTCCTTTTCTTCGTCCTGCAATCTCTCAACCTCAATCTGGAGCACGTGGATTCTCTCAAAGTACACTTGATGCCAGTTTCTCATCCTTTACCGAAGAATCCTTTATCCCTTCTTCTTCTGTTTCAACTCAGAAATCATTGCCTCCTTCGGAGACAGATGCAAATGCATGTGTAAGATTTTCTTCCTTATGTTTTTTTGCAGTTAAGATACACTTTCTAGGAAAAACCTGATGATGATGGCTCATTTTTTGATCAAATCAATCGTATCTTTGCTGCACCTGGTTCTTCAACTCCTCCATCAAATGGTTCATTATCCCAAAATGGGCTCCTTATTGCTGTCTACTTTAGCCAACGTGAAGAAATTGAAGCATGTTATGCTGCTATGAAGCCTGCTGAACCTCTTGCAATCAACAAGGTATACTTCATTTATTTGTTTCAATATTTTCACACCGTTCATCTTTTTAGATTGATGTCGTTTCCTTCCTTGATCATCCTGCCAGAAAAGCTGCCCTTCATATCCTCAAGAATCCCAAGGAAAAGAATATGGAAGTCACTGCCGCTGCTAAATATGTCTGCAAGAAAGTATTGGTTGAACTCCTTCAAGCAGCCTATCCTGAGTAAGCTTTAAGATTTCTGTGATCTCCCTTTCATCTATTTTTGCAGCTATTCCTGTCCTTCTAATGCAATCAAACCTGTTACTGATTTCCTTGCTCAATCAACTGGTAATGATTGGTTCCTTGATCTTACTACTACTAATGGCACGAACCTTATCATGAATGCCTTCCGTCAACGTCAAAAACGTTTCCGTCAAGCACAAAGCCCTCGCGATCCCTCAGCTCCTACTACACCTGGAAAGAAGAAGAAGCTCGTTCAACACATTGATCCTGAAGACCTTGATGCTGCTGCTGTCGCCTTAGCTCGATGTACCTCGGCTAAAGAAACCAAACGGATTGTTATCGAAACTGCGTCAGTTCTTTTTTAAGTGTTCATTCTACAATTCTAATTTAGACCTCTTCGTTGCTCCTGGTTAAAAAATTTGGAACAAGAAAATGCCCTTCAAATTCCTGAAACTTTTATCAAGAAGTTTCCTTGTTTCATTAGTGATGCATCCTTGGTGAGTTATTAAACATGTGATGTATTAAAAGTCTCGTTTTATAGCTCAATGAAGACTACAAATGCAACATGCAACTTCGTGGCCTCGATCCCGCAAATTTTGGTGAAGCTTTCAAAGCAATGATTCCTGCAATTTTCCATCTTGCTGATGCAAAAGGTCTTCTTCCTCCTGATTCTCCTCTTCCTACTGATTCTGATGTAGATGCTTGGATCGCTTGCAAACTCTTGGTCCTTCTTGTTCCTAAATATGTTAAACGCAACACCAACTGTAAACCTGAACGCCTTTTTCTCGAAGGATGGGTATGTTTCTGATATGTTTTAATTATTATTCAGTTTTTTAGGATTCTGGATACCTCAATGTATTGCATCAACGACGTCGTGAATTGAAGCAAACTGCCCCTATGATCTATGTCATCAGAGCTTATCCTACCACCTCAAATACATATTATGTTGCAGCTGATGATTTTGCTCTTAAAGTAAGTAATTCTATATTAAATGTATTGTACAATCTCAAAATTTAGGTTCCTGGGAGCTTTTGCGATGCCCTTCAAAGCCTTTTGGAACTTCATTATGTTTTTGATCTTTCCTATGCCAAGGAATTGAAGCCTTTCTTCCTTTTATTGGAAAAATTTGCTGCTGTTGAAACTCATCGTGCTTATTCAACCCTCAGTGATCTCCATTTTGATTTAAATCGTGCTGCAGGTAAATTTCTGAAATTTTTTTATTTTTTCCATTTTCAATTCTTGCTTTTTTTAGATTGCATTGCTGAAGCCGCTCTTCCTGTTGCTGCTCCTATTGAATATCCTCCTGCTCCTATTGAATATCCTCCTGCTCCTATTGAATATCCTCCTGCTCCTATTGGAAATCTTCCTGCTCCTGTTGGCAATGAAACAAATGAAAATCCTCTTGAAGCAACTCCTGGTGATTCAATTCCTGCTGAAGATGTACTCATCATTGAATAAAGACATTTGTTTGAAGTTTTAAACCCCTCCCCCTTTTTTTATTGATTGTTACCCCTTATTTTTTATTGTTCCAGTTATTGTTGTTGTGGAATAAAAGTTATTTGTTGTATATCTTTTGTATCTGGGAATGTGGGATTATCTGGGAACGGGGTTAATTATTATACAAATGTAGGGAAAAACAAATAGGTGTGGAAATTCGTCAAAATGCAAAAAAATAGATTTTTATGACTAGCAGTTGTTTTTTGACATGCAGACATTTTAGCACGTCGTGTAAATGATGGTACGAATTTGTGTCAAAATTATACGTTTTCGTGTTATTATAACATATAAACGTACAAAAAAAATTAGTACGCATTCGTACCGTTGTTTGGTACGTTCTCAGATCGTGTTAAATAACACGTTTGCGTACCAAAAACTACCCGCGTCCGTTTCTTGTTGGGAAATGGTACGAAAACGTACCAAAATAACCCATTTTCGTACCACTTTTTTTTTCAGTGACATCAATCAAAAGCTCAACTGTGAGAGCGAAAAAGACAAATCAATAAATTTTTTTTGTTTCACAAAATCGACTAACGTTTGTCAGTGAAGTGCAGTGAGAGTTTTTTCCTTCGTCTACAGCAAAAACAAAATAAAGGAAAAAAAAGAGAAAAGGTCAGCAAAAACAAAAATAGTCATTTTTATTGCACTGAACTGCATTGAACCGATTCATATTTTTTTGAATCAGTTTTTTTCTTCGCCTGCCATTTTTGAATATTTGAAATTTATTTTAAAAAAAGATAAATTAAATAAAGAAGTCTAACCTAAATAAAACGTAATTTTAGAGTCGATAGAAAAACTAATTTGGAAGATATTCTTTTTGACCATTTTTAATAGTAAAAAATCTTATTTATTTTAAATTACACGGTTTTAATGTTTACAACTATTTTGTTTGTTCGATCATTTAAAAAAGTCAGTACCATCTTGTTTTGGAAATCACGAAGTATGCCTCGTAGGAAGATTCATTTCACTTTCAAGTCGTTTTATTAAAAGTTTTTATGCAGGATTTCAGGGAAGTTGATCAAAAAATATTTGCCATAAATAATCGAGCCTTGCTGTAGGGAAAAGGTAGATAGAGAGATCGCCAGCGAATTTTTTCATGAACAAAAGTCTGCGGAATCAAAAACGTTCGCAAAAATTTTTTTCGATGATTTCTAATAAATGATTTTTCTATTTTTATTTGTTATTTCAATTTTTTAATATTTTTATAAATGTTTTTGTCAAATCGCATAATTTACATAAGCGTATATGTTGATTTTTTTTCTTCAAAACCCATCCGCAAAATCTTGATTCCATTATTTAATTATTCGTTGCTTAAAATGTCCCAACAGAAAAATCATCTTTGCTTATTTGAACAAATATTTCTTAAAATTATTCTATTCAAACATTTGAACGCTGAAAACCAAAAAAATTTATCTGACTAATACCCTGAAAAAACCCTTTGACGAATTTGTAACTTTTCCGCAGTGAAAGAAATTCTCTCATCAATAATTTATACGTCACAGTTGCGTCATCGTCAGGGACGAATTCGTAACCAAAAAATCACCGGTAAGAGTTTTTTTGTCACCGCTTTTTTTCAGTGTATCACAAAATTAATTTATTGTGTTACTGTAATTACAATTATTCAAGAATATGGGATTTCAAATATTGTCTTTAGATCCGTGTTGTTAAATTTCCTGGAAAAAATTGTGTTCTTCTATGAGAATTGTAGTCACAACAATCACGAAAAGCAAAACACAAATGTTAAACATCATTTTTGCTTGAAATGAAAACATAAAAGAAATGAAATGTTTTAGAAAAAAGAACCATCTGTGTTGATTTTTTTAACATTTGAAAGCATTTGTGTTTGAAAACAGCAAAAAGTCATTCTTTTTTATCCAAACTGATACAATATTTGTTTGAATATTTTAAGATAAAAGTGAAACCCAAAAACACAAAATATTTGAAAAACTCATTAATCAAAATTAATTCCTTGATCCTGGTAACGAATTGCAGTATGAGGAACATATTATACCCATTAAATAAAAAATAATAAAGAAATTTTTATCGTTTTATTTTTAATTCCTTTATTTTTTTGGGTGTTTCAGTATTCAAAGAAATATTTTCATTTTTCTTTTTTTAAAAAGAAAAACTTAAAAGTTTTGATTTGAGAAAAAAAGTAATTGCATTTGTTTAACAATATATAAAAAACGTCAACAAAAACAATATTTTTGCCTTTTTTTCACTGCATCGAACTGATTCGCATTTTTAAGAATCGGTTTTTTTCATAGCCTGCCATTTTTGAATATTTGAAATATATTTTAAAAAAAGATAAATTAAATAAAGAAGTCTAACCTAAATAAAACGTAATTTTAGAGTCGATAGAAAAACTAATTTGGGAGATATTCTACCAATTTAACAATTTTTAATAGTAAAAAATCTTATTTATTTTAAATTACACGGTTTTAATGTTTACAACTATTTTGTTTGTTCGATCAAGAAAAAAGCATTGAATGATTTTTTGATGCTTCAAAAATTTTTTATTGTGTAAAAAACAAAAATAAACAATATTACAGTTTTTTTGCTGACCACTCTTTCCTTTTTTCAAAACGATTAAA